>OY754470.1:0-2400000 GCA_963575645.1 Xanthostigma xanthostigma | reverse complement strand
AACTGTCTGACATTTCCAATTATTTTAGAAAAAAAAAAACAGGTGTGCGCTGCCGACGTTCTTTGTCAACCGGAAATCGCTGAAATTTCTTTATATATTTATGGGTCATTAGAAAGTTCGATTCGGTTATACGCTCAGCGCAGAATAGATACCATTCTTAAAAAGTTCCCATTCTAATAATTGCACTCTTTTGATTTGATCATCTACTTTGGTTGTCCACTTTTGCGTGGACCCAAAGTGCCTTGATGCTCCGGATTGTGGCTCCTCAATTTCCAGGTTCTACTCCGAGAACCAGTAAAAGTATCAATTCCATTTCCAATTTATTACACACTAGCGGTCTCGTCCGGTTTCACCCGGGTGTAAAAGAACGAATGGGGAAGGGAGGAACATGAGTGCGCACATTCATCTTAGCTTACCGAGATGAATGTTGGGTCCAAAGTTTTTGCAGTTTTCGGCAGTTCCCTGCTTTATTACTTATTTTAAACTCAAATCTCCATTTTTGATGAAAATATT
This sequence comes from Xanthostigma xanthostigma, assembly GCA_963575645.1. Classification (NCBI taxonomy): domain Eukaryota; kingdom Metazoa; phylum Arthropoda; class Insecta; order Raphidioptera; family Raphidiidae; genus Xanthostigma; species Xanthostigma xanthostigma. The sequence goes on along the minus strand of OY754470.1, from coordinate 2,399,487 downwards.
TTTTTTAAGTAATAATTATTTCTTTTAAATCAATAATTACTGCATAATTAATAAAATATAATAAATATTTATTGAAAACACTGTATGAAAATTATTTTTATACATAGGTTCTGTAATAGTTTTCAAATGAGCTATTATTTAGATTTATTTAATTTTAATTAATCCTAAATAAAACTAAAATAAATTTAAATGATAGCCTTAGAAGAAAGCAATGTAGAAAATAAAAAAAAAAAACATTAAAAACATATTCGTCCAAGGTGGGACTCGAACCCACGACCCTGAGATTAAGAGTCGAGCGCTCTACCGACTGAGCTATCCAGTTTCTGTACGTATACCGGTAATGTTGTTAGTTAGGGCATTTCACCTGAATATAAGTATATTGTGAAAAATTTTGACTGACATTCTCCAACATTTTTCATTGATTTTCCGCTCCTATTAGTCGTGGCGTGATATTATATAGCCTATAGCCTTCCTCGATAAATGGGCTATCCAACAAAAAAAATTTTTTTCAATTTGAACCAGTAGTTCCTGAGATTAGCACGTTCAAACAAACAAACTCTCCTGCTTTATATATTAGTATTATATTGTATGAGAGGGTATTACGATGAAGCCAGAGGCTCCACTACCGTTATCATTGCGTGAGGCAAGACTGCAATACGGTGGAGCCTTTCATATCAATCGCGTAGGGAACCGCGGGTAGCGAGTGGTACTTTATAAGTTGACTACATTTTTGTGAACGCATGCCCAAGTTTTACTGTGGTTAGTCTTAAAAACTTTATTAAACGAGTCAGTTGAAAAAGCGTTGAATTCCAAATTAACATATTTTATTACACGTCGTACATTTATTAATGTTAAAACTTAATCGAATGTGCATTTAGTACCTTCATAAACATGTAAGCATCCGTCAGTAAATGTAAGAATGAAATATTACCTATTAGTCAAGTAAGTAATTGTTCAGGTGAAGTTAACATCTGAAGATCGTAAAGTTTTTACTGATCTTGCATATCTAATTAAACTCCGTAAACCTAGATGGCATACATATCCATAAGGAAATCTTTTAACGGACCCCGGAGGAATATTTTGTTTAAATCGGTTACAGAATAATTTAATATCTTTTGTGCATGTAATAAGCAGTTTTATTGCGGTTGCATTGTCTTGAAGTTTGCACACAGTGCGTAGCACTTAGTTGACCTATGCACCAACAAAGCAACACGAAAATTATCGACCCACTTCTTTCCCTTCTGAGTAGCATATTCAATGCCGGATTTAGAGGTCTGGAGGCCTCGGGGCAACAAAGGAGTGGAGGCCCACTGGCCCCAAATCAGGGCCATTTGAGATTTTAATATTTTACTGATTGCCTGATTGGAGGGAACAAATATAGATCGATGATTTCTGTTGTTTGTACAAAGTACTGTAGGTTAAGGTAAAACGCGAAAAAAATATCAAAGGAAAAGTTGTTTACAAATGTTTACTAGTCGGAATTTGATTTTTTTTTCCGAAGTTTCTATTGTGGGGGCCCCTATTTTGTGGAGGCTCCGGGGCTGTAGCCCCGGTTGCCCTACCCTAAATCCGGCCCTGAGCATATTTGTTATTACAACTCATTGAAGAAGATCATTAATCAATGATCAATATGCAAAAATGTAATATGCTATATAAAATATCACTTTACATTTTTTCACTCGCTGGTCATCTTCATTTTGTTGTAGCGTAAAAAGTAGACTTTTAAACAATTAAAATTTTAAACAAATGTGCTGTTCTTGAATATTTATTTGCCAAACCAAAATCTACCAGAAATAAGTAACCTAAAATATAGCTTAATATCTCACAACAGATTTAAACTCAATTAGATACTCTTAAAAACACTACTTTCCGCGCGCAATTGAGATGAAACAGCGACAACAACAGTCGTGGAGCCTTGCAGTGTCACTTTAAAACACAATGTTTATACTTTTTGATTGTTTTTTTTGTCAGAAACCTTTGCGGGTGCATCAAAGTTTCATTGTAATCGGATGAAGAGCTAGAGCTCAAATTCATGTTTTCAGTTTATTATATTTAAATAATAAATTAAAAATCCATTCAAAGGACTCAGATTAGTACTTGGGAACGATCTTTTTGAAACTAAACACAACTCTAAACTTTCTATCGTCGCGTCTCAAAATGGTAGCACCAAAATTTTCAAAAAATAATAAACGAACATACCAAAAATGCAGTCTATTTAATATAACATGTAAGTGTTTATAAATAATAAGTTTTTTCTTCGCTCGAATATTATAAATATATAAAAAAGTACTTCGTCTAAAAATTCGTAGTCTACCTGATTTTTTATATTTTTTTACAATGTACAATTTATGTAATAACACATAATTCATATATTTAATTTTAGTATATAGATTACCGCTTCCTTGGGCAAAGATAATAATTAACTAAGATTATAAAAAATTAACTAAAATGAGTTGTTTTTAATGAAATTAATAGACTGATAAAAACGGCAGACATTAAATTATAATTTATGTATAAAAAATATATATCTAATCTATATACGCCGGCTCAAACATTGTTCTCTTATGTTTTCTTTAATAGAGACAATTTTAAGTAAAATACGCACGATTCAAAAATATTCCCAACCTAACTGAAATAAATTTAACAAAGGATACATTGGAATGTAGTTTGCATTTCAATTTTTTTTACACTCACAGAAACCCGAACTCGTGCCAGTTGGTACATACAGACGCTGATGACCTTACCCGTTGAGCGTCTATAATCTATCTATTTACATTATAGGGGTTCAGTACGATAACTCGATGTGCCCAAATGTTAACTTTTTTTTAAGTCATAGAACAAAAAAACGTTGCAGATTATTTACTCTCAAAAATACGTAAAAAAAATGGAACTACTTTTCGTCGTTCACTGTCATTTTTTTAATCTAACCAATCAGAAATCACATATGCACGTCATAGCAACTGGTATAGAATTACTGTGTTACTCTTTAACTTTGTATACACGACCCTGTAATTGTTTTTTAAAGAACTCCCTCAAACGCCCTCCCCTTTTCACTGCGCAACAAACGCCATCGCATCGACACGATCCCGTAATTGTTTTGTAAAGAATTCTCCTTTTGTATACACGACCCTGTAATTGTTTTTTTAAAGAACTCCCTCAAACGCCCTCCCCTTTTTACTGCGCAAAAAAACGCCATCGCATCGACACACCCCACAGCTGTTTTTTTTAAACTTCTCCTAGACGCTTTCCCCTTTGACTGCGCAAAAAAATATTTTTAAAAATCAATTTTCCGCACTTAAAACGGCTAATAACACTGTCATATTATGTTATAAAAAATAATTGTGTATTTCCAGTGAATATTTTGCACATTGAGTTATCGTACTCTAACCAACAAGACTTATTACCTATATACTTCTAATTTGACCTAGGCGCTAAATGACTTCACTTGTGAAACATCTACAATGTACAATCTAATCTAGTTTGACCCGATGAAAGTTCTTCACCTAATAAATAATTAAATTTAGACAGACAATGATATTTTATACACGTGTCTGTGGATAGGTTTCTATTTAGCCTAAAGATAGTGTGAATTTATGTTGTCAATATAGCAACACCGTAGGCAGAAAGTCCTTGAATTATTCTCATTACATTTTTAAGATTAAATTTACTTCCTTGTCACTTTTAAAACAAATATTTAGCTCCTAACCTAAAAGTTCAATTATCAATTACCTCAACATTTTATTCTTTTCAACTAAAATATATAATTTAAATTTATCGCGGAGAATATTAAAATTTGCATTTAAACTTAAAAGGTTATTTTAATTACATTTTTCTAAAAGGATTCACCTTTTTCCATTATTACATGTGTAGGTTGTATGCCAGGGAAGGTTAAATCTTTTAGATCATTTGTCATTAAATAAATCAAAATTAACAAAAAAGGTTTGCACAATATTGTTAGATTTTTTACAATATGCAAATATTTGCGTAGTGTACTTTTAGGTCAAGAGATCGTGGTCAAAAATTTCAAGATATTTGTAATATTTTAAGATAAGCTGGCGTCAGGGCATTTTAAAAAAAACTAATGTTTTGTTAAAGCTGAAATTGACATAGGATTAATTTACTAAATCTAACTTTAAAAAAAATAGTGAAAGATAATTTTGATTAGCTTATCTCAAAATACTACCCTTTACTAATCTTTGAAATTTTTGACCACGACCTTTTAGTTCTTAAAAGGCGTTTCGGCACTATAAATAAAATAGAATATATTTCAATAATGATTACCAACTGTTTAGCAAATTAAGCACTCTCGGCAATCACTTTGCTTGTTTTTTATTCTGCTAAGCAAAGTGACTACCTGAATAGCATGTTAACGTTAGTGATTACAAACAGTGCTTATAAATTCTGTAATTGCTGCGGTTACGTAAAAACGGTGATTAGAACACAAATAGTAGAATATGCTATAAATATCACTATCTTCCATCAAACATGCATCAAAATTGGGTGGTGTACAGGCCTCTTAAGACAAAATGCTGGGAACACGGAAGGTTTTTCTGCTGTAATACGTAATTCGTGTCTTTGGACGTCATATAATATGTCCGTTTATAACAGCGAAAATAAACACTAGAACGGTTTTGTTTCATAAAATTGATAATATAAATAAATAATATAGTGTAATAACTTTTATATTGTTATTAAAAAAAAACACACACGTTATATAAGCGGAGTCGACATTTTTTTGCAAAAATAAAATATATTTTTTTTGTTTCATATTTATATACAATTTGAAATGTTTTAATAAAAAAATGATTTAATAACTGTTTTTATATAGGTTCCTCTTTTTATTGCCAAATTAAACGCGTCATTATATAATACTAATAACCTACTTTTGACATATTTACAGCTGTGCATAAAAAAGTAGGTATATCTTAGTAACATATTTAAATCTATATCTATATCTATATATATATATAAAAATCAATGCCACTTTTCGTTGTAATTTTATAACTCAAGAACGGGCTCACCTATCCAAACCAAATTTTTAGGCTTTGTTCGGACTATTTAGTAGATGGTTTATGTGAAGTTTGCACAAAATCGGTGGAGCGGTTCTTCATTTATCACATTTTTTTTTAACAAATATCTATAAAAATCAATGCCAAGATATATAAAAAATGTGATAAATGAAGAACCGCTCGACCGATTTTGTGCAAACTTCACATAAACCATCTACTAAATAGTCCGAACAAAGGCTAAAAATTTGGTTTGGATAGGTGAGCCCGTTCTTGAGTTATTAAATTACAACGAAAAGTGGCATTGATTTTTATATATCTTGGCGTATGAGAATACTTAAATATTGTAATAGAGCAAGTGTTTTAAAGACCAGTTATCCACGAATACTTTACGGTATTTTTTTTCGAGCACGACGGCGCAGCCGGAGTGCTCGAAATAGAGCAAGTGTTTTAAAGAACAGTTATCCACGAATACTTTACGCTATTTTTTATTGACGTATGCAGTCATATATATTTCCATACACACATGTACGCACATATACGCACATGTATATTTTAAAATAGCTAGCAATTAATAAAATAGATAGATAGATGTTCCAATTAAATTTTTTTATTATTTCACTTTATACGTAGCGAAGCACGTACAGGGCCGCTAGTAGCTTTATAATTATTAGTATGCAGCCTGGGATCAACTTTTTAATTATTTAAAAATAACAATGTCATCTGAAAATTGTTCATTTCAACATTCACTCAATCGTTGTACTTCAGGGTTCGAAATTGATTAATTATTGATTTCATATCACCGTCGTTTCTCACATTTTATTTTATTTTATAACTTTTATCGGTATGATAACCCTATTTGGGCTACAAAACGTGAGGTCACGGTTGTTTTATAAAACCGCTATCTTCAGCCGACGCGACGCTGACGTGGTTAATCCAACCCTATATTAATTTAGCGAAGTATTAAATATGATACATACAAGTCATTCTTACAGTAATAATATCTTTTTACCTTCATTGTCGTATCATATTGAAACTAGACACGAAAATTGAAACCGTCAATTGGGTACATTGTTTGTAAGGTTGTTTGAAGCAGACAAACACACCGTTGATATCACAAAACAAATTGGCTTATGTTGATTTTATTTAGATTTGTAGGTTCCGTACTTAAATTCCATTGCAATGTAATGTTGCAATTAAGAAAAAAAACTATTGTGGAATGCATTAAGGTGTTTTTATTTTGTCTAAAAACAAATTGTACATTTAATAATAAAGCGACAAGGTCTGTCTAGAGTTCACTGCACACGAGGCTATTTTTCAGTGTTACCAGAATAGTTTTTATGTTAGGCACATTTATTCGCTTGCTGGTTGTACGGAACCCTCGGCTCACGGGCTACACATGACCTGTCTTTTTTACAAAAATAACCTGACATAAACCACTTTGCCTTGCACTTAATATATTATGTGTGCCAATACAAAAGAAATATTCCACAATTCATTAACTGCTAGCTGTTAAATGGATTTAACGATGCAGCAAACTACCTATTATGATCCTACAGAGAGAAAAATAATCATTTTGTTATTTCTATTTCTTTTTTTGCAATGTTGATTTTTTTTTATATATATATTATATTTAAAGTTTTGCATGTATTGTTTTCATATCACCTTTTTTCATAAATATTTTTTATCCTACCCCCTATAAAATAGTTGCATTTCAAAGTAAGTCAAAAAGTTCATGTAAACATAAGACTTACAACGCGCTCCTAGTTATAGGCCTTTAAAGGGGCTCAGATGAAATTTTGTTTTTTGTTATTTGAATTTTTTCTTTATTTTTAACATCAATATGGTATTTTTACTTATCCCTTTACAACCGATTCTATAGGGACGTAACTATCGACACTTTCTTTTTCGCCGTGAAACATCAATTTTTGTGAAAGCAACCGGCTTCGCACGGTTATTTCGTGCGGGTTATTTTCACAGTTAAGCAGGGGTATACAATTTTTTTATATTAATTTTTCTTCAGTCCCTAAATAATAATAAAAAAAGTTTCGCCGTTTGTAAAGGGTTATAAAAGGTTCCCTTTGTTTAAATCAATATCGTTAACAGTTTTCGAGTAAATTTTGAATTTAAAATTATTCACAATTATTCACTTGGCATCGAGAGCGTTAAATTCGGCAACGTTAAGGTTACAATAGGCACAATATAGTAGATAATGCAGGTTGTTTGTAACCTGATACCAGTATTCGTTACAAACAAGCAAGGCGATTTAACGCCAAACAACACAATGGTGCCGCGTCAGACGAGAAAAAGGTCTCCTCTTCATACAATATAATAACGTACAACAATAAACGTCTGTTAAAGCAGAACTGACATATTCGTATATACAGGGTGACAATTTCATCTGGACTTTTTCATTATCCCGACTCTTCCGGGACTTCTTTCCCGTCCACAGCAGTTCCAGATCATTTATTACACTTACTTTCCGCCACTTCTATAACTTAAAAACAATATCGAATACCTAAACAGGTTCATTTGTTTTGTTCCGATTATTTAAGTTTATGAAGATAGTAATCTATATTTAATAATAATAAAATTGAATTGTATTCAGTATAAAGTAGTGTTGATCCAATAGAATGTTACGATGAAGGAAGGTTTTGGTTGAGGATCATAAATAAGCTTTACCATTGTATGTCTGTCTGTCCGGGCTGATCTTAAAAACGGCTGAACCGATTTTGATGGCACTTTACAGACAGGAGTGATCAAGGCTACATTTTATTTCAAAAATAACCCTTCATAACTTTCATAGAGGATATCCTGTATCTCTGAAATTACTTAAGTTATAAGCGTGAGGTTCGGGAAAAATACCCTTCTTAGAAAATGTTATCCCTAAAATAATCCTCAAAGGGTTAAAAGCAAGGTAGAAACCTTCATAAAGGATACGTTATGTGAAAGCTAAAAACGTGAGACTCGGGAAAAAATACTCTTATTCGAAAATAAAGAAAAACTTGTTCAACGGTCTTTTGAACACAGTATACGAAGATTTTATAAAAAATAATTTAACTGGGTACAACATATCATCTCCCAAATCTGCCACCCCCTAAAATCTGCGACCTGCTTGGCCTATTGGTAAATCCGGCACAGGTCAAACGACTGTTTAATACAGGATCAGAATTCATTTACCATGTAATATCTACTAGTCAGAGTAGTGGGCGAGATTTCAAACAACCTCATGAGAAAGAGTCAACAGCGGGGACCGGGGCTTCTTAATTTCTTTTCGAAGGAGTAAATGGAATACAAAGATAATTTAATGGCATTCGTTCTTGTAATGAAAATAAAAATATTTATGAAACTAAAATAAACAATTTTTTACCTCTGGGGGTCACCTACCCTTCCTGAGCATCCATTGAAATCGAGTATATAATCAACTTTTAACAGCGCTAATTTGGGACCAAAATATACTAAGCATTCTTACAACGAAAGGTCCGCACAAATAGATATAGATCCGAGAGTAGGGCTGCCAGATCTAAAATAAAGATTTCCAGAACATTTCTGAAACAATGCTTAAAAAATAGATTTCCGAAGAATTTCAGTTAAATCTTATTTTAATCCAGGATACCCACACTTATTTTTCCAGAGATAGAGTACAAACAAAGCAGTGTGCAAATCAAAAAAACATTTTTTGGCCAAAGTTTGTCTCAAGTGGTTATAGCGTGAAAAAAAATACACACACACTAATATTAAACAAAAAACGAGCACTCAGAATTGGTTCAAATCACTATAACACGAATCCTAAACTTGTACATTTCCGGGGCAAAAGACTTAAATTCCTTGACACGGTACAAGGCGACGACCTCCTGAGCATTCCCAGAAATTCCGGTTTTGTGGCAACCCTATCTGAAGGAAGTTGAAAGAGAATTAAAGAGAACGCCATCGCGTTTTTAGGAAGAGTCCACTATACACCAAATAAACCGTGCAAAATTGATGGACTCATCGTTAAAATCCTGGTTTGTCGGTTTCTCGTTAATCTGCGTGCATAAAACTGAAAAAAAAATATATATCGTCATCATAGTCTAATAGACGCAGCGAAGATGGAGGAAATACGGTATGTGGTTGACTGTGGTCCGAATCCGGTGCGGTCGTCCATACAGCGGCCTGGTACTCCCTAACCATAAAACGGTTATAAATATATCCAACGATTGACGTTTGTCTGACACTCCGTTGCTTTGTATCGTGTGGAGAACATGTCGTCGCGATTCGAGCGATCGTTCTTCGACTGACCACTCTCTTAATTCGAGTTGTGAATTAATCAAGTGCAAAAAATCTGATAATTAATCATTAACAGTGCAACAGTGAGTGCATCCAAAAATAATTAGTGACTTAAATTTTAAATCAGTCGAGGGAAATTCAAATTTAATCACCTAAAAATATTTTTAATTAGTGAATTTTAATTCATGCCAATTTGCATTCCATTGCAATTTTACTGACTGAATGCACCCAGTCAAGAAATAAATTAAATAAGTCGTAAAAAATTAATTAAACTATCAATGAACAATTAGTGATTATTATTAATGGTTAGTTGCATGATTTGAAATTTTAAAAATCAGAAAAACTTATTGAATACACCCAGTCAAACAATCATTTTTTAAAACTCGTGAAAAAAAAGATTTTTTATATATTTTAAAATCAAAACAATAGTGCAGCATCATTATCATACATCAAAGCATCTTCCATTTGTTGTTAACTGTTATTGATAAATATAGATCTGTCATCCGTTTTTTTGCTGAAATCTTAATTTATTGTGCTGCTGTGTGGTGCGAGATCTACAGATATTACTTTCTCTGTCGCTCATGTACAGTTTGTTGGGCAGCAAAGTGAAAGAAGGTGATATAATATGGGTGAGGTTAGTTTTATCATTATATTTATACACGTGATCGTACAAATATCATAAAAAATAAACTGCTTCAACTGTTAAATTTAATGTAAAAGCTACAAAACTTATTTTTTCCTGCAACTAATCAAAATACCCGTTTTTCTTACGGGTTTTTTAATTACCTCTACTAAAGCATTGTCAAAAAAATAGACTGTGATGTCGTTTTCAAACCTCCAGTCATGTAGAACATTAGATTGTACTCACACTAAAACAAACGATTGATCTACTGCATAGAAAAAGATCGTATTTCAAGCTAAATTTTGATTAAAATGCGTAGAAATAAGTTGTTTCGAAATGGAAATTGTATAAAAAACGTTGTTAAATGTAGCACAGTTTAAAAAAATATCGTTTCAATCGATTAATTATTTTTCGAGCAGGGTCGGTTAAAAATTCTACAATGCTTTTTCTTATGGAGAAATGTGTATGGTCACAATATAAGGTCATTATCAAATCAGATTTTCTGATAATACTTTCTGCAACCCTGTATAAAATAGAGAAGTTTCGGGTTTAATCCAAATTATATTTTTTGAGATATTAATTGATCTTCATCTTTTTGACGCCATATGAATTATTTGGGACCATTTTTAGATTAATGTCTCTCTCTCTCTAACTACTTACTTCCTCTCTCATAGCCAATAAATCAATGAACGGAAAGAAAATATCATGGTCTAAGTCTTACGGAAATAAGTTTATTCTTAACTAGTTACTCAATCGCCTTCAATAAAATTGAAGCGAAAAATTCCCAAATAGTTTTTAATTTCTTCATTTTTTGGAATGAATTTATGATTCTCTGGCGACTGTTTTTACTAATAACTTATAATCTTAATCAAAATTAATCGATATTCAACTCAATAATGGACAAATAAACATTATTCATTCAAATAGCGGAAAAAATTAATACATTATCGACTACCATATATTTATCTAATATTCGTTGTAACTTTAAGTTCAACAGCTATGAATGTTGGGTTCCTATTAGCCTAACATAACCCTTTTCAATTCGTTAAGTTTGTTACAAAGTATATATATATAATGTATGTTGATGCTAAGAAATGATAGGTATATGAACTCTTAACATCTGCCTGTGATACCTTGTTAATTTTTTGCACATCTAATCTTCGCAGACACAATTCGGTTGCAGCAGGTTTTAAAAATAGTTTTGACCTTTTTTTTAAGTCAACAAACGGACATAACTACCATTCTTGTAGAGTTATGGACCTACCTTATGCAGCTGCCTAATTGTATTTTGTGAACAGTACCTATAGATCGTTCACGTCGTTATTAGATAATATCGCGAACTCACTTTTGAATTTTTTGACAAGTCGATTTTATGTTCATCACCGCAGCACTTGCAGTGTTTTTGTAAAGTAACCGTAGTATGATTAACGCATGATTTTGGGCGCTGTTTGTGAAATTTAATGTCATTTAAATTTATTTTTATTTTCGTCTTCGCTCGAATTTGTAGAGTGCCACCATTTTTTGGTCGACTTTACGTTGCAAAATCGATATCCACGAAAAGCACTTAACATTAAAATGGATATAGTAAGCTGTCCTTAAAAGATAGACTCATGCCATCGCGGAATTTTGTGCAGATCTATAAAAAAGGAACAATTCCACCATATATTGTTTTGTTATATCTCAAAAGGATTATGCAGCATTTTCGATGAAAGCTCCCAGTCGGCTTGATTTTTAATCATCGTCATATTTCAACCAACTTACACAAAACATTAATGGTTTATATACACATAAACCTTTTTCTTGAATCACTCCGTCCATTGGTGAAAACCGTATGAAATCCGCTGGGTAGTTTTTGATTTTATCGCGTTCAGACAGACAGACGCGGCGGGGGGACTTTGTTTTATAATATGTAGTGATATGAAATAGTAACAGGAAAAACAAGATTCTTATCAATGCCGGCATTAATGCAAGTGAAGCCGTGACTAAAAGACTAGTTAATAATAAATTTTATTACCTTTTTGATCTGGCAACTATGGAAATAGTAGATGAATTAAATCTACCGGTTATGATGCAAATTGTTAAAATACACAATCCTTTATCTGTGTTCATATTTTTTTAAATAAGCAAATTTTTGAGTAATTTATAACTGTTGAAAATTCGCCAACAGGTATATAGGTAACGTGAACGAATAGTACCCACGCACGAAGTGTTACAAACCCGGAACCTTGATTATGCATAATATAATGCAATATTGTTACTTAATAGATTATGTGTACTCATGCATTGTTCGCTTCTAATAAATTATAATTTATTTATTTATAGATTATGGCTTAATTTGACCTCAAACATCGTCTATGTTTAACTAGCTTTTCCCATTTTTGTCTGGAGATTCGCTCACGTATCAATCAATTGTACTTGTATAAAATTGGAACTGAATGATCACTTTTAATTTCGATTTTTTTTCGGTAAAACAATGTTTATTCAACACGCGTGAGTAATATATAATTTCGGGGCCCTGCTAAATTCGGGAGAAATAATAAATTACTTCATGTTGACGCGTAGAGTGCTAATAATAAGCCGAAACTGTACGATAATATATTACTGCATAGTTTCTGGACTAATAGGAACGCGGTAGCGAGCCGAAACTGTACGGTAATGAATTATTACTGCATAGTTTCTGGACCAATAGGAACGCGGTAGCGATTTGTATATATAAAAACAGCATAATTCAGCGAAAGTTAGGGCCATCTTGTGTGCATCGAGGGTGGTGGGTACGTCAATCAATGAAGTGGTTTATTATTTTTCCCTCTTTTATCAGGGCCCCGTTTACATATTACTCGTGCTAGTTGAATAAAGTATTATGTGCGACCATTGATCGAAGGAGAATATTCCACTCGCGTGTTACCGCACGAGCGTAGCTAGTGCGGCAAATTTCACGCTCATGGAACCTTCTTCTTCTCTCACTAGTCGCACAATATACTATTATTTATTTGTTTGTTTATGTTCTGATCTACATTACTATATGAAAATTGAACCGATTTTGACGCAAATTAATACACTACCGATACAGTATAAAGAGCTTTTTGTACAAATTACCTTTATTTTATTTATTTTTTAATTTTCATTAATAAAAAAATTAAGTTTACTATTAAATCGAGCGAAATTCAAAAAGAGCAAAATATTGACTACTCAGAAATGAAATATGATTTCATCAATAAACTTTTCTCGAAAAAAATCTACCAAAATGACAATGACATTTATGCATTAACTTTTTTATTTATTTTTGATAAAAATTATTTATTTTAACGTTCAATATAAGCGTTTCCTTATAAAATTAGCTCTATAAAAAATTGCAATCTTTATAGCTACAAAAAGTTACGGCTGCTCATAAAAACATGCTATTTTATAGGCCTTTATATAAAGCTCTTTATGATCGAAGAGGAGTCAACTACTTGAATACATTTTTAAAGAATATTTATCTTGTTTTAACAGGGCTGTAAATCTAAAATACGGTTTCGATTACAACTCAATGTTCAAAAACCATTAAATGTCACATTTTATTTCTTCAATTATTTAAACCGATTTCAATTAAGTTTATATTCATAGTTTTTCTTTAATAGTTCACCAAATTTTGCCTTCATTGTAATCTATTTTTTTACGGTTGGCGGCATTTTGGTTTAATATTAGATAACAATCGGATCTAGTCATGTCGACTGTACATATACACATCCATGCGTCACACACATATCCATACGCCAACAGTGCGAAGAAGTGGTGGTTTTTTGTTGACTCGTCTCGTTAAAAAATTTCCACTTCATTACGGTTACATTTTATGGTTATGATTACTACTAACTGTACAACCCTGCTTTTTACAAATTGAAATGCTTTATTAAAATATAACAAATAAAATCTGCATCCCCTGTGGTAATTGGATAACTGTTATAAATAACACAACTGACGTATAGCAAAAGAAAAAAAACTCAAACATTGCACAAATATTATATTTGTCGTGATAAAGAAATAATGATAATTGATAATGGCTCGTTTTCTTTTGATGTTTACTTAATTGTAAACTTCAAACACAATTTTTACGATTTGAAGTTTGAATAACACTATTGACCGGGTACCTGTCTTGTCCTCCTATTGAAGTCTCTAACGTAACCAGGGATACCGAGTGTCCACGCGAAAACTTTTCACGCACTAAAATGTGCTGGTTTGTGCTAATTTTGCTTGTCTATAGCGTGCGACATCATTCAGGCTGCAGGTTTGTGGCGTGCAGGTCGTGCAGGCTTATGCGTGAGAAGTGTGCGCGGTTTTTAAATCGTAGCCGGTATAAAACATTATAGGTTAACGATGACAATTTTCATTTAATAAAAAAAACACAAGTAAAAAATTAAATAGCTCGGAGCACTGTTAATTTATATACTGGCTATCGGCGTTTTCAGTAATAAGTATTAGGCTCGATTCACACTATAGTGCCGGTCACGGTTCGCTCTCGGTCCAGTCTCGGTTCGCTAAAATCTTAAACTATCATTCTGGGTTCGATCACGGTTCAATCTCGATTTGCAAGAAGTCTGATGTATTTCCTTTGCAATACATTTTACTTTATTTCATAAGTAGGTACCATTTTTCTAGTTGTCTGACAATGTTGTTCGATTTTTCAATTGAAGAATTAGCTGTTATAGCTATTCTTCTTGATGAAGATACGACAAATAAGAAAAGAGTGAAACGCAAGACAACGAAGAGAAGAATGTGGGTGCATCCAATCTTATTAGCGAGGAAAACGGAAGGCAAATACTATACCCTGTACCGTCATTTAATAGACGAATACTGCATTTGAAACAAAAACCTATTCATAAGTCAGGTAAAGTCCGATCACGCTCCAGCAAAATATTCTTCTAAACGGATCGGTGTTGATAGTAAAAATACACTCATTGTTTCTTGTTTAGGAATCGTTTACCGAACCGAGACTGGACCGAGAGCGAACCGTGACCGGCACTATAGTGTGAATCGGGCCTTAAAGAAACCGACAAATAAAACTACTTTACATCTCTGTGAAGACTGTTAACTTTTATTGTTAATAAAATTACCTTATAATAAAAGCTGTATGCAATTTTTATTTATTTAATGCTTGATCATACATGACTATAAAACTATAATTAAATTTTAGTTGTAATCCTTTCTTTTCATTCCAACTACAATCTGCGTTTATACAGAATGTTCGAAATTGCGGATATATTTTGCGTCAGTCCCGGGTGAAAATATGACTGAAAAATTTACTAATTTTTTCTATGTTTAAGAGCAGTCGGAAAACGAAGAAAAATAGACTTAGGGCAACTGTTAACGATCGTTTTAGTCAACAGGTAACGGGCCGACGCGAAACGGTTACCTTTGTATACGATCATGCGTTAAGAAGCATTATAGCTGCAAAAAAAAAACAATGGGGTCGTTCCACGCTTTTTAGGGTTAGATTTTGTTTTACAAATATGAATGTTTTTTAGTATTTGTAACAAAAAAGTATTCCTAAAAATTTTCATCACGGTAGTGTTAATAATTTGTTTTTGTTTCAGATGAAAATCGCATCGCTAGTACAAAGTATAATAGCGATGACTTTTCTCTATGCAACAGTTACTACGGCAATGCCGACGAGCGAAGAAAGAAAAATAGCAGGAATCTTAAGAGACGCGGCACACAAAGACCGATTTTGTAACAATATAGCGACAGTGTTAGAAATAATATGTAACGGCAGGGGGTTCAATGAACCGTCATCTTCTAGGGAGATCTACAACAGGAATAAAAGGGATGCTCCTGGAATAAAAGATGAATGTTGCGTGCGTCCGTGTGGGGCGCAAACTTTAGAGAGGTACTGCGCGGGACCGCAGGAGCCCTGGAACAAATTGACAGAAAGGTATATACTTAGTCATATTTTTTTATTTTTAAGTTGCCACAATAGAAAGTTTTTATCGGTTACTATAAATGTGGCACTTGTGCTGTATGACGTCATCCGCACGGAAAACGGCATAAGGAACCATTCATTACGTAAGGACGATTTATGCCATTTTTTACCTCCCCTACCCCCATGTAAGGGCACATAAGATTTCTCGGACTCCCCATCCCCCTTCTTACGTAAGATTTTATCTAGTTTTAGAAAACGATCTAATCTCATAATTTACGGCATATTTTTGTTGGGAGAAAACTGAAAAACTTGGGGTAATAATTGTCAATATTAAATTAGAAAGAAAAAACTCTCTGATATGTCTGCAGTTACAATTAATTTTTATTTAATTGAACTAATTTTGATCATGCACAATCCTATTTAAAGTGTTTTTTTGTTAAGAAACATTTAAATATCAATTTTCAGCATGCAATATTTGGCATTGAACCATAAAAAATGTAGAGTACTATCTCATTACCTATTAATTAAATTAAGTGACCCCGTGGTAATTCAACGGAGTTAGCATATTTGTCTAATGCCCATACTCACCGAAAACTATTAAAGCTAGTTACTAATCTTGGAACAAGAACGACACAAAAATGTCATTAAAAAATGGTTGAGTATAGGGACCTCTGGCGACGTGTGTTTTAAATAGATAAATATTTAATAGATATAGGAAATTGTGTGAATTTAGACAACTTTCCTCTGTAGTAATGATTGATTGATTGTGATAATCTGACAGTTTGTTTTTTTTATAACTACTCGATTTGCATGAATACTATTACGTATTAAACAATAAATATCCACGTGTCATTTCATCTATACAAATTGCAGTACCTATATCTTAATTCTTAATCGGTCTGATTCTGAACTATTATAGAGAACATAAAAATCAGGAGTCCTAAACGATGTGCAAACATTCTGATTCGAATAGGATAACGGATGCATGTATCTAGCCTCAAAATTATATACAGCTGACCAACGAGGGTCGAATATATAGTTGACAGCGAAGCTATGCATCACTTCCAGATACACTTTTCTAGCTAATATTTGAAACGAGACACAAACTTTTTAGAAGCATAAAAGTATGGCAATCTGGACCTAAACTCGATTTTGACGTGATAACGTCTTATAAATTGATGAAACACCAGCTGCACGCACGAAAAAGTGTAACGTTCCACCTGACCCTGTGCGTGCAAGCGAGAGCGCAGTATAAGCGATAGAGAAGCACGATCGGCCCAAGTTTGACAGCTACTAAAATTTAGGTTATGTATTATTAAATATGATGTTCGAGCGGAATACGTTATCACGTAAAACTATCGTCCGTAAACCGACTTTACAGACAACCAATTTTTTTAGTTTCTTCAAAGCTCCGCAAAATAAAAATACATGCGCAACTCAATAAAAATAGAAACATATTTTTACGTCCGAATTTTAATATTTATATTAGCTCTGTTTCAAGCTCTCTGAGAACGGTAACAGAACCGCCACAGTCTTGCTCAGTAGCTCAAAAACCGATCCAAACGTTTTAGCTACTGCGCAAGACGGTGACTGTTCTGTACCGTTCTCACAGAACTCGGAACAGAGCTATTATTAAGTTATAGAAGTTTTAGGGAACGGAACCCAACATTTTATTTGCTTGTTTTTACGTTATCGAGGTTCTACTGTATTATAAAGAGAGAATGCGAATTTTGTGAGTGTGTGTAGGTATATGCGGAGAATAATCTCCGAAACTACTCAACCGATTTAAATTTTTTTTTCAACAATATTTAGAATGAACCTTCAGGATGGAAATAGGCTATATATTATCGCGTTAAAATAAAATCGCCTTTCGTGGAGACCAATTTTGCAACGTATGTGGACGAAAAAACGGTGTCAATCTACAAATTCGGGCGAAGCCAGACCAGGCCGCTAGTATTAAATAGAAGAGGTTGTCATTCCTGAACAACTTGATTAGTATAACCATATATTTAATAACTTCTATATTGCCAGTGGCCGTAAGTGGAAGCGTAGCTCATGAAGTGAGATAGCAGATGACTGTTTTCTATCTCTTTCTTTTTACTTGGCCCGTTGTGCGCAAGTGTCGGGTCTGTAGTGGGACGATTAGTAAGTGGAATAGAGCAAGCCACTAGTCTGCTATAAACGGACTGTTTTGAAACGATAACAAATCTGTTTGTATCGGTTTTGTGTCCATTTTGTAACGATGCAAACGTTGACATTGGGTTGGAATGCTGTTGTAACCGTTGAGTAGCGTAATCTCCATCTTATCGCTGAGAAAAAATTGGTTGTCTGTAAAGTCGGTTTACGGACGATAGTTTTACGTGATAACGTATTCCGTTCGAATATCATATTTAATAATACATAACCTAAATTTTAGTAGCTGTCAAACTTGGGCCGATCGTGCTTCTCTATCGCTTATACTGCGCTCTCGCTTGCACGCACAGGGTCAGGCGGAACGTTAGGAACGTTACACTTTTTCGTGCGTGCAGCTGGTGTTTCATCAGTTTATAAGACGTTATCACGTCAAAAAACCTGAATTGTTTTAATATCTTATGGTGCATTTGGACAGAGTATAGTTCAGCAATATGTTCACACACCAGTAAACGGTGTAGTAATTGTAAACGAAATATTTACAAACAGCTACTCGGCCTTGACGGCCTTCGGTATATACAATATATAATTAACAAGTAATCACACTACCTATTTTGTGTAGTTACTACTATGTTTACAGTATCCAAATTACAATTGAGAGTATACTGTGAAAAAACAGAAATTATTGCTTTCATCAGTTTGAATGTATTTAATGAACTCTCCGCTTTTACAAAAATTTAGATGTTATGTTTTCTAAATATGTAGATATAGGAACAGCGAAGAAGTTCAAATATATTCATACTAGAGTGACCTGTGCGAATTATTCGCACTAAATAAGTATAATAATTATCACTTTACAAAATTATTTTTTAAATATGATTGCTGGTATTCAATTCGTTTCTAATTTTGCACACTGCTTATAACGTTCTTCTTTTTTTTGTATTACAATATGAAGCTCAGATGACAGATCGAAGAAATATTTTACTAAAATTGTCATATAGAGACGCAAGTAGCATAAAAGCGTTGAGCTAAGCCGTCAGATGGCATCATGCAGCATTGCTGTGACGTTGTTCAGCGTTACTCGCTGTTTCAAAATTAAAGCCGTCAGATGGCAGTATGCAGTATTTACAATATGAAGGTCAGATGACAGATCGAAGTGTTGACGTTGTTTCAAAATTAAAGCCGTCAGATGGCAGACGTTGTTCAGCGTTGCTGTTAATTAATTAATTTACAAAAACAAAAGCAATAATAAATTTTTTAGTTGTCGATGTCAGTAGAGCAAG
Source organism: Xanthostigma xanthostigma (assembly GCA_963575645.1). Classification (NCBI taxonomy): domain Eukaryota; kingdom Metazoa; phylum Arthropoda; class Insecta; order Raphidioptera; family Raphidiidae; genus Xanthostigma; species Xanthostigma xanthostigma. Next base: position 2,380,284 of record OY754470.1, on the reverse strand, counting down.
CAATTATCTGTAAAATGATATATAATTTATGTGGAGAAATTGTGAGGTTTTTTCTAAAAAGGGAGGCAAACATCTTAACCTTAGCGTATTAATATATATGATTCCTATAACAGATGCTAATTACCTCAGTTGTCGAGCGTCTACAATCCATACAATGTATGTCTTTCGTAACTATATTAGTAATTTACTTTCAATATTTTTTGCAAAGAATTGTGTGTAATTAATATCTGGCAGACCCGATTTGTCTAGAGTCTAGACTGAAATGTATTGTGTTACGGCAACCTTCATAGACGCCACTTCTTTAGGTACTATGATGAATGTCCATAATTGATATATGTATAGCTACATATATATTATTATTTTTTAAGAATTTATGCGCTGCGTATTATACACGAAACAATTTTCAGTTTTAAGTTATCATATACTAGCAGCCCGTCCTGGTTTCGCCCAGGTGCAAAACTGATTTGGAAATATTATATTGACCTTTCCATCACACAGCAGAACTATCAAAGTGCATTGTTTTTATGTATCTCTTATTAAACATATTAACACTGTCTCTTGTACCTAAATGTAACAAAGAAGTTACAGCTATGTATGCAAAAATCTCAAAAATTTGCCAGACGTTACAGTGATTTATTGTTTTGAAGAATAACATTTATCCTAAAAGCACATTTTTTTGTCTGTTTTAAGCTTGAGTGAAATGTAGCTTGTTATCTTTTCTTGGTAATTGGTTGAAGCTTGACAAGTAAAACTATGAAAAATGGTCCTTTGTAACAGTGTACCTTAAACTGTTTTTTATTTCCTGCAATTCACAGAACATATTACGTTAAATGTCACAAAACAGGAAGCCAGTGTATCCCGAAGCCAAAGAGTTTTGTTTTATAAAACAGTTGTTTGTAATTAAGTAACTTTTGTTGCAGTTTGTTTATTTATTTATACTTATTTACTATGCCAACTTTATAAAGAACGATACAGAATCCGACCAGCCCATTAGCTCACTAAAATATGACTGATATATTGTAGATAAGAGACGTTCAACAAGCAAAAAAGTGTAGGTACGTCAAATTACGCGCGGTTGAAGTAAAACATGTAAACAATACATATATTGTAACGTGCTACTACTTTGCACGATGGGTGACTAAAATGGCATAACAACTCCAAACAATGTACATAAATAACCCACACAGCTTGTCTTTAGCGTGGGTCACACTGCAATTAGGATAATAACTCGGTCGTTTATTAATTTAGGTATACATAAATATGTGACATTAATAACAAAAACTAAAATATAAAATGAACACTGATTACGCTTACAATTTTATGAATGACGTGAATGAACTGCTATTTTTGTCGATAATCTAGTGTTTTGTTTTTCATACTATACGGTTAAAAAAAACTTATTTTTTAACTTTCTTTTAGAACTCATCATTTTCATTATTAATTGTTAATTTCAAAAGACAAGTTACTAGCCGTATAGTGTGCATATTGATAATTATAATATTAAAAGTTCCAGTCAATTGAACGACTTTAAAATATTATAATAAAGAAAATAACAATGCACTCAGAAACATTGAAAATGCTAAGAATTGACACCAGCTGTCATGAAACACGTTGTCCGACATGAGCAATGTTTACTGTTTAGTATCGCGTCTGTTGCTGTTACGTTCGACAGATGGCGCTCTCATTGCTGTAAAATTAGTATAGCTTGTGTTGCTTTTACGCTCAAAAGATGGCGCTGTTTTTCAAAAAACACGCGCGAATTCGAATTCAACGTTGTGTCAAAATTTTAAAGCGATCGGTGTAGAGCTTTCGGAGATTTAAGATTCTGAACGAACGAACATTTACATTTTTATCTATATATATAGATAACAAACAAGTTTTAAAAAGCTTAGCAACTTGGGCGTGCATAAATATCCAATGTAGAAAGATTTGTTTTGTGGTTTTATAGCATTCATGGTGTAACTTTATATACAGTTAGATCGAATTATTGTGACAAAGGTCTAGAAAAACTTTGTTGAATAGAACTAGGTAGTCCCGGAATTGTATAGCTCCAAGAATCATGTCGGCTCTCCTATTTTATTAGAGTTGCATGAGAAATACAGAAACTAAGTATGGACTTACGAAATATTTATTTTTTAGAAAAGCTTTCAAAACTCACCAAAGAACTTTTTTCAAAGCTTTATGCACAGTTAGTTTTCCACTCCCTATTGTCTAAAATTACGTATAATTGTAACGACATTGGCCCGCCTGTATTTTTCCACTTTTTCTATTATTATCAGTGTAAGATGTACTTCTGCAACATCATTATTGACTGTAATCAGATAATGATACAACGTTTTTTTCTGGTTTAATATATTCAACATTCCAACGTGACTAATTATACTTGCACATACCACAAATAAAATATATGGAGTCTTTCAAAGCAGGGGCTCTCAAAATTTTATCGCCTGCGACACACCTAACGTAACGTGTTCTCACGACAAACCAGTGTATCGCGACACGGCGATTGAGAATCGATCCAGTCACCTGTGATCATAAAATATATACCTATTTATTTACTTGAAAAACGCTGGACCGATTTCAATTTAGTTTTCATAGTTGTATTTTTTACGACCACCAACAGTCAGGATTTTTGGGTCACACAAATCTGTATTTAAGATTATCAAAAAAATTATCTGAGATTATTATCAACATTTTTAGAAGATCTCCAATTAGAAACAGGGAGCTTGTAACGACATAATATGATACTTGATTTGACGCTGTCATCTCCGGGATTGACAGCTATGTAATGCATAACCGCTTTGATCATTGGATTGACTACAAAAAGTGGCATTCCGCACATTAAAATTGTAACATATATATGACTATCAATTTTGCGATTACCAAATACATACATGTTAATTAAATGTTGTGCGTGCATTAAAATAAAATTAGAGCTTAAAAAAACTAAAAAAAAAACGATCTTATAATAGCAATGTGGACTAAAAAGTAAAAATTAATTTTTACTTTTTAGTTCACATTGCTATAAAACAGTGTTTTTTTTGAGTTTTTTAAACTCTAATTTCAATTAAGCAACAAATCAATTTTTTGGAAGATTAAGTAATTTAATATTTTTTAAGCTGCTCGCTTCTCCAGAACTATTTTTTAAATGTTTCGCGTTCGGAATCTGTAGTGTGATTTTGGTCTTTCATTTGGCGTTTACGTGAACCCTTTAACTTTTAAAATAGCGTCGGAAGAGCTGTGATTGCTTTTAGACGAGGGGGAATGATTTAAGATGAAGAGTTCAAGGACTATTTGTAGGTGTCCATATACATTTTTCCAAGAAAATTTATCTCTATTAAAAATAAAATAAAAACTTTAATAGTTCAATTTTTATTTTATACACATGAGTGATGTGTTCATAAGTAATATGAATTGTTCTCTTTCTATCCTATGCGCGAATATTGTTTATTTGTTTACGAGCTGTCGTCAGTAGTTGAAACATCAGTCGGGGTTCACATGTGACATCAAGAGTGAGCAAACGTGATTTTTTTCATCATTTGTTTATTTTAATAAGTGTTTTTGTTTCTTAAAGTCATAAAATCATTTACGTCAATGTACTAGCGAATTTCGGCAAGTCCTTAAAACCGTAAACTAAAGACACATTTTGAGAGCAACTTATTAACCGTATTTTTATGATTAAAGACCAGTTCACACAAGCTATTTTTTATATAACGATTGTGCAGCAACCAACAGCCTAAGCTTGCACACTACTCGCTGAAACACACAACTGATTAACTGATGTATCTCAAACATATAACATTTTTAAATTATTTCCGAAACTATAAAGTTTAGAAACGAAACTTTCTTGCAAAAATAAATTGAATAATAAGACGTTATGAAAAGTATATCATTATTATATAAAAAACACCGTTATAGCATATATTTCTTATGCGCATGCGCCGATTTTCCCCAAAAACAATAGGGCTCTTCGTATTTACATACCAAACATCCTCCCAAAATTTGGTTTCAATCCGTTCATCCGTTTGACCTGTATCGTGCTTACAGACAAATAGACGCACAGAGTTTTTCCAAAAATATGTTTTTTGGATTCGGGGGACCTCAAAACGAAAAGATATTGTAACATTTTAAAAAAGTGATTTTTGATCTAAACTAGTCCTATTCCCCACTTGTTGGAATGGTAATAGTTGTTACCAAAATTAAAAATAATAAAACTCTCTACAAATGTGTATACAATGTTTTTTCGTAAAAATAATAGGGGCCGAGTGCAACGATAAAGAAATGTTTTTTTTTTTGTCTCAACGTAATGATTATTTAAATTCAACTAAAAATTTCTTTTAATTAACGACAAGAGTTCTTCGAATAATAGTAATTAATTGTGAAATGAAGATTTCACCTTATTGATAACTTGGGTACGATTTTCTTTTTAATTTTGGATTTGAAATAACTTTTTATCTCATCCCTTGTGAACATGTGCCAATAATACATTTCCCATAATAATCTCATGTATCACTTTGTTACCACATTGTAAGAGAAAATATGATACGTCATAGATACGTATGTTATACAACGTTTTTTTTATATATAGAATCAGTCTATATTTAGATTGATGCAATTTAAATTTAACCCTGACTTATATAATTAATTTTTCACCACATGTTTTTTATATTGTTTTTTTTATGCACGTTTAAAACAGCCTCCCTTTAAAACTCATTTATTACTATTAGCAATAATGGTCTTTTTTAATTGCTTAATTAATATAAATAACGCCAGTTCAATTTAATTGAATAAATTAAAATTGTCAGATGATACATACATATATACACAAAGTAAATTATTTTATTGCGTAACAGGCTGTTATGATAAAAATGAGTAGAAATCGAACACTAAAAACTTGAGATTGACTTACTTAGGTGTGAATTTGTGTTCGACTAACATAACTAATGCTACACTTACTGTTTATGTGTATATTTTAATAGTTACAAACTAAATTCGTCCCGACATAGTCAAGGAATGTCTCCTATTTGGTAAAAATGGATGAACCGTGTAATTATTATCGACGATTACTATAAATCAAAAGAACGTGATAAATGATAATCACTCTGAGTATATGCTACTTATAAATCCTTTCCTCTCGCCTAAAAACGGTTACAACCGACGCGACGCTATTTTTAAAGCTGAAAGATTAAGATAAACGCCAAATGAATGACCAAGAATCACAGTACAGATCCCTATAGGCGATTTTTTAAAAATAAGTTTCAGGTAGTACGTGTGAAAGCTGACGAGATTTATATATATATTTTTTTTAAGTTGTAAGTTTTTTTCAATTTTTCCCCTGTAGGATCTGTAGTGTGATTCTTGGTCCTTCATTAGGCATTTAACCGAAACCTTTCGCTTTTAAAATAGCGTCTAAAGATCTCTAATAATTCCTAGGAGGCAGGAAAAGGTTTGATATGAAGAAAGTAGGTAGCATATACATATATTAATAATATAATCATAATCGTTTCTTTACTATCATTTATCATTACTGTTTGTTCCTTACGAATTTTATCCGAAATCTAATTATAATGATTTAAATCTTGCACATATTAATTTTGGCGTATTTATTTTCAGGGTTTCAAAATCACTAAAGAATGTAACAGTTGACAATAGTATAAATCGCGGCCAACCGTCTCCGCCGAGTCCGATTCCAAAAGGTGGTCGCAGTGCACCGGAAGTCAAGGTCAGACGAAACAATAATAAAAAACCATGCCTCGATCGTAAGAATCAAAACCGCGGCCAAGGTCAGCCTAGAAACGCTGGTAGTTTCAATCAAAATCAGATAGAGCGAATAAATAGAAGCTTACAAGGTGACCTGGGCTGCGGTGACGATCAGAAAGATCATGGCACCGGCAACAAAAACCGGCGCGGGAAAGGGAAACGCCGTTGTCGATGTCGTAAAAAGGGAAAACGAGGTCGTCGCAAGCGAAGGCGCCGTGGAAAGGTGCCATGTGTTCCGTCTGCATGACAGTAATATATGTTGTCTTTTGTGTTTGTACATTATGCCTTGTATGCTTGCTTCTTTCTGCTTTGGTATTTTCGAATCGCCCAACCTGGTAGCAGAACAGTTTGGTTTTGAGCAACTTTGTCAAAAATTAAAATCTAGTCCATATCTTTTTGCCAGTCATGTCGCGAACGGTGGCGTAACTAGATGGCCAAAGGCCCCCCGAAAAAAAAACGAGGCCCCTAACTAATATTTTCTTTAACAAAATATAAATGTAGCGTTTTGCAAAACTATATTTATCATATGTAAACAAATAAGAATAACTTGAACTATGATTTCTTAATGTAAAAGCTTTAGGATTAGTCAATTGTGTTCCGATACGCCACTGATATATACAGTGCAACGCGAAAGCGTATTCTCCCTCGTCGCATGTGCTGTAAATAGGTCTTCCAATTCCAAAGTCTCGGAATCCCGATTGATTCGAGATCGCGATTAGTTTTCTTGTAATCTGGATAGAGATCCGTAAATATCTAAATTATTTTTATTTTTATTCATTTATTTATTTTTTTAAATTCAATTTACACAGTAAGTTGTATGTGAAAATATTAAACCTATGTTGCCAGGATTTCTTGCTCACCTTGGCTGGGTCAGGACGTATAAAATATGGTGTCAGGACGTGTATGTCTTATATTGTGTGGGGGAGTGTGTGTGTGTTTACTTTTAAAACTAAGAATGAAATGAAATATACTCATCACATAAAAAACGATCGATTTCCTTACATCGTACTTTTATAGTAAACTAGCGATCCCGCCCGGTTACACCCGGGTGCAAAAGAACGAATAGGGGGAGGGACATGAGTACGCATGTTCATTTTTGTTTACCGAGATGAATTTTGAGTTATATTTTGCAACATTTTTCAATAATGCTCCGCTCCTATTGGTCGTAATGTGATATTATATAGCCTATAGCCTTCCTCGATAAATGGGCTATCCAACAAAAATTTTTTTTCAATTCGAATCAGTTGTTCCTGAGATTAGCGCGTTCAACCAGCTTTATATATTAGTATAGATAGATATCGGGACTGTTATCTCTAATCTCGAAATTGATGTCCAAATTGAAGTGCTTACGATAATTGACAAAAACCCGGTGCATACATCTTTTACCGGAGATCGTGGCAACACTGCAATATGTTTTAGTCGAAATCTAACCGTGTAAATTGAAATCTTCTCGTGCCAATCTGATTACCGTATGTAAATCAAATAAAAGACTGGATAAATAGCTATACTCTGTGAAATTCTAGAAATCCTTAACATTGAATATTATTTTATTTGTTGTGGTCTGTATAGAAGCTCGTAAATAAAACGCATAATAATACTAAATCATATACGACCGTCCGTGACTGAACAATAACAAATTCTATAAAACACTTGAATGTCTACGGTCAAGTGTAATATAAAATATAAGTTATGCAAATGTGTTGTGGAGGGTCTTTTAAAAACGCGTTTATGTTAATTGCAAACACAAGAATTGAGAGACTTATTAACTATTATATCAGAATATAAACGACATATACAGGGTGTTAAGACACCGACAAACTCCTTGTTTCATTTTTGAGATAAAAGTTCCCGAGGACCTGGACTACGGAGTTGCAGCAGTAGTGGCGTCTGGTCAAGTGAAGCCTCCATCTTTCTTTTAGATCCTTTGGGGCCATTCAAGTATTACGTAAGCAGAATTTTAGTAATTTTTGCCCCCCCCCCTCCTCTCCCTTCTCAGCAAAAGTAAGCAAAGCTCTTACTCCTCCTATCGCCTATGCTTACGTATAAACTTTGGTATATATTTTTTTTAATTTGTTCAAGTTTCTTTATTGTTATGAATAAATATTGGTGACGTCATCACCATCTAGTTCCCCCCCGTCCCCCATGTCATCAAAAATAAGCTAAGCAAAAACCCATTCCCCCTTTTTGGTGCTTACGTATAATACTTGAATGGCCCGTTTCCCATAAAAAATATTTTTAATTTACGTCGAGTAACCGCCGCGCCGTCTTTGTTATGCATGTTATATAAAATGGCGCCTCCAATTTTTATCATGGAAAATATTTCACTATGTCATATTGGCATCAAGGTAACATAATTTGACGCTGAATTCCCCAACTCGGTTCTTTGTCGCAGTTAGACGGTGTAAAAACTATGAAAAACTAGAAAAACTTCGTCACCGTCTAATTTTAAACTAGTGATCAGAAAAACTGACCGTCTAAAACAGTTTCGTTGAAACGCATTAGTTTTTTTCCCTACACGGATATCTGTTACTTCAATAAAAAGTTGCTTATATATATAATTACTAGGTACAAATGTCACTAAATCTTTACTTCATAGTAATTATTTATTGCGTATTACTATAAACTTAGTTTTCTAAATACTTCCAGTAACTCTATAACAATCCTTTATCGGTCCAAAATTTTCAGGCAGTAAAACTGGCTCTAACAGAATTTAAATCTAAAAAATAAAAGGACAATCGCGCCAATTTCTAGAGGCTCTGATCATTATTTTTACCTGTATTGCATAAATTTTACGAAGAAATCAGTCATTTATATTTCAGTATTTTTTTTTACTTATTTGCATAAACATGCATTCACTAGAACACAAATGCATTTCATCAGAAATTGCAAAGATGAAACTAATATTGATGTAATAACTGCAGGAGAGGTAAAGTGCTTAAATCCTGACGAAGCTCTGTGGCATTGTAATTAAATGAAGCTTTAAACTTAATCCAAGAGACATGCCTTCAAAGATTGTACTTTCATATAATGTGACACAGATTATAGTGTAACAACTGGTGCAGTATCAAGAACAAAATACTTTTTGAAACAAAATCACGTTTAGTAGCAGTAAAGTTTATTGAGATCAATGTAAAATACATTGTTGAACGGAATATTTCATAGCGTGAAAACAATTCCAAAGATATTATATATTCTTTTAATTAATTATTAATTAGAATTTATGAGAGAAAAGTCAATTACTAAAAATCTTACAATGCCTGTAACTGCCCAACTCTAACCTTTTTTTTATTTTAAACTACTTTTATTTTACAAGACAGCACTTTTAAATAAACTGATATTGTAATTCTTTTGCATAAATGAGGGCAAAAAATTGTTCTAAACATTGATTTTAAATTAAGATAATTGATAAATAAATAATTGAAGTATATGTCCACATACCGCCGTTCAGTAATCACAGATCTATGTAATAATCTAACTTTGATATATTATTTCAACTACATAAATCTATATAATACATATGTAATCTTAGCGCCACTTAGACAATACCAGGAATTGAAATTGGTGCCAGTACACTCGCATGCCATAATATATAATAACAGGTTTGTTTGTAACTATAATAATGTTGAACATTTGATACGATTACGCATACAAGACGTTTATTTTATATATGTTATTCTCATATATTTAATACCCTCCATATTGCTAGCAAAGTACGGGAGAAAGACTTAAACACTACGGTGCAGACATATATACGTCTGTCTCACGTATTATACTCTGAGTCCCATGCGCATGTCCGTGAATGGATGCGTGTCAGTTTGCACATGGAACTAAGCTGTCAAAGGGAGGTGGCTTGCTCTGTTCCACTCACTAATTGCCCCACTACAGATCCGACACTTGCGCACAACGGGTCAAGTAAAAGTAAGAGATAGAAAACAGTAATTTGCTGTCTCACTTCATGGCCCACGCTTCCACTTACGGCCACTGGCAATATAGAAGTTATTAAATATATGATTATACTAATCAAGTTGTTCAGGAATGACAACCTCTTCTATTTAATACTAGCGGCCCGGTCTGGCTTCGCCCGAATTTGTAGCTTGCCACCGTTTTTTCGTCGACTTACGTTGCAAAATTGGTCTCTACGAAAAGCGATTTTATTTTAACCCGATAATATATTACAGCCTGCGTTCGTCCTAAAGGTCCATTCTAAATATTGGTGAAAAAAAACTTGAAATCGGATGAGTAGTTTCGGAGAGTATCCTGCGCATGTACACAAACTCACAAAATTCGCATGACGGCCCATGTTTTTTTTTTCTCTTAAAAGTTTTATTTTTCCCCGTAATATTTCAGTAAAAATAATCGGTCTTTTGCATATTTACATGGGCTGCTGTTTCATAGACACCCTGTATCAAAGTGTGCACTTTGAGCCACACGCAAACCACATTGCAGACATAGGTTATGAAACGTGTTTATGGTCATTTTTTACCTTATTTACAAGAGCAAACAAAATAATCTTCACAGAAATGAATATTACAGAATCAGCTATGTTTTTTTTTGTATATGAAAAGGTTCGAGAAAAGCCGAGCGTGTAGTGACACCGGTTATAATATGGTATTTACCCAAGCCACTAGTTCCCAGATTAAATCAATTAGATTTTCAATTCACCTAATATTAAAAAATAGTACCAAATTAAAACTATTAATTTGTAGGTACTAGGCCTAAATATCTCCAGCAGTTGAAGGTCTTGTTATTTGAAATCTGGTTTGGACATAATTTTGATAAGTATAATTATTAGGTATAATCAACTTTATGTACTGATTTTTACTGACAGTTTCAAAAATTACGGGTCGTTAAAATAATTTGCAATTTAAAGTGCTGTAAAAAAGTGGAAGCCATCGTTGGACTATTGGCAAATGTGTAATGTTTATATACAATCCCTAGTTTTACGTTATGCAAATAATATAATCTGCTATAGTTTAACTTGATACAACTTCGTTACTAATTACGTTTTTTAATAAAGTTATATTCAACATATTATTTTGATTGCATTTCAACTTACTGTATAAAATAAATAATAATAGATACTCGATAAATAATAATAAATCTCTGGCTTTATTACTTATTGGATATTTCATTTATAGAAATCATACCTACCAGTATTTATTGCCGATTATAATAATGATCGTTCTCGTTTTATGACACCAAAAGAGTCAGAAATACTTCATTGACGCCAATAATATTTGAAAGTATACGTCATAATATCTAAAAGACTGGCTACCGTGTTATTAACTAGTCATTTAATTTAACAATGTTGTCTATAAAAGTTTTTTAAAACTTCAGAACATTTGATTACAACATCAAATCACTCTATCTGAGTTTGAGTAAGCTTTCTAACATTGTGTTTAAATTATATTGTTATTATTATTATTTACTTTTTTTTACAAAATGTACATGTGCAGTGTGCATATATAATATTCTTGAAAAAATGTTCTTTTTATACTTATTTCTTATTAATTAACCAACACTAACTTTGAAAAGGTTAAAACGCCGCTATAAATGATGTAAACATTTGTTTGGTTCGCGTAATGAATCGTTGCTTCTGCTTACATGAATTTTCAGCAGTGATTTTCTATAATATACTAGATACACTTGATAAAGTATAGATATGTAGACATTTAGTTATCCTGTTTTGTTTCTTAATAGTCATCCTTATATTATGCCTAACTTACAAAACACGCGTCCAACAGCTATAAAATATTTTTGGGTAGCGTAAAAATTTGTGCACCACAACTTTTGTAATGCCTGAACACAAAATCGAAGACCTGGCCGAAGCTGTGATTTTTTGACTTTGCGAAATTTTATTTGCAAAAAAAGTTCTTGAAGTACTTAATAAAATAAAAAATAAATAAGCCAGATCATTTAATCGCGGGTCTATATGTTTAATAGGCCGTTACAATATTGTCTACTACCTGAGTGCGGGTAAAACGCCACGCGTGTTAGAAAGAAAAATAAGCTTTGCTTATTATAAGTAATATCTTGTTATATTGATATATCTTTATCTAGTATATATAGAAAATCACTGTTTTTCATTCGCACGTGTCACTATTGCCTAATCGATGGCTTGCTAATCATAAATTAACTCAACATGCATTTGCATTTTCAATGTCTTTTTTGCAGCTAACTAGTTTGTGCTTTTTTAACGAAAGTAATTTTTTTTTATTCAAGTAAGTTCATACATTAACAATTTTAACAGTATAACGTCTTTGTTTTTTATGTTGATTCGTTGAAGTATTAAAATTTTATCAAGAACATAAATTGATGACTGCATTTCTGATGAAATAATCGTTATTCGCAGAATAATTTATTCTTTTTGTTACACCTTCTAAAAAACATCTTTTAGAACAAAACGTTTTTTTTCTTATAATATGCAGTGCCTTGAACTATTCATTTTACATACTCTTTCTGTTAAATACTGTAAAAACGTATACCATAATTTTGGCGAATAACTAAAAAAACAAATATTTAATACCAATTTTGTATTATTAAATTACTCAAAACAAGTAGATATTAAATCAGTTTTAATTATTCATAAAGTCATAGTTTTAGAAGTCCTGTTTTGGTTTCATCTTCTTGAAATAGAGGCTTGCTCTGTTTCGGGGACACAAAGTTGGAACTTTGAAGTTAATCCAGTTTTAAATTCCACTACTTTTCTCTATCAGATCTCGTAATGTTTTATTGTTACGCGATCATGAGACACGACTTCAATAAAAAGAGAGGGCTCTCTATTCGATTGTTTTTTTTCTTTGTTTTTTTTTTGCATCTCTGTTCGTCAATATCTTCGCCGGCTCTGAACCGATTTCGATTATTCTTTTTTTATTCAATAGAGTATGTCTCATATAATTGTTTTTAAAGGAATTGTTTTTGGTGAGATATATATTAGATATCGTGTCCATCGATAAAAATTAATAAGAAAAATCGCAGGCTTTAAATAATTTTCATATTATTGTACTCAAAAAGTCTAAATTTATATAGACGAAACGTCGTACATTTATAAATATAACTTTTGTCCACAAACCTGCGAAAATCCCAACTCTGCTAAATTCTAATTTTTCTTGGCTACTATGTTCTTAAAATGTTTTGAGTAATTTTATTTGATTTCTAATTAATAATTATACTAATAATTATTATTTTTTACAGACTGAATCACAATACCATGGGCCATCGACATCACAAATAGGCTACATTCCAGAAGAAAGAACTCGACCAATAATCAACTTGCCACATCACAAACAACCACCTGATCTCAGTCATTAAAATACGTAAAAAAATTATCGTAATTATTTAAATTATAAATTAGAAAATTCAACATTCCTCTGAATCGAGATAATATTGTATTAAGCATTTATACGCAGACGGCATTTCATATCCAGCAGAAAAATTTGAACGGTAAATGTGGGGGGGGTGATAACGACTTTGAAGGCAAAATACATCTCGTGAGTGAATGATGTCCTAATACAAGTCGACGATATTATACAGAAATAAAATGTTTGAATTTGTTCAGTATTAAAACAGTGATTTTAAAAATTATGTACTTATGAAATTAACTTGACCGAATTTAATTTCTATTTAATTAAACTTAAATTATATAAATCAATTGGTTGTTTATAAGTTGATAATTGGCCGTTAAAGGCAAAGACCTTATTTATTTATTTTTAGATAGTTAGTTTTCAGTGATAAGCAAATATTATAGTGAGAATAGAACTTTTTTCAATTTAGTCAATTCTCATTATTTGTTGCTTATCTTTTTATGTTTTGTCTGTTTATTTATTCCCTATCTTCTCAGGTGTAGCTCTTAGAACTGCATCTGAATAAATAGGAATACAGTTGTGATTTTATTGAACAAGTTTGGTTCATGTGATTTTTAAAATGTTATTTTTGTACGATTTTTTTTAATAATTAATTAATTAATCATATATAATTCAAGTAGAAAAGTACCTCCGAGTCAAATTGGCGTATTCTTTCATGATTTTTTCAGAAAGTTATTATTCTGTATGAAATATAAAAAAAATCGTTCAACTGGTAACTGGACTATGTCCAAATATGATTCATATCGGTAAACGATTTTGGAAACCAATTCAAGTAGGTACTTATTTTCAAATAGTTCTGAAAGATTTATTGAGGTACAGAAATAGACTTTTTAATTTAAATTTGCATAAAATGTGTGTTTTCACAGTTTCACGTGCCGTCTTTGTTGTAAGTACGTATATGAAAAATATATTAAAATGATTTTATTTTCAATTCGAGAACATACTATTGGAAGGCAAAAAAGTATTATTTATTTATTTTAAGTTATAAAAAAAATAAAATAGTCGTAACTTTCTAATAAAAAGATGTTTTGCCAAGAAAATAGAGATGACACAAAAAGAACATGTGTCAGCCGAAGTGAAACTTCTTGAATACATTGCCAACCCAACCATAGATTGGTGCAGTGGCAACCACAGTAGTTCATAAAAATAGTCCTCTATCTCTTTTTCACTCTATGTTAATCATATTGCTTTTCGTATGTAGTACGTCATTTGTTGATTGCGCTCTATCTTTATTAATCTATCTGTCTGTATCATGTCGCTTTTTGGTTTTATCGTCTCGCTAATTTAACCTCACTCTAGAAGTTTCACTTATAAGAATACATGCGTTCCTAAAACTTGTGAAAACAGATTAAGACGAAATTTAACTTTAGCAAGCTGTCGAGCTGCTATAACCTACATTCTCTAACGCAACAATTTTTATACCCTATTTATTTAATAATCTATTTTGTGAAACTTGCACAGAAAAAATATTTTTATATGCATCTAAAATCTACATAACGGTCTTGTATAGTAAAATTACTTTTGAAAGATTTCTGAAGTTGTAGTACCTGGTGATCACTGATTACCTGAAATAATACTCAATGACAGTGGCGTAACTATATACATTTAGAACTCAAGATGTGTATAAAAACTATTTTAACAACCAGTTTTTTTTATATATCTTGCTGTCCCTGCTGGTTTCAGTGAAGCGTGTGAGAATTAATTAGAAAAACATATTTTTTTTATTTTTTTAAATATTTCTAGTCAAAAATTTAGGAAATTTTTAATTTATATGTGCCTTTATAAAACAATTTCACAAATTGATTTATTAAAGGCTTTAACCCTGTTCGAAAAAAGGCATTCCGAACAAAATGTCGTTCCTAATTTAGTATATTTAATTTTAAGTAAAAAATAAAAATTTTAATAAAATTGTTTATTAAAGTAATGTGTATTAAGTTCTTCATTCATGCCATTTTTTGTAATAAATAATGAAATAGTTATAGTAAGTAACAATTTACTAGCCAATTGAACTAATAAAAAATTGCCTATATTTAGCGAAAGTATAATCAGTTCATTCCGAAACGATTTCTTTTGAGTACCTACTCAAAATTACTCTTTTCCCTGGAAAACTAAAAATATGATCTTTCATTCAAATTTGCACACATTTTCGTAAATATTTCGAAAGACATATTTTTGACAAATATCTTTCACATTCAACCCGGGCCTAAGGGGAGAACATAAAATATTTACATAACTTAAAATTAAAATCTCACCTACCTAAAGTTCATAAACCCTAGCTGTCGAGCGTCTATAATCTACAATCTGTCTAGTTCTTAAACGTTTGTAAATATCTATTCCACTTTTACTTCAATTGACCGAACTGATTACATTATCGCCAAATGTTCACTTACTGAAATTAAGAGAGGCCAGGGCGGGACTTATTCTACACAAAAAAAGAACGAGAAAGCGGTTAAGCGTGCTTTATTTTGTTCTTAATATTCCAAATGTTTAAAACCGCCAGTTAGTGCTTTTTTTGTACAGACGAAGCCACGTCCAACCTATTCTAGTTTTAATACTATTCTAAAAATAATTGAAATTACTCGAACATATAACTTAGTCTTTTAGTAGGTAATATTCAAATAATTGTGATTCGTGTTTTTATATCCATATCATGTAGTATATTTATTTGTATCAATATAGAAGTATCTCACAAGTGCCGGGCAAAATATTGCTTAAATGCACATTTAAAATTAGAAACGCTTTTCCCACAAGCCGACTGCTTGTCAAAAAAAATTATAAAAAACATTTTTGTCAGGCATATGCGAGACCCAGTATCTAAAACGCACAGTGCCCCTTAAGCCAACACATTTTTATGTGTTTTGTATTTTATGTTAAAATAATGTATACGATTTTTGTGTCGGCCGACGATTTAAGAATCGTAATAAACTATTTCGTGAAAAACTGTTTTCATTTTTATTTTACCTATATTTAATGTTTAGGTTTTATTACAGCAAAAATCTTTTTTTTTTTTCTTCATTGCAATACACTGAAATTATTGACAGCATATCGGTAAAAAAAATGTTTATTAAAAAAAATGTTCATTGATTTTCTCTGAAAAACTGAAAAAAAATATTCTAATCGCGAAAATGTTTGCGACTTTTTAAAGAAATATTTTCACCAGAGAAATTATCATGAAAAAGAAGGATTTGTGTTAATACATCAACACGTTTCGTTCTTTTGGACAACCATTAATGGTACGACAATTTATACAAAAGTTATAATTCTCCTTATTTATGATTTACTGTTTACCTACATATTATTTAAAATAGATAGACCGAGAATCTACCTCTTGTATTGAATATATTATACGCCCTTTGACCATTCAAATCTGTCAAACAAACAATTCATTTCATTTATCTTTAAGAAGGGTACCGATATTTTGCTAATAATAAACTGACTCATTTTATTTTCAAACGTTGTAAGCAAATCATGACTTAGAGAAGAATATTTTTTTTATAAAATATAGTGTAAAAACCAAACGTAAGGTAAGAAAATGTTTTTTTTTTTAATTTTTATTTTAACACTCTTATATTCAATTCACTTGTATGCTGTATGTATGTAAAAAACTCCATCAACTCAATTTTCAATTGGCACGTAACTTTCCAATAGTTTTGAGAAAAATTCAGTATTCTGTTAATTTGTCTATAATAAAAATAAACAAATTGAAAAACGGAAAAAGCACGTGTTAGAAAATATATCTTTCTAAAAAATCAAAAAAGTACAAAATAATCGTTCTCTTCTACAACGTTTAAAGCCGTGAGACACTCACTCTACCTATATTTCATTTAATTCATCAAGTGGGCTATGTTTTTTAAAATTATAGAAGAGAAACAATTTGTTTGTACTTTTTAGTGCGTTTATTGTAATACGCGTGTTTTTTATTTTTTAAAAAGGTATTTTTTACAACGCAGGACAAAAACAATCCTGTATCATGTATCTAATTTTTTTTACACAGTATATGGCGAAAAAATTACTTTTTAGATCATCGTTAGTAATTTTCTTAAAATTTATTTTTCAGGATGACGTTATCAAAAAATATTTTCTTTTTGCTCTTGGCATTATCTTCATTATCATCGATCGTCTGTATAAATTGCATTTTCCATTATCCAAAACACGATACACCATCTTTGATTCCGTTTGATTCATTTGAAACAACAAACAAAAGTGCCGTTCAAATATTCAGTAACAATTTACAAATTATTAAAAAAAATACACTGATACGGAATACCACTACGGTTTCAATAAATTACATCGATATTTCCGCCAATGGGATACAATATATCGAAGAAGAAGCATTTTTGAACGTATCAAAATGTTTGGAATTTATTTCCTTACGGGATAATGGAATATCTTCTATAGAAAAAGAAATGTTTATCGGACTTGAAAATCTTAAATTATTAGATTTGAGTTGGAATAATATTAATTCAATCGATCACGAAGCATTTTCAAATCTCCCAAACTTGGATCAATTATTTTTGCAGAATAATAAATTATCAACACTCCAATATTCATCTTTCGACGGCTTAACTAAACTAAAACATTTAAATCTCCGTTATAATAACGTTATTTTATATCCGGGCCTATTCCATGAATTAAATCAATTAATTTCGTTATCACTGACCCAAAATAAATTAGAAATCATTCCGCTATCGACTTTTCATAATTTACAAAAATTGGAACAATTATATATCGGCAACAATAATTTTATTAATTTCAATTTGAGCGTATTACAAGATTTGACGTCATTAAAAGTATTAAATATTTCTAACAATTTAAGTGACTTGCGAATTACATTTTGCCACTTAGAAAATTTGACTCAACTTATATTTGATGGTAACGATATGTGGAACATAGATTTTCTCGAAGAAATTAAATATTTTCCAAACTTAAAACTGGTCAGTTTTGGCAGTGTTAAATATTCGTGTGAAAAATTGATGGAATTGATCAACAAATTGTCGAAGCTACATATCATTACGTCATCATATTCCGTAAAATATACAAACGGAACGACGGATTACTGTAATGTAATTTCATCTTCAACGCTTAAACCGAGTTCCACTACGTCCACATTTGCACCGGAAACTACTACGAACTCAAGAAGCACAACTGTTTTACCACCAAGACCAAATTGTGGAGAATCTGTAACTGTAGAATTTTTGAGCGATTTGTTCTGCATATTTTTATTCATAAGTGTTGTAATGCTTATTTCAATACTTGGAATTCGATATTTCAATAGTCGCCAGCGTCAAGAACAACGCTTTACTATTTATAACAGGGGCGAGTATGAAACACTACCTTTATAAAATTAATCATACTCAAGGTTTGCCTGTTATGCCGGCACTTCACATGGCTATTTGTATTTGGCATATTTGGCAAACAATTACCAAATGTGGAGAGTCTATTTGACAAAGTGTTTGCCTTATTTGCCTATTTGACAAATAAGGCCAATACCAAATACGCGTTACCGTGCGCTTGTCGGTTTTTCGAGGCACATCAAAGGAGTCAAATAGGCAAATACGGCAAATAAACCGTCCACACAATGGCCATATTCAGAAGCACACACGCCGTGAACCTGTACGGACGTGCAGTATTTTTGTGTCTGTGCTGTGAGCGAGAACTGGAACAATTACTATTGAAAATGAATTGGGACAATGAAACAGTGCTAAAATTCCTGGAATTTTAAACCTTGCGTTCTGCTGCCAAATGTTTGTGTGTTTGCTATTTGACTGCATGTGTGGATAGTCGTATTTGCCTCTATTTGCATGTTTGTCTTGAACGTCATATATTTTGCCAAATACAACAAACACCCAATAGCGAACACAAATAGCCATGTGAAGTGCCACCTTTAGACGTCTATGTGCCCGCGTGAAATTATGAAATAACCATCATGTATCTATTTTTCTTATTTCCAAATAGTTTGCATAATTTCCTACGGCGCGACAGTCAATAAAACAGCTTGTATTTAAAAGTAAAAAATCGTTTCAAACTTTCTGTGTCTAATTTTAAAAACCACTTTAGCTATAACGTAAACATCACCATAAGCCTTCTAAGCCGATAAACTTAGAAAAAAGCATCTAATAATCATTTGCTTAATAAAATTATAGTTTTTGTGTGTTCCTTTCTCAAAAATGATCTCATATTTAAAGTTTAAAATAGTACGAAAACAATCTTTATTCTTACGTCTAGTAAAAAAAAATTAGATGTTTATTTTCAAGTACTATTTATTTATTTTTTTATAAGTAATTATTTTTAAAAGTACGTATACTGTATTTTATATAATAAAATTTATAATCAATGTATTTACAACAGTCATTTAAAAAATATAAATGTTAAGTAAAAAGTGTGTTTTTATTTAATTACTAGAGTCCGTCCCGGTTTCACCCGGGTGCAAAAGAACGATTTGGGGGGAGAGACATGAGTACACACATTCATCTTAGCTAACCGAGATGAACGTTGTGTCCAAATTTCATGATGCTCGGATTTACTGTTCACAAGTTTTTCTCAATCTCCACTAAAAATTTGCTTCGTTTTTCAAAATTTACGTGTCACACTTTGTAGGATCTTACCAACGAGCTCTTACCACTTAAAAAAAGACAGAAGTATTTGCTTGTGATTTTATTGCTCTATGCTTGGTATACAATAGACTGCGGGAACTTGTTTTGTTAAGACGGTGGTGGGAGTAAAGTGTTATATGGTGGAAGTAAAATGCTTTGTCGAATTTTTATAGTCAAGATCGCACACACTTATCCAGCACAGCACGGACCAGAAAAGCCTGTTCGTGAAGGTACACGTGTTATTGAATGGAACACCGACCGTCAGGGTTGTGCAATTTCTTGTCTGGACCGATCTAGTTTTCGAGTGTCGTTTTCATTAATTAATTTGCAGTGATAAATCTACTTGAAAACTGGAAAATGTCTTTCGCACTTTAAATCTGCACTAAAAGTTGCTGGTTTGTGCTCGTCTAGTGTGCGAAAGCGTGCAGGTTGCAGGTTCGTGAATCGTACTGTGCTGGTCCCTGCTTGATAAGTGTGCGCGCTCTTTTAATTGTCAAAGAAACAAAATCGGAAATATTTTTGACAATTTTATGTATAGGAGGGTTACGTCGTAATATACAAAAGATTAAATTAACTTTCCAGTTAGTGTATTACCGAAATTTATTAATTAGGTATAGGTATGTGCGAAATCGGGAACCTTAAAAACAGCACCGAGAATATATTAAAACACTTTTCTGTTTAAAAAAAATCGTATTATCAACAGAAATATCTGTCCAATTTTTTTTTTGCCAGTAGAACAATTAAAACTGTCGCAATAAACATAATTAATGAATTTATTAATAAATCTTTTTAATGTTAATACTAAAAAGTAAAAAATTAAATAATATTTAAAATTATCAGTTATTTGATTTCATAATATTTATTTAAAAGAATTTAAAATCTCCGCCAAAATATTAATGACCATTTTCATTCAGGAAAGAATACTACGGTATGCCGGGCGTTGGAATTTAATAGCATTCGTAGTAAATTCAATTAACGTAGGTCCGCAGATGACCTTGAGTTATGAATGAATTTTTAACTGGCTATAAACAGGGTTGTATAAGTTGTTTTTTTAAGTTATAATTTGAACGCGTTTTTAACGATAATTTAGATACAAGATAAGCTGCCGCAATGTTACTAATCATATTTAAACACTATTCATTGAAATTAGATACATTCAAATACTATTTTTTCCATAATCAAATATAATACATGTGAACGTTTTTTGCTGACCCTGGTTATATGTCAT
Organism: Xanthostigma xanthostigma; assembly: GCA_963575645.1. NCBI lineage: Eukaryota > Metazoa > Arthropoda > Insecta > Raphidioptera > Raphidiidae > Xanthostigma > Xanthostigma xanthostigma. The sequence goes on along the minus strand of OY754470.1, from coordinate 2,359,339 downwards.
TTTTTAATAGTATGCTATTGGCCTGTTTGATGGCGGCCATCGCTGATACACTATCGGCCAAATATTTAATCATAAAATGGAATTTAAAGTAAATATCAATTTGTTTATTACTTAATAATTGTTTTAGATTTTAGATAGTTTGTTTTCTATATAGACAAATGTTTTAAATAGAATAATAATAATTTGATAAGAACTGAATCATGCCGATTTGTAATACTCCTTTTATATTTTTAGTACACCAGCAAACTATGACAGCAAACGTCAAGTTCATTGTGGAAACGAACAGCTGATTCAAGTATTTGATTATATTTGAGTTATAAAGGTTAAAGATTACAAATTTTTGTTTATAATTATTAGGTATGGCGACATTAGAAAAACCTCGGCCAAAACAGGTTAGTCATGTTAATTTTTAATATCAATAAACCAATAAAAATTGCGTGCTCATTCAATTACAGAATAAGATATTAGGCTTGCCTATTTTTATCTCATTTTTTGTCCTAAGATTTATACGCATGATAATTAAAAAAACAAAAGGCGTAGTTTTTGTTTTCATTGCTGTCACTTTAAAATAAAATCAAAAAATAAACAACATATTATTGTTATCAAACAAACTTAACTAACATTATAACATACTTACATTGATAACAAAAATGAATTTGTTATTGTATTACAGAAAAAGAAAAAAGAGAAAAAAAGTAAACCGCCGGAATTAGAAGATTTCGTTACGGTCGGTGAAGATCCTATTCCGGCATGTTCGAGTATTAGCGATGAGATGTGCAGCGGAACGTATAATTTATCGGAGACTGAATCTGTCGAAGATACATTCGTGACAGTTAAAACAGAATCGATAGAGAATCCCTTCGATGGTAATAGTGTCAAGCTATCGGATGACTCGTATCAAACAGAAGTGCCTTTGAAACAGAATGTTTCTTCAGAGAAAGATATTGAAAAACCACTAGCGGGTTTAGAGTGTAGTACAGTAAAAGAACAAAATGTATTTAGTTCAAACAAGATCGATATAGAGTCTGAAAGATCAAAAAGTTCAGTAACGATTAATAAATATTCAGTGAACTATAATATTAAAGATGCATTGGAAGAAGCTAGCAGTGAAAGTCCAAGCGCGACGGCCATGTCTAAAACAAGTGAAAGCTTTAAAAGTCAATCCGTTATTGAAGGCGATAAAATAATTGATAGTGCAAGTACTGAATTAAAAATAAAAGAGGTCGCAAAACAAGACACTGTTGAAGTCAAAGTTGGGGAACAGAAACAAGAAACAAAAGAAGTCGTAAAACAAAAAACACCTAAATATCCAACTAAAGTTTTGGAACAAATGAAAGCCTGTACGGTACCACCGTCAGCTCCTCTCTTAGACAGTGCTATTGTTCAAAAAGTTGCTGTTAAAGAAAAGAAGTCGGATATAAAATCACTTGAAAATATTCAGAAACCTTTTGAAATACAAGATTTGAAAACTATGAAACCTTTTACTGAAGTACAGTTAGCTTCTCTATACCATAATCCAGAAATTGAAGCAGCAACTCAATTTATTAATGGTTTTGTTGAATCTGAATTGAAATGCGATTTTGCGAAACAGCATCATTTGTACGATTTGCTTGTCAATTATTTACGCGCAAGAACAAAACTGACGTCGAACACGCTGGAAATAAATAATCTACGAACCGAAAGTAAAGAAGTTCAAGCTATGATGTGGACATTGGAACGCGCAACAATAGCCGAAAATGGTGAATGCGAAGATGGAAATACGGTTACGACTTCGCATGAATATCGTGTCGCTAGATTTCATAAAAATGTTTTACACAAGTTGACGAAATTTTTATCTAAAATCAAGGAACTCACAAATGAAGTTCATGCTTTACACTCATATTCAGCAGAAGTTTCAAAATTGCAGGTTTGTTTTTATTTTAACATACGAGGTGCAGAATAGTGTTCGACACATATGAAACAAAACTGTCTCACATGTCAGAATTTGATTTTAAACAGTGTATTTACACTATTGCTCATTCGTAAACAAACAGCTGGAACGTTTTAACCACACATGCATACAAAACCTGGACTCGTTGAGTAGCCCACATCGATTGTATAAAAGATAGCAAAATGGTCGTCGTAAAATTGCTTTCGAGGCCAAGACATAATTAACCGTTGTTGGTCAATCATATTTAAGTGACTTCTGTAGCTATGGAAGTAACATTTTTGTGTTTAGAATTAAATTAAAAAATTCATTACAGAATAAGCTTCCAAAAAATTCTTAGACCTTTCGTAATGTAGATTTTAAATCAGGAAAAAAAATTATTCTCTAGATCGTAATAGTTATTGGCGTAACTAGTAGTCTAAGTCATTCATCGCACTGACAGGTCATGACAGCCTACAAGTTGCGCCCATAATTTTATTCAACAATTGCGCGTTATTCATGTTTTAATTATAATGAGATGTTGTAAATATCTATTTCTTTATAAAAAAAAAAACTGTCAATACTAACAGCACTAAACAGCACGATTCAATGTTTTGGTTTGAGGTTAGCCGGTTATGAATAAACTCCATGTCGAAAACATTCGGCCTCTCAATTTTAGCCTCAATGGGTAACAACGGAGTTGTTGTTACCTACTATTTCGTTACGACTCAGAAAATAGTTACGTTTATTTTCATTACTCCACAATGGCCGAGCTAGTAGGAATCTTCATTGAGTTATGAGAAGTAATTGTCACCAGTCGGTAAATGGCTATTTAGGGTTCGGTTTTTAGGCATGATAAAACATGAATAACGCGCATGAGTTGAATAAAAATGATTCCAAATTATTATTCCATTTTTTTTAATAATAATAAGGACTTTAAATTTAGGTTGAAGTTTATATTCAAACTGTTATGTCGAACTGTTTGAACTCGGCGAAGCTCGCACACAATGCTCCCGTATGCCTGCAAGAAAGTACCGTCGATCCGTACGTTCAGCGACATTTGCAGGAATTGCGTTTATGCATCACAATTTTATTTACGTTTCAAAGACGACCTCTAAGGGATACTCAGTTCGTAGCGGACACGCGCAGTTGGCTTCGAAGACTTATCGGTGTTCTTTTACGGCTCTCTACATGGCAAGATCACTTATTTCTGCTGAACCATGTTCTCAGGTAAACTGATTTTAGTCCAACCAACAACAGTCTGACACATTTCAAGTAATACTTGAGACGGTGGAGTTTGGCATAGCGATAAAAAAAAACAAACGCAATCTGAATTGAAGCATTTGACGATTAATAATTTTAGTTTTCGCGTAGTGTCTATGGAACCAACCTTGCATTCCTCATGTTTATTTTATTTTTATATTTTTATTGTATTTTAAGTGCGATACTATTATTTACTCCCTGTTTTTTTTTTGACGTGATAACGTCTTATAAATTGATGAAACACCAGCTGCACGCACAAAAAAGTGTAACGTTCCGCCTGACCCTGTGCGTGCAAGCGAGAGCGCAGTATAAGCGATAGGGAGTCGGTAAAAATATAGTTTGACAGCTACTAAAATTTAGGTTATGTATTATTATAAATATGATATTCGAGCGGAATACATTATCACGTAAAACTATCGTCCGTAAACCGACTTTACAGACAACCAATTTTTTTTTTTGTTCAGATGTCCTCCCGGTATATCAACATGGGCGATTGAGTTTATACAAATACCAAGTTCCCGATCATTTGTTTCACCTTTCGTAAACGTTGAGATCAATCATAGTATTGCTGTTTTGGCTACCATTTTGATGCCTGTACATCAACGGGATGCTTTTTTGGAGCAGGTTTGTAATTTCTGTAGTTTCACGTAGGACATGTAAATAAACAATCCCTTCTATATTTCAATTTCCTAAAAGTATGTATTCTAATCATACCTAATGTAAAGTGAGTTTCGAAACCATTCTCGTCTGTCTTAATGACTTTGCAATAATTTTTTCAGATACAGAAATCTCTGGAAGAATCTCGTGATTTGGTTGAAGAAAATTTATGGGTCTTAGTCGACTCGGATGGAGAAGAAGATGAGGAGCCTGGATCAAATGAATTACGAGAGAACGATCTCGTGGCTGTTTTGAATCAAATTCCGTTCGATAATATATTTCGTAATATTCTATTAATTCAACGTAGAGATGAAGAGGTACGTAAATAAGTTTATCCTCTTTTCAGACTGCAATACCTATGTGTCGATAATTGAGACGGCCAATACATTGATCGCGGTATCACATTTTGGGTGCATTCCTAAATTCGCTACAGCTAGCGCTACAGCTACTGTAGCGAATTTAGGAATGCACACTTTATATTCATATTGTATTATCTTATAAAGTTCAGTTTCCAAGGTTACCGACCGCCGTTATTACAGTTTCCAAGGTTACCGACCGCCGATATTACGGGTATGGGTAAACGTTTTATTTTTGACTCTACTTGATTTTTAGGATTTTTACGATGCTTCAGCTATAACGGAGCACCATGTGTTACGACTGTTCGCTTGGAGCACCGTTTGGGTCCGTTTATTACGACAAGGCTTAAGTACTTATGCTACGCCTCGTTACAGGCAGTTAGCCAAAAGATTAGGTCGTCTTACCAGACATACCGTTCAATATGTTTCGGATGTTTGGGAACATTTTAAGTAAGTGCCTTTTACCATAATGGTTGACAGGACAATTTCTAGATGTCAGTATTAGAGTTCCTCAAGTTATGAGTTTGTACATCAATATTCGGTTTAGTGCCACTTGCCACTCTAATTTTTATCGATTTTTCTTCCAGAAATACGTACAGTCTAAACGATGTAGCAATGGTGAAACGTCTCCAAATTGAATATGATGCTTTTTTTATGCGAGCAACGCAATGTATCTTTTCTTCGCAAAAATTAGGAGCTTGGCAGTTCCTTGCAGTTATACCGTACAACGTTGTATCTATTCATACGCTTTGGAGAATCTTTTATCTTTTACACGAAGGTTATAGCGAACTTGAATTAATTTTAGATCCGAGCGATAAGACTGGTTAGTATTGTATTAAAGTTAAACTTGATGGGTCTTGTCACGTACCGATTTGAATTTTGCAGATTTTAAGGAAAAACTATTAGAGCCATCTTTACGACACCAATTCGAGGATAGACTTATTTCGATGCCAGAAGCCGAGTCGTATTATTTACTTCAGACTTTTGCAAATATGGCACTGGCTCGAAGTAACGATGATAAGACGTTTATTCGTACCGCAACGATCGATCTGCTACAAGTAAGATAAATTTGAATCACCGTCGATATAATAGATAAATTAAAGATACAATCTTGTTTTTTTTTTTTATAGGTGGGGTTTTTGAGTACGGCTACGCAAGAAACGTGTTCGAAATCGGCGCGCGTTTTACTTGCAAGTATTACCGCGAAACATCCGGAATTGCTGTCGGATATACTAATTACTCTCGGTGAAAACTTCAGTAATGCATCTCAGGTACGACTGTTACAGTGGAAAATATTAGTAAAAAAACTTTTTAAAGACAAGCTTTTATTGAAATGTACTAAAAAGAATGTTGATTGTAATTTTTTCTGTTATAGCTCAGCGTGTACTTATTTAAAGAACTTCCTTTATATTTATGGAAACCGTCCGAAGTCGATATGGAAATCGTATCTAATTGGCTCCTCCATGGTCCTTTGGGATCCCCTGAAAGTAATTTAGCTCGATTAATTTTGGGTCATTTGAATTGGGATTTCGATAGGTGAGTTCCACGAATTACAATATTTTCATTTGGAAAAAAAAAACTTGTAAAAAAAAAATTGGTTGTCTGTAAAGTCGGTTTACGGACGATAGTTTTACGTGATAACGTATTCCGTAATACATAACCTAAATTTATATAATAATTATAATAATTCGAATCTATGATATTGCATCTTTCGCTTCAAATTTAGGTTAATTTTATTTATTTAAATTACTCACCATATAATATAATTGTTTTTTTTTAACTTTCTTTCTTTCGTATTTATTTTAAGTCTCAAAGATTAGCTGTCATAATATTTATAAAACAATTGTTTCACTGTTTATATAAAATTCCAAAACCTACTTACAATATTTAAGTATTTTCATACGTCAAAAAATTGATTTTTATAATGATAAAATTTGTAAGAAAACGATTTTTTCGAGAGATGAGACCTAGCTAAAACGATTTTTTGCCCCCCAAAATCCCTTTTCAGTAAATTTCATCCAAATCGTTAGGGCCGTTTTCGAGAAAAGCACGCACAGGGTCAGGCGGAACGTTAGGAACGTTACACTTTTTCGTATATGCAGCCGGTGTTTTATCAATTTATAAGATTGGTGATTCATCAATTTATAAGACGTAATCACGTCAAAAATAAAATAAAAATGTATTTTACATTTTATAGCGATGGTTCGTTGTTTCTTCCACACAATATTCATTTTCGGGTAGCGGTGCTTATCATAGTTGTTGCTTTTAAATATACACCCGAGTATTTATCGACCACGAGTGCTTCCATGATAACTGACAGTGTTAAAACCGTATCGGCAATGGTTCGTCCAACTACGAACGAACAGGCTTTCACGTTATGGGCGTGGGAAATGGTTTTACGGCTACGCTTGCACGTGCTTGACCAAGGCGAAACGATGATTTATAATGCTTTAACCAACGTCGGAACCGCTTTGAGACATGTCCCAGAACTCGAGTCTATTGATGCAATACAAGCCGGTAACTACTTTTTATCGTTTAACTTAAAAATTACAATCGCTATTTCACGTAATCCCTCTTTTTTTTAAACAAAGTTTCACGGAAACTACACGCATTTACTATGCGTAAAGACTTATCGATATAAAATAGCATTTCTTTACAAATAATGTTGAGAAAAGGTAATTAAACAACAGAATAATTATAGGTGTTAAGGAGAAACAACCTCTGGCCTGTTTTGTTGCTGTAATGTTGACATTATGGGGGCATTCGGTGCCTTTGATATGTTCGAAAGGTTTACAACAGTTAACCGTGCTGCAGTGCTTTTATAAACACGATGTCGTTCTTATTGCATTGAACCGATTGGTACCGATGTTTTTGGACTGTGAAGATTCTCTTGTCAAAAGTGATATGTAAGTTTTTACGTCTAGTGTTTGTTAAATCCGACATTGCCTGCGTCTTTTTCTTTAGTACAATGAGCAAGATATATTGTTTTTGCAGATTTATAAGTGTTATTGTTTCGTTATTAAATGCCGATCGAACATACTTAAAAATGGCAAAGAATTTGATAAGCGCCGAATTTCCTGGAACTATACTCAAACAATTTAGCAATTTAATACAGTATCATCTGGACAATTACCAAAAGTACGTATTTTCATTTAAATTATTTACGGTGCGCGGCTTTGCTAATTTGCTGTGACTCGATAACTCAATAAATATATTATGTTTGTATAAACGTACTGTGCAAAGTTAACGATTGTTTATTTAAAGTTTTAGTTTAAGTAGCCCTCGACCATTCGTATCTTTGTGGATGAAATGCATTACGAAGATTCCAGATTGGAGCAAAGATCCGAGTGCGGTTTATTTGTTAAACACAATTATGCGTTCTTCGTTTTTTAATTCTGAATCAAACGCGGTGGCCGTTGATTTTTTGCGTAATTTATTGCAGGTTTGTTATATTATGTTTTTAAGTGTATATATGGTTGGATTAATGTTTTTCAGCCTGTCGGAACTAATCGACCCGTGTATTTTCAATCTTCATTTTGTGCCAGTCACAGGCCAATCAGAAAAATAGTAGGAGATTGAAAACTTGAAAATGCGTGAGTAAAATCAGTTGAAAATAGATGGTGTTGAAAATACATAAGTCCGATTGTACCTAGTGCGAGTCGTTAGAAAGGTTTACTGTCAATTGTTTTTCACTTGTCGATTAGATTTGCTAAGTATACTGTGCCAACTTCACAATGTTTATAAAACTTAATATTTTTGTAACACTCATATCCTCTATATTTCTTCTTTTTTTTGATTTTTATGCACAGCTACCATTTCTCTCTACATTTTTAAAATAATATAGGGACAGTTTTTGAGAGTAATATTTTTTATGCAGCAGAAAATATTGGAGCATTATAATGAAGAAGTAACAGTAAGTTTTTGCTAGTATATTGCTTTCATAACGTAAATTTTAATAAAAATACGATTGCATGGAAAGAAAACAGAATTTTAAATTCTTCAAAAACTTAATACCGTACTTTTTAATGTTATCGATCTAAAATTGAATTTGTCTAAATTAATTGGCATTGTGAGTTGAAAAGATCGCTTCTCGTTTTCTCAGCACTTGCCTTCATCTCGACAACAAACATCGACATTATCTAATTTCATAACATGGGTGTCTTCTGGAACCGGTGCAGGTACCATAGCTACGACACTTTTACCCCGAGGTTCATTACCGGAGAGCCCTTGGTATGTTTATACCACGTTAGAACTGGAACATACCGAGCTGGAAGTACGCACCGGACTATGGAAAGAAATTCTACGTCAGTTGTCCATCGCAAAAGGAAAAGCATCGGTCGATAATGCAATAAAGGTAGGTATTTAAATTTGAAAACTGTTCAATATTCACAGAAATTAAATTCATATGTTCGTTATGGATTGACTATTAATTTATGATAATTGGGTAATTAATTAACGTATAATTAACGAAATTTCCGATTTTAACACTTGGACGATGTGAAATACCGTTGTTGGGTTAGATGTGTCACTGTAGAATAAATGATAATTCAGTCGCCGCGATAGTGGAAGATTTGAAGTTTGAATAATACATTTTTCTAATGTTGCATTGTAATGTCAACAATATAATAGCAAACTATAGTATACTCATATAATAATGATATTTTGCAGAAAGCGGCAGCCGTTGTTAAAGTTCCGGCGTTCAGTTCAAGTTTCCTTTGTATTTTTCGATGGGCTCAACAAGCTTTGGACACCCCTTTGGGTCATCCACTGTTGCCACTTATCTGGCAGAAATTCTTCATATTATTTTTAGCCAGAGTACCTGCAGCACCTGGGTATATTCCTCGTAATTTTTTAATTAAAATATGTCACTATTGGAAAGTTTTACGAAAATTTTTAATCATTTTAGGCAAACAGATCGAGGAGGAGTCGGTAATAAATTTTTTGAAGGCATGATTAATTTAGGTTTCCATAAAAAATTAAAGAAACGTCTACAGGACAGTATCGAATTTTATAAAAAAAAAAACGAGTCCGATTTAGTTAGTAACGATTCAGAAACCAGAGAACGCCGTAAACTTTTCTTTACAGAATTGACAAAGTGAGTTTTAATGTCGTACCGACAAGTTTTTTCGGCATTGAATTTAAACTCAATAATTTTTATGTATTTTAGATTATTTCGTACATTCAGTTTGTGGCTAGAAGAGACAAGGTTGCATGAAACGGGACTATTTCTTCAAGCGCTTCCTCCTCAATACGATTCGCACAAACTCGCTTTAATTTTTCAAGGAAATACGGTACTTTGATTTCATTATTGTCAACTTAATACTATTATGTTACCTTGAGACAGTATTAGAGCATAGATATATATTTAATAGATTGCGGATACACTAGCGCCTCCTGTACCTTTTAGAAGCCATTTTGTACGTGGAAAACGCCGTAAAAAGCGCGCGAGATTGAAAAATATTAATTATTTTATAATATGATTTTATTGAGAAAAACGACAAAACTCACAGTAAACAGTGATATTTCGCTCCAAAACCTATTTTTATACTGAAACGTTTCAAAAATTACAAAATTGAGCATAAATATAATGTAAAGCTTAGAACATTTTACATTGTCAATTTGGCATCAAGGTTGACAAGCATTGATGCCAATCTGACAATGTAAAATGTTCTAAGCTTTTATATTATATTTATGCTCAGTTTTGTAATTTTTGAAAAGTTTCAATATAAAAATAGGTTTTGGAGTGAAATATCACTGTTTACTGCGAGTTTTATTGTTTTTCCATTAATTGATCTTTTTGAATCCCGCGCGCTTTTTACGGCGTTTTCCACGTACAAAATGGTTTCCATATGGCTTCTAATTGGAACCATTCCGCACAATGCTCAAGGATAGGCATCCGTTATCTTTTAATATAATATATACAGTAAAACCTCGTTAACACGAACTCGTAAAAATCAGGCAAAAAGTTCGTGTTATGTGGGAGTTCGTGTAAACCGAGTATGGCATAAAATACAGTCATTTTTTAAGTGTCAAATCATGATTTATTTTAAGTAAACATTGAATAATTATTTATTATAAATTATCTAATAACATTAATTGTTCTTAAATATTATCTGAGTTTGAAAGTTTGTTTTTATTTGTTTACAAAATACATTTCAATAAATAAGAGGGGAAACATTTTGAGGTATGTTTCTATTTATAGGATTTCGAATGAATTTTTAATCTCTCAGTCCTTTGTCTATTTTTAGAATGTGAGTTAATTACTTTTGTAATCTCTTAAGCGAATCTTTTCTTTTAGTTGTATTGTATATTCATTGACCAAAATGATCAAAATATATGATTTGAGAATTTTTGTAGTTCGTATTATCCGATAATTAACCGTGAAGGGACGAAAAAGTTGTTCGAAGTTCGTATTAACGAGGGTTCGTGTTAACCGAATATAATTACATTAAAGCTTATGTGACAATTGTCGAGAGCAAATTTTTGTTCGCGTTAAACCGAAATTCGTGTTAACCGTGTTCGTGTTAACGAGGGTTTACTGTATATCTATGTATTAGGTTGAAATACTCACTTGAATATATCTGTTTGTATTTGCAGAGAAATGCATCAGGCGCTTGCGCTAGTAATGATACCGTGGTGTCCATTTGTCCGCAAATAGAAATAGAAAATGTATCTCTGTCTCAAGTTGTTGCTTACAGTTTCATCGAATGAAAATTACCCTCATATAAATTTTATAATGACGCAAACGTCGAAAATATTTCGTATATTATTCAAGACTGTTTATTTTCTAGAATCCGTGGCTAGATTTTCTGGATTACGATCAAATTAAAGAAGAGAAATCTTCGATTATGATCGAATGGAACAAATTATGCTTCCGACTTAGATCGCCGCCCACTACGCCCGTACACTTGCGTCCGAACGCTGAAAGCGCGGATCCGACGCTGCGCATAGTGCGAAGGCTCAGTTCCTATGACACTCCTCAGATGGCGCCACCCATAAGACCGGCGGCGCCCGTCATACCGCAGTTAAAATGTGACGTCATGTATGACAAAGATGTAATGTTGGCAGCTTTAAAACCTTACGTCAAGACGATTTTGGAATTCGCCGAGTGAGAATCTTTTTCAGTAGAAAAATAATCATTGCGAGTGCGGAATGATCGTGTAATGAGTAAATTTTATTTACAGGAATTATTCGATGCGGGTATCGGAACATACGGCGCTCGATTGTGCGATTGTTGAACTAGCACCGCAGCTATACAGATCCGTACAAAAAACTGTTACGTTGCGAGCCGCGTGTCATCAGACCTATACGGATCGAAGAACTGGCCAGTCGCAGGCCAGCGTTCAATGTTCGGGTCCTGCTGTTATAAAAATGAAGGTAAGCTAGTTGAAATTTGATGGCCCATCCAAAGTTCAGACATAACTTGAAAAACGTGTTTTTTTAACGTTTCATACCCTGTCCTAGAACACTTGAAGAAATATTGAATTTCATATCTTCCGGGGCACAATTTAAATATCTTTATATTTTTAGATATCGGAGGCTCAAATAAATGAAAGTATTGAACACCAAGTTGTAACCAATCGTAACGATTACGAAGTATTACTTAACAAGGCCTTGCAAACGCCACCGCAGTCTCTCTGTTCCGGTTGTGTTTTTTTGGAACATACCGTCACGTAAGTAAATCAACATTGGACTATAAAAATTGGACTATATAAAATCATTGTTTTATGACTTCTTTTTTGTTTAGTATTTTGCAGTCAGAAAGTGTTCATCTGCGGTCACGTAACGATGCTCAAGCTATGAAAAAATTACAGAAAGTGGCTGTTGAATTTTTTTACCACGTTTTGTCATTAATAAAAGAAGAAACAAATTTTTATCCTCCTACAAAACAGTTATTTACGACTTGCCTTGAAAAACTTGGACAGGTATGTCAATTTTTATTCATACTTCAAGATTTTTTTTCTTTTTTAAAGCCACCGTCTACCAGAAATTATCCGGGTGTAATGCCAATTTAAAATTATTATTATTAGAGATGGAGAATTTCTTCTTTCAAAAAACCGGATACCGGATTCCATTACGGTTCTGGCAAAGCATCCAGTTAGTAGTTACCAGTTCCAGATTGGATTTGAAAAAATAAATTAAATAATATTTCCAGAGTTTTATTTATGGCTGGGAAGAAGAGGGCGAACGACTTCTTGAAATGATTATAAAAAGACCTAATTTAGTTGGTGTTCTGGCTCCCCATCTCAGTCCGGCCGCTTTATCGGGCAGTCAAAGAATCGGAGCTGCTTCATTCTTGAACATGTATGCGATGCTCGTAGACCGAGCTATCGGACTACCTGATGTTGGATTTGTTGTCCTCTCGAAGGTATGAATGTACTATTTTTAATTCTGAGAAATCAACTTCGCAAAAAAATATCTGCACGATTAAACTTTCAGATAATAAATATTAGTATATTAAATAATTTGAATTACTTTACTCTAAATTTAACTGTGTTTTAATAGAAACGACGGTAATTTAGCTGTGTTCAAAGTATATGTATATATTTTTTTAGAATGTTCCTGTAATGTTTAAATTTTTAAGTTAATCGATAATCGTAAACTTTTGTTTTAGTTTGATGTTAATCAGTGGCTACTTACTCACAAACCTAAATTGAGTGAAAGATCAAAATTTATTACATTAGTTTGCAAAGCTTTGACCACAATCGGCCTTGAGCCAGCGGCGGAAAATTTAATGCTTCACGAAGTAAGAAAATATTTTTATTTCTTTCGATTCTTTTAGCTTTATTAAATCGTTTGTACAACAGTAGTATATTTTAGGTATTTCGTAAACACTTGATTCAAATATTTTGTTACGAGTTTCCCGAGCATTACGGCGAAGTGTTGACATTATTACTTCGAGGTAGTGAACAACAGAGTCTGGCCGTCGACGTTTGGTTTGATATTTTGCAAGTGCTTGCCGGTGGGAAAAAATTTAAACCCGGACAGCCTCATTGTAAATTACGAGATGATTTGAGACAGTATGCAACGCATCAAAACATGCTGAAGCACAATGAGGTAAGATAGATTGTAGATCATAGACGCTCGGCAACTGAAGTCGTATTAAATTCACTTACTGACCTTGACAGAAAATGTGTTTTGAAAATGATTTTAAATTACGATCACACAAATTTCTTCATAACCCTTTACAACTGATTCTATACGGGCGTGACTATAGACAACTTTTTTTGTTCAGTTATTGGAAACGGCTACATTATTGGGACGTCATTTCACTCAAGAAAGATTTCAGTACGGTCTTTACGGTCTTTATCCTAGGTACAGACCGTACATCGAACCGCTGTCAACTTTATTGGCAATGATTGCACACGCTTTTGTAATCAGTACGATGCAGATTCATCGAGGATATCTTGCCGATAAATGTGAGTAGAAACGCTTATCGATTTAAAAAGTTTTGATATGTAGACGTCTTAATTGAATATATTCTAAATTTAACTGTATAGTGTGCGAAACAATGTGGCCTGCGTTGAGTGAAATGTTTTCGCCATGGTTAGCGCCATATTGGAATCAAAATTCAAAAGATTCATCGGCAGTTTGGATTCAACAACTGACCGATGATCGATCGGTATTGCCTCCTTGGATCGCAGCTGACGGACCTCGAGCGCAATATGTAGTGAATTTGTTTACCGAGTGCGTACGATTTATAATCGATACATTACCCGGTAAGTTATTTATTTATTTTTGAAACTTTAAACGTAATGCTAATATTACTGTTCATATTTAACGATAGCTGACAATCAAAGAAATGCTGTTGATATCCAATTTCTTGCGAGTTTTTTCGAGTATTTTGTATGATACGTAGAATATTATTGTTTAGAGAAGGTAGGGAATCTGTGTAATAAGAAGACTGGGAAAAACGATCAGTAGCAACGTGATTTGTAATTTCAAACAACTAAATAACCATATTCATAGAACCACCCCTTGTTAAAAAACACAGACCCGTCCAACCAGAATTATTGTCTTCTCTAAATAATACTACTCTGCCTAGACGAAAGAACGTGTTTCCAATATTTTTGTTTTTGTTTACTATGTCACAAAGTTAAGCAAGAATCTATTTGTAATTTTGCGAAAAATATATTTATTTATCGTGATTATTTTTTAGCATGCATAAATATACTGAGTTTTGTTTGGCAATATTACGCGAGCAATTTCGCTCACAGTGCTGTGAAAAGTCATGTTTTGGGCGCAATACATGCCGGATTATTATCGCTGCCGTGGGAAAAGTTTTGGCCATCCTTGCAAGATCTTGAACTTATGTTAAAAGTAAGTATCTTAAGCCACGTACTGACCAAAGACCCGGCGCAACCGAAAACACTCGTGCCGCATGCGCTAATGGCCTCAGTTGTCGAGCGTCTATAACCTCTTAATTGCAACGTAGCTACCTGAATTGCAGCATACGTCTCTGTAGTGTCTCCAAATTGCTTCCAACTAGAAAACACTCGGTTCCTTGAGTTTCGTTATAGAGACTTCACACTGTACATATAATCAAAGTAAAAACAATTAAAATTATATAGCTCGTTTATGTTATATTAAACTCTCTTTTTATCTCTTTTTTACATAAAGAAATCTTTTCTGAGGCTATTATCTCTCGCGACCAACTAATACAAATATTCACTCCTGTATGGGCTATGTGCACAGAGGCAGAGTTACAAATTTTTCTATGCGAGCGTTTGTGGTGAGCACTAGGGGAAACTTCAAACTCCAATTTTCCGTATGTCAGTGAGCAATGTTTATTAAAAGTGAAAGTAGTTATAATTTTATAAAGTTTTTTAATTACAAAGAAAACATAGGAAAACTAAGCGATCTGGAAATGCTTGTTGTGTTCCGGGCTGTTGCGCTGATGGCGATTTAAGTAAAATAAAGACCATTGGCGCCCTGATTTGACGTTCCGCTGTCAGTGTAAACAAATTAACATCAGTTTTCCTTATTACATTTTTTTTGACACATCATCGCCAACTAAAGTTTTTGACTTATCACCTTAGAAACATGTCGCGATTTCCATCAAAAGTTAGTTCAATAATTCTCTATTACCCGCTAGCGGCGCTAATAGGCTTCGTGCACACAGCCTATACACAGTACTTATTAATATTGTTTTAGGTAGCCGACCAGTATTTACCCGATTGCCATGCGATGGTCGGAAACATATTTATTCGAATTAGATGGAATGATTGGTTAAAGCCGGCCATTAATAGTCCTCCTCCAACACCGATGAGGGCTCATCATTGTGTCCTTCATCTTCTAGTCAAATTGGCAAATGAGCCTACTGTACGAATGGTGTGTATTTTAATTTTTTTGAAGTGAAAACTTCTTTAGCGGCGTTGTACACTTTTTTTGTAATGGGTAAAAAATGTTAAACTCGCGTCAGATCGTCAGATATGCGTAAGACGAAAACTTTTATTTATACAAGGTTAGACATCTAGCGTTGAAATATCGTACATAAAAATGCAATCTATGATACAAACCATTTTATTTACAAACTTCTTTAGCGGCGTTGTACACTTTTTTTGTAATGGGTAAAAAATGTTAAACTCGCGTCAGGTCAGTAAGAACTGGGTGAGACTCTAAGTGATAGTAATTGCCAGATAGTTTTTATACAACGTTAGACATCTAGCGTTGAAATATCGTACATAAAAATGCAATCTATGATACAAACCATTTTATTTACAAGTGTTGCCAATAAACAATGCTTCTAAATGCAAAAAATTAAGACGTTAATATTCAAGTTTTCACTTCTGGCGGCACTCCCGGAGTGCAACCCGTCTTTTTTTTTAATGTTAGAACCATCAATGAGCGTACACTTAATCTCTCCATCCTTTTAGGGTGATCAAATAAAACCTCTTTTATTGGAGGCATTGAGCTTCGCTTGGTGTTTAGTCGATGCAAATACATACGAACAGGTCGTTAATTGGTACGTTATGAGTGGAGACCCGAGAGTTGTGTTAAGACTTACTGGACAAAAAGAAGATCAGAATGAAGTTGATCAACTTGTACTCGAGTAAGTAATAAATAAAAATAAACCTTACCAAAATAACTGAACGATCGAGTGAATAAACCAATAAACAATAATAATATTGGAAGATAATGACGGATAACATATTTATGACGTTCCAACTCACAAAATATGAATTGATAACTCATAGGAAGAATACTTTTAACAGCTATCCTTGTCGATATATAATTTGTCAGTCTTGTTAGTATTTTCTTTTGTTTACTTTATTGACATGTCTGACTGATTTTTTTTAATTTGTGGGATATTTTTGCAGTTTGCTGCAATCCGCTGCAGAAATCTCACCGATTAATGCAAAAGTGAGTCAAGAGGCCGTCCTTAAAAGACAAATTTTCGTAAAAGGTTATATTAAACTGTTAACGTCGTGCGCAAGTCGAAACAAACCTTTACTTTCGACAAACGAATATCAGTTTCGGAATGCTCTCATACGCATTTTAAACAGTTTGGAAGCGGTGTTGGTAACATCTCGTAAGTCAATTTTGTTTATTGAAAATTTGTTTTAATGTACAGTGTTGTCGTTAATCCGCCCTGGCCTAAAGTGAGATTTCGATGTAGTTAAAGTGACGGATTACGAGTCTAATATATAAAATATTAATGAATGATTTTTTTTCAGCTGTGAATCAAGGAGAAGGCTTAAAAGAATCTTCACCTCTTATGTTCGAAGTACTTTCAGTTTGCAATCTTCCGCACGATAGTCCACTTTTGAAAATTGCGACAGAAACTATAGTAAACTGGATTGGCGAACACGACACTAACAGTCTTGTGCTACGCGGTTCATTTAAAGTTTTTGCCACGGTACCGACATGTTCAAACGCATTGGGAAACATACTGGAAGCCGCTATACTAGGATATTTTAAATTTAATAGTAAGCATTTTGTCATTCAGTTGTAACTGTTAATAAGCTACTGTTACACTCAGCACCTGCCACTGCTCCTGCCGCTGCCGCGATTATTTCCCAAAATACTTCTGCGGCAGGATCAACGCGAGTAAGTGTTCACATTCAGCCTTCGACGCGAGTGCGTGTTTAACTCGCAGCGATGGCGGACGTAGAGATTTTTGTGGCGGCAGCGCTAAGTCTGCTCAGTTTACACAATTATTTAAGTGTTTTAAAAAGAAATGGAATAAAAAAAGACGCCATCGCCAAATAAGTACCAAGTAAAACACAACAGGCTGTCACAAAGCACATATAACAACGTAAGTCATACAAATTGCACTGGCTGAATGTAAACACTGACTCGCACTCGCGCTGCCTTCCTTTGACTTCCGCACGAAAAACCGACAATTGAGGGAGCGCCAGGCAGTGGCAATAGCATGAGCAGTGGCAGCGCGAGGAACGTGTTCACATTCTTACGCTGCCCACTTCCCTGCACACTTCCCTACCCGATTGGGCTGAGTGTAATGCTACTGTAACTTTGCTCTTTGTGATTTATAATCTCAAATTATTGTGACAAATTCAAATTGACGAGTAGAAAATGGGACTACACCAAGATTATTTAAACATCTGTGTAGGTTTTAGAGTTACAATTTCGTGTTTTATAAAATTTTGAAACTATCAACAGCAATCGATAGTTTAGTTACTATGGACGTTACCAATAATTCTTTATGACCGATGCTGCAATTATTTTTTGTTATTGTTTGTTTTTTTACATTCATAGTTGGTCAGCAGACACCTCCAACTTGGAAACAGCTATTTTCCCAAATGCAAGCTTTTGCGCCTAGGCAGCATCCTATTTGTGATACTTTCGTTGCCGATGGAAATATTTTGTCTTTATACACCGAAGTGAATTTACGACTGCCATCTTGTCATGACATTGTGCAAGAAGGAGTTTTGTTACAGAGTCTCATCAACTGGATTGCCGCAATTAAACCTTCGTAAGTATTAAAGCTTAGGGATAGTCGACGCGTCAAATTGTGTTTTAAACATTCGATTTATTTCAGGGAATCTGTCGAACCTAAGTTACCGTTACTGTACAGTCTCGCGTTACAGTTATCTCTACGTCAGTGTTTATATTCTTCGGATCATAGAATTGCCAGTTTCAGTTTAAGATCTTTGGCTTCTGCTTTGACGATACTCGCTGAAGACAAAGGTTCGGGTTGGGGCATTCTGGGAGCCATAGGCATAAGAAAACAATCTAACATATCTAACAGGTAATCATAAAACTTTTACAATCCCAATACCAACAAACATAGACGCAACCGACCATAGTAACGAACTATGCACAGTTTGTCTTATTTTATTACCGCGAGCGTAACATTCGGAAATAGTGCTCCACCTGCTTGCACATAATCTATATATATTATTGATTTTAAACGTTCAACAGATCGTAAACGAGTTGGTTATAGCATGATATTTCAAGTGCTCGCACAAGCTAACAAAATGTTTTTATTTTTGTCTTCATTTTGTAGGTGTCGCCTCATTTGCCGAGCATTGTCGGCTTACATTTATGTACAGTTACCAGACTGTCGACCCGAAGAACCGAAAATAAGATATACGGATAATGCTCCCGGAGGGTTCGGTCAACCTGGATGTAGTTCTGATGCAGTGAAAGCTGTGCATATACTTGAAAGTATGTTAAACAGCAAAAGCTATGGAGAACTTAAGGTTTGCGCTGAATTAGCACTTAAGCAGGTATATAGTTCATTTTAAATATAATATATTTGATATCCAGATTCAAGTTAATATTCTCATCCGGTACATTACATACATGTTTAAATTTTTTAAGACAGTTGTCTTTTTGTGACGTACCATAGTCTCTTGTGAAGTTTGGATAAATAATAATAAATGACTAATGGCGCCATCAGGTGTCAGAACAAAGTCCAGTAGTCCTAATTGCTTTAATTTTATTATTTTAGGTGCAGAGTCCAGGAAACTCCTTGCATAACGCCCAAAATATATTATCCGGACTGACTAGTCAACTTTATACGCAGCCTTACTTAAGTTCGCTTATCGATTAACGCAAACAAAAAAGAGTAGTCGAAGTGTTTTCGCTTACCTTGCTGTTTTTCTAGATTAAGGATTTTTATTTTGTAACCATTAATCTACCGACCTGTACAATTTTTATTTTAACAATGCTAAAATTATTTTTTGTTATTTAAAAAAAATTGGGGCTGTGAATTATGTTGGATCTTTTCTATTAATCATTACGATTTTTATATTATTGAAAATGTAAATCATAAAATTTGTAGACTTCAATCTTTTCAAATGGCTGAGTAATATAACCGGAATAATTGATTTCGTTACAACACTGACGAATATCTATAGAAATAATATCTTTACAAATATCCAAGTTTATTTCATACAAATATTATGTTTGTACTTTATTTTATCATATTATACATTATGCATTGTTCATACTGTTACCTTAAATCATGTATTTGATTTTCTGAATAAAAATTATACATTTTATCTGTTTTATAATAAGTACAGAATTTCAAATGTATCCAATACAAATTCCAGACTTTCCAGAAATTTACTTCGAACGGGTGTATCTTCGAAACGGTAAGTGATATGAAGCAACGGAGGGGCTTGGTGACTTCAGTGAGTCATTTTCCATAAGCCTACCGAATTTGAATCGGATCCGAGAGGTTGTCCAAAACTGTCTTAAAAAAATCACAAAAAAACTAAGGCTATACTATGGGAAAAATCTCGTTTTTAGTCGATTTTCTACTTTTACTAATAACTCACTTTTCGTGTCCAGACGGCTTATACTAACAGGAAATGACACTCCAAATCAAAATATAAGCTCAACTTTAGGTCCTGTGGGCTTTTGTAGTGAATTTAAATGTAGAAGAAACATTAAAACGTCTATATCTCCGAAACGGTATTAGATACAGATCTCCGGGTGCGCTCATTGAATTCAGCGTGTCGTTTTCTATCAGTACACCGAATTTTAAATGCATCCGATGCGTATTCCAGACTTTCCAGAAATTTACATCGAACGGGTGTATCTTCGAAACGGTAAGTGATATGAAACAACGGAGGGGCTTGGTGACTTCAGCGAGTCATTTTCCATAAGCCTACCGAATTTGAATCGGATCCGAGAGGGTGTCCAAAACTGTCTTAAAAAAATCACAAAAAAACTAAGGCTATACTATGGGAAAAAATCGTTTTTAGTCGATTTTCGACTTTTTCTAATAACTCACTTTTCGTGTCCAGACGGCTTATACTAACAGGAAATGACACTCCAAATCAAAATATAAGCTCAACTTTAGGTCCTGTGGGCTTTTGTAGTAAATTTAAATGTAGAAGAAACATTTAAACGTCTATATCTCCGAAACGGTATTAGATACAGACTTCCGGGTACGCTCATTGAATTCAGCGTGTCGTTTTCTATCAGTACACCGAATTTTAAATGCATCCGATGCGTATTCCAGACTTTCCAGAAATTTACATCGAACGGGTGTATCTTCGAAACGGTAAGTGATATGAAACAACGGAGGGGCTTGGTGACTTCAGCGAGTCATTTTCCATAAGCCTACCGAATTTGAATCGGATCCGAGAGGGTGTCCAAAACTGTCTTAAAAAAATCACAAAAAAACTAAGGCTATACTATGGGAAAAAATCGTTTTTAGTCGATTTTCGACTTTTTCTAATAACTCACTTTTCGTGTCCAGACGGCTTATACTAACAGGAAATGACACTCCAAATCAAAATATAAGCTCAACTTTAGGTCCTGTGGGCTTTTGTAGTAAATTTAAATGTAGAAGAAACATTTAAACGTCTATATCTCCGAAACGGTATTAGATACAGACTTCCGGGTACGCTCATTGAATTCAGCGTGTCGTTTTCTATCAGTACACCG
Organism: Xanthostigma xanthostigma; assembly: GCA_963575645.1. Classification (NCBI taxonomy): domain Eukaryota; kingdom Metazoa; phylum Arthropoda; class Insecta; order Raphidioptera; family Raphidiidae; genus Xanthostigma; species Xanthostigma xanthostigma. Next base: position 2,338,291 of record OY754470.1, on the reverse strand, counting down.
AATTTTAAATGCATCCGATGCGTATTCCAGACTTTCCAGAGAGCCACTTCGAACGGGTGTATCTTCGAAACGGTAAGTGATATGAAACAACGGAGGGGCTTGGTGACTTCAGCGAGTCATTTTCCATAAGCCTACCGAATTTGAATCGGATCCGAGAGGGTGTCCAAAACTGTCTTAAAAAAATCACAAAAAAACTAAGGCTATACTATGGGAAAAAATCGTTTTTAGTCGATTTTCGACTTTTTCTAATAACTCACTTTTCGTGTCCAGACGGCTTATACTAACAGGAAATGACACTCCAAATCAAAATATAAGCTCAACTTTAGGTCCTGTGGGCTTTTGTAGTAAATTTAAATGTAGAAGAAACATTTAAACGTCTATATCTCCGAAACGGTATTAGATACAGACTTCCGGGTACGCTCATTGAATTCAGCGTGTCGTTTTCTATCAGTACACCGAATTTTAAATGCATCCGATGCGTATTCCAGACTTTCCAGAAATTTACATCGAACGGGTGTATCTTCGAAACGGTAAGTGATATGAAACAACGGAGGGGCTTGGTGACTTCAGCGAGTCATTTTCCATAAGCCTACCGAATTTGAATCGGATCCGAGAGGTTGTCCAAAACTGTCTTAAAAAAATCATAAAAAAACTAAGGCTATACTATGGGAAAAATCTCGTTTTTAGTCGATTTTCGACTTTTTCTAATAACTCACTTTTCGTGTCCAGACGGCTTATACTAACAGGAAATGACACTCCAAATCAAAATATAAGCTCAACTTTAGGTCCTGTGGGCTTTTGTAGTAAATTTAAATGTAGAAGAAACATTTAAACGTTTATATCTCCGAAACGGTATTAGATACAGACTTCCGGGTGCGCTCATTGAATTCAGCGTGTCGTTTTCTATCAGTACACCGAATTTTAAATGCATCCGATGCGTATTCCAGACTTTCCAGAAATTTACATCGAACGGGTGTATCTTCGAAACGGTAAGTGATATGAAACAACGGAGGGGCTTGGTGACTTCAGCGAGTCATTTTCCATAAGCCTACCGAATTTGAATCGGATCCGAGAGGGTGTCCAAAACTGTCTTAAAAAAATCACAAAAAAACTAAGGCTATACTATGGGAAAAATCTCGTTTTTAGTCGATTTTCGACTTTTTCTAATAACTCACTTTTCGTGTCCAGACGGCTTATACTAACAGGAAATGACACTCCAAATCAAAATATAAGCTCAACTTTAGGTCCTGTGGGCTTTTGTAGTGAATTTTAATGTAGAAGAAACATTTAAACGTCTATATCTCCGAAATGGTATTATGCTTATTGAATTTAGAATGTCCTTTTCCATCAATAAGTATAATTTTTTTTATTTGGTGAGAAATTATGACAGCCACGGGCGAACCAAAAGTTGAGCTTAGTTTTTTATTCGGATTGTAATAAGTAATGAAGATAGTTTTTATGAATGCTTATATTTTTAAAAATCGTTTACTTTTTTATACAATAACGTTAGTTTTATTATTTTTACAATCAATATTAAGTTCTTTGAGAATATTTTCCGTATATTTTGTATCATAGTCACAATAAGAGCACTTAAATAATTCACTAAAACTATCTAAAAAATACGGCACTGCATCTTCTATTGTAAAATTTATTTTCAATTCTTGACTTATAGACGTAACACCTTTTCCTGGAATACCGCACGGAACAATATGCTCAAACCATTGCAAGTTTGTATTGCAGTTTATAGCTAAACCATGCATTGTTATAAATTTGCTTCCTCTTAAACCGATTGCACAAATTTTATTGTTTCCGACCCAAACACCGGTATCCGATGACGTTTTGGCATCGATGTTGAGTTTCGAACACATTCTTATTACAGTTTGTTCTATTTGACAAACGTACCAACGTATACTCGGTTTGTAATTTTTTAAATTTAAAATCGGGTAAACGACTAGTTGACCAGGGCCATGAAACGTTATTAAACCGCCGCGGTTTGTACGGAAAAATTCTGCTCCTGAAACAAATTAAATGTTGCTTAGACACATTATATAGTAAATCACGATGGCCACAAATACCCAGGGAATTATTTTTTTGAAATCTCAGATTCTCCAGTACCTAAAACACACTCCTTATCTCCAGCAGATAGGTCCAAAAATACAGTGTGTATCTAGGTCCTAGGATGTAATGAACGTCACACCTCGTCGAAAATATATTTCGTTACGGCCTCGATATACAGTCTACTATTAATATTTACCTAATTTAATAAGACGATCTTCTTCTTCTTTCGAATAATCTTTTGTTCTAATTCCGATTGTATAAACTGGGTTGTGTTCCACTAATAATAATGTGTCCATTGTAGCATCGACGTCTTTTGTTTTTTGATGCTGATCTACTAAATATTTCTGAACTTTTAAGGCAGAGCCATACGGAATTTTACCTATGTTCCATATTTTGACTAAATTTCTCATTTTTTTTTAATTTTTGTGTTAAAACGATTTTTATATTAAATAAAGTGATTCTATATTATAAATAAAAAAAAAAAATGCAAAGACCAATTTTATTTTCTTTCTTTTTGTTTCTGTATCAGCGAATTTAAATGTTGATGTAAAACCAATGATACCTGCAACAAAAGAAAATTTATATATAAACACTTATTCCCTATATCGAATTGGGAGTCTTCCTATCACTGTTGAACCAAATTTTTATATCCAAAAATTATTTTTTACTTCTTAGTCCATATTGCTATAAAAATGTTTTTTTCTTTTTGAGTTTTTTGAACTCATTTCATTATTAGAAATTTTATTTATGTTAACAAATATTTGTGCAATTTTTAAATCAAATATTGAAAAGTTTTAGATGTGTATTATATTCTAATTTTATTTTTTTTCGAAAATTTCCTGCAAAATCACAGTGTCATGAAAATAAAATAAAGTACGAGTTAGGGGCAGAACACGAAACAAATAATCAAATGTTGATACGTCAGACGACCATAATATTGTATCAATAAGAATAACTCACGTAAGCATCAGTAGCGGCATACATTTGTTGATCTTCGGCAAGGGGTATTATGTTCCATTTACCTTTTCTAATTTTATGATTTTTATCAAGTCTCATTTTCAACTGAAATTATGAAATGTAATTATTAATCGCTATGTTTTAAATATTATTTTGAATAATAATGATAATAAAATTATTTTTTAACTTACAAATTGATTAGTTAATAGTTCCATACTCCATGATCTACCGGATGTCACAATATTTGCCTGCCACCTTGAATCACTACAATTTCTTAGCATAAGATCAGTTTTCACTTTAGGAAAATCGCGTCTTAATTTATGAATATCGCTGTGAAAAAAAAAATAAAACGATAAAGTTAAAATGTATTTTCTTAACGGAAAAACGTCTTCCCATCATTTAAAGTTAAGTATTTAAAATCCATTAAGGACAAAGCCCATCAGTTAAGAATAAAACGACACAATAAACCGTTATTTAAAAGAATGAAGTGAAACTGAATAATGTTCGCGTTTCGGTTGGAAAAATAAATCGGGTTAACATTATTATTATTATTATTCTATATTTACAACACTTACTTTTTAATGTTAACACCGCACAATCTAACTCTCGGATGAGAAAGCAATTTAATAAGAACAGACGGCAATTTTTCTAATTCGGCCACGTGAAGAAGATGACATATGCGTTTATCGGGGCATATTTGAATCAATGCTGTTTTTTCTGGACCCGTTTGAAAGTTAAACGGCCATTCCATATCAAAACCAAGCGGGACCCAGCCATTCGTACTTTCGACGTGTTGTCTGCAAACGAGATTAAAATTTTAAAAATTCAAAGAATCGAAATATCTTTTCCGATAAAGAAATGGAAAATTGTATAATATCTTTACGCTAACTCTACGTTTTATAGGTCAGTGCTTTCTCCCCTTCATTTACTGTTTTTGACTGTCACATGTCCCCACTTCAACGCTTCATAATCCTCTTTTCTTTACACAGTACATATCGATTGGCATCGTAATCGATAGAAATGGGTACTGATAACTCAAATGTGTATGTGTGTAATGTGAATGTATGTTGGAAATTGGTTATCTCCTTTAGACTCGAGGTAACAGTTACAGGCGTATAATGAATTTCAGCTTATCCATTGAGAACTACTGAGATCACCGAATTAAAAAGTAACTATGCGTTAATCCAGCGTTCTGAAGTTTAAATCGTATTTGGCATTCACGTATGATTTTTGAAAAAACGAAGTTACGTATTTTTAACTCGAATGTAAAATCGGTCCTTCTATATGGATCTGAAACCTGGAAAGTGACGAAAGCCATAACAACTAAACTGCAAATCTTCATAAACAAATGTCTCAGAACAATCCTCAAGGTGAAATGGTATGAACACGCCTCGAACAACGAACTTTGGAAACGTGCATGTCTTGAACAAATCTGTGTAACTATAAAACGTAGGAAATGGAATTAGATAGGACACACGCTACGAAAGACAGATGACGACATAGCAAAGAGAGCCTTGGATTGGAACCCACAGGGATACCGAAAAAGAGGCAGACCAAAAACATCCTGGAGAAGAACTGTTCGTGAAGAAGTTATGGAACAAGGAACTACCTGGCTTCAAGTCAAACATATGGCAAAAGATAGGACTAGATTTAAAAAATTCGTAGAGGCCCCATGCTCCACTTAGGAGTTAAGGAATTTATTATTATATTATTATGCGTTAATCCGAGTCTTAAATTACCCACAGGACAAATTTCATTCAGATCTGTTGCACTGTTGACACGTGAGTAGTGACAAACATACATCTAAACAGATTCATGACTTACAATACAGAATCGGCAGCTGCGGCACACTCTACAAATGTGGTACAGTAATTTATACTTCCGTAAAACTTGATGAACGGCCAGCTGTCAATATCTTCGAAATCGTCTGGTTTCGGCGTGAGAGGTTCGGGTTTATAAGTAGGATTGTCAACATAGAACTGTCGAGTTCGCACTCCCTGTAAATATTTAAGGTTATGTTACATAATCCAACGAAAAACAATTTTCTTAAACGCACGGTCTTTTCAATGGTGGTGTGCATGCATTTTATCTCGCTATGAAGTACTTACTGGGTAAAATTTTACTGAATTAACGCTTCCGATTTTGACCTTTCGAGGGACTTTCTTAACTGTCCAAGTAATAGTTAAGGTGCGTTCAAAATTTGCCATAATCGAAAGCGACGATTCAATAAAGTTTTATGGATGTAACAAAAAAATAAACAAAATACTTATAAGGTTATTTATTTACATATGAAATGCTTGATGATTTATTCTTCTGACGGTAATATCAATATGTTTATTATCCTGACATACTTATTATATAAAAAAATATGGAAAAGTTTCAAAAAATATACGCAAATAAAGTATTACAAGAAAAGAAATTACCTCTTAAGATGAGTCGAAAAGTTAAGATTAAGGTTAAATACAAAATTAGTGAAAAAACATGTTTCGAAAATAAAGTGCTTTTACTCGGCTTATTACTTAAATAAACTCGAAAGTCGCTTAATAATTTTAATTACTTTTATATTAGGTTCTAATCTCGATATGTATAACTCAAATCGGTAAAATTTTACTTATTCGTCGCTTTCGATTTTTGAACGCACCTTAACTACCTTATCTATTACTTTAGTAATAGTTGAGGTGCGTTCTAAATTTGCCATAATCGAAAGCGACGAATAAGTAAAATTTTACCCTCAAATCTTCAAGGGAAGTGTCGTGGTAGAAAATTATTTAATTAATACGTACTTCGGCAGCTCGTTCTTTACTTTTATCAACTATATTATTACTCATTTTCACTTTACAAAAACTGAATAAGCGTTCAACATGGACTGTCAGGCGTTGAAAATTGTTGCTCCCGTTTCCCGCCAACTGAACTCAACTGTCAAAGTCCAACGTTATTTTTTATAATGGTGGTAACTGGCAAGATCTCTAGGTTACTGGTAGGCCGGACCAGGTCCGGACTATGTAATCTATGGGTCGGACTCTTGTCCATAGAGGAGCTCTTGTCTTTTGTCGATCCATGGAGTTACTCCATACATTAATACATACTCCATACATTAATATGCGCACCTTAACGATTGTTGGGCTGTTGGCTGATGGGCTGTTGCCAGCTCAATAGCCTACAGCCCAGTATAAGCCGTCTGGACACGAAAAGTGAGTTATTAAGAAAAAGTAGAAAATCGACTAAAAACGAGATTTTTCCCATAGTATAGCCTTAGTTATTTTGTGATTTTTTAAAGACAGTTTTGGACAACCTCTCGGATCCGATTCAAATTCGGTAGGCTTATGGAAAATGACTCGCTGAAGTCACCAAGTCCCTCCGTTGCTTCATTTCACCTACCGTTTCGAAGATACACCCGTTCGAAGTGCCTGTCTGAAAAGTCTGGAATACGTATCGGATCCATTTAAAATTCGGTGTACTGATAGAAAACAACATTCTAAATTCAATGGGCGCACGCGGAGATCTGTATGTAATAGCGTTTCAGAGATAGAGACGTTCGAATGTAGATTTGGTGCTTAAGCACACTTCAAATGCTCACCGAAGCAACAGTTTAGCTTATTTATTGATTTGGAGTGTCATTGTCTGTTTAATATACACATAGGATCTTTTTATAGGATTTGCCACTTTATTGAGATTAGTACTAAGCTGGGTACGATATAAAATAAAGCTATTAAAATTCCCATTATTTTCATTTAATTTAATATTTTAACTATGGATTTGTTGTTAAAAATTTACACACTTTTTTAATATTTGTTTAAGACAAATTGTGATTATCTTCAATACAGTCTTTATAATATAAGTGTTTAAACTTTAAATAGTATTCCGTGCGTTCGTTTTACATAATATATCGATAATTTCAATCATCATTCTATTGGACAATAGAACATTGATTAAAATAATTTGAAATTCACTGGTAAAACGACTGCAATTGTTCATCATAATATAAATGTAATCAGGTTTTTTTTATTTATTTCACAATTACTAATTATTGAATATAACAGTTGGTGTCGTTAAAAATATTAAATACAAATACAAATCCTCAAATAATTCCTAACTCAATGGATAGATGTCCAACGTCACCATAACTACGAAAATGGCCAATGCAAGAACGTCTTTGTATGCTATTTTACGATACGATGAAAAATTAGTAATTTTTGTAATTGAGAAATAACAGCAAAAAAAAAACATTTGTCACTTTAAAAACAGAAGCCAGTGAAATCTGATTTTAAAATGAAACTTTCACACAGATAAATAATAGATATTTTTCTACTTAACAAATGTACAAGAATTTTTTTATATACATCTCGTTTTACTACTTTATTGCTGGCCAATGAATATCCATATTTCTGAAAATGTGACCAATATCAATTATTCTCTAATTTCCATTTATTATCGACCCCTAACGAGTCAACTTGTATCGATTTGTTGACTGTCAAAAACGAGTTTTCGCGTAACAAAATGGACACAATGGCAACTTACCATTTTTGAATAACATATTTTAAATTATTGCAATTCGCAACTAATCGCTTATTTTGTCCCCACTCTTTACGCCTACAAAACTTGACTCTTCTCCCCCCCTTCGAGTTGATTTGTCTCTGACACTTTCGGCAACACAAGTCATCTTGTGTCACTATTGGAAAGCACCCATTGAGTATTTTTCTTTTACTAAACAAGTTGCACTATTAAAAACCCCCCTAATTTTTTCGAATATCACAACAAAAGCATTAATATCAACTTTTGCATTTATTATTAAAATATATATTTCGGTTTTATTACGGATTGTAACACGATACTGAAGTGTATATTTACACTATAAAAATAACGACCCACGATATACAATATGCTAGAAATATGGATTCAATTTTGTTTTGTTTTTTTTTTTCAACACAAAGACAAAACACTTACAATAAAACATACATTATTATTAACAAACACAATTCAACTTTTATATTACTTGTTATGGTTTGACATATCGAGATTAGCAACAACGAAAAAAATGTTAGAACATTTCTAAATAAACGAGGCAAAGAAAATTTCAATAAAAGTAGTTTAGAAAAGTTATGGAATGCAATAACGATGTAATTACCATTAAATATATATCGTAATTAGATTTTTACAAATGAATATTCAGTTTTGAACTGTCTTCATATAGCTTATATTTGTAAAAGTTCAACTCATGCTTAAATTTTATCTAATATCACATAATATACAAAAAGGTTTTATACAAATATTTTCAACTAATATATTTCTACAAACAATAATAACAATTTTGTTAAAAATAATAAACAACAAATATCTTTCATAAATATATTAATGTGACTAAAATTATCGTTAAAAATATAATTAAACTAAAATTTAGATAAAACTTTTAAATAATGATTCTGAAGTTGAACTGAACAACAAAAATATATTCGATTTGCAGCAAAAAAATATAAAACCTATAAAAACTGAAAATAAATCTGAACCATCAATTTAGGTTTTCAAGTTTAGAAAAAATCTATTTTTGAATAGTTTGTCAACATATTCGAATATAAAACAATTTGTTTCTTTATTTAATTTAGAGGTGGAAAATCATTCACATTAAAAACTGCAAAAGCATAAACCGGTACCACAGCATATGGAAACAACAGCAGATTCACTCAACTGCCACGCCTTACACTCTTATCAGCCAATCTCTAAGACTTTGAACACAGCTGTGTTCAGTGGGCGCTAACTCCGCCCCTAATTTATTTATACGACAGTGTCAGCTAGAAATATGACGATCACTGCGCAGCATATATGCGCCGAATTTGTCTTGTATTAAAAAATCAAACTTTTTTGAAGTATTATATTGGAAAAATTATTTCGGATATGAGTATCGAATTGGACGTGAATAATCTGTAGTTTTGGAATCGGTGTACCGTAATATTCGTAGATATTACATTTCGAGTGCTTTGGCCGATTACGCCGTATCGGCAATTTCACCTCTGTTTATGATTTTTTTAGTGTACAGTTAAATAGCAAATCACATTTGAACATTTCGTTTCATTCTCATTGCGTCAACACTTAACCGTCGACGTAATTATTGTTTTTCTCTCAAATAACACTAGACGGTAATTTCTCAAAGGGTGGTAAACCTGGCTCCCGTCTTCCCACACTTCCTCTTCTTCTCGGTAAAGTTCCACTGATAGCAATTCCAGGAATATCCGGACACCCGTTAGCGATGAGAAGTTCGATCAGTCCCCTCGCAGTCGCGGCCGCTATTTCCGATCCCACCCCGTTGCCTGAATGGGCTTTGGCTGCAGCTAATGCGTAAGCTAAACACGTTCTGCCTTCATGATCGACTAATTTTGCATTGGCATTGTGCTACAAGTAAACAATCCAAGATATTAGTTTACTTTCGAATGCTGCTACGCTCGCTAGGTGCATAGAGCTTAGTAGCGCCACAGCGTGGTAAATTATTGCATTTTTTTATGGATTCATATACGCTTCATTTTATTTCACACAAAATTATGAAAATGGCTAAACGACTACTGTTAACGTCTCAAGTCCAACATGTTCCGCTTTTCGCAACCATCGGCGCTATAAGTCCTATCCTATAGTTATTCAAGGTCATGCACAGTGAATAGCTTAAGAAACCAGGATACAATGCTGTAACTACTTATATCTGAATTTATATTATTTATAATAATTTCTGTAAGACAACACATTTTCTGTAATAGTACAAACATACATACCCAAATCAATAATTGCGAAACGGCTAGATTTCCCATGGCACAAGCTATATGTAAAGGCGTTCGTAAATCTTTTGCACTGACTGTACCGTTGACGTGTTCGGGAGTAGCGTGCGCCAATAGCATCGTTATCGATTTCATATCAGATCTGTAAACCGCATCGATTAATTGTTGACCTAACGGTAGACCTAAACCGGACGATGTCAGAAATTCTTTGGTCTCGTATTTACAGCGGGTCCATTTTTCTTTTTCTTCGCGCGACGAATTAGGCGTCGGTTTTGTTCGCGATCTCGTATTCGCTTCCCAAACCGAGTTTGCTAATTTATTTCCTATTGCAAGCATTACACTTAAGTGTCCAAGTCTGAAAAAAAAAAAAAACAACGTCACTATGATTTTTAAGATTTCTAACGTTTTCTATTCACTGCACTGTATATATTTCAAGTGTTTGTTACAAAACGGTAGCAAACCGTGAAAACTGAATTGAAATCGGTCTGGAGGTTCAGACAGCAGACACCACATGCGAAAAAAAATTACTTACGGCCAATCATCGAGGTCAAGAGATCGAATTTTCGATATATGAGATCCGAGATTTCGATGAATGCCGGAACATTCTATGCAAACTAAAATTCCAAGGTTTAGACTCGCCCAATCCGGATCTGAAACAAAATTAATAAGTTGAATCACAAAAACTTCTAGCCGACACTTCAGGATAAAATAGAAACACGTACTTGGGGCGTCACAATCGGCACAAAATCCGTTACCGGGTACTCTAGTTCTGATTGCTTGTATTGTGGTTGCTTCCATCGGATTGTTAAGTCTCTTAGCTTTTGACGTTTCGTTTCCTTGCAAAGAATTCAGGATCTGCTGTTCTATTGCCGACACCCAATCATCTCGTTCTTCTGAACTCGCCGCTTCGAAATGCCATTGTTTATTATCGAGAGAGACGATGTAAAATTCGAAAATATCGGAATCTGAAAAGAAATGCACACATGTCAAAAATGTTTCTTAAAAAACACTTTAAACAATCCGATCGAATAAAAAAAAAATTACACTCACCATCATATTCTGAATTCTTAATACCGCTACTTTTCATTCTACGATGTCTTTTTTTAACATTAGGCGTTTCTATTTTCGTCATTTCTCCATTTAAAAACGAATTACTGTTGGAGACTACCATTCCTTCGTCCCCGCTGGCAGGTTGAACAAATCTTGCACCGGGTTCTTTTAGCACTTCAAACGCTGTTAATAAAACCTTATCAGTGAATCGTTTATTTTTATCTTGCAAGCCTAAAAGGATTATAGTTTGACAAGCGCGAAGTTTACAAATAGCACAGTCTCATGTTTTAATATTTTACATTAAAAAAAAAAAAACATTCGTAAACCGTGCTCGCCTAAGACAAAGCGTTCAAAGCAAAAATTATAAAAAAAACGCTTTCAAACAAAACAAATCAGTTATATTACAGCAAGTAAGTAAGTACTCAAAATTTGCAAGCGGATTTTAGAAACGAGGAAAATAAAAGCAGTTTATTTCAAACATACTTGTTAAAGATAATCCGCCTAGACTTTCGTTTATTCCATTACTTCCGTTCGAGTTGGCTACGGTTATAATTGACTTGGAGCCTCTTGGTTTTTGCCCCGGAACCTTTACAGTAACATATTGCAACGATATTTCTTTCCCGTGAACATCATCCATGTAATCCTACAATTGTAAAAACAAAAAAAAACATAACAACAGAATTTCTAGTTTTTGGTTGAACAGTTTAACTAGTACACTGTGTTACTAGGGCAGAAAGTTGGCGTTTGAGACGAGTTGTGGAGGGTGGCAATAGCACGAGACGCAGTCGTCAATTTTCTGCCCGAGAAATACACAGCACTCTTTGTAATAAAAGAACAACATTAAACATTTATAAAAATACCACAAGTGAATATTGTAGGTTAGACGAACTGTCAGATATAGTTTGCAATCATCGCGTCGGATGGCGCCAATTTCGCTTACTTTCGATCCTAAGGGACGAAGCCATCACACGCTTGTACTGCGCATGCGCGACTTTTATATTACACCATTGTTGTGGAAAAGTCAACGTTTATCCCCGAAAATGTCAATGGATGTGTTAAAAAAACAAAAAAAAACAACTTACATGTAAACTCGGATGATAAGTCAGCCTTCCGTCATCGCAAAGGGTGACGTATTTCTTTTTCCAATCTTTGTTCAACGCTTTGCTGCTTCTTTTATACAAATAACCCTGTTTCAACGGTATCGCCCTGCCACTTCCGAGCTCTCCGTTTTTAAGTTTATCGTCGCCTTTCTTCGAGGGCGTAAACAAATTCGATCTTCGTCTACTTTTTCTCGACGTCGTCGGCGTACTACTTGGCGTGGGCAGATCTTTTGGATCTTTGGAAACGTTTTGAGGCGGTGGCAGATTGTCAAATCCGTGCGGCGCTGTGAATTTGGCGACGTTGTTGTTTTCAGTCGGTACCGTTTGTATGACGAGCGCTTGAGAAGAGCCGTGGCCGCTCAGCGTCGCCGTACTCGAACTCCATTTATCGTCCATGCCCTTTTCGAGTTTGTCCGAATGCCTCTGCAAATGGTGGCTCGACGCCGACAACGTATGGACTTGACGATTGCCCGTCATTGATAAACTCAACGCTTCCTGAAATCATTATTGGCAACGTTTTAAACTTTTCTTTGACAGTTTAAATTCAGGAGTTAATCGAGCGGACTTAATAAACCCGATTCATAGTTTCTAAACAATCGAGCTTTCAACGCTTCAGTAAAGAAAATATATTATTACGACCCGTCCCGGTTTCACCAGGATGCGATAGATATAATTCTGCAAAATGTATTTCGTTTGCGATCCGGCGTCTGAACTAATAGCTTTTAGCAAATTTCAACAGATGTCCCTACATGCTACTAAAACAGTTTATTTTCATAACACACTGTAATTTTGTACAAAAAACTATCCTATAGTCTAAGTTGGACCAAGTTAGACACATTTACAAAATTTCATTCACATCGGTTCACTGGTTTTTGAGATTAGCGCGGACAAACATCGTGACACGAGATTTTTATATACAGTATGTAAACACGTAAGGTGCACATAGGGAAATTAGTATTGGGAAAAAAATTTTCAATTTGACAGATAATATTCTTTTGCAAAATGAATGTGTATAGGTACTACCGAAGAAAATATTCAAATGATTACAGCATAATCGGACTTTTTTTATTAATGGGACATTAAATTCCCAAAAATATTTAAATATGTTGCGAGATCAAATATCTCCGCCTAATCGTGTTGAACCTAAAGACATTGGGTCACTGAATTACCAACGCGCATACGTCATACCAGTCAGACAATTTTTGAATGAAATGTTTCCAAACAGATGGAGTTGTTTTTTTGTTTTATTTTTGTACAAAAAAAATAAAATAATGATTTATAAGAGCTTTTTATTATTAAAAAAGCCAAGTAAAATAAAAATAAATCAAAATAAAATAGAAATCCTCAAGATTACCACGATAAATCAATCGAAATAACAATTAATGCAGTCATGGTTAACTCTGATCCAAGTATTTTTTCCCAATGCTAATTTCCCTATGCGCACCATACGCGTTTACATACTGTATATAGATTAGACTGCCAAATCTAAAATTTATTCGAACCATTTGATGAAAGGAACCAGGAAAAATTTCGTTACACTTAGGCGCAATATTAGTCAATATTGAACAGTCTTGCGCATTCATAGACAATGATCAAGCCATTCGGTTCTCAATTATGAGACCGATTTCAAGAACCCAGAACGAAACGAAGGTCTCGATCGTCCTCTAAGACACGGAAAACAAATTTTTAGTAGTAACGTACTTTATGCGACATCGTGTGAACATTATGACTAGGTGAAGCGCTGCTGTGCGTGTTCGACGCCGGGGAGCCACTTCCGGAAAACGATCCCCCGATTCCGTTGTTTGTCGGCGACGGAACGCAAACTTGCAGCGGAATGCCGCGTTGCTGTTGCTGAGACATGACCGATGAACTCGACGTGAAGTGAGGATTGTTCGGTGTCGAAGGCCGAGAATTCGTTGGCGTTAAACAAGAAGCCGATGTCGATAGGCGCTGCTGAACTATCTTCTGACAGGCTACATGAAAAACAGAATATTACAATTACAAAACTGAGTATTGCAGATGCTGTGTTGACTCATTTAAAAGCTGCTTCGTTATCATATATATATTAATACGCTAAGGTTAAGATGTTTGCCTCCCTTTTTAGAAAAAACCACACAATTTCTCCACATAAATTATATATCATTTTACAGATAATTGCTTGCTCTACTGGCATCGACAACTAAAAGATTTATTATTGCTTTTGTTTTTGTAAATTAATTAATTATTAGCAACGCTGTACAACGTCTGCCATCTGACGGCGCAACGCTGAACAACGTCACAGCAATGCTGCATGATGCCATCTAACGGCTTAGCTCAACGCTTTTGCAACTTGCGCCTCTATATGACAATTTTAGTAAAATATTTCTTCGATCTGTCATCTGAGCTTCATATTGTAATACAACAAAAAGAAGAACGTTATAAGCAGTGTGCAAAATTAGAAACGAATTGAATACCTGCAATCATATTTAAAAAATAATTTTGTAAAGTGATCATTATTATACTTATTTAGTGCGAATAATTCGCACAGGTCACACTAGTTTTGACATATTCCAAGAGACTTAATAATTTTGCTGCTGCTACAGTCGATTCACATACTGTGTTCTGATTTTTTAACTGAAGTGTCAAGCGCACGTCCCAAATTATACATAATTGTGTAAAAATAATTTAAAAACAACTCACCGTCTTGAAAAACGCGTTCCACGTTAAGGCCATATGTTGCGCAAGTTTCGTAGTACGAGCACCTCTTAAGATCGGTCGCTAATTTTCTCGCTCTGGCGTCGTCTATCACCCGAGGATTGTTTTCACTGATCGCGTCTGAAACAAGATTTAGAGCATTTCAGTATTTTCTCTTAGCGGTAATAATATAAAATACTAGCACACATTCATTTTAGTTTACCGAGATGAATGTTGTGTCCAAATTTCATGATGATCGGAGTTACCGTTCAAAAGCTTTTGTCGATAAAAAGCCTTTTAAAATTTGCGCCCCGCTTTAAAATTTAACTCCGACTACGGCCCTGGCTCGACCGTTTTGCATCAGTTATATATTTTTAGATTTTGGATCAATTAAAATGACTAAAAATTACACATCACGATGCACATAGTCGGAGAAAGCAATAAACAAGATCATAACAGCATAAAATAATATCTTCAATTTTGTTTGATTATTATTTTTTTTTTATGCAAAAAAAGACTCAATAAATTTCTCCCAACATATTCCATACGAGGATCGAATGTAGGTCGAATGTGAAATTGATCATCAAAATTTGTACAATTAATTTTAATGCAAATTGTTCTTGAGGCGACTGTCATATTACCCCTGCTTCAGTAGCATATACAGCGTGTCCACGGAAGTTCTTTACAAATGGAATTTTTTTTTATTAATTATTGGAGCAAAAATTTTTTTCTGTGGAAAAGTTCTGCTTCGTTCAAAACCTCTAAAACACCAAAGAAAATTTTTTTCGGCCTAAAGTTATGCGAGAGAAATCAAAAAGTTTTATTTTACTAAAAATAAAAATTATCTGTGATATTCAAGATTTTTGCAAAATTAGTTACATAATCAAATTTAATTCAAAATAATAACATAACTAACTTGTAAGTAATTATTTATTCAGAATTATAAATCATAATTCAACATGTCCTCCATTTTTCTCCATTCAAAGAAAAGTTCTCCTTCTAAAATTTTCTTTGGTGTTTTAGAGGTTTTGGACGAAGCAGAACTTTTCCACAGAAAAAATGTTTGCTTCAATAGTTAATAAAAAAAAATTCCATTTGTAAAGAACTTTCGTGGACACGCTGTATACTTAGTTCTATAATAATAATAATAACAATAATAATTTTATTCAGCTAAACGTAATAAAAAATTACAGTGCCATTGTCATAAAAGTTACAATCACAATAATTGGTTTAAAATTAATAATGAACTCCATTCAACAGTCTCGTCTAATGAGTAGATATACATTTTAATAATAACGTTTTTTAAATTTTTTTCGAGAAAGCAGCTAGGTCCAGTTTCTTAGTCTCCTGTGGAAAATTGTTGTATGCATGAATTGCGTTTAAATATTGTTCAGATTTTTTTAGCCTATGGCCAGGAGCTTTGATGTCATTCTTAAATCGCGTTTCATAAGTGTGAAGTTCTTCTTCATAATTTACGAATCTGTCTAGGTGAGTATGAATAATATATAAGTGTTGGTACAGAACGAGTGAGTAGAAGGACATTATTTTTAAATTTATAAAGTGGAGTTTGCAGTGTGTGTTTGTGTGTGTGTGCCACAAAATGCATAAAAAAGAGTTCCTAAATCAATAAGTTCTATATGCTAAAATTAGAAGTTACACGAACCAGATTTTTATATAGATACTATCGGCCCGGTCTGTGGTCGAAATTCGAGAAATTTGTTGAACAGGCTTTTCGCAGTATTCTTTTTAACATTTACATTTATAAAAGAAAAACTTTAAAATGTTAATTAGACATCCCGTAATTTGGAATCTCGTGTCGTGCTGTAAAGAAATACTGACAAAAATCACGGTTTTTTTATACAATTTTCAGAACAAAAAAATTGGTTGTCTGTAAAGTCGGTTTACGGACGATAGTTTTACGTGATAACGTATTCCGTAATACATAACCTAAACCTCCCAAAATTTGGTTTCAATCCGCTTATCCTTGGTGTCGGAATGATAAGAAATGTCAAAAGTGACGTTTGCAACTGTCAAAGTATTATGTTCTAATAATAATTAGTTATTCCAATACTTAACTTAGAAGGCGTTGCATTTCACAAAATACTAATGTCAAAAAATTGAATTAAACATTAGAAATGCAGCCGTTTTCATGTTAAGACAAGACATACGTTCTCTTTTAATTTCCATGTACGGCAAACAAAGACGAACGACCGCGTCGCGCCATGCATTAGACAACATTGCATTTATACAGCTATTTTTCTATATAAATTTGTATAAAAAACTGTTTAGGCAAATTCTGTTATACGAAATCTATGTAAAATGTTCTCCTCTTTCGTTTAAGACTGGTTTCAAACCGATCTGATTTAAATTGAGCGAGAAATTAGCAAAAAGCACGCACAGGGTCAGGCGGAACGTTACGCGTTACGCGTTACGAACGTTAGGATTTAGGAACGTTACACTTTTTCGTGCATGCAGCCGGTGTTTTATCAATTTATAAGATTGGTGATTCATCAATTTATAAGACGTTATCACGTCAAAAAACTGTGTTTTTTTTTTTTAATTTTTGAGCAACAAGGCAAATTTTGTGAAGCTTTAATGTTTTAATCTTGTGTAATAAAAACAGTAGTAAAATGTCTTTTGCCTTTTTTCCCTAAAAAATATTACGAATTACGAACTATCTCACTTTCACAAATATTGCAAATTCGTTATTTATACTCGAATGAATTATGCACGCAGGTACATTGCAACATCACATATAACAAATACCTTATAATAACACTCAAAGTTTGTAAACAAAAATATTATTATGGTAATTTGCCCTATTAAATATTCATTTATTCCACACATAATTCCGTAAAGTAATAATATTACAACTGGCAATTATCTAACACTTGCAATATGAATGTACATATTACGATAAGTTATAAGTTTTAGAGAATAAAGCAATACTCAACAAGTTGTCATAGTCAATATATATCCGAATTTTCGAGCTATTCGACAGTGCAATTTTGGTTGATAGATATGGTAGATTATGGACGCTCGATAACGCATTTTGATTGGACCCCAATCAATACAAAAAAAGGCAGTCATTGAGGACTACAGAATCAAACCAAAACAGAATTTAAACAATGCACAGTACCTATATACACACATTAAACTTTCTGCAAGTAATCAATTTAATATACATACCTATACACAGGACTAATGTTACAATATTACAATAATGAAAATTAGAGTCAAGATATAGACAGAAAAACTTTACGTAGATACGATATTATACAAGGTATAAATGTGTACTGGCTGCGCGCGCGCCAGTTCACTTTTGGCCAACCGCACACGTCATATTTCTAGCTACAGACATACTGCTAACATTAGCGTGTCGGTGACGCGAAGTCATAAGATTTCAGCGATAAACAGCGAATCTGAGAGAAGGCGCAGGTTCAAGCTAGTTCCAAATAAATATTTATTGAGGAGTTCTAATCAGACGTTAATCAGAGATTTGAATTAGTTCCAAACAATTTAGAATTTTAACAATTAATATTATATTAATAATATAATCTAATATATAAAATTCTCGTGTCACAGTTTTTGTTGCCGAACTCCTCCGAAACGGCTTGACCGATTTTGATGAAATTTTTTGTGCTTATCCGGTATCTATGAGAATCGGCCAACATCTATTTTTCATCCCCCTAAATGTTAGGGGTAGTCCACCCCTAAATTTTTTTTCTTCCTTCCCCATTCGTTCTTTTGCACCCGGGTGAAACCGGGCGGGACCGCTAGTAATAATATATATTATTCAACACTATTGTTGAATAAATATAATTTTTCTGAACGTTCTGACAAATTCGAAAATAGTTCAAACTGTTTTAGTCATAATACTGTTGGATGTTCGTATATACTATATACGATTAGTTATCAAGTTATCATGGTCTGAAGTATTACATTACCGGGTCACTGACATTCAAATGTTTTACGGGCACAGATCTATTATTACTGAAGTGAACAAAAAACATTACCAACAACCATTTACCTGCGTTACGTGAAATTATTTCGTGTTGCCACAAAAAAATGTAATGGCCAAAGTTTTTTTAAAGGCAGCGCAATGCGACAGAGACTTCAATGATGCAGCAGAACAGTAAAGTCGGGAATGGCAAAATTTATTTAAGAAGAGAAAATGTATACCTACGACGCGGTTTCGTTAAAAAAGACTTCTTCTAGCTTCCCATAATAAATTAAAAAATAGAACTATGCTTGTTCACACAGGGTTCGTACTTGCTGATATTATAGCGGTGCTATTCTGACAATGTGTAAGAATTTACAGTACTTACTGTTAATTTTTTTTGTTACCTTTAACGTCACATAGGTTAACCCCATCGGACTTGAATTTAATATTTTTGAAACACAAAATATTTTTTAGGGTGTTGGGCTTATTTACGGTGTGGTATATTCAGTGAAAAACTAAATATAACATTTACAGAATTTTGGAAAATCCTATGTCCATTGAAATGGATAACAGGTCAAAACAAATATTTTTACGGTAATCACTAGCAATATAGGATGTTTAATTACTTTTTAAGTAAAATATTATAGTAAAGTTAACGTCATACAATTAAAATAAATATCCGCACAAGAAAAAGTAATTACAGCATGAAAAAACGTAAGTTATACTAAATATAATACATAATAATCAGAATGTACACTTCTACCAGCTTTGCGTGAATCAAGGATTGCGGTCAACACTTGACTCGGTATTTCGTCTACCCACAGAGTATTTCTTTGTTTTTTATGGCATGTCTACATCTCAGATAAGCTCCAAGCACAATGAAAGGTTTATATTTGATATAGATTATAGGTATTTAATTACGCTGACTTAAATTACAAGCGTTAGAATATATTATGTCCATTGGAATGACCGCCCGGACCGATGGGGGTTAAAGAGTGTACACTCTATTTATATTTTTTTTTTTTTAAATAGAAAGCGAAAGGTGATTAATCTAATCATCGCAGGCCACAGCATTAGTAGCTTTTGTTGTTAATTACAAAAGAAAGACCAGCTGACGTGTCTAACTTGTTATAATGTTAATGTATTCTGTAAGAAAATTAGTACCGTTAATTGATTTCTAAAGAAATGTGAGTAAATGAATTCATAAAATGAAAGAGAAAGGTCATAGTTAATTTTGTAACAAAACCATATGAAAGTCAAACTCATAATCTTTATCGGTAATATTGGATTAACGCCAGCCGGTAAATGAAAGTTACAATGAAACCCAGAAGTGCATACATTATGGATACCATTTTAAAATAATAAAAATATGTTTTTCTTCCGAGTGAAATTTCACCTCTTGAACTATACCGTGTGTTTAAAATCATTTGTTTCTTTATTACTGATTTGTATCTCTCGAAATGACTCCATCTACATGGCGCGCCGAAATCGACTTAGGTATAGGTATAAGATTTTTAGAAGACAAGTGACAAAGAAAGTTAAATAAAAGCTTTTAAATACATTTTTAGGGTTTCGTATATCTAATGAAAAAACGGAATCTTTGTAATATCAGTCTCGTGTCTGTCTGTCTATCCGTCTGTCACAGTTTATTTTCTCCGAATCTACTGGACGAAAACAGTTGAAATATGGTATACATAACAAAATTATAATCTGTTAATTTTGTTTGTCGTTTCATACTATGCCGGTATTTTAATTCTATCTTTCGTCCTATTTTTTCATATCAATTGGGATGTAGTGGGATCAACTTCGTTAAATAAAAATAATTTTTCTAATAATTTTGCGGCATGCAGAGCTTGTTCAGTGCTATTAATGATTTATTGGGGTCTATAAATAATGACGTATTGTTTCGCTATTGAGAGTGGTTGTTACGCTATATAGTTCAATACATGGGTAGCAATGTAAACCAAACAAACCTTAGCAATTTCTACGTTTTAAGGAGTTTTTCGTTAAACAGAAGTTCACTATAATAGTTTACACTTTGTATATAATAATATGGAGCTATAGGTAAATTACCTTGCGTGCCGACTAGGATAAGAGGTATTTCGGCCGAATTGCGATAGTGCGACATCTTCGTGTAATAGTTGTAAATGGCGTTGAAACTGGTCTCGTTCTCCAGACTGAACACGAAGATGACCGCGTCCACCCACGCCGTGAACTGGAACAAAACAAAACACGCGTCATGTAAAATATCTATATAAACACACATACAGAAACTCGAAGCTTGCCTCACGAGTATAACAATAGCCATACAAAAGGAATGTTTCAAGTTCGAAACGACTGTCTTATTTTTTGATTCACAACTGTTTCTCAACAGTCCCGACGACTCATCGAAAATATTTTTTTTTAAGTAAATATGTACTTCTTTAAAAACGGGGATCCACTCGTTTCCTATGTAACGAAACCTATGTAACTGAATTTGTCACAAAATTGTACTTAGTAACCCAGTATGAACAGCAGTTATCAGCAAGTATCCGTAGCTCAGTGGTAGAATCCCGGCCTGCCACGCGGCCGGTCCGAGTTCGATTACCGTCAAGTGCTCGTAACGATTTGTGTTTTTATTATTTTTTTTTTAGAGTTGCAAATCACACGATACATTTTTGTTTAGTAATCCTATTATATATAAAAAAAAATTATTTAAAAAAATATACGAATCATTTTTCAACCCATGGAGTTATTTATTATTTGCAGTAAACCTGCGAAAAAAAATAAAAATGAGTTACGAGAACGCATTACAGAAGTGAAACTTCTAGTTGCAAATCATACGATTGCATTTGGACAAGTAGAAAAAATGTGTTACGAGATAGTTTCACGTTCAGATTAACTTGTACAGACGAAATATCTGAACGTGAAACTATCTCATAACACATTTTTTCCACTTGTCCAAATGCATGACTTGCAACTAGAAGTTTCACTTCTGTAGTGCGTTCTCGTAGCACATTTTTAATTTCTTAGGTCACCGAGAGCCCGAGTTATTTGGACGTGGTACCAATTCATATTTTCTTATTGCAAATTGATATTTATAACAGTTCTCGGGTTATAACCTGGAAACTAAAGAGTTATGCTGGGCTCCAGAAACGATTGTCAAAAAATCTGATTTGACAATGACCTTAGATTGTGAACAAACATATTTCTCCATAAACAAAGCGGGACATATGTATTTGAATTCATCATTGGCGTATACTGTTTAAGATTGAGATGAAAAAACAAACGTGTATAAACCATAAAGACATTTTATAACCTCCTCTTCAGAGATGTTAACGATAGCTTAAGAATAATGCAGCGGATGTACTGTCCGCACATTTTGAAACAATAACTTTAATGGACAGCCCTCCTTGCTCTGTTGTCTAATTCAAGGTTTTTCGTACAGGTACAAAACACAGCTTTTTTCCTAGAACAACGCATTTTATTCAGTTTCAAGTCTGGGGAAAAATTGTCGAAAGTACACGACTTATACTAATTATCCGTGATTAAAAAAAACTGTTAAATCATTGAATATTAAAAAAGACTAACAGAACACCAAATATATGCGCTATCTACAAATTATCTCTGCAGCGCTCTTTATCTCAAATTCTTTCCGCTCGTCTAAAAATGGTTACAGCTCTCCCGACGCTATTTTTAAAGATAAAGCGTTCAGATAAACGCCAAACAAAGAACCAAAAATCACATTACAGATCCTACAGGCGAGTTTTTTGAATTTTGTTTTTTGGCAAGACGCGAAATATTACGCAATTTTTTTATGATGTAATTTTTTCAGCAATTTTTTTTATTTTTCTCCCGTATCATCTGTAGTGTGATTGATAGTCATTCATTTGGTGTTGACCTAAACTCTTTAGCTGTAAAAATAGCATGTAACCGTTTTTAAACAAGGGGAAAGGATTTAAGGTGAAGAACGCAGCGCGAGTAACATTTTTTTTCTCGACGCACGATTCAACTGAAGATGATGAAAAATTGTTATCATCTTCTGATAAAAGCTAACATGATTGACGAAACGTTTTTTTCTTCGGCGCACGTTTCGCCGAAGAAAAAAGCGTTAGCGCGTTTTCGTATTTAGTGTTTATTTTTTAAAATTCAGTGTCCTCACATCAAAAGTTCAATTTTAATTCAAGAGATTCATGACTATTAAATCATATTACTCTTCAAAATTAAGAAGAAACGAAATTCAAGTATGAATCTTTATAAATCAAATACAAACAAAACCAGAAACTTCACAGTTTTTACACAATTTTCACTCAGTTACGGACGTAGATACCAACGCTTTCTACCAATAAAAATTTAACGAGCAAAAATAAAAGTTAAGTGTACGCCATACAGAGTTGAGTGGAGTTAAATACGAAATAATTATCATGCAACTTCATCCTTTTGACTTTGTTTAAAGCAGTTTTTTTCGAGCAATTATCATCACTCAGACTGTGTAAAATACTTGGAACAGTCTATGTAAAAAAAATATTGTTAATTAGTGATGAAGTATAAAAGTAACAGTTATTTTGAAACTGTTAGCGGAGAAGAATCTATTCCAAAAATCGCAAAGCTATTAAAATTACCGTGTTCTCAAATAAAGGTTTCTATAAAATACAACATAGCTTCTTAAAAGCCTTTTGTTATTCAAAAGCATAACGTTCTCTGTTCTCATCGCGCAAGAACAGTTACGACTGTTACAAAATATAACAGTTGTGATTATCATGTAGCTTTACACAAAAACAGTATTATCAGTATATTTCACAATTTTGATACCTTGTAAATTTTCCGTAGTTGACGGAACAAAGTATTGAAAAAATGTCGTTGATACAACATTAATCTATTGATTATAGACGCTCGGCAACAAAAAAAAAAAAAAAACAACACTGCTGATTAATGATCCCAATAGTATGTGAAAAAGAGATTCCTTTCTACACGATTACAAAAACTTAATTAAACTCAGATTTTTAAGAAACAATGTTTGATTTTATAAACGCGCATTTCACTACGAACTACCTGTAAAGAGTTTATAGATCGGGTTAGATATAGACAAAACCGAGTCGTGCTGCCAGTCAAGGTTACGTTCTGGTCTCTAGATTCTTGCAGTGATAAATTCACTTCGGTGTTGCCAGTTTGGAAATTAACATCCCTAGATTTAGGGGATTACCAGGAGGATTATCCTACTGCCAATTAACAATATTTCAACATTTTTTATATGTTTGTACGCGTATTCTGCGTTGAAGTAATACGAGGAGGCTATTTGGGGTGACACTCGATCTTCGATTATGACTCTATCCTACATCAGTGCCAGCGGTGCCCAGGCACAGGGCGCAGACCCTGGATGGGGCGCAGAAATTACCAGACCAGGAGTAAGTTTTAAGATTACAACATTTTTCAAGCGCGCAGTTATAGAAGCTCGCATCGGGCGCATAAAAGGCTAGTTAGGTATATGGCACTGTATTGTTTCTTACGAGACAACACAAGTATTCCGGGATCAAGGTTAGTCACAACTGAAGCATAATGGTTTTTACGATGAAGGAAGGTTTTGGTTGAGGATCATAAATAAGCTTTACCAATGTTACGCTAGTGGCCAACGTTTCGAAAAATTTATTTTCATCTTCAGGGCCCCAAGCTGGTCAAAAGGTGGTAAATTGTTCTAACAATATACATGATCATTATATTATGAGTTTAAACATCTTATTAACTCATAATATAATGATCATGTATATTGTTAGAACAATTTACCACCTGTTGACCAGCTTGAAGCCCTGAAGATGAAAATACATTTTTCTAAACGTTGGCCACTAGCGTAACATTGGTAAAGCTTATTTATGATCCTCACCAAAACCTTCCTTTATCGTAACATTCTATTGGATCAACACTACTTTATGCTGAAGACATAGTGGTTTTTATGCAAGTCTAAATTCAGCAGGATATTTGTGCTCCTATTAATAATAAAAATAATAAAAGCCTATATAAATCCCACTACTGGGCAAAGGCCTCCCCCTTAATGATCCATAGCTTCCTGTCCTGACCAAGTCAATGCCAGAACTTCCCAAGAAATTGGTCTAATTCATGTCTCCATCTTCTTCTCTGTCTTCCGATTCTTTTTCTTCCTTCTATAGGATACCAGTTTCTTTGCCCAATGTTCATTCTTCATTCTTATGACATGACCTGCCCACTGCCATTTTAAAAGTTTTATTCTTTGTTTTCTTCAAATTTATTTTGTCAATTAATAATGTTCAGCATACTCCTTTCCATGCGTTTTTGACATATTGTTTAGATATTAAAGACCACGTTTGTGCACCTGTTATCGTTATGATAATCATGACGATAATAGAATTCAAGGATCGAAACCGTGAACTTAGGGATTTTTTTAAATGGCAACACTGATTCAGGAACAAAAGAAACTGCAGTATTTTTATAATATAGTAACCACGAACCACGAACTACTACTGAATTACAGAGTGTTGCAATTATCTTACATCTAACTGCAATAAAATTTACTGACAATTAAAGCTCAGAGCTTGCAATTAAATTACATTAATTGAATTGTTAGTAATTTTCGATTCCTTTATGGTTAACTATGCATAAAACTGTCACATAATGCCATTTTGTTTAATTGCATCATTAAAGAATTAAACAATTTCAAGTATTCTGTGCGTTGAGATGCAATTTTAGGCCTAGCACACATGAAGAGCGTTCAACGCGCGTTGAACGCCTCTCATATAAACTAGGCCTTAAAGTAAAACCTGAGAAATTCAGTTTTAATTTTAAATAACATTTTTGCGTAGCGCTTGTTCAAGATGTTTTTTTTTGTTTTCAAAAGGCTTCGATTAACAGAACATGGAATACAGAATAAGTTTAATTTTATGTACGCATAATTAATTTAAAAAAAAACAAATTGGAAAACTCTATTCTCCGAAACAGAACAAGGTAGGTAACATACAAGTATTGGAGCCCTTTGCAAACAAATTTAAATTATGCCTCGACATTTTTAATTTATCATTTTTCCGACGTGATCAACGTCCCGATAAACCTTGAATATGACACCCATGTTGATTTTTAGACTATTTACCTCGTTTCACCCTCTGAAGGGGTTGTTTTTGAAAAAGCATGAAACAAGTGCTTAATTACTTGTTGACAGGAGTAATCCTGCGCACTTTCGAATTGAAACATCTATCTTATATGATATCTCCATACAAATTTTGAACCTCCGTTACACCCTTTTAGGGATTGAATTTTCAAAAATCTATTCTTAGCGGATGCCTAAGTCATAATAACTGTATGTGTGCCAAATTTCAGCCCAATCCGTCCAGTGG
This sequence comes from Xanthostigma xanthostigma, assembly GCA_963575645.1. Lineage (NCBI taxonomy): Eukaryota > Metazoa > Arthropoda > Insecta > Raphidioptera > Raphidiidae > Xanthostigma > Xanthostigma xanthostigma. The sequence goes on along the minus strand of OY754470.1, from coordinate 2,312,415 downwards.
TTTGAGCTGTGTTGATAGATCAGTCAGTCAGTCACGGTTTCCTTTTATATATTTAGATTAAATTAAAAAGGCGGGATTCGTATCACGATAGGTTCTGGGCTGTCCTCAAATATTGTGCGGTATATGCTATGAAATTTTCAGAGATGAAAATGGCGCCGGAGAGCACGTGAAATGGAACGAATTTCGAAATACAAGAAGCAGAGTGAAAATAGCTTTTAGCAAAATCGACGCGATGTGTTTGAACGAGGTTCGGAAACATCGCGTCATTACCGCAATCAGTGCAATCGACTACGGCTGACAAGGAAATGGGGCGACCTGTCTAAATGCAAATGCGACTCTGCCCCCCGTCAGACACACGGACACGATATTAAAACGAGACATATATAATGTGATCCTCCGGTTTGCATATACCTAAGAACTACCTTGTGCACGGAACTGGTTGTATATAATCTCTTGTCGCATTCACTATACTCCGTACTAGCCGTTACCCGCGGCTTCGCACGTGATTGAGACGAAACACGGATGCATTCTTATTATTTCGCTTAGTTACTCCTTTCTAGACGCAGACCCCCCTAATAAATTTCAAAATTGATGACATTCACGTGATCAACGTCCTCATAAACCTTTTTGACTATTTACCTCTTTTCAGCCTCTGAAAGAGTTGTTTTTGAAACAGCATGAAACAAGTGTTATTTATATGTTGACTGGAGTAATCATGCGCATTTTCGAATTGATAAATCTACCTTATATGATTTATCCATGCAAATTTTTAACCCTCGTTACACTCTACAATTAGTTGCAGATGTATTATTATTATTGCTTTTGATGGATTCTGAAGCCATTTCTTCTAAACTTATATTGTAAGGTAAATTAGTTTTTAGAATAAAAAAACAACCGTAAAAAGCAGTTTTAAAGAAAGAGTCACAATGTCTCTAAAAAGGATACATACATCGATTTTTACCATTCCAAACCACAAGTGGGGAATGGTACTAGTTTAGCTCAAAAATCACTTTTCAAAAATTTTACAATATCTTTCCATTTTGAGGTCCCCCGAATCTAAAAAACATATTTTTGGAAAAACTCTGGGCGTCTGTTAATCTGTGAACACGATACAGGTCAAACGGATTAGCGGATTGAAACCAAATTTTGGGATGATATTTGATACGCAAATATGAAGAGCTCTATTGTTTTTGGGGAAAATCGGCGCATGCGCAGAAGAGATAGATATATGCTAAAACGGTGTTTTTTATATAATAATGGTATACTTTTCATAACAGCTTATTATTCTATTTATTTTTTCAAGAAAGTTTTAAATTTTTTTTTCTAAACTTTATAGTTTCGGAAATATTTTGAAAATAAAAAAGAATCAGCCGCTCTTTTGTTTTATGGATCTGTCAGAAATAAACAAGATCAGCATGCTTTGATTAATTTTTACATGACGTGGAACATATTATGTAGGTAACCATGGCAACGAATAGCAAATATCATATTGAATACTAGCAATTACCCGCGTCACCTCACACGATATCAGAAATTTTATTTTCTTTATTATAGGTAATCAAATGTCAACATTTTTAAAGTTGGAATGGTCCCGTCGCCCAATTGGCTGAATTTTTTTTCTTTGATTTACAAACACCTTTCCTTCGTATATTCTTCATTTGTCATGTCCTTGAGTTTCATTTGTTGACATAAACACACATGTACTTAAATTCCTTTAAAATCAGAACGTTATAGCGAGTTTGTCTCCACGCTAAATGTCCATAATTATACATAATGGAAATCTTTCTATTGTTTCGTAACAAAATATTGGTGGTTCGTATCCAATTTCAATTCAAAGTTTGCAATAATACACCGTGAACGAAGTTGATCACGTGCACGTTTTTTGTGTGCTTTAAGGTTTTATACAGTGAACTTTCACTGCACATTGTGTTTGTCATAAAAAGGCTATTGTACTCGACCCGACAAAACATAATATTATGTAAAATCTGACACCTTAAACGTTCGATTTCAATCCGCGCGAACCGTGACGCAATTTTTCAATTATAACTATTAATTTTATAAAGATAGATAGAGGTCCGTCTCGGTTTTACCCGGGTGCGATAGATATAATTCTACAAAATGTATCTCGTTTGCGGCCCAGCATCTGAATTAGTAGCTTTGAGCAAATTCTACCAGATTTGCTTCTGAACTAAATAGCTTAGACCGAAATCTATCAGGCGTCGTTACTTGGTACTAAAACAGTTTTTTTGTTTGCTTCTGAACTAATAGCTTTGTCTAAATTACATCAGATGTCGTCACATATTACTAAAACAGTTTTTTTCATAAAACACCGTAATTTTGTACAAAGGATTTAATAAAAACTATTCTATAGCGTAAGTTGCAGCAAGCAAGACACATTTACAAAATTCCATTAAAATCGATTCAGTGGTTTCGGAGATTAGCGCGGCCAAATTATTGTGACACGAGAATTTAGATATATAGATAGATATTACAAATTATAGAGGCTAGACAACTTAAGTAATGAGCGTCATAAAAAAAAATCAATTTTTCAATGCGCAGTCTTATAGATTGAATTAATTTATCACAACGTCATACAAGTCTCTTGGTAAAAAAAAACCCTTACGAAAAGAATGAGCCGCCAGGAGCTTGAAGTAGGTGCACAAGTGCACAGGATTACACAAGTCTTATAGACTCGAACAAAATAAAAGTACATAGCCAGCGCTTTTACTAACACTTTTTGACACAACGGAGTTCTGGTGCATTGTACTACTCGATCCTAGATCGACAGAATATATTGCAGATTATAGACGCTCGACAACAGAAATCATAATTATTTAATCGTGATGGAAGAGTTGTTTTATTTTTAAAATAGAAAAACGTACACGAAAAACTTTAAACGACTTCTTGTAGACATATTATCTGCATTAGCAGTTTCCAAAGTGAGGGGCGAGCCCCTCTGGGGGAGGGGAGATTAATTGCAAAACAGAAAATATTCTTTTTTAATAAATTATTGTCAAATGTTTATTTCTATTTTAACACACATAAATTATTGTGTAATACCAGCTTTAAAAGATTTAATAAGTATTGTACAATGTTCATGATTTATGTTATATCTACCACCTTTGTAATTATTTTTTCAGTAAAGAAATTATTTACAAATTGTTTATAAATGTTTTCAAGGCAGTGGGGGGTGGCAGAGGTAATATTTTTTATAAGTGGGGCGTTAGTGCACAAAGTTTGGAAAACGCTGATCTACCATAACATACAATTTTTCGAATCGATACAGTGGTTCTCAAGGTTTTGATGTAACAGATACAAACTTCGTCTTTTATGAATTAGTATAAGTGGATACGTATACCATTTTAAAAATGTTTTTCTGCAGAAATATTTTACTGACAGTTGGCAAACAATAAAGAAAACAATATCAAAAAATCTTACCAGAAGCTATGTCGCATCCAAAATTATTAATTTTTTAGAAACACCGTCAAACTATTGCCAAAAAAGCTTCACTTAAACGAACCTTATGCAAAACAGAATAACAACGACGCAGTCAAAACGTTTTACTGTAGCGAAATTGATCGTATAATGATGTAGCATCGATAAATAAATAAATAAATAAACAAATAGCGGCACAAACAAAGCGTCGATGCACGGGTCTGTGAAGAAACTGACGACGACAACACCGTCGGGACGCGCGCCTTACCAGCGTCGGTTCGGACCTGACACTGAATCAAATCGCTTACACGTATAAAACGGTACGGTTCACTCTATTCACTCTATTTATCGCAGGGCTGACCAAACAATCACGCCGCGCGCTGGTTAATAAAACGTGTTCAGGAAAGGGGGTCGAAAAAGAAGTAAAATTAAGTCGTCGTCCTTTTTGTGCATTTTTAAATTTTTATTTTTACTTCACTTTAGATATTTCGTTGCAATTAAACAATAAGTTAAGATCTTCACGTTTCTTGCATTGAAAAATCTGAAGTTAAAATAAAAATTAAAAAATACTTATTTTGTTTGGGTACGTACTCTTATTTATTCACAACTAAAAACATACATTAATTTAAAATAGGAGTATTTTCCAATTTTTTCAGCCAATCCTCCAGTAAACACTTCGACAAATCGACACCGTCAACGAAAACCGAAGTAAAATTAAACAAAAACCGCGACCGAAAACCGGATTTTGGTACTTTTAAAAACCGAAATCGTAACCAAAAGATCCTCTTAAAAAAACAACAACCGAACCGAAATGAATTTCGTTTTCGATTCCTGGTTCAAGGTATAAAGCTAAAAGAGTAATATTGGTCTTGTTATTCTTTCAAAAATTCGATTCGTGGAACGTTTCAAATTATTGCTATTACTTTATAATACTTGCGCCGACTTTTGTACCTTTTATAAGCACGAGTCAAAATCTGTAGGTAGACGGGGGTACGCAAAACCTGATCAGCTGTATTTTAAAACGGGTCATCCTTGGCCCTTAACCCGACGTTGTGTGCTTGACGCAGCGGCGCAATATCGCACCGCGGCGTCGCGACGTTCGTAGCTCCGTTTTCCAGGAGCGTCGTTTTATATACAGGTTTTTCCTAAAAACACGTCTCAAGATTAAAATACTCCGTAGAACATTCTAATCTTATTTTTTTAGGAAACAATCTGAATAATATGCATTCAAAAAGTTTTGAAATCCTCAATGGATTGTATAAAATGCATCTTTGTGGGCCTTTTGTGTACAAGACTGGATTTGTCGCTAGATCTGGCTGCTAGGTTTCAAGCGTGCTGTGGCGCTGAGTTTCGTGATGGCTTTTATGTTTTCGCTTCACACAATGCTTGTTTAGAAGCTAGTTTTGTAGATGGTTTTGGTGCGCGCGCAAAAGTGAACGATTATTGTCAGTGAACAGAACACACACTATGACGTCATACTTGTTTGTGGGCGTTTGCCGATATGGCCCACGTGACAAGATACTGTTTCCTGCTTGGTTCTTGCTCTCAAAACAAGCAGAACAACAAGCACGAGACTTTTTGAACACTCGTTATATACATAATATATATCAGTGTATTATTTCGTATGTGTTAACGAGCACATTTTACACTTGCTCACGGCAAGCAGAAAACATTCACAGGAAATTATATTTTTGTGTAAATATTTTCCATTGTATAGGTTCGCATCATTAAAAAAAAATATTGATAAAGTTAATTGTACACACCGCTATACCGCTTTGGTGGGAGTTTGCTCTATTATTGTTTTGCGCGTCAGACCTATTTTCATATAAATCCCAAAATTGTATCTGAAATTGCAGACATGGACATAGATAATCATTTTCCACTGGAATTATTGATAATAATTGAATTGTTGCCCTTTTAAATGGTTCCTCTATATCGTTGTATTGTGATAAATTGTATTTAAATTATATTTAAAAGGTTTTTAAAAAGATAACTTATCTGTTGAAATTTAAATATCACGTTAATTAATTAAATTAGACCTACTTAGGTATGTAATCTACACATATAAAAAAACTTGAAGTGTCTGTAATGTCAAAATAACAGCTTTAACTATACGGTACCTATTTATAACAAAAAAATTGGTTGTCTGTAAAGTCGGTTTACGGACGATAGTTTTACGTGATAACGTATTCCGTAATACATAACCTAAATTTATATAATAATTATAATAATTCGAATCTATGATATTGCATCTTTCGCTTCAAATTTAGGTAAATTTTATTAAGTAGAATAATAAAACACTATAAAAAGTACACTATTATTATATAAAAAACAACTATGGCATGTATCTCTTTTGCGTATGCGCCGATTTTCCCCAAAAAATTTACAAAAATTTCTAGTAAAAATAGATAGAGTAAAAACCGTTTTAAAAACTATATTATTATTATATAAAACATCATTATAAGAGATATATTCTTTTACGCATGCGCCGATGTTCCCCAAAAACAATAGGCCACTTCATATTTGCATATCAAACATCCTCCCAAAATTTGGTTTCAATCCGCTTATCCTTGGTGTCGGAATGATAAGAAATGTCAAAAGTGACGTTTGTAACTGTCAAAGTATTATGTTCTAATAATAATTAGTTATTCCAATAGTTAACTTAGAAGGCGTCGCATTTCACAAAATACTAATGTCAAAAAATTGAATTAAACATTAGAAATGCAGCCGTTTTCATGTTAAGACAAGACATACGTTATTTTCCATGTACGGCAAACAAAGACGACCGACCGCGTCGCGCGCGCGCCATGCATTAGACAACATTGCATTTATACAGCTATTTTTCTATATAAATTTGTATAAAAAAACTGTTTAGGCAAATTCTGTTATACGAAATCTATGTAAAATGTTCTCTTCTTTCGTTTCAGACTGGTTTCAATTCAAACCGATCTGATTTAAATTGAGCGAGAAATTAGCAAAAAGCACGCACAGGGTCAGGCGGAACGTTACGCGTTACGAACGTTAGGAACGTTACGTTACACTTTTTCGTGCATGCAGTCGGTGTTTTATCAATTTATAAGATTGGTGATTCATCAATTTATAAGACGTTATCACGTCAAAAACAATTTTTAAAGTTTTTGTATGTCTGTCTGTTTGATCCGACTAATCTCCGAAGCGACTGGACCGATTTTGACGGAAATTTCACTGGCAGATAGCTGATGTTATAGACAGATAGATAGTTATTTTATTTGTGGAGCATAAAAAATGCTATAAAAACGTCATATACGTACACGAAGAACATAGAGTAAAAAATGATATTAGTAACTTAGGCTATAAAAAATAGGGAAGTCTTTTCGTAAACTCTGGGAACTGAACAAACATAAATTCCACGCGGGCGAAGTCGCGGGTTACATCTAGTACTTAATAACATTGACCGTAACATTAAAGTTTCTATTCATCTACACATATTATCACAGTCTGAATTTCATTTTTGTATCTCTCATAAAACCAACCAAAAATAGATTGAAACCAACTCACAATAAAATAATTCATCGAAATTGGTTTTCAATAAAACTTGTTTGTCAGAAAAGCGTTCGAGTTCTGGCAAAGTGGAATCGAATCGTCGCGCCGAACGATTCGTTTCAGATCGGCCGACAAAAACGACACAGAGGACACGCTTTGCGGTGCCTTCCCGTCTCCCAGCCACAGCGAGCCTCATCCCCTGGTTCCCTCTCGGATCGATATTTACCAGCCATCATCGCATACACCCTAATATGACCGTTCATTCGCTATAGTTGCGGTGAAAGGCTAGAGAGCTAAACTAGCAGCTAGAGTGCTAAGGCCTCGAATTTATCTCCTTTTGTATTTTATACGGGGATACATTACGGGTTTTTAAACTAGGGGCCATTCAAGTATTACCTAAGCAGAATTTTAGTAATTTTTTTCAAAATTTAAGGAGATCGGATTTTTCACTCAAAACAGCGTCGTCCTGCACATTTGCAGCAATTAGTCCTATTTATTTATTCAATAAACTGAATCCAGACAGGGCCGCGTACAAAGGGTGTAGGCCCCCGTGACAGCGCCAGCAAGGTGTACTGCAGAAAAGCAGACACGGTATCGTATTGTGCGTGTGGCGCCCGCTGCCGGTGCCAAAGGCGGCCGAACGTCTGGGGACTCCCTCGCGATTTTCCATTATTTAAAACGCTCCTCGTTAATAAAGCAAACCGGCTCTGCTTTGTGATAAGCCAGACGACATCAAACATTGGGTTAATATTTAATTACATGTACAGTCGTCTATAGCTGAAAGAACAGACACTTTTATTGATTTAGAGTTAGGGTTGTCGAGAACAATTTTTTTTAAATAATAATTGACTAGTGGACCTGCTACAAAACTTTTTTGATGGTGACTTAACGTAGTCTTTAAAGATCAATGTTTTTGGCAGAGGCTGTCGCCAAAAATTTTTTTGCCAACACAAAACTTTTTTACACGTGCTTTTGGGTTAGTTTTCAAAGATTGATTTGATGCCAAATTTTTTAACGCAGACTGAAAACTAACGAGTGTGACGAGACCGACACGAAACAAAGGCGCACATATATACGTATTCGTGTCCAGACCGCAGTTTAGACAAGGAAAGGACCATACAAACAAAGCGCACATGCGTCGTTGATATTATTTTTGTGTTCAGAACGACATATTCTACCTGTGAAGGGACGAGAAATTAGTCAAAATTAGAAGTGCATCTTGTATAGCTATTTTAAGGTCGTCAGCCAGAAAATTCATAGGCGTGGTTGTTACGTCGGGCTGATCAAGGGCGTAATTATTCCCCCCCCCCCAAGATTTTACAGGAACGCAGGCACCCAGCCACAACAAACGAAAAAAGATCTTTTTTTGCGGAAATGAAAGAACCTTGTTTTTTTTTTTGCTCTCTAAATGTGCACACGGCAAAATTTTTCAAGTTAGATTGCTAAAAAAAAGGTCATTCGTATTAATAAAACTTAAAAAATATTGTTTTTTTTGCTTTACCCCCCCACAAAAAATATCTACGCCCTTGGGTCTGATTACAAATTATTAGTTGAGTCAAATATCAAATTAGCATAAATTAATGTTTCTTTTTTTTTACTACAATTATATTACTGATTACAAATCTCCGATTTCCAGGTTCTACTCCCTCCGAGAGTTGGTAAAAGTGTCAATTGAATTACAATTTATTATTAAAAATAAATTGGTAATGAACAAATGCCTTGCATAAAGAGTAGAAATTATCTACGAAAAAATTGGTTGTCTGTAAAGTCGGTTTACGGACGATAGTTTTACGTGATAACGTATTCCGTAATACATAACCTAAACCTCCCAAAATTTGGTTTCAATCCGCTTATCCTTGGTGTCGGAATGATAAAAAATGTCAAAAGTGACGTTTGCAACTGTCAAAGTATTATGTTCTAATAATAATTAGTTATTCCAATACCTTAGAAGGCGTTGCATTTCACAAAATACTAATGTCAAAAAATTGAATTAAACATTAGAAATGCAGCCGTTTTCATGTTAAGACAAGACATACGTTCTCTTCTAATTTCCATGTACGGCAAACAAAGACGACCGACCGCGTCGCGCCATGCATTAGACAACATTGCATTTATACAGCTATTTTTCTATATAAATTTGTATAAAAAAACTGTTTAGGCAAATTCTGTTATACGAAATCTATGTAAAATGTTCTCCTCTTTCGTTTAAGACTGGTTTCAAACCGATCTGATTTAAATTGAGCGAGAAATTAGCAAAAAGCACGCACAGGGTCAGGCGGAACGTTACGCGTTACGCGTTACGAACGTTACACTTTTTCGTGCATGCAGCCGGTGTTTCATCAATTTATAAGATTGGTGATTCATCAATTTATAAGACGTTATCACGTCAAAAAAAAACAAAACAAACATTTCTTATTAGAAAATTGACAGTCTCATGAATTTCAATTTTATATTTGCTTAGGTTTCTCAACCTGTGATTAAGTACAATTTCTTTCATCTTTTCGTTTGACAATTATTACTTAGATATTGCAGATCTGGAAGCCCCTGTCTGTTGCAATAGAAGATGTAAATGAGTCTAACGAACATCTTTTTGCATTCAAAAGTAAAATATTACAAACTTCTTTCATAACGCATGCCAGATTTTTCCTAGTTCCGTATTTTAATTTAAAAGTAGATGAAAAGACAGAATAATACAATTATTTTTAGTCTGCTGAAAGGGTAGTCTAATAAAGCTGCTTTGAATAAATGAACGCTAATTTTGCACGTCATTCACGAAAGCGTGCTTTTTTAAGGTCACTATAAAAAGAGTACACCGCGTTTAACGCTATACAAAATAAAGATAACTAATTTAAAGTTAAGGGATGGTTTGCGTCTATTTGTTTCGCCATAAGTTTTAAATCCCACTCAACTCAAAGGATAGGCTACTTTATAGCGGCTTCGCTCGCGTTGATCAAGGCAGCAGCTTATGTATCTAGATTGTTATATGAGCAACAGAGACAGCAAAGTGGGCGTGGCTTTCGTAAACAATTCAAATAGATTCCAATATGGCCGACCTCTGAACTGTCTCAGCCTGTGTATTATTAGGTGAAAATCAACTGCTTTACAGGAAATACGTAAAATTTGTTTTGTATCTCGTTCGTAATGATATTATGACAGGAACGTGACTGTCGAAAGTTCCCCGTTTTCACTCAAATTCATTTAAAAAATCTTTTTCTTAGCATTTTAATATATTTAAATGAAATAAATACAACAAATAAATAAAATTGTCGATCAATTTTTTTCAGACTATATATTGACAAAAATAAAATTATAAATCAATAACATAAAAAATGACGTTTCGATCTGGGTTTAGATCTTCTCCAGATATATCTAAAAATGTAAAAAAATCATTAATAAAATTAATTATTGATTTATAATTTTATTTTTGTCAATATAAAGTCTGAAAAAAAATGGTCGACAATTTTATTTATTTGAAGAGTTCTATTCAGACGTTAATCAAAGATTTGAATTAAACACAACATTCCAAAATATAGTTCAAAAGCTCTATCTAATATTATAAATAAGCTTCTATTGGATAGTAGAAGAACTCGGTTTATTATCTAATCTCGGTTTCCTAGATAATTAATATTTTTTATGGTGTATTTTGTAAATTGCCTTTTGTACATATGGGCAGATGGAAGACCAAGCATACCTATGCTTAAATCCTGTACCTTTTGCTTGTAAATAAGAGCTATTATTATTATCTCTCTTTTTAACCCAACGTCGCTTCCTTGTATAATGCCTTCATTTACGAACGAGATACATAGACCGCTATTAGACACGGGCACTAAGCATTTTTCTGAAGAAAAAAAAATGAAGTGGCTTTGATAATGTATGAAGGCATATGTGCATCAACTAGTAGGCATTCATTTATTATTTATTTTTATGCAAGAAATAAACTGTCTGGAAAAACTAGAACGGTACACCTATATTTATTTAAACATCTTGTTTGTATTATATACGTTTACGTGAAAAAACTGTCTGGAAAAATTTTATATAGGAAAAGTTAAGGCCGCTCCACACGAAGTTGGTTTTGCCGCTATAGACTCCTTGCTATAGATTTGGCTGCTAGGTTTCGATGCATTAATTGAAGCTGGCTTTGTAGATGGGTTTGGTTCGCGCGCTGCAGTGACGGCTAGAATGTTAACAAAAGTGAACGTTTATTATCTCTGAATAGAACACACCCTATATGACACCACATTTGTTTGTGATTGGTTCTTGTTCAAAACAAGTAGACAAACAAGTACAAAAATAGCCCATGTTCTAATTTTGAAATCCATCTTGTGAGCGCGAGCCTGTAGTGCCCGCCAGTCAGCGCAAATCCTAACGACAAAACCAGCCTCGTGTACAGCGGCCTTTAGCTCAAATTTTACCTGTGATGTGTTCTTTTGTCATTTTTATTATTTTATTACTGTTTGTTAAATTAATAAATCGGTGACAATACAAAGAATGAGATAAAAGTTTTAATACTGCCGATTTTATAATTCGCATTTGCTATTCGAAGACGCTTTTTTTAAATCAGTGAAAAGGAATAAAAGCTTCCCTTCATGAAACCGGATTAAATTCGAATGGTCAAAGCTGAATTATAGGTACTTCACAGGAATTAAAAGCTATTTACAAAGTGTTAGAGCTCTAATCCAATATATCTTCTTTTCTGAAAGCTCGCTTGAAGGTAAAAGTTTTTCATCCACTAAACATAATACATTGTGTCACATTTTAGCATGGTAAAGAATAACATGCATATTCAAACTTGACGAAACTTATAAGGTACAGTGGAACTCATGTCTTTATAACCTGTCGGTTCGTGTATTTTCAATTTTTCTTTATCCTCACTGCGTGGTCGTCATAGACCAATCAGAAAAAAACCTTTATTAATTTGAGGTTAAAAAGTTGTCAAACGTACTTTTACGTTGGATGAGCAGCGAAGGCAGACACCTTGCGTGAGAAGCAGGAACTAAAAACTTGAAAATACGTAAGTAAAATCAGCTGAAATAAGATGGTGTTGAAATGCTGTAATAACATAACCTACACTTTGCAATTTATTATCATCTTATCTGATCAAAACGGCGATTTTTGGTGCGTAAACATTTTTACATACCTACGTTTGTATGTAAATAAAGAGGTGTGACTGTATTCTATGTCACCATAATATGGTTTATCAATATGTTTCTATAATTCTTGATTGCAGTTAAGAATACATCATAAAAACGAAAATGTTGATTTACATTGTTTACACTTATGAGGAACATTAAATGCACTGAACAAAATTAACACATTTTGATCCGAGTTAAGTTATTGCATCTAGAAATTAAACGGGACGTTCGGTATAAATACTATGTAAGCTGCTTTCAGGTCAATCGGAAGCCACGTACTGTAAGAGTCGATCGATGGATGCAAGTAGCGAGGAAGCTGGGAGACAATATAAATAAAACATGCATTTTACAACCTCATTTGCCTACCCTTGTGACTTTTGTTAACCCCCAAGGAAAATGCCGAGACAAACTTACAGCCTTATTTGAGACACTCCAAACCCAAAAAAAAAAAACGTCCTTATGTTGAATCGAACGTACGTGATATTTAACATTTGCCCTACCAAACCGCCGGAGTGGCCGCGAATGCCTACCTATATATAAAATAACATCTAAAGGTCGCTGCACACGAGACTGGATTTGCCGCTAGATTCCTTGCTAGATTCAAATACTAATTTTCTAGCGGTGGTTTTCTTAATTGCTTTTATGTGCTCGCTTCACACGAGACGTCTTTTCAAGCTTGCTTTGTGAATAGATCTGGTGCGCGCGCAGTGACAGTTTAAATATCAACATACATCAAAACGTGTCTGTTGTCTGAGTCTGAGCAGAATGACGCCATGTTGGTTTGTGGCCCACCCACGTGACAAGATACTGTTTCCTGAATGGTTCTTGCTCGGAGCAAGCAGAGGACCTAGTAAGAAAAATAGCCCCTGTTATAATTTTAAAATCTATCTTGTGAGCTAGCAGGCGAGCCCGCCGTGACGTTATTTCCAGTTTCGTACCCAGCCTGCCGGCCAGTAGAAGTCCAAGCAGTGTTTACAGATGCGCACAAGTCTGTCTGAACAGAGTATGTTCTGCATCTTCCGTCTTCTCACAGTACCTGCACAGATCTGTCGCTGCTTACCTGTTATGATAAAGGTATTTCTTGAAGCATCCATATCAAGAGATCTGTGTCTGTAAACACGAATCTACCTTCAGTTATGACTTATGTGTATCAAAAAATAACTTTGCCCAGAGAAAGTCATCTTCGTGACGTCATCAGGTCTGTTTTCAATCTCGCTTCAATACGCATGCATATTTCAACTGTCAACCGGGGTTGGAATTCATCCCCGTATCACATTCTGACAAAGGTACGGCGAGAGAGGAGATAAAAGCTATCGAAAAGGCGGCTGCTTTTGTTTGCAAGGCGCTGATTGGCAATATCTACCCCTCGATATAAATAGCCTATCATATTTCAATGAAGACGTCAAACATGAAATGTTATCACGATGGAACGTAAAACATGAGAAATACGTTGATTTTACTGACAAATAATAACATTAGTTTGGCGTCGTTACCATCTGATAAAAAAACGATAGCTTACGCTCAGTTTTCTGTTCATTGTTATTTTTGTTTCTTTCAATTTTACGAATTTATTTTATGTCACAGTACAAAATATGTGAGATAAAAATATTCAATTCTCTTCTTTTACACGTTTTGAGGATAATCCACAAAATGTTCAAACAATCTGTGTTATAAATCAGAACGAAAAAAAAAAACATTTTTTTTAAACGGCCGACACAACTTTCCCATGCATTAATAAATATTCGTTACTCCTCAACCGATTTTGATGAAATTTAAGTTTACGGAGGCATCTAATTTCATTTAGTACCACACTGTCTTCGATTTTCATTAAAATTGTTACGAGTCGCTTTCAAGAAAAAAATATCTTCCAGTTTTTACCGGTTTTCAGGGAACTACTTCTATCATCAGTGAGACCATTCTGAACACACAACCATTTCAGCAAAATCGATGAAGTATTTAAGGTGACAGACATTCTTTAAAAACTACTTTTTGGATTCCTCGTCAATTACAGCTCTTCACTTTCCAGGTTCTAACAAAGTATCACTTGAATTTTCTTAATATTAAAAAAATATGAATTAATACAGGACCCTAACAATCCTGGCTTTATTAAAAAAAATGTACTCCGAACGACCGCTTCAGTAAATCAAATAATTTACCCATTAAACACTTCTTTTTTACTATTTTATTTAACACGATCTCAAATACACTTTCCAATCCCTTTCCTTTTCTTTTTTCCCTAGCAACCTGTCCTTCCCAGATCTTAAAAAGAAAAAGTTCTCTAATCCTGAGACAACTCGTATATTATATAGAACTGTGCATACAGACATAACCATGTAGCATTCAGAGATGCGTCCTGGGGGAATCCCCATTGTAATTCCCGCCGCAAATGAACGTTGCGCCGGCTCCAAAGAGACACAGACAAGAGAACAAACATAACATTATAACGTATGCACATATGCACACGTATTCAACCTGTCCCCACATATTACAAACAAGCCCTGCAACTACACGTTGCCCCCCCCCCGAGTCCTTTCCTCCTACACACAATATACCATTGTGCATGAGATAGGGTTACACATCCACGTTATCCATTAAATTATTTAAACATGCGCTAATGCCACTATCGTACAGGATGATCTTAAACGTTATTCTCTCGAGAACATGAGAAGCGATCGATTTCCAGGATCATCTTTTTTTGATGTGATCTAATGGCGGGTTTGGTTGGGAGTAAAAACGTGCTGTTGGGAGGACGTTACGTTGGATTAAACATGGGCCTAGTTGAAGGCGACATGTAGATAACAGGGCAAAATTTAGTTACTAGTATTTCGTTAGATGACAGCGCGTAACGCTTGCTGTGTAAATGCGCTGGATTGTAACATGGCTTTTGTTGACGGCGACATCTCACTGAGATTTATTAGTTACTAGAATAGTCACTTAAATGGAGCTGCTAGTAACTTAAAAGTTGCAGGGCTTTCGGGAATTGTCCGTAGAGTGTCCATAGGGCTTTAGGAAGTGTCTGCAGAGTGCTCACAGGTTTTGTAACTTAAAGTTGCATTTGCCAAGCTTACATTTATGTTTCACATCTGCAGCCAAGCGTCCACGATGGCTTCTTTTTCACTAAAGAATTCTCCGCAAAATATTTTTTTCCTCATTACGCAATATTCATTGTCAAATAGAAGAGAGATATCGCATATAATATAACATGCACAAAGGTTAGAAAGAATAATCAGGTATTCAGAGGTAATTAAAAGTTTAACGGCGACGTCATCACAGTAACAAATGTGCTCATCATGTGTGTGCATTCCCCCACAGGGGCTGCCACCCTCGTTATCATGTCTCATTTAAAACGTACGTGTAATTTGATATGCCTATTGTCTAGATTCTAGGGGCGAAAGCAAAAATAAAAAATATGGTTTATTCATTTCAATGCGATGAAATGGAAATATATATCTATACCTATATACAGATTGTATCAAATCAAAACGGTCCATAGGACATTCTGTGTGTAAGACAGAGACGATATATAAAGATCTAAAGCAGTAAGTAAGAATGAGATAAATGATCGCTAATATAGTTACTGTGGTTACGTAAATAAATAATTACGTACACTGTAAATCTTTTTACCAATTTATCAATTAAAACAACTACAAATAAATTTATTATGTTGGCGGTTGAATTACCACCATAAAAGCATTTAATTATTTGGATTTTTTCCCGAACAGTATAAATAGCCATTTTATCAATAATTTCACTAGTGAATACTGACATTTGATAAAATTGTGATTTTTACTGTAGAAAACAAAGATGATACTATCAGATTGTATAACCACAGTAACTAGGTATTAGCGATCATTTATCTCATTCTTACTTACTGCTTAGTGCTTTATATAATATCGTCTCTGTCTTACACACAGAATTTTCTATGGACTGTTTTGATTTGATACAATCTGTATATTATATATGTGTTCATTATTCACTTAATAATGACGTGTTTAAATCATTAAAAATAATTAAAACATGCATTTTTTGTTCACATAAATATTTCGTAAAATAAAATTTTTGGATTGAAAAAATTCAAATATTGTTTCGAAGACAATGGAACTGGTTATCCAGATTATAACTTCAATATAAAAAGCGTTATTTTGTCATCGGAACTACTTGTTTGCAACGTTTCAAGTTGATTGAACAAGTGGAAGTATAGGTCAAAAAGAATTAAGAAGCGATTTTTATATAAAAAAATGATGCCAATCCGGTAATATTCTGTACAACATGGCTAGCAACTTTTCAAAAATTTGTGGCTGAACATACATAGAAAAACATACGCGTCGAACACATAACCTCTCTTTTTTGAAGTATAATTTGTTTTAAACTACGCTAGCACATTAAGGCGTCGATGTTACGAACTTTAAAAAAAAACAGATTCCAATAAATGTGCAGGATACAGGAACGGTAATAGCGGAAGCAAAGTGACTGGTAGCGGGATTTGGAACGGGATGACAAGTACATACAAAACACTCCATTCTGTTTGACCTAGTTTCGTATCTGTTTGAAAATTATAAAATTCAACTAGGTACCAAGTGGGCAAAAAAGATACTACCTACATATAAAATTATTCATAAAAAAAGATTTCGAAGAAAAAAATCAGGACGATGCCATTTCAACATAATATGTTGTTCAAAGTATTTCCTTTCCAAAAAACTTAAAGCCAAAATTAACACACCACTCAGTTTCTGAATTTCTGTTTTCTGATGAAGTCTGAGTAGGCTTTGAAAACATTCGTGAACGAGTGTGAACCATAGAGATATAAGTAACTGGAGTTCGTTAGTTCGTATGCTTGCCATAAGTGAAAGTGTCCTCAGTTGAGAGAGAGACCGCTGCAGAAAACTCAGAAAACCAGATATATGTTTACCCAAATCAGCATTATTTTGTATCATTAGTTACCATACAGATAAGGAACTTTTCTCTCTCTGAATTGCAGACACTTTCACGGCTCACTCGCGTACTCTATGCGGTGTGAACACACCTTGGATACACTACTGGCCACATTTATGCAAGGGAACCATTTGGTGTTCTGGTCTGATGGTTTCAAAATTACTCTGGTTTAAATCAGAACACCAAACACACTTCCGGTGCAATTAAAACACTAAAAAAATGTCGCTGAAAAACCCGAAGGTGGTGCGTTAACTTTGATCTACCTTATTTTTGGAACGGAGCGTAATAACAAACGCGAAGCACTTATTTGGCTTGTTATACAGCTACTTATGCTGTGACATAACAGGGGAAATGGACGAATTTTCGTCGGAAAAGCACAAACCGTGAAAGTTACCGGAAGTAGTCCCCATTTAACAAAGTAATATGGGACAAGGACACAGAACTTGCGTAATCTGTTTGAACTGTCACTGTGACGAAATTTAGCAACGAATTCATTTATCACGATACAGATAGGGCCTCCATTATCGGATCATTCGCAATTAGGAAGTTTCAACTTTACGAAAATATTGATCCCATCAAAAACATAAATAAAATAAGACAGCTTGATATTATGGTATGATAAAATTATACGGGATACAAGGCTAAATATAAAAACAATTTTTATTCACTAGAACATCATTTAACGTCAACGTTTCGGCAGAAATTCATGTCTTCTTCAAACATTTTATGTTTTTAATTTTATGACTTTTTACTAGACATTTTTAAAGTCCTGAAGAAACATGAATTTCTGCCGAAACGTTGACGATTAAATGATGTTCTAGTGAATAAAAATTGTTTTTATATTTAGCCTTGTATCCCGTATAATTTTATCATACCATAATATCAAGGTGTCTTATTTTATTTATGTTTTTGGTGGGATCAATATTTTCGTGAATAAAACTTGTTTTTATATTTAGCCTTGTTTTATCAAAAACATAAATGAGAAAAAATAGCCACGATACAAAGAAGAAGTGACTTTGGCGAAAAAAATAAATGAGATCTAAGAAGACGCCAAGTTTTTATAAATGACTCGTGTATTTAATCTGGCCAAGTGAAAACAGGGCATCTTCTTGGATCTCATTTCTTTTTTTCGGCAAAGTCACTCGTTCTTTGTATCGAAATTGAACTTGGCCCTTTTTTCACATTTATGTTTTTGGTAGGATTAAATATCCACAGTATATCTAACCTACGAATTTTTAATTCTAAAATTTTGCGTCTAGTATTCATACCTTTTGGGATAGCATTATGAACGAAAGAAGTGCCCAATGAAACTCGCTGCACGATTTAATTAGAAAAATACTTCGATTTTTCTCCTTACTCTGAATATCCTTGATATTTCCGAAAAAAAGTTTTTTTCTAGGGCTGTGGCCTATATATCCATATTTATGCTGGATGGTTTTTCAGTTTTAATATAGAATGAAACTGAACGTCAATTCCTAGCTGTTATCGTTAAATTACTTGAAAACGAACCGAGCAATTATCTTTTCAATCACCGTACAATTAGCGTCAAAAATGCAACAAATATTACCTTCCTAATGGAAATACCTTCATTCCAACATTTCATTAAAAAGCCTTTTACAGTGGACATTATGCGTTTGTTGGGGGTAATTTCCGTGGGCATAATAGAAAACAAAATAACACAGCGGAAATACTATTGGGGGCTCCGCCGCTACATAGATGCAATCACGTGAGTGATGATGGCGCCAACTTGACAAGTGCGTGTAGACGGTAGAAAAACTGCTCCGTTGGCAACAATGAGCCGGCGACATGAACTCATTCTTTACTAAAATTTAATTTAATATTGTGCGAGATTTTAATTCACGAGGCTTCCTATCTTCTACTGATAACTAATAACGTAAAATTATATGAAAAAAAAAATAGATAAAAAATGAGAACATTCTCAATTTCGAAAATTTTTTGATAATTCTTTGTCCAATGGGACAATTCAATGACCCCTCGGGAAACCTTAGAATGTAATTTGGAAATTAGCGCTTCCAGGAATCCGAACTCTAACCAATCGATCTGTGTATGTCAACTGGAACATTGTATAATACACACATAGACGCTGATGATCTCATCATACAACTCAATGATTATTTTTAATAACTAAAAGACACGCGGAGAATATTCTAAGAAAATATTTTCAGAAAAATCTTGTTCCCTGAGAATTTTCTGTTGATACCTAACTAATTAATTAAATAATTAATTGTTGACACAGCTAAAAATTTAAAATCACAACTCACTAATTTACGATATATTATAATTTAGAAATGTTGAAGTTCCAAAAATCACTTTCTATAGTAATTTCTTTCTATGCAGTACCTATTTATTTCTTCAAAAAGCTAATTACAATAATTCTTGGAAGTACATAATAATTTAATATGTAAATTAAGTCAAATAACGTGTCTACTAATGTAAAAATGCTTTCGAAATACTAAGAATTAGCCCCAATTCGATTTCTCAGTAAACATAATTTCACGTACATGATACGTAAAATCAGGTCGTACATATAACGTAAACATATAAAACCGACGTCAAGCATCGCGAGTCGCGACGCCTATGTCGTATAATACACCTCTGTGCATACCCACAAGCTCGCGCATGCGTACAAAACAACCAGAGTTAATGTTCTGCTTGGCACATACAAATGTAAAAAGTTGTCAACAACACAAACGCGAGGGCTGCCATCAATTAGGGAAAAAATATTATTTCCACGGAGCTTGTGGCGACAACAGCTCTGTTCCAAGCTCACTGCGAACGGTTACGGAACCGTCACAGTCATGCGCAGTAGCTAAAACGAAACCGCATAGGTTTTGGAACACGTTTTAGCAACTGCGCATGACTGTGACGGTTCGCAGAGAGCTCGGAACAGAGCTAATATTATGTTTGTTTCAATAGCTCGATATATTTATTATTTTAGGGCAGTTTCTACGTGGCTTTGCTCGGGTAAGGCATAGAATGCAAGCGTTTTGCTTTATCGATTTTTTTTTATTTTCTCTGTTGGTAGAAAATTATCTTCGAGGTGCTTTTGAATATACATTAACACGCTAAAAGCCGGTTTTACATAATTTTCGGTTTAAACTTAAGGACATCCGAAACATGTTATTTACTTTGCAAAATTGTTTTGACACATTCTAATATACGAAATCTTTCGGACTATAAGAAGCACCGGATAATAATACGCAGCTCAAATTTACAGGATGATTTTAGAAAAATATATTTTAATGTTACTTTCGGATCATAATTTTTATTTATTGTTAACCTAAAAGAGACGATTTATTGAAAAAAACATTTAAATGTTACCTTTGGATCATAAGACGCACCCAAAAATTGAGTTCATTTTTCTATGTGAAAAGGTGAGGATTATAGTCCGAAAAATCCGGTATGTAAAAAATTTCTCCGTTTTAAATTTTGAAGTAGCATAATTTTGCTATTTTTTTTAAATAATGCAAACGTTCCTTTGGCCATTAATTTTGTCATTTTAGGGGCAATATATAGAAATACAAGAAAATTGGATACTTCCTAAGTATGAAATTTAGAATCGTTAACCCTAGCACCAAGAACTATGTGGCGTGATCAGCGTCAATAGCTCCAAACTAATAGACGTGTGCCGGAAGAAACTTACTTGATAACGATCAGTTTGGCGCCTATCGAAACGTATGCATATGTATACGAATATATAGCCATACAGAATGTAACACTATAGCTAAATTAGGTGACTGCATAAATGAAATTACATACGTATGACAAAAAATTATTATTTTTTGTTCACTGTAATATAATTTTGTTGGACACGAATCAATTAGTCGGATTAAAAAAAAAAAACTGGCTGGAAATTATAGTAATTTCAAGCTATGCACATATTAACGAAATTAAAAGTATGTCGCTATCGATTGTCAAGGTCAGCTTCTGGGCACTTAAGTCATTTTGAAAAGTTGATTCAGAAATTATAGACATTAGCTCTGTTCCAACCTCTCTGCGACCGATAACGGAATCGTCAATCACGCGCAGTAGCTAATACGAAACTGAATCGGTTTTGGAACATATTTTAGCCACTGCGCATGACTGTGACGGTTCCGTTACCGGTCGCAGAGAGGCTGGAACAGAGCTAATGCAAACTCTAATCTCTATTAAGTCAATGCAAAAAGTTTTAGGAAACTTAAAGCGATTTAAAGCGTCGGTCTTAATAAAGTTACACGCAGAAATAAATAACAGCAAATCTCCCGTCTTTGTCTATCAGTAAATCTGACACGGTGGAGTCGGAAACTTTAATTTACCAAATCTGGCGATCTGAAACGACACACTCGAAAAGTTTCAGCGGCCTTATGAAGATTTAAACGGATACCAGGTGCAGTAATTGCACACAGATATTTATCTACATTTACTGGGAAAAGTTAGCTGCGTCCAATTTAGCTTTGCGATTAAGTACCTACTATTTAAAAAGTGTTGATCATATAGTCGAATCGCGTTGAAGGAGGTTCAATTTTCTTTTTTTATATTTCAACTGAAGTTTTATATCGTTATATCCGAATAATCGCTTTAGCCGACGTCGTTAAATCGGACCTTAACTGTTCTTTTTAATATTCTCGACGTACACCCCTTTTATTATTCCGTCGATGTGCTACCAAAGAAAGTTTTCTCTATAGTTTAATAGTATTTTGTGTTTAGACTCCACAACACTATTCAACGCAAGTATAATTGGTTCTTGATGTTTCTAAACAAAAGTTTAGTGACAGAAAGATGAGTGTTTTAAGAAGTTAAATTGAAATAGTAGAATGCTGTATTGAAAGAAGTTTTTGAAACCACAAACAAATGATTTCAAATTACATCAATTAAAACTTTGTCAATTTACAACTAAGATAAAATAATTTATACATCATGAAGTAAAAAATGAATAAATGCATGTCTGTTTGCAATTTGGACGTAGTGTTCCGTTATATATATTTCGTACTCAGTATTTAATGGTTTTCAAGGAAATATCTTCCGATAAAACCTGGACGTTGAGTTTACAACTAATTTTGACAAAGAATTCGTTTAATTTGGGTTAGAAAACTCACCTGAAGTTCTGGCGGTCCACCTTCATCGCGTATCAGCAGGAGGTAGCTCTGGTTATCTACGACTATTTCCTTCTTGAAGCGGCCTCCTTCCGGCGATTCTTCTTGCATATAGGAACCGGTCAGATAGCGGTGGACGAGCGCCGATTTGCCCGACGACAACGAACCGACGATGCCCAATCGCAAATCCGGCACACTCCGAGACAACGTCCATTCTTGACTGTTCACGAACGAATCTGCAACGATTAGAAAAAATATTGTTTGAGAACCGGATTTTCATTTTATTAAAAACTAAGCGCTGTCCCGAATAGACATTCATTTTTATACATCAGGTAATACATTGAAAATATTGCGGCTAGCTAATTCCGGACTCAAATATCGTGTTTTTTGGGGGAATATTTTTGAGTGAAATTGATTTTTGAGTCGTTTATTTTGGTGAATGTTGACAGTTTAAGCGTACCTGTTTTTTTTTAATGTCAATTTTCATTCGTTTTAGCGGAGGGGAATTTTGAAATTTCACCTAAGTGTAAAAAAATCGAATTTTGGAATCCATGCTAAAAAGTCCAATACTTCGAGTTATGGAAGAAGATCAATTATATTCCGATGAAATAAAAATCGTCATTATAAAAATATATTATCAAAAAATCTTTTATTAACGAAATCGCCAACCGGAAAAATTTCAATTAAATTGACGATGAGAATTATGTTTCGATTACACAGCAGCGTATATTCTATTCCATTGTTATTATCCCTGGCAAGATGAGCTCCCGCTTCGACAGACGTATCATATTGAACAGCTGAGCTGATCCGCGAGATAGACTTTCCAGTCACGTAACTGGGAATCGACGTATCGAACAAAAAGAATATAATACACATTATCGCGATAATATCCCAGCCTACATCGGCATCAGGGCTAGGTAGCAGAAGGCGCTAAAGAGTTTTCCGAACTACGTGAGCGTTAACCAAATGACCAAGTCACCGTGCACTGAGCTACTGGTTAATTAATTAATTATTGATTCCGATCGATAGCCGAACGACTGTCGAAAATAAAGCCTTTCGACTTGGGGCAAACGTTTGTATTCCAACGATTTTTTGTGAATTAGCGCTCGCAGGAACCCGAGCTCGTACCAGTCGGTTTTTGTATGCCGCCCGGCACATTATCTAATACACACACAAATAAAAAAAAAATCGACATGAGCGGTTTTGTTTCTTGATCACAAATTTGTGTATTCACGCTCGATTAAAGAGTCAGTCGAGCACAAAATGATTTAGCATTGGCTGCCATTGGGTGTTCTCTGAGCACAATAATGATTACCTCCTATGTCATAATGCACCGTGTGTACCGGCCAAGTACTCGCAAAGCACATTGTGCTATAACGAACAATTTTGACCACTTTTCGACTCTATATCCGAGGCTAGTTACGTTACAGAACAGATTTTTTACGTGGGAGTTAAGGTTGCCATAAAGAAGCAGTATACCAACTGTCATACGTTTCGGTGGAATGGTGTTCAAAATACGAGTGTTAAAAAAAAGATGATTTTGGGCATTCACTGACTTACTGACTGATAGACCATAATTCGCAAGCTGAGGGCATCAATCGGTCGTCCGAATACTACTCGCGTCTAGTCGGTGTGATATTATAAAGTGTGGCATATATCTATGCTACGTATAACTATAATATAATATGTGTCTAGAATCCAGATATTTAATTCAAGTGGAATAAGTAGCAACTTTAGAAAAAGTACTAAATTTCCATCAAAAACAAATGTGAAAAAAGGGTCAATGTCGATACAAGTTGGTTTGTTGACCTCGCCGAAAAAAGAAGTGAAAAGGTGCCAAGTTTTCATGTTTTATATAATACATAATTGACTCGTGTTAAGTGAAAACTTCTTAGATCTTGTTGCTTTTTTCGGCAAAGCCGACAAACCCATTCTATGTATCGAACTTGGCTCTTTTTTCACATTTATTGTTATGGTGGGATCTGTCTCTGCACGACAATCGTAGTAGGTGTTAAAAAATACGAATCATAATACAATACTGCAATTAATAACCCCGGCGTGCCGTTGCAAAATGTTCAGTCACGTGATCGACCTGAATAAAAGATTCCATTAAACGATATTGAATTTCAGGAAGTATTCGATTCGTGAATTATTGCGTAGCGATAAAATTAAATGAGCTAAAAAACCTATCGCAGAGGGAGTGTTCGCGTTGATTGTGTTGCAACAATTTAATCAAAATTATTTGCCGTAAAAAGATCCGCACTGAAAAATAATTGTTGATTTTTATAGTTCTTAGCATTCAAGTGCCACTTTTTCTCTAGAAAATATTTTCCCGACTTTCTCGGTTAAAAGGAGTAAGAAAATGGTTTTCTAATAAAATTGCTAAGAAGTTAATATTTTTTGTCTTATTTAATTTTATTATAACATTTTATTAATGTTTTTTTCTGATATTAATGTTGGCAAAATATTCGCATGAATTTTGTGAATTTGTCAAAATAGATGTGAATATTCGTTACTTGGAATTACCTTCGAGAGAAGAGAAAAGTGGGTCCAGTTCAATAACTCGATATGCCCCAATTTTGACAGTCAGAAAACGCTAAATTTTGATGTTTTAAAAAAAAAAAACTGCGGATTATTCACAAAGTTTTTGTCTTTCACTGTCATTTTTTTAATCTAAGCCAGTGTTTCCCAATTAGTGGTACGCGTACCCCCAGGGGTACGTGAAGTTGCATCAAGGGGTACGTGCGGCTATCAGTAAAAACAAGAACAATTTCCAAAATATTATTTTCGGCCATGACGAACTTAAAAACTAAACATCGTCACAGACTTCAACTTGAAGACGATTTAAGACTGCAGCTGACTGAAGGACAACCAGATTTTCAAGAGCTGTGCAAAGAAAAACGTGCACATTTGTCACATTAGCGTCTTCGCCAATACATCATATTATTTTGATTTTCACTATTGTACTGTAATTTGAAAATAATAAATGTTTTTTAAACTGACTTATTTTTTTTATTTATCACTAGCTGTGCCCCGCGGTGTCACCCGCGGTTTAAGTAGCCTATCTGTTAATCCAGGGTGTCAACTACCTGTATACCAAATTTCATCAAAATTGGTCCAGGCGTTTGAGCGTGAAGAAGTAACAAACATACACACACTCACAAACTTTCGCATTTATAATATAAGTGTGATTGCTACAATAAGGGGTACGCAGGTTTGAGGTCTTTTTTGAAGTGGTACGCAGCAAAAACTAATTGGGAACCACTGATCTAAGCAATCAGAAAAAGCATATGCACGTCATAGCAACTGGTGTAGAGTTACTGTATTACTTATCTCACTTTGTATACACGATCCCGTAGCTGTTTTTTGAAGAACTCCTCCCAAACGCCCTCACCTTTTCACTGCGCAAAAAAAACGCCGTCGTATCGACACGACCCCGTAATTGTTTTTTACAAAACTCCCCCAAACGCCCTCACCTTTTCATTCCGCAAAAAACGCCATCGCATCGACACGATCCCGTAATTGTTTTTTAAACAACTCCCCCCCAGACGCCTTCCTCTTTTCACTGCGCAAAAAAAAAAAAAAACGCCATCACATCGACACAACCCCGTAATTATTTTTTAAACTACTCCCCCCAAACGCCTTCCCCTTTTCACTACGCAAAAAAAGTTAATTTCAAAAACCAATTTTCCGCACTTAAAACGGCTAATAACACTGTTATATGTTATATAAAATAATAATTGTGTATTTCCAATGGATATTTTGCACATCGAGTTATCGTACTCTAACCTAGAAAAGTTAATGATAAATTAGACATAATCGGTTTTGACATACGGTTACAGATCTCTGCATGCAGGTATTTAGTTTGGGCAGGTGTAAGGCGTAACGTAGCCGGTAGTAACAATCAGTATTGTGTAGTATCAGCTACTATTATTACAACGACACGACATCCATAAAGAAAGGAATTCTATTTAACAAGAGTATAGATTATGCAGAGTACATTTTACTTTATAACTGTTTTATTATAATATAGCGGGTACACTTCCGTATATTAAAACAGGTGGTTCGTGGTATACCTCGACGGGTACTTCATGGCACGTTCGAATGCAAAGGTGCCGACCCGAGGAAATGCCGATACCGTCGAGTACACCGCTAAAAATGTCATATTTTACTCTAGACTATTGATGTGCCGGATATCCGTATTCGTATCCGCGGGAGAAGAAATATCCGTATCCGTTAGTTTTTGGCGGATCTTATACGGATCTTTTACCTTATTAATTTTCAATTCATAGATGAATTTTTATATATATATAGGTGATTAGGTAATAATGAAAAACTGTTAAATTCCATTCAGATTATTTATTATTTTTTAAAATCGTATTTGGCACCTTTATATATATAACTCAAAGGTACTAAAAAACTATCTTTATAATGAGATATTGCACATCGATCTTTGGAAAGAGACAATCTGTTATGAGAGTTAACTCTTAAAGAGGTCAATAACTTTTTCCCATAACAGATAGCCTCTTTCCAAAGGGTCGATGTGCAATATTTACCGCCGCGTACTCTAAGAAAGTTAAGATCCGTATCCGTATCCGCGGATCTTGAAACCAAATATCCGTATTCAGATCCGTATCCGCGGATATACATTTTTAACGATCCGGCACATCACTACTCTAGACAAAACGATATGGCATCGCGTTCCAGTAGTGTTAACACTTTTGACACTATTGCGTTTGTTATGAACAGTGTAAAGGCCCCTGCACACGAGGCTGGATTTGCCGCTGGATTCCTTGCTAGATTTGCCTACTAGTTTTCTAGCGCTGGTTTTTATAATTGATTTTATGTGCTCGCTTTACACGAGACGTCTTTTCAAGCTTGTTTTGTGGATAGATTAAATATAAACGCAGAGCAAAACGTGTCTGTTGTCTGACTCTGAGCAGAATGACGCCACGTTGGTTTGTGGGCGTTTTTCATGTCGCTCACGTGACAAGATACTGTTTCCTGTTTGGTTATTGCTCAGAACAAGCAGAGGACCTAGCAAGAAAAATAGTCCATGTTCTAATTTTAAAACCTATCTTGTGAGCTAGCAGGCGAGCCCGCAGTGACGTCATTTCCAGCCTCGTACCCAGCCTGCCGGCCAGCAGAAGTCCAAGCAGTGTTTCCTGCCTCATGTGCAGCGGCCTTAATTCGGCTCGGAGATAGAGGGGTGTCTAAAACTTGACCGACGCACTACGATAAAAATAATGATTGGTACGTAATATATTATGTTTGAAAATAATTCTCGCGGTATAAAAACAAAATTCGGCACCCCGTATGACTGAATAGAGATACACACTTGTCTTCGTGTCAATGCAATACGTTTGTACCATTTACTATGTGAAAATGGGTCAACCATTTCTCCATTATTCCACATAATAGAGCGGCACGCGCGCTTTGTGTGTATATACACGCAAACACCAAGAGAGCACCAAATCCATAAAAATTTTATTGGGCAATAAAATTTCGCGTTTTATAATGTTATTTACTCTCTCAGTATACTTAGATATATTGTTGGGTTTCTCTTGTGTCAGTCAATACGTTATTTATTTTATACTTGTCTCGTTTGCAAGGCGCAAAACTGATTTGAAATTCTCTCTCGTTCACGCAATTGCTTTTGAAATTAATTCACGTCAAGTTTAAATTCATTGTTTTTAGTTTAGAGTGACGTTTCGTTAATCGAATTAAAATTTGGGTACTTAGAATTAAAAGTGATTTTACGTCATGGCTTGTTATCTCATACTTGAGTTTATTTTGTTCACTTTTATTATATTTCCATGCGCATCGTGTTTTTTCTAAATTTTCTCGTTTTATCTCATAAAAAGATTTTTTCATTAATAGTTACTCTCTACACTTCTTATACAATTGTCGCATGCGCCCCACGTTTTTCGTTACAAGTCGGTACAAAATCTGTCTGTACAGGAAGTATTTTATATATTGCACATACCGCTAAACTAGCGGTATGTGCTTTATTATCGCTTTGTGCGTCAGAGCTGACTTTCGTTCATATAAGAAGTTATATCTAAGTTAATTTCACACGAAATCCATTCAAATTGAAGCTTTTTGAAAAGAGGAGATTCTAATCTATAAAATAGAACCATTTTTAAATCAATTTGAGTTCATAAATACTATTAAAATTGTAATTGAAAATCACAAACAGCAGTTGTCGGTTGGTCTGTACGTATGTACGTACGTATGTACGTCACGACTCTACAGATCGCAATTTTGGTCGGATTGCCTTGGGTTATATTTTATTCACTTTGTTTACTATCAGACCAGAACCCTATTTAAATTCACTAAAATGTGTTCAGTAGTTTAATTTTTAAAAACAGTTTTATTTTTTATTATTTTTGACAGCTAATAGTTTAAAAACAATATAATAATAATTGCTGGGTAAATATAGTGTAATCCATAAAACAAGTGCTACACTTGTATACCGTGATAACACCACTACATGTATTAGGCAGCCGTGGCGTAATGGTTATGCCGTTGGATCCCCAAGGGCAAGGTCCTTGGTTCGATTCCTTACGATATCATTGATTTTTTTCTTTTTTTTTTCTTTTTATTTTGTTTTATTTTATTCCACTTGATATTAATTATATATTATATTATGTATAGTTCTTAATTTTTTTTATTTTTGCAAACTTAAAAAAATATATTTTTTCAATTTTTAATTATTTATTTCTTTAAATTTTTAAATCTTTTTAAATTTATTAAAAATATTTTTTAATTGTTATTTTTTTATCATACAGTGGAAAACTTGCGGGATGTGCACTTTTGGTTTTGCCAACTATTTTATATTTAGTTCGATTTAAAAACGTGGTATAAGTATTATTTTTTTTTATTTCTATTATTATTTTAAAACTTTTTAGAAAAAAGAAAATACATCGTAAAAAAATAAAAATCTTATATTATATTCCATGGGAGACCTTTGCGTTATTAGCACGACGCTCTAGCCAACTGATTTTGGCGGGACGTCCCGATTTTTAAATCAAAATTAAATGTCCCGCACGGGACAGGCTCAGTCCCGCTTTTCGGGGATATCTCGGGGATAACTTTAAAAGAAGTTAAATCTTCACAGAAATATCATAAATAAGTAATTCTTATAAATAATAATTATTCTTTATAGTAGCTACTGTTTGCTACAATTGTTAAGAAACACCCATTGTTACAATGCTATCAACATAGAATTCTATGAATTCTAGAAAAGATAAATAGGTATTTGAAAACTTCTGATTATATACGTTTTTTTACTATGTCCCGCTTTCGACGAAAGAATCCCGCCGTTTTCACTCAAAGAGTTCCAAAATCCGGACTTGGCAAAAAAAAGACTGGCAACACTGCTTAAAACGGTAAACAAGTAAATATGAAGTATCTGTATCTGTCCACCCTGACAGACACACAATAAAATGTGGTAAAAAGGGAATCAAATGCCTCCAAAAAAAAAAGTAATTTTGACCTTAATTTGCCTGGGGACAAATCCATTCCATTCTGTGTTTACTGTTTATAAAGACTATAGTACTATAACGTTCTGTCTAAGATGTTCTTGTTCGGAACATTTTATTCTTTATCTTATTCGAATCTAATTTGTTCCCCTCTATCATACATCACTGAACACATTAGATTGATTATTGGTGACACTTAAGGCTACCAGGCAGGAGCGAAATCCTGCATGGATTAGTATTCGACAGAGACAAATGGACGTCAAAGGTAATTCATAGAAGTAAACAAATTATACGTGAACTTATACCGAGAGTGAGATATGACGTGACGGCAATTCGTCTTTTATACAGTAGCGGGCTGGAAAAATATTACGTACACTGAAACATTCCATTTTCATCAATTGCCTGTTCTCTTTGCAAGCAGCTCATGGATGTTCTTGAGAGAAAAACAGAGAGATTGTAAATTATAGAATATAGATGCTTAACAACTAAGGTCATTAGAGACGATGTTCTTGAAAAATTGACTTATGATTTACTATAATTAGTTTACGAGAGGAAAAATGTCATTTTTTAAAATCTGTGGTGTCTCTACTTTTGACGCCATTTGGTAATGGTTAAAAAAAAAATTGGTTGTCTGTAAAGTCGGTTTACGGACGATAGTTTTACGTGATAACGTATTCCGCTCGAATAATACATAACCTAAATTTTAGTAGCTGTCAAACTTGGGCCGATCGTGCGCGGAACGTGACACATTTCGGAACGTGACACTTTTTCGTGCATGAAGCCGGTGTTTCATCAATTTATTTTCGTGCATGCAGCCGGTGTTTTATCAATTTATAAGACGTTATCACGCCAAAAATTAATATCAATAATACAACTGCAAAGGAAGATTATCCTTCAAATTACTGCTTTCAATAGAAATTTAATATTTGTAAGGCATATTGGAACACAACAAAACATTTTTTTATGTTTGACACACGTTTAGTCACAGGCTTCGCTCGCGCTAAGGTATATAAAAAATAAATTAAAGTGCCTGTTGACGCGTCAACAAATGCCGTGTTACAATCCAACGCATACATACATCGTCCCATAAAAGCGTCGCGCCAATTTCACAGTTTACTCCCAACCAAACGCATTAAAAGTAGCTTGAGTACGCCATTTATTTCTGTACACAGCGGCGTCACTGGTTTGACGCCACTGTCAATCTGAATACAACAAAAACAGCTCATGCCTCGCATACTCAATGATCAAAAAGAGAGATTGGATTTGCAAAAGCCATTTGAACTATTTGTAAAAACTTTACTCCATTTGGTTGTGTGAGTTTTATTAAATTCCTATACACAAAATTGCAAAAAAGATGACCTAAAAAGCGCCGTAGCATCTTTGGAAAATTTATATACAGAATGAAGTTCCGTTTTAAAATGGAATAGTCGTTTAAAAGAATATTTTAATATAAACCGTGTACTTATAAAAAAAACTGCTAATAAATTTCAACGGCTTTCCAAAATAAGTACAAAAGTCCCCTTCAGGTATAGGTAGGTTGACGGTAGGTATAAGATACAAGTTCTAACAAGCCCAATGCCTGCAGGATAACAAACAAGGATAACAACACAGGACATAAAGTATAAGATAAAGGTAACGAGAAGGTACCGTATCTACCAACGTAACCAACCGGGTGTCTAGAATTTTTTTTTTATATTAAGTTGGGTGAATAATGCATTTTTTAATTTCAATTATAGTTACAATACTTGATTGTTCATTTTTAAATACGAGAATATTAGATTAATTAATGTATTCAAACAGATGTCAAATTCTGGATTTTCAATTGATATTTGATATTTTTATTAAATCACAGTTAAACCGTTCTTGTCAAAGCAACAATTTGCATAAGGAAGAATAACAATAGGGGCGTTTAGAGGAGCTCAACGGAAGCGCACCAAAGACAGTGAGGTCAACAATTGGGCTTTTGAATGAAATTTTTTTTTGTCATAAATGGAAAGATCGTATATAAGTTTTATAACAAAACTATTTTTCTTTTTTTTATTTTCGTTATAATTCAAAAGTTATATCAAACTAAAAATAAATTTTTGTACCCAGTTCCGAGAACGCGCCGACATTTCCCGAACATAATGTGACGTCATAATGTTTTAGTCAATACACATGTAGAAGCCATTGATAGTATACTGCGTATATACATTTTACCATTATGACGTCACAACTGTCAAAAACAATTTTAGTGCGTTTGCAGTCGCGTGATTTTTTTTAATATTTTATCAATTTTAAATTGCTTATAATTAATTTAAAAAAAGTTTTTTGAAAGTTTTTCGCATCGATTATCAATATTATTTATAATAAAGTTTTAAAATACAATAAAAAAATCGATAATTATTTTTTTTTCAAAAGCCTAATTGCCTGGTAGGATTAATTAATAGGTACTTCCTAAACTAAAATTCCGAAGATTTATAATTGACGAATTTACAAGCGTCGAATACACTTTCTACGCATGGGAAATCGAATTGTCAGATAAGGTCAATTTTTTTTGATCGCGATTGCATAGAACCCGAATAAGTTTCCTTTTTTTTATTTTTGCTGATTGAAAAGTACCGGAGCAATTAGTCAGTTAATAATAAGTCATTCGTACAAGTAAATCATACATGGTGACAGTCAAAGAATTCTTGTATATTGCAGAAGCATTTTTCTACTAAAAATTTCTTTTCAGTTTTTAAGTATTTTAAACTCTTAATTTCATTTGACAATTTAATAAGAAAAATTTGATTCCATAATAATAATTGTATATTTTTGTAATGACGGGCATAACTGACGCTTATTTCTGGTATTAAAGGGTATTTACGGAGCATAAGAGAGTCGACTGTATTTTTTTTAAAGAAGCATCCTTACATGGTTTTAATATTATAGGTACTCAATAGCCTTTTAACCATAGCTTCGCACGTGTTAATGGTTTTTTGTTAATTCCCCGTAACAGCAAAATCTCGGTGGTATAATATTTAGCCATTCCGATTCCCTCATGTATAAAAAAAACACAAACAGATCAAAATCGGTTCAGCAGTTTTTGGGCTAATTCGGAGCAAGCTAACTAAATTCGTTACTTCAATGTAGATCTGTTCAAAGTCAAAATTTCCTTACAAACATACAATTAGTGACAAGCTATGATCTTGTAAACGTTATTGGGACAAAGATCAAATATTTATTGCGACAAAAGATCAACGATCTTTTTGTTACATCACCTTATTTTTCTAAGAAATATATGCAGTTCTAACGAGGAGCCATTAACACCTTCCTTTCAATTTCCAATAAAAGTTTGAATTATTACCGCTGGCTCTATAGAAAACACATAACTTGTTGCGTTTTATATTTTACTGTTAAATTTTAAATAATGATTCTGAGGTATATTTTTAAATAGTTTTATTAAAAATGAAATAAACATATAAAATACGATACATACAAAAAATAAATTATATTGTTATCAAAATACGCTCGGACAAAAATACAAATCTCGGATCTTTATTGTTACAATTAATATAGTGCATTAAATTCAGGACTCTACGTTGTGTTTTTTTATTAAAGAAGGGCAAAAGGGCAAATCGTTATTGTTGGTCGGTTCAATGAGCAGTTCAGTTCAACAATTTGATTTGAGAGTCGCCTCGTTCCAAAATAAGGTCCGGGAATCCGGGAGTTGCGTCGGGTCAACACCCCTAAACAATCTCCGGGATAGGGAAGCTTCTGGAGCCGCGTCAGGTCAACTCCCTTAAACGATCTCCAGAAAAAAGGATATTTGAACGCTAGTTCCGGTCAACTCCCGTGTGTAACGTCAAATACAGGAACAGGATATCTGATCGCTATTTCCGGTCAACTCCCGTGTGTAACGTCAAATACAGGAACAGGATATCTGATCGCTATTTCCGGTCAACTCCCGTGTATAACGTCAGAGGAGGGAAGAGGTTGGTTGGTCAGAGCGGCAACTCTGACTGATGATTTCAGAGCGCGCAGCGCTTTATATAGGCCAAGGCCGGCGGCGTTAAGACGACGTCGGCCACTAGTCAATCACGTGAACCAATAAGGTCATAGATAACGCAGTACGAGCGCATCTAGCTATCAGCGCAGGGTGGGAGGTGTGCAATAGGACAACCGCACGGTGCCTTTACAGCTGTTATCAGTGCTATGTACAGTTATATAGCATTGATTGAGTTTTTATATAGCCGTAATATTATAATAATTACGATTGTTTATTAATACTTAATAATTTGATTTATAGGAAAATTATAACCGTAACAAACCTCCCTACCCTGGTAAATAACCAGATCGCAAAATTAGCGATCAAAAATTTAAAAAAAGAAAAACATAATATCACAGATCGATGTTCATAAATTAAATACTCATAATCAGGTAAAGTTCAGTATAAATATCACAGATCAATTAAATTACAGTTCATGGTCAAGATCACAACTCTAGTTCAAATTCATAGTTCAAATTTTCAAAAAAAAAAAAAATATCACAGGGCAATGGTCAAGTTCACACCACTAGTTCAAGTTCATAGTTCAAATTTCAGGAAAAAAAATATCACAGGGCAATGGTCAAGTTCACAACACTAGTTCAAGTTCATAGTTCGTATATCACACACAAAAAAAACAAAGGGCTTACACACAAAAAAAAAAAAACTTCACTTGGTTTGACCCCAGGTGACGAATTCACCTTCTGGGATCATTCTCAGACGGAAAGCGGCTCCGGACGATGTGCGTAGGCGAAATTTTTCCGCTTGTTCCCGCTCCGCCAAGTGGTGTTCATCCTGCTGAGCAGAGGGAACGATTTGTCGTTGACGGCGGGCGCTGTAGGCGACGGACTGGACGGTGGTGGCGGCAGCTGAGGCGGCTGATCACATGTCTCGTTCTCTGAAATGCTAAACATCATAAAATCGTGGTCGTGTAATAATCGGTCTGCTATCAACTTGATATTTGCTGAGTGCAACGGAATCAAAAGTGGGATTTTGGCGAACGTATCCACAATTATCAGCAAAAATTTGCGATCCATTTCATCTGGGAAATGGACCCGTTGGGCGGCGCTAATAATTTTCCATGGCATAGCTCCCTTCCTACTTTTACCCATGTATCCTTCGGGGGCTACATTAACGGGCTTATTTCGTTGGCACTGGTCGCAGTTATATACAAATTGAGCTATTTCGACTATCATTTTCGGCCAGTAGTAAAACGTTTGGATTTTGTTCAGTGTTTTGTACATCTCTAGATGATGTCCGGCGATCGGTGGCTGATGATTTTCTCTGACGATTTGTTGGCGATTTTCTTTTGGTATTACTAATTTCCATTCGTAGAGTGGATTCGGAAGTTGATGGTTATTAATTATTTTCTTGTACAGTTTTCCATCTAATAACTTCCAATTCACATATTCTCCTGGATGGTTCTGTACGTTGTTTATCATTTTTAAGTACCATTTATCGTCAGTCTGATCGGGCGTAATTTCAATAATATTCGAATTGTCGTGTTCAATTGTTGCGAAGCTCCAAACTCCTCGGGTCAGGTCCGGGACTAATTGCATCTCTTTCCAAAAGGTCACACCTAATATCAGGTCATTGTTCAGGTCGGGTACAATAAATATTTGGATACATCGCGTTCGATTTTGTAAAGTTATTAAAATGTTCATTTGTCCAGTAATTTTTGTGGTTCGTCCATCAGCTATGGTTATTTTCTTGTTTATTAGTCGTTCAAATTTAAATCCCATGTTTTCAAATAGCTGTTTAGTGTTTTCGTTCGCAAATACATATGATGCTCCAGAATCCAGTAAACCTAAAATTTTCGTTCCCATTACTTCAATCTCCAAATAAGGTCTTGAATCAGCCGGTCCTTGGTTTACTAGATCCGCGGTAGCTATCATAATTTGTTCATCTAAGGTCGCTTTTCTATTTTTACGGTAACGGTCCCGACCTAAGAGCGTTCCTGTCGGGCGTTTCCCTGTTTTTCTTGTTTACATCGGAAACAATTTTCGGTCGTTGTATTTTGTTTTCCACAATTTCCGCAAAATGGGTTTTTGTTACCGTTCGGACAATTCCGGAAAAGGTGTCCCGTTTGTCGGCAAGCCCAACATTTATATGTTGTTTGTTCCCGTGTTCCTACAGGCGATAATATAGGTCTGTTCACAGCTGGTTCTGCATAGTTTGATACTCTCGGTGCTAACTTTGCGAATTCCGGTTCCAGAAGGGGCGTTGAGGACGTCTCTGCTCGTTTAGCTCTCGATCTTCCTCGCTCTAGCCGAAACATTAAGAGCTCTAGCTCATCCAGGTCTTTTGGTTCGTACAGACTGATGGGTTCCTGGTATTCCGGTAGAAGGTTCATTTCGAGAATTTTTTGTTGTTCGTTAATTGTCGGTGGTTGTTCCAGTCTATTAAACAAACCTCGCATCTTCGCCAAATATACTGCGAATGGTTCATCTGGTCTTTGTAAGCGGTTTTCTATTTCTCTGCGCAATAATCGGTCATAATCTGGATCTCGAAAAGCGCGTCTAAATTCCCGTACGAGTTCTCGCCATGTTTTCACTCTGGAACGGTAATGTCGGTACACATGTAACGCTGAACCACTGAACAAACCAGCGGCAGATTTCAATAGATCGTTTTCAGCATATCTACAATCTAATCTTCGGTCTTCTACCTGCTCTAAAAACGTTTCCAGGCTTTGTTGGGGATCGTCTCCAGTAAATGTTATGTTCCAGGTATGAGTAGCAATGACTTTAGGAGGCGACTGTTCACTCCATAGCCTCCAGTCGCGTACGGTTTCCATATTTACCGGACGTTCTGCGTTCGACTCATGCTCGAGGGTTGGGCCAGATGCTCGAGGGTTGTTGTTAGGAGACCCTGTCGCTAAGTTCAAATTATGTATTGCCTCTGTGAAGGTCAGCATGCTTTGATCGATTCCTTTAGGAGTCGGTGGCGGTTCGTTCACGGCGTCTAAATTTTCTCTTATTTCTAATATTTTGTCGAGAAGCGTAGATTTTCGTTCTTGAAATTCTTCACTGTTTATTAAATTTAGTCGATTGCATACGTGCCATAATTTAGTTTCAATTTTTGCGCGTTCGGACGGTCGTTCGTTTAAAAGTATATTTATTTCATTTACTTTGGTCGTACAAATATCTAATTCGTGTTCGGCTGTTGGTCCATGGAGTAAGGTTCTGTTTAACGCGGTCCCCATATTATCCATTTTAAGTATTTGACGCAGCTTTTTACGGAGCTCGTCAACTGTCAGTGTTTCCGGAGTAATACATCCCCTAGAGGTTACTTCCCAGTCTAGTTCATCTCTCGTTAAGCGATTTACTTCCATTATTAAAATTTTATTTTAACCCGTTCGCGATACCTCAAAATCTTTTAATAATTGATTATTATTAAGAAAACAAATTTATCCTGGTCACGGCACCAATTGTTGCGTTTTATATTTTACTGTTAAATTTTAAATAATGATTCTGAGGTATATTTTTAAATAGTTTTATTAAAAATGAAATAAACATATAAAATACGATACATACAAAAAATAAATTATATTGTTATCAAAATACGCTCGGACAAAAATACAAATCTCGGATCTTTATTGTTACAATTAATATAGTGCATTAAATTCAGGACTCTACGTTGTGTTTTTTTATTAAAGAAGGGCAAAAGGGCAAATCGTTATTGTTGGTCGGTTCAATGAGCAGTTCAGTTCAACAATTTGATTTGAGAGTCGCCTCGTTCCAAAATAAGGTCCGGGAATCCGGGAGTTGCGTCGGGTCAACACCCCTAAACAATCTCCGGGATAGGGAAGCTTCTGGAGCCGCGTCAGGTCAACTCCCTTAAACGATCTCCAGAAAAAAGGATATTTGAACGCTAGTTCCGGTCAACTCCCGTGTGTAACGTCAAATACAGGAACAGGATATCTGATCGCTATTTCCGGTCAACTCCCGTGTGTAACGTCAAATACAGGAACAGGATATCTGATCGCTATTTCCGGTCAACTCCCGTGTATAACGTCAGAGGAGGGAAGAGGTTGGTTGGTCAGAGCGGCAACTCTGACTGATGATTTCAGAGCGCGCAGCGCTTTATATAGGCCAAGGCCGGCGGCGTTAAGACGACGTCGGCCACTAGTCAATCACGTGAACCAATAAGGTCATAGATAACGCAGTACGAGCGCATCTAGCTATCAGCGCAGGGTGGGAGGTGTGCAATAGGACAACCGCACGGTGCCTTTACAGCTGTTATCAGTGCTATGTACAGTTATATAGCATTGATTGAGTTTTTATATAGCCGTAATATTATAATAATTACGATTGTTTATTAATACTTAATAATTTGATTTATAGGAAAATTATAACCGTAACAAACTGTTTTGTATTACCTTGTGTAGATACAATTTTGAAACGATCCTCGTAAATCAGACAGGAACTAAAGGACAGAGACGCCTCTCGAATTAATTTAAAGTAGTTCACAGCCGGGTTTTGTGAAA
The DNA here is from genome assembly GCA_963575645.1 of Xanthostigma xanthostigma. Lineage (NCBI taxonomy): Eukaryota > Metazoa > Arthropoda > Insecta > Raphidioptera > Raphidiidae > Xanthostigma > Xanthostigma xanthostigma. The sequence goes on along the minus strand of OY754470.1, from coordinate 2,274,325 downwards.
TACTGGTTCGGTTTACAATCTGTCTGGCAATAATATCCCATTGTGCGTGCACCTTGATTTACTTTACTTCCCCCAGAAGTCGTCAAACGGCGAACATATTATACATGATGTTCCACAATCGTCGATACCAACAATTAATAAAAGTATATTTGAAGACCGGTAGGTAATAATATCTGTTTCACGTAAAGATATACAGACGTTTGCTTACACTCATTGAATTCAGAGTATTTTTTTCTGTAAGCATTCTCAATTTCAAAAGTATATTGACGAATTCGATTTTTGTAATTTTTTCAAGCCATACCCCTTTAAAAAATGCGATTTTTGACGACGAAATCTTTCGAAACTTTAGCAAAATCACCATGCTTAGAAAAAAAAAAAAACACGCTGAATCCAATGAGCACAAACAAACGCCTGTATGTCTTTTGGTTTAGAAGTTATTTGCGTTTATAATTCTCATAAAATCATATAAAACCTTCGAATGGCCGTAGTTTCCAAACTAAAAGAGATACAGACGTTTGCTTACGCTCATTGAATTCACTTTTTAACCGACGAAAAACAAAAACGGAGGAGGTTCTCAATTCGACGCGTATATTTTTTTTTTTTTATTTTTTTTTTTTTTATTTATGTATGACCACGCATAACTTTTTACAGAGTAGTCCGATTTTGATAATTATTTTTTTGTTTGAAAGGGTATACCCCGAAGTTGGTCCCATATAAATTTGGTAGAAAAATTCCAACCCTAAGGGTAGGAAAACAGGGGATGATTGATTGTTCACTCACTGATTGTAATGTATGACCACACATAACTTTTTACAGAGTGGTCCAATTTTGATAATTATTTTTTTATTGGATAGGGTATACCTCGAGGTTCGTCTCATATAAATTTGGAAAAAAAATTCCTACCCTAAGGGTGGGAAAATAGGGGTGATTTATTGTTCACTCACAGATTTTCATGCTGAATTGTGTATATTACAATTATAAATTATATAGCCACAAAAAAATATTAAATAAAAACTTTTTAACAAAAAAATTAAACCGCCGAAAAACTGAAAAGCAAAAAATAATAAATCTTTTTATTTAACTAAGTTCTATCTAAGTAGTTGAACGTATGTGACAGTCTAGTATATCTAAGTAATTTTGAGTCGGCGTCAAACCATCAATGAACAAAGATCACTAAAAGAAATACCCAAATCAAATTAACAATGATACGTGAAATCTTCAGCGATAAACATTAACATTCCAAACATGCGCTCTCCACACGACCACTCGCAAAGACGTGTGCCCTCAGTGTGCCCGTTCGGGTTGCTCTGTCGCTGACATTAACTTCGTGAACGCTCAGAGATTTCCGGCGAAGGATTGTTGACGCCGACTCAAAATTACTTAGATATACTAGACTGTCACATACGTTCAACTACTTAGATAGAACTTAGTTAAATAAAAAGATTTATTATTTTTTGCTTTTCAGTTTTTCGGCGGTTTAATTTTTTTGTTAAAAAGTTTTTATGCTATAAGACATTGCTTCTTGCCTTTCATGATTCTAGGTCAACGGGAAGTACCCTACAGGTTTTGATTCCCAAGAGTCTTGACAGACAGACGGACGGAGAACAAAGTGGTCCTATAAGGGTTCCTTTTCCTTTTAAGATACGGAGCCTTAAAAAGACAGTTCTATATAATTTACCGTGTAAGTTGTGTGGAACATTGCACAGAAGACATTTGTGTCTCATTCAATAATTCACGTGTCTGTACAAACGTCACTGATTACTTGTTTGGAGTGCATGAAAGAAAAGACAAGCGCTGATCAACGGGACACATCTTATTGATTCCAGGACTCACAAAAGTTCTTGAAAATGCATGATATATACCTATAGGTTAATAATTTAAGGTTAGAGTACGAGGTATGTAATAAAGTCTCATTGTGCATTTTAACGTACGCTTTGACATGCGTTACTTAAACCAGCATTTGTCAAACACGTTCTTTTCTGTTTGGTGTTTACTTGTTACAAACATTAATCCATCAAGTTTCACTTCAGAAGCATGAGATTTACACGCAATAAGCTTTTGACGTGATAACGTCTTATAAATTGATGAATCACCAATATTATAAATTGATAAAACACCGGCTGCATGTACGAAAAAGTGTAACGCGTAACGCATAACGCGTAACGTTCCGCCTGACCCTGTGCGTGCTTTTTGCTAATTTCTCGCTCAATTTAAATCAGATCGGTTTGAAACCAGTCTTAAACGAAAGAGGAGAACATTTTACATAGATTTCGTATAACAGAATTTGCCTAAACAGTTTTTTTATACAAATTTATATAGAAAAATATTTTATACAAATTTATATAGAAAAATAGCTGTATAAATGCATTGTTGTGTAATGCATGGCGCGACGCGGTCGGTTGTCTTTGTTTGCCGTACATGGAAATTAGAAGCAAACGTATGTCTTGTCTTAACATGAAAACGGCTGCATTTCTAATGTTTAATTCAATTTTTTGACATTAGTATATTGTGAAATGCAACGCCTTCTAAGTTAAGTATTGGAATAACTAATTATTATTAGAACATAATACTTTGTAAGTTGCAAACGTCACTTTTGACATTTCTTATCATTCCGACACCAAGGATAAGCGGATTGAAACCAAATTTTGGGAGGTTTAGGTTATGTATTACGGAATACGTTATCACGTAAAACTATCGTCCGTAAACCGACTTTACAGACAACCAATTTTTTTTTAAATTAGATTTTGAAATGAAAGTTTGTGGGCGACAGCAATAATACTTCTAGTCACTGCTATTTGGACATGTTTTTATTATCATGTGTTTATCTAACCAATAAGAGAGCATTTGATTTTGGCAGATGGTGACCTTGTATTAAAAACAAAAACCAAATACAATACCAAAATACGTGCCAAAATGCATGCGAAAAATGATTTTAATGGTCCTAAAAACACAGTTTATTATTCGCTATCATATTTTTTAAAACGTGAGAAATATCTCGCAGTCATTTATTAATTAAACTTTTTAATTTTTGATTGGCTTTCATTATAAAGTGACCACACTGTTTTAATGGAATCAGACGACGCAAAATGTGCAGAAATCACGTGACATGTCACAATGCATTCAACATTGCATGTATAGGCCAATCACAATGCGCATTGCCAACATGCTAAACGTTAATTACCTACTGTTTTGTAATTTATCAGTCGTAAATTGCATTTTATAAATTAATTCATATGTCGTGTAATGAAGTCCTATTGAAAATATTCAACAGATATACGATTTTTTTCCGAGTTAATGGAATTGTTTATTTGCATTCCTCTGAGAAATTAAACTGGTTAAGTAAATCGAGAAAAAAAATGCTTTTCTCACAAAATATATAGTATAGTTTTTGTATTGCTGTTTTACGTGTTTCATATCTTTTTAAAATATTTATAGCGTTTAAATGCGGTATTTTTATACGAATGCCGACCTTCTGGATTATGTAACAGAGAGATTGTAGATTATAGACGCTAAACAGCTGAGGTCATGTTTGTAACAGTTTTTGATGTGAAACATTGGTCACGGCAAACTATTTGCATCCTATGTTGACAATCACTGTTTTTGTTATTTTACATAGATGCACACGACTCGCTTGAAGAAGAATATATGTATTTTAAAAGGTATAAAATACAGAGGGCCAAAGGGCCGAGGAACTGCTGCAAAAGTGAACTCACAATGCGTATAAGCAGCACGCCCTACAATACGGCGCTCTTTTATTTAGTTCAGTGCACTTCTATAACTGAATCGACCGAACTTTACTTACGTCTAAAATATGATGATAGTTTTTATCTTTCAAGAAACGATATACAGAATGATTTTTAACAGCGTGTAGAAATCAAATAGACGAACAAATATTTCGAGTAATTTTTATTGAAACTCAAATCTAAGAGAGAAACGGGCTTTCAAAGTTTTATCAAATTTTGAAGTCGGCCCTGGCATAAACTAGTAGAACAGACAACGAGTAATTGTGACTCGGACGTTGACGTCAACCAATATTAACTTTTCAGTGCAGACGTCTTTTTATACCGGTGCAGTTTTGCTTTAAAATGGGTTGGATTTTCTGTACTCCTGTGACAAATGGAACACATTTCTTAGCGACTTCGAAGTCAGTAAGTAAAACAAGTGACGTACGTGTGCTCTGTCGCGTGAACAAAGTTATAGAAAAGTTCTGTCGTAAAATATTGTTACGGAACAAAACTTTACCATGTTTGTATACAATTCGTAAACGAGTCAATGATTCTCAAGAAAACATTATTTATATATATATCAGACTTTTTTTATAGCGATATCCATGCAGCATTCTAACCAAACAACAAAAACTTTGAGATTATTTTGTCCACAAGAACAGCGTCAGTATGTTTTATGGTTTAAAGTCCGAGATTTCCACTACTGTCTGATCTAAATTGAAGAATTGTGGAAATAGTGGCTCACCGAAAAAATCAAGGTCAACTACATGGATTTGACTTAAGTACGTCCGAGCTGTACACGTCGCAAAGTTGACGAATTATAAATTTTACTAAGTGATGTTCTTATAGGGAAAACACTATAGTTTTGCATTTAGTTTTAACGCTTTGCCTTTTATAATTAGGTGCAATAAAATAATATTGTTTTGTTTAAAAGTTCTTTTGTTAGTTGTGTATATAAAAAAGCAGTTAAAAATTCGTTGATCAACGGGGCACCTACATTATTGTCGCTCCGTATCGAGTTTTTAAAAAATGTTTTGTGTTCGAAAAAACACGAAAATGTTGAATTTCTCGTTGCTAACTACAATACAAAAATAAAAAATTATATAAAAAGAAACGATTCACATCGGAAATCCATATAAGAACCTCGACCAGTTGGCGACCACTAGTATTCTTAATTAAGAAGAAATATGAGCTAAATTTCAGGTTATATAACGTTACGGTAGAAAAATATACTAACAACAATCCAGTTTTTTTTTCTTTGGCTCCCGAACAGTTTTACGGACTGCAATAAACGTGATATTTGACAGAAGCTATTTATTTTATAACATATTTATTAAATACCATGGTCGTTATTTCACAAGAAACAATTAAAACAAACCAATTAGTAGGTACGGATATTATGCATGATATATTATGATGATTTTATGTACAGTAGCATTGAACTAGCTCAATTCACGGGTTTGCTGTAAATTTGATTAGGGATGAAAAGTATTTGATTTGACAGAACCGACATTCCAATTAACTGACTCAGAGTCTCCAATATGGGACCATCCTCAATTTCATAACTGGTTTCAATATTCGATTCTCAGTTCAGGAATTCTGGAATTATAGTTCCAATGTAGAAAAAGTCTACAAATTAAAATATGTTCACGCATATTGATCTAGAAAACGTTAAATAAAATTTGGAGACAGTTTGCAAACAAACAAATCAACATTATCGATACTCTAAAGAGCTCATCAATCATTATTAAAAAAGACATTTTAAGGTCTAATTTCTGGTCGACAAATTTAGCAACTAATTATTAAATTATTCATAATTTACACATGTGTCAAGTGTTATGAAAAAGAATTATTACTGTGTATTTAATTAACAAACAAATATTTTCTTATGTAACCTTAACAAATTTTAATATGAATTTATATAGAGAAAAAAAAAGATAATTTTGAAAAGGTAAAAAAAATATATGTTGCCATTTAAAAAAAATATGCATGTACACTTCCGGTTGAGTTTGAAGTACAAAAAAATATACCTCAGCGGTTTCCGATAGTAAGTCTCGAGTTGAACAAAAAAACTATTTAAATTTTTTTTTTACTACACGAATTATTTACTGTTACCACTTTCAGTGAACACACTGTATATAGGAATACTGGCCTTACGTCTTAACCGCTCGGCCACCGCGCGGTAACAGTACATTGCTATTATTGTCATATAGAAGCACTATATGGGTGATACGAAAATTTGCTAAGACAAAAATCACGTGGTCACAGAACTATAAAATTTGGAAACTGGCCTTTTATACACGGCGTTATATGGGAGAGAGGCAAAATCAATGTATAAGAATCTGTTAGAGATTCGTCGGCATTTAGCACCGAAAAGAATCTCTAACGAGATTCTTCGATTTTCGGCACACGAAGTACGCCGAGGGTTCTGTATATCGTTCTCAATAATTTCGCTGATGATTTCAGTTATTAAATATCGACGTCTAGTTGACAGTAACGCCTGCTCTTAAAACTATCAAATAACACATAAATGTTTCACTGGCAAATAAATCAGCAGTAAATAAAAAAATAAAGTTTCATCATCCTTACAACTAGTTAAACCTAAAGCTATAATGGATGTAGCCTTATAGGTCATAAATTAAAGAGACTTGGTGTGTAGTAAAAAACGTAGCCAATCTAACGTTGGCAGAGTCGTGCGTAGCACCTGTTCAAAATGAACAGTCGAAGAAATAACTAGCAGTGAATTAACTTCCTGCATGCTAATCAGTAATCAGCGATCAACTCAAAGGCCAGCCATTGGAATACATAATGATTAACATCGAATAATTTAGTACTTTCTTATATACAGCGAGTTGTCGCTTTACGTTTATGGACTATCAACAATAATTCCGACAACCATTTTTCCATTTAGTAACATTTCCACACATCACATTTTTTTCTCGAAGTATGCTTTTTTGAGAAGATCAGACATACACTGATTTTATATATTGTATATTTTTTTGGATTAAAATTATTTTAATTTTTGATACCAATCCACAAAATCTAAATTTATTACAGGCTCAGCAAAAAGATGTCTAAATTAATTTTATGAGCAAGACACAATTTTCAATTACGGTTATAAAAAATAAGCATCAATTTACTGAAAATTGATTTTAAAAACATTTTGAATTAATGGATCTGACGAAAATTAAGTGCGCCGAATATTACGGTCAATTTCTTTACAAGGCACGATCACAAATACGATAATTTAATAAGTGATTTTAATTTAATAATATAGAATTATCTATCAGCAGATATTCCAGTTCGTGGCCAATTATAACTATTCTAACCTACTTTCCGAACTACAAGAATGCGGACCGCAATAATCAATACACAATATATAAAAAAATGAAATGTTAAAGTTTGCAAAAAAAATAAATAAATAAATTGTTCATAAATAAATACATTAACCATGGCTGTTTTTTTCGTGAAGATTACAAGCCATAATTTATATTAAAATCTGAACGATCCGATGCATTTTCGAAACGACCTTTCTCTATAGGTAATGAAATGAAGAGCCAAAGATTGCACAGTTGAGTGCATTGTCATTAATATGTTATTTATGACAGCCAATTCTATTTTCTATATTTAGAAACGAGTTTTCTACAATGTTATTACTACAAACTATCTCTGCAGCGAATGATTAAGAACAATTTACATATTTTATGTTGGTAGTTCCGCTGATCTGTATAATGTGTTCGATTTACATGTACATGAAATGTTCATGCAATTAATATTCTTACAGAGGTTGGTACTTCTATTCATTATTACCATCTGCTCTTTTGATTTTGCAAAGATGCATTTTAAATTCTTTCAACAAAAAAGAAGAAAAGGTATAGGTAATGTGACAAAGATTGCATAATACATGATCTGTTTATTTCATGTCAATATAAATCTTTTTTTTGCAGTTTAGGTCTCTGTAGATCGCGGCACGTTCCATGCAATGTAGGTCTGCAGCAAAAAAAATCTATTTTTGACATTGGTTCTAGAAATCACGTTCTTTCGCAAAATTATGGAAAGCGCAGGGACACTGGGTCAAAATAATCAAAGATAAGAATTTTGTAAGAAGCAACCCTTAAGCAAAGAATCACTACATATTATAAAACAAAGTCCCCCCCGTCGCGATAAACTCAAAAACTACCAAACGGATTTTCATACGGTTTTCACCATTGGACGCAGTGATTCAAGAAAAAGGTTTATGTGTATATAAACCATTAATGTTTTGTGTAAATTGGTTGAAATAGGACGATGATTGTTGAAGACGTCGGAAAAAATCAAGCCGACTGGGAGCTTTCATCGAAAATGCTGCCTAATCCCCATGAGATAGAACAAAACAATGTATGGTGGAATTGTTTCTCTTTTATAGATCTACAGAAAAGTCCGCGATGGCATATGTCTATCTTTGAAGGATAGCTTACTATACCCATTTTAATGTCAAGCGCTTTTCGTGGATATCAATTTTGCAACGTAAGTCGACGAAAAAACGGTGGTAATCTACAAATTCGAGCGAAGCCGGACCGAGCTGCTAGTAACTAATAAAACGACAATCAAAAAATTATTTCCAACTTCAAAGCAATTGCGTTCGGTTTACAATAATGAGTATTTTTGTCGCTTTTATAGCATTTATAAATAACTTTGGTTTCCTTCAATCGTTTAATCGTTCCACAAAAAACAATTATATTCGTGAGTCACCCCTTGCACCTGTTTTCCACGCTCCAGTTGTATCACCCCAAACAATTTCGTACAGAACTAATCACGAACAAGTTCTGCACGCATTTCTGTGTAATAATACCTAAAATAAAATCCTCGAATCGTGTCCATTTAGAGACACCAGCTGTGCAATGAACAGCCTGTAGGCGGCAGTTTCCTGTTTAGGAATTGTACGTATGGTGCAGTGCAAACAATGTTATGTTTATTATAATAGGATTTGTTATTTGCACAATGTCAATATCAATTAGATGTTCGGCGAGTCAGCGTCCCCACTCCCCACGCGTAATCTCTAGGACTGCATGTGTCTTGATTAGTGATAACAGTTTGTCCCCACGTGTTTATTCAGCGTGATTATTATAGAAGCCGGACAGCGGCGTCCCTAACCCCTTACCGGCGACGCCTAACAAAATTTGATAGTTTTGAACAGTGCGAATTTTAAAGTGTGTGTACCTATATTATGTAACTTTTGGAATCGCGATATCTCAGGAATAGTGATTCGCAGAAAAAAAGTATAAGAACAGTGCATGATCTACAAATTTTGTCTGAACTATTTTTAGATAATATTTACCGTTTACGAGAAAAGTGCAAAAAACCGACACTTTTGACCTTGAATAAATTTTGAAGCAGATGTAGGATCGGTGGGAACTTTTGATATTTTATTTGTAATAGTGTACTTAAGACCAATTTTCAGCTCTATGTGAATTATAGTAAATTGCAATGTTTATTTTGACCGGACAATAATTTATTCGTTATACATAAACAAATAATGTGCAAATCAAATATTTAGTTTTCATGTCTCGCTGCTCAATTGCAAACACGCATTTAAAAAAATGTGTTCATCTCAAATGGTTGAGTTTAGATAAGTTGAACCTGGCCAGCGCATTATTTACGCGCTTAAATAAAGAGAAACATGTCTATGGAAAGAGATGTATATATACCAGTTATCTGTACACAGGATCAGTGGGCGTTATTCAATTATACATGTAGCCAATATATTGTGATTAGTTTCCTTGGCTTCATGATTCACGTCATTGACCATATTTTTGTATTTTTTGAGTGTAGTATTGACTTCACATAAAGGAAGGATACATCCTCTACGCACGGACGAATTGGTCAAGTCAGCCATTTTTAACGAACTCGTTGAATTTTAGGTTACCTATTGTCACACGCTCACTACGTGACAGGAGATTGTTATATCAGCATTGTTTGTAAACAAAAGGATAAATAAATTGATATTTGTTTTAAAGATCTTCTAAATGTGCTAAGAATTTTTATGTAAACTCCATTAAAGGCCAATATAAAAATTTATTTTTAACTTTTGACGTGATAACGTCTTCTAAATTGATGAAACACCGGCTGCACGCACGAAAAAGAGTAACGTTCCGCAAGCGATAGTCTCTCTCTTCTCGCGTGACGTCAGAGAGTAGTGTGCGTTCAACATTTTTTTCGGCTGTTCCAGCGAAAGCTACATCTGACAGATGGCCAGATAAATTATACGGTTTGTTAACAAATATATAATATATAAACATTCTTTTAAAAGTCTTTTATAATTGCTTAAAAATATGTATTTTGCTTTGGTTGATCAAATTATTAGTCGGTAAAAATATAGTTTGACAGCTACTAAAATTTAGGTTATGTACCTATTATTAAATATGATATTCAAGCGGAAAACGTTTTCACGTAAAACTATCGTCCGTAAACCGACTTTACAGACAACCAATTTTTTTGAACTATTTTTTTATTCGGAAAGTTAATAATAAAAAATTATTGCTGCAGCACTTACTGCTGTCGTTGGTTTCAGTATGAACTCATTTTTCAACAAATGTCACTTACTGCCCTTTGCCTTTTTAGGGCAGAATATACCTCTTGCATATCGACGGTCACAGTACAGTACCTCGTATGTTTTTTTTACATGATTTTGCAAAAAAAGAGAAAAACACCGTTTTTCATGAAATAGACCATATTTTTCTCATGGATTATTTTATAGAGCCCAAGTGAACTGTCTATCGCCAAAATGAAACATTTTCAATTATTTTCGTAAAAATCTTCCATACTTCTGTTCAAATTTATTATAAAAAATTGAAATTAAAAAAAACATACGAGGTACTGCACTGTGACCCTCGATATCGCAAATGCAATCCTCCTCATCAGTTCAATATTCGCGAAAATGTACTCAAATGTTGTATAGAATTGCAATATTTGTCAGTGATAAATTATATACTTGTATTATCGGATAATTGTGTATACTCATTTTATTTAAGAAAGAAATCCAACATTTTAGATGCATTTTCTCAACGAAACGCATTGGCTTTTGTCATAAACATTGTCATAAAAGTGTGAAGTCTTAATATAGTATTTCTTTATTTATAAACAACTGATGACAAAACTCATTAGAAATGGTGAAATATGCGGAATTATGTAAATTGTTGTCCAGTGATTAGAAACAGGTATACGATTCATTATAAACTAGGTATTGTACAATATGCAGGAAGTGACAGTGAAAGTATTTCTTTTTTTGTTATTCGGTGACATTCTGGCGTTGCGCAGTTTATTTGATTATTCATGATTGCGTTAATTGTACATCAGTACATTAATCTTATACTGTTTCGATTGGTAATTAATTATTTCAATGTCAGAGAGAGTAGCTTTCCTTTTTATAATAATTCACAATTTAAACAACGTTATTAGATTATTCACAAATAATTTATGGTATTAAAAACTGATAAACATTTTCTAGTTTGTTCGTAATAAAGAGTTACGCAAGGCTTGAACACAACGTTTAAAGACCGCTGCATATGAGCCTGGAAACACTGCTAGAAATACTGCTTGGACTTATAAAACGCGACATCAAAAGCTCCAAGCACCTTTGTACTTGACATTTATTATCAGCTGTAAGCTAATGAAAAAATAATTTGATGAAATTTTTAAAGTTAGAACATGTAGTTTATAAACGCAAAGCATGATCCTCATTTGTTTATTTTAATTAAAGTGCAAATGTGATAATTTGTGCCAGAAATTTTTTGCACAAGCAAAAAGATTCTTTGAACTTATTTTAGGGTTATTTTTAGCTTTGCAAAATCAACCAAACATTTACGTTATAAAATAAAAAAAAGTTAAGATAAACTTTTGTGTCTGGATTAAATCACTATATTATGTAATTTAAAAAATGGAAATATAAACACAAACAGAAAGAAACTAGCTGTTCTATAGAATCTAAATTAAGATTTGAAAGCGAAGAGGTAAAAAAAACAGCACACCTGCCGGCCATCAAGGACAAGCGAATAAGTCAAGCATTTCGTAAATATTATACTTTTTTCTACAAAAAATAATCTATTTCCGCGCAACGAAGGAAGTACAATTACAAATTATTAGACAGTGACCTCAACAGAAAAACATAAAAAATACAGTTCTATAAAGTAACTATAGCCTCGAAGATAGAGGAGTGTCGAAAAAGGCTTGAAATGATTTGTGTCAATATTACTATGCAACGTTTTGCGAGAACTCGGCCTGTGTACTCCGAGCGCTAGGATACACAGTGTCGTTTTTATGATGAAGCTATTAAAAATGCGAGATGCGTTCTCATTGATAGAATAAAACATTCAAGATCTGGTTCTTCAAAAGAGAAAATAAGCAGAACACTTACCGGATTTCCTTTTTTCATTTAAGACTAATGACTTAGCGCGTTTAACTCTGAGAGATCGTCTCCGGATAGACCGGAGGAAAGACTCCGGCATCCTCAAACGAGGAGGTTCCGGTGCCTTTCGCTCCGGCATTAACCAATTCCGTACAGCAAACAGGATGATGCCTTTACTATAACTTGTGTTCAAATAGAAATATCCCAATTAAGGGTTAGTCACTTTATTTAGAAAAGACGTTTTAATAAACGAGTCATTTAAAATATTTGTTTTTAAGTTTCACCAATTTTTGTCGACGATGTTTTCCACTTTATCACTTTATTCTTTAAAAGTTACGTCGATTTAGTTTTCGTTGCAAGAGATTCATTTTTTTATCTTTTGTAAAAAACTTTGTCACTTTTTCTTGAACGAGATTTTAACTTTCGCTGAGTCGTAAAACGCTAAAAAAAGAATTATTTATTCAATTAAATTTGCATTGTAAAAAAGTGATTAAAAATAATTTAGTATACAGTTTTGTTTCGCTTTCAAACTATCCAAACGCACAATGCGATAATTAACTGCTAATTAATTAAATCTCAATTAACGTTACATCAGAGTTAAACAAAATAATGTAATTTTTCAAAGGAATTCCTCAACCATAAAATGAGCCGACTGATTCTGTAATAGTATGATCGTTGTTTCAAATCGTCGCCTATTCAACCATAATGATTTTTAGTTTGCGAATAAACAAATAATTTGCACGAATGTATTTTTAAGTTAACTATTTTTTGTAACAATACAATTAGGAAAGAGTCGTTAATTTTAACTCATTATGGAAACATTTCTGTATTCCACTATCTTTATTGTGAGTTCACATAATATTGGCAAAATTTATTAGCTTTAAAAAAACGTTTTTTCTCAACAATTTACTTGTTCTTGACAAGAGATAGCTGATAAGTCGGGCTTAAATTAGTTATTAAGAAGTTAAAATCAACTAAATATCAAAACAATGTTTGTAATATCTAATAAACAGTTGTAAAATTGAATTCCTTTAAAGGTTATTTGTTATCAAGTTACATATGCGCTATTTTATAATTAAATTATTATTCACTTCCACCTTTTGAACTTTATTTGAAATTCATGACTGTATGTCTCACGTCTCTATTACTAATCGGGGGTTTTCACTGCAATTTTTACATCAAATTATTTCTGTTATTCGAAATATATAATTGCAAAACACTGATTACAAAAGTCAGTTTCGATAAATGAGATTCTGATGACGCATAATTTATTTCTAATTAATACTCAGCTTTCGTCGCAAATTGTATCCAAAATTTATAAATATTTCTGTTTATTTAGTAAGCTGAACAACACTGAGCATTTGCTATAGAACTAAAACATAATTACCCAGCAAAATTATTATTTATTACTCTTACCATATTTCAAGTGATTTTATTGCACATAAAACTAACATTTATTTTCAAAGCAACTTTACGATTATGATTTCCAGTCAATAATGAGGTTTATAAAGCATACTTTTGAATTAACAAAATAGCCCGTTATTCAACCCAAATTGATTGAATCAGTAACCAATTAAAAGTATAGGCATCGATAAAACTTCACCTCTCAAGCGTCCCTGGTATTCCTTACTCCGTGGTTTAATGATGTTAAAATAAATTTAGTAGTCACATTATTTTTTCGATTTTATTTTTGGTTTTATATTAGAGGCAGAGACCCATTTAAATCTAAATTAAACATTAAAATAAAAATATTTTAATAATTTGGTGTCAGTAACATGAAATGAATTGTTCAATTTAAGAATTAAATTAACAAACAATCAAAGAACTAAGAATCGTATTTTTTTGTTAGTGATATTGTAAACTTTTTATTTACTTAAATCTTGATGTTTATTGCTTGTGCAAGAGTTTATTACATGCTTATTTTATTTTAATGTTGAAATTCTATACAGCAGAACATTTAAAAATAATATCTAAAATGTATCATATTAATCAATGCATTACTTATTTACATTTTTTATATACAATAAATATTTATAAAAATATAATTACACCTCGTCGAAAATCGACTTCATTACGCCCTTGTTACACAAAACAATCTCCTATTTATATTATTGAGCTAAAGAAGTTTTACTTCAGTCGTGTGGTCTAAAGCGCACTCGTTTTTTTAATTCATTTCTAGAATTACATGTTTCCACACCTCTTTAACCGCGATTAGAGCGCTTATTATTGTTTTGACTAGCTCATGTGTTCTTTCCGCCCAAACACTTGTCCCGCGTAAGTGTATATTTAAATATCGGGAAGTAAGTAGGCGACAGAACTTATTCATGTGTGACTCAGACGCTTTTCGGTGACATATGAAATTATTTTTAAAGAGGTGAAGATAATCGTAAATTGCGTACGTAATAATTAATTAAATACACAATGTGTAACAAAGAAATCCCAAGTGGAAAATTTGGAAATTGGCCGAGTCCAGTTAATAACAACAAAAATCAGTAGTAACAAGTTTTATATTTAAATGCTTAAAAAAAGAAAATACACTTTAAAATAAATCAAATCCAACCATTCATTACATTATACAGTGTGGTCACTTAAGTGTGCAACCATATGGAAAAATTTTTAATTAAATGCACAACCAAAATACAAATATTGCCAAAAGTTGGTGCATTTCCGATAATCATTTTAGGTGCTCTTAGAATTGTTGAAACTCAAACAGCATACAGTATGGGTCAAAAAATATAAAAATTGTACAAGAGTAAAGTGCCCTTATTTCAAAAAATTCAGCGAAATGTTAAAAGAAAAAGTTGTTTAGAATTAAAAGTTATGCCCAAATACCAAAACATGGCTTTCTAAGAAAAAAAAATTTTTTTTTTTTGAGAAACCAAAATTATAATTTTTTTGAAAATTTTTTTTTATACTTACCTTTAACACACTAATAAATTATTCAAAATCAAATCAATTTCGCATAACTTTGTTCAAATTCAGGCATATTTGTAAAATTAACTTAGATTTTTAATTTTTTTTAAATTTTTTATGGAATCACAAACTTTATGTTTATTGCAACGATATTAAACACCCTGTATGCTGTTTGAGTTTCAACAATTCTAAGAGCACCTAAAATGATTATCGGACATGCACCAACTTTTGGCAATATTTGTATTTTGGTTGTGCATTTAATTAAAAATTTCCCCATATGTTGCACACTTAAGTGACCACACTGTACAATTTATACGATATAAAAGCTTGTCGCGAGATTTTCTTGTGTTAATTGATTTTATGAAATACATTTTATTTCTTAGAATTATTTGTGTCAACATCAATTTACATATTGTATTTCTGTTTATTTGCACAGGAAAATCTCGCGACAAGCTTTTATATCGTATAAATTGTTATAATGTAATTAGTTTCAGTTTTTACCGATTTTTAAACATGATTTGGGCACTAGGTGCGTCCACAGAGAACAGGCAGATATTTTTTTTAAAAACCTCCTTTTTGGCTTGAAGAGACTTGAAAACGTAAAAATTCGCCAAAAACTCAAAATCGAATTTCAGTACCTACGATCACAAGATTTTCCGTTAAATGAACCACGAATATTACAAAAATGTACTCCTGATAGCAGTAAAATGCGCAGCGTGTTATTTAAAGCACATAATCCCGTACACATTAATGAAACAATATGAACAACTGACAGCTATCAAAAGATTATCATTTATTTTGTTAACAAATGATAATAACACTGACAACATCCGATACATAGCCGCATTTCCGACACCGTATCCCAACAGAATTAAAAAATAACCCTGTAAAATACTGTATTCGACATAATGTAGAAAATAAGTGCCGTTTCTTTTATTTATTCTTTGAAGACGAGTAATTAATTTCGTTCGAAAAAAAATCTCAACTTTCAACTGATTAAATGTTCGTACACGCTGGTTTTTAATTTCCCCACGCGTCTGGGGTAAATGCATTTTTTTTAAATATCCCGCCATGTGAAGTTTTGTAGCAAATTTATGTTGTTTTACCTACTATAAACATGTAAACACAGATTACATACATCGTATAGATAAAAATATTTGTACAATCAGGTCAATTACAGATGTATAAAAACACTTGCAAATATTTTTACAAGTTCCTCTATTTTTAATTTTCTAGTATAATCTATACTAATATATAAAGCTGAAGAGTTTGTTTGTTTGGTTGAACGCGCTCATCTCAGGAACTACTGGTTCGAATTGAACAAATTTTTTTTTGTTGGATAGCCCATTTATCGAGGAAGGCTATAGGCTATATAATATCACGCTGCGACCAATAGGAGCGGAGCATCAACGAAAAATGTTGCAAAATGTAACTGAAAATTTGTCCGTGCGACAAAAACTTTTGAACGGTAACTCCGATCATCATGAAATTTAGGCACAACGTTCATCTCGGTAGACTAAGATGAATATATAAAGCTGAAGAGTTTGTTTGTTTGGTTGAACGCGCTCATCTCAGGAACTACTGGTTCGAATTGAACAAATTTTTTTTTGTTGGATAGCCCATTTATCGAGGGAGGCTATAGGCTATATAATATCACGCTGCGACCAATAGGAGCGGAGCATCAACGAAAAATGTTGCAAAATGTAACTGAAAATTTGTCCGTGCGACAAAAACTTTTGAACGGTAACTCCGATCATCATGAAATTTAGGCACAACGTTCATCTCGGTAGACTAAGATGAATGTGCGTGTTCATGTTCCTCCCCCCATTCGTTCTTTTGCACCCGGGTGAAACCGGGCGGGACCGCTAGTATTAAATATATCTGAACACGAAACTGTTCCGACACGAAACTGTTCCGAATTTCAGGCAGTTTTCATGAAAAAATTTAGACTATATATATTTTAATACATTATTATAACAGAGGGTTGAGCAATGAACTAAAGAGCAATGCCGGGTAACCAGCAAAGAAAAAAAGGCCTCCTTGATGTTTAACTGATATTAACTTCATAAGATCTAAAAAAAATACGAATACACAATAAAACTCTCAGCTGATAAACAGCAAAGTTAAGAAAAACGTTTTTTTTTCTGGGAACAGACGTAAATAGACTTCACCTCAATTTAATTTGATAAATGAAAATCGACTTCATTTTATACGATCGATTATATTTATCGAAAACATATTATTTTCATACAATATCAAGGGGCGTTGTTACTCAATTAATTGATAAATGAATGTAAATCACTGTTGATATCAGTTAAAAGATAACAAATAATTAAAAAAGTGCATTTGATTTGTATTACGCAAGTCAGATCGTGTTACATTTAAATCTTTGAATAGTATTTTGGAAACAAAACTGTATAAACCGTATCAAGAAATCTGAATGTCAATAACTGCTAAAAAATTAGGTATAAATATACTAATATGAAAAAAATTGAAACGGTATAGGTACTTTAAAAATAACAGCGGCTTATTAGTAATAGGACATATCAGACGTTTAATCTCAAAATCTGCATTTCATTAAATTTATGGTCAACGTCCTATCAATAACATAAAAATAAAATTACCGAAAATTTTTGTTAAAACACATATAATCCATCCGTGTCCGGATAACGCACAATCATTCGTTATTAATCACAACACTGGAGCATATTTTTTTCAAAAACACTTCACACTGTTTTGACAATCAGCTGACGCGATATACGGGTTCGAATATGCGCGGGAGTTACGACGATACACCGATTGAGATTAGATCAGAATGCAGCATGCAGCGCGATTATGAGTATGCGATACGTCGACGAGTGTCACCGCACTATCCACGAGGGCCGTCACCCGGTGTCTAAGCACGAGGTGCACCGCAGCCGGACTGGGCCTGCCTCACACCGACATTGGGAGAAGGGAGAGAATGAGACATTACGTGCATACACAATATTATACAAGTTGTAGATCTGCGGCCAAACAACAAAACCGATTAAGTACTATTTTTGTCATAGGCGAAGCAATGCTTTTATCCTAGCGGGGGCCAAATTTTCATCTCTATCTATCATTACCAGCTGCCACTTATACATAATTTGAAAACTGTTCATAGAAGCGAAATCGATCAACACGACTTTCTGCAGGAGAAATCTCACGACAAAGGAAATATGTAGATTATTGTACGTAAACAATTAATATTCTACGGTGGGTCAAGCCCCCTCTTGCTACGCCAATGATTTTTGTTCTCATATGGTCAGGCATAATCTTAGATTTAGTTACAGTTAGCAGAAGAAATTCTTTGGCTAATAAAAATAAATAATAATAATAAAGCAATGATGGTTTTCAAAAATTTAATTGACGTTTCGACAATATTGATATTCCGAAGATGACGAACAAGATTGCCGAAACGTCAGTACAATAAAATGTAATTTTAACAACCAGTACAAGTAATTGCACAAAGAATTTCTTCTACTAATTGCAAAACAGTCAACAGAAGTTCATTTTTCTCGTATTCTTTTCCCACAGCATCAGAGACTTCTCTGAAGTGAGGGTATACAGTATGTAAACACGTAAGGTGCACATAGGGAAATTAACATTGGGAAAAATGACTGGATCAGAGTGAGCCTTGAAATCTTGTTTTTCAATTTGACAGATAATATTCTTTTACAAAATGAATGTGTAGGTATACTACCGAAGAAAATATTCAAATGATTACAACATAATCGGACTTTTTTTATTAATGGGACATTAAATTCCCAAAAGTACTTAAATATGGTGCGAGATCAAATATCTCCGCCTATTCGTGTTGAACCTAAAGACATTGGGTCACTGATTTACCAACGCGCATACGTCATACCAGTCAGACAATTTTTGAATGAAATGTTTCCATACAGATGGAGTTGTTTTTTTGTTTTATTTTTGTACAAAAAAATTAAAATAATGATTTATAAGAGCTTTTTATTATTAAAAAAGCCAAGTAAAATAAAAATAAAATAGAAATCCTCAAGATTACCACGATAATTCAATAGAAATAACAATTAATGCAGTCATGGCTAGCTTTGATCAAAGTATTTTTTCACAATGCTAATTTCCCTATGTGCACCTTACGCATTTACATACTGTATAAGTTCGTGGAGCGGTGAAACGAAAAAGCGACATGATACAGATAGACCAGATTGAGTAAGAACAGGTGGAACACAATCAACAAGCCTATTTTTAATGCAACCAAAAATGGAGGACGTAATTTTTAGACCGATTGGGTTTTTACATAAGCTTTTGCATTTTGAACCCATAGATATACTTCCATAAGTAATTACTTAATAAGTATGCGATTATACCAGGTACTAATTGTTTATGTTAAAGGGATTTGTTGAAGGCACGCTGTCATTTCGTTCAACAAAAATCTCTTAAAATTATTTGTGAAATATTCTTTATACCGCGGATACGGCCGCTCGACAAATGACGTCATTAACAGAACCTCTATATATCAAAAACAAATATTAAAATAATAAAAACTTATTAAAAGCAGTTTTCTAAAGTCTAAATGCTGTGACGCTCTGTGGGATGTTTCAATATTAACCACTGCCAATTTTTAGTTTATTTATCAATTTGATTGAAAACACGTGGCACTAAGCCAACCTGGCATTGGCAGTTGATGACATTAAAAACAAAATACGTAGTTACTTTGTATTTTCATGACATATTACTATTATAGTAGATAAAGCTTGATTTAAAAATCTTTAAAATACCGCAATATCGCAATATTATATTATTAAGGCGGACTTCAAAGGCTGAGGAAAACAATTTCTACTGTACGGATGTCTATAATATAGATAACGTTACATATCACCGTTAGAAATTGCAGTGAATTGATTCAATGAAGATCATCTGACTTCCGATAGCATCGTACGCAAAAAAATGATTACGGTTTGTTCGTGGTATTAGCGTTGTGTAGAAATGGATCAAAGGCATCTTGATGGTATCATTATAATAATGCTACAGTAAGACCATGCATCCATTTCTGCAAAACAATTATTCGATGGCATTAAGAACCAATCTATAGAAGCGCCAATTTTATTGATCTTGAACCCCGTTTAGATCTTTAAAAGAGATTATCATGATAATAATTAGTAGACTCTTTCTGCCTACTATACGCAATATTTTATACTTCCGTATTTTAATTATGCTGCAAAGTTAATTGAATAAAATAAAATATTTTATTCTATACCATTTATTTTCCACAAAAATAGACGCGAAAATAAACCAACTTTAAACATTTCCAATACACGTCCCGTTGAAAACTAACGCAATGCTCGGTTTTTCTGTTACATGTTTTATATTGAAATGTTGAACATGGAAGTACATTTTGTTTTCTGATGAGCAAAGGGTAAGTTTTGAAACAACCAGGTGCTCGTGAACCGATATCGACGAAAATTTGAAGATGATTCGCTACCTGGAAAGGAATAATTTAGTTTTCTGGAGAGGGATTTGCTTCGACGTCCGCACTGTGTTGCAGACACACTGAAGGCAGCGAATCTTTCTCGAAGTCTTCGTATTCATTCACGACCGTCTAATTGTTTCATCAGAAAATAAACTACGATTCTAGTTCAATTACGCCTGAAATATTTAATTTTCAAACTTACGTACACACCAATGGTTTTGAAAAATATCCAAGAATTAGCATCTTACCTGTAACAAAAAAAAAACAAAAATGTTAGAAAATTATAAAATTGCCCGTAATTAATTTTGATCCAATAAAATGTTAACGTTGAGAAACAGTTTAAAAGAGAGCTTTATCGATGTTTCGCTTGTGGCCGACGTTTCCAAAAAAATATTTTCATCTTCAGGCCGTTAAGATAAAAATAATCGAAACACCGATAAAGCTTCTATTTAAATTGTTACTAAACCAAACGTTCTCTCAACGTTAATCTATATACTAATATTATAAAGAGGTTAAGATTGTAAGTTTGGATGTAGGAGGTAATCTCCGAAACTACTTAACGCAGATTTCAAAAATGTTTTACCGATATTTAAAACGGACCTTCAGGATGAGCATAGGCTATATATTATCGCGTTAAAATAAAATCGCTCATCCCAACGTCAGTGGGGACGTAAAAACGGCGGCAATCTACCAATTCGGGCGAAGCCGAACCGGGCCACTGATAGTTTAATATACATTCACTATAAATACAGTCGAAATCTTTGCAATTGTTCAAATTAATATTATGATTTTAAAGCATTGTACGATCCACTGGATTCGCTTCAACGGAATTTCACTGTACCTAAGTGCTTTGATTAAAAATGTTGCAAATCGATACAGTTCGAACAAAACAATTTCAAGATAGATTTCAATATGAAACGATAACCACAATCAGGAAATCTAACGCTCTGATAAAAAGTTGGTTAGTAACAGCAGACTTATCTCAATACAGACATCGGTTTCTGTGCTATTATTTTCGTAAATATCTTTGATATTTTATGTATCGCGAAGTTCCACTTTTCACGCCGCAAGAAATTGACTCAAATTGTGGTTTTCTATTCTATAAAATTGAACCATATTCGAGATCATATTAGGCCTTGATTTGTAATTGAAAATCGCGACCATAAGTTCGTCCGAGCTCTACAGGTGGCAATTCTTGACGGCTCGACTTTCTTTATGATACAAAGAATGCCTATAAGAAAAGAAAAAAAAACAGCGTGCTCCCGGTTTTCTCAAGGGTCTTAACAAACGTGATTAGGAACGATCGAAAATTTGGGCACGCAAAAAGTCAAGATTAAATTGATCACGCGCTTGTATCTGAAACACTGTGATTTTTATACACGCTTTAAAACAATTTCTCTACGTCGATCTCGAACGCGCGATCTGGACCCATCCGACGCACGACTGCTATGTGCAGTAGTCATCGGTCCCTTGTCATCGGGAGATAAAAAGATTGGAACATACATGCATACCATACGTTTGTATGCTACATGTTCAGTGAGTATGAGACGCTGCACCACTGCAGGCTTCTGTGCATTTCCGGATAATGAGAAGTGCACAAAAGTGCATACGAAGTGAGTGCACAAACGTGTCGCTTTTAACACCTTTCGGGCACACTCACCAACGTTGGACTGATTACTCCAGAGACAGACACGCTGTGAATGGCGGTCCAAATTCAAATACATCCATCTATCGTCTCAAGTAATTATCCGTTCCATTTGTAAGAATTAGTGTGCGACCGAAAACCAAAAACCCACCATCGGCGAGACCTTCAGCTTTGGCCAAAATGAGCCGAAGTTTTGGCCGAAGCCGAAGGTTTCTAGCTAGCGCCGAAATTGAACGAATTGTTACGAATGACCGAGAGCGCGATGGACGTGGCCACTTCTAGAGATGATTAAAATTATCTTTATACATTTTATAGTCAATGTAAACCCACAATTTAAAAGTTTTCAATTTATATTATTAATTGTAGCTTGTTGCAGTTGTAGCCAATCTTGAACTGAATTTCTTAGGGTTTTTAAGTCTTCGGCTTCGGCCGAAGGTTGTGGCGATAGCCGATTAATCGGCTTCTGCCAGAAATTGACCTTCGGTCGGACACTAATTACAAGGCATTGCAATCTGAATTACATTTCCAATTTAAAATTACTTAGATTGTAAAAACCACAGTTACGAACCCTACAAAACTATTTAAAGCTGATCCTTAGTAAGGATCAGCTTTAAATAGTTTTGTAGTTTTGTAAAGCTGATCCTTACTAAGGATCAGCTTTAAATAGTTTTGTAGGGTTCGTAACTGTGGTTTTTACAATCTAAGTCATTTTAAATTGGAAATGTAATTCAGATTGCAATGCCTTGTAATCGAGTTTCCTTACCAATTATTAACGTTCAATTTAACCTTAACAACAGTATTCTAAAGAGCTGTCAAGGAGTCAATCAAGTTTCAAATGTATCTGTCACTGCCAGATCCATTATACGAAAATGCGGTTTTTATTAGAAACTTCACAGATAATCGCGCAATGAGACAAAACTGGTACTGCAACACGCGCAAAGAAAATCTGGGGTTTACCGAGTATTGAAACCGATAATAATGGATTAAATTATAATTATTCTCAGGTTGTAGACGGTCGAGCGACTTATATTCTAACTAAAACCTGTAGCCTATGGGTAGCGATCGGCAATTAAATTTGTTTATGGGTCGCATATAAACCCTCTCAATTCGCGGACCAAAGAATTTTTACCCGCAGGGATAGAAGGAAGAGTTTGGAGACACGTTCAAGAATTACAGATAATTCTTCTCATTTCGAATTCCGAAACAAGATCGAGATTAAAATTTCGTGATTCAAAACATCTCGACAAAATTGTGATATTCAAAATAATTACAAAATCAGTTATATGACCAAAATAAGTACCAGTTGATTACAGTACCTCTGGGGACTGATCGACTCGTCACAGACCAATCAGAACTCTTTACATTTCTTTATTGTTTGTGCTGTTGCAGTAGTTCTGCACTTGCGGATATGCCGACCCCGAGAAAAAAAAACCAAACAATCAAACTGCATTACTGAACGCTGTATCCGAAAGATTTTATATTGGTGAACCGCAATAGTAAACACGACCGTTATGCAATGTCACGTTTAGTTCAAGACAACGCTACTGATAGCCCAACCGCTTCAGCAATAAAACGTCCGTATTTTTACGACTTCAAACCTCGTCTTTCTCTTCTTTTGCCTGAAAGGATTCACGCACAGAAAACTCTTCATGGCCAATGATTACCATACGTCATGAAAATTCATAAACTCAGGTATTTTTATACTTCTTTACTCCTTCGGATGAAACAATTCGAACAACTTGATTACATTTATATAGAATGATGACGACTTAAGTTGTCGAGCGTCTGTAATCTACAATAGTCTGATAAATAACAACCTTATACAGAACATTAACTCGTTCTATATGTTTTAAACCTAAAATTATATTCTTGTCCTTTTTTTCCCCAATGACTTCCAACTAGTTGAAAATTTCCCGCCAATACGAAAACATGTTCAAGAGTTTTTTTACAGTATGCTTTCAATATGCAAGCACAATCGTTAATTTATATGCATCAGCTAACACTGCCATTGTAAAATAATTAATGGGAAGTAACCTAGGCAGCGCTTCGTCTAGACTGCAGAGTCAAGACTAAAAGAATATAAAATATCAAAACTAAATACAATCGCAACTTAATCTCTAATTGTAAGTTTTTAACGAAATTTCAACTCAATATCACAGTTTATAGGAAATTAGTCATTTTCAGAATGTTTGTGTGTCCGTACGTAAAGCGACTGGGATCGATTTTGATCGAACTTTCACTGTAGGGAAAGAGATTTCAATAAGAAAAATAGAAGTTCATCGAAGGTTGACAATTGAGATGACAACGGTACCCGTAATATCAAGAGATATTATTTTTTATGCGACGGTCTAGCCTCTACCAATTTTAATATTACCATCGCCATTGTATATGTATGTATTCAGAAGGTACGTTGCAATAATATATCAAGGTTTCTTGTGCACAATGTCTCTCGGAGCAAGTGCAACAGCAAACGTTTAATGTACGGGGGCGCCGTCTCCGGCCTGGAAAGACGACTTTAATTTCTGATTCCTGTTTGCAAGTACATAAATATCAGCACAAAAAAAAAACATTAACACAACAAATACGCAGTGTTGATCAAAAAAGACAATACATAACTGGAAGCTTCACTCGACGAAAAGTACCTATAGAATAATTTTATATTTAACTAGCGGCCCGGTTCGGTATCGCTGGAATTTGTAGATTGCCACCGTTTTTTCGTCGACTTACGAAAAGCGCTTAACATTAAAATGGCTATAGTAAGCAATCCTTAAAAGATAGACATATGCCATCGCGGACTTTTCTGTACACCTAAAAAAGAGGAACAATTACACCACAGTCCACACATTGTTTGGTTATATCTCAAAGGGATTAGGCAGCGTTTTCGATTAAAGATCCCAGTCGGCTTGATTTTTTCCGATATCTTCAACAATCATCGTCATATTTCAACAAATTTACACAAAACATAAATGAATTATACACATAAACCTTTCTCTTGAATCACTTCGTCCATTGGTGAAAACCGTATGAAAATTCGTTCGGTAGTTTTTGAGTTTATCGCGTTCAGACAGACAAACAGACGCGACGGTGGGACTTTGTTTTATAATATGTAGTGATTATTTTTAGAATTTTTTACTTTCGAGCGAGCACCTGAGTGAAAAAAGTCTTGTTTTGACTAAAAAACGAAACAAATAAAATTCCAGTGATCCGCAGATTTAGACGTTTCATGATACTGAGAAAACGAGTTTTGGATGTCGAAATCAATTTTAGACTTAGGGTTTTGACGAGTTCAGCGAGAACGTCAATGCGCTGAACCCCCAGCATTTATTTTATATTTATGTGCGAGTGATATATTTTTTGCAATACATAAATTCTGCAAAACTAAAATAATAAAAGACAAAATTGCACTATCATCTTTCGAACGCAATTCGTGCAATTCGGCAAAACAGTTTTTAAATTCGATATTGCTTTTTGCATTGTTTAACAATGAACAATCAAACTGCGAGCAATAAACTGTCAATCCAATCAAATAACTACAGTCATAAAGTAGGTAAAAAGTTAAAAACATATTAACAAACACAGAGGCGACACGTGTCGACAATAAAAATACAATTTAGATAAAAATCGGTTACAATATCTAGTCACTAATGCCTGGATAGACATATGGCTTTTTTGTACGTGTGTTTGACCACTGTGACGTATCTACAAACCGCATAATAATAAATTTATGTAGTATTGTGTTTCATTTAACATATGTACCTAATTTAATTAATATTCGTTCTAATTAAACACTGGAACATTATTTATGGTCTGTCTAAACAAATAAAAGTTCGAAGGGTTGTGAAGTTCATCGCCGCGCACAGACAAGGGAGCCGAGAGCAGCGGCGTAGAGGGGGCACGATGGTATAAAAGAGCGTCATGGTTTTACTGCCAAGGCGCGCCAATAGATATTTCTTATCAAAAATCAACGGAAGACATAAAAGCTTGCTTTGAGACAACCAGCAAGGATTAATTTTCTTCGTGTATAACAATACAACAAAAGGTTGGAACTATGCAAAATTGTAAAAAATTTCCAGTTGGTGAATTTCCAATTCAAGTACAATATGTTACACGTATCTTAACAGTCGGTTAAGATTGAAGAAACGATAAAAAGAACAATAAAATTCGCCATATATTACCATACCATTATTCATACAATTCACCATAACGAATTAAAAAGTACTAATTAAGTATAAAATAAATTAATTAATGCCGTAATAACGTAATTCAAGAACGTCTGTACTGTTTGGTCAACACGTGTTTGATGATATTTATTTTGCACAAGTAGGGTTTCATGAATTTATTAAGTCTTCTCATTACTATATATAAAAATAACCCCGAGTTAATCTAATATAATTGTTAATTCTAAACCAAATAGTTAAAAAAAGGGACAAACACACGCAACTGTTTGTTACACGTACATAATTCGTACATAATTATCTAAGGGGGAGGTTGACGTTAATATACAAAAAAAAAACAAATCAGGGTTCTTTCCAAAAATGTTGCTTATTTGGGAGGTGATTGCATTGCAATTCCATTTCCGGCAAAACTGTATTTTAGATTAAAATTTTCGGCAAATAAATGAGCAGTAAAGAAACACAGTATATATATTACTTTTACAATTCTTTAGAATCCTTTGAAGTTCATATACCACGCAAAAAATAAATGGACGTAGTCACTGTGACAAAATAATCATAAAAAATAAATATCCATAATAAAACTATTAAATGTCCATTGAACAGTCAAAACATCACCGGTTTTCAATGACATATTCAAAAACACATAAAGTATTAGTTGATTATTTGTAAAGTGGCCAGCTGAATTAACCCCTCCGAAAAAGCACACCTGGTGGCTCCACTCGAGATCCCAGTTTCGATAAAACAGGCGTGATAAATGTTGGTCGTAATTCGGTAAATTAGATGTAAATTCATGCACGCTTCTGTGAGTACATTACGTTATAATATTCCATTAATCTTTAAGTGGAACGCTTGCTTGTGAATCGATACATGATGTATATTTTATTATCATCCAAAACTCTGCTTGCATATCTATATAAATCATTTCTAATTATGGAATGACCAATCGGATTCTCTATTACTGTTTTTCTCAAGTTCACCAACTGCTTAGTACATTCCCGTAATCCGAAAAAATATTTTTGAGTTTATAAAAAAAATGTTAATTGAACGATAATTTTTGTCAGATGTAAACAAGTAATTCCGTAATTAAAATTACAAAATCGCTAATAAATAAAATAAAAACAAATAGATCGGTCGATAATGAGACCTAAATACGACAGTTCAGCTATTTATGACTTATTCTTAAATTTCGTGGAACTATTAATACGTTCGAATATCGCTTATAGAGGTAGGTACAGGCAAGTAGTAGTCTCAGTTATAGACGTCTTTCTCTTAAAGAGGATTTCTGTTTCTTACTTATAGAAGTTTTAGACGATTACAAAGACGGTACCTGGCAATTACCCTCACTTAGAGAGTTTTCTAGCTTACCCAGTTCTCACTCACTCAGGTTTGACTGTATCTGTTTGCCTCAATCTTTTTTTTTTTATCTAGATGCAGCGATGCCTTCCCAGCGTCCCACTCAACGGCGCAGCGTTTCGTTACCGCAGTGCAACCTCATGAATCATATCCACTCTACCACATAAAAAAAAACATTTTTGGAACGCAGTCTAAAGGTTTATAGTTTCTGGGTAATGAAAGCGTTCAAACAGTCATACACGCATTTCTATGAGTGTCGTTTTTAATCGGAGGGAGTGAAGTACAGCCAGCGCGTATTTTAATATACGCACTTCGCCCTCTATACAGCGGGGTGGAATGTCACGGGTGTTTCAGGCGCGTGTAGGTCGATGCACCGGCTGTTGCATTCGTGCATTACTATCACTGGAGTCGAACCCTCACACCCTCTATATAATATGAACGGAATGAAATTATTCTGTAGCGTCGGACGTTTTACCTTGCAGAAACTTACTCTTAATAAAAGCTTTAATCACTGTACAAAAATAAATTACAAAGCGTTTTGTTCAGAAAAGATTATGAAAAAATAAATATAATAAAAAATATAAATAACTTGGATAAATGTTTTAATGCTTTATGTGACGTCATTTACCGTCATATTACAGTACTGTAACTGCTATAATGTTAGGAAACGTTTTGTCAAATAAGTATTAACCGTTTTAGTGCTAAGCAATTTTGGCAAAAATAAATGAAAATTGCTATAAACATATTGATTAATTTAGAGGAAAAAATAATGGTGTCAAATAAAACACTCTAATTTAGACAAATATCAATCAATTTTATTAATTATTTTTGCATTATAAAGAAAAAATGTTTATTGTTTATTGATGTTTATTAAACATAAAATAATATCAATATTATTGTATTTTATTTCTTTTAGAAAATAAAAAATCTAAAAAAATAGCTCAAACTGAAACTGAAACTCGCAGCGCTTTTGCGCTGCGCCGCAATTTTCGATACAAACGATCGCAGCGCTTTTGCGCCGCGTAGCATTCTAACGGTTAATAAGATTGTAGTGTGACTTCGAAAATGAGCGTTTTTCGCGCAAATATTGTCAGTTTTTTTCAAGTAAAAAAAGTGCTCCGCTAGAAACCTAAATTGGTCTTTTATCTTCCTTCTAGGAAAATAATTTTGGCAAAATGTTGACTAATAAGTCAATAAACAATTGGGAGCCGAACCCCTATTTTAGCTACGAGGAAACGACATTATAATGTTTCTGCAGGCAGTCAAAACGTGACGACACGTTTCGTATGTGAACGAGCGTTGCCTAAACTCATTAACACTCGTGAATCGTGACTCACCCAGCACAGTCTTTTAATATGTCCTTTGGGCTGACAAACTTACACGCCGGGACACAATAAGCTCAAAGGAACCTCGCCACGGGGTAACAACTACCCCACAACCTCACAGTGCTATCCATTGGCGTCGTACATTGTAAGAACGACGGCCGATTTTTATGAACGCTATATACTTTCGTGTGAAAGTGCAAAGCACTGTGCAATATATATTTACACGAACTGCAAGCCCTTTTCAACTCCCTTCTATCTCCGAGTTACATTACAGAACGGATTTTTCAGGGAGGTTAGGGTCACCGCAAAAAAATAGTATTCCAATTTTCATACGTCTGGTTGGAATCGTTTCCAAGATATAAAATAAAAAATCACGATTTTTGTCATTCACTGACTGATGACTGGCTGGCTGACAGATCGTCGTAATTCTACGACCCGAATGCATCAACCGGTCGTCCGATCACTACTCGCATCTAGTCGGTGAAGTGAAAAAATGAATGTAAAAATGTTCGATAACTAACAATTGTGGTATATTTGAAGTTGAGGTTTTTTCACTGAGCAATTTCAAATATACCACAATTGTTAGTTATCGAACATTTTTACATTCATTTTTTCACAAAATAGTTCAATAATGCTCAGTGAAAAAACCTCAATTTCAAATATACCACAATTACCGAATACATCTCGATTTTTAATTTCAAAAATATTAGGATTAAAATATGAATACCCGAATTGAAGTCCAAACCACAACATATATTCAAAGGAGAGATATACACCTTAATTGTTAAGCGTCTATAATCATGAGTAAAATAACTAAATTAATGATCTCAATCTGTCCGATTTTTTTTGTAGAGCGAAAACGATGGTTTACGTGTATCTCTTCTCTGAAGATTATGGTCCATACTTTAAATTGAAAACATTAAAATGGATCAAGGACAAATGCCAAGCTAGTGATTTTGGAATGATACACCTGAATAATTTAAAATAAATGTTAATTTAATTTGTACAGTAATTATACCAGAAATGTTTGGTATTTATGTGGAGGTCACTTACTCTATTCAATAATTTGTAACGGTTCTATAGACTCACGTACTACTTCTTACGTGATTTTTTCAACTGTTTGTAGTTTTAAAATTCCTTCAAATACATTTTATTTTCTATGACTATGCAAATTTTGTTGAATCAATTCAATTTCGTCTTCAATGGAAACTCACGAATATAGAAAAAAAATGTAGCATAATATTCTAAATAAATTATTCTAAAAATACAAAGATACTGAATTTAAATCCTATTCCTAACTGGGAGTGTATACATTTTTAAACGGTTTTATTTAGCTTGACTCCGTGTAATTGTTTATATGTTTGTTTATTTGTTTATAACTTTCTTATGTATGTGTTACTATCTACAACGGGCTTTTTAATTCTATTTTGCAATATGGACTGATTAAATATGACCTTCATGTTGATAGAGTCTTCAAATTGCAAAAGAAAGCAGTTAGAATATTAACTAAATCAAAGTATAATGCTCACTGTGCTCCTCTTTTTAGAGCTTTAAACATCATGACGCTACCCTCACTGTTCGTTTTCATAAATCTCTTGTATATCAAACGAAACCTATCTAAGTTCCAAATTGTTGAGGAAATACAATCAGAAACATAAGAGTGCCTTTTCATTCTGTAAACAAACAAAAATATGGACCCAATTATTGGTCACTAAAATTATATAATGCTCTACCTTTGGAAACGCGTTTCCTTTCTGAAAATGTCTTTAAAAAAAATGTCAAAAAGCGGCTAATGGACATGTGTCTAT
The DNA here is from genome assembly GCA_963575645.1 of Xanthostigma xanthostigma. Taxonomy (NCBI): domain Eukaryota; kingdom Metazoa; phylum Arthropoda; class Insecta; order Raphidioptera; family Raphidiidae; genus Xanthostigma; species Xanthostigma xanthostigma. Next base: position 2,243,525 of record OY754470.1, on the reverse strand, counting down.
ACAATTTTAAGGATTTTTTATAATTTTTTTTTTATAATGACGTTTTGTCAAATTTTGTAAATGCGACAAATAAAAAAATATCTATCTATCTATCTATCTAATTCTTGTGACAGCTTTTTCAACTACTTCCCGTTATCCGATTGTTATACTATCGATAATTTCAACCAGAATAATTTTAGAATTCAAAACTTTTCAGGAGCCAGTCCTTCAGGACTCCGTCACTGTCAGCTGCAAGGCACACTACACGCGACGTCACCCCATCACTTGTTTCCTTTAATTGCAAATCGGATTTGTGACGCAGCATTCGTCGATCCGACGCACAAAAAGCGCAGGAGAGACAAAGGAGAGGACGGATGACTGGGACAGCGTCTGGCACAAGTTGCATAATCCACAGTAATTAGTTTTACTCGGTTGCATGAACCCATTTGTCGATATAATGCAACGATGACTTCAACTGCGACGACTTCAAGCATTTGATATCATAATTGCAAAGCCGTGTATATTTATATACAGTGAAACCTCTCGATACTCGCGAATATTTATAATATACTCTGTTCGTCTGCAACCGAGCGGGTGTAGCGTAGTGATGAGAGCACTGGACTCGCATTCGGGAGGTACCGGGTTCGGATCCCGGCGAAGGCAGATGTGGCCGGGAGTTTTTCCTACTGCCTCTCGCCGAGAAACGGTAATTCCTGTACCGGCCAACTTGTTACGGTTTTCCATGGTTTCCCTCAATAGTTCCAGATAAATATCGAGATGGTTCCTTATTCAAGGCCATGGCCGACTACCTGTCAAACTCCTATGCTCTCAAAACTTGCCTACCTCATCCTAATTAATAATAATAATATTTATTTGTTAAAAAGACCAAAATGTGATCACCATTTAATGTATGCATATTCGGATTAGATCATTCAATAGTATACAATCATATCACATCATACAAAGAAGTGATTATACATTCGGACCAGTTGTTTATTGTTACACCTTTCTCATTGATTAGATCATTCCATAAAATTACCATCTACGGAATAAAATATACACTGTGTATAACCATTAGAAAATGTAGCTTGCAATGTATAATAAAACTATTTTAGATAAATGCAGCAGGAATTTATAGGATTCTATAATGACAAATTTCGTTAAGTTGGGCCCTGTAAGTAGGTATATAAAATATCCATTGAAAACACACAATTATTATTTTATATAATATGTAACAGTGTTATTAGGCGTTTTAAAAAACAATTACGGGGTCGTGTCGATGCGATGGCGATTTTTTACGCAGTGAAAAGGGGAAGGCGCCTGGGGGAGCTCTTTAAAAAACAGTTACGAAGCCGTGTCGATGCGATGGCGTTTTTTTATGCGCAGTGAAAAGGAGAGGGCGTTTGGGGGTTATAGTTATTTAAAAAACAATTACGGGGTCGCGTATACAAAGTGAGATAGTAATACAGTAATTCTACACCAGTTGCTATGACGTGCAAGTATATGTGATTTCTGATTGGTTATATTCAAAAAATGACAGTGAAAGACGAAGTGTTTACGTATCAAATACTTTTATCAGACGTTACTAGTCTTTTGTCAGACTGAGATATTTGAGTGACCGGCTGTCAGTTTTTTTTTTGCGCAGATGAATCAATATTGGACTGTATTTTTCTACGGTTGTAATTCAATATGAAAGTCATCTAAATCAACCATTAATTGAATCCACGACCCAAATGTCACGGCTGACTCTGCACATATCAAACCATCATTTTTACAACCGTGATGAAATTGAATAGCGATCATACGCTATTATCATACATTGTCTAAAATCAAATATATCATGAGGAAGGTATACTTTCGTTCTGGTTGAACTGACATCAATAAAAAAAAGGCGGCCCCAAAGACATTTATTATATAACTTATACTGTTATTTTAACAATGAAGGGCTCGAACGCTCGATGTTTCAAGTATTTTGCGATGTCATCTTATGAATATAATATTTTTATGCACATAAAATACAGGATGTTTTACATTTACATAAAAATGTATAACTTCGTATTTTATAACAGGAAAAAGTTTAGATTAGGGAAAACTTTTCCAAAATATCGTATATAAAAAAAACGTTAAGGCCGCTGCACATAGGAGACAGGATTTACCACTAGATTCCTTGCTAGATTTGACTACTAGTTTTCTAGCGCTACTTTTCTTAATTGCTTTTATGTGCTCGCTTCACACCAGACGTTCTTTCAAGCTTGTTTTGTGGATTAGATCTGGTGCGCGCGCAATGACAGTTCAAATATAAAGACAGAGTAAAACGTTTACCAACTCATTATAGAGGATGAAAGTAGTTTTTGGGGTAACGAATAAAAATTACAGCCACGGTACTAGTAGGTATAGGAAAGTTGAATGTTATAGCTTATTTAATTTTACGTTTATAGATATTAAGAAAAATATTGCAACATTTAAAATGTCAAAAAAACATTAAACTGAGACATTACATCTTAAAAACGGGGTTGAAGAAGTCGTTAAAATCGAATAAAATCCCAAAAGACCTGTGTTGACAATGATACCTGATTTTTGTAGTGCGTGCAGTTTATTGCATCTACAGCTGTATAACAAGAGGAAATGACATCGTTAATAATACCAATGGAAAAATGTAAAACATCATGTCGCTCTACGATCAGCAGAAATTTTCCTGATCTCATGTTACGTTTATATAGATGATATTGTAAAAATTTATACAAACGTTCAAAATGTCATAGTTAACAAATAAATATACATTTAAACAAAATGTTAAAACGATAGCATAAACAAATGAGAGGGATTTCATTACTGAATTTCAAAATGTATCTTTGAATAATTCCATTAGTATAGAAATTATTGTTATGGACTAGTAAGACCTTACAAGCAGTGAGACGCCGACTTGATTCGCGTCCAGAAAATTTTCCAGACAAGGGCAAAAATTATTATCTTTATTTCTGTTTTACTATACGCTGACGTCAAATCGTTAAATTATATACTCGAATTATAAAAGATCATTGACAAAATCAAACCGAGATCAAAACCAACCGTGTATAACGATGTTTACATTTAAACCATATACTTTTATTCTATACTGTGCATAGGAATAAAATCGCAATCGAACCATTAAGGTGCAAACATATACTTCTGTCTTTTTTACGCCGTAAGCACTGGCGTATCCAGGAGGGCAAAACAAGCACAGGGGACCCGGCTTAAGAAATTTCTAATTTGCTCCCTCCTGGGTCAAAATCTGGGTACGCCCATGTTAACGTCATAGAAAAAGACAAAGTTTTTGAAACAGAGATACTTTATTCAGATTGAATGCAAGTACTTCAACCAATCCTATCATCGGAGATATCAGGGATTTACATCGAAGAAAGAGACGCAGATATATTTTCGATACGCTTTGTTGCCTTCGCTCACCGCATATTGAGTAGATAGACAATGATTCATATAGTAAATTATTAAATATATGACTTAAACATAAAAATTCGAGAGTGCGTCGCACTCATTATTTTTGTTACAAATATGGCAAATCCTTGATTTATTAATGATAGCTTGAACCGAATTCACATAATCCGCCATTCGTTTCGATTCAATTCAACACAAGTGTATTGAATCTCACAAACAAGAGGGTCCTCTTTTCACCCGCTATCATTCCACTTGCAACGGCCAACGATGCACGTGTCAAGGGATTTATGTGGAGATTTCGCAAACATATAGGTAATATCTACATGTGGCATCTCTTCATTATATCCCAGTCGAACTTGGAAAGTCACGATCAGCCGGTTCCATTAAAGTAGATACGAATTATTATGTAGGATACGTAATGGTGTGGATAGTGAGGATAATGCATGAGTCCATGATGATGATGATGACTGCCCTAATAATATTACTGCACACGCAATCGCACACAAACGCCGGACAACACATTTGCATAGCGCTCTACAAAATGTCTCAAAAGCTAATGACCTCAGCTGTCGAGTCTATATACAATCTACACTGTCATTCTCAAAAGTGAATGTGAACGGTTTGTTTTCGTGAGAAATTTTGGATTGAAAATTGCTTGTCTCCGAACTGTTAACCATCAAGTCATTGATTATTATAAAGTTCTTCCTTTACGCTGTCTTCACCAACGCTGCCTTCATCCACGTTGAACAAGGAGGATCAATGGTGATCGTCCTCATTTGTCTACACTGACGAAGGTCGGTGGAGGATTTGTCGAGACGGTGTTCGAAGTAAAAAGAAGACGACGAAAATATTAATGTGAAAGATGAAGAAGCAACTTTGTAAGTGAGAACGATGACTGCAACGTCGCAAAAATGATCGACGATAATTTTAATAATAATTAATATTATTGGTAATTGCATCAGGAAACACAATTGGTAAGATTTTTCGATACGAAAACAGACGGTACCTATTACTTTTGAAACATCTTGCATATTAATCATTAATAGTACGTAACTATTGCACAAAATAACAGTTTTTTTATTTTAAGAAATTTTTAAAATTAAGTAGAATAGAACAGTATTTAGACAATATCAAGGTAGTACTCGTGATGTTTTATACTAAAGTAGGTACTAGGTAGAGTTACTGATTTAATATTTGGTTCTGAATACGCCAAAAACTTAAATATATTAATTAAGCATTTGTTCTCATTCGGCGAACTACATTTGTATATCATTTTTATTCCAAACAAAAGAGTAATCACAGTTATTGGCAAAATTTCATCATAATTCAATTAACAGTTTAAAAAAAATACCAAATTTTTATAAAATAATAACAGACCAATTCTTTTTGTTTGCCAAGATTAAAAATCACTTCATAGTATTAAAAATGTAACAACGTACGTAAAAATTAGTTTGTATAGTTTTTACACCGTATTTTTAGAATCTTGCTTCATGTTCTATTATTGTTCTAAATTATTTTGTTACACTGTAACGCTACTATCTAAAGAAACTGCAATTTTTTTTTATCCTTACTTTAAACAAAAAAAAAAAAATAAAATAAAATAAAATTTGGAGGCGCCGGGTATCGATCCCGGTACCTCTCGCATGCTAAGCGAGCGCTCTACCATCTGAGCTACGCCCCCCGACACTTGCTTGGCATTAAAAAGTGAACACAATGTTAAATAAAAGGCGAAACTGGAGCAAAAACTACCTTTAGGCAATAAACAAGAATGCATTGATATAATATTACACATTAACTATATATTTATAAATTATTCGATTTTAACTATTATGATTGGAGATCAGGTTTTAAATTCATGAATACCAACGGGGGGCGTAGCTCAGATGGTAGAGCGCTCGCTTAGCATGCGAGAGGTACCGGGATCGATACCCGGCGCCTCCAAAAAAACATTTTGCTTTTTTTTTATTTTTGAAAAGTTACAATTTAAACATTTTATATCATAAAATATTCTTACTAATTTTCTTCCAACTCAAAACTCAAAGATTTTCTTACGGTCTGCGAATAATTACAATCTAGTAATTCAACAGCTGTCGAGCGTCTATAATCAACAATCTATAAAATAATTCGAGACAGTTAAAATAATTAATTAATCAGATAGTTTTTGTTTTCTTGTTATATTTTGGAATTGTATTTCAAAAACTATAGAAACACTAAAAAATCATGTTTAGATGGTTATAAGATAATGAATTAATTACTGTCGATTATAGAAGTCCGAAAACTAAGGTCATTAGCGCCTGACTGTAAGATGAATGTAAACGAATGTTTACTCAGTTAATATTTTACGATGTCCTATCTAGGATGTGTCTTCCTGTCAAATTAAAAATTATTGTCCTCATATGTCGATTGTTTCCGGTCAATGTCAAGGATTCATATTTGGACAATTTCCTTTCAATTTGTTTGGTATTATGCAAATTAAATATCATAACTCATTGAATAAAATGTTAGTTCAGTATCAAAATAAAATTACTAAAAAAAAAACCAAAGAAACCCTCGGACATTTTTTTTTTAAATTTGGTCTCGATCAGTTGACCTGTATATCAGCCAGATCTTTGCACAATACGGATAAAAAAATGGATAAACGGACGGACGGACGGACAGATCTCTAAAACTTGTTTTTTCGATATGTAAGGGAGATCATAAAACGTCTAAATACGCCGAAATCTCGAATTGATTTTTTTCGAATTTGCAAAACTTGCTCAAAAGTAAGAGCGAAATAAATACAAAATAGTTGGCAAAACCAAAAGTGCACATCCCGCAAGTTTTTCACTGTATGATAAAAAAATAACAATTAAAAAATATTTTTAATAAATTTAACAAAGATTTAAAAATTTAAAGAAATAAATAGGTAATTAAAAATTGAAAAAATATTTTTTTTAAGTTTGCAAAAATAAAAAAAATTAAGAACTATACATAATATAATATATAATTAATATCAAGTGGAATAAAATAAAACAAAATAAAAATAAAAAAAAAAGAAAAAATCAATGATTTCGTAAGGAATCGAACCCAGGACCTTGCCCTTGGGGATCCAACGGCATAACCATTACGCCACGGCGGCCTAATACGTGTAGTGGTGTTATCACGGTATACAAGTGTAGCACTTGTTTTATGGATTACACTATATTTACACAGCAATTATTATATTGTTTTTAAACTATTAGCTGTCAAAAATAATAAAAAATAAAACTGTTTATAAAAATTAAACTACTGAACACATTTTAGTGAATTTAAATAGGGTTCTGGTCTGATAGTAAACAAAGTGAATAAAATATAACCCAAGGCAATCCGACCAAAATTGCGATCTGTAGAGTCGTGACGTACATACGTACGTACGTACATACGTACAGACCAACCGACAACTGCTGTTTGTGATTTTCAATTACAATTTTAATAGTATTTATGAACTCAAATTGATTTAAAAATGGTTCTATTTTATAGATTAGAATCTCCTCTTTTCAAAAAGCTTCAATTTGAATGGATTTCGTGTGAAATTAACTTAGATATAACTTCTTATATGAACGAAAGTCAGCTCTGACGCACAAAGCGATAATAAAGCACATACCGCTAGTTTAGCGGTATGTGCAATTACAAAAAAAAATCATCGGTTGCTGTGCAGATATTTGGCGGACGAACAATTAAAAAAGTAATGGTTAAATCGGTTTTCGGTATATGTAAGAATCACGGAACGTCTATATCTGTCGAAATTTCAAATCGATTTTTTTCACCATTACAAAAATTTCTTCACTTATGGCTGATCAAAAGTAAAAAGGAAAATAACAAAAAAAATAAATCACCGGTTGCTGTGCAGATATTTGGTAAACCAATAATTCAAAGAATAATGATTTGTGTAGCACAAATAATCTTTCGCACAAAAAGAAACCTACCCATATATTAAAATCTTAAATTGAACAGCTTTTCAATCGAACAAGGGTAGATTAGAAACAGGGAAGAATATGGGGTACACGAAAATGTAACACAGTTACATTCGCACGGTGTAGTTTTATTTAGGTAAAACATAAACGTATAAATATCGAATGACGAGAGCACACAGTTCCGGATTACAATGTTTTTTTTAATATTGACGCTTGTAAAAGTATTACAATTTTTCGCACTATTTATTAAAACTTAATTTTTATTTTCTCGTGTTAGTAGTATAGATTAAGCGAAAGTTTTGTGATCGCGCAAAATTTTGATTAATTTCTTTGCTGAATTTTTATGCTCCTCAAACAAAAGATTTTGTTTAAAAAAATGGTGGTCTGTCTGTGATTTAACCTATATATATTATATTATAATAAAAAAAATGCTGTTACGACGTGCGGTGAAGCGGGTCACTGCTAGTAATATATATTATGATACTTGCTATTCATTTGCATGGTTATATAATATATGTAAAAATTAACTAAAGCGTGCTTGTCAGCTACCTAACTAATATCTTTTGACAGATCTGCAGAGCCCAAAAACAGCTGATTTTTTTCAAAGTTATTCGAAACTGTTTAATTCAGAAAAAAAATTGACAAAGTTTCTTGGAAAAATAAAAAAGAGTATGTATATATAATATACCATTATTGCAGAAAAACAACGTTATAGTGAATATATATCTCTGTGCACATGTTCCGATTGTCCCCAAAAACAATAGAACTCTTCATATTTATCATCGAACATCCTACCAAAATTTGGTTTCGATCCGTTCAGGCGTTTGACCTGTATCGTGCTCACAAACAAACAAACGAACAGACTTTTTCCAAAAATATGTTTTTTGTACTCGGGAGACCTTAAAACGAAAAAATAATGTAAAATTTTAAAAGTGAATTTTAACCTAACCGTTCCCCATTTGTGGAATTGGAATGGTAAAAGAAGTTAACTTAAAATTAAGGGTATATAAAATTTCCTATACCTAAACAAATTTTAATTTCACGGATTTTGTATTAAGTACCAAAAATTATATACAAATCTCCAGTCGAATTTATGTGTGTATTCAAAGACGTATTCGAAATAACAAATTAGAAAATTTGGTTTCATTTCATCTGATAATTAAAAATCTTTCAAGGTCTAACGTTGGGGTTAAATATATGAACGAAAAATTTGCATTGTTTTCCTATAGTTCAACGGAAGGGTTGAATTTATTAATAATAAAAATGCACTTACAGACTTCTAAATATTGACGGATTAAATTCAACACTGTCAATTAAAAAAATGTCAATTTATGACTGAAAATATTGATACTGTCTCAGCAGTGGGTAGTTTAAATAATAATCCGCGTACGCCATCAGAATAATCTTCTGGTTACCCCCTGCCATGGTTATAGAATGCAGAGTCAGTATGTCTATATACAAGGTGCAACACTCTGTAAGATCTAGTTTAAATTAGGGTGGCATTGTGTCGCATCTCCTTCCCTTATATCACACACACACAGTCAAATGCACATTTCATTCTGTATATATGGCACAATAGTTATCTGACTAGAATATGTTGTACAAACGCGCTAAAATACACAGCCGGGATCTCAATCTTGCAATACAAACCAGTGATGAACAAACCGATTTTCTGCCCGAAGAACTGTCATACTTCTGGATTTTCCTGGACGTATCTTTGTCCGGAATGCGGACGCAATTTGGACGGCTTCGGAATTTTCGTAAATGTGAAGTACTTCAATCAAAATATTAAATACAATCATGAATCGTTATATTTTTGCGATAATGGGCAAGATTTCTTCTTGGTTTAAAATTACTTTTAAAATAAACGCCTGCTGAACTATCGTTCTATTCATAAAAGAAGAAGCATTCGATTTTATTTTGGGAATTTTCTCTAGATATTATTTGCACGAAATTGATACTTTTTCGATTTCGTCTCGACGAGACAAGATGAAACGATATCGATACAGGAGCTGTGGAGAAAGATACTATACAATTATATTTCTTAGTTCAAACCAGACTAATTGTGAGATCCAATTTACGGCCGGTTGGGGGCGCAAGCCGAGAAGATCCAGAAGCGTGCTGGCCAACGATCAAATAGCATGGGACAATTTTTTTCTATCCATTTTCACATTCGATCGCTTTGAAAGCTTTCCAGACATACGTAGTTTCTATGATAAAATAATAATTTTGCCTTCGAAAAAAGGCTTGTAAAAATGCTTTGCGAGAAACTGATTTATTATGTTTAAGATCTAAGACTATATTTGAACAGTTTACGAAGCGCTGGTTATAAAACAGACGTTTAAAGGAAGCTGTATCTAAAGGACGGCAAATAAAGGACACGTTAGGGTGAAGTTTGTATTATGTATGTATTACGCAACGGCAGGGGATGCGTTCTAGAGTATGTTGAGAGAATGCAGTATGCAATGCGGAGATTCAGGATTCCAACTATAAGGAACAGGGAAATAAGAACACATAAAGTACATAGGAAGAAAAATGGAATATTGACATATGTATTCGCAGGCATGTTTGCTTGACACGGGTCAAAGGTTAGATGAATTTTGTATTGAATAAAGACCCACTACGGATATTATGAAATACAATAAAAGAACGTAGTCTACAAAAAAATAAAATTAAAAAGTTGTTGAACACGCTGGCAACTACGGAAAAATGGTGAAAGAAATTAGTACTGAATCGTAAAAACTTGTCATTATTTATTGTGGTTATTTTCCGGAAAACCTTATCATAATATTATGTAGCATAGATACAAAAATTATTAGGGGAGTATCAATTTAAATATTTTTAAAATTTTAATATTTATTAACATGAAAATCGATAGTTCTGCCGACGAGGTTTAACAGCCACTCGAGTCATATTTTTACAAACAAGATACGTACCACAGTTTTAACGTACCTCCTATAAAATAGCTGATTTTCACTTAATTTTCAAAAATTTTGGACAGCTCAAATTTGAGCACGATCATTTCTATTTATAGACTGAATTCAATTTTCATGCGGTGAAACTATGTAATATGTAAATGGTAGTACAACTACGTTTATTTTACTTTACGCAACTAGTGTTTAAATTTGTCATTTCACTGCCTCTATACAGGGATGAAAAGCAACTATTTTATGGGAAGTTGTGCGAAAAAAGATATACCTATATCTTTTTATCAATCATAATTTACATATTAGTTTCTTTAATATATTAAATACATACTAAATGTTTTTTTCAAAAGCAATAATATTTGCATTTATATATTTTTTTTCCATAAAAAACAGGCCAAAAAAAATTTAAAAAAAATGTTATTTAATATGGGAGACGAGTCAACTCTGACAGCAAAACGTAAGAACCCCGACTGAAAAGTGTAAAAAAGTAGATTCTAAACGGCTTTTTTATATTTATGTTCATGCACATATTTAAATACTGTCTTCTGGATCATTAGAGGCGTTTTACGCTCAACCTCAAAAAGTTGTCTTTGAATAATACAAAAAGGCGTTTAATGAACTTGCAGGGACAGTTAATCCTTGCTGAGAAAAAATTTCTAATTGGAAAGGACAACTTCGCGAAGGTACAGTAATCCTGCTTTTATTTATTTTTCAATGGACATAAAGAGATCGTGTTTTTGTGTAGTTCAATTGCTTGACGTTGACGAAAAAGGTTACCTACTTTTAATGTAAATGTTTTACTAAGTAATTTAAGGTTAGAGGACAAAATTGACGTTCGCGCGAGTGAAACCGCAGACTAAAACTAATAAATTTGCAGGTTTTCGCCAGGACACAAAATAAATAAAAAAGCTATTGTTTTCACAGCAACGTTTAGCAGAGAAATTTGAACACGACCCGAAGCTGTTGTAATTTGATATTTATAAATAAGTCAAAGAAAAAACTGTTCAAAGCACTGCTTGATTTTTTCATTATAACTAACGTTTATAAACCAGTGTCTTACGTCACACGAAGAAGGGATTGAGTATAGACCATTGTTTCCAGTAACAATATGATCATCACAATGAAAAATCATACCGTAACGGTCGCCGTTAAGTTCGTAGGTATACGGTATACCTACTGTCTTAAATAAATCATATATATTAATACGCTAAGGTTAAGATGTTTTCCTCCCTTTTTAGAAAAACCTCACAATTTCTCCACATAAATTATATATCATTTTACAGATAATTGCTTGCTCTACTGACATCGACAACTAAAAAAATTATTATTGCTTTTGTTTTTGTAAATTAATTAATTAACAGCAACGCTGAACAACGTCACAGCAATGCTGCATGATGCCATCTGACGGCTTAGCTCAACGCTTTTGCTACTTGCGCCTCTATATGACAATTTTAGTAAAATATTTCTTCGATCTGTCATCTGAGCTTCATATTGTAATACAACAAAAAGAAGAACGTTATAAGCAGTGTGCAAAATTAGAAACGAATTGAATACCTGCAATCATATTTAAAAAATAATTTTGTAAAGTGATAATTATTATACTTATTTAGTGCGAATAATTCGCACAGGCAACTCTAGTTTTTGTATATAAAATTCAGGTGTCGGTGTGTTTTTAATTCTTTTCCTAAACGGCTTGACCGATTTTCATGAATTTTTTTTTGTAATTCCACCTGGATGGGTTCTTAGCTATAGTTGAACCCGGTAGGTAGCGCTGTTGTCGAGATCCAGATTTTTTCAATATTCTTTTAATTTTCTCACATAAAAACACATAAATCCCAAATTTTCAGCCTCTAACACCTCTCAATACATTTTAATTCAATATTTTTTTTATATTCGGACCGGGTCCGCTAAAAAAATCCGATGTAGCATAATATGTCTAGGTCTCGTAAGTAATCTACAAATCCGGGCGAAGGATAAAAATAAAATTCGAGAATGAGTAAATTTTTACACACCGCCTCACTACTAAACAGTGAAACTCGTTTTTACCAAAAAAAATCATTAGTCGAACTTTAGTTCGTTTTTACGCAATGTCATTTATAGGCAACTTAAAAAGTTACATAAATGTATTTATAAAAAAAATGGCATCTCATGGAAACGAAAAAGTTCAAACACTTCGACAAAGTATCCCTACACGGAATCGTGCTTCCCATACGGGAACACCTAGCCTGAGAACCAGAAAATAGACCGATGGATGTATCCACGTGTTATATATACAGAAGATGGGAAAGCTATAAAGGGCGGTTACGACACGTGTCTAGTTCATCTTACATGGGGAAGAAATAATCCCTTGGGAATGTAAGGAACGTCGTTACCACACCTGCCTGTGTACATAATATTACTTTTAGGAGAAATTTGCCTAATTTAAACGACGTAGTATTACTATGTAAATGATCATAAAAATGTCACCCTTTTAAAATGTTAAAATATGATTATTTTTACAGAAATAAAATGGAAAAGCACAGCAAATTTTTGAACAAAGGGATAAAAAATAAGGATTAAATATTAACATTTTGATGCTTCATGATTTTTGTCCATATAGGTATTTATTAGCAAATCTCTTTGAAGACACTAATCAAGAGATGAAGAGTAGTGGAACGTTTGGTGCAAAGACAATAAATATTAAAATAATCACAAAACGCCAAACTACCCACAACGTTTTCTCGATTAACGTTTCGCTAATCATATTTTAACTGTCTGCTGAAGATTAGCGAAACATACATCGAGAAAAAATTATTTGTGATATCTTTTTACTTTTTCAATATTAAAACAAAACAAAAAATACATTAAAAGATTTTTTATCTTTTTTATTTAATTTTCTGGTTATTTAATAGTTGAACAGTTTCAAATGACCACGCAAAAATATAGAAACTCAAAAAAAAAAAAATACTCAACGTTAATAACATTTTTTTATTAAGTTAAATAAGTTTCCTTGTTTGGATAAAAAACAAAAGCATTGGTTTCTCTTTTAGTTTTGAGAAGGTTTATGTTTAATTAAATCGTCATAATAATTAACAGTTTTGATAGCTGAGTACAATATATAAAGAATGAGACAAGCGACCATAAATACTATGAAGCCACAAAATACAAAGAAGGATAAAATATCCAAGAAGAAAACTTGGTACCAAGGCATGTCGGTCGCTGCAGTGTGCAATGCCCAGGCTCCTTTATTACGGATCACATATTCAATCCACCAGATCGCCTTGTCCAAAGGTTTTTCTGGCTGATCATACAGCAGATCGGACACTTTGGATATGTTATCACGGTATCTACAGAACAACAAAAAATTACCATATCAAAATAGAGCGAAAATTAGTGTAGTTCCAACTAAAAGTTTGTTTACACAATGTTCCTCATTGCTCCAGTTATAAACGGAAACAACCAGCAAAGTTTAGTTTCGGTAACATGGAGGAACATTGCTCAAATTACTGAAATAGTGAGCAATATTTTCAGAAACGTGGAACATAAACTGTTCCTTCGGTGGGGCAGGTCTTGATGCTTACATTGGTGATCGAATCAAAACATTAATAGAACTATACAGATCTTTTTCAGACATTGACTTGAAATCGATTTTCAACCCAATTCCCATTTTCTCAACACGATCTGCATTCCATCCTTGATCGCCCCAAAAGGGCATCATCAACATTGGAACTTTATGATGAATCGCTTCTTCCATTGACAATAATCCTCCTTGCGTTATAAACAATATTACGTTTGGATGTCCTACAAGAATCTGTACGTATTATATTAGGCAACTACAACTAATTCAAGAGCACGAAATATACCTAATATAGCATTCTGTGGAAACCATTTTGCAACTTTTACATTAGGCGGTTGATTGGGAATTGCACTATTGCTGTCCCATTTCCACAATATTTTGTACGGCAATTTGGCAAACACATTTGTCAAAATTGTAAGTTGTTTTTTACCGATATTTTTCGTATTCATACCAATTCCCAAACTGAAATATATAACTCCTCTTCTGGAACTATTTATATAACGCTTTAGATCCTTGAACAATCAATCTATTATGTTTGGTTTATGGTACGACTTGCAACGCTAAATTGGAAACAACGATTCTGTAAGTTTCATTAATTAAATAATTTTCTCACCTTAGATAACGGTTGAACAGTTCGGAATCGATTTATCCCTCCAATATCAATAACATTCGGCAAAGCAGGTCTAGTCATTCCAATATGACTTATTAGAGAGTTAGCAAGAACCAAAGTAACACGTTTTTCAATATCACCAATATAAGAAATATTATTACCAAAATTACTTCTCGCAATCTGATCTTGAATCGGTAATGTCATGAAGTAATGAAATAAGATTGTTCCGAAGGCATGAAACAAATTGATCAAGCGTTCGTATAAATTCGTAGGTGCACTAAAAGATAGCCAACTGTCGGTCATATATCCTGGATGGAGAAATGAGCCGACAGTGAACAAGTCTTTCGGTGTCATATCCAATGACGAAATGCCAATAAACGAACAGTTGAATCGTTCGGCAAAAGCCGTCGTGGCCGGATACAAACCCCATTCAACCAAAATCAAATCAAAATATTCATCTGGATCGTTAATGATATTCTGAACTTTCTCTTGAGACAATATAAAATCGACTACATTGCTCGCTTTCAAGATCACCTGGAATAACAATCTGAACTGTCCCAGTCCTTGGAGTGATTTGTCCCAGTATGGATTATTATTCACTTCTTGAAACTTGATTTCAACTCCTAGTTTAGTCGGATTTATTACAACGACTTCGTGGTCACGTGACATTAATTCTTTGATGATTGGTTGGAAGAACAACTGACGACTTAATGAAGGCGATGGTAAGATTGCCAGAATTCGGGCAGGTCTTACTGGACTCAGCCGAGTATTAATTATAATTAAAAATAATAAATAGAAGCGTGTGATGTTCATTTCAATTGAAAATAATTTAATCAAAAATTGTGATGCTATTTAAAAAAAAAAATTTTTTTCTCGATTACATTTATTTCACTGTTTGACACATTTACTAACAAACTAAAAATCTAAAAATGTTCTGACAGCGGTTATATTGTATCAGATTATATGCTTTCACAAAAATTTGATAATTGAAATATTTCTCTATAATTGCGTTTCATATTATCTTTTAAATATAAATATATTTAATTTATTAAATATTCCAGAAATATAAAAATATATCATATTATTAAGTATTCTGAATAAATACGCGACTAAATTATTTTCAACTTGACCACAAAAAAACACTAAATTTAACTTTGAACAGAAAAACACAATTAATAACTACATCCAAAACGCATTACATTAATTTTTCAATTAAAAACACTATTTCGAATAAACCAAAAAATTAGTTTACCTTCATTTTTGAAAAAAAATTATAGCGTAAATAGCAGCGGCATTTTGAAAGTACAAATGCAGACTAAGATTATATCGGTTATAAAATGACAGTCATCGTTTCTATTGTTTTGTATAACAATAATGAATAAAATGGCTGTAAAAATATAGGTAACAATTAATCAGAATAAAATAAATGAGGTCACTGCATACGTAAAAGAATTAATATTTTTTTGGAGTCAATTTCGACTCCTGTTTGTTTCTCTATACTAATTCAATCAATTTTTTCAAAGTTTAAGGATAGATACCTAGTATTACAAAAAAAAATATTTTTGTAACTTAATTTCATGAATATATTTAATAAATATATTATTGAATTTATTTACCGATAATTTTTTTATAATTTATTTAGTAGTTTTCACCCTCTTGACTTTTTATGAAAACGGTCGCATGATTATTTTTATTACTATTATTTCTGTATTCCTTTTTAGGCAAAATTCCAAATAACATTTTCGTAGGGGGGAAGGTGTTTGTCAGACTACCCACGATCTGCCGTTACTGATGTGAACCGAAAAAATAAATAATAAAATCTCATTAAGTATCAAGAAACAACAAAGCATCGCAATAAGCGTTCCGGTTTTTTTTTAACCATTTTGACGCAAACCGCCAATAGGAGATCGTGGAGCTTATCCATAAGATCATAAAAAAACACAAACCCTCTAGTATTCAAGCGTTTAACTAATATATCGTTGAAAACAACAAAAAATAGCAAGGGCAGTTAGTAAGGACATCAACCATCCCTCTGTAGTCAAAATGCAAAACTACACTGTAATAAGCTGCCGATTCACAACAGCAGTGATCGCTCTGGTGAGCGGATTTGACGCGCGATGGATAGCACAAGACACAAACCATTCGCTACTAAGAACGTTAACAGTGTATTCTTTTTTATTATAGATGGCCATAGTGGATGGCTACAGCGTAGAAACACACCAACTTGCAGAGCCAGTTTAGCTGGCGCCAGTTCAGCCTCGACATGGAGTGATTAGCCTATATTCCACAGGTTACACGCAAATGTTTTTTAAGCCGTATGCCGTAATAATTGACTAACCGATGGTTTTTATCGAACTTTAAACAATGATAAAAATTCCAGCTAATTGGACAGCAGGGCCATTCCATCAAGAAAAAACAAAAAAAAAAAACTCTTTTATAGCAATATGAATAAAAAAGTAAAAAATAATTTTAGTCCTTTTGTTTATTCAATTTTAATCGCACTTTCTCTAGACAGACCGGGGGAGAGGATAAGTTAACAAATATAGTACCGCGCATTCGCGCTTTTGCTAATTGAGTAGTAGCCAAAAAACTTGCATTACCGCAAGCGAATTCGCGAGAAAAGGCTAATTAATTATTAATATAAAACTTTTATACATTCACGAAAATGTATTATTTTGTATTTTTATATCTGAAGATGCTACAACTAACAGGAAATCAATATACCGACAGGTAGACATAGAATACACGTTTTTTAAAAACCACTTTCTTTGATTCAAGAAAACTTAAAAATGTGTAAATTCACCAAAAACTCAAAATCGAATCTTTTGCACGATCGCAACACTTCCTCTTTACTTTAATCCAAACACGGAGAAATAAAAAAAAAAAAGAAAAACGTTTAATAATTTATATTCAAAACGCACTTCTGAACAAAATAATAAGAATACAACAGGTCGGTAAATGGGAGTTGTAATTAACTCCTATAACATGAATGTACATTATGATTTCCCCGAAGAGCTTCTCAACTTCAGGTTTCTTAGTTTCAGCAACAAATGAGCGCTACGCTGCAACGCAACGATTCCCAAACTGTTCACAACAGTCCACTGATACTATACCTATAAAATTATGAGTCTGACCGGGTGCAGAGTATATAGAGCGAGGTGGATGGGCCCGACGGGCCCACAGAGATTTTAGGAGTTATGTCCACGGTGGATACAGTTGCCAGTCGCGAGCGAGCATCGATAATATATTGTTTTCTGTTCACTACGTCGTTGTAACTTGTTAGTTATTATTATTTTTAACTGGGTTGCATTTATCCGGCGATGTCCGGAATTGACAATGTTTCATTATCATAACAGGGTACTGTTATTTCCGGACAACGTCGGGTAAATACGGTTAGTTGGTAGTTGGACAATATACTGACCATCTTAAAAGAATAGACTGCGCATGTTTTGCAATATTTTGTTGATTTTTATAACGAATATTTGAGTTTACCGAAATCATACATTTCATACAGTTACGTAAGAATACGACCCTCGTTTACCCTACCTCACTTATTCTGACGGGCCAAATAAACGTGTCGGCATATACAAGGGTTGTTTCTATATACAAAACGTACCTACACCTACATATATGCCTACTTAAATGTCATTTGCACAATAGATTACAAAGTAAGGGAAAGTAGGGTGAACTAGATTAACCTCTAAATTTATACAGACTGAAAATCAGTAACGAAAAACGCTTTTTTTTACATTTTCAAGCACGAATAAGTAGCAGGTCAATTTTTCTTACAAAAATAGAAACAAATAGATATACATTGAGTTTTTTAAAATCTTCTATGATTCTTCAAACGCAAATCTAGGGCGTAATGAGAAATATTACTAACGAATAATTGACAGTAAGTATGTGGAAACGAACTCCACGAGTCAAAATATCATATACAAACTGTATTTTGTGTTCAACTCTCTATAATAAAATAGCGTTTTTTTCATGTTATTTTTTCGAAATTTTTGACATTCACTTGTGCAGCAAACTTCACTTCTAATATTAACAAATCACTATTGTTAGGGATGTCACTGTGCAATGGAATCGGTGTTTTTTTAGTTTACCGCACAAGTGTATAATGGGTCACTTTGCAAACAAACATACATGCACATAAGGCAGCTATTTTAAACGGAGCAGGATAAAAATAGCAGGTAGGTGTCTTAAAAATATTAATAGATCTATCAGTTATTTTTTAAAGTAAACATCGTTGTATCTCAACACGTGTTTTGGAATGAAACTTGAGAATAAGTCTAGTTATTTTTGGTATACCCTGTGTATATACGCGTACATAATATTGTATATTTTATTAGCCACTTATATATGAAATAGTATATTTGTGTTTAATGAAGACAGACACTAATTAAGAAATTTATAATTCAAATGAAAATGACAGGAAACTAATAAAATACTAATTATGAAATACGCAAACAACTCGCAAGTAAGTAGATATAATGTCATTTGAATTATTTCGTAACTTTCTTCAGATGCTAAATTCGCAAATACATTTCATTTTTCTGCATGCATACACTATACAGGCATGTAAAGTAACACATTCCGCACTAACTAAACCGATCGCGCTATACCAATTTTACATCAGTTTCTGTCAGTTGTTTTTTGTAACCTATTATGTATAATGTATATCCACCTTTAATTTTAAAGTAAAATTATAATTTATGTAATTCCTTAGATAGATCATAGTAATCTTAGGTAACTGAATTTGATTCGACAGTACTTCTTAAATATTATTAAAAAGATAAAACATTGTATATTTGAAATTGAAAGAATAAAGTTGAGTTTAATTTATGTCCTGTTTCATTAAATTATTAACTGTGGACATAACATTGGCGACGAGGATATTGGGTCAAAGAGATTGTGTTAAGATCCATAACGATGGCGCTTATTGGAAGTATTGAGAATTTTGTTCCGGGGGAAGATTTTACAACGTATATGGAGAGAATGAAACAATTGTTTCTAGTTAATGAAGTAACGGAATCAATGAAAGTTCCGTTATTCATTACCTTAATTGGATCCGAGACTTACAAGATTTTAAAATCTTTAGTAGTGCCTGACGATCCTACCGCTAAAAAGTTTTCTGATATAGAACTCGTCCTAACAAAACATTTTTCACCTGAGAAAAATATTATTGCCGAAAGATTTAAACTAAACAAAAGAGACCAAAAGCTAGGCGAGACAATTGCCGAGTATATCGTGGAACTAAAAGCTTTGGCGCAGTCCTGCGATTTCGGCACATTTCTTCAAGACGCATTAAGAGATCGGTTAGTGTGCGGTCTACAGGATAAAAATACACAGGCGAAACTACTAAGTGCTACGGATTTAACTTTTGAAAAAGCCAGTAACATTGCGTTAAGTTTGGAATTAGCGGAAAAACAGGCAGAGATAATTAAACCCCAGCCGCAGTATGCTGTTAAAAGGTACAATCATCGTACAAAGAAACTGGGTAACGAACGAAAACAAGAAGAGAAGGAAACGAATTTTGGAAATAGAAGTACAGTGGTTTGTCATTATTGTCGGCAAAAGGGGCACATAGCCAAATACTGTTACAAAAGAAAAAACATGAATATGGTGTCTGAAGAGTTAGAAGAGACTGAAGATGTAGCTGAATCGGAAGAATCAGATGGATCGGAAGAATTTGTCGAGTCAGAGAATGTAAAATTAGGACATATCCATCGTACTGACTCGATTGATAAACCGTTATATGCGGAAATCAAAGTGGAAGGGAAACCTTTGCAAATGGAGATTGATACTGGAGCATGCGGGTCGGTTATCAGTCATGAAGATTATATGAAATTGTTCAATACGATACCGTTGAACAAGACCGGCCATAGACTGAAAGCTATCACTGGTCAAGATATTAATATTATCGGAGCAATCCGCGTTCAGGTAGAATCGATAT
The DNA here is from genome assembly GCA_963575645.1 of Xanthostigma xanthostigma. Taxonomy (NCBI): domain Eukaryota; kingdom Metazoa; phylum Arthropoda; class Insecta; order Raphidioptera; family Raphidiidae; genus Xanthostigma; species Xanthostigma xanthostigma. Next base: position 2,223,133 of record OY754470.1, on the reverse strand, counting down.
CGAGTCAAGAGGAATTACACCATCTGGAATTATTCGTAATTCAAAGCGACGTTCCGTTTGTTCCACTACTAGGACGTTCATGGCTGGAAGAAATCTATCCTGGCTGGCGGAAGAGCATCAGTATCAACAAAGTGGTAAATTTTTGTAGCTTAGAGTCTAAGTTAGTCAGTAATCTGAAAATTGAATTTCCTTACATTTTCTCTGAGACGCTCAATGAGCCAATAAAAATGTTTCAAGCTGAAATACATGTCAGAGATGATATACAACCGAAATTTCATAAAGCTTATACAGTACCATATAAATTAAAAGATTCGGTAGACAAAGAGCTCGATAGACTTTGTAAGGAAAACATTATTAAACCGATTAAGTATAGTGAGTTTGCAAGTCCAATTGTCATTGTAAAGAAAAGTAACGGCAACATAAGAATCTGTGTGGACTTCAAACTTACTCTAAATAAGTACGTCCTAACAGAGCACTATCCTCTCCCGAGGATTGATGATATATTTGCGAGTTTGGCCAACTGTTCTGTTTTCTGTGTTTTGGATTTAACTGGCGCATACCAACAATTACCTGTGTCAGATAGTTCTCAAAAATATTTAGTAATCAATACTAACAAAGGTCTATTTAGGTATTTACGGTTGCCCTACGGGTTATCTAGTGCACCATCAATATTCCAGTCCGTGATGGATAGAATTTTATTGGGGTTAAAAAACGTATCTTGCTATTTAGACGACGTTATAATTGGGGGCAATTCCTTAGAAGAGTGTGAGACGAAACTGAAAGAGGTATTAAGTAGACTAAACACGTATAGAGTGAAAGTTAACTTAAGTAAATGCATTTTTTTTGCAAATTCAGTAGAGTATTTGGGACACGTGGTTTCCAAAGATGGAATCAGCCCAAATCCAAAAAAGGTTGAAGCAATTGTAAATGCTCCACCGCCTAAAGATATAACGCAGCTTAAATCTTTTTTGGGACTACTTAACTATTATGGACGATTCATACCAAACCTATCTGCTGAAATAAATGAATTATATAATTTGCTTAAACTCGGTTCAAAATTTAACTGGACACATAAATGTCAGCAAGTGTTTGAAAATAGCAAGCAATTGATATTAAAACATAATGTATTAGCTTTATACGACCCTTCAAAACCAATCATTGTTTCTTGCGATGCCAGTCCGTACGGAGTCGCGGGTATTCTTTCTCAAATTGATGAGGACGTGGAGAAACCTGTGCTATTCACTTCAAGCACTCTTTCAAAAGCGGAAAGTAATTATTCGCAATTACATCGAGAGGCTTTAGCTATAATTTTTGCGATAAAAAAATTCCATAAGTATATTTATGGTCACAAATTCATTATATATTCTGATCATCAACCCTTACGCGAAATTTTTAATCCAAATAAGGGTACTCCATCGGTGGCAGCTGCCAGATTGCAGAGATGGGCAGTCATCTTATCTATGTATGACTATGAAATACGTTATCGAAAAGCATCACAAATGTGTAATGCCGATGCCTTGTCGCGTCTACCCTTAAATGAGTCTACCAATGTCAGTTGCTACAAAATAAATTATTTTAGCTTATCGGATAACGAACCACTGAATTATAAAAAAATCGCCCAAGAAATTAAAAATGATACGCTTTTATCAAAAATCTACTATTATACGAAAATGGGTTGGCCGCGATCAGGACAGGTAAATGACTATTTAAACTTTTATTATAAAAATAGAAAACATTTTTCAATTGAGGATGAATGTGTATTTTATGGAAATAAAATTGTAATCCCCGAAACACAGAAAACGAACGTTTTAGAATTGTTACATAATGGCCACATTGGTATCTTACGTATGAAAATGTTGGCTCGATCTTATGCTTGGTGGAAAGGTATTGATACCGATATTGAAAAATTTATTAATAAGTGTCCAGTATGTCAATCTACTCAAAATTTTAGTCATAAATTCCCAGTAAGTAATTGGAAGGAAAGTGAATACCCATTTGAAAGAGTTCATATGGACTTATTTTACTTTGGTAAACATACACTTCTTACGATTGTTGATACTTACAGTAAATGGATAGAGATTGTATTACTCAATTCATCAAACGCTCAAACGATCATTGAAAAGCTACGTCCAATCTTTGCAGTTATCGGTTTGCCAACGGAGATCGTGTCCGATAACGGACCTCCGTTTAACTCAAGCCAGTTTATCAAATTTTGTGAAATAAACGGCATTAAAGTTACCAAAACACCTATCTACCACCCGCAGAGTAATGGAAGTGCAGAACGTAGTGTACAAACCATTAAGCGTACTCTCAGTAAATATCTTATCGATCAAAAATATCGTAATATTAGTCTACAAGGGAAAATTGACAATTTTTTAATATCTTATAGAAACGCACCTAGTACGGTGACTGGTCGAACACCGGCAGAATTAATATTTTGTTTTAAGCCTAAAACTTTACTCGATTGTATTAATAAAAAAAATAAAGAGTCAGTAAACTTAGAAAAATGTCAAAACTATAAAAATAACAAAAATAAAAACCTTAGTTTTAGTAACAAAAATTATGATCAATCGGATTTTGTAGTAGGTCAAAAGGTCTTCTACAGAAATCATTTTAAAGAATTTATAAAGTGGATTCCTGTAGAAATTCGAAGGAAAGTAAGCCACTTACTTTATGAAATAAATTTAAATGGCAATTTAAAATTAGTTCATAGAAACCAATTGAGAAAATCACGTTTGGAGGACAAATATCATTTTAGCATTCCTGTACCAGATCCAATGACAACGGATACTCAGACGCCTGCATTCAAGCGTCCCCAGCGAACTAGAAAGCCGCCAGACAGACTTGTGTACACAAATTAACAAATATATTTGTAATAATTATAATCAAATTGTAATTAAAACTAAAGGGGGAAAGATATTATGTATAATGTATATCCACCTTTAATTTTAAAGTAAAATTATAATTTATGTAATTCCTTAGATAGATCATAGTAATCTTAGGTAACTGAATTTGATTCGACAGTACTTCTTAAATATTATTAAAAAGATAAAACATTGTATATTTGAAATTGAAAGAATAAAGTTGAGTTTAATTTATGTCCTGTTTCATTAAATTATTAACTGTGGACATAACATAACCTAAATGACGTTTGTTTAAAAGTGAACTGTCAAACATGTTAAAAATGAAGTGAAAGGCAGCTATTTTATTTATTATGTGCAAAAAATACCACATAAACATCGTGGGTATAGACATTATACTTCGCGTGACTTAAAGCTCGCTGGCGCTCGTTTTAAACATAATGCCACAGCTTATCGTACAACAATAGGTAGACGATCTGCTATTACAGTACATTATCTATTGTCACACATTGAATAGGGCTGGTACAAATCCATTCGAATCGATTAAAAAAAAAACGATGGATTGAAATATCGATTGAAGATCTAGGCCGAATGAATTTGATTATAATTTTAGAAAAAAACAATATCGCGCATATTATGTACAAATACGTTTATACGTCCGTCATTGGTAACAATAAAATTTAAATTGAAAATTTCCGATATTTGCATAAATCAAATTTCAATTTCTATATTTTCAACATCTTTCCAGGTTTACAAAATAAAACAACAGTTTTCGAACTTTTCCGATTTTTCCACGTCAGTAAGCATTATCAATAACCGATTTGCTATATGACGTCAAACAAGCTTCACAACAAATTACTTTTTCTCATTTTCGATTTGTTAGCAAAACTCCATTATTACTATTTTTAAACACCGCAATATCTGTATAGAGTACCTTTCACAATATGTACACAACTGCGACCTGTAGACAAAATCGCTTAAGTCCGATTTTGTACTAAAACAAACCTGTTCTAGTTCAAATAAATTCGCGAAAATCATTTCGAATTTATTGACTGATTTAGATTAGATAACAGATTATAGACGATCGACAGTTATTTATAAATGAGCTCGATTTGGAGTTTGCGACTCTCGTACCTACAATATACAAAGCTACCTCGATGCATGTGAGCTTTTTCAATGCTTCGAAAGTCAATGTTATTTCTTAAAACTGTATTTCAATATGAAAAGTTTTTACGTAATGCAAAATTAAGAAAATTAAACATACGCAGTTTTGTATTTTGACACAGTCATAATGTCTAATGGTTTTCACAATGGTGAAATGTATTTTTTCTACATTTTCCGTCGCTGAGTGGAGACAAACAATGTTTTGTATTGAAATAAAACCTTACATATATATAATAAAGTTTTCAAGTAATGGTAATTAAAGGCGCCTCTCTCAAAACAATTAACTCGAAAGTACATAAAAGTATACAAGACGATCAAAAAACTGTTTTTTTTTTTTTTAAACTTAAAAAGTCGTTTTAGATATATAGTAAGTTAATAGCTGCAAGTTTCTTTAGCGAATTTTGTAACCAATCTATCAGTTAATAAAACAGAGTAAAAAAAACAACATGAAGGCAATATACGTTTGCAAATCCGCAGGATGTCAAATAAGTTTGCAGGAATGCAAAGAAGTCTGCAGGAACGCAAATAAGTTTGCTGGAAAGAAAGTACGTCAATAGGGAGACAAATAAATATGCTGGAAAAAAGTCTAACGTTTGCAGGAAATCAAAACGAGGCGATTCCTGCGGACATATTTTTATTCCTGCTGTCAATTATTACAAATAAAGTTATTACTTGCGATTTACAACGAAAAAACGCAAAAATACATTGTACTTAAATTACTAATGGTATTTGAATGTATTTTTAAAGGTAGAATGTTAAAAAAAAACTGCTGTGGTGTAGTTTTGTCACCCCTGGATTGCAAATAGCCTACAAGTACAACACTTCATTTATTTATTTACAATGGCAGTGCCTACACACTTCAACGAACAAAGATTTTTTTGTTAGATTTAATTAAACTGGATGGCACAATAAACTCCAACGCGAAATTAAAATAAGACAAAAAACGTTTATTTTGAACGGTATCAGAGGTTCTAAACTTAACCACAATATTTACATTTACAGAGTTAACGAAAAGTCCACATAAATGCGACAACTCAAATATAAATATGTATTTATTATAGCGTCGGAGGGTTATAGTCTCAAATAAAGAAATTTTAGAAATTCATTAACCTGGTAGCCTCGACCGACGTCAAGAAAATGTTGCCGCCAAAGACAAGATTCACAATTTTGATAAATGATTTCAAGCCTACCACTTTTACATTTTGTTATACCAATAAAAAAAAAATAATTTGAAAAAAAAAATGTTTTTTGATTATTATTAATATTTTTTTTAGCAATCAAAATTAATCTGAAGCATGTTGAATTTATATTATTCTGTGAAACAATTGATTAGAAAATATAGCATGGTATCTAAGTCAAAAAATCGAAAATTCTGAAATATCCACTTAACAAATTTCGTTTATAAAATCGCATAAAATAAATATTCGTATGTAATATGTATGTATGTATCACTTGACAAATATTTATAATAGAAGAGAAAAATAAGGAAAAACTAAACAAAAGAAAAAAGCAGTAATGGAAAAACTAGGTGGCGCCACTTACATCAGTCTACGCACTCAAAACGCTCATATATACAGTGAGTTTGTGAAATAGAGGCGTCAAACAATAACTTCAAGGATCATAATTCTGATAATTTTGGCGCTTGTGCGTTTCATATAAGCTCTGTTCCAAGCTGTTTGAGAACGGTACCAGAACCGTCACCGTCTTGCGCAGTAGCTTACGCGAAACAGTTTGTATCAGGTTTTGAGTATACTGCGCAAGACTGTGACAGTTCTGTTACCTTCCTCAGACAGCTTGGAACATGTCACTTGTCAGTCCGTCATCTCTCTATACATGTAAAAGAAAGTTCCTCCGCCACGTCTGTCTGTCTGAACACGATAAACTCAAAAGCTACCGAACGAATTTTCATACGGTTTTTACTAATATAAAGAGCGATAAACGAGGAAGGTTTCTGTATACAATTTGTAAATATTTTGTCAAAAAAATGTAGCGACATTTGGTAGAATTTTCTCAAAGCTATTAGTTTATACATTTCTGCGCTGTAGTCGTTATCATATGTCCTTAATAGTTTTGCACTCGAGTGAAACCGGGCCGGGCCGCCAGTATGCAACATAATGCTATTTGGATTGGCTAATTTTCAAAAAACAAGCAAAAAAGCTATTTATTATTCATAAAAATATTACTTTCAACCACGATCGCGATAGATCACGTGCTATATTAAAAAATTCTCTCATAATGTGCATCTCTAGAGTTCGACCTAGATTTGACTGCAAAGAAGGGCCACTCTATCGCCGTTTTGTCCGATGATACTGGTTGTTAAGCGGATGAGTGATATATATATATAACTATTATATAACCTAGCTGAACACGCCCTAATCAAGGATGGCAACGTTTTGATTTTAGTCGAACCACCCCTTTAAAAAGAAACATTTCGATTAATAAATTGGTGAGTGGGCATTTCTTGACGATGCCAGCGGCTCGGGGTAAGATCTTATAAAAACGAATCTTATGTAAGTCCTTTCTAGAAAATTTTCTGGCAAGATCTCTGAGATTTATTGTCTGTTTTATACATCAAAAATATTTTAATTGGATTATAAGTTATATGAGTTTTTGTTTTGTGTAAAATAAGCTAATGGAAATGGCGCAAGTTATTAACAATAACACGAATCGAGACAGGTGTTGCGTTAGCCATATAAATTTCATGTTATTTTTGTACAGCCCTTGATATGTTGAAACATTATTTACAATGCGGATATGACAATAAAAAGCTTCTGCTAAAGACAATTGTTCTAATTTTAGACAAGTTAATAAATGTATCCATTAATCCTCGGCGAAAAAGAAGAATGTCAAAAACTACACGAATTTGTTTTCGAGAACTATACAGTGAGTCGTAGAAGGTTCATTACATTTAATTCAAAATATTTCTTTTTTACTGTGCCATATAATTAAATATTTAGATCTATCACTGGTTATAAAAAAATATAAAACTACTCACTGTAGACTTTTCAACATCTTAAGTGACCAATATGCTACTATCGTATTCTGGTAGCTCTTACCTGAAATTAAAAGAGAAGTTCGTTAATAAAAAAAATAACAGTATCTAATATAGGTAAGTTATAAAATGGGAGTTATAAAATATTATGAAATTTGGTTTTTTTCATCGATATTGTCAATACGTACCTACAGAAAAAACGTACATTCCTGGTTTTTAAGATCCATTTTTACACAACTTCTTAATTTAATACTCGCATCCACATTTTCAATGGACTTAAAAATCGCAAGGAATTGGACAAAATACAATTAAGCATTTCTGTTAGAATTATGCAACCATTTCCTGATTTGCTTTCTGAAACTACTGAAACCGATATAGATTATATATTAATATATTACAATAATGGGGAGGGGGGGGGTAGACACTTTTACAAAATTAGACATTTTACGTTGCTGATAAAGAAATGAGTCACTCTGTATAAAATATTTATTCAAAGGATTATGAACACCAGGTAAAGAGAGGCGTGTAATAATGTCAACAGATGCTATCATCAAAAGCAATATTGGAATCGCGGTTATGAGGTCGTTTTGGAGTCAAATTCACTCCTTCGTGGATCGAATTGCAATTACTAAAATGTTATTTATTGGGCAAGCGTCGTCTTACTCGACAGGGATCAACTAAGTTTAAAAAAACTGTGTATTGCAAAATTACTTACTATTTTATAATATTGTGTAATGTCTATAGATCCGGTGTGACAATATAATTTTTTTGTTCACTTTTTATTGTGGATAAAATACTGTAGAGTTCGAATTATAAATGACTTGGATATTATAAATTGTCTGACACACCTGTGTACCAAAAAGAAAGGCAACACGAAACAAGCTGCTGAACCGATTTTGCTAAAACTTATATGGGACAAACTTTGAGCCATACTCTACCGAATAAAAAAAGAATCATCAAAATAGGTCCACAGCCGGCGAAGATATCGACGGATAGACATATAAAAAAATTTGAAAAATACAATCAAAGGAGAACCTCCTCCTTTTTTTTGAAGTCGGTTAAAAAATAATAGATTTTTCGTTATCTTATTTTCTGTAAATTATTTTGTGTTAAGATCAAGCGATTTAAAAAAAATAAATGAAAAAGACTCAAAATATCTACCAAAAACTATTTTTTTTTTGATAAAAATGGGTTTACTACAAGATGAAACAAAATATATATATCAAGCAATCCAATGAGCAATAGAGTATTTTTAGATGTAGTATTTATTTCCCTAACAAATTACTAAATTCCTCTAGACATTCCAGGCGTACGATTAAAAGTTCAAAACTACAAATTGTTAAAGTTATAAAAGTGCAAATTTTTTTGAACACTTATCATAAAAAATACACACTTGACCTTCACTCAGATTCCATAATATGCATAAACAGAATGCCAAAACAAGACAGCCTTCAGAAATATAAACAGCTATTCAAATTTATATATTATGATAATTAATACATTACAAGAAATATAAAAGTTTCAAATTTTTTTTGTTCAATTTTTAAAATATCAACGGTTATCTATAAATAAATAAATACCCCAACCCGAATTAATGAAAAGAAAGTAAAAATTGAAAACAAATTTGAACGGTTGTTTTTCATTGATTAGTTTCAATCTATTTGAAAAAAATATTTTAAAAAATACAGAATCTCAATAACAAATTGAAAGATTTTATTTTTTGAAAAATTACACGCAAAATATTGAAATGGGAACAAGTTATATTGGATTTTGAGTTTTGAAAAAACAGGTAAATTTGAAAAAAAAATATTTTTAATAGGTTAATTTAATAACATAAAAGACATCTAAAATATTTTTCTTTTTAAGGCCATCGACTGTTAATAGAAGAAATATAAGAGATACAAATATAAAATGTCTTAATCAGGTCCTGGAATCACAAATCGAATGTACATATAAACGCTATATCCAGACGAAAAATGTGTAACGGAGTGCATTGGGGTAAAAAGTAATTTGACAACTTTCAAAGTGGGATCTTACAGTCACGGATGCTGCAAGAAGAATACTCCGTTCCATTTCAATATATATTTTACGTTTCTTTCAAATATGACATTCATATCTTTTTTTAACACGCTTCCGTTAACTTCGCTTGTATGTTGTTGCAAGTATATATACAAAAAACTGAAACATGATTTTCAATTGAAGAAGACTGTAGATTATAGACGCTAAACAGTTTAGGTCATCAGCGTCTATAGTCCGTGAAACCTTACATAGATGATAATATACAATATTTTGATATTTTAACTATAGAAATATTTAAATAATAAATTTAAAAAAAAATGAAAATAAAAATACGTGGTAGAGGTGACGGTGCCGATGCGCTTATACCAATTTACTAAAAAAAGTAGGAAACAATATGAAAATTAAAAACATATTGTACTTGAAAAAGTCTAAATCTATAGACGAAACGTTGTACACTAATAAATCTAACTTTTTGTTCACAATCCTGCAACTTTTCTTGTTATTATCTCGATGGACACGATATCTAATATATATATCTACAATATACGAGTACTAAAAAGGTACTCGGTATGTATAACCATATAAAAAGTGAAAATCCAATATTTCAATTTTATTTTGACTCCGGTTTTTAAAAGAAAATTACCGTAAACGTTTATAAGGTGTACGCTTCAACATCGGTATGCGGTCGGTGTTATCAATAAACCATTAAGGATATTGATTTCCCCGAGGAAAATTTATGTATGCGGAAAATAACACAGCTACAATAAAATTCTGTGCCCTCATTTCACTATTATAACTTTCCGGGTTTTTTCGAAGCTAATTCCTGCTTTTAGGATTTTTTCTGGACCTTTTCTGGAATTTTATTGGGGTTTTTTTCCGAGTTTTATCGCGGCCTTTTCCGGGTTTTTCGGGACCTTTTGCCGGGTTATTTCGGGGCTTTTTTGCGGGTCTTTTCCCCCATTTTTCTGGGCTTTTCACTCAATTTAAAGAATATATATTATTAATATAGATAACATTTAAAATTTATAGAACAAATTTTACGTGAGGAGGGGGGGTGTTCCCACCACGTATTACCAAATCTCACCAAGGCGGAGAAGGAGTCCAAATTTAAACAAAAAAAAAACACGTCATGTAAATAATGAACGTCCCCTAACCTCTCCGTAGTCCGATAAAAAGTAGTTTAAAGTTTCGATCCAATAGGTAATATGTCAAGTTTCATCAAAATCGGTTCGGCCGTTCTCGAATGACGCTGCGATAAACAGACAGAGACATTTTATTGATTAAAAGTTAAAAATGTGTGAAGTTAACATTTCACACAGTTTTTTAGCTTTTAAATAATCTAAAAAAGATTGAGGGTTTCAAGTTGGTTATTTTTTCTGTGAAGTTTTACTGTACCAAATATCAATGTTATTTACACAGGTACCAACCACATAAGTTAGTAACGATTTACGATAAAGATACGGCAAAAAATATAGCTATAGGTACAATATTATGTTCACTTAATTTACATTACCTTACGTTTCAAATAGTCTAAGCTCCGACCGTACGAAAATTTAATGGACAACAATAATAAAATATTACTGAATGATAAACCCTGTATAAATCTGTCCTTGGAAAACTTATTTCCATAATTTGCATTTTATAATTTCCCGTGCCAGTGCACGTGAAAATATTTAATTTAATAATAAATTGCAATGTCTATTTTTATCTATACCAGACTGCACTGTATGCACACACCTATGACGTCATAAAAGCAGAAAAAAAATATCGGAATTAGTCAATAAAAGCGGTGTAGTGTGTCATTATGCCAATATTTTGAACTTGTATTTTGTAAACAAAGTATCAATAAAGAATATTAAAAAAAAATTAAAGGTACGGAAGTCTCTCCTACACATCTATACTAATTTATAAAACGCATGTTTGAACGGATTTAGCTTGAAAACTATTTGACGAATTCTGATGAAACTTTTTTTGGAATGTTTGTTGGGTCATTCCCTATCAAATTAACCGAGAGTTGGAATCGATCCCTTCCGATTTGGATGAAATTTGGTCACAAGTTTTCTTTCATCCTATAACGAAGTTTTACCAGCGGAAAAGTTAAAAAGAAATTATTAAGAAAAAATTTATCATTTTTTGGAATCTTCCAAATTTTTTTAATAACTCGAAAACTATTATAGTTACAAAAAACAACCTTGGTTCATGTTAAAGAGGATATTTGGGGCTACAAAAAATACATTTGAAAAAAACTTCAAAAAATCAAAAAATTGCAAAATTTTGAAATTTTCAAAATTGAATAAATCAAAAATTTATTTTTTTTTTGCTCAAATTTTTTTGTAGACTACCTCTATCTGTTTTTACAAGCCCCTAAAATTTTCAGAGAGGTGTTCTTTATTTCGAAGAAATGATTTTTTGAATTTTGTTAAAAAATTAAATTATATACTTATTGGTCAAAATTATGAAATTAAATATTTGTTTAAAAAAGTTTCTTTTTTCAAAATTCTAAAATTAATTTCTTCGAAAAAAAATTGGTTGTCTGTAAAGTCGGTTTACGGACGATAGTTTTACGTGATAACGTATTCCGTAATACATAACCTAAATTTATATAATAATTATAATAATTCGAATCTATGATATTGCATCTTTCGCTTCAAATTTAGGTAAATTTTATTAAGTAGAATAATAAAACACTATAAAAAGTATACTATTATTATATAAAAAACAACTATGGCATGTATCTTTTTTGCGCATGCGCCGATTTTCCCCAAAAAAAAAACAAAAATTTCTAGTAAAAATAGATAGAGTAAAAACCGTTTTAAAAACTATATTATTATTATGTAAAACATCATTATAAGAGATATATTCTTTTACGCATGCGCCGATGTTCCCCAAAAACAATAGGCCATTTCATATTTGCATATTAAACATCCTCCCAAAATTTGGTTTCAATCCGCTTATGCTTGGTGTCGGAATGATAAGAAATGTCAAAAGTGACGTTTGCAACTGTCAAAGTATTATGTTCTAATAATAATTAGTTATTCTAATACTTAACTTAGAAGGCGTTGCATTTTACAAAATACTAATGTCAAAAAATTGAATTAAACATTAGAAATGCAGCCGTTTTCATGTTAAGACAAGACATACGTTCTCTTCTAATTTCCATGTACGGCAAACAAAGACGACCGACCGCGTCGCGCCATGCATTAGACAACATTGCATTTATACAGCTATTTTTCTATATAAATTTGCATAAAAAAACTGTTTAGGCAAATTCTGTTATACGAAATCTATGTAAAATGTTCTCCTCTTTCGTTTAAGACTGGTTTCAAACCGATCTGATTTAAATTGAGCGAGAAATTATCAAAAAGCACGCACAGGGTCAAGCGGAACGTTACGCGTTAGGAACGTTACACTTTTTCGTGCATGCAGCCGGTGTTTTATCAATTTATAAGATTGGTGATTCATCAATTTATAAGACGTTATCACGTCAAAAGAAAAGCACCTCTTTGAAATGAATGCTAAATCTAAATATATAAATACACGTATGTACATTGTACATAAAATTAATATGGAGTATCTACATTAGTATAGCATCTCGTGCAGGTAATTTACTGAACGTACTAAAAACTTGATTTCGCTTACCTAGTTGGTTGTTAGTTATACAGGAGATAAGCGGAAACTAAATTTTCGTTGCTATTTCCGGGATGCATGCACATTCAGTTACACAGTACTATATCCTGCGGCGTTATTTATGTCAATAAGGTCAGTGTCACACCTATACCGCCGAATATTTACAAACGATTTTTTTATTAAATCATTAAAATGCGCTCCGTCCGGCTGGAATAACCGCTTTGGATGTAACGTACAACGGTCTTAATAATTTTTTGATGATAGTTTAATGTTTTCTTTCAAGAGACTGACGTCATTTGCACCAAACATCACGGCCCGCTAACTATACAACCAAATATTTACAAACGATTTTTTTATGGGGAATTATAAAATGGTCGAATAAAAAAAAATCTTGGTGACTGATGATAAGATACTGTTTTAATAACTTGAGATATTAAAATAATAGTTGGGTGACTAAATTACTAAGTGAGCGACTAGAATGCCTTCGGTAATTTTGAAGCAGATATTTTCTTTTGTTTTTACTTTTTATTTTTTTTTCACTTTGAGACTACAACTTAAAACTCACATTTTCATGAAGATTGAAAACCACCGCTTTTTTGATAAAAGGGTATGCGAATTGTCTCGCAGTGAAACGCGATGGGGCAAGGGTGGAGTTTTTAAAAAAATAATTCCGGGTTGAACGATAACGGGGTATGCGAATTAAATAGTTAATTGTTTGAATAGAACTGCGTTTTCTAAAAAATGTATATTTAATTGACAGTCAATTAAATATATATTTTTTAGAAAATGCAGTTCTATTCAAACAATTAACTATTTAATTAGGTCGCTCAAATATTATGAAGCTTCCCATTTTGTATTTTAAGTAGGTAACTCAAATGGATGTTTGTAAGTTACTATTCTGTTGATTTCTCGTCACGCGCAGTCAGTCGCTCACTTAGTAATACAGTAACCAAAACTGATTATTTTTGTCACCCAAAATTGTAATTTACAGTCACTCGTTTAACATTTGCACCAAACATCACGGTCCACTATTCTATACAGTCAAATATTTACAAACGATTATTTTTATTATATCACTTGAATGAGTACCGTCTAACTGAAATAACGCCGTTGGATTTTTTTCTCTAACATACAACGGCCTCAATAAATTTTTGATGATTGTTAAATATTTTTTTCCTTTCAAGAGGCTGATGTCATTTGCATCAAACACATTCTCGATATTCAGGGTGAACACTGACTAAAAGATTCTATTGACATTTTGCGTTTGCGAGTAAACTTCAGGCAGATCGTGATGAAATAATCGCGACTATAAACCGAAAAAAGAAATACATAAACACCGAAAGTTCTCCCCCAAAAGTTGTTTTTACAGTGCGCATCAAAAGTTTACGTTTAAGTAAAATTATAGAATTTGGACCGTGAGGATATCGTCAAACATTTTATTATCGCTTTTTAATAAACCAACAGATAATTAGTTCCAATGATTGAAAAAAATCGAAAAAACACTATTTTATAGCAATGCAGACTAAAAAGTAAAAAATAATTTTTGAATATAAAGATGTTCTTCGACAGTTATAGGAAGTTTCTCGACTCAATATAGAGGACGTCCTATCGCTGTTGAACAAAATCTTTATATATTTAAAAATTATTTTTTACTTTTTAATTTACATATAGCTTTAAAAGAGTCTTTTTAAACGAATTTTATTTATTCTGCTAAGCAAAGTGACTATCTAAATAACATTAGTGATTACAAACAGTGCTTTAAATTTTGTAATCATTGTGGTTACGTAAGAACACAAATAGTAGAATATGGTCAAATATTTTCTAAAAAAATCTTATCGATTGTCTTTCGAAAAGACGAAATTTTAATCCTAAAAGATACATTATATTAATTGTTTGTTGCATTTAGTTCAAAATATCGGATCTCTATCCGGAAAAAAAATCATAAATCGAGGAGTGACTTTTGATGCGCAGAGTACCTATATTTTCCGAATACAGAATATTACTGAATTAGGTAAATGACCCCAGCAGGAACACGCCTGTAATGTTTACATAATAAAATTCTTGTGGTTTTATAGCACGCCACCACGTTCGTCCAAGCAAAAAAAAAGATAAAAAAAAGGTTCGTCTAATTTAATATGTACACCAGACATACCCAAAATAGTGCCTACATATCGTAATTTACTAGCCTAAAGAAACCGAAACCTTTACACTGTATAATCTACGATGAACCTCTAAGCTCTCAGTCACCCATAATATAATCGATGGTCTAAAAATGAAATCATGTTATTAGTATAATTTTTGTCTATACATGGTATATAGGCAGATGCACTATTGCCATTGGTCGGATGGAGAAACCTAAAAATCTCGACGTACTTACACCGTTGTAAACGAGTTAGCACAATTTTAATTTTCTTATATGATATATACGCGAAATCTGGACCCATTTTAAGATAAGGAGTTTAAAACATTTCAAAGATGGTAAAAAAATAGTTAAAATTTAAAAAAAATTCTGCCGCTTCGTTTTTAGATTCTGCTAGAGCCAAATTACCGGGAAATACCATCGGCAGAAATTTTCGAGAATTTTATATATATTATATAGATTTCTTAGAAATGTGCTTAATAGTGTCGACAGTCCTGGGCATGCGCACCTTCCTAAAATACCCCCTTTTGACTAAAAACGTTTGGAGGTCGTTTTTATAGAAAGCCAAAAAGTCGCAAGGAATCACACTGATAAAAAGTGTCTCGTACATTTTAAAAACAGCGCTGTACTGTGCCGGCAATGTATAGAAAATACTTTGGATTGATGAGTCCAACCTGTAAACTGACACTACAATCGAGTGGCACGCACGAGATATACGTACCGTAGCGGCGTACTGTGCGATCGGCGAAAGAAGACCGGTGGGGAAAGGGCAAGAAGTCGTTGATGTGTTCCCAAATTATCGGAATTCATAGGCGGCGCATAGCAAGGCATGCAAACAATGTATATAGCTTTAAATTTTAAGGCATTATTTTGAGCCTCTAACTCGCACATTTACATTCGCACAATTACATTCGCTATGACCTCCCTAGCGCCACTTCTAACTGTTTTTCCCTTTTTACTTTCCATTTTGATGATATTCAGACAACACCCCTCAACTTAGTCCGTGAATGCACACCTATGTACTGTCTGGTGTATGATTTTTTTGTACTGTTAGCAAGTGTCGCTGTGTAGTCGTACAGCTATGGCAATAGTACAATTATCGGGATACGACAATTGCGACACGTTTGGTCGACTGGACTCCCTTATTGCATAGAAGCGGTTCCAGGATCATTACCTTTTACCAATATAAAATACATGTGCGCTCTTCTGCAATAAGGTCATAGGACTACATACCATAGACCGGTCTTCTTTTAAAAATCCAACAGTACAGGTAAGTATTATAGAGAGCGCGTTCAGCTAACGGGATCGAGGCCATAAGACAGTACCCACAGCCCGCAGCCCCTATATTGTACTACACTGTCTTGCGGCGCCGCCACAATCTATCTTCTATCGGTATAACCTATATATTCTCTTCTATACTATCTTTCCACGTAAGTACCTACACAATATCGATGACGATAATAACGAGGGGTTTTCGACTAAACGCTAGCTTATAGTGGAAATATGTTTTCAGTTATTACGTATAAGCTTGAACTTAAAACAGTCACGTGTTCATATACAGTTGAAACGGCAAGACAAGCAGTTTTGTCATTCAAGCAGGGGCGGAGCTTGATTTTTCGGAGCCTAGGGCTTATTGAAGTCCAACGGGTTTCCATTTATTGTTAGATTAAGAATCTTTAAATCGGGATTTAAAAGTAATTTCTAAATATCATCAAAATCAGAGTGGAAAAATTGGTGACCTGCCGAAACAAATATTACTACAAAATATCTTACAAAATTGTCAAAATTTACCCCCAAAAATGCAAAAATTCACTCAAAAAATTAAATATGTAATACCTGTGCGGCTGTGCCCTCCATCTTGAAGTTGCCCATGCCTTCCTCTTAATAATTTCAGACAAATGTTCAGAAATCATTTCAATTCAGTGTTCATCAAGTTGTCTGTCTTACTTATTTTTTTTTTTTGACTCGCACTACCGTTCTCAAAGCGAAAAAAAGCCAATATAACGACGAAAATACGATGAAAACGGTGTGTGGGGGGCCTTTGTAACGACTTCAAATGCGTGATATTGCTATTTAGAAACCAATTAAGCACGTATACGTTTCTAAACGTCATCAGGATAATAAAATATCATTGAACTGACTGAAAGCGTGCAAATCGAACAAGCAAAGAGACAGAAGATGATAGAGAAGTATTACGTCAACAAAATAAGGCACTTAAATTCAAATTAGTCGTTAGCAGTTTGTATGCTCAGTTGTTAGGTGATACCTACATAAACACAATGTACAGACATTTATGGCAAAAGTACGTGTATACAGCCAATATCGAAACAACAATCAATTATTCAACATGAATACTGTCGGTTCGACGAAAACGCGCCGAATAATATACTGGATGTCCTGCTAAATATGACTACAATAGGGTCGCTACACATGTTAAAATTCAGTCATTTTGAACAGTGGACAGTATTATCAAAGTGTGTAGGTTTTCACGCCCGTTGTTGTTCCAAATCTTCTAGGTAAGCCGTGGTTTATTGGTATGTGAGTACCCTAGAAGGACACTTCACCCGCTACCACATCGCCTTTGATAACATCTACCGCAGTTGTAGACGAAACATCAGGTAGAAATATCAATTGATACAAGCCCGGAAACCAAGAAGATTTGGAAGTATTCGTCATTCGTAAACGAATCATGTAAACCAATCGAAACTTAAAAATTGTTTTTCACACTCCCATAGCCTTCTTGTAATGTACCTACATAATCCCCAAAGAAAAAAACAGGTGAGAATCGTTCTATTGTCGAAAAAAAAAACAAGCAAGAAAATATAAATTACAGACAGATGTTGAACTATCCTGAACTTTGTAACCGGACTGTAGATGCGTACAGTCCTATTTGCATTTATACCGATGGATGTAATCTCGTTTTTCATTTAATCACGAACGTCCTTTGCAAGTAGGACAGACGTGTGTAGGAACGTCATATATAACAGAACTTTGTAACTGTTCATGTTTTCCAAGGGGGACACTCGGAATATTTAATTAAACGATTGGGCGTTGCAAGGAAATAAAGACATCACCAATAACAGTTATTACAGTGAACACTGATTACGTCAAGCAACGATGTAGAAACATTATTTTATTCTTTTTCCCCGACTGCGACAGCAAAGTGGTTATGTTTTTTCTTATATTTCTTTTTTGATGTCGGTTCAATTTTTTTAAAATTATTTTTATGATGCACTGCATACAATAATTATTAAATTTTGACATTCGGAGTAAGTCCATCATCGTGACTTTTCTGTGATGTAACAAATTTTTGAAAATTAATGTAGCTACTTCGTAAGGTTACTTAGATTGTACAAAATGCTTTCGGCAAATTTCAAATTGTGGTCGCAAAAGGCATTTTACAAGATTTGGTTTGCTAGAAAATTTCAAATAACAAATTTTTTTTGTCTTACAAATATCAAAAAAACGAGACTGTTTCAAAATTCCTTTACAGCACGATATGTTTCAAATTACGGAAAGTAACATTTATTTTCTTTACTAATTGTATGTTAAAAATACTGAGAAATTTAGCTTGTTCAGCTTTTTTTTATACAAAAGCTATTTTTGAGAATCTACATAAAACTTGAAAATTCCAAATAAGACTCTTTTGCAATACAACCAGCAAAGTTTTTCTCGAGTTGATCAGCTTCAATAACAAAATAAATCAATCTGAAAATATCTGAATAAAGTATTTTATTACGGCTTATTTCCTTTCAATTTTTTTCGTGTTGAATCAGCTTCTTTTATATTATGGACATGAATGTCGTGTTATATGATTTTATTTGAAAAGAAAAAACATTCATCGGGATGTATTTTTGATACACAAACAAGGGTTGGGTATCACGATGTCATTCAATCTTAATTTTTGTTTAATAACGTATCGAATTTTTGTATTTACTTAATTGTAATTAATAGATATAACGAGAACTAGCGCACATATATTGCTGAAATCAGAAATGGATAATCTACCCAAAACTGCAAAAAATTGCCATTAAAAAATGACGATGGTGTCATTGTGGAAACGGGAATCAATGTTTTATAGCTTTTTCCCGCGACAATTTAATTTTACTAATATGATATAATTTTTAAATCTTACATATTGTTTTAAAACTCTGAGAACCTTCGGTTCTCGAACGAAGCTCCGCTTCTTATTATCGAGTTTATGGTTGTACTTCACTACAGCAAAAGACTTTTTTCAAATCGGTTCAGTAGTTCCAGAAATTATCCGTGACATATAACCATACTAACTGTTCTTATTCAAAATATTCGTATAGATTTTGAGACGAAAAGTTTGGCGGGTTTCGAGTCTGATATTTTATCTATAGGTATGTGTTTGTTTACGATATAATTTATTATCTTTTCTAAAACATATTGCATGAATAAAAATATCGATAAGAAATTGCTGTGAAACAGTAAATTGATATTTTGGTTCATTAAAACTTTCCTTCGACTTTTAATGAGCCCAAGATATCATTTTACTTTTCCCGGAGAACGTATCAAATTATCATATTTAAAATAAATTCAAGGCACTGCGTTAAAAAAATTTCTGGGCATTAAATAACATTCCTTTAAGAATGAATACTTTGTTCTTACAAGCGTGTAAGTATAAATTAAATTGGGAACAAGAAAAATTCTCGCTGCACTAATTAAGGTCTAGAAAATGTCCATTGTGCATTCTTGGCATCCTAAACAGTTCAGGGTCTTCACGAGAAGACGCCCAGTTGGTTTCAAACGGTTAGACTCCCATTATTTTTTTTATTGTCGTGGTCTTCACAGAAGTTATTTTTGGGTTAAAACCTCTAATTAATTAGTTCTCAGAGTTATAATGGAACCAAATGTTTTATTTTGAGGGCCACTCATTAAGTGGTGGGATGATCCGTCTTCCTGACCACACCAAATCGTACAGCCTTGGTGAGTTCAACACAGGGATGTAACATAGTACAAATGACACCGTATTACAACATTTTTATGTCGATCTCGCCCTTCCAATTCGAACGAACAGACAAAATATTATCCCTCTCTGTTGGGGTTGGGGCGGTTTATTACTTGTAAGATGTTGGAACTAAGAAATGAGTTGAGGGATAAAACGTGACTTTCTGCGATACAATAAAAGTCGAATTCGAACATAAAATTAGTCTGTAAGGAAACATTAAATTTTGTTATCGAAAATTGTTTTGTTTCCCCTTCTGTCTTAAATCTGTCTAGACAACAGGAAGAAAATATTGCCAATTTTGTGTCTCTTAAATATTCAATATTTCTATTAATTACTATAGAGGCCCGTTCCTGCTTCGCCCGAATTTGTAGATTGCCACCGTTTTTTCGTCGAGTTACGTTGCAAAATTGGTCTTCACGAAAAGCGCTTTTATTTTAACGCGATCATGTCTATCCTGAAGGTTCGTTCTAAATAGTGGAGAAAGAATTTTTCAAATAAGTGCAGTGGTTCCGGGAATTACCCTCCACATTCACACTCTCTTTCTATAATATTAGTATAGATTACCAAAAACGGTTTAAATATGTTTTTTGTAATACAATGCATTGCAAGTGCATCATTACAATATTGTTTTCGAGGAAGAACGTTGACTTTTTCATATCAATACAAGTGCAGTTCAAAAGAAAAATATTTACGTCCCTTGGGTCGAAAATAAGCGAAAGTGACGCCATCCTACGCAATGATTTTCCGCAACGTACTATTTGATTTAACAAAAAAATGTAAACAACAAAACATATCTTGTTTTGTTGTTAGCTGTTAAATGATTATAATAAATGCTTATAGTTCGTTTTGATTAAATAAAATTTGAATCAAATACAATAATTTTTCGAGTAGACTTGAAATGAGCTGTAAGACGTAAGTTTTCAGCTAAAGTACAAAAACATTCTTTACAGAAAATAGCCTTTAACAGTAAATTGATCAAACCTCATTTAATGTAAATACCTACACAGCTGACCTATTTCCCTTGATTGCGCATATCGTTTACAAACACACAAAACAAACAAAATTACATGTAATTTGTGTGTTTATTTGTAAAATTGTCGTCATTACAATGACATATAACACGACGTACCCGACTGCAGACAAAAGAAATTCGCTTTTTAACAAAAATTTCATATTTGTTATACTTAACTCTACAAATTGATTGCGTTTTTGTTAAGGCTATTTTTAGTGACAAATTAAACAAATAAAACAGGATCTGTTAAAAATAACATAATAAAAATTACATAACAAATGAGAAAAATATATTACACAATCTTTGAGATTATTAAAAAGCATTTACTAATCACAATTGATATATAATATTTTACAAGGTTTTTATTAATTTCACAAGTTAGTTAGGGTCAAGTCTTGTAATCCTTTGGGCCATTTTCAAAATATCCGATTGGCTTGAATATTTATGTACAAACACGATACAAAAGTTTCGTCTCTAACTTAATGATGCCGTCAGAAGACCCATCGAAATGTCTCGATACTGAAGTTTACCAAGCATGATTCGAGCCTGGTTGCACCTATTTTACCAGGCTCTGTTGAGATTAAGGGGGGTTTCCCTTATAACCTGCACCAACAGCACTATCGAAACCACAAATATGATATACCTACACCTATTATAAATAAATGTTTGTCTGCTTGTCTTCTTCTATAGTAAAAAAAATTGTTTTTTTACAATGAAGGTCATCTTTGCGTGGGATTTTTCAGTCAGGTGAATAATATAAACAATATTAATTTATACTCTTGTGCAAATGAAATTATAATATCAAGTGGATGCTATACATTCTGTAATAATTGGGTAACGCTATAAAAGTGCTAAAATCGATATTTAAATTTTCAATCGAAGTGAAATTTAGTGTTAAATAGGATGTCATATTTTATAAAAATAGATTCAGCCGCGACTGGCAGTCAGACAGACAAACATTAATACTGGAAATGGGTTCAACTCTCGAGGTATCATGCAAAATAGCCAGACCTGACAACTAGTGTTGGGCATAATCGACATATTTCAATAATCGAATGAATCGAAATAATCGGTTTTTATAATCGAATAATCATTCGAATTATCGATTATGAATGATTCGAATTATCGATTATGAAATATTCGAATGATCATTCGAATTATCGATTATGAATGATGCGCAAACTTGGCAATTATTAATTTCGTTTTATTTACTTTTACAGTATAAGCGAATGATCATTCAAAATATCGATTATGAATTATGTTCAAACTTTGCAATTTCCATTTGTTAATAGTATTACTTAACACAATATTAATAATGGAATCCCTGGTATGATCGAATAGAAATAGAAATATATTTGTTATGCCCTAGATCAGCGGTTCTCAAACTTTTTTGGTGACGGAACCCTTTTGGAAAGCGAAATACTTGACGGAACCCTCAATAAAACAAAAATGTCATTATATGCATTCTTTATCAATAAGCATAATACGAGGACAATGTAACAGTTACTTATTAATAGTATTATAATCCGAAATAAAAATAGAAATACAAATAGACAGTGCAAGCAATTCTCGACTTTATGTTTTGTTCATAACTATAGCGCCTAATCTCAGGGGTGGCTTTTATCAAAGGGACTGCGCTCACACAAGTAGATACCTATCGGCGGCGGTATAGTACAATAATAATTTGTACTGTGGTGGCGACTAAGTTTGGCTGCGCCTCGTGAACATCGCCTCAAACAGAGAGAGAGGTGTTTTTAATATTTTTCTAAATTCTTGCGAAGCCCCCACAGGAGTTTCGCGGAACCCTAGGGTTCCGCGGAGCACACTTTGAGTAAGGCTGCCCTAGATGGATACATCGTCAATTTACATAATGAGTTAAACATTAAAATTTAAAAAATCCTTAATGTCATAAAAACAATTTTTTAGGAATTTGATTTAATGCAGAAACCGAATGATATATCGATATATCACATTAATATCGACAGTGGACATAGCAATAGTACTGTGTCGGGATTTAATATTCATTTCATATTTCATAATCGATTCAAACGAATGATATCTCGGTTGCCATAATCGAATGATCGATTATTCGGCCATAATCGAAATATTTCGATTATATCATTCATAATCGCCCAACACTACTGACAACCTCCAAAGAAAATTAAATTATTGCCCTGCTAAAACTGTTTATAGATACTAATATTGGTGGATTAATATGGGATAGGATAGTAAATAAGTTTTGCAAACAAAAAAATGCCACTGTCATACAATTATCACAAAAAATCCCACACGTTAAAACTTTACAAACGTCATTTAGTACTGGATAGTTGCTAACACTAGATTTTTTTAAAGTTAATTTAAAAAAATAGTAGCTAATAGATTGCAGACAATTTTAAATAAAAAAAAATACCTTACGCTTCAGTTAAATTTTTCCCACTCTATTGTTCTTCTCGGTAATAAGAAAATTAATTATAAGCTCCCTGAAGTTCAACAATTAAAAAAAAAAAAACTCTGCAACTCCGTCAAATCTAATTTCCCAATTCAACAATAAAAAAAATAATCTCATTATTCTATTAAAGAACAATTTGTTTTTTATATTTTCATCAAATGAATAGGACACAAGGAACAAGGTCAAACATCACAAAGCCAATGCAATCAGTCAACATAATACAAAAACCTATTTGATAGAGTAACACCTCGTGTTAGTCTATTTCAGTTCAAATAAATATACGTCAGTACTGACGGAATGAGATAGTTATAGCAAGATTTTTGCTGATCTGACCTTTTAAACAGTGAAATCATTTTTCAATTCGATTCACTGGTTCTTGAGTTTGGAGGTGTTACCAATTTCCAGATTCAACAGTTCGAGAGTTACAAGTTTGCTATAGGCAGGTAGACAACGAAGTTCGCCATGTTAGGGTTCCATTTTACGATATCGGTATGGAACAGAATTGTCATTTTCAAATTTTCTAAAAGATTCTCAAAACAACTAAATATGGACAGATCCTATTTGCTCCAATATCAAGGTTGTTCCAATTAAGCTTTGCAGATTATTTGGCTGATTCGGTGTAGGTACAAATTGTATAAATATATTTGTTGTCGAGCATCTATAATCTACAATACATTACTTCTTGGTCGAAGGAATGCGCATGCACACACGGCTAAAAACGTCAAGTGCAAAGTCACACGTTTTGACGAATGGCTAAGCACAGCAGATTAAACTTGATTACGCAATGCTCATTATTTATAATTCTCCAGCAACATCCATTTATTATTTACGTGTCCCAGTGACCGCGACCTTCAGCATAATAAACGCTGCAGCTATTCAAACTTACAGTTACACCTACCAAGAGACAGGCCTGGACTGGCAACTTTTTTGAGCGGGCCCAATCTCCAGTCTTAATTTTTACTGTCCTCACCACACCTTACCAAATCTCAAGGAGGAGGGGGGATCAAATTAAAAAAAACACACCTTTAATTAATGAACGTCCTCTAATAAATATCGTACACACATATTTTTATTCATATACCAAGCATAGGAATAAAATCACAATTGAACCATTAGGGTGTAAGGATATATTTCCCTCTTTTTTTATCGTAAGAGCTCGTTGATCCTGATTGGCTAACGCCATAGATAAAAACATAAAACTTTTGATATACTCCATGATAATATATTGTCGGAATAACTAGAGAATTACTTCGAAAAAAGAGACGCAGATATATTTTCGATATAGGTACGCTTTGTTGCCTTCGCTCACCGCATATTAAGCAAATAGACAATTGCTCGATATAGTAATTATTACATATATGATCGTATAGCACTCTGTAACGATGCATTAAGTATTTAATTGGTTGTTTGCTTGTGTTGGATTTTAAGCGACCAATCAGACGTTGATCACGCAATTTTTTATTCGTATATCGCTGCATGAGATAAACTATAGGAAAGAGTGCCTTCATGAAGACACTATTTTTCCTAGAATAGATTATAGGTAAGAATGCATTCAATGAAAAATGCGACAACACAGTCAAACAGCCACTGAGATACTTACACAACATTGGCTACCTGATAATTCGGCTGATATTTTTATAAACCCGATTTTCTACATCCTACGTACAGCTCTGTTTAAAATTGTAGAATTGTACGTACTACATAATACATATCTCTTCAATACAACGTAGGTATTCATATTATACTTTCGTTCATATTGTGTTGTCTTTACTAATTACAGTTTTCTCTCGATGTATTTTATTTATTTCATCAAGCTAGAATAGTACAGAGAGGAAACACGCAAACGCCGTGGGAACTTTTAAATAATAAATTGTTTTGAGAAAATGCAAACTGAGATAAATTTAACTAGTATGTCACGAAATTAATATCAGCTGTTTAAAAAAAATAAATATAGAGACGAATTTAATAATTATGTCACGTAAACATCTAACAAAAATTATAATTAAATTATATATATTTTATTTAATTCACATAATAAAAACGGCTTGACAATAGCCGATATAGTCGGGATGGCGTTGTTCATAAGACTGCGATTAGTAGGCTAATGCCTATACTTTTTTGAAAAAAAAAAAATAGCAGGCCAGGACCAGGTGGAAAATGTAGTTCAAATAAATAAATAAATAAGGGACGAGTAGATTCTCAGAAGAGGCGCAGAATTTTTTACATTTTCAAAAAATGATAATATTTAGAATTTGCGGAGGTTATAGTATTGAAGTCAAGACGACATTTTTCTCGATGAGCCGAGACAAACATTTTTTCTCGTCTGAAACTAAAAATTAAAACAAAAATACCTGTTAAAATTGCAGATCAACATTAAACTGAATTTTGTAACGTTTGTTGAATATACTGCTGGGGGCCACTGGACAACCAGCATTCTTGGCTTGTCGTTTCCCAACCAAACAGGCGTTGACAGCCAAGTGATTTCAACCACACTTCTTTATTCCTCCAATGCTCCAACTCAAAACATTTACCAACTGGTTGTAAGGTGAAGTCAAATAGTTGACTGCAGTATATTCAATTGGGCTTTTGAATGAAATTTTTTTTTGTCATAAATGGAAAGATCGTATAATAAGTTTTATAACAAAACTATTTTTCTTTTTTTTATTTTCGTTATTATTCAAAAGTTATATCAAATTAAAAATAAATTTTTTTACCCAGTTCCGAGAACGCGCCGACATTTCCCGAGCATAATGTGACGTCATAATATTAATTTCTATTATCATCACATGCAACTGACACAGTGTTTTAACACTTTTAACCTCTCATTGATTGAATACCGTCAATATATTAAGAAATTTATCAAAAATGTCGAATCTTAAATTGTATCGTGCTTGCTTTGTACAAAGGTGTACGAATATTACATAAAAAACTCCCCACAAAATGTTTTTAAATGTGTCACAAGATGTTACACATCGAAAATAATGGTGTCAACATCACGAAACATCCATTTTTTTGTGCTGCAAGGATTTATATCAACGTATTTTAAATATCTGGGTGACCGAACTTTGCTTGGAATAGTTCAATAAACATATTATTAATTTGCTGTGATTTGTTGATTTTGTACAATTTTTTTTTTACAAAACGAATTAATTTCAATGTTATGTATTTTTTAAACGAGAAATCCAAGATTCAACTTTACCAACCATTTTTCCCTATAATAACAGTCGTTCCCTTTGTAAATATTATTTAGGTCGTCATTTTGAAATCTACCGCCGTTATTTTAGATCCTTTAAAAATTGTCGTTTCGGTCTTCGGATGTAATTTTACTCACCCATTGTCATTTCTCGGCACTCATTTTTAAGCATAATATGGTATATCAATTTTATCGATGTATTTTTTTAGCAATGTCTCTTGTATAATATTTCAATCAATAATTATTTGTTTTGCATAGGTCACAAAAAACTCACAAAAATCGATATTTAAGGAAATGCATACATAGGTACATAATAATATCTTTTAATAATAGACTATGACTTATGAGCTGTGTTTTTTCATATATTAAGATATTAATAATTGAAAATATTAGTAACAATGTGACAACAATAAAAATTTTCAAACAATGAAAATAATAGTGTACCTATTTCAGTTACATTTTGATGTATACTTTTAGGATAGTTTTAGTCAATACACATGTAGAAGTCATTGATAGTATAATACTGCGTATATACATTTTAATATTATGACGTCACAACTGTCAAAAACAATTTTAGTGCGTTTGCAGTCACGTGATTTTTTTTTATATTTTATCAATTTTAAATTGCTTATAATTAATTTAAATAAAGTTTTTTGAAAGTTTTTCGCATCGATTATCAATATTATTTATAATAAAGTTTTAAAATACATTAAAAAAATCGATAATTATTTTTTTTTCAAATGCCTAATTGTCTGATCCAACATTTTGTGCTCTTTTGTTTTACAGCAAATGTTACCAATCTAAAAGTTTTTTTTTAAGAGAAACTTAATAATAATAATAATAGTTAACCTTATTGTTAGCAGAACAGAGTGTCTTCAGTTAGTTAACTTTAGATTTCTTTTAATTTTTATATTGTTAACTTTTTGCCCGACAGCGAATAAAGAAGGGTAATGACTCAATGAGTTTTATTTTCTTTGCATATTAATCGAGTACAAAAATCTGCCTTCGATTTGCAACAAAGAGTGAAACAAGCCTCGTTGCATTTCGATGCTAAAAAGATAGCGTCGGAACTGTTAACAGCGTTTCCGGATGTCTCGAGCCGGAAACCGTGACGTATTGTTCATGACGTCACATCCCGCCAATGATTCTAGGAAGTTTTTAGCGACCGCCAAATGATTCTCTCTGTATAGATATAGAAGTTTAATGGCATATAAAAAGCCTGTCGCCGGAAAACAAATACTTTTGTATGACGTTTATTGCGCTCGTTCACTGTATCTCAAATAGGATCTGAATGAGAATTGTGATTCTTATCTAACTCTATACCCAATATGTGTCAAATTTCAACTTTTTCGAAAATAAGCTGACACAGACGGACAGACAGACACGGAAGTGATTCTATTTAAGGGCTCCGTTTTTTCATTGAATCCTAATTAATTAAACTTGCAATAACATGCCGGTACTGTGTAAAGTATAACATGTTATTTTTAACCGGAGATGATAAAATGAAATTAGAAAAACGCTGCATTTTTTACAGAGAAATTGTAATCAATCACTGAAGTGTCTTTCCGTTTCTCTGAAACTGAATTTCTCGTAAAGATAAAAAGTCGCCGCGATTACTGTGAGAGCAAGTTTGGTTTATCGATGTCATTGCACCGCTAACTTTCAGGGCCGGACTCGAACGGAACTTGAGTACGTCAATTCAGGATGTTTGGGAGAATACGAGCGCAGACAAAAGTATGTGCTTAGTCGCGTAAGATAAGATAGGGAAGGACGTCGTACTCGTATGTACTCAAAACTTTTACCTCGGTACAGTTTGTTATGCATTATGATTTTCTGAAAACTATAAACGCAAATAACTTCTAAACCAAAAGTGATGAAGACGTTTGTTTGTGCTCATTGAATTCAGCGCGTTTTTTTCTATAAGCATGATGATTTTGCCAAAGTTGCGAAAGATTTCGGTTTTCGTCAAAAATCGCATTTTTTTGAAAAAACCGCAAAAAATCGAATTCTTTAATATACTTTTGAAATTGACAATGCTTACAGAAAAAAAAATACGCTGAATTCAATGAGCTTAAGCAAACGTCTGTATCTCTTTTAGTTTGGAAACTACGGCCATTCGAAGGTTTTATATGATTTTCTGAAAACTATAAACGCAAATAACTTCTAAACCAAAAGACACACAGACGATTGTTTGTGCTCATTGGATTCATCGTGTTTTTTTTATAAGCATGATTATTTTGCAAAAGTTCCAAAAGATTTCGGTTTTCGTAAAAAATCGCATTTTTTTAAAGGGGTATGCCTTGATAAAATCGCAAAAATCGAATTCTGTAGTATACTTTTGAAATAGAGAATGCTTATTATATTTTCAAGCAATAATTAGAATCACGGACGGTCCTGTTAAATAATACCTACAGCAAACTGCATCGATGCAGAAAAAAGAAATCATTCTCAATGGAGACAAACGTCAACCAACGCCTACTCAACACTGACAACACTTACATGATACGCGTTAAATGGTAGCTTTGAACATAACACGTCGTTATCGGAGTTTAAATTACGATAAGAATACCGAAAATTAATTCTTTTATTTAAGATATCAAAATAAGCTCTTTCAGGTCCATAAAAATGTTATTTTGAAAAATTTCAAATCTTAAATCCTTTGTTAAAAGTCGATTTTGATAAATTTCAATTTCTGTGCTTGTTCGTCTGATTGTTTTGAGTAAGAACCAATCAGAAAACAGCATCTTGTCACTAGGGCGACATGGACAAACGATAACACAAACGTGGCGTCATAGTGTGTGTTCTGTTCAGAGACAACGAACGTTCACTTTTGCTAACACTCGAACGATCACTGCGCGCGCAGCAAAGCAAGCTTCAATACACGCATCGTGTGAAGCGAACACACAAAAGCCATCACGAAAGCCAGCGCAACAGCACGCTTGAAACCTAGCAGCCAAATTTAGCGACAAAACCAGCCTTAACATAAACTGCACTTATTTGTACCACACACCGACGAAGATAAAAATGATCCCTGATCAAAAATGAAAGATGCGAACAAAAAAAGTTAAACCGTTCTTAAATAATAAAAGGAAATACATTATATTGTGAGTAAATGCTTCTTATCAAGATCAGAGTTAAATGTCAACCAATTGTAAGCTTTCAGAACTTTCATAAGTTTCCAATTCCTGTCAGGAGTCGGTGTCAACATTCTAAGTTCAACCAAAGAAACGCCATATATAAACGTAGTAGCGAGTTCTAATAATAAACCATAACCTGTGGGAATTACACGTCAAAACGCACTTAAAACAACATTTCATTAAACACTAAAGATTACACATGAGGTAGTTATATAAGAGTAATGTAAATATGGAATACTCGATCCCCTTCCTTCCAATTAATCAATGTAATTATATCTTCACTGTTTGATTAAAATTACAGCCACATAAATTATATACCCAATCGGTATTAATGAAAAATCAATAATAGATAGCGGGGAAAAAAACGACGTCAAAATGAAAGGCTGTGTTTATTTTAATAAAACCACAGAATCAATTAGTCGCCATTAAATAATACGGAAACACATGTTCAAACCACATTTCCGTCAAATAAATAACATCAAACGTTCTGATCGTTAAAACACATATTAGACCTGTTTCAAAATAAATAAGGCATCATTCTTTATTATGATTAACTTATATCGGTTTTCGGAGAAAAGAGAAATGTCGACAAAACTACTGCATATAGGTTACCTCCATTTTACTGTTCTGTGGGTACCTCCTATAGAAGTGAATATTTCTTGTTTCAAATCGACATTTGTTTATTAGGGCGGGACGAAAAAATTGTTTTTTGTTTTTTTCTTAGCTTAGAGGTACAATTTGTAACCTTAAAAAAAATCGACAATTTTTTGCCGCGAAACATTAATTTTTGTGAACGCAAAGGGTTTCACACGGTTATTTCGTACCTAGGGGTACACAATTGTTTTAATTAATTTTTCTACATAGGTTCTTTGGACCCTAAATAATCAAAAACAAAAAAAAATTCGCATACTGTAAAGGGATACAGATGCGCGAAAGAAAATTGATTTTTCGCATGGCAGCTGCACTGCTATACCAAAAATCAATTTTCTTTCTAGGTTAGGATTATCAGGA
Organism: Xanthostigma xanthostigma; assembly: GCA_963575645.1. Lineage (NCBI taxonomy): Eukaryota > Metazoa > Arthropoda > Insecta > Raphidioptera > Raphidiidae > Xanthostigma > Xanthostigma xanthostigma. Next base: position 2,192,556 of record OY754470.1, on the reverse strand, counting down.
TCTGACCCTTATTTCGGATAACGTTAGACGTGCTCACCATAAACGCTACCACCGCAACATTTCACAGAATTTTAGGGAGAAGGCTGCCAGTAAAAATGCTCAAAAATCAATATAAATTAAAATACAAATAATCGCGATATTTGTCATCCCTGCAACTTATTTACACAAAACATTAAACGTTTTTATAAATCTACATTTTAGATGTGCATAGTCATAGAAATTACTTTAAAAAGAAAGAAAAATGTAAAAAATGCTACAGAGATTACACAACAATATAAATGTAACTTTTCTTTTAACCGATTCATTTTTTTCTGGCGGTTATGAGTCGAGCCGGCGTAACAATGGATAATAACAGATGGAAATCTTTTATGTGGAAAATTTTTCTGGAATGTATGCGCAGATAGAACGTTTGTAAGGAACATTAAGATTTATCATACAATTAAAGAAATATTTTTACTAGCACGCGAACAAGAAAAGAGACGGCACGAATGAAACAATCGACCTATTAGAAACCCTGCCACAAGTCGGAGAAATTTGAAATATTCTATTGCGGAACTACAAGGTTTCAAATGGATCAGATATCTGGAACTGAATCAAAATTGATTCTAATAATAATCAGTGTTAAGGTAGTTCACTCGTGAAACGGCTTTTCTTAGGAATTTAATAAAATTTATTTAATTTAAAAAAATGAAATTTGTTCACCGCCCGGAAAACGAAATATATTAACAATTAAATGTGCATAACCAAGTATCTATAAAGAAAACGAGTACACTCAAAAATATCTTGAAAACGGTTCTTAGTATATTTCTTAAAAATTCAAAAAATATAATTTTTTGAAAAATTAACATAATAATATTTTATTGTACTTGCAATTGTAATTGTGCAGGAGTGCAATCTGCCTATTAAAGTTTTTTACAAAAAATCTATACTTTTGTCTACGACTGTCGCGAGTGAACTACCTCAAACAAAATCTGCAAAATAAAACAATTTGTCCGTTCATCTAGTTCGCGCAGTAATACGAACCGATTTTCGTCGGTAACAGGAGTACAGGTTATGATCAGAAATTTATACTTTGCCCAGAAGAGAGTTTTATACCAAAATTTTAATTAGTACGTGTAGATATTCAACACTGCCAAATAGCATCGGTTATCATTGAGTTAACATGGCGAGTTTGCGGTATTTAAACGGATATTACATTTGGAGTTTATAAACCTCACTTTGTGCATGTATTAGTTAATAGTTGATATGGATAATGTAAACAGAAAGCAACGGAAAGAGATAAAATGAGACAGCATCGTGTGTGTGTGTCTGTGTGTAAACCGTGACAATAAGCGCCAAAAGCTGCTTGCGGATCTACTGAAAATTTCCTGCTAAATATATTTTTCTGCACATCTCCGATATAAGATAACTAAATTAGCTAAAAACCTAATTAAATATTAATTAATCTTTATATTTTCACAATTTTTTTAGCTCAATTGTGAAAAAGATCTAAATTCGGATCGAAACGCTAATCGGATGATTAGTGTCTGAAAATTAGTCGAAAATTCTATTTTCTTCACACCTCGATCGAAAGTGCATACTTTCGGCATCAATTTTAAGGTAGAAAGTCTAACATTTACTCCTTGGTGGGATTACACGCACCAACGCGGGAAGTTCGTACGTTCGGGCGGTAGTAAAGCAAAAACAACCAATCAACTGTTGTTTAGATGTCGTTTCCATAGCAATCCTATTACATTTTAGCGAAGAATAAACGCGAACAGCTGTCATTCGTGTTTTTACGTATAACCTCAAAGCTTCTTGCTTGGAATTTATCTGTGTTTTTATGTAATTAATAAGTAAGTAATTAATTAATGTATTTAATAAGGATGCTTACGACCGAGGTATGAAGAAATAGTATACATCACACTGGCCGAAAGTGTGATGTAATACTTATACTATTATTAAAAAATAATTTCGCTTAAATGATCGACAAAATAAGCTTTTAAAAAACGACGTCGTAAAATTTTTGAAGCGCTTTCTATTCTGACCACGCGACGTTATCTTGTTTATCTAATAAAACGAGTGAGGAGAGTCCAGTCTAGTGTAGCGTAGTTCCGGTTCTTAGCCGGAACTGGGCACAGACTGTGGTCAGACCACAGTAATATTCTATATATACTACATGCTAACGCACGGAGATGACCGCCGTTTCAACCCCATCTGTGTATATAATACACTTTGTTCTGTTCGACGCGATCCCGCAGCCACGCCCCAATGAACTGGGTACTAGACGTTCATTACACAAAATACTCCCAAAATTAACGATAATTTCAATTTAATTAGCGATGATAATCCTCGACGCGACCCGTTTGAAAATAAAACAGTAGTTTTAACCTTTAATGTATCCAGATTGTAATGCAATATTTTATGAGCGATGTTGTGACGTTGCGGAAAAACGACCGTCAGCAAGTTTTAAGTCACATGCCTCCTATAAAGCAGCTGATTTTTCACTTAAGACGAATTTCAAGAGTGACGCCAAAAAACTCGAGTTTTAGATTTATGATGGATTTCGACTTGTATTTTGTAAGGAAATATTCGATTTGTAGAGGTTAAGATTCATTCTAACTAATTTTAAGTTGCTATGTTCGAGATAGAGAGGTGCAATTTATTTTTTCGAGTTATGGAGGGAAAATATGTACCGAAATGGCTTGTAGGGATTCACTGATTATTTCGACCTATATAGAGGGTTGAGATTTCGAGTAATGGAGGTTTTGGGGCTTGGAGAGGAGGGAACACAAAATGTTTTCGAGTTTTGGAGGTTTTCGACTCAAATCGGTTCTACTGTAATAATATATCTAACAGGTGTCATATTCTGTGTGTGCGGCCATATTGCATTTCACTTGGGTCGATTACGAAAACGACGTCGGTTTTGTGTCGCATGCTGTCTCTGTTTTTAAACAATAAAACGGTAACTGATGGGTCGCTTTTGGAAATAACTATTGGATTGGAAAGACTGCATTTTACGCACTAGTACGAAATGTGTCATTTTACTATCGCTATATACAGGCATGAAAAGTAGCCATTTTATAAGGGGTGTGCAAAAATAGAGACTTCTAATTGAATGTAGGTACGAGAAAAACCTATTTTAGACATACATGAATAGACACTTCCAGAAATGGTCAAATTTTTTTAGATCACCCCTAGATCCCGGCATCTAGTATTATGTGCCTTGTCCTTCGCGCCATGATGCCTGCATCATGGCGCGCAGGGCAAGATTATCACACTTTCGGCCCTTGTGATGTAATATACTATTTTGCCTAAATCCGGAACATCTCAAAATAATGACAACTATGAAACTGTTTAAATCTAAAACTTCACGCTTAAAAACGACTTCTAATGTGTTTTGAGTGCGAATGGACTGGAATAATAATTCAGTGAGCAATATCTGTAATGCACGGTCCTTTGGTCCGGTCGGTCACATCGTCTACTGTCATGCCGACGTAGCAATCGACCGGACGAACGACTTTAATGTCGTCGTCCTTTCGTAATAATTATATGGACATTCCATTAACGCCGGAACATTCTCTGTGCTTTCTCCATCCAGTGTCTAGTCCAGCGTTTCCTAATCTTTCTCGCTAATGGACCCATTAGAGATTATCAAAATTGACGCGCATCCCTTCATTAATATAAATCATGAGTAATTTACCCACAAAACACAAAAATGTGCCAATTTTGATGCAAAGAACAAGTGAGTTTACTGGCCTTGGCAAAAAAAAAAGAAGTGAGATCTAAGAAGACAAAAAAAAATTCCTTTGCACTCCGGGAGTGCCGGCAGAAGTGAAAACTTGAATATTAACGTCCTAATTTTTTGCATTTAGAAGCATTGTTTATTTATTGGCAAGACTTGTAAATAAAATGGTTTGTATCATAGATTGCATTTTTATGTACGATATTTCAACGCTAGATGTCTAACGTTGTATAAATAAAAGTTTTTCAGGGTCACGTGTCCTGACGCGATAGAGAGTTTTCTCGCTCACCCAGTTCTTACTGACCTGACGCGGGGTTTAACATTTTTTACCCATTACAAAAAAAGTGTACAACGCCGCTAAAGAAGTTTTCACTTCAAAATTTGCCAAGTGAAAGCTTGGTACTTTCTAAGATCTCACTACTTTTTTTCGGAAAAACCAGCAAACCCACTTGTTCCTTGTATCGAATTTAGCCTATTTTTCACATTTATGTTTTTGGTGGGATTTCAATACTTTTTGTTAAGATATATTCTACTTAAATATATTATCTAGGCACATATTATACTTATATATACGATACTTCATTACTTCATATCACACGTCATGTATAAAATTTTTCAATCTCAGCATCGACTAGACACGAGCGATCTTTGGACGACCGGTTGATGTTCCCGGCACTGGCTAGGCGCTTGTGTATTATGATGATCTATCGGAGAGTCAGTACAGTCAGTAAATGCTTAAAATCGTGATTTTTGGAATCCTATCTTGGAAATTATTCTACCTAGACGTTTCTTTATGGAAACCCCCCTGTAACGTAATTAACTTCGGAGATAGAGGGGGGGTCGAAAAGGGCTCGAAACGGTTCGAGTAATTATATAGTGCACAATACTTCGCAAAAACTTGCCCCGTGCACTATAATTTATTTTATTTTTTTGAAGTGTAATTTATTTAACACTTAGATTTTGCGCCGGTAAGTTTCATTTCTGCAGTGTGTAGTATAAACAACTGATCGCTATTTGCCGGACGCCGCAGTCTGAAACGAAATAACCGGGGCCAGCGAATAGTCTGGAATACAGGGATCTAACCTGATATGACGTGCATTAATATATTTACAGTAAACTCGATATTTCAGCGCAGACAGAATGGGAACACAACGGGCGCGTTGCAGACATATATATGTAAAGCTTTTAATGTGCAATGTATGCAAAACATAAAGCTTTGTTAAACAATGCCGTTTATTACAGGTTCCTCGTGCAACTTGTAACTGCATGATAAATAATTCACATTGCCGTGTCTCGCGTGCAAATATCAATATTAAATTCCATTATATGCAAGCAAAGTTTTTACAATAGACAAGTCTATCGAAATTTTTCTTGACATACTCAAGGCAGTCAAGAACACCCCTCCAAATAATAGTATATTTTGTCGCTGAGGAAAATTTAGAGGGAAGCAAAATAGAAGATTTTCTCAGTTTCCATGTGGTTAAGACTATTTTTAATTTGAATCTTCTTTACGTACGGTGGACGGAAAGACTGTATCAAAATTTGTTATATTTGAATAGTGCATTGACAGAAGGCAGTCACATAAATTATCTTCCTTGCGATTCCCTTCAATTCGACAGATCAGTGTGCGTGACACAATAGAACTAGTCAGTCAATCAAAGGCACACTTGTACGTTTTGATATCCCATTGTAAAATACACATTTTCAGGAATTTTTTTTTCATTGTAGAAAAAGTTTTCGAAAGATCATCAAAAAAATTGTGTCATGATATATTTGCTATGTAGATTCCAACAAAAAAAAATGAACCTCACCCATTGGATTCATGCTCGTGGGAAGTTCTTAAACCAACCTTAAGTATACCGCACTCTTGCGACTGATTCAAACATCTTACCTAAAACAAAACAAAAAAAAATTAATTATACAGAGTTATATCAGTTTATTTAAAAAATAACGGAAAAAAATAGAATATATACGAATGTCCATTTCTGGGCAACGTCAGGTAAATAAGTCAAATAAAATCATACAACACTACCTAAATAGAGTTCTTGCAAAATTTACAAACTCCCAATACTCAGCAAAATTCTTTATTGAAGTAATTATTACAACTGTAACATGACTCTTATAGCTTTATTTAATTAATAGAAATTTATTGTGAATATTTTTATTTTATAGAGATTTGTTGTGAATATTGCTTTTATTATTTTTACTATGTATGACGAGCTTATACCATTTTCTTTTGGTTTTTGGCAAATTAATACTAATACTAATATAAATAGAAGGTTATTTTTGCATCGTCTGTAAAAAGAAGAACAAAATTCGTAATCCATTTTTGATACGTCAGTTTAACACGGATTTTGAATAAACGAGATAAAAAGTGTATAAGACAAAGATATTATTCATGAGTCAGAAAAAGATAAGAATATTAAACGGCCTCTGAACTCTTACTGAGTTAAAAACTTTTAACGTAATCTGCACAGAAAGTTTTCTAAACTGTTCGTAGACTATATTCTTATATGGAATGCGAATATAGAGATATCGTCAGATTTATTGAGTGGCTCCTAACCTCTCTTTTCAGATTTACAATAACAAACCCGGACAAATGCGAACCAGACTCGCGAGCCGATGGTTCCACATCATCAACCATATTATTTTCCATTGAAATAATGCAAAAGCATATTTAAATCTGATCAAAACTTGTTTATGATAGCTATAAATAAATCTGCTATAGAAATAGAAATTAATGATTTTAGATTTTTTTCCTTTACTTGTGTCACGAGATTTTATTCATGCGAATTTCAAAATTTTCCGCCAAAATTTAAAATGAAAGGTCGTATCTTTTAATTGCCTTGACTTTATACGATTAAATTTTTAACAGTATTACGTGATTGTTGATATTAGTATTTTGTTTTGATTTCAACTGGATATTTACTCTAACCGTTCCTGATGAGAAGATCTTGACCAAAGTCTTGATGGACAGACAGACAAACAGTTGGACAATAGAGCGATTCTATAAACATTCTATTTTTTTTTTCATTTTGAGGTAATGGAACTCAATAAGTTAATATAAGTTAAACAAGCTCCGCTGACATCAAAAATGCTTTGTTGACGTTTGGATTCCTATCGTCTAATATAATGATTACTAGCGGCCCGGTCTGTGATAATAATCACTCCGCTAATTTTTTACAGTTTATGAACGTAAACAATGAACAATTTTTTACAGTGAACGTGTTTAATTTAATTTAACATTTGTAACACACATTATACATAAATTTTATCTTTCTCCATTCCTTCTCCACATGAGTTTAAACTATGCCAAACCTCACACTCCTCCGTGCGCGCAATATGCTTAAAAAATGGTACAAAGCTTTTTCTTCTCTCATATACGAGTATATAGATATCGTTATATTACGAAAGCAATTTTGAGGTGAGTGAAGCTTATATAGCACAAATTGAATAAATTATTGAACTTCAACGCATCGCAATCGATGTTCTTGAGATTTATTTATATTTTCGTCCTGCATAATATCAATTCGATGAAAAATTTCCCATTACTAAGAACAAATGTTTATTAAATTTCATGGCGGTCAATGAAGTTTATAAATAGCTCCATTCAGAGGTTAATTATAATTATTTAATTATGAAGTACCCAGTATAGAACCCCAGCGAATATAATAATTATTCATTAATGTTTGCAAGTTGTAGAATGGAACACAACCTCATGTTGTTAAAGTTAGGACATGAGATGCTATAAATTTTAAAGAAGCAACTCAGAATGCAGTATCACACATACAGGACGTGACGAAAATAATTAATGATTTACAATGTGGACACATCAAAATTCGATTGGATTTCTTAATCGCTGCGCTGTAAATTGAACTAAACATTAAAATGTCTATACAGTGGATCTTCTCGATAATTCTGATCCCTTGAACCTCCCTATATAACACAATGTAATTAATTCTAATATTTAGAATGGACCTTCAGGCTGGACACGAATTCTAGCATATTTTTGGGTTTTAGATAGAGTAGGTTTCGAATAATACTCACGACATAAATTTAATTATGCACTCTGATTATTTATAGGAGAGTTTATGTGCACACAGTTTAAATTGAGCAGTGATTGGCAAACATTCGATTCATTGTCAATTTGATTGAATTCTCATCCCGCTTTTGTATTGATTGTAATGTTTATATGAATCTGTTGACTGTGTGCAGATAGTCTGCCATATTATATGGCATAATATGCCATGTTCATGAAGTTATTGGTTTTCGATTAGCTGACACTGTTCATATGGCATTCGCTCGTATAATATGCGGGTGATCCGGGCATGTAGCGTACACTGTACAGTACAGGGTTAAGACACCAGTTATTGGGAACAACGCAAGAACACGTAAATATTATTAACTAACGAAAGCCCTAGTTTACAAAGAAACGTGTGTATATAGAAGTAAATGGATATGTAGTTTTCTCGGTAGCGGCGATAGGGTCACCGTACAGGAAAAAAAACGGCATTCGTTTACTTCTATGTACACGTTTTTAGTGACGTCATCCATCGTCATATTACGGTACTGAACTGGTAAAAATATCAACTGAATTTTCAGTTTGTTATAATTAAAAAAAATAAATTGCAAGTATGAATTGGTGCTCATTTAATCCTAGCTGCTGGCGATCTTAAGAAAATTGTTAAGGCATTGAGATCCGTAATAATATAACGCTAGACGCGCAGTGCTGTCAGATGTATGGATTTTTCCGTATTATATGGATTTTGGGCATGCTGCACATTGGATTCGAATCTGAATGAGTGTTTACTCCTGGGAGACTATAGGGTCATAATATCAATATTATATAATCAGTGTCTGATATTCAGGAAAGCTTCAGCAACTGTTTCTATCGCCCAATTACCGTATAGTTGCTCCCTAACGATAGTGTATTGTTTGACAGATCATTGGTTCGTGTCAATAGTCTAGACATTATTTACATTGGATTAGTCAGTCATCAATTACCTTCTGTAAAACCACTTTTCACTGAGAGATACCTTATTAATGTGTATTTGTATAGCAGTCGGTAAAAGTTTCAAACTTCTATCGACTACTGGCAAGATCAATTTTATCAAATTAAATTTTGATTTTTTTTTCATAATTATAATATTACTAATATTCAAATATTTGATTAACGTCTGATTAGAATTCTTCAATAAATAAAATTATCGATCAATTTTTCAGACAAATATTTGTCTGAAAAATTGGTCGATAATTTTATTTATTATATTCACAAACATTTTGAAATTTTTAACGCGAGCTCGTCGGTACGATACAATAAAACAATCGCCGCGCGCCGTTATGGGAACGCGACACAACGTTGATTAGAATTTACAAGCTGTCTTTATCGCAATGCACGACATCAAAGCAATAATAATAATGCCGGACCATATAAAGAGAGCGTTTGACACGTCATCATTGTGTCTTTCTTCTGTATATAATAAAGTATAAACGCATACAAAGAGACTAACGTGCAAACGCCATACCACAGGGTATATCAAGAAGTTGTGACAGCACAGTGGTGGATTTCTTTCGTTGAAGTGCAAATTCTTTAGCATTAAAGAGGAAATGATTCCACAGCGGAGAAATACACGGATACTGTGCGTGGCAAAGAAAGGGGCTATCGCATACATATACACATTTACACATGTGTATGGCAAGATTGATTTATTCAATAGTTCTGCGTGAATTTTATAATGTTATATAACTGCCCAAGTACTACATAATAGAAAAAGTGTGTGTTGATGAATAATTTACGTACGGTGTTTATATACTCGATTACTTACGTAATCAAAAATAATTTTGAGAAAAGTTTCACTTCCTCCGTGAGCTCGTGTGGATGAGGCTTACACGTTTCTGCCGTCCTACCTTAACGAGTACCAAAAAAAAATTTAAGAACTTATTATTTAACATCCACTTTCCTTAGAAGTCGTAACTTTCTGCTGCACCCTGTATCATGCACGTATGTGAGCGTGGATGTCCGGGTTTGGAGCGAAGCGAAGCAACACGTCTCCCGTGAGTCACGCTTAAAACCAACAGGCATTTCCAAACAGGGCAGTTCAACACTTCTATAATAATCGATTATAGACAGAACGCATATTTGAATATGTATACGCGTTTATTGGTCAAATTCTCGAACTGTTCGAACTTGGTTCTGGCATTTCTAAGCTCCTAGAACTGCCAGAAGCCTAGATTAGCTAAAACCAGGTAGAAAAAGTCCGAAGAGTTCGAGGATTTGACCGCAACAAACACTGCAATATTGTGTCCGATAAACGTGTTAGGAGTACAGGATCAATTCAGAACTTATCAACAAAATATTGATATTTATTTGTTCGTTAGTTTAAGGATCAAATCTGGTTGTTCAATTTTGATCTACGGCTCATCAACTTTGTACGCATGCGCTAAGTTCCGAAAGGAAAAACTAAATTGAAAATTATATTTCCGACACGTAATAATATATTTCCAATTTCTTAGAGCTATTAAAAAATCCACGACTTTTTGTTTGATGTTTGTGGTCACTCTGTCCTTAATATTAAACGTTGATCAGGACTATCATGTTAGTAGGCCATCATTTCATACAAAGAGATTGTCATATTAGCCTTGCTATGTCATTTATGTATGCATAATATAATCATAGACACGACGACATTATGTAACACCATGTTCCTATGTTTAACCTGCGACCTTATATCTAAAACAGTACCTTTTATGCTAATACGGATTTGAGAATATTAAGACAAGATTAACACAACATTTAAGAGGGTATGCTACCGTAAACCTGCCAATAAATTCATGAATTTTGAGCGGTTTGTCAACGTTTCCCATTCCTCAAGCCACAATCTATTTCTCTCCACTTTTCCTCCTACAGACTTTCGTCATCACTTGTGACGTCACCTACGTCTAGGCCGCCTTCATCTCTTACTTTTCTTATTGGTACATATTCCCATAACTTTCTTGACCATCTCTTCTTCCAAACATGTACCAATGACCATTAGATAAAGTCTAATGCAACACACCAACAAAGCGTTGGATGACCCTTAGATGGTGATTGATGCAACACCAATGCAAACCAATAAATTATCTAGCGTGATTAGGTTGACTAAATTGAACAAATCTTCGGGTAGAACACGCGAATCAGTTAAGAGAACTGCTTCTTAAGCAACGGTAAGGCAGCAATTCATTCATGCAACCATTGGACAAACCAATGAAAGCAAAGTATACCATTACCATACCAGTGAATTCTATTTACCATTTCTTCCAAGATACAGGAGCAAAGAAGCAAGTTCAGTCATTGAAAAAAATATTTTTTTCAAGTCATTTAAGCCGGTTCTGCTTTCCATAAATGCAAAAAGAACGATTGGATTACGTCTTAGCCCCAACCAGAAACAATAACGACACAAACTATCCCGTTAATGTATGTTGATATAACGAGGCAGGCACATTACGCTCTAAGGGTTTCCCGTATACAATTGAACAACTGAAGGTCGGCGTTCCGATTGTCGTTTGTTATTTAGCGCCACGTCACGCCATCTGGACGTCACGCGACATACAGGTTGACTGCGATTACCAAGATACTGTACAATTACACGCACGTGTTTATGTGGAAACCGAAACATGAGAAACCGCCGTCTATCGATTTCTTTAGATTAAATTATAGTCGGATTTCTGGGAGAACTTGTAACGATCTACTTTCAAAGTGCTCTTAGTACTGAATTGATATGGAAAATTCAGTGCTGAAAGTGGGTTAATCTTAAATCTACTTTTTTCACGGGTGAAAACCGTCTTCGGTTCGCGTTTTGTATGCTCGAATCCCAGCCAATTTAGTAAATGTGGTGGAATTTTCAATTTCTTTACGAAACGTGATACAACCAGCCGGAAAAGTAGCATGTAACAGTACAGAAAATAGTTCCATTTTGTTATCAACAAATCAGCGATAAAATGTAGTAAGTCATTTAAAAAATTCAAAAATCAACAATGAAACATTTTTAGTGTTGAATAATAAAAATGCAACAAAACTTTTTAACAGCTATTAAAAACATTAAATAGATTAAAAACTCTCATTTGTTTTTATCACAATCAGCCAAAGTTATCTAAACGATCTGGCGTCCACTGAACTATTTATTAAATAAACACAATTAACAACAATAATTAAGCACGATATATAAACCATATAATAACCAATTACGTTATTTTAAATGGAATTGGTTAATTATCTTTTAATGACTTCCCAGCAAACCAATAATTATTGAGCATTATTCGTATAATGAAGCTTTATAGAGCTGCAGTTTCTGCGGTTTCATTAAGTATAAAAAATGGACAATTGGGTGTAGTGGTTAAAGACATTTGCAATGGTATACAATGGGTTTCACAGCGACGCGTATGGCCGGAGGGTTGGCCGAGACACGCTCGACCGGTTTAAATCAGAAATAGCAGTCTCTGGGCCAGACTATCGTGCGTTCAAATCCCAATTTCGTCGTTTTAGTACCTATAGATGTGTTCAAGCCACCACCTCAAGGAATGTCAGATATACCTTTGAAAATTGTAAGAAATGGCAAGGAGAAAGAAGGGAAAACGTCGCAGTTCCATTCAATCGATAGGTAGACATTGTAGTTTGCATGCAGGCGTTCGATTACTAAGGTCATTAGTGACTTCATTAACAAACAACACTAATTGCCAATTTAATATCGGTACCTTTACGTTTGTATTGTCAATACTAACTATTAACTATGCTAATACCCAATTTACAGCTGTTCACCATATTGTGAATGCATTTTTGTACAGTAGAATTTTCAATTTAATACTCCTGACACTCTTTATGTCAAATCTGTTTCTCTTGCCTAAAAACTTTTATAGTTCTCCCGACGTTGTTTTTAAAGATAAAGAGATCGATTAAACGCCAAATGAATTAAGATAAAAAAATATACTAAAGACTTTACAAGTGAAAAATTAAAAAAAAAACATTTCCCCCGAAAAAATACGTAACCTAAGCTATTTTCCAGAAAATCACCTGCAGAATCATGTTATTATTGGTCCTTCATTTGACTTTCAACCGAAACCCTTTGGATTTAAAAATAGCGTCGAGAGAGCTGTAATCGCGAAGGGAACAGATTTGAAATGAAGAGTGCAGAGGAATTGGCGTACTAGGACAACTGGAAGAATCGATCAGAAGCGGCGTGATTTGTAATTTCAGGGGCAATCATATAGGCAATTAATGGTTAATGGTAGATCTCAACTCTGATCATATTCGTAGGATCCTTTCTTAGGAAACATAAATCCGTTCGATTCGAAACTCGTTCGTGCGCTATTATCTTCTCTAAACTTTATATAAGTATGTGCGACCGATACATCCGTGCCAAAAACTCCGAGAGTGCGTCATTATGAGCATTTCATGGTCACTAAAACTGTCTATTAATCATCAAAGTAACCGAGCGGAGTGGCGTAGAGGTGAGAGCACTAGACTCGCATTCGGGAGGTACCGGGTACGAATCCCGGCGGGGGCAGATGTGGCGGAGACTTTTTCCTACTGCCTCTCGCCGAGAAACAACAATTCCTGTACCGGCCATCTTGTTGATGTTTTACATGGTTTCCCTCAATAATTCCAGATAAATATCGAGATGGTTCCTTATTCAAGGCCATGACCGATTACCTGTCAAACTCCTGTGTGAAAATTTGCCTACCTTATCCTAATATCCGAAAATTCCTTCATTCGCCCATTGCTATTAAAAAATGTAGAAAATAACGGGAAGTGTGATAGATGGAAAACAGTAATGGTAGAATGACATAAAGTCGAGTAACTGACGTTAAACGCATTATTATTATTATTAATAATAATCATCAAAGGAACTAGTAGTATAGCGCTGCCACTTTTTTTGATTTTAGTTCATCAACAGTCTATATGGACAAAACTGCTTTTAAAATTAACATTTTCACATACAATCCGTACAAATAGTACAGCAAATGGACAGACAAACAAGGGTGTAGTTTGTGTGCATAGGGGAATGGGCGTTGTGTTACAGTAGATGACGAAACTCGGGAGTGTCGGGTGTGAGGAATACAGGCGCCGTCTCGACGCCGACGTTGTTTTATAGACCGACGCCGCATGTATGTGCTGTATAATAACTAAACGTACTGTTATACTGGGGTGGCAAAAACTCGTCTTGGAACGGTTCCGTACGTATAGGACCACTAATGTACCAACAATTCAATATTTGACATCGGCAATTTCAGAAGATTGTTTTGTTTTTTTAATAACCCTGACATTCTCGAAGAAACTTTTGTTCGGGAAAGTCAATATCTATCAATCTTTTTTTTACGTAAAACAAGATCGATATTGATTATTTACATTTTTGAACGGGTGTCAAAGAAAGAGGAAGGCAGATAGAGAATTGATTTTTTTAAATTTTATTTACATATCCTTCTACCATATGTTCATTTTTTTTAACGCGCGCGCTCCACGCGTATGCGCACAACTGTCTGTATCTCAGGAGACAATTAAAACAAGTCTCGAAATGGCGGGTCCGATCAGCGCTTTCCAGAACATCCTTGAACAAAAAAAAAATTATTCTTAAAGTAGAAGAGTCAAACTTCCCATTGACGGATGGAAATTAAAAAAAAATCGATTTTAGAGAAATGGCGCATCAACGAAAAAAAAAACCTCGGAAACGCTAGAAAATTTGAAGAAAAAACCGTTACTGAATCATGAAAAATTTTTTTATCAGAATTTCCATCCGTCAATGGGAAGTTTGACTCTTCTACTTTAAAAATAATTTTTTTTTGTTCTAGGATGTTCTGGAAAACGCTGATCGGACCCGCCGTTTTTTTCATTGTCTCCTGAGATACAGACAGCTGTGCGCATGCGCGTGGAGCGCGCGCGTCAAAAAAATGGGCATGTGGTAGAAGGATATGTAAATAAAATTTAAAAAAAAATCAATTCTCTATCTGCCTTCCTCTTTATTTGACACCCGTTCAAAAATGTATGATTTTTTCCGAAAATTCGAGCGAGTAGCCCCCTAAAATGTCGTCAACAGTCAGGGTCATTTGAGCTTCACAATTTCAATATATATGTCGCCGGGATATTGTCAAACCCGTGATATTATAATTTCACTTAGTGAAATTATAATATCACGACTCTTTGTCAATCGTGATGTTGTAATTTCACTAGTGAAATTACAATATCACGGATTTGACAATATCCCGGCGACATACATATTACTTTAATCCAATTGTTAATTTTACCGGTCCCCTAATTAGACCAACAGCGGCATTGTTACACGCTTAGCTGTTCATAAGCACAGGCCAAGAGCTTGGCATTGCTGATGTCAACAATGTCAAACGACTAAATATTGCGTGTGTTTGATTACCGCGGTGAAAATTTATTTAAAGAAGAAATGTTACGATTGAATTTAAGACACAAATATTTTTTGTTTTTTTATTCTACTACGTTTTGAATAAGCATAAACAACAGATCTGTTCAGCAGTTGTTCAAATTATAAATTACCTTTGAAATCACCTGTTGCAGCCTTATAGATCACAAAAAAAACTATCCCCAATGCGTACTTATTATTTAAAAGACAATTGTCCAATCCAATTATAATTTAATAACAATCTGCGTCATAAATATGTAGGTACTTTCTTGTCACAGGTGCTGGTAAACGTGCGGGTATTTATACAGGCTGTCACAAAATAGCAATCGCGATTAGCATTGTATAATCAACAAAATTGTAATAGAAAATAATAGGCTGCCACACAAGACGTACCTAGGTGAAGGGATTATCTCAAGGAGGTTACGTCAAAAACTGTTGTGTTCGTGTAGAGATTAAAAAAAAAATCTTATAACAAAATTTTACTTCAAACGGTCGAAACATTTTTATTTATTCATCATCAGTTTTCTTTATGTTAAACTTTTTAATTCCCCTCTTTTTAGCGATTCCTTTTTGATCCACTTTATACAGTATGTTTAAAAGAGTTAAGTAGTGCTAATAGGTTTACACTTGTTGTAAAATTATTAATTATTATTATAAAGTTAATAATAACAAACTAAACTCCGTATCTTATATATACATTGTGTGCAAACGGGTATACAGGTGCATAAAGTACACCGTTTGGTATAGTTGGTATTTCTCTCAGTCAGCTGTTCATAATTAAAATTATATGACGTATAGATCAGGGATTCACAACCGGTGGGACGCGCAGCTCCCGTGCAGTGCGATTGAACGTTTCTTTATTTACTATTCCAAATAATGCACAATATTTCATACAAAAAGTTTACAAAAAAGAGGTGCGTTAGTTCATGGACAGACACACGTCGGAAGCTATGCTCCTTAGGAGCCATTCTTCAAAATTTCAAATGGTCATAGCTTCGAAACCAGAAGATACACAGTGCTGCGCTTGTGCTCATTCGATTCAGCGCACTTCTTTCTATAAGGTCAAGTAACTACCCACAACTCTGTCTCTCTTTTGGTTTAGGAGTTAGACGCGTTTTTATAAATTTTTCTTGCAAAAATTAAAAACTTATTAACTTGAAAACTACAATAGCTACAGGCTTCTACGTAAGCCCATTCGATTCAGCATTTTTATAAATTTTTCTTGCAAAAATTAAAAACTTTATAACTTGAAAACTACAATAGCTACAGGTTTCTACGTAAGCCCATTCGATTCAGCATGATTTTTTGCATAGGACTAAGTCATTTTCACCCCAATATTTTATAAATTTCCGGGCGATACTGCACTGAAAATTTGTAAATAGGCATCCCCCTGTAAAGAAGATCGGGTTGATGTTAAGGTTGCCTTGTAGATCTTGTCTAGTTCGGTCGAACTTTTCTCACTCACAAACATGCCTTCCAGATAAATTAACGGGGACCAGAAAACGTTTGGGAATCCCTGGAATAGACATTCTTTTCTTTTATATAACGTATATAGATACAAGATCTGCAAACTCTTTTATCAGCACAAGATCGCGGCCATTTAAAATCAAACATTTTTTTAACTTCCGCTGTAATCAGATGTTCATTTTGATAGTTCAACCATTTTCTTTCAACCATAATACGCTTTTTACAGAAGTGAAGACGAAGATGCCCTGACGCAAAAGAGTCTTTAAACAAATATGTATGTTGAAACAAGCCCGCAGCATCCAAGCTGAGGCACGTCCGTTTTATACATCAATGCACCTTGCAGCATCTGCTTGGAGTCCCCTCATGTCTACTGTGTTTTCAACAGTTGCGTGATCTCTAACCGTGGAACGACCGAAATAAGACCGATGACTGATCGGATGCCTCATCAAAAGCAGCATATTTAAAAAAAGAATTAAGAATACCTGAAGATTTTTCGTCAATAATTTTATCAACATACTTCGATAATCTATACTAATATATATAGCCTGTGTCCATCCTGACTGCCCATTCTAAATACTAAATACAGTATGAATATTATATTCATATATATATACTAATATTATAAAGAGGTAAAGTTTGGTTATAGAAGGTACCTAATCTCAGAAACTACTCATCCGATTTCAAAATTTTTTCCACCAATATTTAGAATGGGCAGTCAGAAATCGGATAAGTAGTTTCGGAGATTACCTCCTACAACCAAACTTTACCTCTTTATAATATTAGTATAGATATGAATATAATATTCATACTGTATATCGTTTAATCTGGTAAACACCAGACCTGCAATTGTGGGCGTTCTGGAACTATTTCATAATAATAGTTATGATGACAAAAAACCGGAAACGTTCCGCGCCGTGAATTAAACACAGCGCGTACATCGAACGTTGCCTATGTTTTATAACAAATTTCAATAAAGTTGACATCTATTATATCGTGAAACGACCTGAACAAGATCGGCGGTCGGCCAAAACGGAACAAAACACTAAATAACGTTTCAATTTCATTTGTTTTTTAAATGCGCACGGTTTAAAACCCCTGATATTTCAACTTAAAAACAGTCAAAATATACACCAATCGAATTTGCCACAGTTCACGGAAAAAAATATTTTAAACCTAACCTTAGATTATATTATAATTCTGAAATTATTTTTTAGTTTCCGCTAAAATGCATTGTCATCAGAACTGAACCAAAACGTAAAAATTCAACTCCGTAAGATAAGCGGAAGTTGATTTAATTCAGCTTGCAAGATTTGAAGCAAATTTGAGCTTGCCAATTAAATGCAACTGTAAGTTATGGACACTGCAACTTTAAGTTACTATCAGCGCCACTCAAGTGACTATTCCAATAACTAATAAATCTCAGTTAGATGTCGCCACCAACAAGTCATACTACAATCCAACACATACACACAGCAAGCGTTACGCGTGGTCATCTAACGAAATACTAGTAAATTAAGAACGTATCGACATATCGTCACCACGTCGTGCCAATTACAACGCGATTAGATAATTTGACATCAATAATGTATTCGTGGTTTGTGGTTATTTTAAAATATTCAAAGTTTATTTTTTTGTTGTGGAAACACGCGTCGAGAATTAAATTTAAAAGTGATGATGGTTTAACGTCAATAAAAATAGGAAGTGATTAATTTTAAAATATAATCGGTGTATTTATTTCAAACATCAAATTTAACGAGATGCAAATGGAAGCGATGCATTTCAGCTCGGTGTACAGTACTGAACACGTAAATTTAAACGACAATGTTTACACTGGCAGCGTGCCATGACCGATGTCCAAAAACTCAACAGTATTTGTTCCACAATTTCAAACTCCATTCTTAACTGTTCCAAAAGGCATATATATAGCGGAAAGGTTTATGGGGACGTTACAGATGTGCGTTTTACTGATATCTGCAAATGCAGATGCGGATTTTTATATGTTCGCATCTGCAGATGCGGATGTAAAAATAATAGTAATAAGAATAATATTTTTAACAGTAAATGCGACTTTTGATTGGTGAATATTCAATTTCGGTTGCATAAATTAAAAGAATATCGTTCTGAACCCGGGTGCCAAATTTCGAAGTTAAGCTCTCGTTTTAATTGGAAAAAAGGTGTATGTGTGTCAGCTCCGACGCACGACTGGAGTTTACTCCTTAGATACGTTGTGAAATGTATTCCATCTCATTCTTTCGCACTTTAAATCCTACAGATATATATGTTTGTCTTTTGAAGAGGACGAGCGTAACGCTAGCTACACTTGAAGCGGTGGAGCATAACGCCTCACCAATTGATTACCAAGTACTCATAAAATTTCCGCACCGTGCCTTATAACTCAAATTCGTTTCTTAAGGAGTATACTCCAAAAAGATTACAAAAAATAACTGTTCTCACACATCACAAAAAAATAAAAACATAAACACAAGACACAATATGGATACGATTAGACGCGAAGGTGTGAAAAAAAACCTGCGTGAACGTTAAAACAGTTTAAAATAATGATGTTAAAACAAATAAATCATTTCGCACTTCGGTGTAAACGCTTATTTATAGTTACGTACATGCAAGACGGAACACCTGAACAGGATGTGCAACAATATGATTGAATCATTATCATCCGTCGTCCATTCATATACAGTAATATATTGGATGTTCCATTCAAACATAATTGCACAAATCACGTCAAATTGATTGGCAATTACGTCACACATTAAAATTGTTTTCTACGAAAGCAATTTCGATTCAATTTTTGTGATCAATAACCCAGAAACAAACTGCATACATCTGACATTATAATAAAAATAATCGGCGGGCATTATAGTGAGAGAGAGATGGCGACAGAAATGGTCAAGGAACACTGGGTGGAAGAAACGGTATCTTTCGTGTAGTCTGAGCATCCCCTCTACAAATCCGCTCGGTGGAGTAGGGGCCAAGCACATTGCTGTACTCCGCTAAGGTTAGAGAATACAATCCCGAGAATGTTTTTCAATCCCGGGATTACGGGATTTTTGATGCGTAATCCCGGGATTCCGGGGCTATCCCGGGATTAGATTGGGCTCAAATGAAAAAAACTTGAGTAATTTTTAAAAAAATGTTTTTAAAATCGTTGCACAACACAAATCAAAGAAAATAGACAAAACAAAAAGAAATTTACTTTTGCAAGAAATCAAAAAGACAACACAAAAAAACTATTTAGAATTTAGAAAATACAATCGCAGAAATATCAAAGCATCCAATGTTTGACTTCCAAGCCTGCTTCGTAGTTTATTTCCAACATAAGCTAAAAACGCTCGATCAGGTTCTGCGCTCGTTGGAAGAATAGACAATAGATACTTATATGCCGTTTCTAAGTGATAATAATATTTCTTTATTTCTTTTGATGAGAAAAACTCATATAGAAAACGTCATAGGTACATATAAATTACAAATTAAAAAATTCAGACAAATTATAAAATGTGTTCCCCAGAAGGAACGTTTTCAACAAACGAGAAAAAATATTTAATTTGTTACAATTCTTAATTTGACTTGGAAGTCTATTAAAAATTTTTACACCTATGTTGAGAGGAGAACTTTTGCTTACATCAAGTTTGCTAAAGGGAGAACTCAGGTCATGCCTAAAACGCGTATTGTAAGAATGATAGTCACCATTCGTGACAAACTGATTATAGTTTTTAAAAACAAACAAAGAAATTTCATAAACGAAAATTTGACAAAGAGTCATAAGTTTGAGATTATAGAAAGAATGGCGACAAGACACTTTAGAAAAAATGCCAGCAATGGCACGGATTATTCTTTTCTGAGAAATAAAGACGTCATTAGACAAAGTTGAGTTACCCCAGAAGCATATGCCATATCTTAACCTAGAAACAACTTGAGCATTGTAAAAATTAATTAGTTGAATGTTTGTAAGTACATTTTTTAGGTATCTAATAAGATAACAGATAGAATTAAGTTTGGAGGATAGTTGAGTACAATGTACTTTCCAATTAAGATGGTCATCCAAATATAAACCAAGAAATTTGGTAGATGTGACTCTTTCCAGAGACTCACCATTACACTGAATGTTTAAATCCATCAAGTTAGTATTTTGATAATTATGAAACCTAATGTAATGTGTCTTGGATTTATTTAAATAAAGCGAGTTGCTGTTAAACCATTCAACTAATTTGTCTAAATTAAGATTACATTAATTAGTAGTAAGCAAAGAAGAATCTTTATCACTGAGAATGATCGATGATATCCACGAACTCCTCCATTTTCGAACAGGCTTATTTCATGTCTAATACTATTTGCCAACCCTGATTCATTTTGTACTTGTACTTCAGGATCTGGAGATTTCATATTCTTACATATCGTACCGCGTATTTAAGGATTGTTTTTTGTCGTTATGCGTAATAAATAATATTAATATAATCTAGGCAAGGTAATTGTCAAGGCGCAACGGATTACGGAATGCAAACTAAATCTGTTTTTGGCATACCCGAAAATCCCGAGATTAGCCAAGTACAATCCCGGGATTTTCGGGACCAGAAAACGGCCGGGATTCCGAGATTCGGGATCCCGGGATAGTATTCTCTAGCTAAGGTGCTTAAAAAAACGGGAAAATTCAAAAGTCCTCAGAAAATGACTGAACAGCATCTGGGGGACCTCCTAGTTGCAGGAAAAATGTTTACACAGTTATGTTCACGGTGGACACAGTATAAGTCCACGATGAATACTAGTGGTGTCCACAGTGAACACAGCTATGTCCACGGTGAACACAGTTTCAGAAGCGAGTTCCACTCGACTTGTCCGTCTGTTTTTAAAATTGACACGCCATAGGTATATATAAATAAGAAAATTCCAAGCAGCTCAGCTATTCACATGCCGAAAAGAATTATTAAAAAAAAAGACACATTACGCGACGTGAATCGTAAACGTTTCAATTTTAAACGCACGTCTACACACCTCGGGGTCACATTTCGCAATTGAATTTTCTGCATCACCCTATACCATTTCCTGCTATAGAGCAGGAATTCCAAAGTGCGTTGCCCCCTGCATTTTCCAATTCCGCAGAAAACGCTTTTCCCTAAGCCTATGCTATGCACGGCGCGATAACCACAAATACGGCGGACAAACAAGACAAGAAGACAGACAGACACACGCAGGGTGACTGCCTTCTTTTAACAGTGTGTGCGATATAAATAACATCGATGCCACATCACGTTCGGCAATGTCTGCGAGTCAGGTGTGTTTCGTTGAAGACTGTACCTTGTTTACATTCGGTAAACATTACACCTATTACTGCATCGTGTAGACAGACGGACTGAACTACCGCTGTAGGTTATATTCATTTACAGATGATTATGAATTAGGTAGGTGTAAGGTCTGTTCCAAACATATATTTAATACCTTCTACATTGCTAGCAGCACAGATCGGGAGAAAGACTTGAACACTACGGTGCAGACGTTTATACGTCTGTCTCACTTATTATACTCTGAGTCTCATGCGCATGTCCGTGAATGGATGAGCGTCAATTTGCACATGGAACTAAGCTGTGAAAGGGAGGTGGCTTGCTCTATTCCATTTACTAATTGCCTCACTGCAGACGCGACACTTGCGCACAACGGGTCAAGTAAAAAGAGAGAGATAGAAAAGTCATTTGCTGTCTCACTTCATGGGCCTTGCTTCCACTTACGGCCACTAGCAATATATAAGTTATTAAATATACGGTTCCAAGCTGTCTAAGAACGGTAACAGAACCGTCACCGTCTTGCGCAGCAGCTAAAACAAAACTATTTGTGCTACTGCGCAAATCTGTGACGGTTCTGTTACCGTTCTCAGACAGCTTGGTACAGAATTTATAATCATTTATTTAAATTTATCTATAATATCTAATAATACGAAAAAATCTGTTTTTTTCAGAAACGTCGTAAGTTCGCTTATACTGCTGCTTATATATTAAAAGGTACATGCTGTAATTGTGTTAAAACAAACGGAAGTCTATTTTATCAACATTCAACAGTATTACTGACAAGTAAAAATAAATAATCAATAAAAGATAAAAACTGTATTTTCTTTACTTATATAGCCGGTTTATTTCGAATGAATAAGGTCTCATAAGGATGGAAATAAGCTTTTCAAAAGAGAGGAATAAAGAGAGAAATTCAACACGGATATCGATGTAATACCTTCCGTACACTCCGAGGAATTCAAAGTTACCAACGGATATAATAAATGAGTTAATGGCGTTCTCTTAAGCTAGCACGACCCAATCAGCAAAATCGAAAGTAGTAGACAGTAGACACAATATTTACTATTACATACCACCAAAGTTAATTAGAAAATAATAAATATAATAAGAATAAAATTAAATAAAAAAAAAACAATATTTTATAGTACTCATCAATTTAAAGAAATTCCTTTGCGTCTTGTCGCAAAAATACAAGAAAACACTGTAGGTAGATGTAGGTAATCTCATGGAACGAGAAACTAGGTTACTCAAAGCATAAGCTACTCGACAGTTGAACTTGTAACTAACACGTTACTGACCCGTTAGTAACCAGTAGCGTCGTCTGCAGTAACCCATTCAATTAAAAATATTCTGACTCATCGCGAACTGGTTGGTTACATGTCACTTGATCAGTTTCTTTTGACTACCTCCGTGTGGATACGGCCTTCCCCTCGCAATAGAAGTTGAACTTCAAAATTTACAGATTTCGTCAGCCTTGGTTATAACTGCGTCAAAGTTGGTCAAAGTGTATCTTATCTGCTATGTACACTACCACGAGAATATAACTAGTTTACTATGGCAAACATACCTAACGGATTTGGTTACGCGACAAACGGAGATTCTCGCGCGGTTGCTGTACTTACGCGAAAATATTTACTTTATGGTACTTATAAATAGTCTGAGTAACTACTAAATGCCATATAAACAGTCTATTATAATACATGATACGTACATTATTATAACTGCATAGTTAAATAAAGCGCCTCAGGAATAACTCGCAAAGGAAAATGAATACTTGAAATAAAATTTTGATAACAAACTACATAGTTTGACAGATACAATATATTTTAAGAGTTTCCAGGAGAAATGAACTATTCTTTATTATTAAAAACATGCAAAAAAGAGTATCTATATTTATTTCAATCGCTATCTATATCTATAATAATATATATAAGCTGAAGAGTTTGTTTGTTGGTTGAGCGCGCTAATCTCAGGAACTACTGGTTCGAATTGACAATTTTTTTTTGTTGGATAGCCCATTTATCGAGGAAGGCTATAGGCTGTATATACCAATAGGAGCGGCCGAGCATCAATGAAAAATGTTGCAAAATGTAGTTCAAAATATGTCCGTCCGACAAAAACTTTTGAACGGTAACTCCAATCATCATGAAATTTGAACACAACATTCATTAATGTGCGTACTCATGCCCCCCGACCCCCCCCATACGTTCTTTTACACCTGGGTGAAACCGGGCGGGACCTCTAGTCATAAGCGGAAAATTATCGGTCAAAACGGTGTACCTACGTCTGTTAATTGGTTAATGGCAAATTAATTTGGTATGTTGTTTTTAACTTGTCTATTAGCGCATAATCTTGTTAAGCTATCCACACATAATACTTTCATATTTTGTAACTGAGAAACAAACGTTAAAGTCTAGTAATTTCCACAATTCAATTGCAGCAACGAAGCAACTGTTTGACGTCGGACAGTACAATTAAAATTTTGATTAATCTTATATTATAAATACAAGATGCCAGACCTAGGCTGTCTTTCGGTCATTTAGTCTACCATAATTTGTTTTTGAATCGTTTGTTTTAAATCACAATATAGTATGTTGTTGTTTGAGACAAATGCGGACATTATCTAATACGCATGTCTGTGACTTCAAGTTCGCGTACTTTCCGGAAACTTTTCTGATTGTCAGCAAACAGCTAGTAAATCTGTTGGAACAGCCGACTAACAGGGGATTTGGAGAGGTGGCTTTTGATTATCCACGGACAGTTTTGATGTTTCAAAAGTTTGATATCTCGATGATCAATCGTCGTATCGAGGTTAAAAAAAATGAAGTTGAATAAACAAGCTATCCGGTCAGTGCAGTGGTTTAGTTGGAAATATTTTTCCAAGTCCGTGGACTCAAAAAAAAAACAATTTCATTTTTTTTGTGCGCCATTTCTTACGATTTTGTGATAACTGTAGGTCCTAAAAAAATTTTGACTAAAAAATCTACAAACTAGAATTTTGGCGCTTCATAATGCCTTTTTTAAATCCACGATACAATCATTTTTCACTACTGAAAAAATACAGACATTTTTTTCCATTAATGTATATTATAGAAGAAGAAGTTTGTAATTTCAAAACTTGAGATCCACTGTAGCGATTTGAAAAATTCAGGTATTACAAAAAACATTTTTTTTTACATAAAATATAACGAGTTATTATGTTAAGTTAAAAGCGAGATGTGCAGTGAGCGAAAAAGACGGCTTGTACCTACCCGTGCAAAACTGGACTGTACAGCTAATGAAGTTATATTCATAACACTTTTACGTTAGGTACATTTGATGAACATGCTATTATTATACAGCAAAATGACCTACACAAGGTAAGTTTCTTGAAGCACATGTACACAAGCATTGAGTATTATACTCATATGCACAGTACATAACAAACTTGTATACAATATTATGCTATAATGGTCTGCGAGAAGTTGAGAACGGGCAGGTCAACAGGTCAGTGATGTGATTTATGTTATCGATCAAACGAATGTATGCCAAGCACGCATTTAGACGCCTTCCTTGTAGAAGAAGAGTTATCAAACATTTTTGGGTAGGTATTTGACGCAGTAACACTTCTTTCATAATGTCTGAACACAAAATCGAAGACCTGGCTGAAGGGTAGTGGGGTTCAGCCAGACAATGACTTTTAGTTTGTTTTAATAATAATTATAATAACAGCTTCCATACATCAGGAGCAGTTTAATAATGTCGTATTCAAATTCTCTGTCATCTAGAACATTAGATTGTACTCATAACAAATTATTGTTCTACAGAATAAAATATCGCTTTTCGAGCTAAATTTTGATCAAAATGCGTAGAAAAAAATTGGTTGTCTGTAAAGTCGGTTTACGGACGATAGTTTTACGTGATAACGTATTCCGCTCGAATATCATATTTAACCTAAATTTTAGTAGCTGTCAAACTATATTTTTACCGGCTAATAATTTGATCAACCAAAGCAAAATACATATTTTTAAGCGATTATAAAAGACATTTAAAATAATGTATATATATTATATATTTGTTAACAAACCGTATAATTTATCTGCTGTTATGAAATGCAGATATCTCCCAAGATTTGTTTTTGATACAAAATGTAGCTGCGTTTGTGTACAAACTATCAATTGATCAATATATTTCCATTCGTTGTGAATAATACCATATTTTATCCATATTGACGGCGATCAGTTATTTTTAACAAAATAAAATGACATTTATTAATTATTATTAGCGCCATATTGCCATTTCCGATCGTGCCTCTCTATCGCTTATATCGCGCTCTCGCTTGCACTCTCAGGCTCAGGCGGAACGTTACACTTTTTCGTGTGTGCAGCTGGTGTTTCATCAATTTATAAGACGTTATCACGTCAAAAGTTATTTAAAAGTGGAAATTGTACAAAAAGCGATACACACAGTTTAAGAAAAATATCGATTCAATAGATCAATTATTTTTCGAGCAGGATCGATTTTAAACTCTACCATGAAGAAATACGTTCTTCACAATCTAAGGTCTTCAGATTTTTTGACAACCCTTTCTACAACCCGGCATAAGTTTGAACAGTTCATTAGAACATGTACCTTTTTGGTTCAGTAGTAGGACTTATTTTCAGGTAAATTTTCCCGAAAGTAGATTAAGCCCCTAAATTAAACATAGGTACGTTTTATGAAACAGGTAGCATTATCTACCTCTATAGTTTTGCTATCAGTAATAATATATTTTCATGATAAATCAATTTAAACACATATTAGGTATACAAGCTAATAGTTCTTTCTAAAGTCTATCACTTCATTTCAGTTTTGGAAATTGGTACGTCTTTTTCGAAATCGCATCTACACGTAATTTATTGTAGTGAGTTTTTAAGTTTATTTAAATGGAGTGTTCTTAAATATTGTTTTATTTTTTAAATCGAACAAAGTTAAAAATAAACACTTAGTATTTTGGAAAAAATATAAACTAGGTATATAATACGGACATTATTGAGATAATCATTTTAGAAGATATATTTTGAAATTTACTAAACACGTGTTTTCACTAAGAACAATATGAGTGGACCACAATACAAGATGATCAGTTTGAAGAATTTAGCGAAGAATGTTTTTATTGGGCAATTAATAAGTTCAGCTGTGTTTCAAGACGACTATCAAGACTTGTTCCTGTCACAAAGCGGCTATCAAATAATTTTTCATCCGCCAAGATTTGAAATTTTCATGAAGGTAGCAGTAAAAATTATTCTCGAACTTGGGTTGCCAAAAGTGTTCCATCAAGATTTCATATTATCCGCAAATGTTATGTATCACGATTACCGCAGGTTTATGATAGAATTCGATAACGTAACCGGTGAGGATACATATTATTATAATAGACCAGTTTACTGGAAATCTAATGGCGAAATAGACATAGAAAACACTCTGAGGAAATATTTTTCAAATAAAATGCCATTTGACAAGGAACACTGTCGCTTCATCGCGCTACATTTCGGTTGTGATTCGTATTATTCTGAATTGTCCAACAAATCTACACATATTCCAGAACGCGTTTGTAGAAATTTGACGGTACACAAATCCCCCATCGATACTTATGCATTGACAGAAAAAATTATCGATCACATACGGCACAATGGCTGGTATTGGAATTTCGGCTATTACTTTAATCAACTCAATCTTGATCAAAAAAACACTGTTTTGAACACAATTATCACACAAGTTAGTCGACAAAGGCATTGTGGTTTTCATAACAGAACAAATTATTTAAAAGCATGTGTTCATGTTTTACTACTCAAATACGGTACAGACTCTCAACTTGAAAATGTAATCAGGAGATGCGAAGACAGTTTTGCAATGTTAATGGCCACACTGACAACTAATTCCGTACTGCATCTTTTTCCAATTGTTTTAAGCAAAGTCGTTGCCAATAAGTCTCTATGTGAAGATCATCTTGAAATTATTCTCAATAGACGAGACGATATGAGCGATTCAAGAAGAAAAATCACTCCGTGTGTATACGAGATCGATTTAGACTACATGTGGACATGATATAACTTACATACAAAATCAGTTTTCGTCTACGGATTAGTAAAATTGTCGCGGACTTCCATTAATAATAAAACAGACTCATTAATTAATTTAATTTTTGCCAAGTGTAAATGTCAATTTGTAACATCTAGATGTAGATTTTGCTGTAAGTTTCACTTCTGTAGTTTGTAACCAGTGTATAAAACGAATTGTCATCAAAGGCGGATCTACATGGGGAGTAGTAGGGCTCCAAATGTCAAGGGCTCGCAGAAATTGATACGTATTTAATATATACTTGTTCAATAATAATAGGCACTACTGTAAAAATAGTTAATGTTAATGATCATTATCTTGAATGAATTTTGACAATTTTTGGGGTGAATATAGACAGTTTTTTAGGTGACCTCAATTTAAGAAAAGCTGCATTAGATAATAGTGTAATAATATGGTACACATTTATGCATAAAGCTGTTTTTGTATATGTACTTAAATATATAAATTATCAAACCTATTTGTTATTATAATAATAAACGATTTTTTTTTATTTAAATGTTTTTCTTATTCGTTCAATAATTTATTCATATGCCTAGTGTAAAATATTTTATGACTAAGTTTTATGATACAATTTATTTATAACACAATTTCGGGAGTGCAGTCAACACGAAAATTAAATTACGATAAGTATTTACGAAGTCATTGAAATGTCGAACGATTTAGTAGTAAAATAATTTGTCAAAAGTGAAAACATTTTAATTAAATAATTCCAGCAATTCATTGTTAGAATGTATTATTTAACGATTATTTTCAACAAAGGCCAAGATTTCTGACGCCTTTCAATATTTCGCAATTCGTGTATTTATTAATAATATTATGCTTCAGTGAAATAAAATATGCTTCACTAAGATAAAAATATTCTTTTTAAAATTGGTGAAAAAGACAAAATGATAAATTTTACGTAATCTCCGTAGTTTGTTACACAACGTTACACAATATTAATAGCAATTTTAACTGTAAAGGTCGATTCAAAACTATACGCGCATACCTATAATATTTTGTATTTCAAAGAAATGTGTTTATACCATATGAATATTATCTATATTGAAACGGTTTTGTATTATCAATGACGCAGTTATAAGAATAGTCAATATATCTATCGTAAAAAAATATGTGAAAAGACTGCATTCTGGTATATTATGGGTAGAAATACAGATTTAAAAGGTACGGTCAGTGCATTTCACTGAACTACCTGAAAATCAAAGGGGATGAAGGTAAATGGTTAATAGAATATACCCTTCATAATATAGAGGCAAAAGAAACGAAATGACGGTTGTTTTTATAATAAGCAGGTACAACCACCCAACGCATCTTGAGTTAACGAAATCATCACCTCTGTGGTTCAATTAACACTTTAAAAATGTTTTACATACCTACAGGTGTTTAAAAAAATATGTTCAAATATTTTATTTGAAAAATATATGTATTTATTAAAATATTTTTATTTCATTTATTATTTTCTTCTTTATTTAGTATTTTCTCGTATTGTCATCTAATTCTGAGTTATGTTAAAATTTCAAGTCTCTATCTCATCAGGAAGTTAGTTTTAAATCAGTTACAAAGTTCAGCCCGACATATACGAAAAGCAAGTTAATGACACATTTGTGACCAAAATAAATTGGAATAGATATAGTAAATTATAGACGCTTAACAACACATGTCATAAATGTCTGAATTGGTTGTATCTATATCCTGTAAGTGTAAGAGGTTGCTTGAGTCAAATTCGTCCCAGCTGGGGCGGCAGATATCAAATTGGCTAAACTTTAGAGTTTAGAGCGTCACTGAACCTAAAGTCTAACCTCACTTTAATTTATTCGATGACTAATTAATTGTATTATAGTTATTACATTTTTGGAAAATCCTGAACACTATACATTGTATATCTTTATTTGTTAATATTTTATATAAACATCAATATTACTAATGGCTTGTCAAAATGAATTACCAGTTGAACTAACACTCAGTCATTCATGGCGTTCTCAGTTACTAAATATACTACGAAAATATACGAGTAACGGAGTAACTACCCGCGGCTCCGCAAACGATTGAGATGAAATAATGTATTGCTGTATTATTTGTTGGTTATATACTTTTATCGAATGCCTGCAATTTTTAGTATCATCTAAAATTTGCCGACATTTTTTTAAATTTTTAGATTGAATATTGAATCCCCTTAGGAGATGAATTTTAAAAAAATCCTTTCTTAGTGCTCACTTACGGCGCAAAATTTCATGCTTGCACACCCAGCGGTTTAGGCTGTGCATTGTGTGTCAGCCAATCAGTGTTGGAGTATTAAGTAAATAGATAATAGTTAACATGACTAAATACTAGGACTAGGACATAATACCAATCAACATTTCAGAAAATACCACTGGTGCATATCAAATAAAGAATCAGTGGCGTACTACGGAAAGTATCGTATTATACTGTGCCAAAACTAACAGATTTGTATTTCTTATTAAAATATACTAAACTGTTAGTTTTAACATAAACATTGTGAAACTTCCTCACACAAACGACCAAGTGACAAAATTGATTGACTAACTATCGAAATATGACACATTACAGACATATTGTGCAGATATTATCATAATTCAATAAATGCGAGACTTTTGGCAAATATTTTTTACGTTGACGTGACTCTTAACTTGGTTAAAAATGTACGCGTAGGTACCCTGACGCCTGTCATTAATGATTATTTTCTTCTTAAAAAATACAGAGGCATTAAAATTAATTCGTAGAAATTCGAGATCATGACAGTAACTATAATTTCAAAGATTTTTTAGGGCTCTCTTCTACGCCACTGTTGTATACAATTAAGAGCGTCAATCGCACGTGACCGGCATGGTAGTAAACGTGTGAATAATTTAAAAAACTTACCTTCAATGCAAACAACGTGGTCACGAATCTGCTGGGCAATCGGTCCGTCAGGAAAAAGTTCAATCAGATCGTAAATAGCATAAATCGAAGGATGAACACTTTCGAATCGTTGTATTTCCTGTCGAATTGCTAGGGAATTGTTTAAAAACGGTTGCAAATATGATCGGGAATTCATTATTTCAACTGTTGACGACAAATTAGCACACAGCACAAAACTTTTCAAACTGAAACATCGATAGTTTATATCAACAAAAACATCACCTTATAATTCATAAACATTTTTGTTTACAACTTTTCAAATCACAACATACACTTCACTATGTTGAAATAATTAAGAATTATTAAAATACACACCACTGATTTAAAGTATGCACTGTCTAGTGAATGTTTAGACCAATTTTTAACACATACAATTTAATATTTCTAATAAAACTTAATAAAAAGGTTAGGTTAACATAAAACACTCCCACTTGACAAGTCTCCATTGCCGACTGACGCTTGAGATTCAGTTCATTCATATTTGTGTTAAATATAACTATGTTTTTCTATACTGTAGCTGCGTCTCGCTTGCACCATATCAAAGTTGAATTTAACTCTCTTTTTCTAATAATAAATCGAAATCAAAGAACAAGCAAGTATTGTCGTTGTCGATATCTACCATTTAAAATAAGAAGTAATGTAGATGTCAGTACGTGTTTTCATAACTATCGTACAAAATAGCGTTTGGTTGTGATCTTTAATGTCTGGTTCGAATAAATAATTGTAAGTGTTCACAACTGCCAACATAGAGAGCACTGCAAATATAATCGAGGTTTAGTTCGATGATGTAGTTTTGAGACCCGCTTGTAAAAAAATACTTGAATTTTGTATTAAAACATCACTTAATTTCTTATCACACTATAAAGTCAATACACTTATTAATTACTCGCTAGTGATGATAATGAATTAATTAATGAAAAATATTCCAAATACATTCAGTTTTATTGCTTTAATGAATGAACACAAAAAACATCTACAAACAAAAACTATTTTGTAGGTGCCCTTCTTACGTAACTATATCTTAAATATTCAAGTTCATAGAGGATTGAACAACGTAATTGACGACAATTATCAACTTCAAGATTATTTGGTAGTTCAAAAATTTGTATTGATTTTTCTGTAATAAAAAGGATATAAATCCCATTTTGATAAATAATACACTTCTGTTCCATTTGCTTCAATCATTTTTAGATTACTCTTCTTTTTCATTTGTTTTTCGACATTCCCTCTTTTCGAAAGTAATTCACAAATATATATTGCAAACACGATGACGTACGCTACTAGCAAGAATACCGGCCCGGAAAAAACTGATTCGATATCGACTGATATAAATTTCGATTCTGGACCTTTTACGGCAAGTAACATTTGGAACTGGTTGGTTTCTATTCGCTTAAAAACACCCATGTCACGCATCTTTAAAATCCTTGAAAAAAATATGTGCATTATTAATGCCTTTTTCTTTTTACCTCGGTCGAAAGTACATACTTTCGGCATCAATTTTAAAACAGAAAATCTAAAATTTATGCATTAATAAAACTTATTTTCGATATGCTTCACGCACTTCACCAAAAAATATCGTCTTCATGCCAAAACAAATGAAAGAAAATTACCAGTAATCGATGAGATACTTGCAAGGAAGATTTTTCGTAAAAGCCAACGCATGTCGAGATTCCATTGAAGTATCGATTATTTGAATTCTACAAGGCACAGAGCTCGCCAAAACTTGTGCAACAAAACGATCTTCCAAAAATGTGTATTTTGAATTTTTGCATACTTTCTTTAATCCCTCTAGCGCTACCCTCGGCATTTCCGAATCAGGTTCGAGTACTTTCTGTCGTAATTTTTCGATTATGGGAAAATTCGAATTCTAAAAATTATTACAGAAATTTAAACACAGAGCTATATCGCAGCTCCGCAGGTCGCAGCGAATGTTATAACACGACGCGCCCCATAGCAATACGTATGGCCGGCGGATTGGCCGAAACGCGTCCGACCGGTCCGAAAACTTATTCAACAAGCCAATAAAAAAAAGATGCAATGTACACGTACTTTTAACGTTTGATATTGAAAAGATTGCTTCGGCAAACCGAGTGTATACGAGCCTTCTTCGTAAAGTTCATCAAATGAACTGAAAGGCGGAGTATAAATTCGAACTGTCAAAAAACTGTAAATTGTGCCAGAGTACGCTGCGATTATAGAAATTGTACACAGATTTAAAGACAGAAATGCAATTTTCACGGTAGCTGATTTAGCTTTCCATAAAAAACCTTAAAAGAAAACATTTAATATTCAATTGAATTAGTTGTAAAGAATTTTGATGTCGATTACAACAAAAAAAAAAAAACAATCTCCTAGTACTTTTAAAAGATGTGTACTAAACATTCAGGGCAATTACCCCTCCCAGGATCATAAAAATAAAAAAATGAAATTGAAAATAATACGAATACCTGGCCAAAAAATAAAATGTAGGAATACTTAAAGAAAAAAATGTGTAAAATTAGTTTGGGAATTAATATTTTGCTTGACACCTTCCTTTGTGAGTATTCTTGTGTGATATTAATAAAACTTAAAAAAATATTGTTTTTTTTTGTTCTCCTCCCCCCATAAAAATAAAATATCTACGCCCTTGCGAATAACCGTAACTTTGTAATTTAACATTATCCCACCTTGTGAACAAAATATTCCTAAAACAGTAAAATATATATGTACTATATTTTCGTTTTTGTAGACAGGTTCCATTTCAATAAATTTAAACATAACAACGGCCGAGACTACAATCAGCGTCATGAAACACGTCCAAACTTTCGAAGAAAACGGTTGCAGGAACGTTTTCCATTTAATGTTTTTGTTTTGTCGTTGTATTATAAAAGTATTTCTAAAATTTGGAAAGTACTATTTTAGTCATGTGCCGTGTGATTTGTTGTGAATAATTTAAAAACTTACTTGCTATCCGTAAGAGGATGGGTAAAATCTACTAATTTGAATCTTGAAGAACTTATAGACAAGGCAGCTAACCCAACTTGAGCTTTACCTGAATTAAGTATTTCCATTAAATTTATTGAACCAATGATATCCACGTATTGAGATCTGGAAACATCAGTATGTATTTTGACACTACACACTACAGAACAAAACAGGAAGAATTGAAAAAAAAATAATAATAATACTGGCTCCGACCATCGGAATCTATGACATTTAGATTACGAGGCAACCGCTCTACGTCGCCGCCACCTTTGTTAGTGTTCTACAGTCGGTTTTTGTAGTATATGGACGTATATAATGAATCTATTTCACCGTATTGCGCCAAAAAGTTTTACTTCAAAAATAGAGGTAGGTACCTTAATTTAAACAAAACTCTACAATCTGAGAAACATTGAACGAATCGTTGAAATGCAATAGCTTTATTTGTTATTGAACAAAACTCTAAAATTTGTGCGAAAACAAAAAACACATAGTCATACATATTTTATACAGTAGAAGAATGGTGGTACAGATCAAATTAAATCCATCATTATAAAGAAGTTCCCCTTCAATAATCCATGCAAGTATACTGTATTAAAACTGAATTAAAAATTTACCTTTTTCGTTACTAATTTTACCTGAATTTAAGAATATTTTCCAATTCCAACCAAAGAGCTCCATAAATACCAGAAATATCTTTATGTCCGTTTTCAGTTCGTATTTTAACAAACGGTAGCAGTTCACTAGCCATTATGTTTAATGCACTGCCATTTAAATTTATTTTTTGGTCAAAAGTGACCGGCAAATTGTCTAAAATGTGTTCGTTTTGTGGTGCCCATACAGCTAATAAATTTATTGTAACTTGAGCGCCTTCGTAAACTTTGAATATTTTGTTCAATTCTACTGTCTCATTATTTGTTGTGATTAGAAAAACTTGAGAGTGTACCGGTATGTATATTTTTTCAAATACATATTCCACTGATTCATACCCTGACAATACGAAAAACCATTTAGAATGGGTACATATTTCGGAACGAATTGCCTGAAAGCAATACTAAATTAAAAAAAAAACTGCGAAATTTTTGAATTAATATATTCAATCAGATTAACAATGCGAGTCTGCATGGTCAATGATAAGAACATACTTAATGTTTTGTCACTTTCTAACAAATTTAACATCACACAAGTTTAAAGATTAAAATTGACATTTTCACTTACGTGACGAAAAAAGTTCAAGGATATATCATTGATTGAAGGAATAAAAAAATTTGCGTGTTGATAGTAATTTTCGGGATACTGCAGAGTTCTGTTTTCAATTTTCTGCATCGAAATTAAAGTATTCTCGGTTTGTGATATTGTTTTAAACAGTAGGAACATATCTAACATATCTATAAAACAATAGTATTTTTAGTACCTATATAATATATAATATTATGCACATTGCATTTACAAAAATCTTAAAAACTACAATTGAAACGAACCTGATTTTTCAAAATCACTGTAAAGAAAAACAATTTTTTTCTTCTGTAAAATATGACTCAAGGAGCTTAAAATCCCAACGAACCAAAGAAAATTCATTTTTTTTTTATGAGCAAAACAAACTGTAACATACGGTTTTATATCTGTAACGAAGCTCTATCAACAATCATATATAATAATTAATTGTTGTTCGGTTGGAAATGATACTATGTTAAAAATTCAACAATTAAAAGAACATTACATGTGTTTCTAATATATTTTATAGGGAAATCTGTTTTTAACGATAATGAATAATGTGTATTAAATAGCAAACAAAATCAATTATTGGTTGTTATGATGGGATATCGAAAAGTTAGTTTAGTGGGTCATTTGTATACACTTGTACAGAACATTATTTCGTGTCTTAAATGATGATTTTTTTTGTTATTTCAATGTCATTTCTGATTCATAATTTTGTCTCATCTGTACCATGTCGTTAAGAAAATGAGATCGCTTTGTAAAAATGTTATAATAAATTCGCCGGCCTTGGAATGAACTCATCTGCTCGCACATTTGTGATTTTCGTGCAATTAAAAATCTCCCTGAAACGTGTTCACTGAACATTAACAACAAAAACAATTGTACAAATTTAATGATGAGATCAATTAATAAATAATTGAAAATAAAAAATATTTAAAATATTTTAATAAATAATTCATCATTGACTAAACACAATAAGAAATTAAATTTTAATTTGATCGAGAGATCTTTGACCTAAAACTGTTGGACATTCTCGTCTTAACATTGCGACGTCAAAATCTTCATTACGACGAACCGTCATGGACGCGAGAGTGAATTAATAATAATCAAGGTCAAACCTTTAACTACATATAAGTAAGATGAAAAATCTCATATTTATATTTTTATACTATACTAGTTGTACCCGCGACTTCGTATGCCCTCGATTTGAACAATTAATTGTACCTTAAATAATAATTTACACTTTACGATTAAAATTAATTTTTTTGAAAACAATATAAGCAAACCGATTTTGAGCGAACCTTTCCTATTATCATATTATATTTAAATGTTAACAATTTAAGTATTTTGAGCAACTTAGTCTTTATAACTATTTTAATTTTTAAAGGAAATGAAAAACATGTAACAACTTACTATATATATTTATATTATGAAAATAATTCCCATTATTTCCAGTCAATGATATTATCTATGAATAATATAAAAATAATTAAATCGTACTTTGCAAAACCTTCATTTCATGCAAATTATGAGTAACTCACAATTATATATTTGCGAAGAAAAAAATTCCTTTTAATATTTCATTGCAAATATTGACGAATCATGGAGCATGGATGATTCAGAGACATAATAACGATAATTACCTGATTGTATAATACGCAATCTTTTAGCTGCCTTTGTAAGATTCCATATTTTTATTAGTTTATGTCACCAACTGTCAGAGCTATCTGGACCAAGTACGAGATTGTCTTGAATTTTTTACGCGTGATATTTGATTCCTTCCGAGTTCTAGAATAGCTGTTGCTCGCGACATAATCCGCGTTGAATTCGAAATACACTCAAAGACACAATTTTCATCTGTTTTGAAAAACATATTTTAGCGTTCAAATGTTTAACGACTTTTGAACAGCTAATGGGTTTAATTTAGCAAAAAATTGGGTGCTTACGACACTAAAAGAACTTACTGTTCAAATCTATAATTTCTAGTTTCAGCGGTTTGGCCAAAAAAATCCTGAACTTCCTTGTAGCTCCCTTATGGGCTAAATTAAAAAAAATCTCACTATTCATAGTTACCTTATTTTTAATGATACTTTTATCTTAGTTTAGCACATGGTTGCGCGTAAAAAGTTCTAAAGATGATTTTGAATCAAGAAGGAATCTTGCGCAGAATCGCAAGCTGAGAAATGTCTAGCGTCTAAAAGATTTTTTAATAGAAATACAACGGCTAACAATTATTGATATTTCTACTAATAAATCTTTTGACTGAATTTCAGATATGTCCGCAAAGATCCGGACGTAGGTACAGAAATTCTACGCGTATTATATATAAAATTAAGTAATAAGGATATGGGTTCTATTTTATGTTTCTAGAAACAGAGATAATATAAAATGTGTCAGGCTGTGATGTGTGTGAAAAAGTTCATTTAATTATTGTTGTAAAAAGACAAACAACAATGGCCGACACTTTAGATATCCTCCGTGAAAGTAAATGCATACGTGTTTAGTGTTTACTGCTCAGTAACTGTGAGACACAAAAAGTTTATGCAGTTAATAAAAAACTTTTTTTTTTTAACTTGAACCTCCATAAAAAAATGGTCACTAAAAAGTGTAAAATAACAAAGTTCTGAGATCGGCACCAATTTAATATAAGTGCACCGATCTCAAAACTTTGTTATTTTACACTTTTTAGGTACACTTTTTTGAGGATCAATTTGTTTTTAATTTCTTATTTTTAACTTTTTAGTTTAAATTTATACATAAGTAAAGGCAAAGTATTGAAGTCGGTTTTTGTTTTTTTATGAAACTTATTTGTTTTCTAAACAGTTTCTGTACCAATTTTGCTAAAATTTATATGGGACCAGCTTTGAAACATACTCTATCGAATAAAAAAGTATCATCGAAATCGGTTGACAGCCGGCGAAGATATCGACGGACAAACACAAAAAAAATACAATCTACTAGAGAACCTCCTCTTTTTTTGGAAGTCGGTTAATAAAATTTGAATTACAAACATCTTTATAACCAAATTTGAAAAAAAAACATTTACTATAAAAAGCTAAAAACCCGACTACGATGACACAAAAGTACCTACAAAATTTCCTTGTTGAATTGAATTTTAAGATGCTCAGCATCTGAGATAAAGTTTCCAGGTACCAGCTGATTTTCTTAAAGTTCGATCTTGCAGAATATGTAAAGCTTCAATTACATGACACACGTTGAGGTAACTGAATGACAGCATGTCAAATAGGGTCCAAGGGGCAAGGTAAAATCATGTCGTATCCAACCATTTAAACAATACACTATTTACCTTCATATCACATGCACTACACACGTAAAATCCACCTCCTCCAGTAAGAAAACAAATGAAATGTAGGTTCACACGCATTTGTTAACAAGTGAACGCGACACATGCCATGCAGATTCTCCTTTATTCTTTTTTTTCTGTAACTTCTTCAGTCATTCGTAAAGAGCGATGCAAAAAATATCTATTAAAGATTCATTCTTAAGACTGATTACTTAAAAAGCTTTTTTCTCCGCAACATTCAAGAACTTTAAGTGTGTCTCATTATGTTGGAAGATACGGTTTTTACAATTAACGGTTAGAATTTAAAAGTTAGGTAGCATTGTGTTAATAGTCAACTTGTCGTACTTTTTTGAAATACCTGGTGACAAAATGTGTGAGGTTTTATCTTTAAGTGTTACGCTGAGTGTATTATACTTTAGTTTATCATTGGCTGAGCCACAGTTAGATTTGCCGCCGTATCCTGATCCTCCTCAAGCTGAAGCTGATCCAGTCGCTTATTATGGCCGGGACATACCCGGATTCCTTCAGCAATTGGATATACAAGGATCAGAGGAATGCACAAATAATGTTGGAGCGCAGTGGAACTTCGAGACCAATATCAACCAAGCAACTCAAATTGAAGCGGTGAGTTGATAGAAGAGAATAGAACTTAATTCAATATTATATCACGATGACAAAGAATGGGTGTCAGAATTGCGAAAAGAGAATTTTAAGGATTGAAAAACAATGTTCAAAAAATTGATTTTAATGTTACAAAATGCATGATATATTATGAGCAGGCTTTGGAAAAACAATTTGAATATATATAAATTACCTATACAGGGTGTCCCATTAAGAATGGGACATAGAACAACCGCAGATTCTCCAATTCAAAATAAAACGATTAAGCGAAATATGCTTAGATAAAATGTTACTCGTTTCCGAAATACGGGGTGTTGAAGTTGAAAACTGAAAAATTATTAATGTCCATAATTTTTTTAATACACCGTATAATTTTACTCAAATCGGCACTTTTGTTAAATATCATAAAATGCACCGAACAATAAAAAAACTAGTTCAGTACGCTCTACCAGTGCTTGTACCCCTTCTAAATGTTACGCCGCTGTCTAAATTTTAATTTTGACTATAATTTTAATTTTTTTGATATTTTCTAAGTCAATAATGTACACTTGTTAGTTTGTTGTAAAGTCATTGGTTTGCGAGATATTCGCAGTTTTTTAAGACAAAATTGTAAAAATGAATATTATTAATAATAATACAAATAAGAAGTACATGTCTATCTATCTTTAACTGCGAATATCTCGAAAACCAATGACTTTACAACAAACTAACAAGTGTACATTATTGACTTAGAAAATATCAAAAAAATTAAAATTATAGTCAAAATTAAAATTTAGACAGCGGCGTAACATTTAGAAGGGGTACAAGCATTACTTACTCCTGCCGTACGCCACTGGTAGAGCGAGTAACATTTTATCTAAGCATATTTCGCTTAATCGTTTTATTTTGAATTGGAGAATCTGCGGTTGTTCTATGTCCCATTCTTAATGGGACACCCTGTATATGCTAAAAAGGAAATATAGACAAGAAAGTTTAGTTGAAAAAAATAATTTGCTCGATTTCAGAGCAACGGGGAACGGCTAGTATACTTTTACATCGTCAACATAAGTTGTTTATTAGGATTAAGCAATCGAATTTTTGACAAGCACCACTCTTTTCCCTTGCATATTCCAGGTACGAAAACGTTACCGCAGTGTTTCGAATGTGTGTTCTGAAAGTAAAGCGTTTCTCCTTTGAGACCAATTCCGTTAAAGTGATTATAAATAAACGGTTTCTATCACAAAATAATTATATTTAGAATAAAAACAAATAATAAAAATGACAAAGACATAGAAAGACAAGTTTTCTTTTTAAATTTAACAACTTTCATTTTCTACTTGAGAAAAAGATTGAAATTTATCATTTATCCCATTCAAAGTTGATAACAATGTCAGTGTATTTAATAAAGAATATCACTTTGCTACTTGCTCCAATTAATTAAAAATTCATGAATTAAAAATACAGTTGGTTCATTCATTAATCCGAGAAGAAATTATACATTCTTTTGGTCCAACCAGAATAATGTATACTGGATGTTTTCATATCCAATGAACCATTTAATTTATTTTACAAGCATTTCCATAAATATAACAAATAATAATATAGGCTCCCGAGAAGAAATAAATTTTTTTAAACACAGATAGAATTTTTCCAATTGTTTCAGTACTTTCTGTTTCATCAGTTTTTTGCTTGTATCTCCAGAGCAGTTAGAACTACTCATATTTTTTATTGATAATATTGTAAAAGAGACAACGATT
This sequence comes from Xanthostigma xanthostigma, assembly GCA_963575645.1. Lineage (NCBI taxonomy): Eukaryota > Metazoa > Arthropoda > Insecta > Raphidioptera > Raphidiidae > Xanthostigma > Xanthostigma xanthostigma. The sequence goes on along the minus strand of OY754470.1, from coordinate 2,151,811 downwards.
CGCAAAACAGTCTTTAAAAATAATTCTCCACCTATTGTCAAAAATTAATAAAAAACATTAAAGTAGAGAAGTTGACCACGGCTAAGAAAATGTCTAAAAACACCCAACATTTAAAAAATTATCAAATACAGTGTAAACTCTATATAGCGGCACTCAAGGGACTCTGCACTTTGTGGTGTTATTGAGAGTTGTCGTTAAACGGAGAGAAGAAATAATCCATTAATATATTTTTTCATTGTTTACAAGTGTGTGAACAACTATGATAACTTATCGATAAGCACCTCAGCTAAATAAAAGAACGAGTTTCTTAGAATCTTCGGTCCGCATGATGCCGACAACAAAGCAACAAAATAACAAGTACTATTTATTGCTTATAATGATGACGTATTGTCGTTATTTAGAGTGTGTCATTGTATGAGCAACAAGGTAAACCAACTAGAGTTAAGTAATTTTGTCGTTTTGAGGAGTTTGTCGGTATATATCGAGTTACGTTAAATGGAGTTTACACTGTATTTGAATTTTTTTTATTTTTTGTTGATTTTTAAAAATCTGCTCCGAGTTCTTCTAACTTTAAAATTAGTGGTGTACTGAGTTCGTCATTTTATACAGATCTATATAGGGGGTGTACCAACGAAAACCTCGTTACGTAATGAATTTTCGTACACCCGGTGTATTTGAAAAGTGACGTGTGAACACAGAAATACACGGAAGCAGATCTGCAGCAGCCGCTCTGTGATACAATTACCCGGTCTTAGCGGCATCATTATCATATCTAGAACTGTCACGGTGTTATATTATGCATAATATTATTACATGTACTATGTGAATGTTTGATTTATATATTACTGCACCTATTCTTTAAGACAGACCGACCAATAGGCAATTTGCATGTGATTTTTCATCGCAATTTCATAGTGCCAAAGAAATATATATATCTAAACTAGCGGCCCGTCCCGGTTTCACCCGGGTGCAAAACTGTATGATTTATTAATACACAGTCTCTCTCTCTCTCTCTCCTCCTTTTCTCTCCCCCTTTGGAAATATTATATTGACCTTCCCATCAACGCAACCATTCACACCCACCCACGTAACAACTCACACCCATATGATATACGTGATGATAGATGAAAAATACGTTTTATATTATAGTATTTGGAAAAAATCTGTTCTTAAAAAGTGTCTACGTCGAGAAAGGAGCAACTATACCAAATTTCAAGTTAGTCGGACCTATAGTTTACCGAACTTTCGAAATGCTATTTTATAGAAAGTACGTGAAAAAAAATGTAATAGGTATCTTGCTTTTTTGAGTCGTGTGACTTTACTACATTTAAGTCTAGTCATATTTTAGAAACAGCCTGTATGACTTGATATTATGTCGGAAATCTTGAGAATACGTTTACAAACATGGTGTTATGATATTAATATTTTAATTTAATAATTTATCCACTATTTAATTCGGTGTTCTTATTTACGTTAATTAACAAACAATATTAATATAACATTATTACATAATATTGTAGCAAACTACTACTAATAATAAAATAGTTAACCTCTTGCGAATTTTTCGTACTTTAAACGTCTGAAATTAATGAAATTTAATTGATTCTTTTGCGAAAACGCGTACATTAAATATTTGTCATTTATGTTTATCAAGTTTGATTGCTTGTTTGTTTGCGGCGAGTAATCTTCAGAACTACTGAACCGATTTAAAAAATCCAGTCACTGTTTAGAAGTCTGCCTCTTCCCGAGCAACATAGGCTATGCTTTATTACATTGTGACAAAAGGGGGATGAGAAGTGAGCGAAAATTCAAGGCAAGTCGTAAAACCTTCGTGCGATTTCTTAGCTAAATTGATATACGTTGGCTAAACAAGAAATACAATAATTATTATGAGAAACGCTGCCAAACTAAAATCTACTCGGGCGAAGCCGGGTCTGCGGAACAGTATTATAAAATAAAATAACCGATAAAAGACTTAACTAGAAAGAGAATGTTAATTTTTAATGAACGAGCGTATAAAGGCCCCCATATACACCTCGTTCTTTTTTGGCAGTTTTCATCGTCACGATAAAACACGTCGGTCAAAACCGAAGTGTATGGGCAAAAACTGTCGATGAAACACGGCAGTTTTTTTATCTGCCGAGTCTTGATTTTAAACACGACGTGTTTGCTGGTTGTTGTTTTAAATCGTAATGTGTGGCGCTTTCCGATAAGAATCGACGTGTTTATTCAGTGGTGCGACGTACAGCAAATAAGTCATATTAATTAAATGATTGTAATTAGTTTGAGTATTGATTTATATTTTAACCGTTTTAGTGCTAAGCAATTTTGACAAAAATAAATGAAAATTGCTATAAACATATTGATTAATTTAGAGGAAAAAATAATGGTGTCAAATAAAACACTCTAATTTAGACAAATATCAATCAATTTTATTAATTATTTTTGCATTATATTGTTTATTAAACATAAAATAATATCAATATTATTGTATTTTCCATCAAAGCAGATCGTATTAATGATGCCACGACTTCAGAAAAACTGAACGAAACTACGCCTCTGTGTGGATATGGCCGTTGTTCGTGTTTAAATTAACCGTACAGTTTTACCCGTGCGGTTAAAACTGCCATAAAAGAACGAGGTGTATGGGGATGGCCGTTGTTCGTGTTTAACCGTACAGTTTTACCCGGCGGTTAAAACTGCCAAAAAAGAACGAGGTGTATGGGGGCCTTAATGCTTAGAAATTACCAAAACAAAAATGTGTTTGCGACAAGATTGGTACTAGAACCGGATAACCCTGGAAATTGTTGGTACTCAAAAAAAAAAAAAAAAAATAGAATTTAATCACTGATATTTGTTATTTGTTAGTTTTGATTTTATGTCCTTTTGACAGTTTCGTGTCCAATTAGACGTTGTTAATTAACGGTCACGAAATTCAACCCATTTTTTTGTAAAAAAAATGACATTGACATGATTCTAAGAAAACAGAGACATTTTAAAAGAATGAAAAATCTTGTCTTCGTCCACAAATCACGTAATGTGGCAGAAAACGTAGATAGAGAACTATTGTTTTATTATTTTTCCTTTCAGGTGGGCTATTTCACAATGTATTTGCGGCTTTGTTTATGTAGATATATGCTTGCCAGTGGCGGTACGTCATAAATGGCACGCAAGCAAATGATTCATTCATAAATTGTACATCAAAAATAATAGTGCTATTAATTATAGTGATCATAGATCTTTATACGCTATAATATTACGGTTTGTCATTTAAGTACTTTTGATTTAAAAAATTTCAAAAATAATCAACGTTAATTTCATTATAATCTTTGAGTAATGGGAGCTCCGGTATTAGAAATATATACCCTCATCTGTTATTTGATGATGACAAAGATTATATATGTTAGATAATTCTCTCATCTTAGGCTCGATTTTTATGATTAACAAATCGGGGAAGTTGATCCAAAAAAGTTAATTAATTTAGCTAGACAACTCACGTTCGATTTATCAATGTAGATATTATCTTTGTCATCGTCAAATAACAAATCAGGGTATATATTTCTATTACCGGATCTCGCACTATAACTTTAAGGTGGCTAAGAATGATTAATCTTAACTATGTACTAGGCTTACGACTTCATTTTTTTGGATACGAATTACAAACATCACAATTTCCTCAATTTAAAACATCGTTTTCCATGCCCAAGTTCTCATTACTGAAAGAAAACATAAAATAATATACTTCAAGAATCAACCGAAGTTACTTTTATTGTATAAAAATTAACATTTGATACATGTTGAGTTAACAATAATAAGACAAAATGATTCAAATTTGCTGATGCTAGCTTTGTTGGCGAAACTAAATGGTTTTGAAGTGAAACTTCTTTAGGGCAAATTATATTAACAAGTTGTAGTCGTTCTGCAGATCTTTCCTTACAGTATTTTTTGTACGACTGCCGTATTTCTATTAATACAGTTGAGACAAGAACCATGACTATATCAAAATTAATAAAGATCCGTCCGATGTCACTAGCGTACATATCAATACTTGTTAGAATTACTTGATTTTTGGAAGTGATTTCAATAGTTCAGATAATAACTCATGAATACTCGACACTTTTTTAATTAATAATCTACTAAACAGTTTCAATATATTGCCATGACGTATTTCTAGGTTAGGGTATGACATTAATGCTACCAATAATCCGTATACTACGGAATCTTGTGTGTGCCCAACACGCACTTGGCCGTCTTTTTAATTTTAATGTCAACCTTCTTAAGTTCTTTTTATAGTATTGGAAACTATATTAGATGGAAAATTATTTTGATGCTATCTTCACCAAGTTCTAAAACTTGTGGCCTTGGGTAACGTGGAAACTCAACTTAATTCAGTGGTCGATCTGTGCCACTGCGCTGTGCAGCTCGACGCGGACTTTTACAATTTCTCAGAGTCGCCTCGGCTGGCTATTATTGTAGGTATTAAGTATAATTTAAAGACAGGTATTATATTTATCTGTTAGCTTAAAAGACACGTTAACTTTAAACAATAGCCACTGTTACATAACAGTGTTGATCGGTCACGGATGGTGGGACTTTGGTTCCCACTAACGATGACGGCGACTTTATTTTCTGTTTATGAGCACCCAACTTTATAATAATATTAAAAGATGATGAATCATAAGAAAAACAATGCCTCATCGTTTAGTTTTCCACATGTGTCATGCATGATCTTTGAGTTACAAATTTTCAAGCTTATTACTATTTTTATTAAGAATCGATTTGTTTAAAAAAAAAATTGGTTGTCTGTAAAGTCGGTTTACGGACGATAGTTTTACGTGATAACGTATTCCGTAATATATAACCTAAATTCTACATATAATAATTATAATAATTCGAATCTATGATATTGCATCTTTCGCTTCAAATTTAGGTTAATTTTATGTATTAAAATACTCACCACCTATAATAATAATTGTTTTTTTAACTCTCTTTCGTATCTATTTTAAGTCTCAAAGATTAATTGTCATAATATTTTGAAAACAATTGTTTCACTGTTTATATAAAATTCCAAAACCTACTTACAATATTTAAGTATTTTCATACGTCAAAAAATTGATTTTTATAATGATAAAATTTGTATGAAAACGATTTTTTCGAGAGATGAGACCTAGCTAAAACGATTTTTTGCCCCCCAAAATCCCTTTTCAGTAAATTTCATCCAAATCGTTAGGGCCGTTTTCGAGAAAAGCACGCACAGGGTCAGGCGGAACGTTAGGAACGTTACACTTTTTCGTGCATGCAGCCGGTGTTTCATCAATTTATAAGATTGGTGATTCATCAATTTATAAGACGTTATCACGTCAAAAAACAAAAGACCAATTATATGTTCAACTGTCGATTATTTCAAAATAGTATTTTCAAAACAAATATTAAATTTATGCAATTTGACATTTAAAGCATGTACACTAATTAGAGAATATGTGTTTTCGGTCATTACCAAAAGGTGTTTACAGTTTAAATTAAATTTCGTTAAATTCTATATAGAATCATTGTTACAGGATCGTTAGCCTTGGCCCAGTAAATTTGTTCATGCAACTCATTGGACAATTAAATGTACTTAGAGAAAAAAATTAGCATGTAAATGTTTGAAAATTATTGTAGTTTATAGTTACGTGTTAAGTATGGCAACAAAATTTTAAATACTTAGTTAACTATATAATACAACAATAAATAATATTGAACTCTACAAGCTTTTATCTTCGCTCCCGTGAACGTCAATTTTGAGGGTAGTTTCGCTCGCACAAAGGTCGGTTTGACGAGAAAGCGAGCATAAAATAATTAGACGTCTTTTGTTATTAATTTTACAATGTTCCGTCGAAATCCACTGGATATGTTTATGAATTACATCAAAGCTCTATCCTTTGAGTACAGAAAGAGAGAGATTGTAGATTTTGAACTCCTATAAAATGAGTTCTGAATTTTACTGAAAATCAGTTAAATCACTTGTTGTTATTTGTAAGGGGACTACCTTATTAAGCCGGATGCAAAGTTGCCTATCCTTTCTGTTGAGGAGATCTACACACGTGTGCAAAATTTCAAAGAAATCGATTTACGAATTGACGAGATGACGAAACAGAAATACAAACATTGTTCCTACTCTATACGGAACTTCACTTTTACGAGAGGCTTCGATCACGTAACCTTGCTGGATAATGAGTTCGCTACATTTTAAGTTTGAAAATCTTTGATGATGACATCTAACTGACAACTTTCAAAATAATATATAAATATTTAAATCGTCTCTCATGACAAAAAAAATTACAAAGATTGTATTACTTTTTCTAGAAAAATCAGTACGATAGAAAGAAACTAAGATTGAATTTAAGTTGAGTTACACAGTTTGAACTGTTCCAAAGCTGGAAACATCTTTCTAGTTTGACACAGGCTTTATATGCATCGTTGTTACTATTAGAATTGCAGTTAATATAGACTTACGTCGATTCTGAATGGGCATTTATGTGTAGAAATCATTAGTTAGAACAATATGTTGTTCTGATTAGTAAATAGTTTATATCAAAGTGTCAATGTCCTAATTACACTTGCATTTCTCACACGCATGGCAGATTTCACCAATAAGGATTAAGTGATTTCATGTACTTTCAAAGAATACAAACATTATAATGTACTTAAGATAATTTTTGTAATCATTTAATTTCAGTCAACCAAAGTTAAAGAAAATTTTATATTTGGTTTTAATAATATTATATTATTTTGCTTTATTTGTATTATTATTGAATTTCTTTATTAGCAAACGCATTAAGCTCTTTTTCCAATAATATTTAAGGAATCGTTTTTCTGAAAGCTACCTTTGTAGCACTTAGTATATGTAGGTCAATTTTTTAAAAAAAGCAAAAAAAATAAAATAAAAGGTAATAATGAGTTAAGGAAACACTATCGAGTACTTATTCTTAGAAAATTTGTTTTGTAACGCTTTAAGTACTTATTTTAAGTGAGTCATTTGTAAGCTTTACACAGATAATTTGAATGCAGTGTTACTTTTAACATGAGTAATCAATTACTATTTTAACTGTTAAAACGTATCGACGATGATAATTGCTAAGTACTTTGTTATTACTGCTGAGTTTTTGTTACACAAACTCTAAAAGCAGGGTTGGCTTTGAATTATGCACTTTATAAATTAATCTCCTGTAGAAAATTGACGGCACTATCATTAATAATAAATCTCCAAGTCAATGGCTCTGTAAATACTGCGATCTTATGTACACAATCACCGAAAAGTATTTTTAAAAATTTATTAATAAATCCGCAAAGAAAAGATCAGCCGTTAAATAAATAGGCCAGTTAAATGAAGAAGATTTGACTCTAAACATTCCACAAAATCGCAAAAGGGTACAAATTTGAGGGCGCATTTATATAAGTACCATATACACAATCTGTCTAAATTGCAAATTGATGACTGGAACTTGTTAAAAAAAAGAGTTAAAAAAACGTGTTTCATCAGTTTTTTGCCTGTATCTCCAGAACAGTTAGAAACTAGACATATTTTTATTGATAATATTGTAAAAGAGATAATGATTCGCAAAAAAGTCTTTAAAAATAATTCTCCAACTATTGTCAAAAATTAATAAAAAATTATTAAAGTAGTGAAGTTAAACATTTCCACTGCTAAAAAAATCTCTAAAAACACCCAACATTTAAAAATACGAAAAATTATCAATTATTTGAATTTTTCTATTTTTCAATGATTATTAAAAATCGAGCCAAAACTGTCTGCGCTCCGACTGCTTCTAACTTTCGAATTTGTGGAAACTGAGTTCGTCATTTTACTGGCCTATAAAGTTTTTATATTCAGTAGATGTGAAACGATTATGAACACAGTCAGATTTTGTCATTGCATTTCAACAATTCCTTGACCTTTACCCAAACATATTAAAAATATAATATTATATGTAGTTCATAATTGAGGTTAATAATCGAAGTCAGTTTGGGAACATCCTCCAAATCCTGTTTATTGTTGATGAGAGATTATAATTAATAAAAAAAAACATTGTTCGTTGTAAAAGGATGTTTGCATACATATTAATTTTATTGTTAAATAAATCATTATTGTCTAATTTTCCACTTTAGTATTAATAATAAAAAATATTCCCAGGAATATGCTTAATACACGTCGAAAGAGAGTTGTTTTTGTTGTTGAGTTCATTTTTGTCAATATTTTTAGATTAATTTGTACAAAAAATAATTCGTTGACTGCTGATAAAATCAATACTTGCTCCCCCCCTTAAATTTTTTGCCTTATAAAGACATCTTACCGTTCGAAAGACATCGATTTCGAACAATTTTTTAGGTTAAACGAGTTTTGAAATATGAGTTTTAAATTATTCAACGAAACAGAAAATTCAAGACGCAAAACATTCTTAGACATAAAAATATCCCTGCATGTTCAAAATTCAATCGCTCAAATAATATAATTTTATTTTATATATTTTCAGCTACAAGCGCAACAACGATATTCCGATTTTCAAAGGGGAGTTTTCGAGTTGGTCAAACGATTTAGAAGAGATCAAGTACCGGATAACGGTGCCTGGAGAGCCATACGTTTACTTTCAATGGTAGGACCGTCGGCGCTTCCACCGGATCAACTAGATCGGGTAAAAAAAAATACAAACTAAGTTTTTAAATACTACTATCTTTAAAACATCATTCCGTTTACAGGCTTTCAGAAACCAGTTTAAATCTAAATCATCTTATATTATAATAATCTTATAATAACCTAAGCGTTAAGATTTAATTCAGCTGACCATGAAGCCATACAAATCACTAAAAGACCACGCGCACACCTGTCAAGCATAAACACATAAATAATGTTTTAATTTTTTTTTTGTTAAGTACAATCGTCTGATCAACGACATGCTATCGATTTATAACGGAGCAACAATATGTAAGTACAACGAACCGTTCGTCTGCGGTTTGCGTCTGCAGCCGGACCTGACAGAAATTATGGCCCGTAGCCGGGACTGGGATGAGCTGACATTTGTATGGGCCGAGTGGAGAAGGCTCACCGGTCAACATTTCAGGGATTTGTACGAACAGCTCATCGATGTCAGCAATCAAGCGGCAAGATTGAATAGTAAGTATTAATCCGAGAAAAAAAACCCTAAATTACTGACATAATGCACGGCAATGTTTTTATATGGCATCAATAAAAAGCTATTCTCAGAAAAAAAAGTAGATTATGTCCTTTCCCAAAGTTTAAACTATCTCCATATTAAATTTCATCACAATTGGCGCAGCGGTCTGGTCGTGAAAGCGTAACTTAATACAATATTACAACCCCCCCTTCATCCTCATTAGGGTTGAATTTTGAAAAATGTAATCTATGTCCTTCCCAAGGCTTCAAACTATCTCCTTATTAAATTTCATCACAATCGGATCAGCGGTTTGGCCGTGAAAGCGTAACAGACAGACAGAGTTATTTTTGCATTTATAATATTAGTATGGATTTGTTTCGTATCTTTTAGATTTCACTAATACAGCAGAATATTGGATGTTTCCATTCGAATCTCCAACATTCCGATTCGATGTGGAGGATGCCTGGGCGAATATTAAGCCACTGTACGAACTAATGCATGCCTACGTTCGAAGGAAGTTACGCGACTTTTACGGACCTGAAAGGATAAGCCGTGAAGCGCCACTTCCGGCGCATGTTTTGGGAAACATGTGGGCCCAATCTTGGACCAACATACTCGACATCACTGTGCCTTATCCAGGAAAGAATTTCCTCGACGTTAGTGAGGAAATGATAAAACAGGTTATTAAAATAGAATTTTGTATGACAAAAAAAATTGTCACCGTCATGGAGAACCATATAACTCCAAAAACACGATTGTGACAAAATAGAGGCTCGATTTTGCGAAGATTGATTTTCACAAATATTTACTTCTCGTATCGTCATAAAATACTGAATAATTTCAAACTGATGCAATTACAATTTATTTTTTGAGTTTATTTAAATTAAAAAAAATATGATGAGTATAGAGGACAAGTAAAGCAATAATTTAATGTAATCATCTGGAATATTCCAAGTAAAGTAGATTTTTTCCTGAATCTAATAATTCACAATTTACTTTAAAAGTACTTTTAGAATAGAATTATCATCAAAACTCTTATCTCCGAATCTACTTTTAATAAAAAATCGACCACAAAACTCTTAATTGAAGAAGACGCGTCGTATTGATATCATTATTTTGTTTTAGGGTTATACTCCGGTAGAGTTGTTCCGGTTAGCGGAAGATTTTTACGTGTCATTAAATATGACTCCGATGCCGCTAGATTTTTGGTCCGGTTCTGTTTTGGAGCAACCGGTTGATTTGGCAGTACTTTGTCAACCGTCGGCATGGGATTTTTGCAACCGGCATGATTTCAGGTATTTATAAATAATTCCTAATTTATAATGATATTCTAAAGTGGTACAGTGGTTTTGGTTGTCTGCGCTAAGCTCGCAGATTGGAAAAAATCTTCCACCATTTAAAAACATACTTCTTCCCAAGTGGCATACGCTATATTATAGTATATTGGTACCCATGATGAGTGATTGAACCTTTAATATAAAGACACCAAATATAAATTCCAAATTATTTATTTTTTTTCGTAGACATTTCGATAACCATCATCAGGATAGAATTATATAACCATTCTCTTGATGATGCTGACGTGTTAAGAGAAGAGATAAGTGATTTGGTGTCTTTAAGTTATTTTTAATAATTCCATGAGTGAAATATGTTTAACCTCAAAAAAATTTGGCTCTCTTTATTGCTATGAACCATAAAATTAACAATATTATTAACGGTCAATAAAGAGAGAGAAAAACTTTCGTAAGTAGGTAGCTAAATTTCGTGTTAGTTTATTATTTAGAAAGAATCTTTTACAGCCTTACTGCTGCCTAAGTCGTCTTACTAAATAACGAAGACTTTAGACCCCAGCTTAAATGGTGAAACTCATTTTTTCCTCAAAATCTATTCGAATCATTTTGCTGAATCCAACGGAAAGTACATTACTTAAATAAAACACTCAACGCCAATTTCGGATTCCGAGTGTTGAAGTTAAAAAAAAATTAAAGAATGGAATGATTAAAAACTTCAGCTTTGTAAATAATATTTATTTCACATTTATTACGAAATCGTGAAAATTACAATAATTTGTGCATTTGGTAATTTGACGAGTACCGAAAAATAAACAAAATAAGGATTCATCAGTAAATGTTACACATCAAAAAGTTTGTTGCAAAATAATCCCAAATAGAATTAGGATTTAATTATTTTCGGATTTTTTCTTTTACTTATACTACTACGATCCAAATTTCAAGATTCTATGTCAACGGGACGTCAAAAAGAAAAAAGTGTTATCCTGTGTTCAGTAGACTTTTGTACGGTCAGAGCACTAGCATAGTTTCTGTTTTGCTAAAATACATCGAAGAGTTGTGAAGTCAGAACATTTCTTGCCCACTTTTTCAATAACCTAGGATAAAATACACCGGAAATTTTCATATCCTAAACTAAGTTATATTTTGTGTTCAATACTAAATTGCATAACCGTTATAGCGTAAGTAGCAATACCACCCACAATCTGTAAAAAAAAAGTGTCAATAAAGAAAAAAGAAAAAGAAATTGCAAAAAATAGCTTACCGAAAACAGAAGACTGTAATTAATGTCGAACAAATGACAGGCTATAAAGCGGACGGGACGATGCGTTAGAAGAAGGGAATACGTCAAAATCTAAAAATAAAAAAGAAAATTTCTTGATTAACATTGTTCTTTAGATCGTGAAATACGGTATATCTGAATAATTGAATTTTTAAATAGTTTTGCCCAAAAATCAATCTATTTTGAGAATATCGAACCTTTCTAAGAAAGTTGACTCGAATAATCGTCCTTAAAAAAAAACTTACGCTTATAAAGTAGTATAGTTTATGTATCAATGATGTAATAAAATTTTTCGGCGAGTAAATGATATTATGTTGAAACGAGCTTCAGCGAATTACTGTTGAATTGGCTAGATCGCGTACCAAGTCGCGTTCCGCGTTTAATTAGTCCTTAACTGTTAAAAAGATACCTGATTATCCGGGACAATTCCAACTGACTGGTATAACAAATCTTTAATTTTTCTAGCTTCATTCGACGCAGCATTGCAGATAACGATCATAATAATAAATAAACCCATATTTAAAAGAAACGAAACGATATCGTCAAACGCGATTTCGCTATTTTCTTCGCCAATTTTATGCAACAAATAGACGTGTATCAGAAAAACAATAACATTATTACCAATGAATGCCAAGTTCTGCACACCAAAAGAATCATTTATTCTCCGGCAAACGCATTCAAGTTTATTGTATATTGAAAAAATTGTATCGATAGATATTACTTCGATTTGTGAAATCCGCGGTTGCACGTATAATTTACTTATAATGCCTCTGTTATGTTCAGTAAGGTAACAATTTTTATCAATATGTAAGATAAATTTACTGTATAGTTTGTTTAATATCTCGAATCGTTGATGGATTAAATAAACAAGAATTATAAAATGTAGAGTGTTAACAGTGAAAATAGTCCAATTTTGTACGACTGGGATCATTTGTAGTAGAAAATGAAAATTATAAATTGTTGTAATCTTCCAAATATACACTTGACAAGTTATTAAACTCGAAATGGTTATCAAAGAAATTATAACAATTTTTTTCAATTTCTTGTAATCCATTGAAATATTGTATGTTTCAAAAGTTTCATCGATTTCGTTGATTATAAGATAGATGTTTACAATATATTTCCGATTTACAAATGCGAAAATAATGTTGATATAAGCCGACAGGAATGTAAAAAACGATCGTATTGTATTAGTTATATCTTCGTATCTTGTGAAGTACGATTCAGGACGAACGTCAGGATTTTGTTGCAAATAATGTCTCAAATAAATGCCCGCCGATAGAAATAACAGTGCAGTCATAGTTAGAAGAAAATTAAAGTTAATTGGTAGACAAAAAACGCGACCTGTCATTTCATTTAATGAACATGGTGCCAGTACCAAAAACTTCAGTGTCCAAGTTAATGGTGATATAGCTTCAAAAAAGCCAAATTTTTTCGACATCTTAAACACGTTTTTTGTTTAATAATATTAATAATTAATATGACTTAAAAACTGAATCAACACTCAGGTAGTTTGTCTTAAAGAATAATGTTGGCGTTGAGAAATGAGGCAAATGCGTTAGCAAATTACGCTTATTAAACAAAATTTTCCTACAAAAGTGATAATAAAACGATAGACGCAGTTTATATTGTAAATATGTCAATTTCATAGATGGACAGGCAACATATTATATCTTTAGGCATGTCAGTTTTGCTAGGAGGGTTGAGTGAATTAATATTATACTTTATCTTTGTCAATAAATAACCGGTTTTATTATTATCTGAAAATTGCTTCCCTTAACCAATACTATTATACAAATTAAGTGTAATGGGATCTCTATCTGTAATAAAAGTTTGCTCTATTTATTGCTATGAATCACAAAAGGAACCATTATTAGCGGTCAATTAAGAGAGAAAACCTTTCGTGAAATTTCGTGTTAGTTTGTTATTTTGGAAGAATCTTTGACAGCCTTACTGCCGCGTAATCATCGTCTTATTAAATGACGAGGACTTTGGACCCAAGTCTAAATGGTGAAATTCACTTTTCACAATTGAAATCATTTAGCTGAAATCAACGGAGAGTATATTACTTAAATGAAAAAAACACAACGCTAATGCTATTTCGGATTCTGAATGTTCAAGTCAAAAAAATGAAACTTCAGCTTTGTAAATATTTATTTCACATTTATTACGAAATCGTGAAAATTACAATAATTTGTGCATTTGGTAATTTGACGAGTATCGAAAAATAAATAAAATAAAGTCTGATGCTCGGTTCCAGAAAGCATTGATTTTAACAATGACCCTAGATGGTGACCATACATATTATCTTCTTAAAAAGAATTTTAAGTTGATCTTGCTTGGAAAATAAGTGATCGACTTTTAAATGGGGTATACTTGTATATAACATCGTTTTTTATAGAGTATTCACATCGAAACAACTTTTTTCTACATATTTTAATCAAAAGTGACATTTTTCTGGACAGATTAGTCATTTGTTTATGTGTGAGTTCTATATGACAGGGAGTTTCAGAACGCCATTAGACTGCTAAAAATTGTTATGATATGATCACAATCTAAGGTCGTCAAATCAGAATTTTTGACATGCTTTCTGCAACCCAGCAAATGTTTTTCATTAGTTGACCTAATTCATATTTAAATTTATTATTTTTGAATAATAAATTGGAAATCCAATCAAGAGATTTCGGGTTAGAACTTTGGAACTGGAGGCTTGAAATAGAGGAGCCGTAGCAACACCATAAAGACAACGGCATCCCTACACGCTCGGCTATTTTCAAGCCCTGTTTATTTTTAAATATAAGCTTAAAGTTAATGAGAAATTAATTTGTTATAAATCTGTAAGTGAGAACTATTGTTCGATGTTCGTCAAAATTTTATTATTTAAGCATAAATATAATAAATACATAAGATAATATTTTTTTCGGAAAATTTACAACAATCGAACAATGCATAGCAATGGTGTCGAACAAAAACAATTTCTGTGAAAATATTTCTTATAAATACTTTAAAACCCGTTAAGCTAGTCACTATAATTTGACCACTTGCGTAAATTGGTTACTTAACAGCGAAAACGAACTGCCTTTGATTTCATGATAAGTTGGTCATTTTTCGAACTTGGCCACATTTTTGTGAAATCGTAGATGATCAAAATACAGTGGTTTTACAGTATTACTATAATATACTAAAATTACACACACAATAAATTAATCCTTCTTTCAGACGGTATATTATTAGTAAGACAAACTTTTTTTCAGATACTTTGTGTTACTATGATTAATGTTTATTGATTATTATTAATTGTGAACTGCAGGACACTTACAGCGTATGTTGCTAGCGCACCTAAGATCTACAAAAAAAAGAAATGAAAAGAGGACGTTAGTAAAAATTAAGCCGGAAAATGCACATCGCATGTTATTATTATTCAATGTCAAGCTTGTCTTCTACTCAAACCCGTAAACATAAATTCTTGTGGTGGATAAAAACTTAGCCCATTTCTTCACCCGGGTGCAAAAGAACGAATGGGGGAGGAGGAACATGAGTACACACATTCATCTTAGTTTACCGAGATGAATGCTGTGTCCAAATTTCATGATGATCGGAGTTACCGTTCAAAAGTTTCTGTCGGACGGACAAATTTTTAGTTACATTTTGCAACATTTTTCTTTGATACTCCACTCCTATTGGTCGTAGCGTGATATTATATAGCCTATAGGCTTCCTAGATAAATGGGCTATCCAACAAAAAAAAATTCAATTAGAACCAGTAGCTCCTGAGATTAGCCAGTTTATATATTAGTATAGATTATCACATCGAAATAAAGTCATTGAAAAAGCTGAGTGAAAGAAAAACACTCACCGAAAAGAGAAGATTATAATTTATATCAATTAGTTGACACGCTTTAAAGCGAACGGGGCGGTGCGTTAGAAGTAAAGAATATGTCAGAATCTAAAAATTGAAAAGTGCCATTTTCGTTAATTTAGATTGTTAAAATTAATTAATGTTAGCCAATATTTTCTCAAATATAAAATGTTCGTTTTAAATTACGGGATCGGTACCTGAGAGTCCGGTATTATTCCAACGGATTGATGCAAAAGATCCTTAAGTTTTCCTGCTTCATATGATGTATTATTACAGATTGCAATCATAGTCACGAATAAAAAAATAATTAAAAAACCATAAAAATATAAATTATCAAATGCCGCTAAGTAATGTTTTTTGTCAATCCTATGTGTCAAATACACGTGTACCAAAATAAGAAAAATAAAATAACTTATAAACATTACGTTTTGGATACCGAAACACTTATTTATATCCACACAAATCTTTTCTAAGTTATTGTATGTTGCAAAAATATTGTCGACAGATATAGATTTGATTTTCAAAAATGTTTTTTGTGATTTTATGTAATTTTTTCCATACAGTGTGTTCGGAAAGTTATTTTCAGTATTTAATACGCATTTTATGAACAGTTTATTCAATAATTGAAATCTTTGTTTCATTAAAAAAACAAGCATAATAAATTGAAAACTTGTAAGAGTAAAAATATGAGTATTATAAATCATCGGAATTAATCTCACAAACAAAGAAAATTTATTGATACTTATAATTTCCCAAAAACACAGTTGGGCTGTTATCAAACTTGAAATAAATATCAATGAAATCAAAACAATTTTTTTTAATTTCTTATAATCAATCGAAAAATCGTATATTTCAAAAAAGCCGTCGATGTCGTTAATACGACGGTAGATATCTCCAATATATTTACGATTGATAATTGTTAAAATAACGTCCAAGCAGGATCCAATTACATGAAATGAATACCGAATCCAACTCAGTAAGTAGTCATATTTTGAAAAAATATCTGAAAGAGTCTTCGATTTTTTGTGGAAAAAAATTTTTAACAAAACGTTTACTGATAGCATCGTTATAGCAATTATAGAACAAAGAAAATTGCAATTGGTTCGTTTGAATACAGTGCAGGTTTTCTTTTGTTTAAATGCAAATGGAGCCAACCCAAAAAAATTTAGCACAATTTGTAATGTTGACATTGCATTCAAGAGTCTACTGTTTGAAAACATCTAAAATATTTTAAAATACGAAAATTAAAAAACCATAAACGTTTCTTATTGGTAAAATAACTTACATTTTATTTATGTCTTACTTTTATTGATAAAATACAACTGGAAGTTTATACTGAAAATTATTTTTAAAAAAATGTTAACTTAACATCATGAAACTAACGATGAAATAATAATATAGTAGTCCTTGAAGCTAACGAATTTTTTGGACTTATAATTTGTTTACGTTACCATAAAATTGTTTTACATCGTAATGTACAATTATTAAGTGCTTAACTTTGTTCAATAAATTTCAAAACATATATAAACAATATGCTGTGTTTTAAAAAACAGAATTAAGAATGATAAATTACTGGAAAGCCTTACAAATTTTTACAACGATAATTGCCCATTTTTTAAATGTTTTTGTCAGGGATGTATTAAGGTAACTTTTATGTACTTATATTGATGTATGATAGACATTTTTTGACAATTCCTCGCTTTTTTTAAGCTTAAAATTAAAAAAGACGGAATAGTGCGCGATGGGTTCCGTATCTTTATCACAACAGAGCCAAAAGTTACAATTTACAAAATTTCCCAGTTTTTAAAGAGCCACTAAACATTTTCGTTTCAGTATTATAGTATTTGCTTATACAGTGGTACGAGTACCCCAACATACGAGTTTTTCGAGATACGAGCCGGCGAGCGAGTGATTTTTTGCTTTGAGTTACGAGCGAAATTCGAGATACAAGTTCGGTTTAGCAGGTTTAATGACACTTGCCTAACTCATTTCCGGAACATTCTGAGAGAGAGGAAGAAACAAACCTCCTTGGACATGTTTTTTTCTAAACGCCCTACAGGTGAAAGCGAGAAAAATGTAGCGAAAAAGGCAAAGACCAGTGAGGATATCTAATTTATTTCTTTACATTCTCTTTTTTGTTTTTGTACAATAAATATTTGTCATTTATAAATACGTTTTTATTATTCAAACTGGGGTGACATTTTGGGGGTTGGAACGGTAATGGTAGTTTAATTGTTTTGTATGGGGAAATTTGCTTCGAGATACGAGTAATTCAAGATACGAGCAAGGTTGCGGAACGAATTAAACTCGTATGTCGAGGTACCACTAGATAGGTATAATATATATATCCGAGGACGACACGTCGCGACGGGGGCGGTGCGGGAGAGACGCTAGTGGAAATGGCTTAGAGATAGACATAGTACTCTATTGTGGGTCGATTGGACGATTTTTAAGGGTTTATATAATAAAATAATTTTTTTTTGCGTATGGAACTGGAGAGCCGCAACTTTACATCAAAAGAGATTTATCGTAATTTATTATATTCTCAAATACAGTCTCAATATAATAAAAAAATAAAATATTTCCATATCGTAATAATTATTAGATTAGTCTTCGATAGTGGACTTGAACTGCATCAAAAAAATTGTGTACGTGGAGACCATTCCAACCAACTGAAATTTCAACTTTATTGTAAATATATTATTTGTTATCAGAAAATAATATTTAAAAATCGTTTTACCTTTAAAAGATAATTATAATCAATATTTAAAAAGCCACAAACTGTAAAATGAATTGGCTGTTGAAGTAATTGCATCGAATAAGTTTGTACCTGAAAAAATAACGAATATATTAAGTTTCATTTCAAATGGTACGTTTTTTAACCGAATTAAAAAGGGGGTTATTAATTCGACATGTATCATGTATTCAAAAAGTCACTGAAAAGCAATATTAATGAAGTTTGATGTCGGCTACAATTTAATGAAAGTACTTAAGTATAAAAAAACTTTATTATTTAACGTTTTTTGTGGCTTTTTTTTAAAGAGACTCTATATAGTGTTTATTAAGATATGAAAAGTATACACATTACAAATGGGCTAAGAGCTGGCTACGGAGAAAATGGGTGACTCGGTGCAGAGCTGAAAATTTGCAGAATAATAGGAGATAGTACAAGTAAGTAGGGAAAAAATTGCCAGAAGGCTAGGCGGAAGATAAAGAGCCGCCAGAAGGCGCTAATGTTGCGAAAAATCAGTGCACTTCTGGCAATTTCTATACTTATTCTGTAATTCAAAACTAGATTATATATTATATATATTATACATTATATAGTTATAAGGGCATACTGAAAATTCAAACATGATATAATAATTACATTCGACAAATATTCAAAATTATTAATGTCATTTTGATAGAAATAAAATTAATCGTCATATATTTTTATTAATAAAATTACGTTGTTATAACAACGTAATTTTATTAATTTATTTAATTTTATTTCTATCAAAATGATATATGTATAATATAATATATAATCTAGTTTTGAATTACAGAATAAGTATAGAAATTGCCAGAAGTGCACTGATTTTTCGCAACATTAGCGCCTTCTGGCGGCTCTTTATCTTCCGCCTAGCCTTCTAGCAATTTTTTCCCTACTTACTTGTACTATCTCCTATTATTCTGCAAATTTTCAGCTCTGCACCGAGTCACCCATTTTCTCCGTAGCGAGCTCTCTGTCTAAAATTTTTCGGGAAATATTTCATGTGTTCCAAACTTTTTTTTTAAATACAAACATGTAAAATAAAATCACCTTGATTTCGGGTATAATACCGGAAAAGTCATGCAGAGAGCGTTTAATTTCATTTGCTTCTTTTACAGCCTGTCCGCAGTAAACAGTTAAAAACAGAATGGAAAACAAATGATTAACAACCCACGTTATAGTCTCCCATTGATGGGCTGTTGACGAACGGGCATACACGTCGCTCGAGCAATAATAGATATTAGTGACGAATACGGTAAAATTCAGAATCAAAAAACTAAGAATTTGAATGCTATATGCAAAGCTTATATCATTAGAAATACTGTACAGTTTACTGTACATTTTGAAAGCTTCGTCGAGCAGCTTTGCATCTTTGTCAACTTCATTTGTTGACATGGATACATTTTTGAACAGTTTTATAAGTTTCAAATTCAACAGATACTTGTTAATTGTTCGACATTGATTTTTTATGAAATGTGCGACGACGGCGTATTCAGCTAATAATAAAAAGGTGGAAACTTGGCTGAAAAAATCAGCAATAAAAAAATAAAATATCAGTACAACCGATAGCTCTCCATCGTACGCTTGAAATCGACACAAAGCATGGATGAGAATTCCGATTGGATGTATCACAATAGAAATTAGTGTCGTCGTAAACAAAGAAGTCATTTTGTGATCTTGAAATTTTAATTGAAAACTGGCTTCTAAATTTAACAAATTTTCAAATATATTTGTAACTCTTTTTCTGAAAATTGTTCCAAAAACTATTATATTTATAACAATGGCGTCCAGTTCAGTAGCTTCACTCAAAATTGCTATTTTTATAATTATGTCGTTATTATATCTTCCCAGAAAAAAATGCGTGGCGATATACATGCCATAAACGTAAAGAGATACATAAAATGTCGTATAAAATAAATAAAATCTCGAATGTGTAAATTCGAATCGCATGTTTTTTAATTTAAAAGTGTAAGGTTTAATTCCAAAAATTTTTGAAAAATAATAAAGCCAATTTATTTGGTTTAGATAATTATTCCATTCATAGCGTGCCATTTTTTTATTATATTATGGTATTGATTTTTTAATCTGTTATCAGGTCTCAAATTAACATTTAACGAAAAACAAATTAAAACATAATTTTTGAAGAAGAAAGAATAATATAAATTAATTTTGTAGACAGAAAATAGTTATACACAACAAATTAACTACTTAAATTCAAGAAGATTCTCAGACTGGTGTAGAAGAGTGAAAGAACCCAAAAAGGTGTAATATTTTACCGATGATTATTTCACAAATGCGATTTGCCCCGTTAATAATTTAATTGAAAATAATACACGTGAACTTTGTAGTGTAAATATATCAATCAAGCGGTTTATATAAATGTATTGTTGATATTAAGCCCTCTATTAACGTCTAATTTATTATGTCAAATTATTAGTTGGTAATATTTTAAATGGATACAAAATTAGAAGAACTCCACGGCAGTGTCTTTGGGGACACGAGCTTATCGCAATAAATAAATCAACCGTTTGTTTGTCTGTTTGTTTATTTCATGTAATATCGTTTATCTATCGAGTGCATGACATCAATTTCAATACCTGAACTAATTTAAATTACCTACTAAGTACATACACAAATTACACAAAAAATGTATCTAGATTTGAACTCATTTGTAAGAAAAATATATCACCCCGTTTTTGAAAAAAAAAAAACAAACTATTACGTTAGTTGAGCTTCTTTACATTGAAGAAGGACTCCATCCGATGAATTTGCCATAGGCCTCAAATAGGAATAATTTGGCATCGTTTTTCGAAAATATTTTTTTTATTAAGATAAATGCAGATAGGTTTTCCGAGCACACTGACCATTCTATAGAATCGCAGTAGGCAATTACCAGGCCAAATGCCAAAGCTAACCCTTGAAGCTCTCCCTTCTGAATCTTGACGATCAGAAGAGAAAGAATGTTTGATCGTCTCCAGTTGTCGCGATTTAATTTTTTGCTGCACGAGTGCAATGTGCATGTATCTATAGTTTTTAGGATCATTAATACCTTAACTCAGGCACATGTATCTATAGATAGATGGATAGACAAATAAAGAGATATTTATTTTTAATAGTGACAACGGTGTGTAACAAGTTATTTTTTGTATTACAAAAAAAGTTTACAATTATTAAAAATATTCATTCAACGCACAAAAATTTAGCATCGATAAAAATAAACTCAATTACAGTTCCAAAATTATTGGCAGTAAAATCTACACCTATGTACATGTCCACAAGGGTCTAGTGTCAATTATGACGGAATAGTAGTACAGATATTTATGACTTATTTCATTATACTGACGAGAGATAACCATTATTAATGTTGTTACTTTTTTATACCTGTAAACTGCATTAACAAAATTGAATATGTACAAACCACTCCAGCCAACTGAAAAAAAATAGTAGTTTATGTATCTAGGTTGTAATCCAATATTTTATGTGCAAGCTGTGACATTGTGAAAAAACGAACATCAGCGAGTTTGAACAGTAACACGAGCCGTAAAAACATTCCAGATGCATACAAAACGCTTGCATGTACCTCCTATAAAATGGCAGTTTCACTTCATAATAATATTTCTCACAGCTGGTGTCATTATTGTGTCCGGCCATATTGCCTTTCATTTGATATTAAATAGTAAGTGATAGGTTGCCTTTGAAAAGTATTGTTAGATACCTCCTCTAAGCTTAGATTCAATAAGTAGATTTATTTGTGTTACTTTACACACGTCTTGTCCATCATGGATCATTTTACTATCGCTATATACAGGCATGAAAAGTAGCTATTTTTATGGGGGGCTGAGTGCAAAAAAGTATTTTATGGATTTTTTGTATGTATTTAAAATATTTTATAGTGTTTTGTATGTTTTATGAACTTATTACAAAAAGTACTGTAATTGGGCGAAATTGTCGATTGCGGCATGTGTTACTATTGCTGGTTCTGACAAGCAAACGCCACCCTCGTAAGCAATCGCCAATTTTGTGTCCTTGAAACACAATATATTTAACAATAAAAAATTTGTTACTGTGTGATACAAATGCAAATTTTATTTTTATTTTCTAATTATGTCTAAAAAAACAATGGTTCGATCCCGCATTTCTGCGACAGAGCCGAACGTATTTTTTTACCTTTAAAAGGAAGTTGTAGTCTAAATGTAAAAAACCACAAACGGTGAATTTGATTGGTTGATGAAAAAGCTGGATGGAATACACCTGAATCTGCGGAAAAAAATTAGATAAAGAATATAATAGATTTGAATTATTATGGTTTACAATAAAAACATTTTTTTGAAGACACTTTGTTTGGTTTATTTTAGGAAAACAGGATAAAAATACGATCTTGGAAGAGAGCATTTTATTTAAAATATTTTATAGGATTTAGTACAAGGAATAATAAAAAAACCTTACCTTTAGATCTGGTATCACATTAAATAGTTCATGTAGGGAACGTTTAACTTCTCGTGCCTCTTTTGCTGCCCTACCACAATGAATAGTCAGTAATAAAACTGTAAAAATTTGCGACAAAACCCATAAAGCAGTTTCAATTTGGCTTCCTTTAGAAGCCTTGCTAAACGAATCAGTCGAAATGTAAAAAGTGTTACAGAAAAATGATATGCAATTTAGTGTTAGAAAAACAATGAGTTGAATACTATAAACAAAACTGACTTCCTTCGAAAGCTTGTAAAGTCTGTAGTATAATTCGAAAATGTCATCGATTAATTTGAAACTTTTAACCGACATATCTTTGTATATAGTTCGTCCGGAAATAGTAGATATTTTTATGCCTAACAAATAATCATTGATCGTACAGCAATGGTTTCTTATAAAATTTGTGATAATAGCGTACTCAGATACGAGTATCATACCGACATTCAGGCCAATAGGATCGATAAAAAAATAATTAAACAACAATGTGTATGACCATTCCGTAGCCGAATATGATAGAAAACGATTGTAACTATAAATTGCCATAAAAATTGGAAAAATTACAGTACACAACAAAACAATTATAAAATGCGAAGAACTTTTATGATTGTGAAATTTCAATTGAAAGGAATTTTCTAAGTTGAATAGATCTGTATATATTTTTGTTATACGCTTTCTGTAAATCGTACAAACAATGATCACATTAAAAGTATGAACTTGCAAAACGGCTAACTGAGTTAAACTCGCGATATCGGAAATTATATCGCGAAAATGTTCACCGTGAAATAAATAAGAAGCCGAAAAAAGGCACATTGAATATAAAATTATAAAAAACAAAATGTAAAAAGCATATAGTTTTGAGTGCGTAAATTTAATACAGTCGTTTCGAAGTTCTAGTCCGAATGGTCTCATTCCAAATGTTTTAGAAAAATAATGAAACCATCGGATGTGTTTTATGTATTTTTTTGTGCTTGGGCTTGACATTTTTTAAATATATCTGAAACAATTAATGTACTAGTCAAATAAATTTGCAATACGCTAATAATACCGTGAGTTTCATTTAAAACGCAACGTAGACGGATCTCAACATACAGAATGATTTGATTGATTCTTCTTTTTTAACAGCGTGTAGAAATCAAATAGACAAACAAATACTATAAGTAACTTTTTTATCAAAACTCAAAAATAAGAGAGAAACAGCCGTTCAAAGTTTAATTAAAGTTAAATTTTATTTAATTAATTCAAAAGCCCGGTTAACATACTCGAAGAAATGATAGCACGAATCGGAGATGCATCCCAAATAATTCGCGGAAGGCCCTTATCGCTACTACAAGCATGGCTACGACTCCCGCATCGTTGTGTCCAACAAAACGGGAACAACTTCGAACAATTTCTTACTTGAACTGACATAACATATTTCCATTGTGACATAACATAACACCAGGACCGACCTCAAAAATTGATAAAATTTAATAAAACTTTGAAAGCCCGTTTCTGTTTCATTTTTGAGTTTTGATTTCTACACGCTGTTATTTTTAGAAAGAAATGTAAAACAAATTTTTGAAGTAAATAATTATCATTTTTTTTATAAGTACGATTGCAAAATCGATAAAAACAACAGTAATTGTACTAAAACAAAATAATGTATTTTAAATCTTCTTTGAAAAAATATACTTTAAATATAACATTTTTATTACTTAACCGTTAATCTACTAGGCTCGTCGTAAAATTAGTTTTGTATTATTATCACAAATCGTTGCCGTGAATTACGTTCAATTACAGTTTACTATAGGTTTTTAAAATAATAAATAATTTGTTTCTAAGAAGATGTATAGGTACCTTACTTTTAATTTTATTATTCAAAAACATAAATATTTTCACAACGCTGAGAAAACAATAAAGATCGACATAGTTTTTTCATACTAATTTTATTAATGCTATGAAAATATTTTACGAAATTTCCAATCGATTACATATTTAAGTAATTGTTAATACAAAATACATTTAATTTAGTTGTTGTTCAATTGTTGTTTACATTTTCTCGAATAGAAGAAAGTTTATTAATTATACACGGGTAGTAAAAAAATTCAAACAAAAAAATTCAAAAATCTTATTATCAGACAAAGATATTTAATTTAATACTATTACAAAAATGTATTATTTAAAGATAAATTAGAAAGTTTTCTTCTTACAAAACTGTGAACAATATTTTCAATTTCTCACAATGTTCCGTGGTTCTCAAAAAATAGCCGGTATAGAAATTTGATTTACAATAAATAATAAAGAGTTCCTTTTCTTTTTTTTTCAAATATGGTTGAGTAGTACACCCGCAGAGAGTGGCGTGTGGAATAAATTCGACATATCCATTTATAGCGGTAGAATAAAAATAAACACTCGACGCACATGGATCTCCGAAACAGTCAATAGCAAGCTAGAAGGCGGGCGCAATGCGTTCACGTCACTATGACGCGGTGGTTTCTACAACCATTTGCTAAAATGAAATATTTAAGTCGTTTCGAAGATTTTTTTTCAGTTGTTAGTGATTTTTAGAGGGCCGCTTCGCTCGTGTTTCGCACCGTAACCCATTATTTAGCTTTCGATAGCAGACTTAAATTGAATTAGAAAAACGACGTAAGTAGAAAGCAGTCCAGCTAACTAAAAATTCATTTTTTTTGTAAACGTAGGATCATTTATAATTTGTAAACTACATTTAAAAAAATCAAATAACCTTTAAAATATAATTATAATCAATATTTAAAAAGCGACAAACTGTAAATTGGATTGGCTGTTGAAGTAATTGCATCGAATAAGTTTGTATCTGAAAAAAAAAATTATCAACCAGAATCATTACATTTCTAATCAGTATCATCTTTAGAAGTAAATTATTATCAACGTTAAAAGAGCATTTTTTTTTTTGGTGTTTTGAGAAATGATTTAACAAATTTCGATATTTTTAGGCAACCTAATAAAATTCTTACTATCCAGTATGCAAAAAAGTGCGTTCGTTTAAAATGTTATGAAAAAATAGAAAATTTTATTTAAAACAATTATAATTATATTTCTACCGGCTCAGCTGTACACCCTAACAAACTGAGTACAACTTGGATATTTCAAAAATGACAAATGAAAAACTAAAATCGACGTGTCTGTGCATTTTGGCTATTTCGCTTGTTCGATTTTTGATAATTTTCTAAGAAGTTGCTTAACGATTGCACCAACTTTGAGACATACACAAACAAAAAAAAAATACAATCCAACGTATAATCTGCTCCTTTTTTTGAAGTCGGTTAAAAATATGATTTTCCAGAATAAAAGTTAATCACCTTAATGTCAGGTACAACACCCGAAAGCTCATGTAAGGAGCGTTTAATCTCATCGGCTTCTTTGACAGCTTGTCCACAGTAAATAGTTAAAAACAGAATGGAAAATAGATTATAGGAAACCCATAATACAACCATAAATTTACCCTTCGTTGATGAACAGGCGTATACATCTGTCGAAAAGCCATAGATACGAGTGGCCAATGTCGTAAAATTAAGAATTAGAAAACTAAGAATTTGAAAACTATATGCAGAACTGATATTATTAGAAATGTTACATAGCTGACTGTGCAGTTTAAAAACTTCATCAAGCAGTTTCAAATCTTCATTGGATTTTAAAATCGATACATATTTGAACATTTTTATTAGTTTCAGATTCAATAAATACTCGCTAATTGTTCGACACTGGTTTTTTATAAAAACTGTTACGACAGCATATTCAGCTACTAATAAAAATGTGACAATCTGGCTGAAAAAATCAGCAAGAAAAAAATAAATAACTGAATCGAATGATAATTCTTTATCGTATGTTAGACATCCGGTCACTTGCTGAATAAAAATTGAAGTTGGAAATATTACAACATAAATTAGTATTGGTATAAATAACGAAGTTCTTTGGTGATATTGAAATTTTAATTTGAAAGTAGCCTCTAAATTTAACAAATCTTCAAATATTTTTGTAATATTTTTTCGAAAAATTGTTCCAACAACTATAGTAATTAAAGCGTTTGTTTGCAATTCAAGCGCTTCACTTAAACTTGAGATTTGTATAATTATATCGTTAGTATTGTATTCTATATAAAAATTATTAGCAACATACGTGCCATAAATGCAAAAAAATACGTAAAATATCATATAAAAAATATATATATTTGAATGAGTGAATGCAAATAGATTATTTTTTAATTTAAAACTAAAAGGTCTCATTCCAAAAAACTTTGAAAAACAATAAAGACAATTTAATTGATTTAGATAATTATTCCATTTATAACTAGTCATTTTTTAATTATATAATATTTTAGTATTATATTAATCTTTTTTCAGTTTTCAATTTATGATTTAACGTAGAAGCACTTATAGAATATTTTTGAACAAGTAATTGTCAATATTATTAATAATAACATAAATTTAATTGAAAACGTGTTTAGCTGTTTTTTATGTTCTGTTTATAAGAAACATTAAATCACCAAAATATCAACAAATCTCAAATTAGTTCACATCAGATTGGAATAAATAAAACCGTATATTCTTATTGTTTGCCTCGCAGTTAAGTCAATTTGAAAATTATTATTATTCAAGAAATATATAGAAACGTTTCATGCAATTGCACATTCAATTAATTATAAAAACAAATACATTTTAAATTGATTGTCACTCAATCATTATTTATGTCTTATCGAACAGAAAGAACATTTTTTTACAAAAAGTCGCTAACTAATCCAAACTTTTAATTTATTACTATTTAAAGATTGAAATCTTACTCTTTACATTAGAATATCAGTAAAATTTTCAATTTTCCACGATGTTACCGTGGCCCAAAGAATTTTTGAATAAAACTTCTTTTGGCAAAAGTCTTGAATATGTAACGAACGTGTATATAAAAACCGGGTGTAGAACATCAAGCTAAGGTGACCGTGAGGTACAACACTTGCCTCGCAACCTAAAGGTCGTATAAGTTTGGTGGTGGTCGGTACCATTTGAACTTTCTTTATATTATTTTCTGAAATAAGTAAATATAGCCTCTCTTTTAATTGAATTAATTAGACATTTATTTTCTTAAAACGTCCTTTTTGAAGTTTATTTAGGTACGTTAGGAGAATGAGATTTCGCCATATTGTGCAAAATTATTTATGCTAATCTATGGTTTTTATAAAATATGTATTCCCTTTTCTCGTTTTTTTATAATTAATAATTTTATTTTGGCGACTATATAAAGTTCTTTTAAACAAAAGAAATAAATTGGTATATAAAAATCATGGATTTCTTATGCCATGGGTGGCAAACCTTTCTACATCTACGTGCCTTTTTTTTTCAAAATTTTTTAATGTAGCCATGACGTGCCGATGAGCAGTCAGAGTAATTTAGTTGTCAAAAAAAAAAAATCAAAAATAGATGAAAAGAATAATTTCAATAATACACTGAGCGCTATGAAACTTTTTCGTAATTGTTATTTGGTGACAGGCAATTTTTTTCGACATCTAGCATATTTTTAATTAATTCAATTTTGCACCTCAATCAATGCATTGCCCGTAATAATCCACCGCGTCCCATAGGTTCGCCACCCCTGGTTAAGGTAATGGAAACATTATAGCTATTAAAGAATTTAAAAAAAGAAGCATTATTTTCATTTGCTTTTTATGTACTCGTTTCTTCTATAAGGTCTAAAGTAAATAAATTGAAGAAAGCCAAATATGTAGATGGCTGCCTACTACATTCATGGAGTTGCCAATAATAAGCCTAATTCATGGTTGAAACTTATTTTTCAACATTTGGACTCAGTTTGAACTGAACTAAAACTATTGAATATGTAGAAATCAAGCCAGTCATCTGAAAAAATAAGCGGATTAATAATCCAGACGAAAATACTCTCTAGTTTGATTTATTTCACCAAGACATACCGTTAGAAGAAGTCGGAAGTCAATAAGAATAGATTCGAAAACATGATATTCTATCGGTTGCTGAATAAGTTGCATAGAATACAATTGAACCTGAAAACCAAAAATTGTGGAAGATTTATTTAAAATTATTTTATACTAGCTGTTGTATTCGGCTTCGCTCAAGGGTAGAACGTCGACGTTTTGATCATTCCAAATAATGAAATTAGCCGTTCGAAAAACCGTTGAACATGTCGAACATCAAGAAGAGTATTTTTTCGAGTTTCGCGTTTCTATTTTATCCTTCAAGAAAAATTTCACCCACGTTTCCACTTTTCACTAATCCGAGATTAAGCTTTATGAAAGAAGAATGAACTGAAATTGTACCTTAATACTGGGTATTTTTCTATAATTTTCGAATAACGAACATTTTATACTATTAGCAGTCTTTACTGTTTCTCCACAGAACACGACGAGTAATAATACTTCGATAACTTTGAAAATAACCCATAATATTTTATTTAGTTGATAATTCAAAGGAACTGCGCTAAATTCAAGGGCCATAAAACAGTAGATGTTTGTAAAGATTGAAATAAATTCAAGGATTAAGCAGAGCAAGATCTGAAGACTAAAAACTGAACTAACTTCACTTGAAGTTCTATAAATGATGCTGTAAATACGAAATATTTCGTCGACAGACTCCAAATTGTTTGACTCAATTACGCTTTTTCCGCTTGAATTTACTGCGTTAGATTTGAGATAGAGTTTAATTGTCTTTAATTGATATTTAAAAATATGAGCTATCATTGCATACTGCATTGAAAGATAGCAAGAAACTTCCATGCAAAATAAATTAAACCAAAAAGGAAACACAACGGCTATCCATTTGCTGCTATCGAAAAGAAATTCTTGAAACGATGAAATTATAAAAAAATGGACTGGAAAAACGACAAAAGCTAAAACACTGAATATCCAAAGCGGTACAGCTTCGTAATAAACAGAAAAGTGTTCTTGCAGCAATTTGTCAATAAGAAATATGTCATTATAAATAGCAGCGATTCGTTTTCGATTTTTTAAACCGAAAATTATAGCGTTGGTTGATATGAGCAGTTGCAAATAATTTTCAGAAAAACAACTTATTGATGTTATAAAATCCTCGTAAGTTTGTTTGCGCAGGAAAATAAGTCGTAAAATGCCGAAGCAAAAACTAAAACTAAGTATCAATAAGCTTAAAAAAATATCAAGACTCGAGGAAATAAATTGTTTTTTCTTTAAATCCAAATGAAACGAAGTCAAACCATAAAACTTGAAAATATAAAATAAAGGAACAAACTGTTTTAAATTTATGTGTGAATTCATTTTACAGAATTCAAATAATGTTAACCAGATGAATTCCAATTTATCAATGATTCTAAGTGATCGCGATATTATTAAAATATAACTCAATATAGGTAATGAAAAATATGTCTTCAATTTATCGTAAACATGTCATAGTTTGATGTTTTAAATAAATTACTTAACTCTTCAGAAGTCACGCTATGTTTTAAAAAATTACCAACATGAATAAACTGAACATGATTTACTTTTTCAAAATATATTCGGATTACGATTGACAGACCGAGCCTTTTCTGCCAACATGGCCGCCAACTCGCCCAGCGAAAAGAACAGAACTCTGTAATGTTAGAGATAATTCGTAACACAGCGTCATCTCGAATGACGATACGACTGCGGCGGACGGTGGGAATTATATCTCGAACATTTCGAGACATCAAATGACCAAGCGGACGATTCGGATGTCGAGTCAACAAAAACGCAATTTAGATAGATAGATAGATCGTAGATTATAGACGAGGTGATAAGCACTTCTAAAACGCAATTTAAAATTATATGTAAACGTTGTAAGAAAAATCAACCAATTAAAAGAAGTAAATAACTGGACCTGTTGTATTAACAGTTATTAATACCAAACAATTAATAAAGAATATATTTCAGAGTGTATTATTTAGAATCGATTTTAACGACTACAAATCGAATAAATAACATTAGGAGATATTTTTGCATTGTTGAATTATCAATCCTCTTCAGTCAGCTGTTCGTATTCGAAACTTTTGAGAGTACTGTGTTTTTTCCAAGGCATACGAACTGTAATTAAGAATATGATTATATAACTTCATTTGACAAATTAAATTTCGTATGATAAATTAGTTTATATTTACAAACAGGTTCATTAACCCAAACTCATTATATCAACTATTCCGCTTTTGATTTTAACTTTGCTATTTTTTATGCTAATAACTTCTTGTATTTCTTCGATTAGTTTTTTTTTTATTTGTTAATAAGGACGTTTATTTGTTTCAGGATAAAAATGTGCACACAAGTAAATATGAAAGACCTAATTACAGCTCATCACGAAATGGCCCACATCCAATATTTTCTGTACTACAGAAATCAACCCAAAGTGTTCAGAGACGGCGCCAATCCAGGTAATGTTTTAATTGATCATTAAAAATTAGTCAAATTAAACACTTTCTAAAATATTACGTAAGATTAAAATTAACTTCAAATTTCTTATAACAAATAATTAATTAATAATGAATGCAATAATTGCACGAAGACAATACAAAATAAACAAAAAATTAAGCCAATTTTGCAACTTGGAGGTGTTCCACTAAAATGCTGTCAAGTGAAGGGCACTCGACAAAATTTTAATGGAACCATAGGTGACCATCATTCAAAAGTTTGAACGTATTCGTGCTCTCCTACCCAAGATCAAATACTTCAGTTGTTATAATCATTTGTTTTAGTAATCAGGAGGAAGCACTGCAATTGCTTTTTTGTTTTAGTCAATGTTTTAACTGTTTGCATGTCTCGCAACTCATAAGTACATTTATATGTGCATAATGGACATAGAAAGTCCGCTTAGTAATTAACAATTTAACTCGAGCAAAACTTAAAAGCAAAACGCATAATATTTTATATTAACATTTTCTCTTTTATTAACGACGTCTATATTATTATTAAATGGTAATATTGCACCGGTGTACGTAAAACAATACCTATTGCATGTATATTGCCCTCCTCTGGTTAAACAATGAAAGAATCAAGGACATAATATGATTTTTGAAACTTCTTTGGCTGCGTTTTTGAAGTAAAACTTTTATAGGCGCGCTAGAGGGATATATTGGCCTTGATCAAGTGAAACGCTTCCCCCTTTCCGACTTCAACGGCGACGTTACTTGCAATAACTGATCAAAATATAGTTACACCAATTTTTGTCCAGTTTAGCATAAGTTAACTCTTCCAGCAGATCAGCTTTCAAAGCTTTTTAGCTGGCTGAAAAGTACCTGAGATGTGTATTAAATTTGGATATTAACTGATGAGTTTCATCAAAATGGATTTAGCCGTTTTTAAGTAATGTTGACCCAAACAAACAGAGAGGCAAAAACTCGGAAGGCAGCGATAGACATACTTTAAAGTTACGTCAGTTCATGAGACAATTTGATTAAAAATGGTTTCATTATTTTCAGGTTTTCATGAAGCAGTCGGTGAAGCCATTGCGCTTTCAGTTGCCACGCCGCAACATTTACAAACTCTAGGACTGGTTCAAAAGTCAATAGACGATTTAGCTCACGACACTAATTTTTTGTATGCAATGGCACTGGACAAATTATCGTTTTTGCCGTTCGCACTGCTTATGGATAAATGGAGATGGGATATTTTTGATGGAACTGTTTCGAAAGACGAAATGAATTGCCATTGGTGGAGACTAAGGTACTTTACCTTTTACAGTTTTAAGCAATTTGATACTTTTATTCATTTAACCTGTGGAATCATCGGCGTTAATGTTGGCTTTTTAGCTGCTCTTCATCCTCTTTTAAGCTCAATTGGGACCACGCTGGTATTTTTGTCGAGTGGTGTAATCTTGCAGCTAAATGTTTAGCTACTGATCAAAAACTGTTTACAATACAGTCGAGTATAGCACATTAGTGAGTGGTATATTGCAGGATGATTAACAGACTGCAACGCAACGAAGTTAAAAAAGATGGACAAGTGCGAGTAGAACTCGCGCCCTGAGGGTTCTGTACCGTTATTTCATAAAAATTAAATTTGTCACGTAATAATTCTATATAATTATAGAATTTGAAATTTATGATTTTCGGATTTTTTTTCTTTACTTGCGCTATGCTATTAAAGAATTCGATTTTTGCAACTTTTTCAAGGCATAGCCTCTTAAAAAAATGCAATTTTTGACGAAAACCGAAATATTTCGGAACTTTTGCAAATCATCGTGCTTATAGAAAAAAACACGCTGAATCCAATGAGCACAAACAAACGTTTGTATGTCTTTTGGCTAAGAAGTTATTTGCGTTTATAGTTTTCAGAAAATCATAGAAGACCTTCGAATGGCCGTACTTTCCAAACTAAAAGAGATACAGACGTTTGCTGACGTTCATTGAATTCAGCGTAATTTTTTCTTTAAGCATTCTCAATTTCAAAAGTATATTAGAGAATTCGATTTTTGCGATTTTTTTAAGGGGTATCCCTTTAAAAAAATGCGATTTTTGACGAAAACCGAAATATTTCGGAACTTTTGCAAAATCATCGTGCTTATAGAAAAAAAAAACACGCTGAATCCAATGAGCACAAACAAACGTCTGTATGTCTATTGGTTTAGAAGTTATTTGCGTTTATAGTTTTCAGAAATATTACGTAACATATTTTACAGTTGTATCTTCGTTCCAACGAAACGACTTATAAGCTCGACTTTAACAACAGGTTCGCATTTAGTCAATTTATTAAACAGATAACGCGGCGGAAGTTGCTACTCGACCAAATAAATGGAACAAAATGGACTGAGTCGTTGTTCAGTTTTAGCCACTCGACTAAAATACTAGCATAGTCCGAAGCATTGCAATTTTTAACCGATCCCCAACTGTCGGATGCTTCGAAATCATCAGCGGTATGCATTCCATAAGATACGTTGATGACCGCTGTCCTAACCAATTATGCCCAAAAGGCGAATATGATTGCACTAATTTGCGTGTACGAAAAAGAAACAAAAACAAAGCGTAATTAAGTGGATATTTCATCTCTTTTTATCAACAGCTAATTTTAATACTGGTCGTTGACTAGATCTTAATCACGCCATGCAATATCCTAACTTATTTCATAAATATTTATACTCGACAAATTGCATAATTTGATACCTACATAGATAGTAAGTGTTACTAATTTATTATAACATATATATTTTAATAATAAATTACATTATGTCAAATGTAATAGTGGCACGACTTCTAATTAGATTGTTGGACAATTAATCAATTATTTCGTGTATATAACTAATTAGAATTTCCACTGCCGAATATCAAATTTTGTATGTATAAAATGACCTCCTAACCCTTCGTTTCTAGGGTGCGTTGAATGTAACAACGATAACAGCTAGTACTAAAATCATCACATGTGACTATTACCATAAATTAGCTATTTAAAATAGAATGATTGAGTTTTTGGTATTTTGTCATTCATTTTTGTTGATAAATGAACTACATACATACATTTTTATTGTTAGAAACTAGAACAATTTTAGGTCACTGGCTTCTTTGGTCAATGGACCCAATATACTATTTTTACTTTGTATTTGTTAATTTCAAGGGTTTAATCATAGTTGCAACTTATAACTGTTTGACCCTAAAATTTTTATTTCTTATATTCCGCCAATTATAACAAAATGAATTATTGTAAGCTAGTCACACATGGTTAAAACAAGAATTTAAAGTCAGTTTCATTCCCACCAATATCTTGAAGAAAAAGAACGGGGCATAAGAGTGGGGGCTACTACTTTTTTGCACTTATATCCGCGGTGAAGCTTAATGTTGTTAAATAATATTTAATTAATAATATTAATTGGCGTACAATTCTTTATGAATGCATTTCTTTATAAAAAAAACTTTAACCTATGTTATTTTATCTATATTACATCATTTGAAATACGAATACAAATCTGCGGCGTCCTGTAGGAAGTATCAATATCAATATTTATCAAGTTGAGATACAGTAAAAAAATTATTAGACATTTATAATTAAGTAAGGTGTGCTAATTTCAAATAGACATCCTAATACAATTATTGAAAATTAAATCATTTTTTCTTTATTGCTTAATTGCAAATATTGGAAAATAAAAACTATTTTAGGCAAAAATCTGACATTTACTATTTTTGTACCAAGTCACAGAAATTGGTTTCAATTAAAAAAAAATTGTTTTGTTTTTTTAGGATCAATATTCCTTTGAAACGTTTTTTAAACACCAAATCAAAATATAAATAGAAGGGTTAGATATATATAAACATATAGCAGGGAAAGTAGGAAGTGCAGACAACAAAAAAAATTGTTACAACAAATAAACCGAACACTTGTGAAAGTGCGTAATAACATATGCTTGCATAATGTTTATATATATTTTTTGTTTTTTTTTTTCAGTGAAGAATATAGCGGAATTAAGCCACCTCTTCTACGTTCCGAGACCAACTTTGATCCTGGCTCGAAATACCACATTCCTGCTAATATTCCTTACATAAGGTAAGTGGATTTTTTTTTTTTGAACTGTTACTTATTTGCATTTTATGTGTTCAAATAAACAGTCGGGTCAAACTAGGTGATTATGGATTTCGAAACAATTATTTAAAAAAATATATAATACGTTCGGTCATTACTTGATGTAAATTAATGTTATTGATTTTAAATTAAATGGAAGAACGTTATAAACTCTTCACATTTAAGAACTCTGTTTTATAACACAGAGATGTCATTAGATAATTTTAAATTTGACGAATCACTCTGTTGTGCGAAGCAGTTATACATTAATAAAATAAACTTGTTAACTTTAATTCAAAAAGTATTACCAATAATAAACTAAGTTTGGTATGAATATAAACCAAACCATTTAGAAAAACCGTTTTTGTGTATCTGAAATCTGAATCGTTTCGTTATAAAAAAACAAAAAAAATTAACAAATTTTATAAACAGTTTTATTGATAAAAAACAAAAGGTAGTACAAAACATAGATAATACTGAGAAAATTAGGACAGCGAAGATGCTGTTTCGCAGTGAGCAATAATTTCACTATACATATATATAAAAATAATTAATTGAAGATCATCAAAAACAAATATCACTCGTGATGGTGTCCATACGAGGCTTCTTCGTGGCCTCCGCCAAAACTGCCGTAACTTTCATGTCCGCCTCCGATATCGTGATGCTCTTCATGATGATGAACCGGTACGTGTACTGGTACTTTGACTGGATATGGTACTTTCTTGATTACCTCATACGGTACATGCTTAACAACTTCGTACGGTACCGGTCTATCGACTGGTACTTTGACTGGATACGGTATCAATTTCTCAACCGGAACCGGTATATTCTTTTCAACCGGATATGGGTGCGGTACTGGTACTTTGACAGGATAAGGTACCGGTTTCTCAACTGGATAAGGCACTGGCCTATCTACTGGTACTTTGACTGGATATGGTACTAGTTTCTCTACAGGAACGGGCACCTTCTTTTCAATATGGACTGGATAAGGTTTCGGTACATGAACTGCTACTGGTCTGTCGACCGGAACTTTGACTGGGTACGGGATGATTTTTTCTACTGGATAAGGATGTGGCACATGTACTTTAACTTCGACTGGATACGGTACTTTCTTTTCAACCGGGTACGGATGAGGTACTGGCACTTTGACGGGAACTGGGATTTTCTTTTCTACCGGGTACGGTTGAGGAACGAATACTTTGACCGGAACAGGTCGGTCGTATGGTACTTTAACTGCGTACGGTATTTTCTTCTCTACCGGATACGGATGCGGTACCGGTACGGGCACTTTGACGTAGACTTTTACGGGGTACGGAACTTTCTTCTCGACCGGGTACGGTTGCGGCACGTGAACTTTGACGGGCACGGGGACATGCTTGGTGACCGGGACGTGTATGTGTTTTTCGACCGGATACGGTACAGGGACATTCTTGACAACAGTGATTGTTTTCACATGCTCTTCGTGGCCTCCAAAACCTTCTCCGCCGCCGAAAGACTCGAAACCACCTCCGTGTTCACCACCGAACCCGCCGTGCTCGAATCCTCCTTCGAAACCACCGCCATAACCGAAACCACTCAGTCCACGCTTGTCTTGTTTCTTTTCATCTAGACTGGTGTCGTCTTTTTTGGTTTCTTCGACTTTTTTTGGCTCTTCGGCTGCAGATTTCTTCTCCTCCCCTGCGGAGGCAAGAAGCAGCAGGGACAAAAGTGTCACGTACCCCTGTAATTATTTCAAATTGTACTAATCTATAAAACACTATAATGCTGAATTGAAAAAAAGACAGTTTCCAAAAACTTCTCTTAAAATCTATTGATTTTTTGGAAAGATCAAATGGTAGCCAAAGATTTTTAAAATAAAATTAGTAAATAAACCTTTCGTATTAAAAAACTACATTTTTAATAAAATAAGTTTTCCTAAAAACATCCAACGTCTGAAAATTAATATAATTTGTTACAATTAACTTAACACTTGTCTATTTCAAATCGCAAATACTACACCATTGCAATTAATTATAATTATTCAATCAAACTGTCTTAAGATTTTACGACGCCTTAGATATTGGAAATTATACATATTCGATCTATTTTTTCTGAGAAACTATAAAATACAAAAAAAAAATCCGGCCAACAATTAATCACTTGTCGTAGAAAAGCGAAGTTTGATCAAAACAAAAATCTTTTTTTTTTAATTCAACACGAAATTTCACAAATCACTTTTCACAACACAAAAACAAATAATTTGAATTTTGCCTACTCACCAACAGTTTCATTGCGATCCTTTTTGTGATTGAAGGTGCAATCTAAACTGATACAATTCTTGCACTTTGCAGCAGCTTAAATACACGTGAGGTACACACACACACACGCTCGGACACACATGCATACAGAAAAACAAAGTCATGTGTATAGAGTTTACTTTCCCCTGACTCCTACCTGAGCACAGAGTGTGATGGTTTGGTGTCCATCCACGATTCACGCAACTCCCAAAGCACTATTATAGTCCAAGAGCTACTGAACTTTTTGGAAGCTGATTTAGGCATGGAAGTGACACACTTTAAAATATTTGCGTTTCAAATCCAGTAATTAATATCAATATTATGAGGATAATGGATCACTAAAAAAAATGCTATTAGGCAATATTCAATTGCAACGTTTCGTTTTGTATTTAAAACTTCCTCAGGCTCTTGAAAAACAACTTAACATTAGTCTTAATATTGTGCATTGCGTTATGTTATTTTTACAATTTCAAAACGGAACCTTGTAATTAAATATTTTTTATTGATCCAAATCTTCTTGGTTTCCGGACTTGGATATTTTTTATTCCTTCCAACATAATATTGTGTAGTTTAATCAGTGCAAACAACGAAAATGACTTTTTGCGTTACCAAGTCCAGTCGTTTCTAGGGATAATCAATCCCTAAATATGCACCCCTACTATTGATAACGTCAACTCATTTTGGCAACGCTGAGATTTTCACAGTATTTCAAATACACCTTTTCTAAACTGTTTTTAAAAAGGCAGAACAAAATTCCGATTGGAACATTCTGGCAGACTGCTTTGAACATCTCGTATCTCACCTCTTCAAGAGTATATTTTCATACAATCGCGGTCAGTATCGAGTAATCGATTTGAGAAAATGGCCCGGGATTCACTTAAATATTTCAAATGAAAATAATTCTAAAGTGCATAATTTAGAGCACACCTGCGTATTGGTACACTCAAATCAATGTTTGAAAATGATTCGATTGGAATATTAGATGAAAAAAATGATTAATCTTGACAGCACTTTCAGTTAAAAAAAAAAAACAGATAAACACAAATGTAAAAAGACAAGCTGATATGAATTAAAAAGATCATTTTCTTTTCGTCTTCTTTGAAGAATTCCAATTTATAAATAGCTGTGCAAAGATACGTGGAATCCAATTGCTTCGATAATAAAACAATCGTTTAATTTTTGTTTTCTGTATACAGTGTATCTTGTTTGTTGTTTTCATAGAACATTCTACTGCATCTATATTATTTAATCTAAAATGTATGACAATCGTTTCATAATCATTTCCTGACGATTTTCGATAACAGACATTTGAAGCTTGTTTGGAACAGGTTGAGTTATTAATTCACATCAGCTGGCGATGTGTAGCAAGTGAGGCAAAAATTACAATCACAACTACTCTGTTCATATATTGTTTAGCCTTCCATCATAGACGAGATTCCAGTCATCTAATTAACTCCTTCGGTCCTGGCGGTCAATGGACACACTATTCAAACGCGTGTAATTTAAGTCAGCGTAATTAAATATCAAATAAAAACGTTTCATTGTGCTTGGGGCTTATCTGAGATGTAGACATGCCAAACAAAACAAAGAAATAATATGTGTGTAGGCCGAAATATCGAGTCAAGTGTTGACCGCAGTCATGGATTCACACAAAAGCTGGTAAAAGTGAACATTCTGGTTATTCATGATGTAATCTATTTTTCTTGTGCGGATATTTATTTTAATTTTATGATGTTAACTCTACTAATTATACTTAAAAAATAATTAAACATCCTGTGCTAGTGATTATTTTTTTTGACGCGTTATCCATTTCAATGGAGATAGGATTTTCCAAAATTCTGTAAATGTTAAATTTAGTTTTTCACTGAATATACCTTAATTACAACCTAAATAAGCCCAGCACCCTAAAAAATATTTTGTGTTTTAAAAATATAAAATTCAGGTCCGAAGGGGCTAAATGATATAAAATCAGTTATTTTTATATAGGAGGAAAATATGTATATACATAATACATATATCTCGAACGTGATGTATATAAACTACTCAAAACTTTGATTAACGTCTGAATAGAACTCTTCAAATAAATAAAATTGATCGATAATTTTATTTATACCTATATAAACTACTGTTTGTAAGTTCTTACTATTAGAATGTAATAATTATGCGAGTTAACAAATCTTATAATTGCCAAATTTCCGTTAGTTGTTTTATTTGTCTTTGATAGACGGATGGATAACCGAGTAACGTTTCCTTCTGAGGTACAGAAAATAAAATATTATGTTTGCCTAACTAAATGTAAAAATTCGCAACTTGGGTTAAAGCAGATATGTACAGAGTATGACTGCATAATGAATAATATGCAGTTAGCGTACAGGCAATACCTTTATAAATGTATCGGCTCGCTGGATTTGAGACTGCGGCGCTGATTTTAAAACCGGAAACTAAACTGACTTAAATGAACGCAATACAGACACGATTCGTAGACCGTCGACTCAGTCGTGGAGCTGCTAATTAAGAATTCCCACACCATTCTTGGTTAGTATTACAGAAAGGCTTCAATGTTAAAGATATCAAAATTGAGTGAAGCTCTGCTGTTTTCAAAATTTTGACATTTTTCAAGAGAGACGTTTTTTGTTCAAAAAGGATACATTTTACTATATGAAAATTTATATGTGAATTTTCATACGATATAGGACGTATAACTATAACAAATAACTCAGTCCGCCGCGATAGTGGAAAGATTCGGGGTTCGTATCCCGATGGTGACATTGTTTGAGAAATAAATTTTTCTAATATGCAATTGTAACAATGGGTGTTTCTTAACAATGTAGCGAACGGTGGCTACACCTGTTATATGAAAATTTTTACTCAGTTTTAATAAATATGGAATTATACCTATTATGGGGTTCATCTATAGAAACAATTAATATCGTTAAGTTGCAAAAAAGAGCCAATAGAATTTTATCAGAGGTACTGACTAGAACTCCGTGTAAAGAATATTTCAAACAAAATAGTATTTTACCAATTACCTTCCGCCTTAAACAAAAAGACTAAAAAAAAAGAGTTTATAAATTCTTGAAAAACCAATCGTATCAGAAACCGACAGTGATAATCCTAAGTCCATTATATTTATAACTAGCGGCGGTTTCACCCGGGTGCAAAACTGTTCTGGAAATATTATATTGACCTTCTCATCTACACAGCAGAACTATCAAAGTGCATTGTTTTGATGTGTTTTTAAAGATTTGGCCAGCGTTAGCTATGTAAACGTAAGAAAACAGTTTTTTTGACAAAACACCGTCATGGAGTTCATTCATTTTGTACAAAATACACAAAAACGTTTCTCGTTTATCGCTCCTGGTATTAGTGAAAACCTTATGAAAATCTATTCGGCATTTTTTGTTTATCGCGTTCAGACAGACAGACAGACGCGGCGGAGGGACTTTGTAGTAATTGATACAATATTTACGCCATCTTATAATAATCTAGCAATATTATGAAGCTACATATACATATATTTTATGTGAACATTCTGTTGGGTGCAGCGAATTTTAAACTATTTATTATAACAGAGATTTGAAAGTAATTTTTACACTAAAAGTACGTGGATCATTTCTTTACTCATCATAAAATTAAACTCGATCGAGTCAAACGAGATTAAAAGGTCTGGTTCAATTGAATGATTTTTTTAATCGCCCCATCGTTGAGATTATAAAATCGAACGACGGATTAAAGATACGCTTAGAATTGATCGGTTCACAAGTACATGCAGTTATTAAAACTGGACCGGTCCTGAAAGTTTAATTTAATTTTTAAAAGTTTTGATAGACATTAAAAAATATAGAAATTAAACTCTTCTAATTAAAAGTAATAATTACATATTCATTTACATGAAATGTTAACCATAACTGTGCAGTTGGAACTACTCAGCCACAGTGAAAAAAAAACAAAACCCGCCTTGTATATTACAGACGCTTGGCAACAAAATCGGCCGTCGGTTATGATGGAAATAATATTATTTTTTGTTTGTTCCCGCAATAAATAACTGGGCAGATTCTAAATATAATCTACAAGGTGGATTTATTTTTTTTTAGTTTCTGTCCAGTTATTTTTGAACCATGCAGGAACAAACAGACAGGCAGAAAAAAATTCTTGAAGCGCATTTTCCCGTATATGCAGAATACCAGAACAAAAATAAAATTACAACCCGAAAATTTATGAATCTTTTAAAATTTCTATATACAGATTATACATTATTGTCGAATCATTTCCAATTATTTTCTCTATTTTTACTTATTAATTTGTTATTATAAATTAAAGTTGATATCAGCAGCAGGTGGCGTCGCCACAAAGTGGCTGTCGTGTCCCGCGACCACGTTGGCCGCCACGGGTGGCGGAGAGTCGTGGCGAGGCATTATATCATACCGTGCCTATTACACTGGGCTGCCAGGCGGCGCAACCAGTCCCGCCACCACTTGGTTTGTTGTTGTTCAACTGCACAAATGAAATCTTCGATATTCACTTCTGTGTCCAGTTGGCAGCCATGGGTGGCGGAGAGTCATGGAGAGGCATTATATCATACCGTAGCCTATTACACTGGGCTGCCCGGCGCTGCAGCCAGTCCCGCAGCCAGTCCCGCTACCACTCAATTTGGCCACCATGTGGCAAGTCTACCCATCGCTAAAAAAACATTTTATGATTGTCTTTATTTAATTGGAATTATTGAACTTTGGTTAGTTATAACCAATTTGAAACAATTAGGAGACAAGTGATGGTTTAAAAATGTTTGGTTCTAAATACATTCTTGACACCTTTGAATTATTTGAAAATTATATACAATATCTAATTGTTAATTTTAATAGTTTCCATTAGATTGTAATTTTATGATGATTTATGGCATATAGTCAAGATATAATATTATAAAAGCGTTATTCATTAAGGAACTCCACTGCAGAAGGAATAGGTAATTCAGATTTAAAAAATAATTATATAAGTTCATAATATGGAAGTCATCAAAGTGGAACTTTACAGACGTTCTGCATTAAAATAATATAATTCCAAAAGATTCCCGGGATTTTCAACTGAAAACATAAACGATTTTATTTTTACTTTAAAATAAATGCAAAATGTAAACTCATTAATGTGATAAATCAAATCCTATGAACAAAGAAATAAAAAAAAAATCACAACCTACGAAATTTTCGTGATACATCGGTTTTATAGTTTTAAAACTCGCTGACGCATGTTATAACATAATGTCAACTCGTACATAAGATATTATTTTACAGTCTAGACACATTTTATCTTAACGCATCAAAGCATTATGTGATTATTATGAAGAATAAAAACGTCACAAGTATTTTATAGATCAACTTATGTTTTCTTAAGAGACAGTTGTTAGTCAATTGTGCCATATGTCGCGTAAAGGAGAATAAATACCTACTACAATAATTAGAAATTATCAACATTATAAATGCATCTCTTTCTTACATCAGAATCGAAATTTAAAATTAGAAAAGGAAAGTAACAATAGCGATATCACATAATATGAGATCTGAGGACATGTTCGCTGAAGCAATAGGTAACATTTATCTGCAATTATTATTAATTGTTGAGAAAACCGAATACATAATGGATGGCCGGTTGCTAAGTAGAAATAACTTTGGAGTGCAGATAAAACAGGCCCGCACTGTGATTTACTAGGCGAGGGCTGTACCACGTCGCCAGTTATGCTTAATGCTCTACAGCCGGTTTTTGATACTACAAAGTACACTGTACCACGTTTCCAACTTAGCGACCCGTCCCTGTTTCATCCGGATGCGATAGATATAATTCTGAAAAATGTATTTTGTTTGTGACCCGGCGTCTACCAGATATGCTTCAGAACTAATAGCTTTGAGCGAATTCTATCAGATCTCGCTACTTGGTACTAAAACAGTTTTTTTTGTTTGCTTCTGCACTAATAGCTTTGAGTAAATTCTGTCAGATGGCGCTACATGTTCTAAGACAGTTGTTTTTTTTTCACAAAACACCGTAATTTTGTACAAAATATTTAAAAAAAACTATCCTATAGTCTAAATTGGACCACGCAAGACACATTTACAAAATTTCATTAAAATCGGTTCAGTGGTTTCTGAAAAATTGTGACACGAGATTTTTATATACATATAGATACGTTATACGTACATTGCAATCACTTCCGTAATAAATTCAATCTCAAGAATCAAATTCACTCTACCATGTCAAAAGAAGTTTTACTTTAAAAACAAACGAAACATCATACCGGCCCAGCTTCGTCCGAGTAGATTTTGCTTACAATTTCAAATAATAAATTTATAATGTATAAAAGGAAAAAAATCGAAATTTAATTGTGAAATAATTGTTTATGTATGTCCGTTAAAAACATATGTGTTTAATATTTAATTGTTCTGATGGGAACATCTAAATTGATTACAGATATTGGTACTGGTTATCGTGAAGCCAAACGTCAATACTTAGTACAGTAGA
The DNA here is from genome assembly GCA_963575645.1 of Xanthostigma xanthostigma. Lineage (NCBI taxonomy): Eukaryota > Metazoa > Arthropoda > Insecta > Raphidioptera > Raphidiidae > Xanthostigma > Xanthostigma xanthostigma. Next base: position 2,107,720 of record OY754470.1, on the reverse strand, counting down.
GTTCCCATTACCTGATTCGTTGTTTCAGGCTCATAATCAAAGCTTCATAATAGTTTCATTTACAAAGGTTATAAAGGAAAGTGACACAAAAGGGCTGATGACCCCTGCGACCCCCTATAACACACAATGCGGGACTTAACAAAGATATTTGATGTGGAAATATCTTTATTGGCACCCTCACATATGGGTTATGTTTTTTTAATACAATTTCATATTTATTATTTAATATTCCAATAATACATTTTTTTTAACAAAAAAGCTTCTTTTGAAAAAATGTCAAAATATTGAAAATAGACGAGCTATATTCCAAACAATTATTTTGGGTTACCCGCCTGACGTGACGTTGAAGTCTCTCTTGTAATATAGAATACAATGGTAATTTGTAGTTTGTTAAATATCTCGGCTGTTATGAAAACTATTAAAAATTTACTATTTATGAAAATTAAAGCTATATATATTAGGTATTTTTTTAAACGAATTTTTTCATATAAAGCAGCGTTTACAAGATTTGGCAAGCAATTACGTTTTGTATTGTTGTTATTTATTGTTTCACATTACGATAAGACAAAGTGTTTTGAACAAAAAAAAACTTCTCAAATGTTGATATTTACTTAAACGACGAATTTAAAAACTATTTCAACTGTTATTTTTAGTATTCTTCTGAATTTCTATTAAGATCTTAAAAAAAAAAAACAAACAAAAAAATGCAATCGAACAGGGAATCTCCTCCATTTTTTTGAAATCTGTTAAAGAGTAGGTAAGACAGATATAAAATAGGATCTTAGAAACAGGGTATTCCCCAGATCTGAATACCACCGACTCTCTTCTCTGTCCTCAGAGCTCAAGGGTCTAACTGACGCCTTTGTTGGGGCAATACACATCGGAGCTCTACTGTATCAACATAAGGGAATGCTGTGCCAATAGGTTTTATGAATTAGTTATGAACGTAACGTTATTGTTAAGCAGAACTCGAACACGCGATCTACCGATTGCATGTCCGTGCATATGTGTCTATAGCTAGGTTGCTCGTTTGTTACAGTCTTTGATGATTGAACTAATAAAACTAAAACGCTTCCCACTTTCACAAGAGTGCGGATAAAAAAAAATGTTCCACACAAGTAGGAAATGGGATGCCATAGCTCCAAGGTGTTGTCGAGAATTTCTGTTATGCTATATGAATGAAGTGGTTCAAGAGGTCGTCAAAATATATAACAGACAAGTGTAGTAGAACCACGTAGCCACTTATACCAAACGTGGACTAACAGATTCGACTATATTTTTATCGATAGATATTTTCACTTTCAAAAACAAGAGATTCACGGTTGCAGTTATCAGAAAATGTGGTTCGATAACAGCGTTGCCGTTTTTTTTTTGCCAAGTCGGGATTTTGGAACTCTTTGAGTGAAAACAGCGGGATTATTTCGTCGAAAGCGGGACATAGTAAAAAAACGTATAATATAATCAGAAGTTTTCAAATACCTATTTATCTTTTTATTTGAATTAAAATTACGTTTACGTGACAATAGATAGCAAAAATAGCCATAGAAAATGTATTTTAATAAAAATATAATATTTTAAATCAGATTTACCCTATCGTTAAATAGTTGAGTCTTATTCGTCTTCAGAATAAAAAAAAAAAAAACAGAAATCAAAATCAAAAAAGTTTAATTTATTAGAAAAATATGGCGTTTCAAACAATAGTCTGTGGAGTGAGTGCGACTTACAATAAGAGAATAATTATTTATAATAATTACTTATTCATGATATTTCTGTGAAGATTTAACTTCTCTTAAAGTTATCCCCGAAAAGCGGGACTGAGCCTTTCCCACGCGGGACATTTAATTTTGATTTAAAAATCGGGACGTCTGGCAACGCTGATCGATAATGACCTTAGATTTTGACCACAGAAACTGAATGTTAGACTGCACTCATAGAAAACAACTGATCTACATATAGAAAAATTGTAGTTTAAAAAAACTAAAAAAAAACAAGTTAGACAAATCTAAATTTTCAAATTCAAATTTATTTTTATGAAATAATTGTATTGTCATTGGCTCTTGGCACGTGTGCAAGTTTTCAAGTTAATCAGACTTCTTTAAATTGGTGATAATTACATACATACAGATCAAGCTAATAAAAGCGTGTTAAAAATATAATTTTCAATCAAAATAGTAAAAATATCCAAGAAAAGGTTGTTTCGGAGGAAACTTGTACAAAACCGAATGTTAAATACACTATTCAAATCTTTGATTAACGTCTGAATAGAACTCTTCAAATAAATAAAAAAAAAAAACTATTTAAATACACTAAAACCATCTCTTTCTCTCTCGCACACACACGTATTCGGGGTATTTTTACAGAATAATTTGACACCCGTGTTAGCATTGAATACATTATTCAACGATAATATCAAAACATCGAAAGGCCAAACAAAAGAAATCCGTTTTCTACGCGTATGGACACACTTGTTTCGAAATAGTGTTTTGTCATATTTGTGTTAGTATTAAAATGGCTATCTCAACAATGCATATCAACATAAAAAAGTTACGTAACAATTTTCCGGTTAGTGTGTCTAATATTTGCAGTATTATTTAATCATCTCAAATCTTAAGCGTGACGATTCATTGTTGTCAAAACAATATTGTTATTAATAATAAAAGTGACGTTGTCTAAATTTTATATAAAATCTATTTTAAAAAGTTGTAGTACTTAGATATCGGTATTTTTTAAACTGAAATATTTGAGCACATTATCGTTTAAAGTGCGCTGATGATCTCAGCTGTTTTAGTGTCTATAATCTACAATTCTTCTTCCGTGCAAAAGAAATTATTTTAGTTCTTTAAATGATTCTTAATTAATTATTCATTTGATTGACTATTTTTAGGAAACTAAGTAAAATCATTTTTTTTCCTGACAAGTTTTAAGTACGTTGTTTTATGTATTTAATTATTTTTATCAAAAATTGCATACTTAACAATGCAATTTCCAGGGCTCCTCTACTACAAGTTCTCACTTCCCGAGGTTCTATCCGAAAATTGAAAAAATTAAAATTATTTTATTTTTTAAAAATATGAAAATGAAAATTTGACTTAGTGCTAGACTTAAATAACACTACCTTTTGGCGAGCCAAAAAATAAAAAAGAACCAAATTGCTTATCTTTACAAAAAAAAAATTGTGAAAATTAGTTTTTGGAAGATTATAAGATATAAGTAACCGTAGATTGTTAGTATATTGCTATATTTTTATAAATTATATCAAAATTGCGTTACTTTTAATACACTGGAATTGTTACTAAAATAATTAATAGAGTGTAACTGTTTCATTATTTTACATAAATTTAAGTAAATGAGATTAGTAATTTTTTTTCTCATCTACCTAAACATTATAAAAACGTTGAATGATTGCACTTTTTCAACTTGAAAACTGACAATTTTGATTTTACTGATACAGTAACTTATTTTTGTAAAATATGTAGTTTAGAATCAAACAATACAGCGACACTTGCAATACATTTCATAACGATTCTAACGAAACTTTATAATAAAAAAAATGTAGAATTATTCACTGAAAAAATTCGATGTGTTTCAAAAGTTAAAATCACTTCACACTGAGTGGAACGGGTACTCATTAAATAAAAATAGTTTTTCAAAATACAAAAACGATATCATTTATTTATTTTCATTATTTTTTTTGTACAAAAATCTATTCTAAATAAAAAAAAAATAAACAGCCATATAACAATGAAAAATCGAGCTAGAACGGATCGTCCAAAACACAATTATTTACGTCTAGGTACACTATATTTAAAATCCGTGGTGATGTTCGTGTTCAGGTTTTTCTTCATGATGATATTCATGCTTTATTTCATAATGATGTTCATGTGTTTTATGATGTTCAGGTTTTTCATGTTTTTCATCATGGATAGGAACGGCTACAGGTACTTTGACTGGATACGGTACTTTTTTGATAACTTCGTAAGGCACATGCTTCACAACTTCGTACGGTACCGGTCTATCCACCGGTACTTTGACTGGGTATGGTACCAATTTCTCTACCGGATACGGTACTTTCTTTTCTACCGGATACGGCTGTGGCACGTGTACTTTGACAGGATATGGTACTGGTTTTTCAACAGGGTACGGTACCGGTTTTAAAACTTTAACTTCAACGGGATAGGGAATGTGTTTTTCGACCGGAATATAAACTTTCTTTTCAACCGGTACAGGATATGGTTTTGGTACGTGCACTGGTACTGGTCTGTCAACGGTTACTTTAACCGGATAGGGTACCAATTTTTCAACTGGATATGGTTTCGGTACTGGAACTTTCACTTCAACTGGATACGGTACTTTCTTTTCAACGGGGTAAGGATGCGGTACGTGCACTTTCACAGGTACATGAATTTTCTTTTCTACCGGATATGGTTTTGGAACATAAACTTTGATGGGAACGGGTTTTTCTACGTATACTTTAACCGGATATGGTACTTTCTTCTCTACCGGATACGGATGCGGTACGGGTACCGGAACTTTGACCGGCACTTTGACTGGAACATGAATTTTCTTTTCTACAGGATAAGGCTGCGGTACGTGTACTTTGACAGGATAAGGAACTTTCTTTTCGACAGGGTATGGAATGTGTTTCACGACAGGATATGGTACCGGTATTTTCTTTTCGATGGTAATTGTTTTTTCAACATGGTGATGATGGCCGTGTTCATGACCTTCAAAACCTCCGCCAATTTCTCCTCCGAAGCCGCCTTCGAATCCACCAAAGTCGTAATTACTGCGCTTTTTCTGATTGTTCTCCACGTTTTTCTTGTCATCCTCCTTGTCTGCAGCCGAAACAGTAGAGCTACGGCAATTATCACAGCAACTACCTGTTATCAAGAAAATTGTGTCAAAAAATACAGGTCATTTCAAAAAATGTATCTATATAAAAAAATTCTCTTCTGAATGTGACATTCGTATGTTGGGTTGCAAAACGCATTGATGAGTTGACAAAAAATAACCAATTTTTGTAAACTATGTAGGCATTTATTTAAATAACATTTTTCTAAGCACTAAGTAAGTTCAAAATTTAGTTTTCGTGTAGATCTGCAGTCATTTGTTTTTATGTGCGTACAGTCTAACGTTTTACATAGGTAATAAAAAGCTTTACAGCTACATTAGACTGTTTCTGTATATTAAAAACTATAAACAGATATATTACATGTTAAGATCATCTCAGAAAGGCGTTGTGTAACCCAGAGCATTAGTCTTTTTTTTAAATAAATTATTTTGTGATTTTGTTTTATTTCAAAATCTATAAATTTTATTATTCTCAATTTTTAAATTCATCATATTTTATTGAAAGTTTAAGATTTTATTCAAACTATTGTGACTTTTCAGAAATATAAATTTAAAAATGAAAATTGAGAGTAAGAAAATAGAAGAGTTGTATTAAAAAAATGGTCGTCTGAAAATAATAAGAAATTATATTTCCACATTTTTTTGTCAAAAACTGTGTTAAAACTCAAATTTCAATTTTTTACGTATTTTCAAAATTTTAATGATAAAAACAAAGAATAATTACAAAAATCAAAAACAGAATATTTATGTAAGATGGTATTTTTGTACGTAAAAATATTCTCTGAATTATTTTATTTTAGTAAAAGAACGTGGTTTTTTAAAAAGTCGTTTCACAAGGAAAAAAGTATCACTACAAGAAAAAATTCATAATCACAAAATGATCACTAAATAATATCACTCCACTATTTTTTTTTCACTTCCTTCTGTGTAGAAAGAAACACTAATTTAAAAGCTTACCAAAGACTTCATTGTGTTAAAGGTTACTAACTGAACTGATGAAGTCCAGGAAGATACTGGATACTCGATGAGGGAAAAGCGCCATTTTATATATCTTGAGCCACTTTCCTTTCGACTGATTATCACAAATTATGCCTACTTGATGCGCGCGGAAGTTCATAAAAAATGTAAAGACATGTAAATAATAATGTAATCTTCAATTAATTAGTTCACTCGTACAATACGAGCAAAATTTATACGTAACACGGGCTACAGAAAATATTGGATGACACTAAATTACCTTAAAAACGGAGAAGAAAGTAAATAAACGTTTTTTACTTATTTCACATTTTAGTTAGAACCGATTTTGCGTTTAGACTTTTCATAAATATTCATTTTTAAACTTTGATTTGTTTCCGATGTTTGTTAATTTTTTTTAATTTCGAATGTTTCTCTTTTTTTTAATTATTTGTTTACATGTGTGGGAGGTTGCCACCGCCAAATCATATTACCATCTTTATAAAAAAAATCATCTTGGGCTGTTTTGGTTGTCAAATCAAATTCCGGACAAACATTTGTGTCATCACCAATTCGAGACGGCTAGGAATCGTTGATTTCATACAGCGAAATTCATGACAATGTCTTCGTTTTGAAAATCTTACTTGTTGGCAAATTATTGTGCGCCAATCGGTATTGTGGGTGGTCAGTTACGTAGAACAAAAGTTATATATGTAACGCAGTCAGTACGTCCGAACGTGAAACAATAGTGGCAGTACTTTTCCCACTTACAATAGATATCTTATTAACTCCTCCAAAAATGCACATATTACATTATTACACTCTAAGTAGGTACCTGTTCGTAAAAGCTATTAACATACACAACTGGCAGGTGAATTAAGTGTACAAACCATGGATTGTAATAAACGATGCGTGGTTTATAGAGCACGGCGACTATATTGATGTATAAGTTTGATATTCCCACACTAGGCATGGAAAAACTATAGCAATTGATCATTTCCCTGTTTTTACATTTAATTTTTTTTAAATATCTTCGATCCAGAGCTCGGCAATGCTGAGAGCTTAGTGCTTGTTATTATGCTCTGTTCCAACCTCTCTGCGAACGGTAACAGAACCGTTCCCAGTCATGCGCAGTAGCTAAAACGAAATGCGCAGTGGCTAAAACGAAACTGTTTGTATCGGTGTTGGAACACGTTTTAGCTACTGCGCATTTTAGCGGTAAAATGTTTTGACGATAAATCTGGTCCAAGATTGAAGTCATATGATCTCCATACCGATATTCTTTATTTTATTTATTTATTGTGAATTATAGACGCTCGACAAATACGGTCGTTAGCGTGTAGTTCTACATCAAATTAAAACTAAACGATACCGTAATTAATTCATAAGTGGAAGTGGTATTCGAACCCACGACAGTATAAACCAAGGGCCAGCATGCTATCTACTCGTTACACCAAGCTGTTCTGATATTCTTTAAAATAAGTACTTGTGCAATAGTTTAGCGATGCCTTGATTTTGCTGTCAACTGAAACACTATGAATTTTTAACACCAAACAATTAACATGTAATAACATCGAAACATGGACATATAAATTCGTTGATTATAATTTAAAGTAACAATTAAACTGTACAACAATAGATTACATTACGCAATAATTGACAAATGTTTATGCCATGTGAAAATTTCAAAATAAGAAAAAACCCGAATTTTTAAACATTTTAAAGACAGTTTTTTGGTTTGAATATTGCAAAGATTTATATTGCAAATTTTAGAAACCTGCACTTTTACAAAATAATCTTCTAGAATAAATAATTAATTTCGAAAAAAGGTACACTCTAATAACTAATTGATTTAATTCGACGAACCGTGATGCATGAATTATTAATGACGCGATGTTAAAAATATCAAATAGATGCATCGAACTACAGCATTTTCACGGTCTACACACATAGACCATTAATGAAGAATTATATAAAGTCGATTTTAAAAAGAAACCTTTCATTTATAACTGAGAATTTGTTCGAAACAATACTTTTATAAAACCTTCTATCCTACCGTTTCCCAGTGTGGGTCGCGACTAGCGTTGTCAGGCGTCCGGATTAAGCCGGACATAGGCTTTTTGATTGCGTATCCGGCCAAAATAAACGGTGTCCGGCTTTTGTTAGGCTTTTTACATTTCGCCAACGAGCGAGCTACGAGCGTGGCCAAGTGCAGGCGAATATGAATAATGATTTTTATTAACTTAAAGAAAAGAAGTTTTGTTTTGTTTAGATTGTTTTTTATTCTGTTTTGGGAAGTAATAGCAGGTACATAAGACTTATTTGTGTAATTAGGCTTTTGAAAAAAAAAATAATTATCGATTTTTTTATTGTATTTTAAAACTTTATTATAAATAATATTGATAATCGATGCGAAAAACTTTCAAAAAACTTTTTTTGAATTAATTATAAGCAATTTAAAATTGATAAAATATTTAAAAAAATCACGTGACTGCAAACGCATTAAAATTGTTTTTGACAGTTGTGACGTCATAATGGTAAAATGTATATACGCAGTATACTATCAATGGCTTCTACCTACATGTGTATTGACTAAAACATTATGACGTCACATTATGTTCGGGAAATGTCGGCGCGTTCTCGGAACTGGGTACAAAAATTTATTTTTAATTTGATATAACTTTTGAATTAAGAAAAATAGTTTTGTTATAAAACTTATATACGATCTTTCCATTTATGACAAAAAAAAATTTCATTCAAAAGCCCAATTGCCTTTCATTAGAATTTAAGAACAATTTAAAATGTTGATAAATGTTTATCTAGAATTTAATTTGGACTGATGACTTTGGCTGATTAGTAATAAAGTACTTGAACTGATTTGGCATTCGATGTTATTTATTATATTTCATTAGAATTTAACAAGATTCATGGTAATAATCAAAAAAGCTTGATTTTACATAGAATTTTTTTGTCGTACCTATTAATACTGAGACAAAATCCTCAATAATGTAGGCTGTCCGGCCTTTTTACACAAATGTCCGGCCAAAATGGCTGGCCTGTCCGGCTATTTGGTTTGGCGACCTGGCAAGCCTAGTCGCGACCCAGCACCGGGTCGTAGAAAAAATTCGCCGGGTCGCGTAAAAAAATTGTAAAAAGACAAAAATTTTTTTTTTAAATATGATTTTTTTACATTCGTTAGACACTAGGAATAGTTTTAAATTAGAAATTCTAAAAGAAATTTTGGAATTTCTAATTTAAAATAATTATGACTCCAAATTTCTTTAATACGTATAATAATTCTCTAACTAGGAATAGTGGAAAAGTGTACATTTTAGCTTTATCGCCCGTGCCATACATAATTTTTCTTATATAATTATTTTGCAATTTTTGTGTATGAAATCAGCACACAAATAACTTGATTTCTATTAAAAAATAAAATTTGTTTTGCAAATAAACGTTTTTTTTTCATAAGAATTTTAAAACCTCGTACCGGACCGCGGTCTAAAAAGTTTGGGAAAACGATTTCAGCAGTTCAAAAAGAAACAAACAAATTAGATACCCGCTAGTTGACTGATAATAATAACTGTTCTACTGCATATAAAGAGTGTTGAAAAGGTTGTCTAAATTTGTTTTTTTTTTCTTCCATTGTTGTCTTTTTTGTATTCAGTTAGAAAACGACAAAAATTATCGCAAATTGCTGTTTGATAAGAATCAACGGCGAAGCATAAAAATAAAAAGAGATATAATTTTTTAAAAGTACGAAGACTTAATTTATAATATGAAAAATGTTCAATAAATATCTGCAAATTACAAATTTCCTACAAGTAATACATTTATGTGCGCTGATGCACATTGAGTTGCAGACAAGCAGATATTTGCTTCAAATCTATTGCGCTAAAATATTTCGTATAGGTTAAGGGATCCAAACTATAATTTTATTGGAGTTCCAAAAAACTTGCGTTCCGAAAAATATTAACATTGACTTGATATCAAGTCCTGCAAGCCTACAGTAATTAAAAAACGCGACTTTAGTTTTCTTTAGTTATTTATTTACTATAACAAAAACCAAACGACATATTTCTGGTGACTAAAATGTGAAATTAATGAAAGCTACTTTTTTCTGCTTAATTAATTTGGAAATAATACGAAAATACCTTAAATAAAAATGCAAGTATAATACAATTTTTTGAAATTTATAAATGTTCAATGTCAGAGCTGGATTTTTTTACTGAACTAATTAATTCAGTTATCGAGGTTCGGGTCTGTAGTCCGAATGAGGATTTGTTTCAAAATGTCAAGAAAAAACTGCTCAAAAATGTTGTCAGATAAAATTCACGTTTTCAATTTTAATTTCCCGCGTGTTATCCGAGTGTTAGTAAAAATAGAAACCTTTCATCTATCGCAACGAATCTTGTACGCATAACGTTTGTTTTTGTATATTAATTTCATATATCTATTAATTAACTGTATAAATCATTGCCTATCTACTCAATGTGCGGTGAGTGAACGCAACAAAGCGTATCGAAAATATATCTGCGTCTCTATCTTCGATGTTATTCTCTGATTTCTCCGATGATAGGATTGGTTGATGTACTTGCATTCAATCTGAATAAAGTATCTCTGTTTCAAAAACGTTGTCTTTTTCTATGACGTTAACATGGGCGTACCCAGCTTTTGGCCCAGGAGGGGGCAATTTAGAAATTTCTTAAGTCGGGTCCCCCGTGCTTGTATTGCCCCCCTGGATACGCCAGTGCTTACGGCGTAAAAAAAGACAGAAGTATATTATGTTTGCACCCTAATAGTTCGATTGCGATTTTATTCCTATGCTCAGTATAGAATAAAAGTATATGATGAATTAGGTACTATAGACAACACAAAAATATAGAGTCAAAAAAATATGTAGTATAATATGGCGTTATTGTATAAGGTATTTTACCGTTCGGTGATCTAAGGTCCCGGTGTTATTATTTGTATATTAATGCGTTTGTTACTCGTATATGTCTCAATGCATAAGTAGGTACTACTTACCCAATTTGTAAATAAATTTATTGATGTAATAAATTTTAAACGTCCTATTTGAAGTAAAAGTTATTGTCACAGATTTAGTTAATTATTCTCTCATGTGTACCGAACCAAAAAAAAGAAACAATTTTTAATTATACATGTGATCTACTTTTATAGAATTTATTAATTTTTGTGAATAATTTGGAAACAAAAAAAATTGTTAACAGTAAAATAAAAAAATCTCAACGTATTTGTTAATAAATATTTTTAATAAAAGTAACAACAATAATATAACAAAGTAAAACCAAACAAAAAATAACATAAATAATAATATAAAGTTATCACATACAAATTGTTAAATAATATACAATATCCAGATTAAATTAATGTGTATAGGAAATCAGCTAATATACCTAAAAACAAGCTGTACAGGTATTTTTCCTCAGTCAAAAATTCATTTTTGGCAATTAGTTCCATTATAATAGTTTATATATTTAGAGATAAATGGTGGAATGAAGTGTATTATTGACAAGGCCTGACATTATGTGAAAACGAGAGTCAGCGAGTTTTAACAGTCACACAAGTCATATTATTTCGCCCGAGATATAAACTATATATTTTTGGCTTGTATCTCCTATAAAATATCTGCTTTTCACTTCATTGTCAGTAGTCAGTACATTGTCATAGTTTTTGTGTAGCAAGCTTCACTTTTAAATAAATAGCCCAAGAAGCGGCCGCAGTGGTACCTACTCGACTACAATTTTTATTTGAATTGGTATTCATGAAAAGCAGTTATTTTATACGTGAAAAAGTATATTTCCGATATCAAAACACACTACTATTAGAAATATTTGCCATTTTTTTTTTCAATTTCCACCTTCAGATTTCTTACGATTATTTTCGATTTGAAAATCTCGAGTTATTTCTAAACTTGTTTCATAATCTTCGTCTTTTTCTGATTTTGAGTCTTCTTCAGATTTTTTAAAATCTTTTTTTGGAGCATTCCTCCCGCTTTTCTTTGTTGCTCGATCGCGATCTTGGCCAACTGCTTGGACAAAAATGGTTGCAACTGGACTATTACTTCCTTTGACATATCCAGTAACTGTTTGATCTCGACTTGCTTTGTCATCTCCATTTTGAGCAATCTTATTAATGCGATTTTGTATCTGAATCATTGCGTTAATCAAATTTTCGGCTTGTGCATTCATACTGGCCTCGTTTCGTGCCCGCGCCAACGAATTAACTTGTTTTTGTGTCAACGTTTGATTTAGTTTTCGAATATTCGCCTGTCTTTGTGCTCTAACATTCTGTGCTTGATTTTCCGTCTGACCATTGTGACTTTGTACTTCCGTATAAGCTGGAATTTGTCGCTGAAAATTAGCTTGATTCTGAGCCCTCAGATACGCATTTAGTTGTCTCTGAGCTTGTTCTTGAAAATTTTGCAAGTTCGCCTGATTCTGATTTCTAGCAAAATTAAAAGCTTGAATTTGTGAATATAAATCTGGTCTATTTTGAAGCAAAGCGTAATTATTAACTTGGGTCTGTGCTTGAGCCGTTTGTTGATTATTAAAAGCAGAGGTTAATTGTTGGTTGTATTGATTATTATGAGCTGTTTGTTGATTGTAATTCTGAGCTTGAAATCTTAGTTGATTATTTTGATTGTTAAAATTCGTACCTCCTTGTTGACTATGTTGATTATTATGAGCTTGGTTTATTTGTTGATTATGCTGATAATATTTTTCCTGATTATTATGAATATTGGAATTCGGTTGAATACGTTGGGGTCCATAGTTATGAGCTTGATTATTTTGATTGCTTTGTGGTAGGAGATAGGTATTTATTTGATTCTGTGCTTGACCTTGATAGCTCACATGACCTTGATAGTCATAAGAATGGGTTTGTTGGTGGTGATTATTTGAATGGCTGTGAGAGCGATCCTCATAAGTATAGCCTTCTTCTTCAGACGCGTGATCTTCAATAGAAATAGGGATTGGGATTCTTACGGGATACGGTACTTTTTTTTCTACTTCAACGGGAACATGTTTAACAACAGTCACAGGAACAGGTTTTTCGACCGGTACTTTAACAGGATACGGTACTATTTTCTCAACAGGAACTGGAACATTTTTATAAACAGGATACGGCGCCGGAACAGGGACTTGTACAGGTACAGGAACGGGTTTTTCAACTGGTACTGGTTTGTCAACTGGCACTTCGACTTTTATAGGATACGGTACCAATTTTTCAACAGGGTATGGTACCCTCTTTTCAACAGCATACGGTACATGTTTTATTATATGAACCGGTACCGGGCGATCATAAGGTACCTTAACCGGATAATGTACTATTTTTTCCACCGGATATGGTTGCGGTACTGGTACTTTCACTTCAACAGGATACGGTACTTTCTTCTCAACCGGTACTGGATGCGGTACGTGGACTTTATAAGGAACAGGTACGTGCTTTTCAACCGGGTAAGGTTTTGGAACGTAAACTTTTACGGCTACAGGTTTCTCAACGGGCACTTCAACTGGTACTGGAACATGCTTTTCAACAGGATACGGTTTCGGTACGGCATATGGAACTTTGATATACACTTTAAACGGTACATATAATTTCTTCTCCACCGGATAAGGTTGAGGAACTGGTACTTTGACAGGATATGGTACCAATTTTTCAACTGGATATGGAATTTTCTTTTCTACTGGATATGGTACCGGTATTTTTCGTACAATCATAATACTTTTGATTTTATGTTCTTCATCTTCGTCATGTTCTTCACTACTTCGTTGGTCCTCAGTAAGACTTTCGTGATTAAAGTTGCCTGTGATTTCCCATCCTGATTCCGAAGGATCATCAATTCTCTTCATAATATAATCTACAGTTTTCCCTTCATCGTAGTGTTTGTCACCATAATAATTGGCATCTCCATTATTTGAGACGATTTCAATTGCTTCGTTTCCTTCATTCTTATCAGTTTCAATAGTTATAGTTCGAATATCTTTATTATAGCTGTGTGCAAATATTTCTTCTATTGAAATTGCTAAGAAAATAACAATTTGCGTAGACTGAAATAAAAAAAATAGAGATAAACATTAAAAAAATAAAAATGGAGAAAAAAAATAACTGAACAAAACATTAAAAAAATATAAAAAAAAAAATTAAAAAAATATATTATAAATAAATGTCAAGTGGAATAATATGGAATAAATGTAAAAAAAAATAATTATGACGACTGGGATCCAACCGGTGACCTTGTCTCATACTAAGCAAGCGGCTTATCTATTACTCCACGGAGCACTGATTTTTTGAGCACAGAGAATGAATCACGGTTACAGAAGGGCAGTTCGATATTAATTATTATTAATGTATTTTTATGTCAAAGTTAAAAAGAACACGGTACAAACTTTGTTGTTATCAAAAAACCTCTTTAAAACGAGGTTTGATGAGCAAAGTTAACCCACAGAAAGGGCGGCATCCGTTTTAGAGTCCAGAGAAATTAACGTGTTCCTGATTTTATACATACAAAACAATTATACCTACAGGATGACCGGTAATTGCTCATATTCCTCTCGGGAGAAGAAACTATGACTGATTTGGAATGATTGATCCTTGTATCATTTGGGGGTCGGAAATGCGTCATTTTCAAGAAAATCCACTTCGGTTTTCTTTTTACAAAAATCCAAATTTAGACAGATAAAAATTAAAAAAAAAAACATTCTCACTTTTTGACCTGAATTTTTCCATAATCTGATAGCTTACTAATTGGCCAACCTTCCTAAAGCTAAAAACCACGAAATTTACTGTTAGATTTTATGTTGTGTGTCAAAACTTACAATAAATAAACAAAAATAAAATAAATATTCTTTACAGAAGTGTCATTAATATAACAAAATGACGCATTTCCGACTCCCAAGCGATAAGGTAAACTCATTCCAAATTAGTCATAGTTTCTTCTCTTGAGACGAATACTCTATATAAAACAATTTCAAAATAACGCGCAGAAAAAGTGTCCTTGAATCTAGCCACGAAAACGTCACAGAAACTGAGAAAATTTAGCGCACACATAAATTAAAACATTCTTTTTATCAATCACAAATCACAACGCCGCTGACACATTCGAAAAGTTGACTAGCGAATCGTTAGTCAATTGTCTGGACACTTGTGACCGAGACTTTTAAGTATTTAAAAAGATCATCGCACTTTGTTATTGATATTGACATTGGATATTGTTTAACGATTCGTTAACCAACACTATAAACTGAAGGTTAAATCTTACCAAAGACTTCATATTAACCAGCTAGATGCCGGCGACTTATGGCGTTTGACAAAGCACTGTGCAGGTCTAATTAAGATGCACAGAACTTTATATATTGCAGGCCAACGCTTTCGCTAACAACATCTAGTAAGCGTTACTCTTTATGCAGGGCCGTATTCACAACTAAATGATAAGTTTTTTTTTTTTTAATTCTAACACGGTGGCCACGAACTTGTGAAAGTCAGGGAAACGTTATTCAATTCAATTCGGAATTCTATTCAGTAGCCGTATTCGCAATGAGTAGTCGTGATCTTCAAAACAATGGCAATTCCATTTTATTTTAAAATTTAACAGCTTCACAGTATTAGGTAGTTCACTCGTGAAACGGCTTTTCTTAGGAATTTAATAAAATTGAAGTATAAGGTTAATAAAAGTGCCTTATATTTAATTTAAAAAAATGAAATTTTTTCACCGTCAATAAAACGAGATATTAACAATCAAAATGTGCATGATTAACCTGCTGGCGCTGTATACCGCGTATTCCAGAATATCTCAAAAATGGTTTTTAGTATATTTCTTAAAAACCAACGCATTGTAAATTCAAAACTTATAAATTATGTTATCGATTTATTAAAAAAATAGAGATTTTTAAAATAAAAATATTTTTATTGTACTTGAAATTCTAGTGTGTCTGTATAATAAAGCTTAGGGGTGTTGGGTACAGTCGCTTACAAAAAATACAATTCTTTAGCACGGAGAATCACTCTAACTGTTGGTACTTACTATTAAGCTACTATATACTTTTTTCTACGACTATCGCGAGTGAATTACCTTAATACAGCTCTGTTGGCGAATTTACCACGCACTCTAGAATGTGATGTACCATGATACTGTTTACACCGTAGGGCGGAATGCCTTAATAGCAGAAGACGCTTCTTCACGCCCAGCGAATCTCACACAAACGGCCTCAACATCGAAAATCCAAACAAAGACCGCGTATTTAGTATTTGCATGCATATTAATATTTGCAAAGCTTTGAACTTACCTGCGAACAAATTAAAATATGGAATGTTTTTTTTTAAACACATTGCACTACCGTAACTATAGTACCCTAGAGCCTAGACCCGAGTTTTTACTTGATATCATGATTGCACAACGCTGAGGTAACAAAATGTCTTGAAGAATAAAAAAAGAGATACATTTGATATCATTTTACTTTGTGGATAAAAGTGAATAAAAATATTTGTAGTTTATATTGGTCTGCAGGTCTGTCCGGTTTGACATAGGACTGCGTTAAATATAAGATATACACGCAGAGATTGTCGTAGCCTCTCTGCACGTTTCGTTCAAATCGGTGATCCCCTTTAGACATGATGAAAATGAAATAACATTTAGAAAATAAATCCCTCGGGAACTGTTGCATCAACCGGGATAAAAAGTAGCATAATATATTAATCCGGCTCTAAAATTATCTACAAACTAAATTTATTCAGATTCGTTGCGTGGTTATGAATTAGATTTTCACATTTATATATTATAGCGGTCCCGCCCGGTTTCACTCGGCTGCAAAAGAACGAATGGGGGGAGGGACATCAGTACGCACGTTCATCTTAGTTTACCGAGATGAATATTGTGTCCAAACAGAATGATCGTCGAGCTACCGTTCAAAAGTTTTTGTCGGACGGACAAATTTTGAGTTATATTTTGCAACATTTTTCATTGATGCGTAATATTATATAATAGCCTTCCTCAATAAATGGACTATCCAACAAAAAAAAATTCAATTCTAACCAGTAGTTCCTAAGATTAGCGCGTTCAACCAAACAAATAAACTCTTTAGCTTTATATATTAGTATAAATTTGGGGTTACAATGTAATATTTGCATTTAATTCAATTTATACAAAGTTCGTAACCGTATACTAACGAAGTACTAAATAGTAGGTAATTACTATGTTATATTATTAGTTAAATGAATATTGTATTCAGTTACAATTACCTACCTATTTTCTTTTTCTATTTTACTGGTCCGTTACTGATATCTAAGTACAAACAACTGAGCATTGTTAAACTTTTTAAAATTTTGCTCATTTTCTCTTTTTGTCTTATTTGGCGACAAATTAAATCACATTTATGAAGATTTTGTTTTCCTACATACCTGTTATGCATTTACTTCATTTCAAAATATATTTAATTGCAATTAAATCTCCCTTAAAATTATTAGTAAAATATGCAAAGATAATTTTTAAATAAAGTGACTGTGAATTTTACACTAGACACTACAGAAGTAAATGCAACCGAAAAAACACGAAAAAAATATAAAAATCACCCAACGCTAGGATCGAACCTACGACCTTTACGTTATGAGGTAACTGTTCTACCTTGCCGCCAACTTAGCTTAAATTTCTACGTTTTTTGCGACACGTTCGTTGCGCTTTTCATCTCATGATTTAATTTTACCTTACCACCCATTAGCTAATGAAGCCCCAAAAAAAAAACAAATTTTTACAGTTAATCATTTCTATATTATAATATTTTGTATCTTTCTTCGAAACCATGAATTCATTATAAAATAAGAATTTTCTTATACGAATTCTGGAGTAGCCTTACATATTAATATGAAAGTATAGTATTTTCCGTTTCTACAAGTAACACATATTCAGAGAGATAAAAAATGGGCGTTGAAATAAAATAGAATATGACGAATCGGCTATTTCAATTACCGTCATATTGTACCACTTTCCATGTTTTTATATTTGATTATTCGCTACATCATTCTATATATACTTATAATTAGTTAATGAAAAAACCTAATCGAGAAGTTTCTCTGTTTATGTTTTTTCCTTACGAGTGACATACCTCGAACTATCTTCTTACCGTTAAATCGTGAGATAAAATCAAAGATTGCTTCGTAAAAAGAAAATAATAAAATACTGAAGTCACATTGTTATTTCACGTGTTGTTTTGTATAATATAAAAAAGTGGACTAAGTGTTAGATTTATGAAATTACACTTTTTTAGCAAAATAGTTAAATATATTGTCCTGATAACAAAATTTATATGGTACCTAAAATTAATCCTTGATACGTCCATTTTAAGGAAAGACCCGTGTTTTTAACGAAATTTATTTTTAGGAGGATCCAAAATATGCCTTGAGAAATCATAAATATAATTTTTGTCTTTCTTACCTTGTCTTCCTGTCTGTCTGTCCTCTTGATAGGTTAGGTACAACAAAACTTCGAATCGTCTTTATTCTTATTTTCAATGTCCTACTTTATACACTTTTTTTTTAATTAATATTTTCTTATCTATAATTTTTTTATGTGAGAAATCAAAAAAAAAAAAAGTATAATATAAAAAAATTTGATAGAAAATTTTTAAAAAATATTCCGGATTTCGACAGCAGCGTCATCTGCCGGGTTTAACTATA
This sequence comes from Xanthostigma xanthostigma, assembly GCA_963575645.1. Taxonomy (NCBI): domain Eukaryota; kingdom Metazoa; phylum Arthropoda; class Insecta; order Raphidioptera; family Raphidiidae; genus Xanthostigma; species Xanthostigma xanthostigma. The sequence goes on along the minus strand of OY754470.1, from coordinate 2,089,225 downwards.
ACTAAGAACCATCCAGGTGACCCCATAAGTACAAAATAAAATTCATTAAAATCGGTGAAGCCGTTTAGCAGGAGAAGAATTTCGAACACACGGACACCAGAATTTTATACATATATAAAAATTAATTGCATTGATATAACTAAAATATTAAAGCTTTCTAAGAAATAGGGCATATTCAATGGTCTCTCAAATTTTACATCAGTATCAATAATAATTTTGCGCGTATAATTATTAGAGTGTAACTTTAAAATTGTTTAACTTAGATATTATGAATAATAACGCAAAGTAATTTAAATTGTAATTTGATAATTAATATTATAATTTATAGCACTTTAAATATAAATCACAACCATTTCAGTCAAATGTAAGGTAAAGCTGCACATCAATTAGTTACAATACAGCCCTTTAACCAATTTTGGTAAATTGGTGAATTTTGGTAAATTTTTAGGTGATGATTGCTACAAAGAACTCATTTTCCTTTTTGTTAAAAATACTTTTTAAACGACCCTCTATAAAATACTCAGGGCCCTCGTAAGGCCTCACGCCGCCCGCGTGCGGATTCATAATTGACGCCCCTTATTGGGGATAAACTCACTAGACGATATGTCAAATTAAAAAACGTTAAAAATCCTAAATAACTAATACTGTAAGTGCAATTAATAGAAACTTTGTTTCCTTGTCTTTTTGCAAATACTTCTTCATAGAATCAGACATTTTGTTTTTTTCTTCTTGGCTAATTTTCTTAAGTTGCTGAAATTGTGCACCCGAAGGTTTTTTCTTTCATTACTTTCCTGAAATGCATCAATGCTTCACTTCACATCGTCATTACAAAACGATTTGGAAGGTAAAAATACTAATAAGATAATTAATTTTTTAAAACAAATAAAAATTTGAAAAATGTAACAGTGAAAGATACTTTACAAATGATAGGCTAAAAGTGAAAACGAGTCAAATTTTTAATCAGGACAAAAGCGGGATGAAATAATGAAACACATTAAACAGTGAATTTTGAAAATTCACTCCGTACAGAGTGAACTTCAAAAATTCTCTCTTCACGCTAAAAAAATCACTCCGCGAAGTAAACTGTTCTCTACAAAAACAGTTTACTCCGTGCGATTTTTCACGGTGTTCTTCTCCTGTCGTACTTATGAATGAGAGAAAAATTTAGTTTCACCGCTGAGCTGAGAAAATTTATTAAGTCAAAATAATCAATAGTTTATCAATTAGTAAAAAGTATTTGTTGATTGAAAAATACTTTACTTCACTCCCATCTTGCAGGAATCGACAGGAAAAAATCAAGATATAAACATACGCGGGAGTCTCCCGATAGGGGCGCCCTGTCTACGCGCTGATGTGAACTAACTATCGAATCGAAAACTGCGCGCGAAATATTTCGAATTCGAATTTCATTAAAAAATAAATAACTACTCGTAAGAGTTTGTCACGCAGGCTTGAGTAAGCAAATAAAATTGAAATAATATCAGTTATATATTTTTTCTATACAGCACAAAAACATATCACAACTAGGCCATTTGACGCCCCTTGAATGTGTCGCCCGCGTGCATCGCACACATCGCAATATAGGGCGCGAGGGCCCTGAAAATACTTGCTTTTCATGCCTGTATAGCGGTAGTAAAATGACCCACTTCGCTCTAGTGTGTAAAGTAAAACAAAAGGAATGCGAAAAATTATCGTACGACTATTTCCATAATAAAAGTATGAAAATCCTTTTCGTCTTTACAGATTTACTAAAAAATCCACGTGTCCAACTATTACACCGTAATTATTTTGATTTTATACACAAGATACGTCGCGAAAACCAACACAAAATTTTCTAACCGCAGAACTCACTATGATTTAGGTTTAGGTTTTTGTAAAATTAAATGTTAATATTTACAGTACATTTTATGTTCTTAACACGATAAAATTACAAAAATTATGCTTAAAATAAAAAATGCCTTCATGAAATATAAAAATTACATAATACTTCTATGACCTATTATTTTCGATGGTACAATGTCACAATTAAAACAGGGGTTCTCAACGTGCGGATATGCCGTGCAATGAATCGGTACTTACAGGTCTAGTATGTTAGTATAGACCAGGGGCAGGCAAATCTTTTGATCGTCGGGCCCACAGAACAATTATTGTTCTGTGGTCGGGCCACATTGTTGATGAAACTTTTTTCGTCTCTCGTGGCCTTTGCTATTTACTATTATTTTTTTTTTATGCGCCAAATTATATTGGCAAACTATTTTCGCTCTTAATAATCATTTATAAAATGCTTCGCGGGCCGGATAAAATCCTACTGCGGGCCGCCATTTGCCCAGGCCAGGTATAGACGAAAACAAATTAATTTTTATCGAATGGGCAGAAAAAATACAGTTTCAGGATTTACTGTAACTTGGAAACTAGTGACAATATATTTTCTTGTGATTTCAGTGTGAGCTTATCTGAAAATTATTTCAATATTCAATAAAAACAAAATAAAAATAATTTCGAATATTTGCTCCAACTTTCCCTGAAATCTCAGTCCGTTTATTTTATCATGATAGTAGTGCACTCTGTGTTATTTTTTCCCAACTAATTAATTTTCATCTAGCAAAAACAAGTGAAAGTCGATTTTTAACGAGCTCTAGCGGCGGTCTGCACAAAGTAATGATTCTAATTATTATCATTTGTTTAACAACTAACAGCGCCATTTAAGTTTTTTACAATTGTGTTTTCAAGGTTCTACAGGAGGACCCTATTGATGGGACATTGTCTTTTCGAGTAATCCATGAAAAAAAATGCAAGCAGTTCTTGTCTTTATAGAATTCTCGCTTTCGGGCTCTTTTTTAACTTAATTGTTACTTAAGGAAAACTTTGTAAAAAAACTAACTAACGCCGCACACGAGGCTGGTTTTGCCGTTACATTCCTTTCGAGATTTAATTGTTAGTTTTCAGGCGTTGGTTTTCTTCACGGTTTTTATGTGTTCGCTCCATACGATGCGTGCATTCGGCTTACTTTGTAGATGGGTTTTGTGCGCGCGCAGTGATAGAACGTTAACAAAAGTGGACGTTTATTGTCTCTGGACAAAACACACACTATGGCACAGTATTTGTGGGCGTTTGTCAATGTCGCCCACGTGACAAGATACTGTTTCCCGATTGGTTCTTGCTCAAAACAGTCAGATGAACAAGCAGGAAAAATAGCCCCGGTTCTAATTTTGAAAACCATCTTGCCACCTCGCAGACGAGCTCGCTATGATGTCTTCGTAACCAGCCTGCCGGTCAGCAGAAGTCCCAGGCCAGCACTGTTTCTAGTGGCAAAACTAGCCTTGTGTGCAGCGATCTTAAAGCGACGGAAATGTTCGACCCTTTTTAAAATTTCGAACACTATGGTTTGCGTGCAATATTTGCATTATTTATAGTAGGTATTCGTGTTTATTTTTTAGATAATAGTGACTTTTTGCTGTTTATGCAAATTTATTGGAAACAAATTTTAGGAAGCGATAAAGAGTAAAAGTGAACATCGATGAAACAAATTACCATAATCTGTTTATGTAATTCTTGCTCGATGGGTTGTTTGTTTGCATGTATATGAATGAATAAAACATGTTGACGAATACAATGCAAGTATTCTTTAATAAAATGCAAAGAGAAAAAAAAGAAAGACAACAATAAATAAATGCACTTTAAACTATTGTTTACGCTCGAACAATTGCTGCATACAAAACTGTTACACAAGTCGTTATTTCCTAAACAAAATACCCACTTGCTATTAAACTGGACGAACGTTTCCGTTAATACGCGGAACAATATAGTACTTAACGCCAAAAAAATACGTGTATTAATCACGGGTACTTTCAGGAGCTACTGAATCGATTTATTTTTTTTTATGTTTGAAACACCATAAGCATTTTTTGACGTGATAACGTCTTATAAATTGATGAATCACCAATCTTATAAATTGATAAAACACCGGCTGCATGTACGAAAAAGTGTAACGTTCCTAACGTTCGTAACTTTCGTAACGTTCCGCCTGACCCTGTGCGTGCTTTTCTCGAAAACGGCCTTAACGATTTGGATGAAATTTACTGAAAAGGGATTTTGGGGAGCAAAAAATCGTTTTAGCTAGGTCTCATCTCTCGAAAAAATCGTTTTCTTACAAATTTTATCATTATAAAAATCAATTTTTTGACGTATGAAAATACTTAAATATTGTAAGTAGGTTTTGGAATTTTATATAAACAGTGAAACAATTGTTTTCAAAATATTATGACAGCTAATCTTTGAGACTTAAAATAAATACGAAAGAAAGAAAGTTAAAAAAAAAACAATTATATTATAGGTGGTAAGTAATTTAAATAAATAAAATTAACCTAAATTTGAAGCGAAAGATGCAATATCATAGATTAGAATTATTATAATTATTATATAAATTTAGGTTATGTATTACGGAATACGTTATCACGTAAAACTATCGTCCGTAAACCGACTTTACAGACAACCAATTTTTTTTTTAATAAAAAATAGAATAGAATTTTTAGATGGTGCTATTGGTTGATCAATAAACAACATGCCATTTTTATTTATATAGTTGTTAACAAGCTTATACCTTTTCTTAACTGCCATATTACCATACTATAAAGTTTAGAAAAACCATTTTTTCAACAAAACTTTCTTGAAAAAATAAACAGAATAATAAGCCGTTAGAAAAGTATACCATTATTATATAAAAAAAAACAGCGTTATAGCATATATCTCTTCTGCGCATGCGCCGATTTTCTCCAAAAACAATAGGGCTCTTCATACTTGCGTGTAAAAGATCTTCCCAAAATTTGAATTCAATCCGCTCATCCGTTTGACCTGTATCGTGCTCACAGACTAACAAACAAACAGACGCACAGAGTTTTGGAATGGTAAATGCATATAATTTTGATTTTTACACACTCGAACAGACGCTGATCACCGCAGTTGTTTAGCGTTTATAATCTCCCCTTCTCTCTTTATTCACTCGATTATTCAGTAAATTGAACGTTCAACGTCATCAAAATCGTCGGTCTGATTTTCGCCGTTCGGAATTAAATTTAGTCCTTGCCTATAGTGCATTTAACTCTGAAGAAATTATCAACAAAAATTTAATTTAATTTGATGACACACCTGAAATACGCAGCGTTTAAGAATGTGTCCTTAACAACGGCCATTTCACTTTCAAAGCGAATTACCTAGATTTTTGTAATAGCAATAAACATGGACACGGTGAGAAAATCGGTATTGTGTTATTAACAATAATAAACGTCTGTATTAACACGAGATATTATAAGTATGATTCAGAACTTTGTTACAACAAAATAGGAATAAAATTTTAATGCATCAAATGATATAGTACCGACTAGATTTAAGACTTACCGGAAATCAGGGGTTGATCAAGGTTTGTCAGGTCCTAGAGCTTACTGAGGCTCCATATTGTCAAAATTCAAACAAAAATTTGTCAAAAAACACCCACAAAAATATCAAAATTAACTTAAAAAATTGTCAAAATTCACCAAAAAAAAAGGTCAAAATTTATCAAAAAAAATTGTCAAAATTCACCCAAAAGTATTAAAAATTTTCGTGGGCCCTTGACACTTTCGAATTTAGAAAGAAATAATTTATCCTAATTGAGAGGATTAACATATAATCTCATTTATAAACAGACGTGACGCAACGACCTCAGCAACCGATTGCCAAAATGCATCCCTTCACGTGCAGAATAGACCGGTCTGAACTCTTTGAGTAACTATATAATATCAACGATGTATTACGTGCGCTTTGTTTCTATGGCCCTTTCCTTGTCTTGTTTTTCGCAGTTCCGAAGTCTGCGTTAAAAATCATTCTCTACGGTACTCAAATATCTATCGAGTCGTTTACAAAAAAAAAATAAGATTAATTTAAGTTCATGCCGAGTACAGTTTCGAGCTGAACTTCAAACTTAGCACAGAGACCGTTTTATATCCAAGACACAAGACATATTATTATTCCATTTTCCACGCACCGCCACATACTGGCCGATATATCGTAACGGGAAGTGACGACATAGTTTTGCGTAACAAACAGTCATATTGTTGTTATTTGGTTATATTGTTGTATATTTATGTCTTTATGTCCACTATTTGTCTTATTATTTATTAAACAACAATAAGCATTGATTCAAACAAATAAATGAAATAGCTAATAGTTTGTAAATAAGCAAACATAATTGGCACATCGAAAAAAATGCACAAAATAGCTAACTATTATACAGGGTGTTTGGAAGCTGGGTGCAAAGCCTTAAGGGGGTGTTAGTATAGACCATATAGAACATTTTGAGCCATATTTGTCCCAACCAAAGTCTGATAATTTTTTTTAAATGTCTATAAAAATCCATTTTCTTCTTTTAATTTTTTTTCTGTTAAGTTTAAATAGTCTGAAAGTTATTTTTTTAGTAAAAACGGTGCTTTAAAATTATTTGATAGCATTAAAGACACATTAGGCTAATAAAGTACATTAAAAAAAATAAACATTTCCACTTAAACTTTGCGTTATTAGCACTTAAAAAGTTCCCTAAAAAAAAATTATCAGACTTTGGTTAGGACAAATATGGCTCAAAACACACTGTATAACCACATATAATTTTCTTGTGATTTATGTAGTTTTTTTGTTCTAAAGGGACAGATGCGTAATTATCGGTTTTCTGAACCCGGTACTAATTATTTTTAAGCGGTACCTACTTTTTTTCTTAATTGCAATAAGTATTATTATATATCAATCCAACAAGTGCACTAAACTAAATACACCCTTCAGTAAGTAAATCAATATCAACATTTTAATATTCTCATAAAATTTGTAAATCCGGTCCTGTTGGGCCGATTTTCTGTTAAGTTCAACAACACATTTTAATCTTTAATAAAAGGTTAAATTTAAATTTTGAATTTTTATTTTTTCAATATTTTTAAACCCAAAAATATTTTTCAACCCCTAAAAGCCTCATTCACTATTTTTCAAAAAAATTCTAAACAAGCGTTAACATATTTAAATCACGGCGCATAATGTCCACGGTGGACACAGTTATGTCCACGGTTCGATCTGATATATAGAAATTTTGGATTTATTATTATTCATTACTTGATTAAAAATCAATTTTGTATCAAAATATACATGATGAATTGCGATATATGTTCCATATACGAAGTATTTGCAACTTGAAGGCGTGTTCAGCGCAAAAAAAAACACCTCGGCGTGTCTCACGCAGTGTTTTGAAAGTTTGATACGATCTAAATGCTTTTAAATGATTTAATTAATAAATTTCAGAAGTACACGCCAGCTCTTCGACTTGCCCAATCGAATGTAACTTTAAGACGGAGACTCGGGAAAACAATTCTGTGAACTATAGCAACATAAACGACATTTTACGAGTTTGTTCAATTGTTTCGTCTTTTAAATATAATATTTTGAAATTTTAAGGTGCTGGGGGTTTGTAATAGACAGCACGGTAATGACCATATAACTATTTTCAAGAAACGCAGTTCAATAAATGCGAATTTCACTACAGTAATCGCATTTTTAATCTGAATCGCCTCTTTTTCTAAGTTAGTTTTTATAAGGTTTCAGTCTTAATCGCTTATTGAAGTCTCCGGAAAGGTAAACGTTTTTTCTATTGCCTATAACAAAGGTAAAGTTTACCCTGTAACTAGTAAATGTTAGCAATGAGCTGAATTTGCATATTTGATGTCCGAAACGTCCAATGTCAACCACATTATATTGTATTATTATAAAAAAAATGTAACTCCAGTATAAGAACGATAAAGGAAATCGGTCGGGTGAAACAGGTGCAGTCGCCACATGTAATTTGTAGTGCGAAGGCCATGTGAATGTATTGATTGAAAAAAAAATGTTACCATTTCATATTTTATATCAATTTACGTAATCGTGATTGACATTAATTTTTTAACACGAATAGAATTAATTTAGAGCTAGTTACACAAAACTGTCTGATCTCGAATTTTCAAAGATTAGAACGGGAAGGGCGGGTATAGAAAAACTGTTAAAGATGTATTTTTTTTTTTTAATTTGAGCAGCGCAAAAAAGAAAATGATCAGTTTTAAGAAATAAAATAATACTTAAAACATTTGTTACCAATATTAATTAGTAACAAAAGTTTTGTAGGTTTATTTTAGCGGTCTAATGTTAAATTAGTGTGATAGCGCAAAAGGAGCTTTTCGCAAATTTGTTTTGCTCAAAGTAATCTAGGTCTTATTGCGCTTTAATGGTTAATTTTGAAGAAATGTGTATTAAAGAAAATTGCTAAAACGCCTCAAACTGAAAATATTTTTCATGGACAAAAATTTAAAATATGAATTACTTATTAATTTAGTTTTGACAGTTTAAATTAAAATTGCAATCAGTATTATATTATGCTGACCATATGTTAAATTTGTAATTACATAGATTTAAATTTTTTTCATAAAACTAACGATTTAATTTCAAACGTTGCAGCAATATAAACGTCTTTTTTTCATTTTAGATGAAAGTTGATGATTTGATTTTTTTTAACAATAATTTCTTTACGTCTATTTCATAATACTGCAATCGAAAAATATGTTACAAAAATATAAATTATTTTATTTATATAAAATGCAAATGTCTATCGTGTTTGCATGCAAAATTGTGCAATTTCCATAAAACGTGTTTTTTTTTTGACCAGTGACATATGATTTTGTATGTCACGTAGCTATGATGAAATTGGATAGGTATAATAATAAAATTACATATTTAAAAAAATAAGTTTTATTTCGCTTAAAAATAAAACAATTTTAACTAGTAATTATAAAATATAAATTATACAACTATTTATAAATATACAATAATACAGATTTAATGTATTGCAGACAAAAGACCTAAGAAATCGGTCTTTAAAGCTCTTTATTTTATCTTTGAACACCCATTTTTCTTCGGAAATGGTACTTCTTAGTGGTGGTGGTGATGTTGGTAGCCGCTATCGTAGTACGATGGTGATGGGGCACCGTAATAATGGTCCGTGTGTACTGGAATACCAACTGGTACTTTGACAGGTACGGCTACTGGTTTTTCAACAGGTACGGCGTAAGGTTTGTAGACTGGTACCGGTACTGGCCTGTCTACGGCGATCTTGACTGGATACGGTACTGGTCTTTCAACTGGTACTGCTACCTGTTTGTAGACTGGGTACGGTTGTGGTACAGGCACTTGAACTGGGTATGGAACAGGCTTTTCAACTGCGTAAGGTACAGGCCTATCGACTGGTACTTTCACTGGATATGGTACAGGTCTTTCTACCGGATACGGTACTTTCTTTTCGATGTGAACTGGGTACGGCTGTGGTACATGGACTGGGTATGGTCTGTCGACTGGTACTTTGACTGGATAAGGTACTGGTTTTTCAACTGGATACGGCTGTGGTACGTGCACTTTGACTTCGACTGGATATGGTACTCTCTTTTCAACTGGGTACGGTTGTGGTACGGGTACTTTGACTGGGTATGGGATGTGTTTTTCAACTGGGTACGGTTGCGGAACAAATACTTTGACTGGGTAGGGTCTGTCTACTGGAACTTTGACTGGGTACGGAACATGTTTGTAGACTGGGTACGGTTGTGGCACTGGGACGGGTTCTTTGACGATGACCTTGACTGGGTACGGTACGTGTTTTTCAACTGGGTAGGGCTGCGGAACAGGTACTTTGACCGGGTAGGGAACGGGTTTCTCTACCGGGTACGGAATGTGTTTCTCGACGGGGTATGGCACCGGAACACCTTTGACGAGCGTGATGGTTTTCGTGACGTCGGTGCCAATGAGTTTCGCACCGTATCCGTAACCTGCACCGGAATAACCTCCAATTGAGTATCCTCCGTGACCGCCACCGATGTACGAACCGCCGAAGGAATGACCCAAGGACAGTGGAATACCGTGTCCGTGTCCATGAGAAAGGCCGAGTCCTTGACCGACTAGGTAACCGTTGTCAAAGTCGCCGCCGTAACCATAACCGAGGTCCAAAAGACCGCGTTTCGATTGTTTTTTGTCTGTGGCTGCTTTGTCTGCTGAAGCCTTCTCCTCACCCGCTGCCGCCAAGCAAACAGCGGCTAGGACTAAGGCAGATAATAACTGAAAAAAAATATAATACATATTTATTTTTCAAAGTTTTTCTCAATAACTGTAACTGAGGAAATGGTTAACTTCAGAGTGCAATCAACTGAGGAAATGGTTAACTTCAGAGTGCAATCAACTGAGGATAATTATTTCCAACAGAAAAATTTCTTAATACAGTGACAGTTCGAATTTGAAATTTTTTTAAATAAAAATTAAATTGTTTGCAAAATAAATTTAGGAATAATTTGACTCATTTAAGTGTAAAATTCCAGTTCCATTGTTTAAAAAACTAATTATACTATAAAGTTTAGCAAAAAGTTATTTAGAATTGAATTACAGAAAGTTAGAACGCGTTATTTCTAATGAATGAACAATACTATAAAGTCAATGAATATAGGTAATTATAATATGTCAATGACATCGAAAAGAGACACTGATCTTGGTGTCTTTGTACATGTCTAAACGTAAAAGGTACGGTTCTGCAGTCAAGTGTTACAATAATATGCAATGATTAACATAGAAAATGAACTTGCAATTTTATACTGTCAAGTTTTCTATATATTTGTTTTAATTTAATTTTGTATGCAAACAATTCATAAGTTATGTAACGGCTTTAATCAAATACTTTAAGCTTTTAGACATTACATTGCGCAAAAAGGAAGACTTCCATTGTAAATTATATGCAGAATATGTTTCACAGTTAACAGAGGAAGTAAAGACTCTACATTTTAAGATGAGTTCCAATGTTTCAAAACTGGTTAACAGAAAATTTTTTAAAACTTGAAAGCAAAATTAATGAAAATCTTGAATGAATTCATTCTTTTATAGGTACTTTAATTGAATTGATTTTTTAAGTTTTATTAAAATTCTTTTACAAGACTAATAAAAAAAATATTAAAAAATCCAAACATATTAAAATCCTTTCATATTAAAAAATACACAAAAAATGTATTAAAACCGTTAGAAAAAATCAACTTCGAAACTGACATAGTGATATATTCTGTAAATCTCCAAGCTGTAAAAGCTCAGTAACCATGTAGCAAAAAATAATGCTGACATAAAACACAAGCTTCATGTCAACGAGGCTTTTAAATAAACCAATTTACAGAAATACACCACATATTAAGTATTAAGAGAATCCCACTTGTTGAAATCGCACTTATCCACGCATTGAAGTTTCCACTCAAAACACATGAATCACACTGTTACAAACTTTTTCGAGTATCTGATCAAAAAACTCACCATCAATCTCATTATTGTACCGATATTTTTGTAACCGATAGAATAAGAGTTCAGAAACTGAACTGGATGCTGACCTGTTAGATGTGTCTCCTTATATACTACCACTTTACTTTCGCTATATGCGGTGGACGTCTCTCTTCGCGCTGGCTAAAAGGAGGAGAGGCCATGCCGCGCCGACTTAAGCGGTTAAAGTTGACTAGTTTATTCGTACTTCTTGTAGAAATTCATATCCGACTCGTCACAGCCGTTAAGTGTGCCGTCAAAACTGATTAAAGATAACGATGTCACATAGCAATTCGATAACGCCCAGTGTTAAGTCGACAGTCAAAGAAGAAGTGTCCCTAACAACGTGTTATTTGTGAAGAATTCGTAGCCCATTTTTGAAATTGTTTAGTTAGGATTTAGTAACACAATATTTTTCTTATAAGTTAATAAAAAAAAAACTAAAGTGGAAACTCGTGTTTGTAAATATTTGATAAACGATATTTTTCAAAAAGTGAGAAAGATATCGGAAATTGTTATTTTTATTTAATAATTTTTATTTCTAAATATAAAAAATGTTTCGATTAATACACGAATCTCGATTAGAGCACAATAAATAATTTTAAAAAATAATTGCAAATGAGTGAGGCACAGCTTTCTACGTAGATGGACGCCTATGAATTTGTAACAGTGAATACTTGATGTCCTGTTTTCATCGTAAAGCTATTTATTGTTACGTATAGTTACAAGTGTCTCCATAATATTACGTATGATATATCGCGTAGATACAAATGTATGAACTAGTAAAGATGCGTTGGGGATCTAAAAATATACCGCATGTGACAACCTATTTCATTTATATTCAGAAAATAATGTGAACTCATTGTTGAATATTTATAATCTATAATTTCTAGGTATTGAAAAATGTGGCGTTAGTACGTTTTTGCCATAATTTGTTTTTGACACGTTTGTGAAGTTTTCTTACGTACGTTTTGTGAATTTCGCGACGGGGCAGCTCGGTGATTTCCATTACGAAGAAATGTAACGTTTTGCGCGGTCTACACATATAATCAAATAACAACTAGATTACAAAGTCCATACACTGTGTTTTTAACATGTATCATGTTTTAGCCCTGGGGTACTAAATTTTTTTTGACCGTCAATTTTGCGCGTCAATTTTGCGCGTCAATTTTTTCCGCGCAACACAATATCGAGGAGAAAACATGATACATGGTTGAAATTTTTGGTTCTAGAACAGAAATTAACTAATATAGAGAATACTAAGGTCCATTAATATACTACTAGCCGTTACCCGTGTTTTTTTTTTTATTGCATTATACAGAAGCTAGTTCAATTAATACAAATATGTAAATAAAATCGTAACTTAGTCTTTAATTGTACAGTTTTAAAAATTCCTAGAGCCAATTTTTAGTTCAGACCATTTTTTCCTGCTTATTTATTTGTATCTATATACCAGGGGTGGGTAAATCTTTTAATCGCCGGGCCACATTGCGGATGAAAGTTTGACCGTGAGCCAAAAAATTTCTTTTTTTAATTTTAAGTATAGTTTTTTGGAAACAACAATTTCAAGTTTTTGAACACTGATTACTATTTTTCTAAAATTCTTTTTATGCGCCAATTTATATTGGCAAACAGTTATATTTTTGCTTTTAATAGTAATTTATAAAATGCTTCGCGGGCCGGAGAAAATTCTACTGCGAGCGAATTCGGCCCGCGGGCCGCCATTTGCCCTGGCCTGCTATATACTGATAAAAAAATTAAACTTTGCGTGTTCGTAGATCGAAAATATATTTTGCAAAAAAATAATTGGGAAAGATGTAGTGATAGAAATCATTAATCATTTTTGAAGTAAAGCTTGTTTAGGCGCATTTTTGCGAATTCGATGAAGGGGCAACGCCGTGAGTTGTCGTAGTTGGAGTAAGAGCCGGAAATAACCGAAGTAAAGCTTTTCGGTATCTCATGTATTGTTTAATGTTATATTTTAACCGCGCGTAAAGGTTACTTTTTTAATTTGAAACATTTAATAGCACGCGTTCAATTTAATAATGTTCCTTACATTTTTAATCTTATGAATCAATTTTATTCTGCCGTGTCAAAAGAAGTTTTACTTCAAAAAAATTAAGTTACAAGAAAAACAGTTATACAATGTTAATACGTAATACGTTACGTATACTATTATTACGCCCATAACTCGTTACAAGTTGTGCATTGATAGAATAGCTGCACTATTAGAGTCTTCAATGTCTTCGTTAGACGTGTACCTTGTTGTAGATTTGCTGTAACTTTGTTGTAACGTAATAGGTTCGTTTTTTTCGTACCCAAAAATTATTATTTGTAGTAAAATACACGAAAACTTTCCGTTTACGAATACCTATTTGCTATAACAAACGTAATAATTTATTTCGTCAAAGTCGTTAATAAACAAAATTCCTTATAAAACAATACCTACGTTTTCCAGGAAAAACAGAATTTAAAGATTTTTTTCGGGTGTGAGGTACAAAAGTTCACATGAATAACCGATTATCACACAACAATTTAGTCATAAACGATAATCCAAAAGTTCTTAATAAAATGGATTAGTATGAAGTTAAACTTCAATAAATATTCACGCTTTATTTTATTATTCTATATTCCTTTGCAACCGATTTTATACGGACGTGACTATCGACAAATTTGTTTTGCCGCGAAACAGATTAGTTTTTGTTATTTCGTTCGGGTTAGTTTCACAGTTAAGGAGGGGTACACGATTTTCTTTATTAATTTTTCTAGGTTGTTTAATCTTTGTAGTTTAATGGATTAAAGACAAGGCAGTTAAATAACTGCTGATTGATTGCAATTGAAAGTGAATCGGTTGATCTAGTCGGTCAACAACAGTTATTTTTCTATGGTTATTCAGTAGACATCACTAGAGAATAGTGATATACAGTCACATACATACGTGCATGTATCAACAATGTTCACTTGAGAGGTGCCTATTTATTTCTCAATAAACAGTTCCAGGGGCGCCGATTTTTAGAAAATCCCGTGGGTGCTCATGCTCGTTAAAAAAATGGCTAAGTGCGAGAAAAGTAATGCACATTGTGGGGCCATTCAAGTAATACGTAAGCAGAATTTCAGTAATTTTTGAACATCCCCTCACCCTTGCCAGCAAAAGTAAGTAAACGTCTTACCCTCCCTCCTATGCTTACGTAAACATTGGTATATATTTTTCTCAAGTTTCTTTATTCTTATAAATAAATATTGCTGACGTCATCACCATCTAGACACACCTCCCCCCGTCACCCATGTCATCAAAAATAAGCTATGCAAAGACAACTTAATATTCTACATAATCGTGAGAATCGCATCTAAATTCGTCGAGTAGAATTCAAGTTATAAGGCAGTAGAACAAAGATAGTTTTGATGTCTGGATCATTGGTATTTTTTCTCCTGTATAAATTTTACCTAAATTGGTTTAGAAGTTATACTTTTCCTAATTTAGTAATGAAATATAGTCGGTTAAAAACGAACAAACTACGTATTGAAAGTCACTAAAATGTAAAAAATTTTTTGTTGTCTTTAAAAAAAGCCACAAAAATGAAAAAAATAATGAAATGTTGAGGTCGGCGGCAATTTAAAATGTTTAACTAATTAAATTAGCACCGACCTCAGAATTTTAATAGTTTCCTCTTTTTAGTGTTGTTTTGGTAGGAGTTTCAATTTTTTTATGTTTCTTGTACTGGTTAGTTTGTACATAATTCAAGCAGTTATGGATGGAAAATATTACACTCATATTATGCATGTAAGATATTATTACATGGTTTGCGACCGTCAATGCGTTACATATATTATGATTTAACGAGATAGGGACGATTTACCGGTGCGGTGGTTTGCTACTGTTCCTACGGTCGTCAAAAATAATTACGATTCGTGCTGCCATCGTGACAAATTTTTTCTCGTCATGTCTCGTCGAAATTGTAATTTTATTGACGGGATTTCGTCGAGACGAGAAACGATTACTTAGAAATCTCGACAAAATTGTGAAATATCGAAATACTTACAGAATCCAAATTGTTACGAGTCATGTTGACAAAGAGACAAAATTTGTCACGTCTCGTCGAGAGAAGGGAAAACAAAACGAAAAATCTCGAGACGCAATCGTAATAAAATTGTCGAGATCTCGCCGAAACAAAATTGTGCAATAAATTAAATGATCAAAAGAAAAACTGTTTTATAAAATAATAAAGTAGGAAACTACTGCAGGTATCAATCGAATTTTCAGATTATTATTGAAAATCATAATAAATATGTACTCATATCATGCCCACTGACCTATTGTGGACCGATTTGCTGGTTTCTATTAGACGAGATATGACTTGAGCAGTCCACAAGTGTATTGTCGAAGCTTGAACCTTAATCCGGGGCTGGTGATAATTTCATCGAATAGATACAATTAAAGTGTATTAACTTGTTTCGTTATCTATGTAGTTTTATTTGAATACACTGATATAGAAAGCAGGAAACAAAAAGGAAGAGTCTTATATAGAAACGACGGGATATCTACATAATATCTTGAACAAATATATTAATTGTGAAAATCAAAACTTTTACACATTATTGGCAATCCATACTAATCATTCATAGATATTATTGCAAGATCTTTTTGAGACAACATTAATATTGAAGGAGATTTATTTGGTTTAGGAACAATTGAAAAATAAGCTTTACCAGAGTATCGCTTGTGGCCAACGTTTCAAAAATTATATTTTCATCCTTAGGGCCTCAATACCCTGAGGATAAAAATATAATTTTCGAAACGTTGGACACAAGCTTTCTGGTAAAGCTTATTTTTCAATTGTTCCTCAACCAAATAAACCTCCTTCAATACATATTTTTGGAACAAAACTCCTACTAACAAAATTAATAGTTTGTTTTGTTTTGAGTTTCTATAATTAACTACGCTGAAGAAACAAACGAGTAGGTAGAATAAAATTTCCAATCTTGTTGTGATCAGAAGTATTTAAATCTCGTCTTGATTAACTCAAATTTTTTTGGGTTTTATTTATTTATTTTTAATCTATATTAGTATCACAAAGAAGTAAAGTTTGTAATTTTGGATGGAGGATTTCAAATTTTTTTTCCACCAATCTTTAGAATGGATCTTCAGGATGGACATGAGCTGTATATTATCCCATGAATGAAAATGAGAAAGAAATCGTTTTCAAAAATGTTTATTTTCAATTAATTAATTAAGCGCTTTCGGACAATTATTAGTCCATCTTCAGAAAAGTTTTTTTTTTTATAAAAAAACTTTTCTGAAGATGGACTAATAATTGTCCGAAAGCGCTTAATTAATTAATTGAAAATAAACATTTTTGAAAAGGATTTCTTTCTCATTTTCATCTAAATTTCAAAATTTATGTGCGTATTGAATAATTATATATTATCCCGTTAAAATGAAATCGCTTTTCGCGGAGAGCAACGTAAGTTGACGAAAAAACGGTGGCAATCTATACAAATTAGGGCGAAGCCGGACCGAACTATTAGTTCTATATAAAAATTAATCTTTATAGTAGCAAGTCATAATTGGTCATTTTCAGATTTTCCAGCAAAACTATTAAGTAAACCCCTAATAATCTATATATACACCGCATCAGTGCATAATATATTATATACAATCTTAATATATCTTTTCTATGCACACTAAACAGCATCGAAGTCTTTTGACGTTATTAATAAGATAATTTTTATGTACGAGGTAATAATAGTATTTTGTAATTAGAATTTCCATTTTTTTCAAAAAAAATTGGTTGTCTGTAAAGTCGGTTTACGGACGATAGTTTTACGTGATAACGTCATAAAGAAACATTGATGAACTCTCTGACGTCACGCGAGAAGAGAGAGAAATGCGTACAAGCCGACGCTTGGGCCGATCGTGCCTCTCTATCGCTTATACCGCGCTCTCGCTTGCACGCTCAGGCTCAGGCGGAACGTGACACTTTTTCGTGCGTGCAGCCGGTGTTTCATCAATTTATAAGACGTTATCACGTCAAAAAAAAAAAAAAAAAACACCCAATTGTAGCAAAACATAGACTACGAATTGACCAAAATCTCAGAATCCGATATACGCGAATTCTGTATGTACTCGATTATGTAACGTACCTATATGTATTTTATCTATAACATCTCGCTGTGATACTTTTTTTTTCTGGCAACTTAACTTTGTACAGATAGTGTGCACGATTAACACGTGACCATCGCGTACAGGTGTCCTCCATTCGCGCTGCCATTACGCAATCGATTCTTCATAACAAAGTTACAATACAATAAAAACGGAAATTATAGCAGTAGCATTTGTGTGGCGCTATATTTTGTACTTTAACTTATACCTTCTAAAAATGTACAGGCTGTCGCATTTATCAACAGATTAAATTTATAAAGTTAACGTTTCTAAACACGAATCAGCTTACTCAGTAATTTATTATAAACAGTCAAATATGACCACCCCGAAAAAACAACGCGGTACATTTAAAATTCGATACAGCTTTTCCCTAACAGCATCCTAGCTGTGTGCACGAAGCCTACTAGCGCCGCTAATGGGTAATAGAGAATTATTGAACTCACTTTTTATGGAAATCGCGACATGTTTCTATGGTGATAAGTCAAAAACTTTAGTTGGCCAAAAAAAATGTAATAAGAAAAACTGATGTTAATTTGTTTACACTGACAGCGGAACGTCAAATTAGGGCGCCAATAGTCTTTATTTTACTTAAATCGCCATCAGCGCAACAGGCCGGAACACAACAAGCATTTCCAGATCGCTTAGTTTTTCTATGTTTTCTTTATAATTAAAAAACTTCATAAACTATTACTAAACATTGCTCACTGACATACGGAAAATTTGAGTTTGAAGTTTCCCCACCACAAACGCTCGCATCGAAAAATTTGTAACTCCACCTTCTTGCACATAGCCCATAGACACTTATCAAGTTCTAAATAAGATTTCCATGGAAACCGAGGGAAACACCAGATAATAATAATGTTGATCGCATGTACAGTTAGGATTATCTCTGAAACCTTTCCGATGCTCAAGCTTATATTTTTGTGTGACTAATGCCTTATCATTCGGATCCCCAAACGGCCTACTTTTAGGGTCACTCTTCGACACGTAATTTTCGATCGTCTATATATGTCCGCGTGTGTTTTGTTTTCAATAATGATACTGTTATGGGCGATCTCGTTACTACACATATTTCATCGGATTTTTATACTTTCATTGCTAATCTCGCAATAATGCATGTTTATTTCCTTTCGAAGTTTCAGCCTGTGTTAATCCGAGCATGAATTCATTATAGTATAGCATTGATCGTCTATCTCCGTACAGTGATAGCCAAAACGTACGAGGGACTTTCAGACTATTTAACTCTAAACAAAATTGGTTTAGTGGACCTTAAGATATTTACTATACAGGTGATTCTTTTTTAATAGCGTGTAGAAATCAAATGGACGAACAAATATTTTATGTAACTTTTTTATCAAAACTCCAAAATAAGAGAGCAACAGCCGTTCAAAGTTTAATTATTTTTTTAAAATTTTATTTAATTAATTGAAAAGCCCGGTTAACATGCGTGAAGAAATGATAGCACGAATCGGAAATGCATCCTAAATAATTCACGGAAGGCCCTTATCGCTACTACAAGCATGGCTACACGACGCACGCATCGTTGTGTCCAACCAAATGGGGACAACTTCGAACAATTTCTATGAATACTTTTTTATCTTTTATATTATTTTACAACAATAGTTATTGTTATATATAAATATATATTAAATGTATGTACGCCTGATAATGTTATATATATAATATATTAATATTGATAAAGACATAACATATTTCCATAGTGACATAACATAACGCCAGGACCGACCTCAAAATTTGATAAAATTTTAATAAAACTTCGAAAGCCCGTTTCTCTTTCATTTTTGATAAAATAATAATAAAATATTTGTTCGTCTGTTTGAATTCTAGACGCTGTTAAAAAAAAAGAATCAACTTAAAAATCATTATTTATTTACATAAATTAAAAAAAATACAAATTCATTCTAGATGTTGAAATATAAATAAAATTTTCTATTTAGAGAAAAAATATGCAAGAAAGTAATTTTTTATCTGCCTCATCAAGGAATCAGTTTTTTTTGTGGCCCTTTAGTGGATCAAGAAACTCGGTCTTCCTTTTTATAGTTAGATGGAAAACATTTCTGGTGTACGAACGATTATTTTCCAGGTCGAATTTTTTTTCAGTGCACCACTGAAAAAAAATTGAAAGCACCTCGTAATGTTACGTGTAATGGTGCACGTCCTGTAAAAATATAGTTATTAACGAACAACGACGACAATTAGTTATTATTAAATACTTACATAACGATATATTCCTATAATATATTTTAATTGTTACGTCAGCCACCGAAAACATGGGTCGGCTACTTTTACTTAAAGTTTTGGTAGGAAAAAAAAATGATATTTAGCTACGCTATAAAAATAAATTTATTTTGTAATAAAATAATGTCTATGTGCATTAAATGCAAATGTGCATAATAAAATATAGCTCTAAGGTCGTCACACTTCAGTTAATAATGCACTCATTCTTGATCTTATGTAACGCTTTTACTGTGATCTTATTTTGATTGACTCAAGTTTATAAATTCTCTCACAAACCATTAACTATTAAAATGGGTTTTAGGCCTAGTTTATATGAGAGGCGTTCAACGCGCGTTGGCCCAACGCGCGTTTACAGTTTCTATACAATTGTATAGAAACTGTAAACGCGCGTTGGGCTAACGCGCGTTGAACGCCTCTCATATAAACTAGGCCGATTTCTTCTGTGACTTTAATACACGCCCCTCCCACCGTATTTTCAAACCATGGATGTTTTTTTTGGCGCCAAAATAAAAGCTGACGGTTTCTTCTTGTGGGGCAAGTCAAATTTATAAAAAAATGGACACAACGCGCTTCTGACTATTAAAATGTTTTGTTACTGATTTTGTAAAAAATATTTTTTTTAAATGTTGCGCCTTTGAAATAAACTCGAATTGGTGAACGTCGGGTTCTCGCTTTTTTACAGGCGCCTACACATATTTTATCAGTCAATAAATAATTCAGTATATTAATCGGAAGATTGTATTTGGTCGATAGTTAACCTTCTTAAAAATGGCTCAATTTAAACTTAATCGGTTAAACAACATTGCAAGATTGTTTTCCCTTAAAATATGTTTTGCACACCACTGCATTTTGAAGCACATGCTTTAATATTAGCGGTATTTAGAGTAACTGAATATTTATATAATAGGCATGGTCAACATTTACGTTACGGGTAATAAAAATGTGTTCTTACATTTTTAAGGATTAAATAAACGAAGCAGACCCAGAGCTCCATTGATTATATAATAATGGCGCGAAGTAAGGTCTATTAGTAGCGCAATCGTCCTGCATTTTGGGGCGTACAATTAAATTCAGTAACTTTAAAAAAACTTAGACGTTAAAAAATATGTGACTTGTTGAGTAACAAAAATTTAAATTACTTTAACAACTCCAAATAAATCAATAAAACTCATTTGACGTTACTGATAACATTTTTCGTCGATAAAACAATGGAATTAAAGGATACCACTCATTGATGTGTAATTAAAAGTTACATTTTTATACAGTTTTTATGTCTATTCTAGGAAGTGATGTGTTAAAAACTTACCTTAGAGATCTTTCGAGACGTCTGCAAATCTGTAAAACATAAATAAATTTATTATCATCACATACCTATTCAATAGTTCCAATAGGTGGTGTCTGATATATTAGTGCTATTATAGATAACTCAGTGAAATTTATACTGAAAAGTGTACGTTACGTTTTCCAAAAGTGTAATTTGTTCTGGCAATTGTCAAATACAGACATCTACCGCTTGTCCAACACTGAAATACCAAACAGGTCAGTGTATCTTACACTTTTGTGTAACAAAGGCAACATAGTGTCAAAACTATCAACACTGGAGCACGATATCTAACACGCCTACTGTATTATTAACTTCTTAACGTTAGAATCATCGAATCAACATCAATTACTTGGCTAATCGCAAATTGTGATCTAAATTGATACAAAGATATTATGAGTCGAGCTAATCGTACCTATGACCATTTAAAGAATGTAGATCACCATCGGTATGGATCATTATCCGCGTGTGTAGAGAGCAGCTGACGTTCAATAAAATCACTAGTTGATCCATCAGACAATAAAAGTATTCAGTTATAGATCTATAGCTAAAGTTTGCTATTAATATTCTTAAGACGCACGCATTGTTACAATGCTGTGCAAGAAACATTTGTTTTCAAACAATGTCACCGTCGGGACTTTTACCCGAATCTTCCACTATCGCGGCGGATGAGTTAACATTTACTCAACAGTGACACATTTAAGCAATCAATCTTTCTCATAGTTAAAGCATTTTTGTTACAGTAAATTCAAATCATGCTTTAAATAACCGTGGTTGTGAGTAGCCTTTGAAAAAAATACAAACTTGAATTTTAGGCGTACATTGATAAAAAAATGGAATGACACAAACAAATATTGGGTCGTATAATTTATTTAATATCTGTTTGTGTCTATTTTTGTTTGGACGAAATAAATTATACGATCAAATATTTGTTTACCTTAAACACATTTTCTAAGTGTGCTGTGTCTGATTAGACATTTCAAAAATTAACGGATTTGGAAATTAATCGATTATTTAAAATTAAAATAACTGAAAAAAAAAATCAAAATCATATGCCCCCTCATTCAATAATCATTAATCGGCAACTTTTTGTGAGGTAAAGTTTAACCTTCATAAACTACATTCTTGGGGTGAATATGACTCCACCCAAGTGTCAGCATAAACAACATTATAATATAATATAGGCAAAAACTCCATAATTATATAAAATAAATGTGGGCTTGATTTCTTCAGTTCAAAACACCGCGTTTGCTTCATTAAGTCATTGCACTATTTTTATTTATTCAAATTATAAATGAAGCTAAGAAGTGGCGTTGTGAGAAATGCTAGAATAACACGGCTTCTAATCTTGGTACAAGGACACAATACAGTGCAGTGATGTCCGTTAGTAATTCAACATTTTTTTTTCGACGTCCTAAATGCATTTAGCTACTTTATAATCCGGCATGAACTGCAAAGTCAGGGACCTGTCGAGTACTTGCTGTTCGAATGCCCGTAGTTTCCAAACCAAAAGAGATACAGACGTTTGCTTACGTTCATTGTATTCAGCCTATTTTTTTCTGTAAGCATTCTCAGTTTCAAAAGTATATGAGAGAATTCGATTTTTGCGATTTTTTCAAGGCATACCCCTTTAAAAAAATGCCATTTTTGACGAAAATCGAAATCTTTCGGAACTTTGGCAAAATCATCATGCTTATAGAAAAAAACACGCTGAATGCAATGAGCACAAACAAACGTCTACATGTCTTTTGGTGTAGAAGTTATGTGCGTTTATAGTTTTCAGAAAATCATATAAAATCTTCGAATGGCCGTAGTTTCCAAACTAAAAGAGATACAGACGTTTGTTGACGCTCATTGAATTCAGCGTAATTTTTTCTGTAAACATTCTCAATTTGAAAAGTATATTAAAGAATTCGATTTTTGCAATTTTTTCAAGGCATGGGTACCCCTTTAAAAAAATGCGATTTTTCCTTTGAAGGTACGGAACCCTAAAAAGGAAAAAAAAATTAATTGGCCTACCACCGATTTAATATTTTTCATCATATAAATTATAGTTGTGTTGTCCATTAGACTTTAGCATGGCCAAAGCGTAGGTACATACTTTCCCTACTCTCAAAATATTGTAACATCTTAATCTTATGTGTCACTTAATAATTATTGGTCCGTTCTTCCTTATGACAGAGTTATTTTCCTTTGCTTATACTTGCGATGATTTAGTTATGCAATAACTACTTTTACAAGATCAAAATATCGTGTTCATATGAAATGATATGAACTGATTTAATAACATGAAAACATTTTTGATGCGAATATACTTTCTTTACATGTGTGTTTATAAATTCATACGGAACAAATAAATACTGTTATTATCCGAATTTTATAGGTAGGTATGTCATTAATAATTAAGTGCTGATCAAATACAATTTCTTTTAATGTATACTTCGGATATTTGGCCGTCACACAAAAACTTTCCAACGGTGAGCCCTGGCGTTATTGTAATCAAAGATTAACTCATCTTCGTGCTTTTCGCTTTGACCTTGATAAATCATCAATTAAAAATATTAAAATGCGTTTTTATTGTTTCTGAATTACGAATGATCCTTGCTATTGAAGCGTTCTTAATTCTAAATTATCGACAGGTTGGTACTACCAATTGTTCTGTGCAGGGCCCTCGTAAGGCCTCACGCCGCCCGCGTGCGGATTCATAATTGACGCCCCTTATTGGGAATAAACTCACTAGACGATATGTCAAATTGAAAAACGTTAAAAATCCTAAATAACTAATACTGTAAGTGCAATTAATAGAAACTTTGTTTCGTTGTCTTTTTGCAAATACTTCTTCATAGAATCAGACATTTTATTTTTTTCTTCTTGCCTAATTTTCTTAAGTTGCCGAAATTGTGCACCCGAAGGTTTTTTTCTTTTATTACTTTCCTGAAATGCAACAATGCTTCACTTCACATCGTCATTACAAAACGATTTGGACAGGTAAAAATACTAATAAGATAATTAATTTTTGAAAACAAATAAAAATATGAAAAATGTAACGGTGAAAGATACTTTACAAATGATAGGCTAAAAGTAAAAACGAGTCAAATTTTTAATCAGGACAAAAGCGGGATGAAATAATTTTTAAGCAAAAATGATTTTAAAAAAGTCGAGCACAAAAACGAAACACTATCATTGAAACATGGAACTAAATTTTGAACTTCAAAAATTCTCTCTTCACGTTAAAAAAATCACTCTAAGGAGTAAACTGTTCTCTAGAAAAACAGTTTACTCCGTGCGATTTTTCACGGCGTTCTTCTCCTGTCGTACTTATGAATGAGAGAAAAATTTAGTTTCACCGCTGAGCTGAGAGAATTTATTAAGTCAAAATAATCATTAGTTTATCAATTAGTAAAAAGTATTTGTTGATTGAAAAATACTTTACTTCACTAGCACTCTTGCAGGAATCGACAGGAAAATTCAAAATATAAACATACGCAGGAGTCTCCCGATAGGGGCGCCCTGTCTACGCGCTGATGTGAACTAACTATCGAATCGAAAACTGTGCGCGAAATATTTCGAATTCGAATTTCAATAAAAAATAAATAACTACTCGTAAGAGTTTTCACGCAGGCTTGAGTATGCAAATAAAATTGATATAATATCAGTTATATATTTTTTCTATACAGTACAAAAAACATAACACAACTAGGCCATTTGCCGCCCCTTGAATGTGCCGCCCGCGTGCATCGCACACATCGCACTATAGGGCGCGAGGGCCCTGGTTCTGTGTAATAACAACAGCAACCTTGATATTACACTCTATAATTTAACATTCGAAATACTTAAACTCGGTTATAATTATATTAAATTTTAGTATCGAAAAGCAGACTTACTTAATCGATAATTATATCGGTAACATTAAATTTCAAAATTGATTTGAAAAGAAAGAAAAATAGAGACGAGTTCAATTCAGACGCTGCAGTAATCAGACTGTCGACCTTGAGAAGCCGGGATGCAAACATATTTCCCGGCCATTTTGTTCACACATTACCTGACGAAAATAACCCGAAACTTTTTGCCGTTAGATGGAATTTTACAGGCTTTCATTTAATTGTGTCTCTATTCTTTTTGGTAATTAAATTAAAGAACCGTATAAAAAATTTAAAAAACCAAACAATAACTACTTCCCTTATTTCAATAATCAAAAATAAATCTTTTCGATTTAAGAATCAAAATTCTACTATCGTCTCTTGATAAAAAAAGATTTATCTAGTCAAATTAAAATCCGGACTGTAAACAAAACCCCGCCTGGACGCCCTTAAAAAGAGGACAAATCCGGACGGATGGCAACCCTGCTTGGAATGAATCTGCAACAGGAACGAAGCCGCAAGCAAAAGCTAGTCGCATACATAACTGTTTGACCGTTTGATATTTTAACATCAGACTGACCCAGTCGATTCATCGACACACCGCAAGGTACATCAACTGTGTCCGATATGTGTAACAAGTAAATCCACATAATATTATACATAATAACTTTCACTTTTCTAGAATACACACAGACTTGACTGTTCATTATACTTAACGTGTTACAGTAATGACCACTGGTGTTGTCCGACTGTATAGATGCCCTGATTGACCAATCTTAAATTAAGAAGACCTTGGTTATATATATCTCGCCGTACGCGTCTGTTAGAGGTGTACCAATAGACCAGGCCTGTTCAACCTATTAATTATTATCGCTGTCTTTACAGATGAAGAGGTTTGTTTTGTTACTTTCCAAAACGCGAAGGTCCAGAATCAGATGCTTACTACATAAGCACGACCACAACATCTTTATATAGGATGTAAAAATATCGAGTCACGATGTTCGAAACAACTGAACCGATTTTAATGAAATTTTGTAAATGTGTCTTGTTTGGTCCAACTTACACTATAGGATAGTTTTTATTAAATATTTTGTACAAAGTTTGTCAAAAAAAACTCTTTTGGTAACATGAAGCGACTTCTTTTTGAATTTGTTCAAAGCTATTAGTTCAGAAGCAACCCAAAAAAAAAACTGTTTTAGTACCAAGTAGCGACATCTGATAGAATTTGATCAAAGCTATTAAGTTCAGAAGCAAATCTGGTAGAATTTGCTTAAAGCTATTAGTTCAGACACCGGGCCACAAGCGAAATACATTTAGCAGAATTATATCTATCGCACTCGGATGAATCCGGGACGGACCGCTATTAAGGGTATAAATATTGCGTTTTAAATGTACTGGGAAGTTGAAAAATATTTTTTTTTAGATTTTGGTTTCGGAGCCGAGCAAACATTTTTAAGTGAATTTTTTCATTTATAATTGTCACATAATTTGGATTTTTGAAGAAATCAATGTGTAACGTCGGCATTGCATTAAATGTGTATTTTGGTTAATAGATGTCGAGCCCGTCATAATTACGTTTCACACACCCGATCACCGTTGTCACTCACAGCCTTCTACGATTCTCTGGCACAAGACTATTTGACATTAAAATAAATGGATCAGAATCAATTAGATCAAGATACTATGAAGGTGTTATTTCTTATGGTGGCAACCTGTACATTGCCCACATAGCGTGTACCATTACTAACATTAAAATTACATTTAAATATCACGTCAACGTGCCTATAAAACATATCTATATATTTAATAAGATATTAATATTGGATCGGTCACTTTTCTTTATGAGTATTTCTACATGTCTCAAGGAATGTCATATATTATGTATTTTATCATTGGTTCATAAGAAATAAGTTAGCTCAGAGAGATACGTACACCGGGAAAATAGATGGTGTTGAAAATACAATAGTCCGACTATAAATGTCTATTTGAAACCCATTTCCACAATACGGAATACGAATTGACTTTCCTAAGTGAATTACTTTTAAATTTATTTTACGGTTTCTTGGCAATTACAATGAGTTTAAAAATAACATGCGCATTCAAATATTGAACTACACCCAATCCAATCAAATTACATAAAATGACTTAACAGATATAAACAAAAGCGGTTTAAACACATCCTGAATCATAAGTCTACTTTGTCTGCCTTTCGTTTTAATTTAATTATAAACGTGCGTTTAACGAAAAAAAAAAACAACGTTCAATGTTACAATTTTTGCAACCGGATAAACAGTTCATATTCTATAAACTATTACATCCTGGATATGTATCTATATTTACATTAGTATATTATCTTTTTTATGAATAATTTATTGTTTAATGAATAAGTGACAAAAAATTGACACTTGGAAAAATGTCTTGATTTATTCTGTTCACCAATTTCGAAAATAAATTTAACGAAAGGTCGGTTTAACAGTTTAAGTGAATTTTCTGCGACCCGTCTAGCCTACACAAAAAAAAAAAAAATTTAAAAAATGTCTGTGTGTGTCGTGACAAACGACGGAAATGAATACTTCTTACACAATTAAAAATAAAAAAGCATATGCCTACCATAGACTACAACTCCCCGCTCAACTTCAAGACATCCTCAGCGACAACAGAGAAAATATAGAAAAATTATTCCAATTCCTGAAAAATACTGAACTTTTTAACAAAATCTGGAGCTGGAGCTAATGGCCTTGCTACCGAAGCCTCATTAAAAAAAAATAAAAATTCATCGTAAAAAATAAAAATATTGTATGGTCCATGGGCCCACGCGTTATTATCACGACGCTCCAACCAGTTGATCAAGAGTGCCTTACAGCGGAAAACAAGTAACTGCGTATAAAGTTTTGCGCTTTACGCAAAGCGTCAAACTCGTACGAGGTCGCATAAGAAAAAAGAAAAAAACTAACGCAATATTTTTTTTTATTTTTCGCAAAACATCAAAGTGGAGTCGATTGATTTCAACTGAACAATTAAAAAACGTCTTTTTCAGTGGCAAAATTTACGACTCGTAGAACATATTATTTTTTGCGTGAAAAAAGCCAAATTTAAAATAATCAATAAAAAAAGCATGTATGTTATCTACTTAAAATTTGTATCCGATGTTTAATAGATTTACAATTCACACATAAATGTGGTGTTTCAATATCCATCGACAACTGTTTTTAATTATTTAAACGACAGCATAACACTTCCGGAAATCCGATCCACTCAAAATTTATGACAGAAACACATCTAACGACCTTCCATAAAATAGTTAATGGTTCGACAATTCACAATATTACGAAATCTATAATTTCAAAATTTCATTTCAATGTTGCGGTCTTGCAAAATAAGGCACATAAATATAAAATTTGACAGTGCTGGTTAAACGGTCAATCTGACATTTATATTTAGAATAAATCGCCTAAAAATATTGCGAAACTGTAATAAATACATCAAATGCAAAAATACATTTGCGGTTACCATACCCTTTTTGTTCGTGATAAATCTATGGATATTATCTATAATTTTTTCAGTAATTTAGACATCAACTCTGTTATTATCCGCATATTAATATTTGTAAAAAATTAAAAAATTTTTTAGAGTATTATTAGCTAACAATGATTTCTTGAATTTAATAGTTTCACATAAAAAAAATGTTTGTCTATTAAAAAACAGTTGTTAACTCATCAATATATCAATTTGTGTTGTATTGTAGAAGATTGCTTTTTTTAAAAGCCACCAACTACCATGATTCAGGCCTAGTACCTATACCACCTCTATGCTCATAAACAATTTGCGATGCCGTTCAGATCAAGCTTTGATATTTGATGATACTGACCAGATTCCTTGTATGGTGCTATCTACCCAAGCGCTATTCCCTTACGGTCTATGTATGTGAACATATTATGCAATTTGATATACCATTTTAAAATTAAAATGTATGCATCTGCAAGAAGCCAAAACAGACTGGTCAGTTTTTAAAAACTTGCATTGTTTGTTGTGTAATACACTTCTTATGTGGATACATAAATACAATAATGTCACACCATTGAATTTTTAGAAAGTTTGTAAAATTTGACGTCAAAGAATATTATTTTTATTGGACTACATTCTTTTTTAAAATGGTGAAAACTTTAAACAACAAGTTCAGATGCATTTATAAATATATATAACCTACATACATTTGGGCTAGGTTATGGTTTGCGTCTAATATACTGACATCCCAGTCTTGAATTCTAGATTTCAAACGATTAAAATTTCTCATAGTCCCCTATTGAGTTGCCCGACTTATTTTGTTTTGCACTCTTTTTAATCGCTGAATAGTAAAAAATAGCCACGAAACATTAACACTTTTCGTTAACTAGATGTTTTTAGTAATCATTATTATTCAAACAAATAAAATTATCGATCAATTTGAAAAAAATTGGTCGATAATTTCTATTCAGACGTTAATCTAAGATTTGAATCATTATTATTCTTCACATCGACGATGCCATTACTTTTCAAGAGTACTTTTTCACACAGTGGGCACAACTAGTACGTTCTAAAATAAATAAAAAGTACTTCTATAACATTTTTGGATTAATTGATGTTGCTGTTATTCTTCGCTTTTTTTTGTTGAAAATTATAATCGATTTCATTTTGCCTACTCTATTTCAACAATGACCCAGAATCCGTGAGAATAACGTAACGTACTACACAACAACAATATTAATAACTTTATTCTTAACACAAACACGTCACTTTCATTTTTATCTGTTCAACAGATGACCTTGCCGTTATAATAATAATGCATTCGGTTTAATATTAGCGATGCAAAACAAAGGTGAACCATATCACACTGTGTCAAGTGTAATTTTATAGAACGCATTAAAAAAAAAACTACTGATTCTACTCTGTTGAGTAATATTAAAACTAGAAGAGGCAAGGACGTTGATTCGTCTACACAAAAATCAAATATTATGCAAATGTCATAACTCACAAATGCAAATTTAGACCGTTTCATAAAAAATTATAATTCGGCTACGACGCAAGTCGTTACACATTACCCAATAACTCAACTAATCCTCCATTCTGTTAGTATATAGTCTGACCAAAGATTATTTTTCGGATCGCAGTGTCAAACTCTGCCGTAATTTGCTAATACGGGCAGTGTGACTTTATTATGTGAACATAACTTTGTTTCTGGATAAAATAAAAGTTTTAATCCTTTAATACACCCCTTAAAATAATTCGGTCCTGACGTGCCGTTTTTATTTAAATTTTAGCAGCACATTTTTAATTTTACTAGAGGGTTCTTTAAATTTGAAACTATTTAGAGAAAATTTTCGGTATTTTTGTAACCCAAAAACTTGTTTCAACCTCTAGAAACCACTCTTAAAATGACTCGGTTGAATAGGTTTCCTGCGGTGTGGACCAAATTTCGCTTAAATCGATTACGTCTGTCGAGAGTTATTGTGCTAACACACACACACACATCCAAACATGGTGTCAAACTTTTCCTAGGTCCCGTCGTCTGATGGACGCCAATATGACAAATAAACCAATTACAGGATACCACAATTTTTTTTTACGTTTCAGAACACCTTTAAGCATATCTACATTTTAAAATATGTATAAGCGAAATGTATCAGCTCATTAGTAGGTCAATTCTGTATTATTTATGATATTCATATAGATGTAAAATGACAAATCTACACTAACATATTATGAAGAGGTAAAGTTTGTAAGTTTGGATGTAGGATATAATCTCCGAAACTACTCATCCGATTTCAAAAATTTTTTTCACCAATATTTAGAATGGACCTTCAGGATGGACATAGGCTATATATTATCGCGGTAAAATAAAAACGCTTTTCATGGAGACAAATTTTGCAACGTAAGTCGACGAAAAAACGATGGCAATCTAAAAATTCGGGTTAATATAATCTACAATCCATCTATCAATATATATTTAATCAATGCTAAACTGATACGTTCCATGTTTTTGCGAACAATATTAGATACGTTCAATAAATAAAATTATCGATCAATTTGTCTGAAAAAATGGTCGATAATTTTATTTATTGAAGAGTTCTAATCAGACGTTAATTAAAGATTTGAATATTAGATATGCTTCGCTTCACCATAACTAACTGAAGTGCAGTGACAAGCATTTATTATATAATTATAAAAAAAAATATTTTTGTTGTAAAATATCAAATGATAAAAAATTCTCAAGGTCATAATTACATTATATTTGTCAATAAAAAACAATAAACGTTATGTCCATTATAAGTAACAATTGGGACGTAACATCCCGCGAAGACTTTCTCACTGCGTAGTTTTGGAATCACTTTGAGGCCATCTTTAACAAGATCTTCTAATTTACAAATTATGCATGCGTTTTCGGCGTACGTATTTAATTAGAGAATTATAATTAATTAAAATTTTGTATTTCTTAATCTTAGAAATCATCTAATAATTGAAGACACCTAAATCAAATTTTGAGTTTACATGGTTTACATTATTTAGTTGTTATTTTGTTGTTATTATTCTGTATTGTTTTCAGTCTTTTTTTTTTGTTATACAATTGCATTCTCTTATACGTTTCGTGTTTTGGACTAAGAAAACAATTAAGGCCGCTGCACATGCGGCTGGCTTTGTCGGTGGAATCACTGCTCGGACTTGTGGTGGCTGCGAGGATGGAAGTGACGTCACTGCAGGCTGGCGTGCGTGGTCACACGATTCATTTAAAAAAAAAGGAAACAGAATTTTGTCACGTGGGCGAACGCCCACAAACAAACATGATCTCATAGTGTATGTTCTGTTCAGAGACAATAAACGTTCGAACTGTCACTGCGCGCGCATCAAACCTACCTACAAAGCTAGCTTCAAAACAAGTATTGTGTGAAACGAAAACATTAAAGCCATCACGAAACCCAGAACCACAGAACGCTTGAAACCTAGCAAGGAATCTAGCGGCAAAACAAGCCTCGTGTGCAGCGGCCTTCAATTATTATAGTCTGGTAGAGGCAATTAGTAGATACAGCTTAAAATAAAATAGTAATTGGTAAAGCAGCCATGGTTTTAGAAACTACTCATAAGCTGTAAAGAAAATTACAAATTGGTCATCTTTGGTCATGTAATACGACTGTCTTGCTGGCTAGTAAGACACTTTCGTAGTTACAAATCTTTTTACTATCATTGTTAATGATGTAATTCAATAATTTGTTTCCAAACGAACTGTTAACATCATGTAACAACCAGAAAGAATACTATACTGCCACACTGAAATCATCAAGAACTCCTTTAAATGTGTCGAATTATCATTCAAATTACAAATTAGCTAATAGAGTTGTATATTAATTAAATACAGCACAATGTAAATATAAAACAGTTTGTTAATTTGAGAATGAAAAAACTGTTACACGTATTTTATGCATATTAGATTAGATAATTGAATTCGTAATGTTTGTTGTTTATTTAACTATAATTTTATTATAATTACACATCTCTTGCAAATTAGCGGTGACTTTGCATTGTTTACTTTTTGTTGACCCATATCACGAAATTTCTTCAACTCGAATGAATTATTCATATTTTGAAGAAATGAGACAAATTTGTTGGTCTTGAATATAAAACTTAAAAAAAACGCATTATTAATCGATCACATTTTTTTATTTTCCAGATATTTTGTGGGCACCATATTGCAGTTCCAGATCCACAGAGCGCTGTGTCGTGCAGCAGGTCAATACAACCCAGATGACCCCAGCAGACCTTTACATAAGTGTGACATTTATCGAAGCAAGGAAGCCGGAAGGGTGCTCAAGTAAGATTCTTTGTTTAAATATAATACTTAGCTAATAATATGTTATAACATGAATCTTAGAATAAAGCATTCCACCATTACTTGACAAGTTATTCTCAATTAAAAACAAGTTAATTACTAAAGTTACAATATTTCTAGATCTACACCTCAACAAATACGATTAGTTTTTAGTTGATTAATTATTTTAACGAAAAAAGACGTAACAATTAATTATAAATTATTATAAAAGATAAAATATGGTAAGCTTGAAAAAGTTCTGACAGATTTTGATTATCGCCAAATATTCACGTTTTAAGGAGCAAAATCGATCTGGTGGTTGACTACAGACAGATTCCAGACAGACAGACATTTAAAAAAAAACACTTTTTGGGTTCAGGGGACATCAAAAACTCAAAATCAAACACGGCCACAAAACTTCCTTTGTATACTTTGAAAATCAAAACACTTTGAAATAGAAATGCCATCGAAACAAATAGTAACATAAAATACTGGAATACTTTATGGTTTTGAATTAAAACAAGTTTTTGATTTATCAACACAAAATACAATATATTATAACTGTAATTATCTGGGATATCATGCAGATGCACGATTGATGTGAAAAGGTCAGATAATTTCCTGTCTTTTCTAAATTCTGGGTCAACCCGTATTAGCGTATAGATCATTTAACATCCGAATCGTAAGTCATTATATTGAAAGGAATATCTTACGGGCTTGCATCGATGCACATTGGGCCAGATAATTAAAAAAACATGGTCGATAATTTAATTTTTTCAAGACTTTTCAAGAAGGACCCGTACGATCATTTCCCTGAAAGAACTGCTTAATCTTGGCAATAACGAACACATCATTTAACATCCGAATCATAAGGAAAGAAATTCTTTATACATTTTCCAAACAGATATTGAAAAGCATGATCAATTATAATTCACATCTTCCAAGAACATACACGATCATTCTCATATAATCCTAAAACTCATTAAAATAATTAAACTTTCTGTCTTTCTCATCTCGATAGCTACGAATAGATGTCAGTTGTTTAGTATCTATAATCTACCATTTTTCTGCTTCATCGATAGCTACGAGTTTTCGATAATAATTTAATATCATTTTCGTTCCGAAACTAGATTATTCACAAAAACTTCTATATATAGGTATAACTCTTGTACCTCTCAGTAACGTTTTAATCCATCTATAGAAGTTGATGATAGTTTTATTGATCTGTGGCCCCCTGCTGCATGGTGTAATTAGATATTGTTGTCTGCAAATCTTTTGTAACTTAATTGCCGTAATATTGCATAAATAAATACAGTGCCAATGAATAATTCGACGCTTACAGCTAAAGTCTAAAGAAAAAAAAAATACCATCATCTTAACAACCGTGTATTATGATCATCGGCGGATCTAGTCGTTCCTGTTTCAAAAGTTTAGTGAAATATTAATAGCAAATAAATGACGGTAATGTTAAAGTTCGCAGCTAATTTATTTGAGAATTAACTAATATCAGTCTTAATTATTTATAATTTCATGTGAACTAACATATTAATTACATAGGTAATATGTGTTTAGTATAGAAACAGACACTTATAAATGTACGAAATAGTTTTAATTGATCATTGCGCAATAATTAATAAAATTAGTAAATATTGCAAATGATGTATTAAAAACACATTACAAATGTTGCATCAACCGATATAAATATTTACTTGAGATCGCATGGCATCATTATCCATCACAATTATAATTAATTTTGATTTTAATAAATAAACTTATCGACCAATTTTTCAGACAATATATTAACAAAAATTATACAATTCAATTAATTGACGCTTTAATCAGGATTTGGATCTTTAACGGAATTGATCTAAAAATTATAAAAATTAATTAATAATTAT
The DNA here is from genome assembly GCA_963575645.1 of Xanthostigma xanthostigma. Lineage (NCBI taxonomy): Eukaryota > Metazoa > Arthropoda > Insecta > Raphidioptera > Raphidiidae > Xanthostigma > Xanthostigma xanthostigma. The sequence continues at coordinate 2,054,517 of OY754470.1, read as the reverse complement.
TTTTTTAAAAGAATTCAAGTATTTTTTTTTTAAACTAAATATTAATGAAAATTAAGTATTCATGGGTATAAATTTTTTGTCCATGTGGTATCTTAATTCATCATTCAAGACGTAGGTACCAATGGGATAAAACCAGTTATAATGCCATCCCAATTTTATTTGAATCGCATCCATATAATATGTATATACTTTTAATAACTTACATTTATATTTATGACTTCCGGGTTTAGAGACATTAATGCTCGATCAATAAACGAACCCGACAGAAATGCACTCGTGCCAAAAAGTAATAGTGCGCAGATGATGCAATAATATATTTATCTGTTAATGTGGTATTGATGATTATTGTGGAATTAACTAGGGCATAAATATACTCGAGTTCATAACACATGATTAACGCAGAACCTTCCGGCACTACCCGCAGATTAAGTCAAAACTAATGAATAGATGTTAGTATTAATTTATAACTAGAGAACTTCTGAAAAAAAATATTATGTTGTCTAATGTAATGACTTGTTTTATTAACGCAAAAATAATTATACTTGACAGCACGATCCATCAAATAATAATCAAAGTTACTTCGAATTGTTTGTTTCTTTAACTGTTTTTGTGGAGCTTTGAAATCAATTATTGTTATTATTATTATTAAATTTCTTTTAGAAAATTTCTTGGGAACAATAGACTTCTAATGCAGTGTGTTTATTTAAAACATTTTATTTGCCAACGTTTCGACTTAAATCTAGTCTTTTTCAAGGCGCTAAAATACAATTTTACACCAAAGTCAATTTTAAAAAATCATAAAACATATGAAACAAAAATTCAATATTATTAATGTAATTTACAAAGATATTTCTATTTTATTTTAATTTCTGAGCACATGTCACTTATAAGTATTTTCGTTTCGTTCGATCGTTGGTTTGTAGTTTGTACCTACTACAATTTCAATTGAATAAAGACATTGTGGGTATGAAAAATTCAGTGAATAAACACCTGATATTGCAAGTAAGAAAAAAACTTAGTGGCTGGAAAAGTTGGAACATTTTCTTTGATGCAAATTTTTAATTGCAAGATCAATGGCTGTCTTCTCTCAATACAGTGTATTGATTAAAAATTAAAATAAAAGAAAGCACACAATGGCAGACCAAAAAAATCACATAGGATCTAGCAGACCTTGTGTGTGATTCAAGGAATAATAACGAATATTTATAATAGAGTATGTAATAAAATATTGGTGTTGTGTATCAATTTTAAAAATTCTGTGTATAAATTTTCGCATTACGCCCTGTTCAAATCATTCTTATGTCTCTCTATCTTCATGGTTGCGAAATCGATTGTCGTGTGTTTCCTTTCCAATGCCGCCTACGACCTGTTCACCCGTTTTATAAATAATTATATAATAATTCTCTTCATATTCTATTTATTGAATACGGTAATCGTGATCCATATTAAAATGTATTAATCTAATAAATAATTAATGCTGAATACTATATTAGCAGTAGATTGTGCTCGAGTATTCGTTCAACCGTGACGTTGCGACTTATTTGTAACCTAAGTATCTACAGCCGGAGTTATCAGATTACACAAATGCACGGAAGAAAGATTTGATACATCTATACTAATATATAAAGCTGAAGAGTTTGTTTGTTTGTTTGAACGCGCTAATCTCAGGAACTACTGGTTCAAATTGAAAATAATTTTTTTTTGGATAGCCCATTTATCGAGGAAGGCTATAGGCTATATAATATCACGCTACGACCAATAAGAGCGGAGCATCAATGAAAAATGTTGCAAAATGTATCTAAAAAATAAGCTTCTATATTTAGGTGAAATGCCGTAAATAAATATACCAATATTAGCGTTGCAAATTAAGAAGCCCGGCTGGCTCAGTCGGTAGAGTACGTGACTATTAATATCAGGGTCGTGGGTTCGAGCCCCACATTGGGCGAATATATTTTTATTTATTTTTTATTTTCTACATTACTTTCTTACATTTAAATTTATTTTAATTTAATTTACGTCTAATTAAAATTAAATAAATCTAATTAATAGCTCATTTGAAAACTGTTATAACTATAGGGATCTGTATAAAAATAATTTTCTTACAGTGTTTTCAATTAAATGTTTATTATATTTTATTAATTCCAGTAATTATTGATTTAAAAGAAATTATTATCTATACTAGTATAATTACTACTTTTTATCGACAAAAACTTTTGAACGGTAACTCCGATCATCATGACATTTGGACACAACATTCATCTCGGTAAACTAAGATGAATGTGCGTACTCATGTCCCTCCCTTTCACATTCGTTCTTTTGCACCCGGGTGAAACCGGGCGGGACCGTTAGTCATCTATAAAACAAAGTTTTTCCGCCGCGTCTGTGTTGTTGTCTGAACGCGATAAACTCAAAAATTACCCAACGCCTTTTCATACGGTTTTCACTAATAGAAAGAGCGATAAACGAGGAAGGTTTCTGCATATAATTTGAAAATATTTTTTGTATAAAATGGCTGACTGTGTTTTGTCAAAAAAAAACTGTTTTCGTACGCTTACATGGCTAACGGTGGCCAAATCTTTAGAGATACATCAAAACAATGTACTTTGATAGTTCTGCTGTGTAGATGGGAAGATAATATATATTTACAAAACAGTTTTGCACCCTGTCTACTTTACTAATTCATTTTAAGCTTCACAATTACCGTTCATAACAATTCGATACGAAATATATTCAAGTAAAACTTCTTTTTTTTAGAATAACTAGCATCTAATAAAAAAAAATAGTTTAAATACGTTTTACAGCTAGTACTTAAGAGACGTTGACTGTATATTATATCTGCCAGACAACCGGCTCGTTAATAAACGAATTCGATTTTTGAAGGCCGAATAATTAATTAAAAATTAAAAAAAAATGTATACATAATAAAAGGAATAATGATTTGAATCTAAGCAACAATAGGCAAGTGAACGTTTAACAGATTTATATAGGAATTATAACAATTTATTTGCGCTTAATTAACACATAGATTGTTCAAATAACATAAATAAATCATATATAAACACGGGAAGGAAAAAAGTTGTGGTACCGATTTGAGTGTGTTAATTCGTACACATTGTGATGAAACATACATAGGTCTTTTCGTTTTAATGAGTGGAAGTCCACAACATATGTTTCGTTCAAGATGTGTGACTTTTTCCCTTCCCGTATTTATATATGATAATTAATCATATATTCAAATCTTTGATTAACGTCTGATTAGAACTCTCCAATAAATAAAATTATCGACCAATTTTTCAGACAATATACCTACTAACAAAAAAATTTCTAACTAATAGGTACTCGTTCAAAGTTATCAATATCGAAATAATTGTTATTATTTTTTCAATATTTCGATATTAATAACTTTGAACGAGTTTTATAAAAAAAAACTAATTAGAAACTAAATATTAATTATTTTTTATATTTTTAAGATCAGTTCTGAAGAAGGTCCAAATCCGGATCGAGGCGTTAATGTATTAATTATATAAGTATTTTTTTGTTAGTAGGTATATTGTCTAAAAAATTGGTGGATAATTTTATTTATTGATTAATCATATATATTACGTAGGTATATCGTATATAATAATTCAGAAACTAACACCACTTTCATTCTCAAAATAGAGCTAGAAAATTATAGATTTATACTGACACCGACGTTTTTTTGATCTCAGTAGAAGCTAATAGTCGCAGTTGTTGAGCGTATATTATCTGAAATCTTATGTTATGATAAGCTCTGTTTCAGCCTCTCTGCGAACGGTAACAGAACCGTCACAGTCATGCGCCATGGCTAAACGTGTTCTAAAACCGATACAGATTTGTTTTAGCTACTGCGTGTGACTGTGACGATTATGTTACCGTTCTCAGAGAGGTTGGAACAGAGTTTTAAACAAAAACAATATCGAGCTGAAGGAAAATATTTTTGAACGTTCGATAAACTAATTACGATTAGGTAATTTACCTACACCGTCCAATAAGAATTTCTTACTTTTCTATAACCTTGAATAAGAATAGATCTTTGCAAAGTGCAATAACTGTAAAAGATTTTAAAGACCTGATATAAATAATATCTGATTGCAAATGTCACCCGCTCGACGCAAGCGTGGGGATTGCTTTTTTTATTTATTGACTCGTATTTTAATTAATTGCATGTGAATTTTTTTCTAAAGCCTAAACATCTAATTTATATAAACGCAATTTTTTAAATGCGGCCTGTCTTAAAATTTAGGTGTGGTGATGTAAATAGTAGGTAGTTTTTGAATATCAATTTGGTAACTTTTTTTGACAATGTCTTAAATATTGTTTTGCAAGCGTCAGCTGCTGTGCTTTGTGTTTTTATTCATAATTTTGAGACACAAATGGCAAGGGCAAAATAAAAATCAATGCAATATCACACCCTCATCGGTACAGTGACGGCGGTAGATTTCAGAAGACCCTTGCGCAATCCAAAAATTATTTTTTATCAAAATCAAAAACACTCGAACTACAAACGAACGACAACAATGAGAAATCTTCCAAACAATTTTTCCTTTTATGAAATTAATCGGAAACTAAAGATGATGTACCTTTGCATCTATGATACTGAGTTTCCGATTTATTTCACTTAACCCTTTACAATCCGCGAACCTTTCTTTGTTGTTCTATTTACTAACCTAGAAAAAATAATTTAAAAAATTGTGTGAAAATAACCTGTATCCGGTTGCGTCCACAAAAAATAATGTTTCGCAGTAAAAAAAAAATGTAATCACGCCCGTATAGAATTGGTTATAAAGGGTTAAGTGTGCCACATTGATCGTCCTTATAGTACTTCTTCTATAACAATATATTTTAGTTTATTGTCATTACATTCATATTACACTGTAGTCTTAATAGAAGGAATATAAAAATTTTAGCGAAGGGATTCCAAATCTCGATCGCCGCTACTGATTTCGGTGTTACGACTTACAAATTAATCATACTGTGGACATAATAATAGATATTATTGTAAGAATTAACTTATTTATTCAACACGGAAGTATTTGTAAAAAGTTTGCTTAAAAAATGTATATTTTAGATAAAAATTAATTTTTATATTTTTAGCTCAATTCCGAAGAAATCTGGATCAAAATGTCAGTTAATTGAATAACAATAGTATAATTTTTGTTAATATATAGTCTGAAAAATTAGTGGATAATTTTATTTATTTATTTTATTATTATCCTGCGACATAATATACTACCTATACATAAATTTGAAAGGATTATTTACGGTTACAAAATAATGTTGCAAATAAATAAGTAGCGATAATAAAAATCAAGACATAAAAAGTAAGCGCGCAGTCAGAAAGAAACAAAATCAATAGAATAAAATAAGATTATCACCTAAGGTAATAACACTTCTGTTTGAAAATATTTACTGTGAAAGTGACAATTTTCTCAGAAAGTAATATAACAAGTAATTATGTATGTCTGTTGTGAAAATATTCCCATAAAATTGCATACGCAATATGTCCATAAATGGCTCATTTCTGTGGAGATTTCAATGATGCTGCACGACACATATGCACCAAATATAATAGTATTTTAGATGCGTTTTCTCAGCATTCCTACCTGCAAATTTTAGGTTCAAAGTAGAAGCCTTTTTTGACCTACTCTGTTCTGAGCCCGAGAATTGAAACTGAGAAAAATTAAATATTTTAAGGGATGTATTAAGGGGTTCGAGTTTTTTTATTTTGAATAAAATTAAATTCCACAGTCCACAGTGCATCTAAACACGTTTAGAAAAGTCGACGGGGTTTAGCACTGCGACCAATGTTTGTATTATTGTTATTAAGTAATCGTTTGTAGGTCAGTAGTCAAAACTGTATTATGCATGAAGTGGCTATATAGTTATAAATGTATTATTTGCAACTTGACAGCTGTTGGGCGTAAGGATACCGCGGAAGTATCTACGACCACGAAATAATAACAATGCGCATGCGTTATGTGATGACAGGTCGTTGTTGCGATGGAAACGTAACGGGTTACGTAATTTCGTGTTTGGATAATGAACGATGTCCGAAGATCCGGTTTTTTACATAAATAGGGATTGAAAAAATCAGATTTCCTTTTTAACAATACATTTGTATAAATAAAAATCGTAGCTGAAAAGCTGAATGTCCTGAGTATAAAATTTTTCAAGAACAACAAAAGACTATCAGTATTGTTTTTATTTTGATAAAATTAGCAAGAGTTCAAATGAACCGATTGTTGAGGACCATTATATGTATATATAAAAAAAGTTTTTTTTTTGACAAATACGCATTAAAAAAACACATTGTTTTTTTTTAGATTATAACGAGATTATGAGATTTGGTTCTCAGTTAAATTGATCTAAAATGGTTTTATTTTATAGTTTAAAGGTCACTTGGTCCATTGGCGCATAGCCTAAAAATTAATAGATTTTTAGCTACAGATACGTATGTATATAGGAATATCCATTGAATTAACAAACATGTTCCATGTTCAACTTTTGTGCTTTTTTTTAGAAATATAAAAATAGTCGAAAACTAGGTAATGTTGGAAGGTGTCATCCTGTATAAAATAATGTCATATTCGGATTCAGCGCACTCGAAAACATATTTATAAAGCTTAGAAATTTTTAAGATTATGTTTATAATGGATATCCATTATCCCTATATCTAAAATCAAGCTTTTATGATGAGTTACCAATGAATTTTTTACATTTATTTTTTAATTGTGGAATATAATAAATAATAGACTGCGATTATGGTAAAAATATGATAATCACGCATCCCTATAGACAGTAACTCGGTATGAAGAAATAATATATAATATTAAAATCTGTAATGTCGCCTATTCACCACATGGCATCGAGGTTGTCTCTGTAGTCTTTATATAAATATTGTGATACATATGTGAAAGCGTGTTTTGTCATTATACAATCAGTCATTTTAACAACCAATCAACAAGGACCCACAAAAACACATCCTTAAAGAGATTGAATACTCCAAAATAACACTTCACTAACGTTTTAGAACTTTATAGTTTAAGCTTCGTACCACTGTACTTAGAAGACAATCTTTAACAAAAGTAACATTTATTTCAAACTCATGGCTCTCTTTGACATCTCTTATCGAAGATTATGTTATCCTTGAATTTATCCGGATAATTTTTGTATAGGAAAGTGTTTGTTTGTAATGTCAAAATAACAGCTTTTTACTAAATGCATACGAAAGTATAATACTGTACTTATAAAACAAATTTTCAAGTTTTTGTCTGTCTGTCTGTCTGTCTGTTTGTTCCGGCTAATCTCCGAAACGACTGGACCGATTTTGACGGGACTTTCATTCGCAGATAGATGATGTTATAAGAAGTAACTTGGTCTATAAAAAATAATTTAAAAAAATAGGGAAGTTTTTTCGTGAACTCTTTCGAACTGAATAAACATTTTTTTGTTAAATTTAACGCGGACGTAGTCGTGGGTAACAGCTAGTATAAAAAAATCGTCACTTATGACACTCCTGCAACAACTGTAACTGCTCCCCAATGAGGACAAACGACGGACGACATCAGAATCGGATCGGGAGAAATACGATTCCAGTCTTAGCAGTTCAGACTACTTGGTTCTGAACTTGTCAACATAAACACAAATAAATTTACATAAATCAAATTTAAATCTTTTTAGGTACGGATAGTTATTTACGCACGTACAACTCAGACGATAAAAACAAGCATGAGTAATCGTTATTGTAAATATGTAATCAATAGTTCATATCTCATTGTGTTGTTTTCATTCAAGAAAATAGTGTGTAATTACTACTGATTACAAACAAGTGTAAGGCCCGAGGAGTTCAGGTTGATTTATGATGTTTGCACAGCCTCTGAATATATTCACGACACCGTGCTATGATTGACAAATATGCCGTAAAAAAATATTATTTATTGCACTGTTCATCGTGAAAAAATGGCAGATGCATTTTTGGATAATTCATAAATTGATCTAAAATCGAGGGTGTATTTATGAGATACATAAATCGCTAAACGATACAAATTCAATAAAGGCGCTGCCCAATATGCGTCAACGCACACATGCCACTTTTTTGTATCGAAAACGCGCGATTTCTGACATACATGGCACTATACGTTGCCGTATTAAAAAAATTTAAAGTGTGAACAGTTCGAAAACACTTAGGTATTATTCACAACAAAATATCGCAAATAAATGTCACTTTGAAAAAAATAAATAATATCCACGCAGGTAATTTGGCTGCTAGATTGACAAATCGCAACGTTACCAACTGTCGGCTCAGATAAAAATGAAAGTAAAAAAGTGACGGGTGCAAATTAGCTCTGTTCATTTCAAATTTTATTTTATCTATATCATTGATGACACATTATAACTCACTTGAATATCATTTCTATGTTTTATCAATTACATCATTCAATGATCGATTGCAGTTTGGCAACACCGAGTTCGTTTAGAATGTGATTATGTGCTACGTGAAATATTATCGTATTACACCTTGATTCAAAATAAAGAATAATTTTGGCAATTAAAACAAAAGATATTACCAACGCGTCTGTTAGTATTGATGAGATATTTTGACTAAAAAATAGTTTGTTATAAATCAAAAAAAGCCTTTCAAAAATAAAGACCTTTAACCTACTTCTTCATTTCTAATAATACAACTATTAGTAATTAATTATACATTAATAATTACTTAGTAAACAATCAATCAACTAAAACACTTACGACCTCCGTTGTCTAGCGTCTATAACTTACAATAGGCTATCTATCAATCAATCAACTTTTAAGTTCCAATTTTCTTACTAGCTACTCGAACTTTTTAATCAATTCAGTAACTTATTTAAAATGATTTACATTATGCAATATTAATAATTATTTAAAGTAAATAAATCATTTTTGAAGGTGCAAATTTACAAATTTAGAAATGCATGTTTTACGATTATTTTTATTTTTCAATTAATTACTCCTACCCTGGCACTGACTTAAGTCAAGTTGGGTAGGAAAATTCCGTAATTTTAGATTTATAATTTGTTTTGTTTTGTAACATTTTTGTGGGAATACAATTTATTATTATTATTATTATTATTCCGTTTTTCTCTTCAATGTCAACTAAACGACACGACGCGTTGTTAGATTATTTCTAGTTGACCCAGTTTATAGTCAGCATAATAGTTCGCGCGTTTTTTGGTCACCGCTCGGGTAATCCCCCAGCAAAATATCCCTGACAAAATATCCTCCGACATAATATCCCCCGACAAAATATCATCTTGACTAAATATTCTACGGGTAAAATATCCCCCGACATAAAAACCATTACGGGGTCGTGTCGATGCGATGGCGTTTTTTCTGCGCATTGAAAAGGGAAGGGCGTTTGGGGGGAGTTCTTTAAAAAAGCAATTACGAGGTCGTGTCGATGCGATGGCGTTTTTTTCTGCGCAGTGAAAAAGGGAAGGCGTTTGGGGGGAGTTCTTTAATAAACAAGTACGGGGTCGAGTCGATGCGATGACGTTTTTTTCTGCGCAGTGAAAGGGGAAGGCGTTTGGGGGGAGTTCTTTAAAAAACAATAACGGGGTTGTGTATACAGAGTAAGATAGTAATACAGAAATTTCTACACCAGTTTTGCTGATAGGATATTTTGTCCGTAGGATATATTTTTATCGAGGGATTAAAACGTGCGGAATCTACTGCGCTATGTCACTCGGGAGGAAGTGAACTTCCGTATACAGTGAAAGGTAATTTCAAATCGGATCAGCAGTTCCCGAGATTATTGACATACAAACTTTTACTCTTTGTTGATGTAAGCTTTTACGCAATAGGCGGTGGTCTTCTTTGACCTCTGATTGTGTAACGAAAACACGTAGAATGGATCACAGAATCGGAGCATTAATATGTGAAACGTCGATCACCTCTCTATTTATGTACTGCATCGTATACAATCACCCAAGTTAATATTATTAATTATCTGCTTAATTTAATAATTAAACGTTATTTATTTTTAATCTATATTTTATGCGCAGAAAATATGTGAGCGCAAGTGCTTCGAAATGCTTTATGCAAACAGGGTTGCCAACAGTAAAAGTCACAAGAGCATGACGCTGCCTTTAATGTGGCTACCGACGCATTAGTGACATTGGTTCCAAGTAAAAGATGTTTTTTATTACGTTTTAATTCATATATTTGCGGTTTTGTGTTAAAAAAAATCTGTTTTACTGTCATGTTAATTTTTAAATGAAATAAAACAAACCTAGTTGCGGTACCTTTTGTTAACCTTGGAAACTTCTAATGCTGACAGGTGTTTTAACGAAATTTCTACAGTTTATAGAGTACCTAGACCGAATTAGCGATTTTCATAATTTTTGTCTGCCTGTCCGTTTGTCAAAAACTACTGAGTCGGTTTTGATTGAACTTTCACAAGATAGTGTTTATTTTACGTCAATGAGTAGGATATTTTGTACAGATATTGCCGTAACCAATTTCGTTTTTTTTATTTTTTTGTTCTCGGTTAAATCAAAAACGTTTGAATCGATTTTGATCGAACTTTTCAAAAAAAATACTAAAGACCCTGTCACATTAACGTAAGTGTTTACTGATACACTGACCTGCTTTATATTGTATACACTGCGACGATAAGAAGTATCGACACTCTAAATACATTACAGCAGATAGTACTGCCACATTATTAACATAACTAATGGACTATCGATACATATTAAATCTTATTTTACTATTGAGTAACTAACACTTACTAATTTCCTAGTACAGTACTTTAGTTCTGTAACTAAATATGTAACGATTTAAAAGTCATAGATATGTTATTTCTGGAGTTGCTTAATATACACGATCCTGTAATTATAAACCTACTAGCGGTCCGTCCCGGTTTCATCCGGGTGCGATAAATACAATTCTGCAAAATGTATTTCGTTTGCGGCCCGGCATCTGAACTAATAGCTTTTAGCAAATTTTACCAGATTTGCTTCTGAACTAATAGCTCTGCGCGAATTCTGCCAGATGACGCTACTTGGTACTAAAACAGTTTTTTTCTTGTTGGCTTCTGAACTAATAGCTTTGAGTAAATGCTATCAGATGTCGTTACATGTTACTAAAATAGTTTTTTTTGACAAAACACCGTAATTTTGTACAAAATATTTAATAAAAAATATCCTATAGATGTCGTTACATGTTACTAAAATAGTTTTTTTTGACAAAACACCGTAATTTTGTACAAAATATTTAATAAAAAATATCCTATAGCGTAAGTTGCGCCAAGAAAAAAATTAATTAAAATCTGTCCAGTGGTTTCGGAGATTAGCGCGGCCAAAATTGTGACACGATAATTTTATAGGAATGTAGACTATTAAATGGTAAATAATCTACAATAGCACACGTTACAATAAAGTGACACCTGTTCAAAATGATTCCCTATTTACCCGCATAACTCTAGGTATATTATAAACAGAACAACAGTTATGGAAATATAAAATATGACATAATATATTATATGACAAATCTTTGATTAACGTCTGATTAGAACTCTTCAATAAATAAAAGTATCGACCAATTTTTCAGACAATTATAACAAAAATACCTATATAATTATAATTCAATACATTAACGTTTCGTGCAGCGGCCTTTAGGCTGGATTATAGTCTTGCTATAAAAGCAAAGAGTTATCAGAATGTAAATAAAAATTGACAATTGCGGAAAACGAGAGTTTTCGAGCAAATGCAATGTAAACATACTTTGTCGATCGTGCTCGTGTAATATGTGTTAGTATAATATTTCACCTTACTGATCCGTTATCTAACAAGAGACTTTATGTGAGCATGTAAAAGAGAACGGACAATTATCCGCAAACACAATATTAACTGTATTGTCTCCACAATGCTTCATTTACTGGTTGTTACATAAGCTGCCGTGTCATTTAACATCAATTCAAAAATATTCTGAAATATTGCATACTCGTAAAAAGCAATTAACGCTGCAACTTGTTCGTTACGAAAATAAACAATTTCAGAAAAATTACAGACGCGAATATTGCCAATTAAATTTCGAATAATGGTTCTGTTTAGCGTACTAGCGTAATGGACGTTTTTCTCGTAGTCGGTACTTAGACGTAAGAGCCGGTAACGGCAAGGTATATGATGCGACTTAAAATATATAATAATATCTAGGCTCCATGTAATATGTCTTCACATGCAAGATACCATTCCTTTTAGATTGAGGGTTTTAATTTCTGACTTTTTGTAAACGCATGAAAATTGTGAAATGTACCAATCAACGCGGTCAAGTATTAGTAAAATAGTTATTACAATTTTTCTTTGTTTGTTCCAGAACATTAATGGAAAAAGGATCATCCGAGCCGTGGCAGGATGTGTTATTCGCAGCAACAGGAGAAAGACGCCTGGACGGAAGTGCAGTGCGGGACTACTTCCGACCTTTGGAAGAGTGGCTTAGGAGCGAAAATCTTCGAACTCAAGAGTTCGTCGGATGGAATTACGACGGAGATTATTGCAAACAGAGTTTAGAGACTGCTGGCTTACAAGTTTATGGTGGCTTCTACAATGCCGCTACAAAATTAAAGCAAGATTTAACCATTTACGCAATTATTTTAACTAGTTTATTCATTTTTTATTAAACTTTTTATTTGTGTGATTTTTTGCTAGTTTAAAATGAACTGAACCGCGTCAAGAATACGCATTGAATCGACTCCGTTCAGCCTGGCAGGAAACAAACGCCACACATTCGTTCCGCAGGGAACGATCATAGGACCATCAATTAGTTTTGTGGTTTTTAAAAGCGCCATGCTGAATCATAACGAGTTCATTCAGTGCGTGTCCTGCTTGATTTTTATTTTGAAGCGCTTATTTGTTGTATTCATTACCCCGTAAGAATCTGTGCAATAATAATTTCATCTGATGCATTTCAAAGCGCAAGTTTATACGCAACAATTTGCTACATTACTACGCTCCGTTTATTTTAATTTAGCGCAGTTATGTTGGTTTAATTTAAGATTTTTTTTATGCAATTTATGTGAATCGATCCTGAAATAATGGATTTAATCAATTTAATCAAATTATGAGCAATTCTGATTTTACGTAATTTCTTTTTATCTTTATTAAGATATTTATAATTAAAATATTGCAATTGAAACGTCATGCATTGTAAAGATTATTTTCTGGCTTATTTTACAAAAATAAAATTTTATCATGCACTCAAAATATAATTATTAGCGTCCAACCGGAGGTGATTTCGATTTTTTTCCACCTTTTTATGTAACCAAAGCTGACGGTTAACCCTATAAAACAAAAAAAATTTGCGAAAAGCATTTCAAGTTCAAAAAAAGAAAATTATTCGGTCGGATTCTTAATAATGTATTTCTGTATTTGTTTATAAAATTTATTATGTAGGTACACAAATTTCAAAATAAAAAAATATACAATTTTCTTTTGTGTTTAAAACTTAAAGTGAAAGATAATTTTGTTGTAGATGTGATAATAACTGTATTTTTTTTTCAAATATAATATAATTTTTGTTTCGATAAATTTAACATTTTTTTTCTCACGAAATATAAATAATATTCGTGAAATAAATGAACAATCACTCATTAATTGAAAGGTATAGATGCATTACGTTTGTTGAGTAATGCACAATTAATAATATTCATTATTTAAAATAAATTATAGAACTAGTCTAGCAGCTGTGAATATGTGAAAAGTTTAATTATTTCAAGGTGCTAAAATAAACACAACAACCCATTTAAACTAATAGTAATGAAAAACTGCAACTTTTTATAAGTAACCAACTCTGCTATCAATTAAGAGTGAAGCTATTTTGTGCAGTCGTTAGCGAAACCAACAAACTGTTACAATAATCTATTTCATTTGTTTGCTCCACTAAAAATACACACTATTACGTTGAAGCAGTAAAATAGTTTTTCATTTCTTGTTTGTTTTTTCTTTGTTTGCACTTTGCAGAGTTGTGTATGTGTTAATATTCGCTTGGTAATTTAGTAAGCTCATTTCCCATCGGCAAAATTTTCGGCCTGTTTTTGACAAAGGTGGCCGAAGTCGAAATTTCGATCTAATCATAAGTTTTTGTGCCAAAAAATTCGGCTTTGTTTTTGACATTGAAAGCATACCATACCCCAATTCCAAACATAACTAAACGATAGATAGATATTTTAGATTACAGACGAGTGACAGCAGAGGTCAGACAAGACGAGATGAGACGATACCCATAACGATATTCAGACGATACTGATGACAATATTGAGACGATATTTAGAAATTTTCAAACATTTCTTTTTGTCACGGCTCATGTAAAACCCTAGTAATTCTTTAAATGAAAAAAAGATAATTGCATGACATGCAACTATAGCCACTTTCACATACATATTTGCAGGATTGCGTGGACACACATTGCTACTGCAGTTTGCATCAGAATATGTATCATTTTTTTTTTACTTTGTATCACAGAATTTAATCTATGTTTGCACTAAATGCAGCGGCGGTTCGTGATCGTTTAAGAAAAAAATGTTAAGAATTATTACCAGCAACAGTACGAATAATGCCCATATTCACCGAACACTATTAAAAATAGAAGTTACTACTTTCGGAACAAATTTAGTTAGAATAAAATTTATTTTCAATTCACCAAGGAAAATATCAGGTAGAAAAGTTAGATAAAGAATAAATATACACTGCACTATACTCCTTTGTCTTTTTGTTGAATATTTTGACGTTCACCCAAAAATCCGACTGATGGCGTTAGCGTAAACGTCAAAAAAGTTTCACAAAATAATAATGTTTTATCCTAACTCAATTGCACACAAAACTTCCATTAACTTTGATGTTTTACAACTATATATAAATACACTTCACAAAAGGTTAACAAACAACACATAAATAAATTCACAAGAGCAAATTGTAGATATAATACTCCACGTTTATAGGCTAGGTATTTTGATCTATGTGGCGGCAATTATTATTTTATCAGGCGAATAAATATTATATAGACAACCAGATATTTTTAAAATAACAGGACGCCAACATTCATCTTGTAGAAGCCTCTTAATACATAAATTGTTTTAAATGTGAATGATTTAATAATATCTTGAGTAAATGTATACACACTAGATTTATTTTTGTTTTATACCCGACGGGCTTTGAATGTCATAAATTAATTATTAACATTATAAAATATCGTTGCTCTATATTTTTTTTCTTTGTTATGTATGCCAATATCAAGGTTTAATGTCAACCCAACTAATTATAACAAAAAAATATTAAAATTAGTTTTGTCATTGACGTTTTCGCGATATTTATCTTATTACCCTCTTACTTTACATAACACATATTTTATAAAAAAGATTCCAACTATTGTTGTGAAATAGGTAATTTCTTCTAAAAATTAATTAGTAATTAAGCTTGAAATAATTGCCCTGCAAACGACTAAATCATACACGTGCCAGATTGTGAACGGATTAATATTTTTGTCCGTAAACATCTGAACTGATCCTCACGCAATTTCTGAAACTCACGGAAGTGACGCAATATTCAATACTCGTTGACAAACTGTCAAACAATTTTGTTGTTATAAAAATGTAGTGGAAGTAAATTGTCCAGACTCCAGATACCTTTTTGCTACAGAGTACAGTCTTTATATTAGAATTCACTCCTGATCAAAACGCAACATGCACCACCAATAGCTTGCAGTTTTTATTTAGTGGCATTGAATATTTCATTATCAACTTATTTTATGTTTATACAAATATTTTTGTTGCGATATAATTTGTATAACAATTGACGGCATATAAATAACACTCAACAGTCAACAGTGCTTCAATTTTTTTTACAGGGTATTTTTAACGATGGAACGACATTTAACGAGTGATTAAAACAATCACCAAATTTATACGGTGTGATTGATGAATCGATGATATCAAAAGGACATACTGCAAATTATGTAACAAATAATATTCGTCATTACAGAAACTTTTTTTTGAGTTTTTCCAGGAGCTCTTAGACTACGCTTAGGTGAAGTAAGAGTATTGTATTGGGAAACTAGCTTTTGCTCGTGGCTTCGCTCGCGCCAAGTTTAATGTTGACAGACCCGTCAGTCAGTCAGTCAGTCAGTCACAGTTTCCTTTTATATATCATGACTTTTTAGATTTATTTGTTGTTCAAATGTAAATAAATTTCAAAATTGGTGACATTCACGTGACCAACGTTCCGACAAATCTTGAAAATGACACCCATGTTGATATTTAGACTTTTTACCTCTTTTCACCCTCTGAAGGGGTTGTTTTTGAAAAAGCACGAAACACGTGTTTATTTATTTGTTGAAAGGAGTAATCCTGCGCATTTTCGAATTAATACATCTATATTATATGATTTATTCATCCCAGTTTCACCCATTTAGGGGTTGAATCTGTGTTCTTAGAGGAATTCTACGTCATAATAACTATCTGTGTGCCGAATATTAGTCCAATCCGTCCAGTGGTTTGAGCTGTGCGTTGATAGACCAGTCAGTGTCACGGTTCCCTTTTTTTTAGAAAATATTTAGAAAATATGAAGAAGTTTTATTATGGACGAGATAAACGCGGGTCATTGTTTTTCAGTTACCCGGTATTATGGTACACACTGACACAAATATATATATTATATAGAGTTATTATCAGTCAAAATCGTTTATGTAATGACTTTGATTGAATTAATCTTTCGTTGCGAAGTCACCGTCTCAGCGGAAACGCATACTTCAGTAATGTTGCTAACTACAAGGGTCCCGTCTGTCGACCGCCGCCATCATACTATTATTGTGATGTGGTGACGGATACAGAGGCGCATTTAACATAACGATTTAAATACCTATACGCTTTAAAACAAATTTAGAAAAAAACTGAAACGATTTCAAAAAAGCAACCCGAATACCCCTAAAAATCCTTTATAGAAAACCGCATCTGAATCGATTGAACCGTTTTCGATATAATTGACAACATTCGAGTGCACACACAAACAAACAAACCCACAAGCAAACAACCTCTCACCCTAAACGCATATACCTTTTCCGTTCCGTCGAGGGTAAAAAAAAATGATAAAATAATTTTACCATTCCAACTAGACTAGCGGGGAATGATACTAATTTAGGTCAAATTTTACAATATTTGCCCGTTTATAAGGCCCCCCGAGTTCCAAAAACATATTTTTTGAAAAACTCTGTTCGTCTATGAGCCCTATACAGGTCAAACCACTCAGCGTATCAAACTCAAATTTTAGCAGATTGTTTCATACGTAAATATAAAGAGCTCTGTTGTTTTTGCGGAAAATTGGCGCATGCGCAGAAGAAATATATGTTATAACGTTGTTTTTCTGTTATAAGCGTATACTTTTCGTAATGGTTTATTATTCTATTTCTGTTTTTTAAAATCCCAAGTGATTCAAATGTCAGTATAGAGAACTATTTTTTTTTGGACTAAATACATGCCTGAAATGTTTCGATTTAAGGGGTCCTGTTTATAATAAATCACATTAAATATGCAACGTCCACACAATAGTATGAGATGCACTCTCGCATCACGGTTATAACAGTTTTGTTCATCAATTTAATTGCGTTACTGTTTTTTGACAATGCTAACTGGCGCTTGTCAACGCGGTTTGTTTAAAAAAATTACGTAGTTTAAAGATTAAATCTAATAAAAAAGAAGACAGTTTCAGTATGGAGCGGTACGGTTTTCCGATTTAAATAAATCAGGAAAAAGTGTTTGTAATTTGATTCTTTTTTGGTATTCTAAGATGTGAAAGCAGTTATAAATAAAAAAATGATGACGTGCGCAATATTATTAACTTTAAATTTGATAAATCTTCTAGTCGAGCACTATATTGGTACCGGTTTTGGCTGACATGTTTATAAAGATGTAAAAAAATTGTCAAAAGTGCGGAAGCTGAAGACAACACCGTTAATGATAATAATAATAATACCTATAATATAGTGACCAAAAAATTACTAACATTTATTTTTTCTACAAATTACTCTTTTTATATAATTTTATAAACAAATTGATGTGAAAAATGAAATGACTGTAGTTTTTCATTAACTTCATCTGGGAATGGCTATATTTCACCCTTTTCAATTGTTGCTTCTGTAAAGTTGAAATTCGGACCACTCGTTTTGGATTTAAACTCAAAATCTGTCCATCCGACAAAAACTTTTGAACGGTAAGTCCGATCATCATGAAATTTGGACACGGCATTCATCTCGGTAAACTAAGACGAACGTGCGTACTCATGCCCCCCCCCGATTCGTTCTTTTGCACCCAGGTGAAACCGGGACGGACCGCAAGTAATTTTATAACACACAAACCGAAAATAATTTGTAATCAAATAGACTAAATAATTTAATTTTCATTTTTTTTTTATTTATCATTGTACACAAATATTATTTGAATGTATATTAACTGAAAAAACAGTTTCAAATGAAATTATAAACTTAGCATCAACCTTAAAACTCAGTATCAGAAAATTAATAATAATTTAACGAATATTGGCACAATTTCGACAATTTATCGCAATCAATATCTATACTAATATATAAAGCAGAAGAGTTTGTTTGTTTGTTTGTTTGTTTGAACGCACTTATCTCAGGAACTACTGGTTCGAATTGAAAAACATTTTTTTTGTTGGATAGCCCATTTATCGAGGAAGGCTATAGACTATATAATATCACGTTACGACTAATAGGAGCGGAAAATCAATGAAAAATGTGCTTTCAATTAAATATTTATTATATTTTATTAATTACACAGTAATTATTGATTTAAAAGAAATAATTATTACTTAAAAAAAATATTTTCATCAAAAATGGAGGTTTGAGTTTAAAATAAGTAATAAAGCAGGGAACTGCCAAAAACTGCAAAACATTTGGACCCAACATTCATCTCGGTAAACTAAGATGAATGTGCGTACTCATGTCCCTTCCTTCCCCATTCGTTCTTTTGCACCCGGGTGAAACCGGACGGGACCGCTAGTCTTCATATAAACAATTAACACATATGGTAAATAACTTTAAAGGTCAACCCAGTTCCTACGAATGTGTAATTCAAAGGCGTGTATTTTAAATTATAAAACCACAGAAAAAACGTATCAGCAAAAAATAATAAAGCGAAACGCCATAATGTGACAAACATATGAGCATCGTCGCATCGCATCATGACGTCATTGCGGTAAACATCAGTATGCATCTTCAAATTACTGAGCATTTTGTAGAGCACAGCGTTTCAACAGTGTTTTGTTTTTTTAAATATAGTGGAAATTATCTAGAAAATCGGTTATAACGATAAATCGGATATATAGCAAATATTTCGGTTCAATGCTGATACTAAATGCTAAAATATGTCTGTCGTAACGTTTAGTTGTAACCACAAAGTTGGTTATAAAGATCTATTTATAGACGTTGTTTATAGTTAGCTGTAGACGTTAGACGGATTTTTTCACAGATAAATGTCAATTTTATTGCTTATAAGGCATGTCATTTAAATGTGCAATTTCGCGCGCTTTAAAATAAAAAACGCGTCTTTATTTAAACGCAAGCTCTAAGTAAATAGATATTTTGTATTTTACAATATTATGTTAGATTTACAAATTTTTATCAATACCTATATCGGTTTTTCTTTTTAAAAATTTGGAGATTTAGGCTATAATAACAGACAATAATCGCTTAAACACGAACTAAATTACTTTTAAATACAATCTAAATTTTGTAATAACGAAATTTCGACTTTCATAGTTTTATAATTTTCGTCTGTATGGTGATCAGTCTGTTTGTTCCTGAACCGTTTAATATTTAGAGTGGTTGCTTTATATCTCTTTACTACAGGGATCTGAGCAGAAACAAAAAAAAAACAACAGTTATGCGAGTGGAACCGCTTAAAATCAATTTTTTTAGTTCGAAAAAACACACGAGTGTGAAATATACAAGAGAGAGAGAGAAAAAATTATGCTATATAAAATTCATGAAAGTAAATAGACGTGTGTAATTTAGTAACTAAATTTTAAATTTATTGTTTTTAATAAAAAAATGCTTACGATGAAAATTATCAATTATTTGTACCTAATAATTTTTGCACTGTATAAAATTATAACATAGATTTTACTGATACGTTGTAATATAATTATTTCAATGTAGGATTTGTGATACCGTAGAAATTATTTGAAAAACTATGAAACGGAAACTGATTGTTCAATAAAAAAATCAGTGAAATGTGTTAAACAGATTTTAAAAGCAGTAACCTAAGCGCGCCGTGTTAACTGAAAAAGTGTTAACATTAAAAGACATAATTTTAGTAAAATAGTTGATTGTTCGTATTAAAAAAAGTGTTAATAATTTACACGTTAGATTCTAATTGTGTAATTAATTATAATTCTGTTAGATGTGTTAAGTTGATGTATTTGTTCACATATACTACCAGTTTTATAAATAACAGTGATTAATTTTATTTTATAAGATGAAACGTGTAATAAAAATTTTATTTATCATTCATAACATTCTGTTTATTTATGGATTTTCTGCTGTGGATTTCGTCTGCCCTGTGGAAGAAAAGTAAGTACTATATAGGTTAGGTACCACTGAGCGACCACTAGTATTAAAAAAAAGCATAAGCGAGAAGAAATACGTTTTAATAATTCTATAATATTATTAGTTATGAATTATTAGCTATGAATTTAAAAAAAAAAATGTAGACAATAACGGGAAGTGTGATAGATGGAAAATAGTAATGGTGCGAATGGCACTGTTATGACATAAAGTCGAGAAAAGGACGTTAAGCGCATTATTATTTATTATAATATTATTAGTTTATGGAGAGTTGTTTTTTTACGAATTATACAGAATTAAATTAAATGAACAGAAATAAATAAAGTCGTATTCGTAATTGTACAGTTTTAAAGATTTCTATTTTCTAGAGCGAATTTTCAGTTTGGCCTTTTTATTTATTTGTATCTAATATCTATACAGTATACATACACAAAGATTTTAAATCTAACAATATATGTATTGTTTAGTTGGTTATTTGTTATCAATAAAATATAAAAGCGTTAATTGGACTCTATCATTATAACTCAAATTTAATTTAATATTACTTATGTCGTCTGACAGAGACGTCATCTGATCCTTTCGAGAACTCGATATGGCAGTTCATAAGTTGTAACTGTTATTTAGTAGGTATCATTACCTGATAGTTGATACAGTTATTTAATAAAGGTTTCCTCTTTGTTATACAATTGTTCGAGTACTTCCTCTTCCAGTGCGTCTACATACGTCACGGTTCAGTACTAACATAAGTCTGAATTCAATCAAATCCATTTTTGTGTTGTGTCAACAACTGTCATAAGAGTGATGTAATATAAATATGTCATTTTTCTAAGTCGTGTTTATATTCGTAAAATAATACGCACTGACTACAAAATCAATGTCCTGTACAAAATAAAAAAAAGTTATGAAAATGAATATAGTTCGCTTGAAATTGGCAAATTACGAGTTCATGATCATCCGCCATTTATTTCACATTTAGTTGTTTTTCATGGCGCAATGTCAACGCATTTGTAGAGCTCACAATATTACTGTGTGACTGTTGAAACTCGCTGGGACTCATTTTTCCACAAAGTCACTACTCGGACATAAAATATTGCATTACAACCTAGATACATAAACTATACTGTTTTGTAAAAAAACATTTGTCAAAACACTGTCATAATTATCGAAACAAAAAATACAGTCGGTATCTATAGAACTCATAGATCAATCAGAAAAAACCTTTTTTAATTTGAGGTTAAAAAACGTTATCAAATTAATTTTTTTCATTGGATGAGCAGCGTAGGGGGAGACACTTTGCGTGAGAAATAGAGTATAGACTATAAGCAGTTGAAAGTATACGTGAGTCAAATAAGGCGAAAATTGATGGTGTTGAAAATACATGACTCCGACTGTATATAAAATAATTACATTTGATCCGCAGTAAGTTCAACTATATTACCAATTACCAAGTGTACCTACTTAGCTCACAATGTAAATAAGAGGCTTTTATTACGCACCCAACGATACAATTGATATTATAGATAGAAAGTGGTGCAATAAATTTAATTTCAACAAACTGGTCTGTCTACTGAACTGCGTCTGTACAATAGAAACAGAGAGGCGTTTGTTTAATTAGATTGAATAATCTATCGGGAAGTTCCTGTTCGTGTAGGGCCTCATTTTTACCATACATTTGAGATAAAATTGTCGTGAAAAAAAATCTCCTTTCATGTAGTCAGTTAAAAACGACCGAACCGATTTTTTATGTGAAACGTCCACTGGTGCGTTTGGATGGGAGTAAAGACGTGCAAAGGCCTCGACGCTCGACGCTGCTCATTAATTTAGTTACTAGAATAATTCGTTAGATGACGACGCGAAAGTGTGTGTTGAGGCTTACTATGTGTGTATGCGTTGGATTATAACCTGGCTATTCTTGATGGCGACATCTAATTTGCATTTAATAAATAATTTAATATAATTTGCACTGATTTTTCACCCGGCACTTGGCGGAACATGATTAATAACAAATTATAAATGTGTAGAATTTTCAAGTGTTTTAATAATTTGTTCAATGTTAAATATGTACAAATTTTGCACACGGCGGAAATTTCGAAGACGCTGGCTCTCAACGGAAATGACATTACCTCAACATTTTCCCTGAACATGACTTTCAAATTTGCGATGAGCAAACATCAACAAAAAAACGTGTTAGATAAATAACTGTCAAAGTTTATTTCTTTATAATACCAGTTACAAAACAGTCTTGTCTTAATGCGAAGAATGCAATAAAAGATCATTAATTGCAGCTCATGTAATGGAAAAAAAATTAAACCCAATTAAATGCAAGTTAGTCAAATAAAACAAAAAAAAGAAACACCATTTGTAACCGTAATATCGTCATGTAATAATTATTAAGGTTTTCGTTACAATATTCGGCCAAAATATACATCGTCAAGTACAATGTGTAATCTTGCTAATAATTTTAAAAGAATTGGAAACTGAAGCCTGAAGAGATGAAACCGCAATAAATTTATTTTAGAACTTATGTTTTTTGTAAGGGAAATGCTAAAAAGTTCGAGTTAATGAGTTTTCGACTTCACAAGAATTTCGAGATATAAAGGATTTAATTGCCAAAATTTCGACTTAGAAAGGTAAAATTGGATTTTAGTGCTATGAGTTCGGGGAATTCCAAGTAATTTTATTTTACTAACTTCGATTTACGGATTTTGCTTCTTGAAATTATTATCAATATGTACTATCGATACCTTACACGGAAATAACATTTTGTTCGAGTTACAGAGTATAAATAATTCGAGATATCGCGTATTAGAGGTTCCGCGGAAGGGAATGACTTACTGAGGATTACGACTTAACAAGGTTCGAGTTATCAAGATTCCACTGTAAAAGACGTCTATCTGAAATATATATATTTAATAATTTACTATATAAAACATTGTCAATCTACTCAATATGCGGTGAGTGAAGGCAACAAAGCGTATCGAAAATATATCTGCGTCTCTTTCTTCGATGTAATTCCCTGATTTCTCCAATGATTGGATTGGTTGATGTACTTGCATTCAATCTGAATAAAGTATCTCTGTTTCAAAAACTTTGTCTTTTTCTATGACGTTAACATGGGCGTACCCAGGTTTGGCCCGGGAGGGGGCAAATTAGAAATTAGAAATGTTTTAAGCCGGGTCCTCCGTGCTTGTTTTGCCCTCCTGGATACGCCAGTGCTTACGGCGTAAAAAAAGACAGAAGTATATGTTTGCACCCTAATAGTTCGATTGCGATTTTATTCCTATGCTCAGTATAAAATAAAAGTATATGGATATGTCAAACAAGTCTACCATAAACGAAAAATTCGATTGCGAAAAGTCCCTTCCATTTGATATGGCGTTTGGTGTCCGTCATAATTTTACGTGACGTATAGATCCACTGTCACTCATGAGATTACGACGAATCTATTGACACTACATTTGTGAAAATCCAACAAGCCGTTTGAATGCCACAGTGACAAGAAATTTTCATTAGGTCTTCGCGGCTGGGTAAAAACATGACAAAGTTGCAAGAAAAGTTTAAAAGAAAAAAACATTCCGATCAGATTTTAAAAATAGATAAAACATTTAATTAAGCGATTTCAAGTTTAAATAAGTGTTAGAAAATATAGGCGAGTTCGCAGTATAGAATAAAAGTTTATGATCTGAAAATATCTCTTCCTTTTCTGAAATCGGTTAAAAACGGTGTGGGCCGGTTATATGTCCATTAATCAGACGAAAACTGACAAAATATCTGTAAACGTCCCATACGTGTGTTTTACGAGCCGTGCAGCATACAGTAAACAGAGATTTTTGTGAAGAAAGCGAAAGTAAAACAACGGATGCTGTTGGACGGACCACCAGTCGGTCCACATCGGTATGTGATATGATCTCGTTCTGAAAGTAAGGGACAGTATATATCGCTGTGGGTCAACACTGGGTTCGACTGACCACCATCTTGCGCATACCGTAGCGTACGTTACACACTTCACATATCATCAAATTATGTAATTCATTAGCCGTATATGTGTGAAAACAACGTTGACCAGTGGCGTTCAAACATTTAACAAATAGTACACTTGTCTCGATTTTAGGGTAAAGATTGCTGTAGATGGCTATTGTAATGATTGTTGTTTGCTGAGTGTTGTTTGCTATATCGATTTTCCCTCGCGCAACAAAATACGTAAAATTATAGTTCAACTAGCAAAAAAAAAATAATAAAATTTCAAAGTACTTTTAATTAGTGCTTAAACATAGGTTGTTTTATTTTTTTTAGCATAAAATATCAAACCTTTAATAGAATAATTTTAGCTTTAACTAAAAAAAAATGCCTTACCTTGTTTTGCAGCATTCAGGTCTTCATCCTGAAACCAAAATAATATGATTATTAATATTCCAAACAAACCCACTACATAGAATAAAACAGAGTCGCTGTTTTCTGCCAGTTTCTCCGCTTACTTCTTTTAAATCACGCGAAGGATTTTGAAATGGTTTTCACTAATAGAAAGAGCGATAAACGAGGAAGGTTTGTATATATAATTTGTACAAAATCGCTGAGCTATGATGGTGTTTCGTCAAAAAAAAGTTTTCGTACGCTTACCAAATTATACAAAACAATAGATCGGAAGGTCAATATAATATTTTCAGAGAGAGAGAGACAGAGACTATATTATGTATTAAGAAATCTTACAGTTTTGCACCCGAGTGAAACCGAGACAGGCCGCTAGTTGAGTACAATTTTATTTTGATCAACGGAAGAACAATATTGGAGGATTACTGGTGTAGGTAGCCTCTCCTTTCTCTATGCCTAGCGGCCATATTTATAAATGTATCAAAAACGATCATCATTTGTTTATTACGTAACGGACAAGCCCGCATATACATTTCTATAACCTGAAATAAATTAGTAAATCAAGGCAGATTAACTAAAAGTAACAGCCTGTTAAAATAAGTACGTCACAGAGGCGATAAATTTTCTGTTGTATAATATTATTTTATGGTCTGTCCAATTAACGAGGCACAGTAGAGATGATGTTCACGTAAATTACGAAATAAAAACAGGGTAGGCTGCCGCTCAAGGGCCTTTATTGACTGATAAAATAAAGATTTATAGACATAATCAAATTTTAATATGCCACACATAATAATAAGGGTTTACTCATCAATATTCTGCAGATTGACATATTATGCAATGCCATCTCGTTTTCTAAAACTGCGTCTGGAAAATCACATTCTGAGGAGCTCATCTCAGAGACAACTGAACCGATTTTGAACAAATTAATATGTTGTAATCGTAAACAAAACATAACTACCAACGTTACTGTTTCTTGGTCAAATAGTTTCCAAATTTGACCGGGATCAAAAGTGGAGGTCCTCTAAAAGAAGAAAAAAATATTTCTTAGCTCTGCTTGACTTGTACCTTTTACTTTAGTGTTTAAAGTTAGTTGATACGATTGAAATAATAATATCAGGATTTCTTTAAGATATTCGTTTAATAGTTAAAAATATAATCAATTAAAACCAAAGAAATAATTGTATAAAATCTAACAAAAATTGCACGTTCCTTGTCAATGGCAAATGTTGCGTAAGCTTTTATAGAATAGAATCATCAAATGTTAAGCTGATGTAACAGTACCTTTTTAGGTTCAGTACGTATCTTCTCTCAGCATTAAATACTCCAGGAGGATATTTGCATAGTATAGTTTAAAACTAAATAAGGTATGTGATTACAGGTACAATGTAACAGTTCAAAAGCCTGTTCGAAGAACGCACAGGGTACGTCAGTATAACTGGTGTTTGGAGATTCCACCACGTTGTCCAACTGAAAATGTTGTGATAGAAGACACATTTGAAACAGAAGTGAGTAATTCTTCCCCGATACAATAATTACACTTGCAAATAATCTTATGTATCAGAAAAAAATAATGTCTGTCTGTTCGTCTGTTCCGGACCTATACGTTCCTGTACCAAAAAAGTTTAAAATGGAAAATGTATACAAAGCTCGCTGCCCTTGCCCCATTACATCACACACCTTTACGAGGTACGACAAAAATTACGAAATTCAACTTTTCAATTTCGTAATTTTTGTCGTGCCTCGTAAAGGTGTGTGATGTAATGGAGCAAGGGCAGCGAGCATTGTACATTTTTCCATTTTATAACTCTGGTGAGCTTTTGTGATCGCGCACGCGAAGGCTCGTCACTAAAAAAAAAATAATTCAAAGTGTAAAAACATTGAGTTTTCAAATGGCACCGCTATACGGTGGAGCCGAAGACTTCATTACTGCGGGGAGGGGCTGAGCCTCGCGAGGAAAGACTAAAACGGTGGAGCCGAGGGCTACTGTTGTCGCTGCCGAGCGGGGTTCAGTTCCGTGAGACAGGCTTCACTGTTGTTGTAGCTGTCGTAATTCATTTCAATCGCGCGCGAAACCGCGGGTAGTCACTAGTAATTAAATAAAAAACGCAGTGAGTTCCCGCGTTCCCAGCATTGCTATCAGTTGTGTAAAATATTCAGATAAAAGTAAATCGCGAATATACCGACAGACACTAGAAACGAAAAAGAATTTTTATATTATAGATGTTTACACGAGTTTGCCGTGCTATGACGGATGCAAGGGGTAGTTGACCCACAACTAATTATTATAAACGACAGTAGTTTTAATTGAATTTTTTAATGACAGACTTCGGTCATCGTTAATTAATTACCGTATTAAATAACGTAAGCTTATTAATTTTTTATATGTTTATAATTTACATAATTTCACGAGTACATTATTTCCTTGTGAATTTGGCAAACGAAAAACTGCATGTTATGTATTAATTGACATTTTAAACTAAGTCAGTATATTGAATAATTCTATCACGTATCGATCTGTAATGATAATGCCCTGCCCTATACAGGGAAGTTAAATAATATAAATATAGATATTGGTCTACAATAACTCCATACGTGTTGTTTTTCATTATTATTCACGTGTAAGAAGCAACACAATAGGCCCTTTTAGTAGGAGAGTTAGTGAACCATCCGAGTAACCCGTTTCCCACAAAGCTAGAAAATTTTTAAATGATATTTTATTATCCGTCATTTAAGAAAATACCGTTCTGGCAGGCATCTCGCGGTTGCGTCATCATCCCTTAAATTTTTGAAAATGTCAAAAAAAATTGTTTTTAATCTACTCCCACAAGGCTACAATTTTAATATGTTGTAATTTACATATGTTTAAGTGTAAAAAAAACATGCCAACCTATTTTGAGGGTTGCAAGTATGTGCCAGACAATAGCAAAGTTGTCATTGGGATAGTAATTCGTAACCTGCTCCCACAAGGCTAAAATTTTGAGGGCATGTTCTTTATGTTAGTTAAAGTCATCGATGCTTTTAAACATATTTGAAAATGACAGGGCTTGTCGCTTGAATAAATCGAGCTTTAATGAAAGTGTTCGGTGCTTCAAGCAATTAGGATCGACGCTTTGCCCAGATCTAGGAAGAGCGGTACCATCTTATTCAGTGTGCCAAGAGCAATATTAACACAGTTACAATACATCTTTAACTTTCTTCACGACATATGTCTGACATGCTGCCTTCAATATAATATCATAATATGCATATTACATATAATAATATTATGTAGCACTACCTTCAGTTTTCTTATTACACCATATCATATTATTATCGATTTATTTATATGATCTGAGTGAACGGTATTATTCAATTATTATCAATCAATAATATGATGTAATATGACATTCTACAGGAATTACGGATACGTAAGGTCAATTGTAATTTTTAACAAAAAAATATTATAATTTGCACTGATTTTTCACTCGGCACTTGGTAGAACATGATTAATGACAAATAGTAAAAACAAAAAACACGTGAAAATTCTACAAAATATTTTCTCTTCTCAACGATCGTTTCGGACATTCAGTTCATCATCAGGAGTACAGACATAATACACCGAAATATTTGAAAATGCAATTGTTTATAAAGGGTAACCGAAAATTACCTGTGTTAATCATAAACTTAATTATAGACTAATTGTAAGAAGGGTGATAAACGATTGTTGAGAAGAGAAAATATTTTGTAGAATTTTGACGTTTTTTTTAAATACAGAGAAGTCTCGTTAAGGCAATTTTTAAATAACGATCAGTTATCACATGACGCAGCATATAATGCTCTTGTAAGAATTTCTGCATTTGAAAACATGTAAATTTACAGAGCAGCAATTTGTCGTGTCGTCATGTGAGAATGGGCCTTCCAAATCAAAACCGAACATGCGTTATTACGCACTCGCCGAATCCATTCAACCGATTTTCATGCAGTTTCCACGAATAACTAGAGAAATATGTGCACCGAATCTCATTTAAAACGAAAAATAAAAAATTGTACCGAATTTTTAAGAATGAGGGTAAAACCATTAGGTTCCAAAATGCGTACAGAGTATACAATTTTGTTTACTTTGTCAGATAGAGGAAAAAACACGGGTCGTGTTCAAATGCTGTCCCGGTCATGTAAAAGACGAACTTACTGGACAGTGCATCAAAAACTGCGAAGACCAGTGCGTCCACGGAACTTGCAATTTCATGGACAGATGTATTTGCGACGCCGGATATCGAGGACAATATTGTGATAAAAGTAAGTTAAAAAAATTCTGTATAACTTTATACTTTCTGTATAACTGTATAAATTTCTGCATAGGCAACTCTATAGGCCCCACTCACGATCAAACTTCATGCCACAGTTCAGTGTTCAGTGAAGTTGGACCGATTAATCGAAAGACTGACTGGTACCACACACAGTTCATGCAAACTGCTCAGTTTTTTAAATTTTTTGTGTTCAGTTTGGT
The DNA here is from genome assembly GCA_963575645.1 of Xanthostigma xanthostigma. Lineage (NCBI taxonomy): Eukaryota > Metazoa > Arthropoda > Insecta > Raphidioptera > Raphidiidae > Xanthostigma > Xanthostigma xanthostigma. The sequence goes on along the minus strand of OY754470.1, from coordinate 2,025,029 downwards.
TCAGTTGTTGGCATACACTCGTCGAGTATAGATATATAAAATATATATTATATACATACTATAATATTATACTATAGATAATTAATAAGAACTAAATGAGTTATTTAAATGATGAGGATTGGCTGTTCATAGCTGTGGGATTGTATTTAAAACAGGGAAATAAGAAAAAAAAGAAGAATATGGGTGAAAAATTTGTTAGAAATGCGTGATTCAAGAAGTCATGTTTATTTGATTAATGAATCTTGAACCGCTTGATTGGAATAATTATTTACGAATGGATGAATTAACTTACAATTATTTATTGAAATTAGTTACCCTATTTATTAAGAACCAGAATACAAATATGCGAAAATCTATTTCTGTACAAGAAAGACTTGCAACAACATTGAGATTTTTGGCTTCTGGTTGTACAAAACACAGAACTCTAAAAACTGAACTGAAAAAAACCCACACACACAGCAGTTTACTTGAACACTGAACACTGAAGTCGTTCAAAAATCAAGATGCATTTGATGAGTTCATGCTTGACTTCAGTGTTGGTTTCAGTGTTTATTTGTCTCACACATTATCATGCTTCACTGAACTATAAGTTTGAACACTGAACTGTGGCATGAAGTTTGATCGTGAGTGGGGCCTATAAGGCTGAACCTACTATTTCTCTCAATCCTATGCCGATCGTAATCGGAAGAAAAGCAAACATCAAAATTATAATGTAGGTGCTTAGATTGGAAAGGTAAGCTTAATTTTCTACATTAAAATCTTGATGTTTGCATATCTTTCGATGATGGTCGACGTCGGCCAAAAGATATGAATTTGAAACCATAGAGCTGTGGTCGTGTCCAGTGCCGGATTAAGACTTCTTGATGCCCTAAGCATTTCTTGCCTATGAGCACTTATTTCTAACAGCAGTCTAAAAAAAATATAATAATACTGTCGGTCTCTGTCATGTTAAGTTTATAAAAAAAATTCAAATTGTGAATGTCATAAGCTTAAAATTGATATAAAAAATTTAAAAAGCATAGAATTTTAGGGGAGAAAAATTGAATTTTACAATTAATGCTCTCATTGAAAATTTGACTGTCTATAAAATCGGTTCTTAGGCATTTTTTAATTGAAAAAAAGTTTAAAAAAATGTAAAGTTAAAAAAAATTACGTTTTCATTTTCAAAAATAAATTATTATTTATTTTTAATTTCTGTACTTCTGAAGACAATTCTATATCAGTAGATCACATTTTTGAGAACCTGACAAAAAGAAAAAAAAAATTTGTTGACACGGTCTGGTGAGGTGCTTTTGATTTCTGAGTTGTAATTTTTGGTGCCCCCTGAGACGTGATGCCCTAAGCAATTGCTTATTTTGCTTAAAAGTTTGAATTAATGAATACCCTTTTTTTCAATTTCAGATTGTGCTGACGGATATTGGGGCCAAAATTGTGGAGAAGTCTGTCAGTGTCTGAACGGTGCATCGTGTGATTTCAAATCCGGAGAGTGTAGTTGCACTGTAGGCTGGACTGGTGTCAGGTATTGTATAAATTTATGACAACAATAGAAAAAAATTATCCACTTTTTTATGACTAATGTAAAAACACAGAAAAAATTCTTTGAATAATTTTTTTTTCAGATGTGATGTTTCGTGTCTAAATTATACTCAAAGCAACGAATGCAAAGACCCGCTTTCCTGTCAAAAACTTTCTGAAAAATGTAGATCTGACTATTTATTTTCAACGACAAACAACGGCAACGAAAACAGACTAATTGTTGGTACAACTAATAATTATGATCAGCGAAGATTCAGTTCCATTCAGCCTTTGATTTCAAAAATAAATTATCCCGTGGTGACGCTTCCCGGCCTAATTACAAACAGTTATGAACAAAGAAAAAATATCTCGGACATAGATGACAATAAACTTACAACGTCAGGTCAGTTTATTGTTATCAAAAAGACCGATACTGTTGAAAACAAAAGAAAAATGACGACGTTTCAGTCTGTCGAAATCGACGATTTGAATTCAAATGTTTTAAGCACTGGCGAGGACAATTCCGAGAGTCATCTAGCAGTTAAAACGGAAAGTACATACAGTTATGCACCCTACGTCGTTTCAGCTCTTGGTATAGCAGTGTTTATTATAATAGCAGTTTGTAGTTTGATTCACATCGAACGTTTCCGAAAGAAAAAGAAAACGCAACCAACAGATGGCACTGCACACGAATGCATTGACCGCACACCGACTGTTTTATTTTCTACGAATTTCCATACAGCTTTCAATTCTCCGTTACCCGGTAAGCTATTATTTTACTAAAAGATTGTTAAAGTTTCAAAATATTCTGTTAAATATTAAGTTATTACGCAACAATAATTTTGTTCCATTGAAATTAACCTTAATGACGTCATTAAATACAATAATATACAGATAGTAATAGATAATAATGAACGCAATGTACATGGACTCCGTGGCGCAACGGTAGCGCGTCTGACTCCAGATCAGAAGGTTGCGTGTTCAAATCACGTCGGGGTCAAATGATATTTTTGTTGTTTTTTTATATATTTATCGCTAAAATAATATTTTTTTTTTCAATAATACCGTTATTGTTAATAAAATTTGTTTATATATATTATTTTTATTTGCAGCCATACCACAATTACTTAACCCTTCTTACACGACAAGTCTAAATTGTGGTTCGACAGCAAAAGAAAATTGCGTAGATCATGTCACTGAAATAACATCAACATGTAGTTTACGAGGTAAACCATTTTTGAGCTAATTTTATTTAATTAAAGCGGTCCAGTTGTTTCTTTTTAATTTATAAATTGAAAGGCTGTTGAATTTTAATTTTAATTCTTCCACTATTGGTGATTTAAATACATTTTTCAGGCCTACGATTTGTCCAAAGCCTAAACCGCATCAAAATTGAAACGGGTTTATGAATTATTTAAATTAAATTTTATAGATCAACATTAAGGCATATTTACTCTATAAAGCAATTAAAAAAAATCATGGGTATAGATTTTCTGCATAAATGGAAAAATTAATCTGATTTGCATTCACAATAATTAGTATGACCTATAAATTGCCTGGGCTGGTGTGCTATCAGTCGATCATCATTTTCATTTGGCAGCTTAAATATTGGCACGTTGCCATAATTAGAATTAACCGCTATGTAAACGTTACAGGCAATGAAATCACGTCATAACAGTAGCAGTAAATGGTCTAAATTTAATAAGATTTTTTAAAATATGGCTACCTAGAAAATTACATAATAACGAATCAGTAAATGTAACAATTTTTTTGCCCTGTGTAAATTCTTCCTAAAGGTCACTGCACACGAGGCTGGTTTTGCCGCTAGATTCCTGGCTAGATTTGGTTGCTAGGTTTCAAGCGTGCTGGATTTCGTGATGGCTTTTATGCGTTCGTTTCACGCGACGCGTGTTTTAAAGCTTTCATTGGTTAGCGCGCAGTGATAGTTTGAATGTTAACAAAAGTTACACTATGACGCCGTGTTTGTTTGTCGGTCACGTGACAAGATACTGTTTTCCGATTGGTTCTTGCTGAAAATAAGCATGAAAAATAGCCTCGGTTCTAATTTTGTAATCGATCTTGGAATCACGCACGCGAGTCTGCAGTGACGTCATTTCCATACTCGTAACCCGCACGGCAGCCAGCCCAAGTCCTAGCAGTATTTCTAGCGACAAAACCAGTGTGCAACGGCCTTTAACCTCTGTTGTTTATATTTTGCTAATGAATTTATCTGATGTATGTTTTGATATTGATATTGATATTTATTTTCGTCAATTTGTAGATACAAAATATCTTTCTGACATGTCAAGAATAAAAGAAAACAATAGTTAAAAGTTAGACATTAGAATTCATTAATATTATAGAGGCACGCTTCGGTCAGAAATATTTTAATTTTCTTTTCCGACAAACTTTTTAAAGATGTGGGCAATTTATTATAAAATTTTTGTGATATGTAATGAAAGTTTTTCTGTGTACTAGACAGATGACATTTTGGCAATCGTAATGCTTCTTTATTCCTAGTATTGTAATTATGGTTATTATTACTATTAAAAGATGAGATATTTTGTTTTGCAAACATTAACAGATGATATAAGTATAAAGAAGGTAAAGTCATTATTTTAAGATCTCGGAAAAATGGTTTGCAGTGCTCACGAGGTGCAACACGAGCTAAAATGCGAATAGCCATTTTTTGTATTTTAAAAACTCTATGTATATGCGTTGAGCTACCCCATAATAATTGACGAATCCTGCGTATAACTCTTTCGGATAATAAATATATTCTATTTTATTATTGTGAAGTATGACTCACTTCATAAATTATGAATTTGTAGTAGTGTGTTTGCTTACATAATAAAGTTGACAGTTTTCTTTTTTTTTTTCGAAAATATATATGTAGTAAAAATATTTTTAACAAAAAAATTGAACCGACTTCAAAAAATATGCACTAAAAAGTAAAAAATAATAATTATTGTTATTTTTGGAGTCGGTGTCACATCGGAATTCGAAAGTAGCAATTTAAATCTTACATGTCTCTAGTTCTCGGAATAGATTTCATTTTGGCTGACACCGACTCCAAAAATAACAATAATTATTATTTTTTACTTTTTAGCGCATATTTTTTGAAGTCAGTTCAATTTTTTTGTTAAAAATATTTTATTTTTTACTTTGTAGTGTTAGATAAAGTATTGCAATGAGTAGGCCAAGTATGCGTGCCTTTGAAATTTGAGAGTTTCCCTCGATTTCCCCGGATTCCACCATCAGATCCTGACTTGGTTCCGATGGGACCACCTCGGAAGTGCACTCTTTCGAATAAAAAAAAAATATGAAAATCGGTCCATAATTGACGGAGAAATCGGTGTACATAAAAAAAAAAATAGAAAAAAAATATATACAGTCGAACATAGAACCTCCTCCTTTTTTGAAGTCGGTTAAAAATCATTTAAATGATAACTTGTTTCAGAAGTTTACGAATCGCATTACGATCATCCTCAATCATCGCTGTATCGAAACATCGAAGAACATTTGTACGATGAAATACCGGCTTCACGAGAGCCGAAACCTGTCAACAGACTCCAACCAATCACGTGTGACGAATGTTCAAAAGAGCACCGAATTAATAACATTGCGAGTGCGCTTGACTTCACAAAACCCGCCAATAAAACACCGCCGGAAGAATTTAAAATAACGTTTTGAAAAATCTTTGTGACAGTAATTTATGTGTACAGTTATATATTAACAAATAATTTAAATTTAGTTTGGATTCTCATGAGATATACGAGAATAAGCTAAAGTCTTATTTCGAACCTATTTTCTACTTCAATACCATCATTTATTTAACCTAGTAGTACGAAGAATATGTCAACAGGCGCGGTCCGAAGGGGGGGGTCACAGGGGACATGACCCCCCCCAAAATCTAAAGTCAAATTGAAAAATCTCAAAAATTTGCCAAATAATAAAAGAAAATTTTTAGCTACAATACAAAAAGACGACTTTTTTTATTAGTGTAGTGAGTGACCCCCCCCAAAATTTCAGGCTGCGACCGCGCCTGTATGTCAAAATACAAGACACGAACATTTGGAAACATGTATTAATACCAAAAATATTATGTTTTGTTATCAAAAATTCAAAGTTTTACGAAAAATTTCGATTCGTAAATTTTATACGTAGAACAATAATTTTCGTAATAAACATTTACCGGTTATCTTGTCAAGGTCTTGAAACTGTCTTAAATATATTTAGACGAAATAATACAACAAAGTGGTCTCAACAAATTAAACATTAAAAATAACCTGAATAATGATCTTAATTAATTAGATGTTTAACTTGCAATTAACATTTTTTATTGTTGTATTTTACTTAAAGAACGTTTACAAATTTATATCACCTTTGTTCCAACCTCTCTGCAAACTAATATTATCGTAACAGTCTTGCGTAATTATAGCTCAAAACCGATACAACCAGTTTCGTTTCAGCTACTGCGCAAGACTGTGACCGTTTGCCGAGAGGTTTGAACAGAACTAATATTGACTTAAAAAGTAAATTTCTATACAGTTTTAGTATAAAATAAATACTAGTACTTTTTACAAAACGAAAACTCAAGAATCCTGAGTTACGATTTTCAGTCAATAAAAAGAAATGTATAGCGGAAGTATTTTAACTGAGAGCAAATATAATAATCACATTTTTGTAAATCACATTTGTATTTTTATAGAACGTTGAATAAAATCTATTTAAACTTATATATTTTTTTAAGCATATCACTATTTTCCAAGAAATATATCAATATCTGTTTCCGAACGATAAATAATTACAGAATAAAAAACTTTACATTTCCGGTTAATGCAAAAATGATAATTACTAGAAAATTCCTGAAATTTGTTTCTATCAAAACGCATTATACTCTGTGATTTGTGAATAGTATAAATTAAAGAGAGAGAAAAAATAAAAATAGGTACAGTAGTGACGTAAACATAGCTATTGCACCTTGAACACTCCTTGAACTATCATGATTCTTTATTAAGTTTTTGTAAAGTTTACGGAGAAAAACTAGTCCACATAAAAAACGGTACATTAACCCAAAAATTATTGACTTTAAAATTAAAAACTCGACTCGCGTTTTCGATTTCGTTCTCGAAAAACGAAATACTAAACAAAAAAAAAGTAAATGAAACACTCTTGTTACTAACATACAGACAGTAATAACAATATAATATTATACGCAAATTGTATGTTTACCGGTGGACGGTGTACAACCAGTGCTGGGTTGCAGAAAGCATTGTCAAGAAATCTGATTTGACAATGACTGTAGATTGTGATCGTATAATTACAGTTTTTATACATGCAGCAGCAGTCTAATGACGTATAACTCTTTACCATGCACAACATTAAATTTGAACTCGCACAAAAACATAGAAAGGTAGAAAGGTAGAAACGAGCACCAAGGCAATTTTAAATAAAAGGCTTGATTTTTTTTTATATGAAGTCAACCAATTCGGAAAGTTTTAGGGGGGGGTGCCCGATTATTTAAATAAATAAATGACTTCAAAAGTAGGCATATTTAAGATTGACTTTATGGTAAAACGGTAGATGGATGATATGTTTTCATTGATTTCTCCAAAACTAGTCAGTGGAAATAAAAAAAAAAAAAACTATTTAAATTAAAGTTAAAACCTTAATAAATTATTGAAAACAAAAAAAAAACCGTTGTGCCCGACTAATTAAAAAGATATTTAATTAAAAAGATACATATCATCCAACTACAGAAAAATAAAAAAATCAACTTTTTTATTTAAATTTGCATTGGTGCTCGTACTACCTTAAGCCAAATTATGACCAAAATGTGCGTAGTTCGAAGTGGAAAATTGCCATTTCAATCCATCAGTTATTTTTCGAGCAAGGTTATAAAATTCTACTATGCTTTTCTAATGGAGAAATATGCATGAGCGCAATCTAAGGTCATTGCCAAATCAGAATTCCGGATAATTATTGCTTTCTGCAACCCAGTACAGGTGATATAAAAATCAATAACGAAATAGAAAAACATAGGTACATACAAAGTTTACTTTTCTATTCCGAGAGATATAATGCTTCTATATTTCATTGAGTTTTCATAAAATGGAGACTTATTTTTTTGTTTGTTCTGTGTAAAAAAAAAAACAATATAATATGCAAGAATACCTGCGACCCACGTGTCTATCAATACTAATAAAATATCACTTATATCAACCAACGTTGATTCTCAATTATATTTAAAACAGTCTAAATCTTACTGTGAAAGTGTAAAAGTTTTATTTTAAACGAAATTTTTTTCTTACAAAATATAACATTATTATAACAACACGTTTTTAAAACACGATTATTAATAAACATGTGTTAATTAATAGACGAAATTTCGATTAAAATACATCCGACGTCATCAGGTCTATTTTTTAATGTATTTATTGTTGTCGAGCGTGTATAGATATTGTAGATTATAATAATATTTATATTCCAGCTGGAATTATGGAAACTATATTTTTTCGACCGCTAATCTCAAAATATTTCTAGCGAATTTCGATTATGAGTCTTTGGATCAATGTTATATCGGTAAAATAACAGTTCATCGATCCATCAGTCTCAACTATTTCTTCCGCGAACAAACTTTTTAACATTCTGGATTAGAACATTTTGGGTAAATATTATTTAACAATATCTGTCAGTATCAAGTATTGTTAAAACGATGAGAAAAAATAGTGATAATAGTTGTGACTGAATAAAAAAATTATCTAATCCTCCGTATCCTTCCTGCAAATGTCTGCAACGTTTTAGAAAGATTAAAAATTTGTGCATTATAACACATAAAACACTCGGACAACGCAGTACATATACAAAATAAATTGTGTTAAAATGGCGTTTTTGTTATTGAGTATTCTTTCAACAATATTTTTAATTGAAAATACGTTAGTTATTGGACATCCAACTACTGATAGTACTATAAAAAATGTAACAGCAAAAGTCGGAATCTGTGAAATAGAAGTGCCGTAAGTTTTTTCATAGAAAACATTTTATGTTGAATACATTCTTCCCACTAATATATATTAGATATCGTGTCCATCAGGATAATAATTAATAAAAAATCGTAGGACTGTGGACAAAAATTAGATTTATTAATTGTACGACGTTTCGTGTATAAATTTAGACTTTTTCAAGTACAATAAATGTGAAAATTTAAAACAATAATCAAATTTTCACATTTGTACTTGAAAAAGTCTAAATTTATAGACGAAACGTCGTACAATTAATAAATCTAATTTTTGTCCACAATCCTGCGATTTTTTATTAACTTCCCACTAATGTAAATTTTTTATGGAACAGTGACAAATATAAAAAAAAACTATAACTTGTAGGTATAGTACGTGACATTTTACAAAAAAAAAAAATAGCTGATGATTTGCGTTATTATTTATAATTTTAAAATTGTTCATATTTTCAAATATCGATTGTACTGTATTTCAGAGTTGCACAAATTCTAAACGTTACTGATACGAAAATTATTCTACCACGTGGAAATGGAGTAAGTAATCAAAATAATATTTTTCTAATAACAAAAAATGGAAAATATTTATTTACATTTATAAGAAACGGATAAATGTCTTGTTAAAACCTCCCCGTTGGGACAACAAAGAATTTCGTGAGACGACAATCGGCTCATCATTCTAAATACAGACCGTTATGAGGCAATCTTACAATGAGACATAGATTGTTGTCTCCTACAACAATCTGTGTCTCATTGTTAGATTCTTTGTTGTCCCAACGGGGAGATTGTAGCACTATTTAAAAACATTCGAATATTTCCATTTGTAGACAAGAGAAGGTTACAGTCGAATTGAAGTTTGCTGTAAAGGGTACAAGCGACATCCTCAAATCTTCAGGCGCTGCGAGCCGCAATGCCTGGGCGATTGCATTAATGGAAAGTGCGTTGCACCGGACACATGCGTGTGTCCTTCGGGATTTGTTAAGGATCTGGGAGGCAATTGTCAACCGACATGTCCGACCGGATGCTTGAACGGTGTTTGTATCAAGGGCAAAAACTTCGAATGCTCGTGCAATCTTGGATTTATGCCTGATCATACGGGTAACGATTTAAGTTATTTAATTTTCCAATAAATAATACATTGCTTAGATTAAACATTGGGATCATTTCAAAAATTTCAAAATGTTTTATGAATAAATGTTGTGGATAAAAACTATTATAAGATACCTAGGCAACATTATTGTAGGTACCAACAAAATATGCATAAAATTGCAAACATTTCCAAAACCACTAAAATCAATATTTACGTTTTAAAATGGACAATTTGTCCTGACTTAGAATTTTCGAACCTGTCACCACACAATATGGACCAAGGAAGTAAAAATTAACAAAAGAAAAAAAAATAATATAAATTTATTTTAGGTCACATCTGCGTTCCAATTTGCTCCAAAGGATGTGGTAATGGTAATTGTACGGCACCAGAAACATGTGTTTGCAGCGAAGGGTTCGTCCCAAACAAAAACGGGCAGTGCGATTTTTATTGTGAAGGAGGCTGTGAAGGAAAAGGAGAATGCATCGGTCCCAATAAATGTGCCTGCAAAGAAGGTAAATTGAGCTTCGTTACGTTTTTTTTTTTTAATTTAAAAGTTACACATTCAAGTTTAAAGCTCTTCCGACGCTACTTTTAAAGCTAAATAAAGCACCAAGAATCACAATAAAAACCCCGCGAAAGCATCTTTACAAATTTATATAAATTACGTAATGTTTCAAAAAAACCTGCAGGATGTGGTGTGATTCTTGGTCTTCGACATTTGCACGAGTCCTTTAGCTTTAAAAATAGCGTCGAGGGAGCTGCAATGATTTTTAGACAAGGGGAAAGGATTTAAGATGAAGAGTCTAGGAAGTATTTGTAGGTATCTTAATACGAATATTTTTAATTTTAGGCTACACTCTTAAAAATGGCATCTGCGAGCCTCTGTGCCCGAGCGGATGTCCCAACGGCATTTGCGCTCAGCCCAACGTCTGCACATGTCTCCCGGGATATACTTTAGACAAATCAGGGACAAAATGTATTCCACACTGCGATCAGGCATGTTTGAACGGCGACTGTGTAGGACCGAACCAATGTGTCTGCAAAAAGGGTTATATTCAAGACCCGTACACGTACTATAAATGCGTAGCTCATTGTCCCGACGGATGCGTCAACGGGGTTTGTTCCGGACCGAACTTTTGTATCTGTAATCCAGGATTTATCAAACCACCAGGAGCACCCCAAAGCAACACGTGTATCCCAACGAAAAGCAAAAGATCTATCATTCGATACGAACTCATTCCTAGAGCCATGTATCTTCATAAGTAAATATCACTTAATTAGAAATTAGATTAAGGATTGAAGGCAGTAATAAACCACTCATGATTCAAAGAGTAACAACAATCACACAATACAACCGATAAATTTAACAATAAAATAGAGTGTGATTGTTATATGTATTATTCATTAATGATTAATTGTATGATGAGTTTGACGGAATAATCAGTTTCAGCCACATGCGGTCAACAATTGCATTTTTGACAAAAAAAATTTAATCAAAAACAAATCTTACATTCGCGAAAACCGAGGATCCGTTTGAGCCTATTTTCTACTCGCGGCCTTTTACATTACTTTAGTATTTTGAAGCAATAAACTCACAAAAAATATCTTTCATCCGTTTTTGGATTTTGAATTAATTTGAATCAAAAGTGTCTCTTCAATACATTTTTATTTTACACAGTCCCTACGGCATCGCCAGAAAAAAAATCAAAGCTCGGCTTTGACTGGAAAAAAATACCGTCGGATAATCTTATCACACGAGAAAAATTTGTTTATTCAACCATCATTAAAAATACCGATCACGAAGAAATTAATTAATTCTTAGTTAAAATGTTCATTAATTATTATAGTAGAATTTTTAAAACATGATTAAATATATATATATCATACTCATACCTATGTAGTTTACTAAAAAAATAAAGTTGAATTTTCTTACTATTTGATTTTCATGTTCTTCCTAATATCCCAGTCATTTCAAAAACTAAATTTTTGAATATCTAAAACCTCATTTAAAACGTTTTGAAGCAATTAATTCTCTATAATAAATTAATCAACGGCATTGTTGCTAATTTCATGTCTATTCACAAGATTTCTCAAAATTATTAACACAGGCCTAATCAATAATACAAACAAAAATACTTTAATTGCCTGATCATAACTTACAACTCATAAAAGTTGCTTTTAATTTTTCAATATCTTAGATACCTATATTCAGATGATTATTAAACCTCAATTTTCAAATTTCGAATCTAGAAGATTTTACATTTATTATCAAAAGAAACTAGAAATACAAAATTGAATTCTAGTCGTTCTAGTGTTCTTAAACGCTTCCCATTTTTAATACATTCTTCAATTTTTTAATGATAAAAAAATGAATATCAGATTTAGAGAAACTTACGAAGTGATAAGAGAAAAATTACATAAACAAAAAATACAGCAGAGTGAACTGAGAAAGTGTCAAATGAAATAAATATGAATCATAATTATCGTATAGTTTTATTTCATAATTTTGGATGATTTAGAAATGTAATCAAAAGACGGGTAGTTTAAAACTTTATCATATCCTGTTATGAACAAGCCAATGCTTCATGTAAGCCAAACAGAAACAACAAATAAAGTGTGAGTGGTATACAAAAATGTATAATGCGAAAGTACTTATAATATTAATAATCAGTTGGTTTATATTCATTCCAATTAATATCGAAGGACTTTTCTGTAAAAAAGGGTAAGTTCAAAATATTTTTATTTGATTTTATAGTAAAATTTAATGTGCAATCAGGTTTGCTCGCATTGCAATAAATCGTAGTCTCAAAAATTACAGAAATGAGCCATTTTATGATACATTTATGAAACCTTTTTTGTCCGTTCATATCACAAATGATACTGTTTCTCATTTTTATTTTCAATACCTATACTTAATCGATTTTCTAAGACTCATGCATATAGAAAAATTATTATTTTATTATTTTTAAAATCAGTCAAAAGCTGCCTCTCAAAATGATTAAAATTAAAATTTACAAATTGCAGTAAAATTATAACACATACGTTTATTAATTTTAGATACAAGAGAAGTGCAGTCAATGGTTTTAAATGTATACCTAAATGCATAAAAGCGTGCACTAATGGAAAATGTACTGCTCCTAATACATGCTCATGTGACAGAGGCTTTGTACTAGATCCACGAAACCGTTATAAATGTCTTCCAAAATGCACTCAAAAATGCCAGAATGGAATTTGCTCGGCCCCTGAAAAATGCACTTGTAACCGTGGTTTCATAGTAGATCCAAAAAATCGTTACAAGTGTCTTCCAAAATGTTCTAAAAAATGCGAAAATGGGTTTTGTTCGGCTCCTGAAAAATGCACTTGTAACATTGGTTTTACAGTGGATCAAAAGAATCACTACAAGTGCCTTCCAAAATGTTCGCAAAATTGCGGAAATGGATTTTGTTCAGCTCCTGAAAAATGCACTTGTAACATTGGTTTTATGATAGATCAAAAGAATCAATACAAGTGCCTTCCAAAATGTTCGCAAATTTGCGAAAATGGTTTTTGTTCAGCTCCTGAAAAATGCACTTGTAACATTGGTTTTACAGTAGATCAAAAGAATCAATACAAGTGTCTTCCAATATGTTCGCAAATTTGCGAAAATGGTTTTTGTTCAGCTCCTGAAAAATGCACTTGTAACATTGGTTTTATGATAGATCAAAAGAATCAATACAAGTGTCTTCCAAAATGTTCGCAAAATTGCGAAAATGGATTTTGTTCAGCTCCTGAAAAATGCACTTGTAACATCGATTTTACAGTAGATCAAAAGAATCAATACAAGTGTCTTCCAATATGTTCGCAAATTTGCGAAAATGGTTTTTGTTCAGCTCCTGAAAAATGCACTTGTAACATTGGTTTTATGATAGAACAAAAGAATCAATACAAGTGCCTTCCAAAATGTTCGCAAATTTGCGAAAATGGTTTTTGTTCAGCTCCTGAAAAATGCACTTGTAATACTGGTTTTATGATAGATCAAAAGAATCAATACAAGTGTCTTCCAAAATGTTCGCAAAATTGCGAAAATGGATTTTGTTCAGCTCCTGAAAAATGCACTTGTAACATTGGTTTTACAGTAGATCAAAAGAATCAATACAAGTGTCTTCCAATATGTTCGCAAATTTGCGAAAATGGTTTTTGTTCAGCTCCTGAAAAATGCACTTGTAACATTGGTTTTACAGTAGATCAAAAGAATCAATACAAGTGTCTTCCAATATGTTCGCAAATTTGCGAAAATGGTTTTTGTTCAGCTCCTGAAAAATGCACTTGTAACATTGGTTTTACAGTAGATCAAAAGAATCAATACAAGTGTCTTCCAATATGTTCGCAAATTTGCGAAAATGGTTTTTGTTCAGCTCCTGAAAAATGCACTTGTAACATTGGTTTTACAGTAGATCAAAAGAATCAATACAAGTGTCTTCCAATATGTTCGCAAATTTGCGAAAATGGTTTTTGTTCAGCTCCTGAAAAATGCACTTGTAACATTGGTTTTACAGTAGATCAAAAGAATCAATACAAGTGTCTTCCAATATGTTCGCAAATTTGCGAAAATGGTTTTTGTTCAGCTCCTGAAAAATGCACTTGTAACATTGGTTTTACAGTAGATCAAAAGAATCAATACAAGTGTCTTCCAATATGTTCGCAAATTTGCGAAAATGGTTTTTGTTCAGCTCCTGAAAAATGCACTTGTAACATTGGTTTTATGATAGATCAAAAGAATCAATACAAGTGTCTTCCAAAATGTTCGCAAAATTGCGAAAATGGATTTTGTTCAGCTCCTGAAAAATGCACTTGTAACATCGATTTTACAGTAGATCAAAAGAATCAATACAAGTGTCTTCCAATATGTTCGCAAATTTGCGAAAATGGTTTTTGTTCAGCTCCTGAAAAATGCACTTGTAACATTGGTTTTATGATAGAACAAAAGAATCAATACAAGTGCCTTCCAAAATGTTCGCAAATTTGCGAAAATGGTTTTTGTTCAGCTCCTGAAAAATGCACTTGTAATACTGGTTTTATGATAGATCAAAAGAATCAATACAAGTGTCTTCCAAAATGTTCGCAAAATTGCGAAAATGGATTTTGTTCAGCTCCTGAAAAATGCACTTGTAACATTGGTTTTACAGTAGATCAAAAGAATCAATACAAGTGTCTTCCAATATGTTCGCAAATTTGCGAAAATGGTTTTTGTTCAGCTCCTGAAAAATGCACTTGTAACATTGGTTTTACAGTAGATCAAAAGAATCAATACAAGTGTCTGCCAATATGTTCGCAAATTTGCGAAAATGGTTTTTGTTCAGCTCCTGAAAAATGCACTTGTAACATTGGTTTTACAGTAGATCAAAAGAATCAATACAAGTGTCTTCCAATATGTTCGCAAATTTGCGAAAATGGTTTTTGTTCAGCTCCTGAAAAATGCACTTGTAACATTGGTTTTATAATAGATCAAAATAATCAATACAAGTGTCTTCCAAAATGTTCCCAAAATTGCGAAAATGGTTTTTGTTCCGCGCCTGAAACATGCACTTGTGACAAGGGTTTTGTACTAGATCCCAAAAATCAGTACCAGTGTCTTCCAAAATGTTCTCAACCATGTCAAAATGGAAATTGTACTGCTCCTGAAATATGCACTTGCAACAATGGTTTTATACTAGATGCAAAGAATTCATACAAGTGTCTTCCAAAATGTTCTCAACCTTGTCAAAATGGCAATTGTACTGCGCCTGAAATATGCACTTGCAACAATGGTTTTATACTAGATGCAAAGAATCAATTAAAGTGTCTTCCAAAATGTTCTCAATCATGTCAAAATGGCAATTGTACTGCGCCTGAAATATGCACTTGCAACAATGGTTTTATACTAGATGCAAAGAATCAATTAAAGTGTCTTCCAAAATGTTCTCAATCATGTCAAAATGGCAATTGTACTGCGCCTGAAATATGCACTTGCAACAATGGTTTTATACTAGATGCAAAGAATCCATACAAGTGTTTTCCAAAATGTTCTCAACCTTGTCAAAATGGTAATTGTACTGCTCCTGAAATATGCACTTGCAACAATGGTTTTGTACTAGATCCAAAAAATCAGTACCAGTGTCTTCCAAAATGTTCTCAAGCATGTCAAAATGGCAATTGTACTGCGCCTGAAATATGCACTTGCAACAATGGTTTTGTACTAGATACAAAGAATCGATACAAGTGTCTTCCAAAATGTTCTCAACCATGTCAAAATGGCAATTGTACTGCTCCTGAAAAATGCACTTGCAACAATGGTTTTCTACTAGATGCAAAGAATCAATTAAAGTGTCTTCCAAAATGTTCTCAACCTTGTCAAAATGGCAATTGTACTGCTCCTGAAAAATGCACTTGCAACAATGGTTTTCTACTAGATGCAAAGAATCAATTAAAGTGTCTTCCAAAATGTTCTCAACCTTGTCAAAATGGCAATTGTACTGCTCCTGAAAAATGCACTTGCAACAATGGTTTTCTACTAGATGCAAAGAATCAATTAAAGTGTCTTCCAAAATGTTCTCAACCTTGTCAAAATGGCAATTGTACTGCTCCTGAAATATGCACTTGCAACAATGGTTTTATACTAGATGCAAAGAATCCATACAAGTGTCTTCCAAAATGTTCTCAATCATGTCAAAATGGCAATTGTACTGCGCCTGAAACATGCACTTGTGACAAGGGTTTTGAACTAGATACAATGAATCGATACAAGTGTCTTCCAAAATGTTCTCAACAATGCGAAAACGGTTTTTGTTCGGCTCCTGAAACATGCACTTGCAATGAAGGATTTACACGTTACTCTGGAAATAATTTTGTCTGCATTCCGAAATGTGACCAACCATGTATCAACGGGACATGTACTGCTCCGGGGATATGTTCTTGCAATAAAGGCTACGTACCGGATTCTTCAAATCTGTTTACGTGCGTTCCAAAGTGCTCCAAGCAATGTACGAACGGATATTGTATAGAACCAGAAAAATGCAGTTGTAATGAAGGTTATACTTCCGATATTTCCAACACTTCAAACTGTAATCCAAAATGCAGCTGTTCTTGCTCAAATGGAACTTGTATTGAAGGCGATAGATGTTTATGCAATCAAGGGTTTCAGTTAAAAGAAGACAATAACTGCTACCCTGTTTGTAATGAGAACTGCACAAATGGGAATTGTATTTCACCGAACACTTGTTTTTGTTATAATGGTTACGTATTATCCAATGGTAATTGCATTAAAACAAATGAAGATTATGGCAATTGCGATACAAATTGTAATGCACTGGCAGTTGTTTTACAAAGCAGGTATGGAAATCTTTATGTATTTTATTTTTCCTGAGACAAGGTACCTATGTAAAGTTTAATAATGTTGATGGTTTATTTAATTCAAACGTGTTTTTTTTTTTTAGATGGACATGGAGTTTTCTAGGAGTAATCGGTTTGTTAATCATATTAACCATATCAATAGTGATAGCATCCACTACATGTTTTGATACAGAAAACTTTTCAGAAAAAGAAGATTCTTTGAGTAAGTTTCATGGCAATAAAACTGAAACAAACAACAAATTATTATAATTACATTTGTTTTCTTTTCTCAGGTGACCCAATATTCATTGTATCATCCGACATTGCACAATTTGGAAAAATAATTGACATACAAGATACTAACGTTTAATTCGACAGATTTTCTCAAATAAAATTTATTGTTAAATTATTTATTTTATTTATAATGCAATATAGTTAGTTATCCAAATTTAAAAAATAGTAGTTACATTTTTAAACCGTTGTTATCCTAGAAAACAATAACTTCAGAAAAAATATTAACATAATTTTGATGCTGTCAATGTTTACATAAAGTTACAAAATTTAGCCACCGTGCTGTGCGAAACAATATTGAACAGAGTTCTGACAGTAATTTACACCAAGGAACCAGTGCCGTAAATAATAATAATAATATAATAATAATAATCTTTATTCATATAGATGTCATAGCGACAACGAATGCGTCAGTTTACAATATAAAATTTACAATATTAATAAAAATCATATGGGCACTTTTCAATTAAGTACTCTGTACTCTAAGGCGATTCCAACAGAGCCTAGGCACAGGGCGCCGACCCTGGAGGAATATTTTTTAAGGGCGCAGTTACAGAAACTCGCACCGGCCAAATCTTGAATATGATATCCCAGCATGTAAAGAGCTTGACACTGTCTTACGATCAACTATTGTAAAATATGATAAAAATTAACACCTATGAACTGTAAGGGAATCAATCTGACACTAATTTACCGAAAGGCCCAACTCTGCAGGTATTTCCTCTACCGGTATAATTTCCTCTAATTAATTTAACATAAATATAAAAATATTGTAATTTTATTTAGACGGGATGTTGATCTTTCTTAAGAGAAAGTGTGTTTTTTACTTGCCAGTTTTTTCACAATATTCAAAGTATTGTGGAGTTGAAGATAGGTGCCGTAATTGGGTTATTACATAAACATATACGAAAAATCATGTACAGATCTTTTAGTTAGTTGTAAAGTTACGTATATTTCAATTTTTTCTCGTATAAATATCCATCACAGGAAATTATCATCTGAACACGTAAAATGTTTTTTTTTTGTTATATTCTATAAAGGAACAAAGCTTTCTTTTCAAATATGAAAGAATCGACGTCTTTTTATTATCCTTATTTTTTTAACTTAAATGAACTAAAATTTAAATAAAAGAATCGATTGTTATCAAACAATAATTAATATTCTTTTTCTACTATTAACCGCAAGCTGAGTTAGAAAATTAACCACAAAAATAAAAATTAATAATTGTGTATAAACAAATAACGGAAGAATAAAAAAAAATGTTTCTCTGTGGGTTTTGTACCTACTCCTGACTATTATTAGGTCGGAAATATGAAAACTTTTCTATTTTCATCGAAATTACGTACGTGTGTAGGTACTAACTTTTATATGGATTGGAAGTATTCCTGCGGGAAGATTTTATTTCATAAACGGTTTATTATACAACAACTAGCGGTCCGTCCCGGTTTCACCCGGGTGCATTAGATATAATTCTGCAAAATGTATTTCATTTGCGGTCCGGCGTCTGAACCAATAGCTTTGAGCAAATTCTACCAAATTTGCTTCTGAACTAATAGCTTTGATTAAATTCCCTCATGATCGTTACATGTTACTAAAACAGTTTTTTTTTGGAGAAAACACCGGAATTTTGTACAAAATATTTAACAACTATTCTATAGCGTAAGTTACACCAAGCAAGACACATTTGCAAAATTTCGTTTCGGAGATTAGCGCGGTCAAAATTGAGACACGAGAATTTTAGATCGATGGAGACAAAAATTAGATTGGAAAATCAGTCCCATACTTCCCATTTATTACTAAACTAGTCGTTACCCACGGTTTCGCATGCGATTGAGACGAAACACGGATGCATTCCCATTATTTGGCATAATATCGATGGCGTAAAGCCGCACACCTTTCGATGAAATACACAATTTATGTATCTTGAGAAATTTGGAGTAGCAGAGTAAGTAGTCGTCTTAATTACTTTCTGCAACATTTGGCCCGTGCAGCTCAAACTAGTAGTCCAGTTCTTGATGTCTATGGATAAGTGGAGATTGCTAAGTATGAATCGTAATAGTTCACATAGCAAGCAGAATGCTAATTATTGTAAATAATTACATGGAACTTTTAATCCTGTATTCTCTGAATTATCTAATATATAACAGATGAATCATTCATTACAGTTTTATAGTTGTTATCATAGAAGTACATAATGTGTTGCACAGATACATCACAAGTATATGTACAGTAGACTGTCTTAAAGTCAGCGTCTATGGAAAAGCTACCAGGGAAGCAAACGTTGACTTGGAACCAGTCTCTTCTCTTTAGGAAATCTTTATTCCAACTAAATATATTTTGCGATCTAACTTACCACGGACTATTAGATGAAGGCTTGTTAGGCTCTTTTCATATTTTGTTTATCAATTTACAATCTATATGTGCCTTTCCCCGGTTTGATCAAATTAACGTTCCGCTATTTAATTTTCAGAAGTAACCCATCCTGAAAACAGTCTTTGCAAGCACAATTTTGCTTCATCTACGGACAGGGTAGTAAGGTGAAAAGAATAATGCAATACACTTTTGAAATATTTACTTGCCTTTTGCGCCCTACTTAAAATTCATAATGCTTTCCCAGAAATTTCGATCTAATTAAGCCCATGTCGTAGTAAGTAGTAACTGCGATGTGCAGGAGCCACGAATTGTAACGGTTAAAAACAGTTAGGCGCTAGAAGGGGAACGCACGGAACGTCATAACGAGAGGTTACTGTATCATCGGTAATTATTATCACAGGAAGAAGTATGTATTGCGTTTTTGCACTGATTAGCGATTATCAGCAAGTTGATATGTTATACAGTAAATGCAAGTATTTTTTTGTATATCTTTGATATAACCGCACAAACTGCCAGTGGCCTATTTATAATAAAATTCAAAAATTAAAAGTGAATCAATTTATAAAGTTAAGGTAAGATAAAATATTAATTTATTACAGTCAACATTGATAACACGTCAAATTTATTTTTTCAAATCATAAAAGTAATTCACAGCCAAGATTTTTTTCAAAGCCCGTTCAAAGAATTAAAGTTTGTGTCTCTAATATTAACCCAGAGAATATACAAATACAGAATATAAATTCAACTAGGGGCGACGCATGTATGCTTTCAACATAAATATGTGCATAGCATATGTCCATAATTATAAGTATATGTTAATCAAACAATTCAGAGGCGTAGATATAAGAGAAGAAAGATAATTTTATAATCAGATTGAAAAGAAGAGTAACAGTAACAATTAATTAATTATTATTATAAAGAGCAAACAATCAAAGCGGGTGAACTCGACTGAACGAATGAAGTGCAATGTATTGAAAGCAACCAACAGCTAGGATCATATTTTATTCCTAGTATCATTTCATTTTCCCAATTCGTTATTAAAAAAATCAATCAATACTTTACTCTAGTAAGTAGATGGAGCCTCGGAACTGTGGTTTTTGTAACAGAGTAACCAGGAAAATATATAAAAATAAAAAAACTCGATAATAAATTTTTGTCAATTTGTCTTTTGGTGTAGGTACTTATTGTACGTAGTTTTCAGGTGTGCATCTATATGCATAACGTATATCAGCGTTGGGCAACCTCGGCTCTCCAGGAAGCTCCCATAAGCGAGTGTAAGAGTGAGTGAAGTACATTTTTGTTACAGCTGAAAACTATCTCACTTGAGGTCGTGACGAACAATAGAGATTTAGAGTTGATCGCTCTTCGGAAGTGATTGGTTGCCCAGCGCTGACGTATATAATAGACCATTGTGACACCTCAGAAAAAATAAATATTACCTGTCTTTTAAGCCATATGTGTTCAGAGACGGCTCGTTACGACAAGGTCAATGTCTTTCCTTAAAAAAAAAATCGTTTTTTTGCAAAACTAAAATTTGGACGTGGGGTGCTGTGTTTTGGTAACAAATATGGATATTTCGAAACTGTCACATTGAAGAAAATATTTTTGTGGACTTCAGTTTCTACTTCAATAGAATATTACGCTTCGGCTAGCCAATTATTGACAAAAAAATTGCTATATAATGTTAGTTTACATAAAAAATATTATTTATAACACGAAAATTTTAATTTCTTCAAAAGAATCAGTAATGAATTAACGAATAAACACAGGTAAAAACCAAAGATAAAATTTGAACTCTTAAAATATTATTGAAGCTAGATTTATTTTTCCATTTTTTTTTTAAGACAGGACATTTGTGAAAAAGAATTATCATTTAAAATTTCCCATTTATTACTTATTTTGTTCAATTTGAGTGAAACGTATTAAATAAGGAATTCAGTGTCAACCGTTTCACAAAAGGTCTACGAATAGATTTGAATTGAATTTTTCTATAGATCACTGTTTTGTACCACCACTGGTAAATTATACCAGGCCGTAGCGGACCACGCATGTCTAAAAAGAAATAAAGGAAGGCAACAGACACACAGATCATCGTTCTTAAACGATTCATAAGTGATTCTAAAAAATAATTAATGAATGAACTGTTTCGTACTTCAAAAGTTTTACATAATTGTTAAATGATTAAAATATTGAATTAAAAGCGTATACAAAATTAATAGAGATGCTATTTTTAGATTTTAAAATTAGAACGGGCTATTTTTCTTGTTAGGTCTTCTGCTTGTTCTGAGCAAGAACCAATCAGGAAACAGTTATCTTGTCCCGCAAACAAACACTGTGCCAAAGTGTGTGTTCTGCTCAGAGACAATAAATGTCGACTCTGCGCGCGCACCGAACCTACCTATACAAAACAAGCTTGAAAAGACGCCTCGTGTGAAGCAAGCACATAAAAGCAATCAAGAAAACTAGCAGTCAAATCTAGCAAGGAATCTAGCGGCAAATCCAGCCTCGGGTGCAGCTGCCTTTAATGTTATCTCAAAAAGACCCAATATTGTGATTATATAAATTAATGTGAGACATTACGAGAAACAGGACGGAAATTATGTTTTTTTTTTTGCGGAAAGTTTCACTTACAAATAAAATAAAAACCGTTCTCAATGTCTAGTGACTTTTTTTTAACCAACGATAAGTTTTGTGTCACTTTATTGAACCGTTTTATAATGATTTTAAATAGTATTCAAAGAGTCGATTCACAAAATAAAAACGTATTCCTAACATCAAACAACCGAGCTTGATTTGTAGTGGTGTTGGTATCTGGTGTTAATCGCGCAAGTTCCATGCAAACAATTGTGATAAAATATTAATTAAATTCGTGATTATTAGTTTTTCACGCAGGTAAAATAAAATTTTCCAAACTATTTTGTTATTTCAAAGAACGATGAACGAATACTTGTTTGTAAACAAAGCAACTGTGATCTATAAAAAAACTTCTGTGAATACATATCGTAATATTTTATTGTTCCAAGGAAAGGATCCATAAATATACGTAGTTATTGTTTAGATAAAACTTAAAATACTCTGATACTAACAAAATATCAACTTTTGTGACGGTTTCTTAGCGAAAGTAAAAAAGATTTTCAATAGTTTCTTTTTTGTTGATATAATTTACGAAAAAATTGTATTGTTCGTGTAGAATTAAATCTTGAATAGTAGTTTCATGAACAAGGATGATACGATTTCAGTGTAACGATTTTTGTTATTTCAGACATGGACCGCCTTACAATAAAAGTGTTAATTTTCTTAGGGTTAGTCTCAATATGTTCTACTGTGACAATACCCGGAGTATGCAAAAAAGACGTAGCGTAAGTAATCATTTAACTATGCATAAAATAAAGAAGCCCTATAGAAAAAAAATATATAAAACAACTCCTTATATAAAGTAGAAAACAATACACACTGATTAAAACACGAACTAAAGTGAACAAGATGACTAAATTGCAGAATACGCATTCTTAGAAAATCTGGTTTGAAATGACTTTAAATCATTATAACCATATTTTAGCTGAGTATAGCCTAACTAACAATTAGACAACTAATTATTTGATCTGCCAATTATTTTTTTATATGCAAGGAAAATCAGCTGAATGGTTTGCTTTATAAGACTAAAAAACCCTGTGTATTGTTTTAATGTCAAAATGTGATCAACAAAGTATTGTCATAAATAGTTTCAAAACGCAAATTAATACCGTGCCAAGGGCGTAGATATGGGGGGTAAAGGGGGTAGCTACCCCCTCCCCAGGATCATAATAATAAAAAAATAAAACTGAAAAAAATACGAATACCTGGCTAAAAAATAAAATTTATAAATACTTTTTGATAAGGAATATGTTAAAATTAGTTTGGGAATTAATATTTTGCTTGACACCTTCCTTCGTGAGTATTCTTGTGTGATATTAATAAAACTTAATCAAATATTGATTTTTTTTGTGATCCCCTCCCAGAAAAAAAATCTACGCCCTTGTACAGTGCTCATTCGCCCAAAGTCTAACATCTCGGTTTTGACTAGCTCCGTAAATGATGATGCATTTAATAAGTATTATTTTATCTTACTTTAGATACGAAGTGCCAACTTACATACCGACAAAAAATTCTTACGATGATTATGTAAGAGAACCGTGTTATTGGCATCTGTTCACATGTAATATCAAAAGAAGGAACGTGGAAACAAAGATGATCAAAGAGGTATCTATGCAGTGTATACTATAATCATGAAGTCTGTTACCAGGAGACCTAGCTTCCGTTTAGTATCGCCATAGTTACCAATGTTGTTTAACTTCACAGACACTACACACATGTAAGCCATGAACGTGTATCCTTTACTCAGTATGTGACAGACATCGGTTTTATCGCTATTCTCGAGCTGGATCTCCTGGTTACAGACTTCATGACTATAATATAAATAGTTCAGATTTAAATCATCAAGTTGCCTCTTTTTATAAGTCGTTGCTCGTTGCGTCAATGCTTGCAACAGGGCCGCCAGAACAGGCTCAGCCCGAGTGGGTAGTTTGATTTTGAAAAAAAAATTGGTTGTCTGTAAAGTCGGTTTACGGACGATAGTTTTACGTGATAACGTATTCCGCTGGAATATCATATTTAATAATCACGCACAGGGTCAGGCGGAACGTTACACTTTTTTGTGCATGCAGCCGGTGTTTCATCTTTTTATATTGACGTGATTCATCAATTTATAAGACGTTATCACGTCAAAAGCCCCCCCCCCCTCTACCGCACCAACAAAAAATGAAAAATAGGAAACAAGTAAATGAACATAGGAATTGGTGAAATGAATTTATTTTTAACCGACGAAAAACAAAAACGGAGGAGGTTCTCAAGTCGACGCGTATATTTTTTTTTTTTTTTTATTTTTTTTTTTTTATTTATGTATGACCACGCATAACTTTTTACAGAGCAGTCCGATTTTGATAATTTTTTTTTTGTTTGAAAGGGTATACCCCGAAGTTGGTCCCATATAAATTTGGTAAAAAAATTCCAACCCTAAGGGTAGGAAAACAGGGGATAATTGATTGTTCACTCACTGATTGTAATGTATGACCACACATAACTTTTTACCGAGTAGTCCAATTTTGATAATTCTTTTTTTATTGGAAAGGGTATACCCCGAAGTTAGTCCCATATAAATTTGGAAAAAAAATTTCAACCCTAAGGGTAGGAAAACGGGATTATTGATTGTTCACTCACAGATTGTAATGTATGACTACGCATAACTTTTTACAGAGTAGTCCGATTTTGATAATTATTTTTTTATTGGATAGGGTATACCTCGAGGTTGGTCTCATATAAATTTGGAAAAAAAATCCTACCCTAAGGATGGGAAAATAGGGGTGATTTATTGTTCACTCACAGATTTTCATGCTGAGTTGTGTATTACAATTATAAATTATATAGCCAAAAAAAATTATAAAATAAAAACTTTTTAACAAAAAAATTAAACCGCCGAAAAACTGAAAAGCAAAAAATAATAAATCTTTTTATTTAACTAAGTTCTATCTAAGTAGTTGAACGTATGTGACAGTCTAGTATATCTAAGTAATTTTGAGTCGGCGTCAAACAATCAATGAACAAAGATCACTAAAAGAAATAAACAAATCAAATTAACAATGATACGTGAAATCTCCAGCGATAAACATTAACATTCCAAACATGCGCTCTCCACACGACCACTCGCAAAGACGTGTGCCCTCAGTGTGTGCCCGTTCGGGTTGCTCTGTCGCTGACATTAACTTGAACGCTCAGAGATTTTCGGCGAAGGATTGTTGACGCCGACTCAAAATTACTTAGATATACTAGACTGTCACATACGTTCAACTACTTAGATAGAACTTAGTTAAATAAAAAGATTTATTATTTTTTGCTTTTCAGTTTTTCGGCGGTTTAATTTTTTTGTTAAAAAGTTTTTATAGCTTAGACATTGTTTTGTTAATCACAGTCGCAACTTAATCTGTGCAAAATAAATGTGTCTATCGATTCAGCGCGCGATTTTCAAAAATCTATTTCTTCGCGCTAAATACTTGAAGTAAAAACAAAACCAACTTTACATTATAACATGGGATTAGTCTCGTTTTTGCTTTCGGGTAATTACCCACTCGGGATTTTTCCGAGTGGGGATTCCTCTCTATGCCCTCTTAGGGTGATGCCGGCCTTGGCTTGCAACCCTTGTCGTTACAAATCCCTACAATTTGCCTACATGTATTCCCAGGACGACTTTTACTTTTTTCATCTTTCGCGTTCTAGAGTAGGATTGAACATCGCACGGAATACGAATGCTGCGATGGCTACAGAGAAGACGAAAACGGTGTCTGCAAACCGATTTGTTTAGACAGATGTATGAATGGAGAATGTGTAGCGCCTGACACATGTCAATGTTGGAAAGGATACTTCATGGACCACACGAGCAATCACCAGTGTCACAAAATACCCGACTCTGAACTGTTAGCCGGAGGAAGGACCAATAACGACATCGAAGCCAGAGTATCAAAGCTAATAGACAACGATGAAAACCATAATACAAGAAGGTTAGCTTTTTTATTCATTGAAATTACACCAGTTTCAGAAATTATCAAATCGTCATTTATATAAATATTTTTATGCTTTTCGAGAGGTTAACGACTTGAAAAATTTCAACAACATTTTGCTTAGAATGTTCACCGATTGGTTTAATATATTTTTTTAAACTCAATTGAACTCAATTTAAACTAGACATACGCAATCTTTTAATATCCATATCACACTATGCAACAGACACAGACAACCGAAAGATGTTTTCCATAGTTATATCAAATTGAATTTATTTCTATATAAAACGATATAAAAAAACTGTTTGGGCAAATTCTGTTATACGAAATTTATGTAAAATTTTCTTTATTATTTTACGCTATTTATTTCTGAAGGAGATACGTATATTATGTTTGGCTGTAAATAAGTTTTCTTTCGAGTTTTTCGAATATTTTGTTGAAAGCGCGATTTCAGAATTATTTTTGACTCAACAACAACTGGACCAATTTTGATGGAATTCTGTTTGAGATACTGAGTCGTAAAATTTGAATAAAAAATCGTGAATCATCGTGTATACGAAAAGTTGTGTCACTGTAGGCCATAATGGGTAGCATCAAATTACTTATTATGAATAACAATGTGTTATATTATTAAAAAAAATTTCTTGCTGCACAAATATCGCACATAGACGCAATATGCAGAAAGAAAACACCGCCGATGAGTCACTGTTTAGATGGATCAGTAGCGTAACCCGAAATAGACATTTCTTTTTATTAAACCAGCTAACATCTGGCGTTATTCATCGAATAACTGATTAAATTTTTCATCGATAAAATAATTGACTGAAATTTGATATTAATACATTTTTGGTCGTTGCAAATGTTTTTCTTGCTACGACACTGGACACGAGTGCAATAAATAATTCATATATTTATTTATATTACATGCGAATTTTTTTCCCAAACGAATTATTATTATTCCTACCTTCAATCGGCTACAAAATATAAATTACAATTTTAAATTTTAACTACATTTCTCAATTTCTGAGCTGACCAAAGACAAATTAGCATTATTTTTATTCTGTCGGAAATTAAAAACTTAGCGCTGCCAAGGAGTTGCACCAGGAGAAATTTGGACGCCCCATGATGATATATGAAACTACTCTTTGGGACCGACATTTTGATGTTAATTTTATTTATCTACTTAGTTGATGACACAAGACGATATAGATAGATAGATAGATAGATATTTGTAAACTACAATAGTTTATATATATTTGTTTCTACAAGTACATAAAATGATCGGAAATGGCGTCGGTATCTCACGATCCAGCGAAATAAAAATAACAATTATGACTCTCTATTTCCTATTTGCCTGTTTCAATAAGAAGTCTGACGGTGGGCTCTCTATCTGTTTTGATTTTAATAATTTTCTTTTTAGTGCTTTAATTGACGTTTCAATTGTTGGACTTGTTCTTATTGGCGTATGCATAATATCATACTTTTCGTATAGAGCTTTCTGGCAAAAGAAATTCCAAAACGTACACGAAACAGATTTGGGTAAGTCATAGCAATGTTTATACAAAGTAGTAACTATAACGACCTTAGTTGTCGATCATTTATAATTACAAATGTTCATTCACAACTAGGAAATTAGATCAACAAAGATGATTCAATACTCAACTTGAAAAAAAGTTGTTTAGCACAGAAAAAAATTAAATATTGAAAAACGTCAAAATTATTTCAGATGTAATTTGACAGTAGTTTATTTTTTTAAGCTCAAAAAAATAAAAGGATTTTTTTTTTCGAATTTCAGAAAGTTCGGGAGGTCAGATAGCGCTGATGAAGAGGAAGTTTTTCCCCTACAAATTTAATAATATAGTCAAAGTATAAAAAAATGAAACAAAAAATAATTAAACATAAATTGGGGTTAATCTGATGCACACACTAAAAAATCTATCAGGGATTACAAAGTGCCATTATTCGCGAAAATTCTTAATCCTAAACACTATTAAAAATAAATTTTGATAAGAAATATTATTAGTGTAGAAAATTGAAAACTAAAAATTGAAAAATATATTTAAAAAATGCTGACGAGAACGTATTTCCGTAATTTAATTTAGGGGTGCTAACATATTTTCCTTATTTTATATTTTAGTCCTTCAGACATTATAATATTACATATATTAAATTTAATAAACGATAAAAATATTCCTTTTTGTTTTGTATATATTTAATTAAATTAAAAATAATTTTCAAATACGCCTATTTAACGGTAAATTCTTAACTTTATGATTGAAAATTAAAGATTTTTTATAAAAAAGATTACTAATAAATAATTGATATTAGTCAATATTTTTAACATATACATCAAAATCATCAGACGATATGAAAAACTCGAAATTTTCAGAATTATTTTTATTCTGTTTCATCGAAAATCAGTATTTTTCATATTGATTTTTTTGATAATTTTGATGCATCTTTATTGTGATACTGATACATTTATACTGTATTTTAAAAAATAAATAATATTCTATACAATTACTAGTCTACACTTATTAATTATTTATCAAACTACGTTTTTCAGTCTGAATAAGAATTAATTAAAAAAACACAAAATAAACTCACCAATATCAGTATACTGTGACACGTCGTCAGCAAAGATCCAATTCAAACACTACGCGCACTAAACACCAAAATCTGCAAATAAAAAAATCAACAATTTTGAAAATGAATTAATTATTATCGTGATAGAATTGAGTAACTGTACGAAATTTCAATAATTTGATTAAATTATTTACAATATTCTCAAATCAAGTACATTCATAAAATTAGTTATAATGTTCGATCGCATACAGGTTTTAACTAATCTTTTTTACAAAAATATCTATAAATTTTATATTGTGTTGCGTAATCATTGGATTTTGATATCCTTCAAAAGTAGAGATACAGCGATACCAAACAGGCGGATTCCCCACAGTACCTACACGCTTTAAGTTTTTGTAACAACCCTCAAAATTCATTGGGTAGTTTTATGAGAAAATTTTAACTAAATTTTAAATGAGTTTTTTTTTTCATTTTTTTCGATCGCATTTTTCTCAGAAAGTTTATTAACAGAATTTTGACACACTCATGTAGAGTAGTCCAAGACATAAAAAACAATAAAAAAATGGTGGATGAGGTGCAACTTCAAAAGGTAGTTTTTAATAAAAACCGTCAGTTTGGTTTATTCGGGTGATTTTAGATTTTTTGGAAGGCACTTTTGGAAGGTATCTTTCTTTAAATATTCTATTTTTATGTATCCTGCAATTTTTAGATATTGGATACAATATACTAATATTTTAAGCGAGTTAAAACAAGCAGGTAATTCATTTTATTACCCCTTTTTTCGACTTTAAAGTAATTATGAAAATTAATGATAAACAATTCCGATTTTTTTATCTATTATCACTAAAGCTACCGAATCACCGTTGGCGGATAAATTTAGTTTTTTTGAGTTAATAATTTAAGCGTTATAAACAAGTTGGAAGCGAAAGTGTTAAAAACATTTTAGTAAAAAAATATATTCAAGAATCGATAACAAATAAATTATTTGTCATGGATTCTTGAGTATATATAAAAATGTTGAATTTTTTCTGTAAAGCTTTCAAATTAATTATTGTCCAACAAAATAAATAATTTTGTTGGAAGCCTTTTGTGAAGAAATGGGTGGCAATAATTAATTTGAAAGCTTTACAAAAAAAATCAACCTTTTTATATATACCTATTCAAGAATTATTTATTACAGAACAAATTGAACATTTTTAGTTTATTAATGACTGTTATTGTTGGATCAACACCTAAAGAAAAATTTATTTTTCAGTATAAAACAGTGAGCTAATAATGAGTAATTCTCGGTTCATTAAGATACTCATTAAATATACTTCAGTGATGAAGATATTAGGTTTGATTCCGTTCGGTTTGGCTGAAAATAACAAACGCCTAAAACTCAAATATAATCGATCAAAAAATAACAACATTATTATGTATTTGAAATGTACAGCAATAATAGTGTTTTTTTCGAGTTGCCATTTCACTATAATTAAGTGGCTCCCTCGTCCATTTATAAATAGTTTATACGGACTCACAACCATTTCTTACTTAAATTCTAAATTAGGCTCCGTTGTTGTTAACCTTACTGCGGTGATAATAAAAAAGGATTTATTTATAAAGATCACTTCAGAATTGCTACATTTGGAAAGAAAAATGTTAAAACATGGCTTAAAAATAAACTTCATGCATTTAAAAGCATTATTTTCACTTCATATCTTAATTATTCTTTTATATTTTAATGCCAGTGCGTTATTTTATATTAACGGTATTCAATATTCTGTGCCTGAATTTTCTGTACTGTTTGGAGGACATATAATATCTGTTTTAATGACTATTTTTGTCTCATGGCAATTTTCAGCGTATGTTTTATATATAAAAGAACACTTAGCACTTTTAAATGTTCTAGTGGAAAAATTACTATTAGAAAATCGGAGAAATATTGCAGGTTTGTTATTAAATTGATTCTTTTGTCACACAAATCAGAAACAAGTAATGGAAATTTCAGTTTTTTCCTGACCGATTTTTTGAAAAACAAAGAACCAGCGTTGCTACTTGACCGATTTTGATTTTATTTTAAACTGAAGGTTTTTGACGTGATAACGTCTTATAAATTGATGAAACACCGGCTGCACGCACGAAAAAGTGTCACGTTCCGCCTGAGCCTGAGCGTGCAAGCGAGAGCACGGTATAAGCGATAGAGAGGCACGATCGGCCCAAGCGCCGGCTTGTACGCATTTCTCTCTCTTCTCGCGTGACGTCAGAGAGTTCATCAATGTTTCTTTATGACGTTATCACGTAAAACTATCGTCCGTAAACCGACTTTACAGACAACCAATTTTTATGGTGACCGCTGGTCCTCCATGGGCCGGTCCGCAGAAGCGTTTGACAATTTTCCCGGTAATTTTTTAGGTCCCATACCTACCATGCCCGAGACGGTCAATTGCGATTGTCAAAAATAATTAATCGTTTACTTTAGGCAATTGAAGCGATTGTCAATATTACTACGGGATTGCAGCAAATGATAAAAATTCTGCTTGATGGTATCTTCTCAACAAAATTCAGCAATTGCCCATCATTTGAAATCTCAAATCACGTAAACATCGGCAATCGCTAATGATCCTTTCGGGGAGCCTTTAGACTTTAGAGGTTTTTATCTTCTTTTCCCGTCTCTTCCCTAAATAAGCATCGTTTACTGATTTTAAAAACATCTATCCTACCGAAAATAGATGTCAAATAACTTTTTCTAAACTGCTTTCGAAATTAACCTCCTTATTTTTTACAGGTTATACGTTCACTGCACCAGTAATTCTAAAAACATTGATTTTTGTGAAAAATCATCATTATACATTATGTAAAATTGCTGCTAGCGTTAATGACGTATTTAACTGGCAAATCTTTATGTCCATTGGCCAACTATTTCTACAAGCATTTATGTGCACGTACGGCATATACAAATTTTACAACACCCGTACCATTTATTTTCTCGGTTACTTCTATTTTTCACTCTTAAAAAATTTAATGACAGTAATTACAATTTCTCTCGCGTGTACCTTATGTGAAAATGAAGCAAGAAAAACAGCAGTGTTGATCCATAAGTTTAATTCGAATTTTCAGTTTTTGGTAAGTTTATATATCGCGCACATCGAGTACCTACCTTGTAATTCGTCAAATTACGTATCTATACTATAAAAGTCAAGGTGCTGCGAGCAACTCACAACATTTTTAAGCATGCGTTGACGAAGATTTGCTGTAATAAATGTGCTTTGTATGCACTGTCATAGGCATGTCGGATTATAAGGTGTGCCGGTGCGTCTTGCTCTCATATATATTAAAAATATATTGAGCTAAATAAGGAATAGGTATGACAAATGTTTTTTTTTTTGTAATTTTTCAGACATCTCGAATTTCGCTACAAATATTACATAAAAAAGTAGAATTTAATTCTGCAATGTTTTTTCGACTAAACATGACCTTGGTAACCGATGTGAGTATTTTGTAAATTATAGATGCTCGACAATTGAGATAATAAACATCGTTGACACGATGTCTTGGCATTTAATGCTGACCTTTCATTAAAAAGGATAAAATATTAATTAACTATGTTATTTCATTAAATTGGTATCGACCTCAAAATTTTATTACCTATTTTACGTAAAAATTCACTCTCATCATTTTTTTTTTTCATATCGCGTCAAAAGTAGGTATATCTACAAAAATCGTCTAAAACTTAAACTTAGAACAACTGAAATTACGTTTTTTATTCGTAGGTTATGAAAAACTTAACAACAATTATGGTAATTTACGTTTCATTCGAAATGCAACGAAATACTGGAGAAGATATCTCCTAAAAGTCGGTTACAAAAAAGATTAAAAAAACAGAAAAAAACATTGTTTTTCTTGAAAACGGGTGTGATCGTTGACTAGTTCCTCCCTGAAAATGTTGCGGGGTTCAAGTCGTGTCCGACAGTTTATTTATCATAAAAATCGATTGAAAACCCTTACTAAATAAAAATGTGTATGTACCGAGGTGATCCATTTTAATCTATATGGAAAATTATTGACATGGGGCAACATTTTCGGAAAAAAAGTTTTAGTCAAAAGTTGTTTAGTTTGACGCGGGACATTGTTTGGAGACAAATAGCACCACCCACCACAAACCCCTGCACAGGGAGGAGTGTAACTTTGACAGTATTATTATTAATAATTTTCCATATATAAATTAAAATGGATCACCCGGTAGGTATAGATATATATATATATTTAAAACTATTATCTGTATTGAAAATTATTTTCACTTTATTAGTGGTCATAGTAATAATGTCATAACATTTTATTACTTAATCAATAAATACTGTAATTTTCGAACTTTTTAATTTTCGGTATAAACACTGAGCCAACAATGAGCGATTCAATGTTTACAAAAATGTTTATAAAATTTAACTTCATACTAAAGATAGTAGGTTTGATTCCGTTTAATTTGGTTGTAAATAATAATAATTTAATAGTGATAAATAATCGATCAAAATATAACGGGATTACTATTTATATACGATTTATAATAATTATTATTTTTATTTTGACGTGCAAATACTTTATAATTACAAGCGTTTTTCGTATATTTGTATCTAGCCTGTATGGCGTCACGTTAATTTTTCACATCATTGCTAATTTAGTGTCGATTGTTGTGAGCATCATAGCGATAATATCAGAAAAGAATTCATTAATAAAAACTATTTCTGAATTGTTAAGTTTAGACACAAAATTGTTAAAACATGATTTAAAAATAAACTTCCTAACTCTGAAAGTGTTTTTTTCAGTTCATGTCTTTTTCAGTGTTTCAAATATTATTTTTTGGGCTTATTTTTGCTCTATTGTTAATTTTTCTGTAATTGATTCTTTTATATATCTTGGAGGAAATGTATGGCCGCTCCTACTTGTTTCAAATGTGTCGTTACAGTTTGTCGCCTACGTTTTATATATAAAGGAACATTTTGTTCTTTTAAATGCTTTGGTGGAAAAACTTTTGTTCGAAAGTGGAAGAAATATTGCAGGTTTGATATTAATTGATCAGACAACAGTATATATTGCGTAACAAGTGTGAGAAGGTGTCTTTTGTTTCAAGTGTCGCACGAATTTTATAAATACAATGCACCTTCTTCCACTTGTCCACTCACGAAACTTTATTTGACGAGAATATGTAAACGGGTGTGCGTAAAAAGTGACAGTCGCGTGCTGAGAAACCCGTGCGTAAAAAATCTTTTTACGCACGGCTCATATTACGACTATTACGCACGGCTCATATTACGACTGTTACGCACGGCCCGTAACCATGTAAAACACAATTGCATCATTACGTCCGAGATATACTATATTTTTTGCACGTACCCCTTATAGAATAGCTAGTTTTCATTTCACTTCCAGAATATTTTAACCAAATTTTAGCAGTACAATAGTGTAAGATTGTTTATGAAAATTACTATTAACGCTTACTGTTGTTTTTCATATACTTTCAATGGTAGCTAGTGTTTAATGGCTGCACGCATGAATAGCAACTATAGTTTATAGATGGTGTGCAAAAAAAAATTTTGAAATTAACCTTTTTAACTTATTATTTTTCAGGTTACTCATTCAATGACTTAGTTACTTTAAAATCGTTGGTTTTCGTTAAATGTCAACATTACAGATTATGTAAAATTATTACTACCCTCAATGAAAAATTTAACTGGCAAATTTTCCTGTCCATAACTCAATTACTTTCACAAACATTCTTGGAAATTTACACTGCGTACAAATTTAACAATGACTCTAATTTTTATCTCAATTACTTCTATTTTCTGCTCTTCAAAGATTCAATTACAATTATTACAATTTCTGTCGCTTGTGGGTTATGTGAAAATGAGGCAAGAAAAACAGCAATACTGGTTCATAAATTCAATTCTAAATTTAGATTTTTGGTAAGCTAAAACATATTCTTCAAATGGTTTATTTATCTCGGCTTCGTATATTTGTTTGTTTCAAATCTTCAGACAGCGTTTTCAACTACTTCTCGTTATCCAATTGAGTTGAAATTTTGCATACGCATGCAGTTCCGATGACAATACAATATTATTATAACTAACTGACGGATCCGGCTTTCATCTGGATGCAAATCGCACTTTTAATAAAGCACACTAAAAACTTAAAAATAAAATACGTAAAAACACGTTTAAGCTAAAAGGTTTTATAGTACAATGGATAATGTACAAAAAACTAGAAAATAATTTTGACCATAGGGAGCTTTGATTCAACTAAAAAATTGGTTGTCTGTAAAGTCGGTTTACGGACGATAGTTTTACGTGATAACGTATTCCGTAATACATAACCTAAATTTATATAATAATTATAATAATTCGAATCTATGATATTGCATCTTTCGCTTCAAATTTAGGTAAATTTTATTAAGTAGAATAATAAAACACTATAAAAAGTATACTATTATTATATAAAAAACAACTATGGCATGTATCTCTTTTGCGCATGCGCCGATTTTCCCCAAAAAATTTACAAAAATTTCTAGTAAAAATAGATAGAGTAAAAACTATATTATTATTATATAAAACATCATTATAAGAGATATATTCTTTTACGCATGCGCCGATGTTCCCCAAAAACAATAGGCCACTTCATATTTGCATATCAAACATCCTCCCAAAATTTGGTTTCAATCCGCTCATCCTTGGTGTCGGAATGATAAGAAATGTCAAAAGTGACGTTTGCAACTGTCAAAGTATTATGTTCTAATAATAATTAGTTATTCCAATAGTTAACTTAGAAGGCGTTGCATTTCACAAAATACTAATGTCAAAAAATTGAATTAAACATTAGAAATGCAGCCGTTTTCATGTTAAGACAAGACATACGTTATTTTCTAATTTCCATGTACGGAAAACAAAGACGACCGACCGCGTCGCGTCATGCATTAGACAACATTGCATTTATACAGCTATTTTTCTATATAAATTTGTTTAAAAAAACTGTTTAGGCAAATTCTGTTATACGAAATCTATGTAAAATGTTCTCCTCTTTAGTTTAAGACTGGTTTCAAACCGATCTGATTTAAATTGAGCGAGAAATTAGCAAAAAGCACGCACAGGGTCAGGCGGAACGTTACGCGTTAGGAACGTTACGCGTTACGAGCGTTAGGAACGTTACACTTTTTCGTGCATGCAGCCGGTGTTTTATCAATTTATAAGATTGGTGATTCATCAATTTATAAGACGTTATCACGTCAATAAAATCGTGAGGCGCATTTAGTAGAAAACTTTGAGATTGGATATCATATTTAATTTTTGACTGTCTTTTTCGAAAGACTATAAATGCTCCCTACGATTTAATTTTAATTTAATCAAAGCTCCCTGTGGTGACTTATAATTATTTTCTAGTTTCTAGTACATCGTCAATTGTTTAAAAGCTTTCTTAACTATTTTATTTAAAAATGTGAGAATATTCGAAAAATTGGTAAATAGGTAATGTTCTTGTAATTTTTTAGGCATCTCGAATTTCACTACAAATATTACACAAGAAAATAGAATTTACGGCTGCTAAGTTTTTTCCAATAAATATGAGCTTGGTGATTCACGTGAGTTTAAAAGCTGCGCACACAATATCTGCACGGACCAGTACGCCACGAAACCTGCAACCTGGATAATTACACACACTATAGCAGCACGGACCAGCAACTTTTAGTGCGGGTTGCGGTAGACATTTTTCAATTTTCAAGTAATGAGTGGGCAGTATGTGCAAGTTCAATGGAATAAGTTTTTATTTTGACCCTAAAGGAAGAA
Organism: Xanthostigma xanthostigma; assembly: GCA_963575645.1. Taxonomy (NCBI): domain Eukaryota; kingdom Metazoa; phylum Arthropoda; class Insecta; order Raphidioptera; family Raphidiidae; genus Xanthostigma; species Xanthostigma xanthostigma. The sequence goes on along the minus strand of OY754470.1, from coordinate 1,988,414 downwards.
GCCAGGAAAAAAGAAAGGTTCATCCCATCAATCAAAAAAGGAGTTAATATGGTCGATTACATCATTTTTTCCCCTGAATTATGGAGAGAGATCAACAAAAATTCTTTCAATATTTTCCAATGTTAAAACATAATTTCTATGAACTTTCGGGTATAACTTTTCCTCACCTACAGTATCAAAACATAAGATAATGTCGGTCCAGACAAATAAATTGCAGGTCGGAATTGTATTCCAACCGACACGATTTACTCTGACGGTCGTTGCTGGTTGCAGGTGCTGGTCTAATTTGTGCCATTTCGTTAAATGACGTGGGTATCTATAAGAACAGGCTTTTCTAGGCCATGCCGTGCTGGTTCGTGCTAGTATAGTGCGCGCAGTTTTTCAATAAAAAAATATGATTGATTATAACTATTAATACCAACATATATCATAAACATATATATTACAAAACGGTACCCAGTGGATATATATTATATATATTTTTTTTCCATAATTAAAATAATAGTTAAAATGCCACACGAAAATAACCACAAAACAAAACAATATATTACTGTCGTTAACGATGCGGTACTCCAATATATTATTTTAATTTTTGTGTCATATTTTTACCGAAAACAAAGGAAAGATATAGGCATAAATATCGAAGATAATATTATCTAAAAATTATATCACTGAGTTTTTAAGTTTTTACAAGGATAAAAGTCAATTTTTAAATGCTTGAGCAGTTTTTCCTGTTGCAAATTCAGTAAAAAAATAACCATTTTTAATTAATATACTGGCACACACTTGGCGTACCTACATCTTACAACATCCTTCACTAAATTTATTTTTTTAATAACTAACAAAACTTCGAAAAATGAGGCAGTAAATAAAAAAATATTTTTTTATTTACAGATTATAACAAATTTAACAACAATACTTACAATTTTTATTCAATTTGAAATGCAACGAAAATATATTAAGTAGGTTTGTTCCGCAGTCTAAAAATATTTTATGCGCGTGTGTCTCTCATCATTTGGATGGAAATCTTCAAAATCAAGAGAGCACCGAAACAATCGATTCCAATCAATCGCAACTCTATATATCTTAGTTTACTTTAAAATGGCACTAGCTTCAAAACTTTCCATTTAGCGTGATTTAGAATATCTTTAGTTGTTGCAAACAGTATAAACATAAATACATTTTCAATTTATATCATTAAAATATGGACAAATAAAGATCCTATGCAGATTCTGCAATCACATATTTACCAAAAAGTGTCATTTTGATGACAAAAATATTTGTCACCTTAATTAGTGAGCTGAGAAAAAAGAAACAGTAAACAATTTATTGCAATCTGACAGGAAATAACTACCGTCATAAATTACAATCAAATAATATTTAATTACGAACGTTGAACTTTGAATGTGCTGATAATCATTTGTTTAGAAAGAATCACCTATTTTAATTCCGCCTTTTTGCCCATTTCCATTTCCAAACTGGCATAATACTGTATAAATAAAGAAATAGTAAGTAGGTATAATACATAATTGTGTCGAAATATAAAAATATACAATTTGGTAAAATCGTGAAATCTTTAATTATTATTTGCCTGAGACACAAACGTTCTCAAAAAAAAATCTTCCAAAAAGTTATGACGCGACGTCCACAACCAAAAATATTAACAACGTATTATTGTAGTTTCAAATCAATCAATAAACTTATTCAAATATATATCTGTTATCTACAGATCATATTATTAGAAATAAATTCAATCCGAATTCAAATTTTTGGCTGAACTTATTTCCATTTTTTCCGGATGTTATGGCGCCAGATTTATCAGTTTGTCGACTGCTTTACAAAAACTACTAATTAACGTACTATACATTGATCAACGTTATTAAAGAAAGACGCAGAAACATTAATAATTCCGCCAATTTTAACAAAATGGCGGTTAGATAACAAAAACGGAAAATTACGTTGTTTAACATTTTAAAACGATAATGCCAGAACAAAGAAACAAAACTCATGAAAAAAATTGAACATTCTGTGTTGTAACGTATTTTGGAAAATTGTCAGAGAATCATTTCTTCAGGAGTCATGTGCATTTAAATTCAAAAATGGCATTTTTGCTTCAACAGCTAATAACTCAGTGAGAAAAAACCGCGGCATAATCTAAAAAAAAACAGTTTTAAAATACGTTACTCGCAATTTATTGAATTTTTTTAGAGCTCCTGTGACATTCCATAAAAAATTAAGGGATGATGTTTCTTTTGTCCTTTTCTATTTTTACCGCTTACGAAGGAATGAAAAACATTTTTTTTTAATTCAAAAGCTAAAAAGTACAAGCTTTAAAATAAGGTCCAGTTTTTTAAAATCCGATAATTTTTCGCAATAATCCAGCGGTTTGAAAATTACTAAAATTTCATACCATTTTTTTATCCTTTAATTAAGTTGAAAAATGTATATAAATAGTAAATATGTCATAATATTTTTGAAAAATGTATTCAACATTGTTCAAAAAAGGGGTAAAATTAAAAATCAATTTCAAACGTTCAAATCTTGTACTTACATTTTTTTTTTAATTGATTATTTCATTTTATTACCAAAACCAATATTCGGTCACAGGATAAAGTGGTTTTTGTACAAATATATAGATTTTAATATTATCTCAAGTATAGGTAAGTTATGCCAAATTTCAGCTTTGGTTCCTTTATTTGGTTCAGAAATCCAACTGTGATATACGAACGAACAAGTAATCCCATTTAAGGGTTCCGCTTTATTCCTTTTAAATCCTGAAAATCATAAACTGAATATAATTTACTTTGCCCTGTGGTCAGCGCTACAGATAAAATTTTAAATATGGCGGGTGTATTTCCTTTTTATTACAAGTTATCAAACATCCTGGACGCACTAATTTCACATATAATTTGTAACTTTTGCTGCAGTAGTGCAGGAATAGAGCGCTGTAAGAGACATCGAATATAAGTGTCCGTTTGACGATAACTCCCGAAGTGATTCAATTGAATACATATTATTACGAAACTACAGTTCATTGTTTCAAATACATTCTTTTCTTTTCATGTAACAAACCGAAAATATTTTGTGTTGATAAATAAATAAATGTTGATAATAAAAAACGAAAAGTTGTAATATTTGGTTAACGATTTTGAACAAAAGTGAGATTCAATAAAACGAAATCGAGAACTATTTTAAATAAGTTATAAATTATTTTTAAGTATAAAATTTCAAAATGTGCTACAAATCAATTTTAGTAATACTTTTTTTTATTGGAGCAACATTTTGTACTCCTGACGATGAATTTATTTGCTCACAAAATCATACGTAAGTATTTATTTTTGATATTTATTAGTGAAATGCGTAATTTTCAAAAGTTTATTTTTAAAACGTCTAAATATGAAAGGCGGTTTTAAAAAACCGGGACGCTATCAATAGCGCAACTGCACGAAATACGTCGCTTATTTAATTGCCTCGATAAGAATTTTTTTGCGCGACTTCATTTAATATTTTTGAGAAAGTCGCTCGCTAAATACAAATTTGTCATCCGCCCCAATTTAGATATTATTTCAGAAATAAAAATAATTTATCTTTCCTTTAGTGATCAATTTCAGCTAGATTTCATTTTTGGTTTGAGTATTAAAGACTTTTTTCTCCGTTAAATTAAATCCTCTAAAAAAGTCGATGTGTTTACAAAATTCATAAATAAACAAACACATTTTCCAATCCATTTTCCATCGCTATCAAGAAAAACAAACAGTTGTTCGTGTGTTACCATAAAATTCTTTTCGCACACCTCTATGTAAAATAGTTGTATAGTGGTCGTAAAATGACACATTTAACACTAGTGCTGTAAAATGCAAAATAAACGTAGTCGTACAATCATTTCCATAGTAAATCATAGTCTAATGAAAATTGATCGCAGCCTACAGTCAGAAGTGAAACGGCTCAAAATTGAAATGACAAAAATGTTGAAAAGTAAATGAAAATCAGTTATGAATTTTATAGAAGGCACGAACAACTTGTATCCTATCTGGTTAATGATACACAAACAAATATTATGATTCTTGAACATATTTTATTGTAGTTTATGCTAACTTTTCAAAAGTATGACAAGGAACGGCAGACTTTTGATGCGTACCTACAACAGAATCCTATGACACTGACTAATGGTTGCAGATTAAAAAAATATCAAACGTATTGAAACTAATCTGTGTGTATTTCCTTTATTGTGTATCCTCTTTCTTGGAACAAAATTTATCATACGCTAAAAAAAATTAACATTTTCAAGTATTTAAATTCAACAAAAAAAAAAATTATGGTTCAAAATTTAGAACTGGAATGCTCAAATAAACCTTCTAAATTTTTTTACTGTTAAAATATCTAACAATAATAAATAAAAAAAGCGTTCAGGTAATTTTAAATCAATTATGACAAATTACTTTTTTCGAAAAAGTACTACTTTTACGGCATATAGAGATTATAGATATATTATGGCATTTTATATATAAAATGCGTTTCGCAGAAATTTTGTATAAATTTTTTTGCAATCTAGATTTTAAATTTATTATTTTTTTAAGACTTCAGAATAGCCGAGCGTGTAGATGCTGTTGTTTATATTGCATTTTTATGACTCCCTTATTACAAACCCTCAGTTCCCAGGTACTAACCAAAAACTGGTTAAAAATTCAATTAACTTTTAAAATTTTATTACTTTTAAAAAATAGTTATTGAAAAATATAAACAATACTAGCGTTTCAATAAATAAAATTATTGACCAATTTTTCAGACAAATAGGTATATTAACAAAAAAAAATATAATACATTAAAAATTTAAAAATAAAAACTGTTTATAATGTTAATAATAATAAACTTGGCAAAATTATTAAAAATGAAAAGGTTAAACTCAATAAATTAGAAAAACATAATGTTTATAATATTAATTGTGAAATTTGTGAAAAAAACTATAATGGGCAAACTAAAAGAGCTCTTAAAACAAGAATAAAAGAACACCAAAATAACCATAAATTACTCCTGATAAACATAACGTTATAACTAAACACAAATTTGAACACGACCACAAAATTAATTGGAATAGTATACAAATTTTAGATAATGAAACAAATTTCTGTCTGAAAAATTGGTCGATAATTTTATTTATTGAAGAGTTCTAATCAGACGTTAATCAAAGATTTGAATACTAACGTTTGTTGACTTTTTTTTTATTCGTTTCACACCTTTCATAAGTCGACGCAACTTCAGCTGTATTAACTGTAATTGCAAAGTGACTTATTTCAACCCTTGTTTCTTCCAACATCGATATTGTCTTTAAAATATAAAATAGTTAATAGGCGTCCACAAAAATATATTTGTAATATAAAGTATCTTTTCAGGTGGGTAAATCAAACAACCCTTTGTTATATGTCAGCAAAATGTAAAGAATTCGATCTCTATTCAGCTATAAAAGGTGAGCTAAGTCAATGTTGTAAGTCGTCGGTCATTTACAAAGGACGCTGCAACTGCGATCTGTATTGCGACATTCAGTGTTCCGACGAAACCAAACGCTGCGAGAACACTCGAACAATTCCAAATTGCATGGAAGGATATATTTTCAACAAGACGTTAGAACACTGCGAACCGTTTTGTTCGAAACCGTGCGGAAATGGTTACTGTAAAACGCCCAACAATTGTTTTTGCAACGAAGGCTACGTGAAAAAAAGAGGCATTTGCGAACCGTTTTGTCGGAAAAAGTGTGGCAAGTTCCAATACTGTTCCGCTCCAGACGTGTGCAGTTGTAAAAAAGGCTATGTGAAAAATTCGAAAGGTCAATGCGAAAAAAATTGTCAGCGATTTAAAATCAACGGTGAATATTCGAAACTTTGCGGATGTCCGCCGGGTTATATAGAAAAAAGTGGTAGCTGTAAACCGATTTGCCACAAACCTTGTGAAAATGGTATTTGTACTGCACCGGAAAAATGTACTTGTAAAAAAGGGTACACTAGACTAAATGAAACGCTCTGTATACCGGTATGTAGTAAGCCGTGCATTAACAGTTTTTGTTCAGCGCCTGAAACATGCAATTGTTTTAATGGTTACATTAAAAGCGAAACCAATTTGTGCAAACCGGTTTGTTCGAATCCGTGTAAGAATGGTCAGTGCGTGGCACCAGATAATTGTACATGCAACGCCGGTTATGTCATGGATCATGGTATCTGTGAGCCAGTTTGTACAAAACCTTGCACGAACGGTTATTGCTCAGCACCAGAAATATGCACCTGTCATCAAGGTTACAAAAAAGCTATTGACGGTACCTGCCAACCGATCTGTTCTCAAGAATGTGTGAATGGATTTTGCTCCGAACCAGAAACATGTTCCTGTTTAGACGGTTATCGAAAAGGTGAAAATGGAGAGTGCCATCCGATTTGCTCCGAACAATGCGAAAACGGTCATTGTTCAGCTCCCGAAACATGTACTTGTTCAGATGGATATAGAAATTCAGAAAAATATAAATGCACACCAGTTTGCTCCAAAACATGCTATAACGGTTTTTGTTCAGCGCCTGAAACGTGTTCTTGTTTGGATGGATACGAAAAATTGAAAAACGGTACATGTTATCCGATCTGTTCCCAAACATGCCTCAACGCTTACTGTTCAGCCCCTGAAACATGCACTTGTCTGGATGGATTCAAAGAGGCTGAAAACGGTACATGCATTCCAATCTGTTCAAGTCCTTGTGACAACGGGTATTGTTCAGCGCCTGAGACATGCACTTGTTTCGAAGGTTATAAAAAGAATGAAACTGTTCATTTCGCAGGATCCGGAAAAAACGATTTCAATTTCTGTGAACCAGTTTGCCTAAATTCATGTGAACCACACGGTTTTTGCTCGGAACCCGGCATATGTACTTGTTTAAAAGGTTATGAAAAAATAAACGACGAATGTAAACCGAAATGTTCACAGTCTTGTGAACCAACCGGTTTTTGTTCATCGCCAAACAAATGCACTTGTTTTGACGGATACTTAAAAAGCACCAACGGATTTTGTAAGCCTGTATGTTCAGCGCCGTGCGCGATTAGTGCAAAATGCGTAGCCCCAGAGACTTGTGAATGTTTGGACGGCTATAGAAATATTTCTAATGTTTGCGAACCGGTTTGTACGAACGGTTGTCAAAATGGACACTGTATTCAACCGGAAATATGCAATTGTTTAGATGGCTATCACAAAGATGAGAATGATTTGTGCCAGCCGACTTGCTCCAAATCATGCACAAACGGTTATTGCTCGAAGCCAGAAACTTGTTCATGCTACGACGGCTACCAAAAAGCTGAAAATGATTCTTGCATTGCAGTCTGTTCAGTACCATGTATTAACGGTTATTGCACCAGTCCAACAACGTGTATCTGTAACGATGGTTATAAAAAATCAGAAACTAATACCTGTGAACCAGTCTGCTCTGAGTTGTGCGAAAACGGTTATTGTTCAGAACCAGAAGTATGCACTTGTCATAACGGTTACGCTAAAAACGAACATGAAAAATGCAAGCCAGTTTGTTCAAAGTCTTGTGAAAATGGATATTGTTCAGAACCTGAAATATGCACCTGCTACGAAGGTTACGAAAAAGACGGAACTGACACTTGTCAACCGGTTTGCTCAAATCCATGTGAGAATGGATTTTGTTCAGCACCGGAAACTTGTACGTGTTTAAACGGTTACGAAAAAGAAGAAAATGGTACTTGCAAACCTGTTTGTTCACAAACATGTGAGAACGGATACTGTTCAGAACCTGAAACATGTACTTGCTTTAAGGGTTATCAGAAAGATGAAAATTATAATTGCGAACCGGTTTGCTCGAGACTACCTGAAAATAGTTTTTGTTCAGAGCCCGAAACGTATCAATGTTTCGATGGTTACACAAAGGAAAATGACACTTGCCTTCCAATCTGTACTAAAGAATGTGTATATGGTTATTGTTCAGAACCTGAAACATGTACGTGCTTCGAAGGTTACGAAAAAGACGAAAACGTCACATGTCAACCGGTTTGTTCAGAACCATGTGAAAATGGCTATTGTTCAATGCCAGAAACATGTGCCTGCTTTAAGGGTTATCAGAAAGACGAAAATGATAACTGTGAACCCGTTTGCTCGAAACCATGCGAAAATGGATATTGTTCAGAACCGGAAATGTGTAGTTGCTTAGGAGGCTATGAAAAAGGATCAAACGACACGTGTTATCCAGTGTGTTCAGAACAATGTGAAAACGGTTATTGTTCAAAACCTGAAATCTGTAGTTGCTTCGATGGTTATGAAAGAGAAGACAGTACCACTTGTCGACCTATTTGTTCTCAACAATGCAAAAACGGTTATTGCTCTGAACCAGAAGTTTGTACGTGTTTGCAGGGATACGAAAAAAACAAAAACCAAACCTGTGAACCCGTCTGTTCGACACCATGTAAGAATGGTTATTGTTCTGAACCAGAAACCTGTACATGTCTGAAAGGATACGTAAAAGAAAACGCCACATTTTGTACGCCGATCTGTTTAAATACCTGTGAAAATGGTTTTTGTTCCGAACCAGAAACATGCAGTTGTTTCAAAGGTTATGAAAAAACTGAAAATAATACTTGCCAGCCAATATGTTCAAAACCATGTAAAAATGCATATTGTTCTCATCCTGAAACGTGCACTTGTATAAATGGTTATCAAGAAGCTGAAAATGGATCGTGCATTGCGGTTTGTTCAGTTCCGTGTAAAAATGGTTATTGCACAACACCGGAACACTGTCTTTGCTATGACGGTTATCAAAAATCTAACTCCGGTACGTGTGAACCAATCTGCTCGAAACCATGCGAAAACGGTTACTGTTCTGAACCGGAAACGTGCAGCTGTTTAAAAGGCTACGAAAAAATAGCCAATGACACCTGTCGACCTATTTGTACGAAACCGTGCCAGAATGGTTTTTGTTCTGAACCAGAAACTTGCACATGTTTCGATGGTTACCAAGAAGAAGAAAATCAAAGTTGTAAACCTATTTGTTCGCAACCTTGTGAGAACGGTTTCTGTTCGAAACCTGAAACATGTTCATGTTTCAACGGTTATGGGAAATCTGAGAATGATACGTGCGAACCAATTTGCTCTGTGCCTTGCATCAACGGTTTTTGTTCAGCACCTGAAAAGTGTACTTGTCTAAACGGTTTTGAAAATGACGGGAACAACACCTGTTACCCAATCTGCTCAACTAAATGCGACAAGCATAGTTTTTGTTCAGCGCCCGAAACTTGCGCGTGTCTGAAGGGATATCATGAAATAAACGGTACGTGCAAACCTAAATGTTCAAAACAATGCGAACCGAATGGTTTCTGTTCGTCGCCAGACAAATGCACGTGCTTGAAAGGTTTCTACAAAACAGTAGGCGGTGCTTGCAAACCTATTTGTTCAAAACCTTGTAAAAACGGACTCTGCATAGCTCCAAATACATGCCAATGTCTTAATGGTTACGACAAACTGCCGAACGGTGTCTGCGCACCCATTTGCACGGAACCGTGCGTCAATGGATTTTGTTCAAAACCAGAAATATGCAATTGTAAAAAAGGATACTTGAAAATTTCAAATTATTCATGTACGCCTCAATGTGATCATGAATGCGTCAACGGCAATTGTACAGCTCCGAATTTCTGCGAGTGCAATGAAGGTTTTCAAAAAGATGACACAGACAAATATAATTGCATGGCACCGCCAATAGTTTATCATGCCACATCATTGCATGTTGATGATCAATTGCCTTGGTTGATGATTGTCATTATTGCGTTATGTGTTTTGGTTGCAATTGTGGTTGTGGCAGCCATGATCAAATTTTACACGAGAAAAAATTCTAGTGATTCAGGAAGGTGGTATAAAAACGTATTCTATGTGAAAAATAAAGATCAATTAACTTAAAAATAGTTTTGCGCGGTGAATTGGACTGAAATATATTTTTTTTTAATTTTTGAAAAGTCGTGATTTAAAAATCGATCCCCGCGACATAATTTGTTTTATAATGCATTTACCTGTGATACCAGTACAATTTTAATAATTGAACAGTGTCAAAATAATTAATAATAATTTTACAAAACGTTTAAATATACGTTTGAAAATTATACCTGACGCTGTATATTTTAAGATTTTTAAAAATAAATTTTATTTATTTTGTTAATATTGCTGTTTAAATGCTTCGTGTTTTTTGTGTTAAATTATTATAATATTAATACTCGTAGTGATTAATTTAAGTATGTTAATGTCAAAAATAACGTTTTCCTCATGTGAACCAATATAATACAAAATATTTCATTTCACAGTACATATGTATTCTAAAAGTAATTTTTCTTAGTTTTTTTCTCTTAGTTTTCTCAACATAATCAAGGCACGGTTAAAAATAGTTTGTTTGAAAAAATTGGACGGCCTACACGAATATGTTTATTTCAATGTTTCTTCGAAAAAAGCCGGTGGTCTATGCCAAATCTGGTGAAGCCCCGCCTTTAAGTATAAATAAATAAAAACCCTATTTAATTAAAGTAAAAAGTACTAAACATCACGTAACGGCCGATTCTATTTAACATTAGAAATAATCACGTTTTTATAAAACAAACTAATTTTCTGTACAATTTTAGAATGTTATTTCTTACTAACCATAAAATGATAAAATATTACTGACAAGTTCTTTGTACTTAATGTAAATAAATAAGTATTTTCTTAAGTTCTGGTAGTTAAGGTTCTGTGATAAGTAATTTAAATAAATGGTGCAATAATATCTGTATAGCGTATCGATTTAAATAATAATTTGTTTATTATGATTATTTTATTATTTTTTATTTAAAAATAAGCTAACAATTAATGAGTTGTCTACAACACAAAAATAATACTGAAGAGACTTCAATGCTCACAAAGTACAGAAATATAAAAATATTTGACATATTTTTTTCTTTGTAAATAACAGAAGAACTCGAATTTCAGTTATTTGATAAGTTTGTAAAATATATTAAAAACTTAGTAATTTATTTTAAAAATACATTACAATTATAAATTAGAATTACTGAAATTTGAATTATTTAAACCCTTCATACAATTTTTTTCAGCTTATTTGAAGACCTAATATTTCAGAAAATAGAGGATTAGACTAACCAAGAAAATGGAAAATGCCACATTATTATTTACTTATACCCACGCAAAAAACAATTAAATATGACATACGAAAGATGACATTATTACTTAAAAAATCTTAAGTAATTAAACCATTGAATTTTAAAACACCCACTTTATAACAAAATTTAGGCCTCGGGACGCTCATTTTCTGACCTCTGAATTTGTTTTTTTTTTTGGTTAGTCATTTTCGCGTGTGAATTGAATATTATTCCATTTTGTTGATAAAACTCTGTTTTTTTCCACTCAAAATAACGGTCAGCTGTTGGTGATAAGAACGCGTTATCTGCAGTTTATAAAAACAGGAAGTATCAGTGAGTATAGTAACTAATACTTTTTTTTTATCAATTGAAAATCGTTATACCAATAAAACGATTTGCGACAATGTGGTTTACACTTTCCACAACAATGTTTTATTTTGTTTTCATAACAGACTTGCGGACAGTGTAAACCATCTTGGCGCAATTCTCAAACTGACAAAAGAAATGTTATCAAAAGAAATTAAATATACACTGCAACTGCGAGCTGATTGTGTGTTATATATCGGGTGTCCCAGAAGTCAGGCACTTCCTCGTAGGGATCGAAAGAGAAAATTATTCTGAGACAAAAAGTCCTTAGCCATTTTTTAATCTGACGCATAGATCATTAATTATTAATTAATGAAAGTGACCAATCAGGAGCGATTTGATTTGTTTTCCGATTTTATTTGTTTTTGTCCCGTATCTTGGAGACCATTGCAAGAATTCATGCTGCTGAGACAACAGTCACTCCAGAAATGCTAGAAGCTGTCCGAGGAAATCTTCTCAAGCGCTGCCGGCTCTGTATTCAGGAGAACGGAGGACATTTTGAAGATCTAATGGATTAAATTTATACTTTTTTTTAATTACTCTAATAATTATAAACAAATTTAATTGACGCTTGTATTACTTTTTAACCTTAAAAATAACATTTTTTTTAATTAAAAATTACTCCGATAATCTTTATTAAAAAAAACATCCAGTGACTGTCGGGAGAAAAACAAATAAAATCGGAAAACAAATCAAATCGCTCCTGATTGGTCACTTTCATTAATTAATAATTAATTAATTATCTATGCGTCTGATTAAAAAATGGCTAAGGACTTTTCGTCTCAGAATAATTTTCTCTTTCGATCCCTACGAGGAAGTGCGTGACTTCTGGGATACCCTGTATATATGTAAGTTTTTGTCACAGCAAAATGGAAAAAATTAAAAAGAATCTACACGAAAACACCTAAGGCCGCTGCACACGAGGCTGGTTTTGCCGCAAAAATAACTGCTGGGACTTGTGCTGATTGGCGGGCTGGCTACGAGGATGGAAATGACGTCACTCCGGACTTGTGTGCGAGGACACAAGATGTATTTCAAAATTAAAACCGGGGATATTTTTCGTACTAGCTTGTCTGTTTGTTTTGAGCAAAGAACCAATCAGAAAACAGTATCTTGTAACCGTGGACAAACGCTCGCATATAAATACGGCGTCATAGCGTATGTTCTGTTCAGACACAATAAACGTCCACTTTTGTTAACATTCGAACTGTCATTGCGCGCGCATCAAAGCCACCTACAAAGCAAGCTTCAATACATGAATCGTGTGAAGCAATGATTTGTTCTTTAAATCATTTAATCCAGATTGTTTTTATTTCAATGAATTTTTGCTCTAAAAAATCAGGAGAACAGAACATTGTAGGTGCTTCATTATCCAACAAATTCACCCACCTTGAATTGCAGACAAAAATCAAAACAAAATAAAATGTATTTTCTTATTTTCAAGACTTTTTCATTGATATAAAAATCACAGATTTAAAATCAGGTCGTAATACCTTGTTTAAAATACTGATGAAAACGCAAACTCGAAATTATTTTCATAAACACGCTTGTCGCTTGGTCCATCATCTACATTTTTCCATCCCTATTTAAATGATATAAAAATATATAAAAGTTTAATTAAAACAGTTTCATTCCAACGGAATTTGGTACATTATTACACAATTATATAAAAACTCTTTCTCCATAATTATTTTTTTAATAATTAAAAATTTGTGCCCACCTGAAGTATGTTTTAGACATTTTAATTTACTTTATAACAAAGCAACTTTTCAGTTAACAAGAAGATTTACGTTGTTTTTAATACAATTCTAATATATATTTGTTTAATATATAGGTACCTAAAAAAGAATAAACCCTTAGTACTTATAAAACTTAAAAAGTCGAACAAAAAATTATTTTGTTTCCATTTAATTAAATCGTTAACTAACAGGGATAAGTGGGAGCAGAAAAATCTCCAGTTTTTTTAATTTTCCCGTTACTTACAAGTGAACCCAGCATGCATACCAAATTTCAGCTTTTTAGGACTACGGGAATTAGGCTTTTGAAAAAAAAATAATTATCGACTTTTTTATTGTATCTTAAAACTTTATTATAAATAATATTGATAATCGATGCGAAAAACTTTCAAAAAACTTTTTTTAAATTAATTATAAGCAATTTAAAATTGATAAAATATTTAAAAAAATCACGTGACCGTAAACGCACTAAAATTGTTTTTGACAGTTGTGACGTCATATTGTTAAAATGTATATATCAATGGCTTCTACATATTGTGTATTGACTAAAACTATTCTAAATTTAGTATAAAAAAATATTGTTGACAAGTAATTCTATTTAATAATGTGTGACAAAGCTTTTATAAAAGCCAATTCTGCTAATATACATACTGTAGATATTATTTATGATCACAGATTTTCTAAAAAATGATACATTTTCGGTTCAATTCAGCTGAGGTTAAGTTTTTTATTTTAAATAATAATGTGACTGTAATTTATGAGAAACTAAATATTTTTCATTAAATATAATTAGTTAATTTATTATTTATTATTATTATTTGTAGGGTGTCACTCGAAAGATATAAAGATTATATTTCTAGTTGAAACATACCTTTTCACGACATATTAAAATACACAGCGGCTTTTAAGTATGAAAATCGGTTTATATTTTTAATGACGCTCTGTTCTGAACTTACAGTCTTTACCAGCTGGCAAATACTTAATCGCATGTACCACACACCATTTTTGTCATGTGTAGATATGCGAGTTATGGTTCAAAAAATTCTGGTACATCATAATGTAACTGAAATACACTATTTTATTTCATTGTTTGAAAATTTTTATTGTTGTCACATTGTTACTAATTTTTTCAATTGTTATCTTAATATGAGAAAAAACAAGCTCATACCTACTAGTCTATTATTAAAAGATATTAAGTATTATGTATGTAGGTACTACATTTCCTTGAATATCGATTTTTGTGAGTTTTTTTGTGGCCTATGCAAAGCAAATATTATTGATTGAAATATTATACAAGACATTGATAAGAAAAATACATCGATAAAATTGATATACCATATTATTCTTAAAAATGAGTGCCGAGAAATGACAATGGGTGAGTAAAATTACATCCGAAACGACAATTTTTAAAGGATCTAAAATAACGGCGGCAGATTTCAAAATGACGTCCAACATAAATAATATTTACAAAGGGAACGACTGTTATTATAGAGAAAAATAGTTGGTAAAGTTGAATCTTGGATTTCTCGTTTAAAAAATACATAACATTGAAATTAATTCGTTTCGTAAAAAAAAAATAGTACAAAATCAACAAATCACAGCAAATTAATAATATGTTTATTGAACTATTCCAAGCAAAGTTCGGTCACCCAGATATTTAAATTTATACGTTGATATAAATTATTATTAATTACAGTATTATATTAAAATACTTACATCAAATTTCAAAATGATCCTTGCAACACAAAAAAATGGATGTTTCATGATGTTGACACCATTGTTTTCGACGTGTAACATCTTGTGGCACATTTAAAAACATTTTGTGGGGAGTTTTTTATGTAATATTCGTAAACCTTTGTACAAAGCAAGCACGATAACGTTTAAGATTCGACATTTTTGATAAATTTCTTAATATATTGGCTGTATTCAATCAATGAGAGGTTAAAACACTGTGTCAATTGCATGTGATGATAATAGAAATGAACATTATGACGTCACATTATGCTCGGGAAATGTCGGCTCGTTCTCGGAACTGGGTACACAAATTTATTTTTAATTTGATATAACATTTGAATTATAACGAAAATAAAAAAAAGAAAAATAGTTTTGTTATAAAACTTATATACGATCTTTCCATTTATGACAAAAAAAAATTTCATTCAAAAGCCCAATTACCCTAAAGATTTTGACGATTTAAAGTGACTAAAGATTACGAAATCAATGAGCTTTACGTACTAATAAAATCGTAATAGGTAGAGTTGAAATTTTCACAGAGTGTGTATTTCTATTGCCGCTATAACAACAGTTAATGAAAAATCATTTTTTTTTGTTACGCACCTACAGAGTAACAGTTCTAATACAAAACAAGCGTCCACTAACGGTGCGTTTATACAGCAGCATACTCGAACATTTATGAAAATACAATTATGAGAACTCTTGAATACAGCACGGTACGACCGCTAGGCTGGCAGTTTGGGTAGTCCATCTGAACTATTTGCAATTATATACTTAGTTGGTAAACTGACCGCGAGCTATGTCGATGTATGGGGACAACGGTTTTCCAACGGCAAAGCGGGAAAAATCTTCGAGACTCGATTACATACCTACAAGTTTGTACGGAACCCTCGGGGCGCGAGTCCTACTCGCACTTGGCCAGTTTTTTTGAATATGGGTCAATAAAATAAACATCCTGGTAATGGATTATTTTATTAATTAATAATATCCGCAGTAATTATTATATCTTTCTTTCATTATTCCGACATTATAATTATGACCGGGAACTGGAGCCTGTTCAACTAATTAACATTCCTTTAATTAATATCACATCACGTGTACACTAGCTGGAGATAAAAAAAATTAACTACAAAGAGAGAAATATAAAAACAAAAGAGTAAATATAATGAAAAAAAAAAACTTGAATGGAACAAATTAAATCAGTTACGAAAAATTACAACAGATGACTCTCTTCAAAGTTTAGAGCTTCCAATTCATTTGTTATGTTTCCACACTACATAAGGAGCTTTGCAACTGGTTATAGAGTGTGTCCCGACAAAAACGAATTGCTTTGACTATTTCAAGTGTGATCGCCGATAAGCGTCACAGAAAAAAAGCACACACCCAATCAAACTTGATTATTTCATACTTTTCATGCAACCACTTAGGTATACTCGTTCTAGATCAAGGATATTTAAGAATGTTATATTCATTTACATATTGTTTAACATGAAAGACAACACAAAGATACAAAAACATTAATTTCTAAATATCCATCATAGGGGCACCTAGTGTAACAGCTTCAAAACATTTTTTTTTAAATGTTCGAAATATTATGTAAAATATGCCTACATAATTTCAAAACGATATTTGTTACGATAATAGTTACGATATTAATTGATCATTACAAATTTTTTCACTATCGAATCTGATTTTTTTAAACGCGTTTTTCCTACATCATTTTCAAAGTTTGTGAGCGCAATATCTCAAAAACTATTAAAGATTTTGGGCTGCGATTTTTACCAGATATAAAAAACAACTTTTATTCGTAGTTGATCCTACTTGTTTGGTAAATTATTGTTATAAATTATCTTTATAAATGGTCAAGACTATGCAAAATCGAAAAAAAATTTTAAACTTAAAATTAAATACTTTTTTCAACTTTTTATAAATTTTATAGGAACTACGAGTTATGAATGTTATTAACCACAATTATTTGAATGGATGTTCCAGGTTTATTCTAAGGGCTGTAATTGCGCCCACAAATTGGGCACCACAACAGCAACGCGTCTGATATAAATGCTTACCACGCCGTCATTTTGTACCGAAAAAATTTATACAATTTTTTCAAGAACTTTAAAAGATGTTCTATAAGGCCTTATTCATTGAAATATCACAAAAATATAGTTAGTCTAAAAATAAAATGTTTGAAATACAGGGTTTTTTTTAAACTGTTATTCTAGGTGCCCCCCTTAAGCCCTGTTTTTAAGGGCACCGTAATATTATGGTAAATGACGTAACAAAAAAAGTGTTCATAGAAATAAATGGATGTTGCTTTTTTACGTCACGGTAAAAACCACCATTTACTTCTAAACGCACGCGTTTTTGTGACGTCATATTACGGACGTTATATTACGGTACCGCTATCTTAGATAACCAAGGCTTTGGCGCTTCATAAAAAACTATACCGTCCGCATAGGATATGTTATTTGCAAACCTTCAGTTGTAACCCACTTTGCATCTATTATGTACGCCGTTTGTAAGCTCGAATGACGTACATGAGACACGCTTGGGTCTGGTGGCTACAGCAGCGCCACGACGGCGTGCGTCTCTCCACCTGTGAACTGGATTTTGGCGACCGACCGACGAGTCGATGAGCTAGAGTTGCGCAGATGCATCTCTAAAACCTTCGACGAGTTTTGAAAACACAGCACGAATCAGATTTAAATTCGTTTTTATTAAAAATTACAATCGCTTATTCTTTTCTTACGCTGGCGATTCGGATTCAAGCCGAGAAAGGCGGTTACCTAAAATAACTAGCGGTCCAGCCCGGTTTCACTCGGGTGCGATAGATATAATTCTGCAAAACGTATTTCGTTTGCGGCCCGTCGTCTAAACTAATAGCTTTTGGCGAATTCAATCAGATGTCGCTGCATGTTAGTAAAACAGTTTTTTTTTTTTTGAGAAAACACCATAATTTTGTACAAAATATTTAATTATAACTATCCTATAGCGTAAGTGGAACCAAGCAAGACACATTTACAAAAGTTCATTAAATTCGGTTCAGTGGTTTCGGAGATTAGTGCGGATAAACATAGTGACACGAGATTTCTATATACAGTGTAACCTCTTTATGACGATTCCACACATATTTTTTTATGTCAGGGATAATAAACTATTATTATTATTATTATTATTATTATAACGAATCTCAAGGGACCGGGCATTTTTTTTCGTTATAAAGAGTTTTCGTTATATAGAGGGAAGAATGAAAAATAACCAAATTTCACTTAATTAATTTATTCCAAACATATATAGTCTGTTAACTTTGCCTGACATTTTTTGCTGTGCCAATATTTGTTTTGTATTTTATTTGTTTGTATTTTATTAAGTATCTTATGCATGTCTTGAGATCATCTTCATTAAACAATAGGAATTTTTCGATAAGTTTGTCGGCATCAAGTGCTTGTTGAATAGTTGGTGATGGTTCAGGATCGTCTTCTTTACGTCTGTAAATATTTTCTGACGCCTAAATATGAACATATTTCTTCGTAATAGAGAATGGCTGTTGCGCTATAAAGAGGGTATTAATGTATGGGTTTTAAGGTAAACCAACCAAATTGTAAAAATTTCTACGTTATAGGGAGTTTTTCGTTATAACGAAGGACGTTATAAAGGGGTTACACTGTATATGAAGATATTTCAGTAAACTGGGTGTACGGTGCATTTTTGAACCCTCGTAACTTCGGTCTGAATAACGCTTCAGGTCTCAAATTTTCAGGATAAGATGAGGTTTACCATGCTTATGTAACGTACCAAGTTTTATTGCCGTGCTAACTTGGATTTTATTAAATTACACAAAGTTCACTGATTTCGTCACTCACTCATAATCTACAAAATCTTAATTTTTACTATTGCATGAGTGAGGTCTCTTAATTAGTTGAAAAGAAGCGCTGAACATCGTAGGCTGATTACAAAACTTCACAAGCTCTTCAGTTATATTCTATATAATATTATGTACTACGTATGTATATGTATGTATGCGATAGTAACGACGCTTTGCTCTGTGTTCGTCGCCGTCGCCGTCGTCACCGCCTGTGAACGTCGAGGCCGCGCGCGGGTTGCTGCCGGCATTAAAACCAACCCTCTACTTTTGTGTTATTGTCTATTAACCTGCTTTAACCGTCTGCATTTATTAACCGACGCCCGTGTAACGTCCAAGCGACGCATATCTTTCAACCATGATTTATCAATAACAAAATATAGAGACCTATCGAATAACGTAGTGTGAGAACAATTCGTTCTAATAAAAGCAATTATAAACAAATTTATAGTGATTCGCTTAATAAATATATAATAAAAATAGTTTAGTTGAGTGGATTTGTGTTAAAGGTAAATACAGTGATTAAAAAATAGCGATTTTTTTGTGCATTTATTGTTTTGTAAAAATATACAATTATTGGTATTTAGTTTAGATTTTATTAATGGATGGTAGGTTTATATGTGTAGATAATTTTCATCTATAAGAGGGTGGAAATTGCATAGTATTTTTTATATTATAAACATATTAACCGAAAGATTAACAAATGGTTCTCTTTGAGAAGAGCCAAAACAATTGGGTTTATTTCGGAAGTTTTGCTCTATAACGTATAGACGCTGCTGACCTCCGTTATTGAGCGTCTATAATCTACAATCCTCTTCTTCTATAACATTAAAAAAAAAGAAATTTTTTTGCTATTTTCTAGTATAAAAAGATTACAATTTTTCAATTTAAATTTGCTTACATATTAATTATTTCGTATAAAAACATTATTGAATTGGATTTTTGTTTAGAAACTAATGGATGGTTGTTAAATATATATTATGTAGACAAATAATCATTATATATAATCACGAAAGGAATAGAACTCGTTAACAATTTTACTAAAATATCCAAAGGCTAGTCTTTTCAACAAACTGCGAACCGACAACAAATAATCAATTACATTTTTTTTTTTATAAAAATCTAGAGAACTGGGGCTTTGTTCTGCTTTGCATTATCAATTCTTTCAAAATTATTAATCTATAAAAATTATTAAAAAACCGCGATATTTTTTATTTTTTTCTTCAAATTTTATAAACAAATTTTAACAAAACAATTACGCCAAATGTTTGTAAATTCCATAATTACAAAAAGAAAATTTAATTTTCTTAAAACTGTCTTTCAACTTTTAAATTAATTTTTACGCCTTGTTTAAAAGATAAGTGAATACATTAGCCGGTATATATTTTTCTAGAAATCTTTGATAGTTTAAAAATTAATTAAATTAATTATAAAAAACTGTTTTTTCATTAGAATTTGTCGCCTCCTCATGAATTAAAATAATAAGTTCAAATTACAGACAAAAGGCGGTCGTCGTGTCTTTTATTGATTCATAAAACAGTCAGAATAACTTTTTTATGCGTGAACCAACAACGCTATTTTTCTTAAATATTCTGATACTGAAAAATACCTGTAAAAAAAGATTTTATTATATACATTTATTTACGTTTCCACTGATAGATAAATTATATATGCTCAACAACACAGGCTATAAGCGTCTTATTTTATTGATAATATAATTGTTTTATTTTCGCACTGGAAATATTTTTATACAAACGGTAAAATTTTTGACGTGTCTGCAAATTTTCATTGCTGTTTTTTAATTTTAAAAAATCAATTATATTAAATAATCATCTAGATAGGGACACACCACTAATGAACAATTTGAAATTAAAACACGCAACAAAATTGGATAATTTTGAAGTACAAAAAGCGGAGTAAAAATATATAAATAATTATATCATCAAAATGAAAATCAATACTCACCGTAAAATTAAAATACAAACTACAAACAAATTGTTTGAAGTAGGTACTGCATTATTCAGTTAATTAATTAACGTAATTAAAAACTATGTTTTAAAATCCGATACACAGGTCATATTGCAATACGATTTGAAATAACATTTCAAATGAAGAGTTAAAACAATAGTCTATAATACTGCGCAGAAAATTGTTCTACCTACATATATTACAAACAACCTGAAAGGTACACAATTTTAAAAGCTAAATTATATTTTGAAATATTTTATACTTTTGGGTATACTTATGACCATATTCATCGAACACTATTAAAGATAGAAGTTACTAATCTCGGAACAAATTTATTCGTTAGAATAAAATTTACTTTCAATTTACCAACCAAATTATCAGGTAAAATAATTAGTTGAAGAATAAATACACACTGCACTATACTCCTTGGTATTTTTCTTGAATATTGTGACGTTCACCCAAAAATCCGACTGATGGCGTTAGTGTTTACGTCAAAAAAAGTTTCATTAAAATAATAATGTTTTATCCTAACCCAATGCACACAAAACTTCCACTAGCTTTAATGTTTCACAAAAGGTTAGTAAACAACACATAAATAAATTCACAAGAGCAAACTCTGCAGATATAATATACCCCATTATTATTTTCTCAGGCGAATAAATATTTATACCCGAGAATTTAGACAGAATAGATTTATAGATGCAGTAAAATTAATTATACTTGGTGAACTGAATTATCGCTATTTTTTCAGAGGAATGAAACGAATAAATAACTATTTACGTACGGTGAATATGGCCATTGATAGGGTTTTTGCAAAACCAGTAACAAAAACTTTTGGTCAAAAATATATTGTCTCTTTTTTATTATTAACATTTTGATCATGTGCCACAGATTTATAAAACTCATCGATCGTGTCTCCGAGTTCAAATAAAGGACACACGCATAATATTACTTGGATGTGTCGAAGAGACGTGCATTGAAAAAATATTTCGTCTATAAAAACAGATCGCAAGTGCTGCCACATAAACACTAGTGAAAACTTATATACCTACAGTTAAGAATTTTCAAATTTCTTTTAGGAAACGTTAAATAAAGTATAGAACATTGACACTCGGCAACTAAGTGTCATTTTTGAAAAAAAGAAAAACGTTACAAAGTTAAACGATAATATTGTTCAAAAATACTGAAAACGAATTTAAAAGAAAATGTTTTTAAAATGAGAAAGAAAATTGTTGATATTTAATTTTTATGGTTATGTTCTCTGTCATTATCATATTAGAGAAATATGACCATTATCGATCGATCAACAGTCTACCAAGTGTCAGGATTATCTCGGCCTAGTACCAATTTATATTATCCATTTATTATTGTTATATCATTGGCAAAGGGTCCCTTTAAAAGGTTCACCTTGTATAAGCTAATTAGATGGTCGGAAGGGTTCCCCGTGACGTCATCATGGTAAACTAACAACCGTAGTGGAGTATCTTTGTACAAAAGACAATAAGTTTTACCCTCCTTGGTTTTCAATTTTCATCTCTTTCTAAAACAACTCTGTACCTATTTCATTAATTTTAGAGGTGTGTATATAATCAATACACCACAATAAAACTTAAAATATTAGATGAAAATTGCACGGCTAAAATATACAAACTAGATAATTTTAAAAGAAATTATTATTCGTTTATGGTTATACGATAAACGTACATTTGAAATAAAATTGAATTGAGTTACAAACTTACAATTTTTATTTTTAAACAGGATTCCACATCGATCGCCTACGGATAGTACAATGAAATAGAGACACAAATTTCGAGCAGAAATGTTCTGGACATTTTTTAGTCCTGTGTTCCAATAAGTTGAGCGAAATTAAATATTGATAGACCACGCCTACACCGCCACTTTTCGGTTATAATTAATATCTCATCAGCGGTGTAGCGATAAAAAAATATCTGAGAACTTTTTTGCTCAGAATAACTCTATTTTACTGATGATCGATCAGGAATGGTATGAACATCCTGTATATTAGTAAGGAAAAATTAAATTTGAGAAACGTATAGTTTCATACCACTCAAATATCTGATAGATCGTTATTTTCTAGGTCAAATTCATATACGACCCTGTTATTATTCTAATGTGCATCAAAGATTTAGTTATAAAAGATTCATTTCACATAACAGAAAGTATGATAATTGTACGACATAACTTTTTCATGCGTCTTCAAGGGCAGTTTGTGTTTTGAAGATTATTTACCGTTTTTTTACGATTATGACATAAAAACATCCTTTTGCGTAATAATTGAAACATATAACGACAGAGGTTAAATGAAAATAATATGAACAATACTTTGATTAACGTCTGATTAGAACTCTTCAATAAATAAAATTATCGACCAATTTTTCAGACAATTATATTCACCGTTACTATTCGTCCGTGTTTATCAATTCCAGTAAAAATGCACAATTTCTTTCTGTGAATTTTATACACGCGAATAATTTCACGTTGCTGTGTTTGGCAGATTTACTATGCTTGTATAATCAAGCGACGCAAATTACAGATTTAATATTTAATTACCGAAAATCATTTGATGTGCAACCGCGGACAAGAGATAATTGTTGATTCATATATTTACAGAAATCACGATCGACACGCTCCTTTCTGTTTAGTGTTTACTTGGTTACAAATGTTTACCAATAGAAGTCTCATTTTAGATGCGTGAGATTTACACGTTTCCAGTTTTTTTTAAATAAAAAAGAGGTAAAATTATATAAAAAAGCTCAAGAATCCTCAAGCGTTCACATTGGTAAACATTTGGAACCAATTAAACACTAAAAAGAAAGGAGTATGTCGATCGAGTTTCCTCCCAGCAATCGATTCCAGTTTAGAAGCTCATTGCTGACAGTTTTCGTTACGCTGTTGAACAAAATTATTCTCATCGTGACTAAAGAAGTTTCACTTCAAAAATATTTATTTCAAACTATAAAAGGATACTTGCGTTAAATGTAATAAGCTACTGTATCTTCGTTCTGTGGAAAAATCTCATTTCCGTACCCTATACGTGTTTAAAGTAATCTATGGAAGTTTGAATGTTTTTCCGAAAAATTTCTTAATTTGTTCCTGGGGGGGAGAAAAATGTCTGCCCAGTACCTTATTATACTATAAGTGTGCAAAGTTACAGCTTTGTAGGTCAACGGGGCCCTTCTGGAGGACGTAAAACGACTCACAAATATACTTATACCTATATCATCTGTATAAATAAAAATGAGTTTAAAAATGGTGCCTATTATAATTGAATAGAACTTTTTAATAAACTTCCGTCTAGCAAAAGAACTGTTAAATAAATTTTATAAAATTATTTTTTGACGAACCTTCCTACTATCTTTGATTTTTTAAGGTTAAATAGATATATTATTATTATTTTATTATCGGTTAACGGGAAATAGATTAATATTTAAAAATGCAATTCGCACCTCGATGAAGCCAGACCGGTTCGCTATTGTGTTGGCAGAACTTTTTACTGTAAAATTAAAATATTACTATTAATTGAGAAATGTTCTTTATTGCGTATTATGACACATACAGTATATGGAAGACGAATGTCTAGTAACGTCTACGGTTAGAAGGTGAAATTCAAATAAAAACGGCCGAACCGGTCCTGAGATCAAAGCTTCGATGTTCCAAGAACCGGCCAACCATTATTGCGTGTTGCATGAGTGACCAGTTGTACGAAATCTGAACAGTTACGCATCACGAATTGGTTTACGATTGCAAGGTTACAACTAAGGATGGCCAACTAAACAATTTATTTATGCCGCCAATTTTGACAAACTCTATAGATACAACAACGAGGGCCGGCCGATTGTGTTGGGTTCGGGTGCGAATACAAAAGTCAGACAAACACCTTCCTCCATCCCGAAAATGTTATTTGGTATTTTACTTAAAAAAGGAATATGGAAATAATAGTAATAATCATGCAAACAAAAAAATATCATAAAATAAATTCAATAAGTAATATATTTTAATTGTATACGAAGAATACTGTTAGTTCATAAACGATCATTGCAGTGGGGTGTAAAATTTGGTGAAGAGAGAGAATTGGACCCTGTTTCTTCGAAGACGCTGCAGGTACTAGTTTCAAGACCGGACCACATGCGATACGTATTTCCCGGATAAAGTGCTAATTTGGCCACCCTGTATAATGTATGTCAAGGTTTAAAAGTTTGTTTTCGCAAACACTGAAGGGTAATCATTAGCATATTATTATGGTGTATTTGTCCAATGTCAAACTAAAGTTCTATTTTTTTTAACTGCGATCAATTTTTCCAATTGTAGTTTACTGTTAACCACAAAAAAACGAACATGTATTGTAAAAGTTTTATTTTAAAGTAATACAAATTACTAGCGTTTAACTATTAACGTTACAGAGTATATACAGCGAAAAGTTTAGACGCATTTTATTGTTTTGCCTTTTGAGTGAGGAACTAGAAACTTTGAGGGGGTCGAACAATCGATAGAAAGATACAACTATAGACATAGGTGTTGAATAGTTGTGTCAGTTTCAACCGCACCCGGCGCACAACGATTTATTTCAAGAGGTAGCACATTTAATTTGTTGATGAATTCAGAAAGAATGTCATTATGAGAATTTTTCATGTAAATGACTAAATGCTTTTCGAAATATCTGATATCAAAGCTGGAGAAATTGATAAATCTTATAGTTAAAAAAATACTGTTCAATTTTATTTATCGGTAAATATTTTAAATAATAAAGAATCGTTTAATTAGAATAAAAATTTTCAATTAACTCAAATTTAATGTCAGATATTTCAGAAAACCTTAAACATCCGAAAACTGGTAAGAGTGTCGTTTAGATTTCATACTAAACTAGCAGTCCGGCCCGGTTTCACCCTAGTGCGATAGATATAATTCTGCAAAATGTTTTTCGTTTGCGGCCCGGCGTCTGAACTAATAGTTTCTAGCAAATTCTATACCAGATTTGCTTTTAAACTAGGTAATAGCTTTGAGCGAATTCTATCAGATGTCACTACCTGGTACTAAAACGTTTTTTATTTGTTTGCTTCTGAACAATAGTTTTGAGTAATTTCTATCAGATGACGCTACATGTAACTAAAATAATTTTTTTACACAAAACACCGTAATTTTGTGCAAAATATTTAATAAAAACTATCTTATAGTGTAAGTTGGACTAAGCAGAACACATTAATAAAATTTCATTAAAATCGGTTCAGTGGTTTCGGAGATTATAGCGGCCAAAATTGTGGCACTAGGTTTTTATATAAATAGATTAAAAATATGAATTGATGCTAGGCATAAAAATATGTGCTACTGAATTCCACGCTAATGAGCCCAATGGTCGAGCGTCTATAATTCATGATATATCGCATGATTTTCTACAAATTTCATCTAATTTATTTCACAGACACCAATTTCTTTCATAGTAAATTATCCTTGCCAGTACTGTAGTACCGTAATGAATGAATGCAAATATGTAATCAGATTTATACTGTATTTATTAAACGTTAAATTATATTTTGCGTGGAAAGAGCAATACGCTAAAATATGAATTATTATCGTGTTAAAACTCATGTTAAATTTGTCGTGCTTTCATTTAAATCACAATTATTTTGCATATAATGCACGTAAAGGAAAATGACAAAGCATACGTTCAAATGTCAAAATCCATGCAGAAAGTGTACGATTTTTTGCTAATACCAGTGGTTGAAATTGAGGTTCTTATATGGATTTCTCCTGAATCGATTTTACCTGCTATGTTATGTCACTATAGAAATATGTTATGTCATTATCAAGTATTAACAGAAATTGTTCGAAGTTGTCCCCGTTTCGTTGAACACAAAGATGCGCGCGTCAACCCATGCTTTCTGTACATGCTTGCAGTAGCGATAAAGGCCTTCAGCGAATTATCTGGGATGCATTTACCATTCGTGCTATCATTTCTTCGCGTGTGTTAACCAGGCTTTTGAATTAATTAAATAAAATTTTTAAAAAATAATTAAAAAATGAAATGCTGTTATTTTTGAGTTTTGATAAAAAAGTTACTTAAAATATTTTTTCGTCTATTTGATTTCTACACGCTGTTAAAAAATAAATAAACAACTTAAAAATCACCTGTATATAGAAACGTGCCATCTCAACCCTTGTGGTTAGGTATATAAAAAAAAGCAACGCATTTTTATATATCGAACTACGCAGATAAGAGTCGAAGTTTCTTACCGGATGTCTACTGAGGTAAAGTGGACGGATATCAAATATAGATTTATTTTTATAAAAAATAGAAATTCATGATAACAAAAATTATGTAACCGAGAAAAATACGATAACGTCAATGTTATCAATTTAATTTTATTTTTTTTCCTTATTTGACAAGAATTCAAAATCATAACCTATAAAGACATTTTGTTTACCTTTGTAATTTTCTTTCGTTCACATTGCCTTCTCCGAAAATAATCCCTTCTAAATTATTCTAGGTTTAAGTTCCAATCAGATAAATTGAATAGTCACGTAATTCGATGAATATTTAAGTATTTTTAGGGACGCGACTGGAATTTTTCATTTTTAAAATAATTTTGGAATATGAAAGTCAATACTAATAATTGAAATTTTATTATTATACAAAACAAACATTATAACAGAACGCGTCTGTAATTATTATTATATATTATAGTTGTGTAACGTGGCCCATTACGCACAATAGTCAGTTTTGAACAAATCTTTTTTTATATATCCGTACTTCCATCACAAAATTACTGAACTTTCCGAGTGTACTGAAAATATCCAGTTTATTTAAGATTTTTATGTTTCATCAAAATAAAATATAGCCTATATCACTTGGGGAAAGTGTAGCTATTTATTTGTGAAATAATTTTTAGAATCGGTTCAGCAGTTCCAGATATTAGCCCCTATAAAGAAACAAACGTTAAAAATTCACATTTGCCAGTTTAAACTCTTGATAGGGAGTCGTTTCAATTTAATTGCTGTAAACTTCCATCTTTAAAGTGTAATACAATTATTTTGATTAATAATTTCTTTGAAGTCTATTCGTAACCGAATAATCAGTTAAAGAAAGTCTGTTTTAATGAAAATAAATTTTTACCACATTTAACCGTTATATTTTAACACTAAAGCCGCTGTAATTTCTCCAAGTTCATTATAATTTATTGACCATTATGTGTTGTTCTTTTTTAATACCACCTTTTGGGATTAGTGGATGGTAATAATGCATAAAATATTTATTTACGTAATTACACATTAATTAAAGGTATGCATGTTGGTTTACCTTCGCTAATTAAATAATTACAGTAATCTATTTTTATTTTTCACAAAAGTTATCTTGTTTGATTTTTACATTGTTGAAATATTTATCTAGACAAATTATAATATATAGTTTTTGCCGGCGGCTTCGTTCACGCCGCTTCTGTTCGCAAAGCTAGCGTTAAAAACCAGTTCAGTGACGCATTTAAGTACAGTGTCATCCAGGGCTATTCAAAATTAACCGACTCCAGCCAGCATTCAAAAAATAGCACACAATATTTTGCGGCTCTTAATTTGTTTATCATTGTTTTCTGCCAGTTACAATATAACATAGCTCTGTTCCAACCTCTCTGAGAACGATAAGCGAACCGTCACAGTCATGCGTAGTAGCTAATGTTTGTCAAAGGCTGATGTAAGTCGTGCTTGTATTTAGCCGCCCGTACATTTCCGCAGCCTTGGGCTATAGTTCTGTCAATCCATTCGTAAATAGTATAGATATATATTTACACAATAAGATAGTACAATACATACATATGTGACGTCAAAACGCATTAAAATTTATTATTAAAAAATTCATCTACAGTGTAAAAACAGTTTTTGGTAAGAAGGCTCCTCAGTGATTTTTTTAAAGTTTCCAGTTTCAGCATTTTGATATCATTAGGCAACTTATTGTACAGTTTGAGAGACACATAAGTGAAACTTTTTTGAATAGTGGCTGGTCTATGTATATTTCACGAGTTTCTGAAAAGCTTATCGCGGACCAATTTAGATGAAATTTACTCATCGTTAGTTGAAATGATATTTCTATAGGTGAAATATTTTCGAAATACTTCCGCAGGACACAATATTGTATTAAAATTTGCCACTCTAATGGATTCCCATGACACTATATTGAACAAAAAAAAAATGAAATAATTTTTTTTAATATTCCTATCTATCTTCAAAAATCTATTTTTTTACTCTCTTTTAGATGTACGTGAGCGTATTTAATATAAATACAATCATTTTTGTGCATTCGTTTATATTTGATACAACTTTTAAATTCATTACAGTAAAGACTGGAAGGCTATTACGGATGGGTAGGCAAATAGACGGATAGACAGACAGATAGATAGACTAAACTCACAGACAAAATACTGAAAACAATAGAGTTTAACCGTCTGTATACCTTAAAAATGTACAATTTTAATAGTGTTTCAAATAGCTTTCACTTTGTAAAAAATGAAAAGTTAATATCGGAATATATCGATTCATAAATATGTATGTGTGAAAATATTATTTCAAACTATTTGTGACCTTTCAATAAATACAACCGTAACCTATATAACCAGAATCTCGTTTTAGCAGGAAGAAATGATCACGGAAACATGATGGCAGGCGTTTCAATATAACTGGGTATAAAAACTCCGGAACGTTTCGCATTGTCGTTAAAAGATGAAAATGGTATATAGAACACAGCAAGAGCGGACTGTTACGTGTAATATAAAATCATTCTCCATGAAATATTCAAACACAATCACCGTAATAAAGTGTTTTGATTTATTTAATTATTAATCTCGCCTTTCATCGAACGCTATGATGTGTAACTGTACGCGATTTGATCAATTATAAAATACGCCAATCACACGACACTGTTAATTATTATACTTCAAGGCGACTTAAAAAAAACTCATCAACTTTAGACATTTTAAATGTCACTAACGATTTTTATGCAATAGTTGAAATTGAAGAGAAACAATTCATCCCGTAGTATACCTTATTCTCTACCATAAGATCCTCTGACAGAATATACCCGAACAAAAACATCCTCTTCTTAGAATAGCCCCTACCATTAATACCCCAACTCCTTTTTTCGTCAGTCTTCAACAAAAACTCTGACCCTGCACCATTTTAACCATTTTAATCAATTCTAATTAAAATAAAGATTATATATTAATATATACAGGAAAAGTGTATGTTTAATTTCAGAAACTACTGAACCAATTTGAAAATTGTTTTCACTGTTAAAAAGCTTACTTTTGCTCAATATCTTCGTCCCCTATGCGTTCCTTACCATTTATTCCGAGCTAATTTGATACACGCTGGCTAAATTATAAGAGATGGAGTAAAGCGATATATGAGAAATGTGCTGCTTTTGATTATTTCGTTTGCCAAATCTAATAATGAGGCCACTTGAGCGAAGGTGGGAGAACTCTTCGTACATTTTCACTGCACTTTAGGTAAGACAAAGATAAATGAAAATGTGCGGGAGTCCTGTGTCGCCTTGTTTATTAATTGATAAGCGTTGTAAGTACTTAATGTATGTGCATGCGTCGGCTCACGGTGTAGTCGAACAATTATTCTATCAAGTCACGGAAAGTGGCGTGTTTGTAGTAATTGCGCAAAAATAAATA
Source organism: Xanthostigma xanthostigma (assembly GCA_963575645.1). Taxonomy (NCBI): domain Eukaryota; kingdom Metazoa; phylum Arthropoda; class Insecta; order Raphidioptera; family Raphidiidae; genus Xanthostigma; species Xanthostigma xanthostigma. The sequence goes on along the minus strand of OY754470.1, from coordinate 1,957,918 downwards.
AAAGAAAACAATTAAACCAATATTTAGTTGCGCAGAATATTTATAAAACATTCTATTTTTAAATTTCGAAATTTAATTTTAATCAAAAATAGAATAATACAGTCGAGGTCCTGTATAAGACCGGCCATATAGACTATACAGGAGAATGATTTTTAAGTTGAGTCTTCTTTTTTAATAGCGGGTAAAAATCAATGAACGCGTTCCCAAGTTCCTATGGCACGCCGTTTTATTATTTAATAGTAAAATATTTTCCCAAAAATTATAAAAATATTTAACAATTTTAATTTCAGAAAAAAAATTTTGAGTTAATTTTTTTATGTGGTGACAATAAAAATACAATATTTTTATGTCATGACATAATAAAAATACAATATTATTATGTAATGGCATAAAATTAAATGCTAATATACATAGGAAGAGATAGGAAAGACGACGAATTATAATTATGTCATGACATATTAATATTGTATTTTTATTATGTCACCACATAAAAAAATTCACTCAAAACTTTTTTTTTCTGAAATTAAAATTGTTAAATATTTTTATAATTTTTAAAAAAATATTTTACTAATAAATAGTAAAACGGCGTGCCATAAGTTCCATAGATTAATCTTTCGTTGTTAATTTTCAGAGCTTCGGCTCTACGATGCTGGCGGATGCCGTGTGCAGCGCGAGCACACCACATCCGCGCCGCCAGTACAACCTGGAGGAGTGCACCACCTGCTGGAGATGAGGTCGCTCACGTCGCTACTGCTACTGACGCTTTGCTTTGTAGTGCGGCTAGCAACTCCATCACCATCGCGAGAATTGAATCTTCGTCCCGGTGATGACGAATTCGATGACGATGATGACGACGACGATTTTTTCCCTATACGAAACGGGACCGCAGGTAAAAATCACTCACGTACCAACTTATCGCACCGAGTAACACTTTGTTACACTAATTTTGTTTGCACACTGTCATTGTACAAGTAGTAACTTACTATAACGCGATTTGTATAGCGCTGTTTTGCTGCTGCACGGTTTAGGTTCTTTTCATAGAAGCCAAGGCGATTCGTCAAGTTTTGCGACCTGTATCGCTCGGACGTACGTAGAAACCAACCGACATGTACGTTTCAGTTAAAATTTCAGGACTTATTATCAATCTTAAAATGGCTTCATTTTATAGATCAAATTCTCTGTTTTTGAAAGGAACAATTGGAACGGATTTCGTGCGAAATAAACGTAGATTTAACTTCTTGTCAGCTGACGCGCAAGGCGACAATAGAACACACTACGGTTACCGGTGTAGCGTTGTGTGCAATATGAACATCAACAGAAGAAAAAATATAATATTGTGGAGCAAGCTTCACAATAAACCTTGCAGTTGAAACATTATTTTAGACAATATAGAATTACATCTTTTGAGTTATAATAACAAAGTTGTTACAGCGATTATTATACCAAATATCAAATTTCAAAAACTTAGAAACAGCACGAAATCAAAACTCTAAAGAAAAGGAGAGAAAGTACTGCTAACTACGCTAATAATATAACCATTAATGTTATATTTAATTAAGAGAAATATCCGAACTTATTCGTAAATGAATTCAAACTGATTTTAACTATGCCAATAAAACCAGTAATTAATTTTAATTGAGAAATACGAGAAATTCCTTAACAAAAAATTTCTGTATTTATTTTGATCAAGTTCAAGGTTAAAGGCCGCTGCAGACGAGGATAGTTTTGCCTCTAGAAGCACTGTTGCGACTTGGGCTGGCTGTCGTGCGGGTGGAAATGACGTCACTACAAGCTCGCTAGCTTGCTCACAAGATGGATTTCAAAATTAAAACCAGGGTTATTTTTCTCGCTTGTTCGTCTGATTGTATTGAGTAAGAACCAATCAGGAAACAATATCTTGCTACGTGGACGACATTTGCCATAGTGTGTGTTCTGTTCAGAAACAATAAACGTTCACTTTTGTTAACGTTCTACCACTGCACACGCACCGAACCCATCTACAAAGCACACTTCAATATGCATCGTATACATAAGCCATCACAAAAACCAACGCTTGAAACCCAGCAGTTAAGTCTAGCAAGGAATATAGTGGCAAAACCCACAGAACTGTGGGCAAAACCAGTCTCGCGTGCAACGGCCTTTAGATTAAAAGATCGCGCACACTTGTCAGGCAACAACCTGCACAGCACAAACCAGCAACCTGCACGATGTCGCACACAATTCATTCAAATCAACCTGTTGCTGTTGCTGTTCATGCATAAAAATACGTTTATCAGTTAAATCAGTCATATCTATTAATCATAAGCAGCTCCTGAATAGTACTATATTACTTTTTTCAAACGTATATTTCAGTATATAAAAACGTCACTTGTTTACTTTTCTTTTCAATATAATTTATGTCAGTAATGATGTATGCTATAAATAAAAAAGCTTTACAATCTTTTTCAAACGCAGAAATAATGAAATCAATTTATTATTAACACCCTCTGTGAAAATAGAGTATTGTTGGGATAGTACGGTTTTCACGTGAATTTTCAATAAACTTAATTAAAATATATTATATAATATTTTTAATTTGGTGTATCCATATATTTAATACTCCTATTTTGCCAGTAGAGTTGTATGATCATTGACATTGTCCAATCAAATTTTTTGACAATGCTTTCTGCAATCCAGCATCAGAGGTTCCGAAATATTACTTTATTATGTTTACTTACATCTAATTTTTTTCATTGATAATACCGTCATTTCGATGTATCAGACAACACTAAAAACACAATGAAATAGAAATCACTTTTGGGAGGCTTTGGACCTTTGTAAAATGCGCGATGTTCTTTTGCTTTTTATTTCCATTAAAAAAAATAACGCAAATTCATCGTTGCAGTTGCATAAGTGTGATATTACATTTAACAAACTTGTTTGGCATCAACTTTTAAACAATAAAACTTTATTATCCTTTGTAAAAGCGCGCTATGCATAGTAAGTGCCAGACAAATTGCACATGAAGTGTGCTTTAAGCCTCCGTAAACAATCAGAATGCAACAAATTCATCCAACAATGCAAATATAGATATACAAACAATATTTGTAGTTTGTTTATCACGATTTTATAATGCGTTTCAAAAATTTTTATTGAGAATTTAAGATGTTTATTACAAGTACATAAATATAAAAATAGAGTGCTAAAATGTAATTTAATATATCAAGTTTATAGTACTTGAAAAACGGTAAAAGGTAATAAAAAATAGTGCTACTCAATAATACAAGAAAATTGTAATTGCAAAGCAAAGAACACGTTTCTCAATGAGTAATTAAAATCTTAGGAATAATTCTATAGCGTTTCCATGGTTCAACTATTATAAAAGCCCGCAATGTTCAGGTTTTAAACTGGAAAAAAGTCATTACTCTTTCCAACACAAATTTTGGGCCGCTGTACACGAGGCTGGAATAACTGCTATAAACACTGCTTGGACTTCTGCTGGCCGGTAGGCTAGGTACGAGGCTCGCCTGCTAGCTCACAAGATAGATTTTAAAATTAGAACAGAGGCTATTTTACTTGCTAGGTCCTGTGCTTGCTCTGAGTAAGAACCAATCTTGTCACGTGGGCAACATTAACAAACGCCCACAAACCAGCGTGGCGTCATTCTGCTCAGAGTCAGACTACAGACACGTTTTGCTCTGTGTTTATATTTGAGCTGTCATTGCGCGCGCACAACAAGTCTGAAATGACGTCTCGTGTGCACATATAAGCAATCAAGAAAACCAGCGCTAGAAAACTAGTTGTCAAATTTAGCAAAGAATCTAGCGGCAAATCCAGCCTCGTGTGCAGCGGCCTTTACACTTAAGAAACAAACCAATTAGAAACACAATATCATTTTGGTTGTGATCGAACGCATTTAGACTTTGTAAAGATCAGTAATAACATTATTTTTAATTATCACCAATTTGATCTTTACATTATTTATTTATATTCCTAGAAGAAATGTCTAAAATATGTATTTTCGAACAATCGATTACGACTAGTTTTGTGTGTTATTCTGTATATTTACTCGTATCTTTAGAGCTACTTTTAAAAAGGATCGTTTTAACAGACTATCGCTTTTCTTTCTAGTAGCTGACAGAAAAACTTGATGGTATTAAAAACGGAGTTATGTCGGTTTTGTTTATCAAGCGAAATTTTTGGTAAAAGTTAGATGATAACTTGAAGATAAAACCAGATCAATAGGATAGATAGGTCATAGGTCAAAGGTGGGTGAGAAAAGAAAGAAACAACGAACCAAATCTAAATATAGCTCATAAAAATAAACAGGTGTCCACGAATTCTTGGAATAATATTTTTAAGCAAAAAATAACCAACAATGCGCCTAGTTTTTAAGTTATTTAATGTTTAACCGTCAATAATACTTAAAACGCGTGTTAAAAGTGGCGTAATTTGATAAATAAACGAACGCCCAGTTCGCACATCGTTAACCGATTCGTGTTTTATCGTGTGACGTCGTAATAACGCTGGAATCAAAATACGTCACATCAGACGTTTGAAATATATATGTCACCGTAAAATTGTAAATACCGTTAGGTTGTAATCTGTCTCGCGAGATTGTGAACTGTCGAAAGATTGTGAACCTCAACGTAATAATAATACATTAAATTGTAAGCAGTACGTTGAGGTTCACAATCTTTCGACAGTTCACAATCTCGCGAGACAGATTACAACCTAACGATATTTACAATTTTACGGTGACATAGGTATACATAATATGTCATTTTAATCTAACAAAAAATTGCGGGTTTCTTCTGCCCAAATCTTTAAACAATGAATTTTAACTAATTAAAAACGCAAATTTGAATTAACCAGGACAAAAAAACATGTACAAACAAAATCCTATTATGTAGCTAAAAAAAGACAATACTCGTATTTGACGCTATTTATCAATTCAAAATGTAATAATATCGAGCTTGACTATAAGGCCTAGTTTATATGAGAGGCGTTCAACGCGCGTTGGCCCAACGCGCGTTTACAGTTTCTATACAATTGTATAGGACTGTTTATATGATAACGCGCGTTCAACGCGCCACCAACGCGCGTTATCATATAAACAGTCCTATACAATTGTATAGAAACTGTAAACGCGCGTTGGGCCAACGCGCGTTGAACGCCTCTCATATAAACTAGGCCTAAGGCTTTAAGTATAATATTATACGTATTGTTCATCCAAATGAAGTTGGTTCCCTTTTGTTATTACTAAAAATCAACTGATTTATATACATTTTCTAAAAATGAATATAATAAAACAAGGTTAGTACAGTAGAGGTTGCCTGGTTAAGTTGAGATGTAGTGGGTCCGGCGGACCTGTCAATTATTTGCGTGGCAGCGGCTGTTGTTTTCAACAAATGTTAAAGCAGTCAAAAGACAGGATATTGATAATAATAATTTGTGAGTATTAGAACACTGTGTCGAAATTCATCCGTATTAAATAAATAATAATAATAATGCGTTTAACGTCCGTTTCTCGACTTTATGTCATAACAGACGCCATTCGCACCATTGCTATTTTCCATCTATCACACTTCCCGTTATTTTCTACAATTTTTAATCTTTAACTTAATTAATAGCAACGGGCGAATCCGTATTAAATATCTCAACATAAAAATAAAAGAAAGCAAAGCAAAAGAACACCTGAAACATAAGGCATAAAAATATATAAAAATTAATTAACAATGACCATTATATTCAATTTTTTGTTTGTTTATATAGATATTATTAAAAACTAAATTGTGTAATAAAAATGTAAATTTTCTTATTTGTACTTCATTAGAATAGTTAGTCAGCTGACGTCATTCCCGCGTTTACGCTGATTGGTCAGATAAAATGAAGTAACCTCTGTAGATCAACTAATGGTTATAATAAAATAAAAAAGTCCCAAATATTGTAAACCAACTATACTTTGCAATGATTGAGGTAGGAAAGGTAGGTTACGACTTTCGTACTAGTTTCGTTATGATTAACAATAATAGCAATTGTATGTACTTTGTGGATTGTTCCAATATAAGAGGGCAATTTATTAACAGCTAGTAAATGTGACACAAAACCGATCACATAATTGCTACGATACTACGATGCTACGACATGTCTTCAGTTCGACTTTAAACTATCAAACAACCAACTTTAAATATTTTCATATTGACACATAAATACATACTTTAGTCTAGGGTTGTAACGAATATCCTTGTGTAAAGTGACAATGTGTAAACTTACAGAACAATTATAAACAATTTGATTATATCAAAAATACAGTTTGCAATCGATAACAAGACCGCGTTAATGTTTTACGGCCGTTTGGCATGTCTGATGGCGTTTATTTCTGCACAGTTCTGCTTTTACACACTAAACAGATAGGTAGTTCGTATCAGATTGAAGTTTCAATGAAAATGGAATAGTGGATAATGTGCCACAACAACAACATTTGTCACGCGTAATTAGGTTAAATGGTTCGATTTTTTCTTGGTAAATTATCTAATTAGTACATCTGTACCTCGATGCGCGAGTCCAGCTTACACTTGATCGTTTTTTTGTATCAACAAGTTGAACGGCTTACGTCAAAAGTAACAACTGATCTATGGGTAAAATCGATCTTCAAGTGTGTGAAGTCGCGGGCAAGTGAAAATAATAAACATATTTTTATTTTACATGAACGAAAATATTGCACAGATCTTAAGTAACCGCAAAAAATCGTTTCCGTACTGGATCATATATGGTGTGAGAGAAGTGTCAAATGTGGTGTAAGAAACGGGTATACTATTAAAGCGATACAACCAGATACAATAAAAAATATGCCAGAGATATGTGAAACGATATAATATTAACACGTTAAAAGCCTGATCTTAAAATAGTGTGTCTCCGGAGACAAAATTTTATCACGTTATACAATATAAATGACTAAATACGTTATGTAAGTTTTTTAAAGTCACATTTGCAGTTAGTGTAAAAAAAGGTGTTATGTCTACATATTCTGTATCATTGGTTTATAAAATAAAAAAAAATAACTTTTTCTGTTCGATTATAAATTATACAATCGATATTAAAATTTACTCTCTAAGAATTAAACAGAAATCGATCGAATATAGTGTCGAAAACCTAATCGATAAAAATTGTAATTTACCACCACTCCCGACAGTGTCGTTCGTTACGCTTTTGAATAAAATTACAGTCGTTGTCATTCGTGTTTTTACGTATAACCTCAAAGCTGCATGTTTGGAATTTATCTGTGTTTTTATGTAATCAATAATTAATTATTGTAATTAATAAGCGTTCCTCCGACCGAGGTATGAAGAAATAGTATACACCACGCGGGCAGAAAGTTTGAGAGCCTTGAACTGCGCGTCTTGATGTCCTCGGTTCGCCTTGAGCATCAAGACGCGCAGTGCAAGAATCAACTTTCTGCCCTTGTATATACTATTCCGCGTTTAGTCTGTCGTGTATTAAAATAATATAGATGTCAGAATACAAAGCACTTAACTCAGCTGGTGATGACAAATGTTTTTCCTTTAACAACGGGAGTTCAACGTTTTTTTATGTGTAAATAAGAACATTGACCTTTAAAATAAATCCCATAGAAAAGCTTTTGCAAATCGTATAAAATATGTCGACGAAATGATTGAATTAATGGATCGATAACGCGGTGCCAGTGTCTAGTGGCGTCAGTTTGTTTCTCGTGTCCACCGCCTCTATATTACTGGAGAACATTATTCGACGGTCCAAACACAAACTAAGGTAACTCAGGAAAAATATCAAGACTAATAACAAAACTTCAATGAGCGACGTCTTTACTACGGGATAAGTTCAGAATACCTTTATCTAAGAATTAGTTTTAATCAATTGTCGATAGTACTTATCCCACAGATAAAATTATCCGTATGGCTCAAATACTAGCTTTTTTATAACCTCAAAAGTAAAACGAATACATATGTGTATTATTTTTTTTTATAGATAAACTAGCGGCCCGTCCCGGTTTCACCCGGGTGCGATAGATATAATTCTGCAAAATGAATATGAACAAATTCTACCAGATTTGCTTCTGAAATAATAGCTTTGAGCGAATTCTATCAGATGTCGCTACTTGGTACTTAAACAAATTTTTTTCTCTGTTTCTAAACTAATAGCTTTGAGTAAATTCTATCAGATGTCGCGACATGTTACTAAAACAGTTTATTTTCACAAAACACCGTAGTCTTGTATAAAATATTTAATAAAAACCATTCTATAGTGTAAGTTGGACCAAGTAAGACACATTTATAAAATTTCATTAAAATCGTTTCAGTGGTTTCGGACGAACATAAATATGTCGCGAATAGTTGCAGGCCATCAAATAACGTAACCGGAGGTCGCAATTAAAAAAATAAGCAATATAAAGTTCCGATGCTTATATCCAGAAGACAGCTACCGGGAGATGTTAATAGATAGATAGATAGTAGATTATAGACGATCAACTGAAGTCTTCAGCGTTTATTATTATTATCATAATGTGACACTATCATAATTTTGTATTCGCGTCAAGTGAAAATTTCCTAATCATCAAATTTGTCAAAAAAAACAATTTTTGACCATACATATCAACATATCTATAATGTACTATGTGCTAATGACCATAGCTGTCGAAGCACTTTTCTTCAAACAAAAAAAATATGTTTTTAGTTACGTCGGCTTGCACCTGTAACCAACGATCATACCTAAAGTTGGTTGTGTAAACGAGGAGCAAAGTTACACCGGCACCTGTCAAACAGCGGTCTGTGAGATAAATCGATAGTTAACTTGGCACAAAAGGGCAATTAACAACGTGAACATGTGATTAATGATTACAATACTTGTATTCTACTATACTTTACTTACCAGTAGACTAAGAATTAAAAAGATATGCAAAACAAGATCGTCAAATAATCAGCAACAGTTACAAATGTATTGAAACAGACAGAAGAAAGAGAACTTCTCCATTAAGGATAAAAGCTGGTTCGATACAATTATTTCGGAAACGACTTTGTACCCGGTATTCGGCAAAAAAATGTTGGTACAGGTATCCGGCTTTTTGAAAGAAAAAGAACTTCTCCATCGGCATATTAAAAGAAAGTTTGACAAACACTAGATTTACCATAACTTACAATTATTCATAGTGGCGTCAAACAAAGTGAAAGAGTGAGAAAGCACGAACCGGGTTTGTATGTTGTTTGGGGAGCATCAGCTCTCCCAACACCCTACGGAGCTGCAATGGGGTCGCGCTGCGTAAACTTTTCTGTCACGTGACGCGCCTAAACACGTTTGCCTACTAGATGTATGCTATTTTATGAGAAGTGCAAATCCTCATTAAGTAAACCCAACAACTCGATTGTTATCTTTGTATTTCTCCGACTTATATTACAATGTACTGCACTGCGAGACTGCTGCATCGAATTACAGCCAAGGCGTCGTACTGGCCGGTGTTTTGTGGCAAGGTTCTCTTGAAATGTGACCTACATAAAAAATTCAGAGGTTACACCTAACTCGAAATAAATACAGTTTAAAAAAAAAACTAAAAAACACGCTTTATATAGAACTAAAAAGTAAAAAATATTTTTTTTTAAATAAGCTTAAAACAATAATGAATAAAAAATACTAGTATTATTGTGAAAAAAGCGTGGGGCGCTTTGTTCCACATTTTCGTACATCGAGTGCCCTATGCTTTTTTCACAATAATACTAGTTTTTTTTATTCATTATTGTTTTAAGCTTATTTTAAAAAAAATTTGGTTCGATATAAAGCGTGTATTTTTGACATCAGCGAAGACCCGTGCCTTAGACCGCACGGCTAACCACTGTAGTTACAGTGCTGGCATATTGTTCTACAGTAATAAACCACTTGCTGTAGTCCAAACGAAGGTTACAAACAAACATACATACATACATACATACAAACTTACAAGTGAAGTTAATATAAAGCGTGCAAAAAGAATGTATTTTTTACAACCAAACTTTAACCACCATTTTGGTGGTTAAAGTTCTTTAGTCGCGTTCTGGACTTTCACGGGCCGTTACGAAACACATGTAACTAGGTAACATGCTACAAAATTAAAGTTTGTTAACCACGTTTTGCACTTTCACGGTAAAATGTCAAAAACCGTTATGCGTTGCGTCTTGTCATTTCGTGTTAAAATTGGTCGAAGGAGCGGATCTGTATTGTTCCACTCAAAACGCTCATTTTTCCCCATTTTTCTGCATCAGGCTTTTTAAAAAAAATGTTTCATAATATAAAAAAAAATCTAATTTTTACGGGCATCATTTTTGATAGTAGTCTTTTTTTACCAACACCCCGTTTGTATCAAACAAAATATTAAAAATTCCGCACTTATCTTGAACTTTTAATCTATACTAATATATAAAGCTGAAGAGTTTGTTTGTTTGGTTGAACGCGCTAATCTCAGAAACTAATGGTTCGAATTGAAATTTTTTTTTTTTTTTATGGATAGCCCATTTATCGAGGAAGGTTATAGGCTATACAATATCACGCTACGACCAATTGGAGCGGAACATCAATGAAAAGTGTTGCGAGATGTATCTCAAAATTAGTCCGTCCGACAAATATTATCAGGTGAAATGCCTTAACTAAATATTGAAATATTAGCGCGTCACGTTCACAAGCCCGGATAGCTCAGTCGGTAGAGCGTAAGACTCTTAATGCCAGGGTCTAGGGTTCAAGCCCCACGTCGGCGAATATATTATTATTTTTTTTATTTTCTACATTGCTTTCTTCTAAGGCTTTCATTTCAATTTTTTAAAATTTTATTACGACTAATTAAAATTAAATATCTTATTAATAGCTCATTTGAAAACTGTTACAACTATAGGTACCTATATAAAAATAATTTTCCTACAGTGTTTTCAATTAAATATTTATTATAGGTATTAAAAGAAATTTATTACTTAAAAAAAGTATAAATACTGCTTTTTAACGACGAAAACTTTTGAACGGTAATTCCGATCATTATGAAGTTTGAACACAACATTAATCTCGTTAAACTAAGATGAATGTGCGTACTCATGTCCCTTCCTTCCCCATTCGTTCTTTTGCACCCGGATGAAACCGGGCGGGACCGCTAGTGTCATATACAGGCGTGTTGCTGAATATTCAGAATCTGATATTCTATCTAAACAAGTATCAAAAGTGATAATGTTATTGAATAGAGGACCTTGGATTTTGGTCGCATACGATCTGAAATTTTCTTATATGGATTGTTCCACGCCAAATTAAGCTACACTTTATACAAAGGGTTTTAACTGGTCAAAGATACGACAGAAACAAGTCAGTGAAGTAAATTAGACAATACAACGTGCATGAATCTTATTCGAGTGTCTGGAATTCGCTAGCTCATAAAACCGTCTCCTTGTAGTAGTGCATTGAACAGAGGTGCTTCACAAACTGACAAAATTAATTAAGGAACACTCGTGTCGTGGTTCCCTACGCAGTGCTGTTCACGCTCAGTTGTATACAGTGTGGAACAAAAACACATTTCTCTAATCTAAATAAATGATAATTAATTCACAGTTTTAGAACAACTCGCGTATATTCCTAAATATAAGTAAAAAAAAAACTAAGATAAGCTTTTATTGAAATGTACTAAAAAGGAAAAAATTAATTTTTAATAATTCATTTTCAGTAGCTATTATAAAAGCGTAGATAAATGATAGCGAACCTTTTTGAGAAGTGGGTCAAATTTTGTTAATTATTTTTTTTAGTACTAGCTCGTGGGTCACTAAGGGAGAGAGGGATGGTTAAATACTTTTTTTAGTTGGAAACTTTTTTTGGACGACCATGCGTGTTTTTTTTCTATAAGCATGATGATTTTGCCAAAGTTCTAAAAGATTTCGGTTTTCGTCAAAAATCGCTTTTTTTAAAGGGGTATGCCTTAAAAAAATCACAAAAATCCAATTCTTTAATATATTTTTGAAATTGAGAATGCTTACAGAAAAAAATACGCTGAAGTCAATGAGCGTAAGCAAACGTCTGCATCTCTTTTAGTTCGGAAACTACGGCCATTCGAAGATTTTATATGATTTATTGAAAACTATAAACGTAAATAACTTCTAAAACAAAAGACATACAGACGTTTGTTTTTGCTCATTGGATTCAGCGTGTTTTTTTTCTATAAGCATGATGATTTTGAAAAAGTTCTGAAAAATTTCGGTTTTCGTCAAAAATCACATTTTTTAAAGGGGTATGCCTTAAAAAAAATTACAAAAATCCAATTCTTTAATATATTTTTGAAATTGATAATGCTTAAAGAAAAAAATACGCTGATTTCGGTTTTCGTCAAAAATATTGGATAAATACAATAAAAACTGTCGTTACAATATATGCTAACAAAAATAAAAATGTTTTATGAAAAGCGTATAGGTACAGATGACACGCACTCAACCGGTTTTTTGTATGATAAAAATGAAATATAGTGTGTTGCGTTCAATTTTTGTGTTACAGTCTATGTACAAGCTTTAACTACGTACCCCATTGACTTTAAAGTACAAAGATCTTCCCCCTTTACGGCACAGTACACTATAGAGTACAATGTGTTAATGTTACGCTGATTTCTCGGCTTTCAAAGTGGCAGCCGTAATTAATAGCTGAAAGGCCGTGAATATTGCAACTGTTTGATTAGTGAACGTTTTAAAAATGACCTTTTTAGCGGAAATAGAATAATGGCATTTAAAATCGACACAAATTTCATTAAACTTCATTTTATTTCGTGTTAAATTAAATAGTAATTAACAAATATAGGTCAGCATTTTGCAAGAAACCAATGCTAGGTTTCCAATACAATTTTCTACGTTAATTTTTTCTCGAATGTTTTTTAGTTCGGCAAATGATGCGGGTCTCTCAATACGTGTTATAGTCGTAAATAGCCAAATTTTGCTCAAGAAATTTAATATTGTTGGATCTTAAATCCCAAAAATATATTTCCTGTTTCAAAAAAAAAATACTATAATAATTACTTACATTACATGTTTAACCATTGATACTGCGACCCTGAAAATAAAAAAAGAAATATTACTATATTTAATCAGTTCGAAACTTTTATTATAGAACTTTGGATTTTGAATATGGATAAAATTTAAGTTTAAAAACAGTTATTAACAAAGCTTTATGTTTAAATGTTATGTCTTTTAATAATATGCTTTTTCACTATCACAGGAAATTTCCTGGTAATTTATTTTTCAAGTTTATTTTAAAGTAGGATGGAAAATGATTCGTCGTGAACATACCAAACTAATTACAATATTGGAAAGTTGTTGATGAAAGCTAAATAATAATTATATGTTCCGTTCAATATTTATATTAATTACACTGATGCTTAATCTAAATATAAAGCATCAAGATACGTCATACAAATGCCATTGCAAAAATGATTAATTTTGTAACGTTTGTATCATCCTTCTAGCAATAATTTTCCGAGGAAAAAAATATATTTATGTTAAGAACAAAGAAATAGCCTTTGAATTAAAAGCATTCTTACAGTAAAATGCAGGTTTAGAGAAATATAACATCAATAATTAGTAACTATCATGATTTAACGCTCATATTGTACGCAAAACCATCGACAAAAACTTTGTAAAGCGGAATTTAATTAACAAATTCCAAGAAACATCAATAAAGTGATATAAAGCTATGAAACTAATAATATGAACCGTACTGAAGCGTTGTCATGGACGCCAATTTTATCAATTCTCTACTACGAATTCGCAAACTTGTAACAATAGTACCTATAATATGTATTTCGCCAAAGACATAGTTCGTTTACGAAATCAACAACGTATTCAAAACGTTTACCTCGCGACTCATAATATTATCCCTTAGAAACAAAAGAAATAATTGTCTCGCATATTATTATAAAGAAGTTATTCAGAACGCTTCCGTTTGGCATGCTTAGTTGTTTACTTTTGGCTTCGTCGAACGGTTATATTATAATACTCGATTCATACTTGCATGTTCGGTTGCTCGCTTTGGTTTTCTCCGAGCGGTTCGGATAAAACCCGATTCATGATAAAAAAAATAAGCGTTTAAAATATGATGTATCAAGATAACAGTAAATTTCTGAAGAAAGTCACATTCAATAAGTTCTAACATTCTGTGAAAAATTTTGTCAATGAAAATAAATTATTATGGAGTCTAAACGCATGTATAATGATTGTGTTCTAATCTAAAATTAAAATCTTCCCTTCGAACAAAAGGTAAAGAATCATACAATTCTATTTCCCATTCAATAATAAATACCCGACTCATTTTCCCACATATTTGATTTACAATGAAAACGCTTTTTGTGTCAGTTTAAAATCAAGCATTCGAAGAAAATTAAGCGGAATATTTACAAAATTAAATTTAATTCATTAAAACAATAGACGGACCTACAAATTCTTGTACATTTTAAAAAAATGTATTCAGGTGAGGTTCTAGTAAATATATCAAATCTAATGTTATAAATTTATAAATTGAACACTAAGTAAATAAGTAATCTATTTAAACTTTGTTTATCTAGTTATGATTTTCCCATTTTTTTCTGCACTCAAGTATAATATATTTCACAAAACAAATGAATTCTTGTTCACAGAAGGAACGTATGTGGACGCGCCGTGCGAGACATCGTGCAGCCCTTCGCTGCATCACGTGGTGTGCCAACCGGAGACCAAGAGGTGTGAGTGCGACAAAAAGTACCCCGTTAATATCGGTGCCACCAAAGGATGTGCCAAACGTAAGATTATCATTCGTATTCTAAAACATAGTTCAATCACTAATCTTTAATCGTGAAAATTTTCAACAAAAAGAGCAAGAAGTATAGTGCAGTGTATATTTATCCTTTAATTAACTGTTTTGCTTGGTGAATTGAAAGTAAATTTTATTCTAACGAATGAATTTGTTCCAAGATTAGTAATTTCTATCTTTAATAGTGTTCAGATTATAAAGGCAGTTTTGAGATAACAAAAGTAAATTTATACGGGCAAAGCATAGCCGGGCAGCTAGTTAAAAATAAAATATTTAGACGAAAGCATCATGTATAGTTAGGGTTGCCATCTGTAAAGTCAATAAAGTAGGACAAGAAGTTCAAAAAACCGGATTTTTGAGCTCAAAACACGGACATATTTACCAAGAAAAATTCTTATTTTGCTGATGAAATTAAATAATACCGTAATTTTTGCCATCTTTGATGCAACTTAAGGAGGTTGATGCGTTACAGTCCCAAGCAAAAGTAAGTCGAATTCTAAATGGGAACTTTTCCATAATAAATTTTTACAAAAGGTTATAAGTCGATGATACCAATAAATTGTTGTCATAAAGGCATAAATAAATAATTTTTTTATTATTAATTAATTATTTCAGTATTTCACTTAATGGACTAACTTTTGAATTTTTTGTACAAAGTTAGGTTAAAAAAAATAAATTTATGTAAATATCTGTATTTTACATATTTTTTGCAGTAAATACTTAAAAAAGGAAATTAGAAGTAACAAAAATTAAAATTAAATCATTAAAAAGTTTAAAATTCAGTTAAAATTGTTAAAATTGTCAAGAATAAAAGTCCATAATCGAAAAGTGCTAAGGTTTAATAATTTTTTTTATTGATTAAAAGTCTCCTAATTAAATTGGAAAAAATATTAAAATATGCGTAAGACATCGATGCTTTACATAGTTAGTTTTCGGAACTGCTGACATTATTTGGTTATTTGCAAAAAATTAAAATGTACCGTTTGCATGCTAGGTTGACATATTTTCCATAAGACTACATGTAAAAGTTTTTTTTAATTTTTCACTTTATAAATCTCCTAATGATTTTAGATTTTTTACAGAAAATTTTGTCATAAAAAAATCTATTAAAAAAACTTTCTTTCAGATTTTTTTCATTATCTTCGTAAAACGGTTCAACCTCATTAACAAAACTAAAGTAATCTATGGAATTTTACAACCTTTCATTTAATTATATCTCTATTCTCTTTGGTAATTAAATTAAAGAGACGTATAAAAATTAGAAAGACCAAACAATAACTACTTTCTTTATTCCAATAAGCAAAAATAAATCTTTTCGAATTAAAGAAACTAAATTCTACTATCGTCTTTTGATAAAAAAAGATTTATCTAGTCAAATTCAAATCCGGACTGTAAAAAAAACCCCGCCCGGACGCCCCGCGCCCTTAAAAAGAGGACAAATACGGGTAAATCCGGACGGATGGCAACCCTATGTAAGTTTAAGCAAATACACTATAATGTGAACGTTTCGATTTATAGCGAAACGTTTGGGAGAGCAGTGCTTCTATTCGAGCACCTGTGAGTACTCCGATCAGTTCTCATCGTGCGTTCAAGTCAACCACAACGCCATCTGTAAATGCAAAACAGGATACCATCGAGTTTCACTTGAGAAACCTAACAGGAGGACCTTCTGTGCCGCAGGTATAAATCGCTTACAAGAGATCATTTTCATAAATCTCTACATTAATATGCTCGTAGTTATATGGTGAAAGATTTGTAGGATTAAGCCCACTGTGCCTTTAAAAACAATTTTTTCCTGCTAGAACATTGCTTTTTATATATCCGTTCATACAACCATCCTTCCACCATGTCTATACCCGTCCTTCCACCATGTCCATACCCGTTCTCCCACCACATATACACCCGTTCTTCCACCATATGTATTATTTTATTTTGTATTTTGAACAGTAATTTTTCAGTATTTTTGATACATTTTTAACGCTGAAGAAAACAAAAGCGTTGTTGAATTTGTGAGCTAAAAAGTTTTTAGATGGCTTTTATTCACTTTGCCGCTCATCATTGTACGTAGACTCTTCAAGATCAATTTCATTGTTTGTTTAATAAAAATCGAAAGTTGAATATTGATATTTGTACCACGATAGAACATCTAAAGTAGGTACCAAATTTGTTTTGCGGTATTTAAATTATTCAAAAAGATATATAATTTAACGGATATATTTTCAGATGTGGTACTCCTGACGAAAAATTTGTCAGCGCTTGGAGGTGTCGCAATGGGCATTGCCATCCTGGCTGGTCTAATCTGTTTCGTACTTCGATTGTTTAGTTCAGCGCGTTATTCACAACCCAGACACTACGCTAACGCCAATATGCCGCCACCAATTCTATTCTCTAGCGATACAGGTACGTACGCCACTGACCGCTGACCGGCAGTGGATAATAAAAATAATTAATTGAGTTACGAGCTCGGTACGAACAGTAGGAATAATTCCAGTGACAAAGTAGTTATTTTGTATAACCCAAACGTAGTTTGTTTAATTACAATATAGTAGAACCTCTTTAAGTCGAACCTCGATGAGTCGAAAATCTCTAAAATTCGAAAAAAATATTTTGTTCCCTCCCCTTCAAACCCCAAAACCTCCATTAATCGAAATTTCAACCCTCTATAGATCGAAATAATCAGTGAGTTCCTACAAGCCATTTCGTAACATATTTTCGCTCCATAACTCGAAAAAATAAATTGGACCTCTGTATCTCGAATAGTCAAAATTAGTTAGAATGGAACCTTTACAAGTCGAATAATAAGTCGAAAACTATAAATTGAATTTTTTGGTGTCTCCCTCTAAGTTCGACTTACAGAGGTTTTACTGTATAAATAAATAAATAAATGCTTTTACATTTATTTAAAAACTAACGGAGGCTAGTTTTTTACATCTAAAACTATACTTCTAATTAAAAAAATTACCTTTATATGTAATTTTTTACTAAAAAATAAAAGTATTTAATGTCTGCAAAACTATTTGCACTATAAAAATAATATTTTTTTAGTAAATATTATAACATGTAACAGATTGTTATTTATTTATTATGTTGTTGCAAGTAAAAACATAATGTTAATTATTGTTAATCATATATTTGAACAAATTGTTAAATTCAGGTCCGACAAAAGCACATAGCGTATGTTTTACATAAGCTTTACAAAATTGTATATTTATTTTTAAACTTTATTTTTTACTTGTATGCGATCTTTTAAGATACGTTTTATATTTTGTCCTATTTTTATTGAAGTTTTTTTATATTAATAATTTAATTTGTAACGTTATTTGGCTGACGTTTATTGTTCAAACTTTAAACAATAATATTTTTGAAAAGTTTCACACAATTATTAATACGCAAAGATAGTGTATTACCAATTTTAATCAGATTCAACCCAATACAAAAAAGACCACCATTTTAAAGTTTAAAAAAAAATAAAGATTCACTTTTAATGTCAAATAAAAATTTGCAAAAAACAATGAAAAAAAATATTATGAGCATCCAAGATACCTTTGTTTCTTCTGTGATTTATGTTATAAAAAAGTTTACCATTAAAATATGAAAAACGTGTCAGAATTGCTCAAAACATTTTAAATACGTAAATATTTAAAGCGTTTAAAATGATTTCATCATGTTACTTCATTATAATTATTAATATTTTGGTTTTGTTAAAATTTTCCAAATATATGTATAAATAGCATTTAAAAACAGATAACTACGTATAATTATTGTTCCATTTTCATTGTCTCTTGCGCTATTTTAATTATTTATGTGAAAAAAAATATATATAACTCCTGCAGCTGCTTTTTTTAGGCGCGAATAGCGTAAGCTAAAGCGCCTATATGTACTCGCTTTGTCTGTACGTCTGTGAATCTGTGAATCTGTACGTCCCACTTTTTTGTGTCACGCGTACAGCCCAAACGCCTTAACCGATTTTAAAAAACTTTTTTTTGATCGATTCGTCTCCGGGTAACTTAGATCCTAACGTCGCCCGATTTTTTAATTTTGGCCCCAGAGGGGAGAAATTTAGGAAAAACGAAGTTTTTTGCTTATAGCTCGCTCATTTTCAATCCGATCGGCTCGAAACCTGTCTTAAACGAAAGAGGAGAAAATTTTACATAAGTTTCGTACAACAGAAAATGCCCAAACAGTTTTTTTATACACATTTATATAGAAATAAATTCAATTTGATATAACAGATGGCAAACATCTTTCGGTTATCTCTCTCTGTTGCACGGTTTAACATGGCAATTTAAAAATTGCGTATGTTCTGTCTTCAAATAAAATTGGTCGATAATATTATTTATTACAATAATGAAATTAAAAGATAGCATTTGTTCAAAAACGGATGCCGTTTCGAATATTTGTGAAATGCAACGCCTTCTGAGTTAACAATTTGAATAACTAATTATTAGAACATAGGTAATACCTACTTTGACAGATGCAAACGTCACTTTTGACATTTTTTACTATTTTGACACCACGGATGATCGGATTAAAACCAAATTTTGGGAGGATGTTTGATATGCAAATATGAAGTGGCCTATTGTTTTTGGGGAACATCGGCGCATGCGTAAAAGAATATATCTCTTATAATGCTGTTTTATATAATAATAATATAGTTTTTAAAACGGTTTATTCTTCTATCTATTTTTAATAGAAATTTTAGTAAATTTTTTGGGAAAAATCGGCGCATGCGCAAGAGATAAATGCCGTCGTTGTTTTTTTTTAATAATAGCGGTGTACTTTTAATAATAGTTTTTTATTCTATTTTACAAGAAAGTTTTTTAAATGTTTTTTTTGAGGGAAAGTCGGCGCATGCGCAGAAGAACTATAAGTTATAAAGTTGTTTGTATATAAGAATGGTATACTTTTCATAACGGTTTTTTATTCGATCTATTTTTTCAAGAGTTTTGTATAATTTTTGGGAAAAATCGGCGCATGCGCAAAAGAGATAGGTACATGCCATAGTTGTTTTTTTTATAGGAGAATTATAAAACGATATAATAAATAAAAAACTTGGTGACTGATAATGAGATACTGTTTCAATAATTTGAGATATTAAAATAATAGTTGGGTGACTAAATTAATAAGTGAGCGACTGAATTACTAAGTGACTGACTAGAATGCCTTCGGTAATTTTGAAGCAGATATCTTCAACCGATTGAAATGAAGATTTGTATACACATTTAGTTTGGATGACAATGCATGGTTAGCTGTGTGACGTCACTCTAAATCCAATATGGCGGACTTCTAAATATGGCGGACTAATTTTATTATGCTTTCCTACAATATGGGTATCAAATGAAAAGGCTTGCTGAGAATAACTCGAAAAATAATATGGCGGACTTCTAAAGATGGCGGATTAAGTTTTTTATGCTTTCCTACAATATGGGTATCAAATGAAAGTGCTTACTGAAACTAACTCAAAAAAAAAGTGACGTACTCTAAATCAAATATGGCGGACTTCTAAAGATGGCGGACTAAGTTTTTTATACTTTCCTACAATATGGGTATCAAATGAAAGGGCTTACTGAAACTAACTCAAAAAATAAAGTGACGTCACTCTAAATCAAATATGGCGGACTAATTTTATTATGCTTTCCTACAATATGGGTATCAAATGAAAGAGCTTGCTGAGAATAACTCGAAAAATAAAGTGACGTCACTCTAAATCCAATATGGCGGACTTCTAAAGATGGCGGGCTAATTTTATTATGCTTTCCTACAATATGGGTATAAATGAAAGGGCTTGCTGAGAATAACTCTAAAAAATTAAGTGACGTCAGTCTAAATCTAATATGGCGGACTTCTAAAGATGGCGGATTAAGTTTATTATGCTTTCCTACAATATGGGTATCAAATGAAAGGGCTTGCTGAGAATAACTCGAAAAATAAAGTGACGTCACTCTAAATTCAATATGGCGGACTTCTAAAGATGGCGGATTAAGTTTTTTATGCTTTCCTACAATATGGGTATCAAATAAAAGGGCTTACTGATACTAACTCAAAAAAAAGTGACGTCACTCTAAATCAAATATGGCGGACTTCTAAAGATGGCGGACTAAGTTTTTTATGCTTTCCTACAATATGGGTATCAAATAAAAGGGCTTACTGAAACTAACTCAAAAAATAAAGTGACGTCACTCTAAATCAAATATGGTGGACTTCTAAAGATGGCGGACTAATTTTATTATGCTTTCCTACAATATGGGTATCAAATGAAAGAGCTTGCTGAGAATAACTCGAAAAATAAAATGACGTCACTCTAAATCCAATATGGCGGACTTCTAAAGATGGCGGGCTAATTTTATTATGCTTTCCTACAATATGGGTATAAATGAAAGGGCTTGCTGAGAATAACTCGAAAAATAAAGTGACGTCAGTCTAAATCTAATATGGCGGACTTCTAAAGATGGCGTATTAAGTTTTTTATGCTTTCCTACAATATGGGTATCAAATAAAAGGGCTAACTGAAAACAACTCGAAATAAAAGTGACGTTACTCTAAATTCAATATGGCGGACTAAGTTTTTTATGCTTTCCTACAATATGGGTATCAAATGAAAGGGCTTGCTGAGAACAACTCGAAAAATACAGTGACGTCATTCTAAATTCAATATGGCGGACTTCTAAAGATGGTGGACTTAGTTTTTTACCCCGGAATTGTTTTTTTAAAAACTCTACATTTGCCCCTTCCCGTTTCACTGCGAGACAATTCGCATACCCCTTTATCGTTCACCCCGGAATTACAATTCGCATACCCGTTTATCGTTCACCCCGGAATTATTTTTTTAAAAACCCCACCTCTGCCCCATCGCGTTTCACTGCATATATGCTTTAACGTTGTTTTTATATAATAATTGGGTAGTTTTCATAACTGTTTATTTTTCTATCTGTTTTTACAAGAAAGTTATGAATTTTTTTTTCTAAACTCATAATTTCAGAAATATTTTAAAAAAAAATCTGTTGTTCTTTTGTTCTGAAGATGTTAGTTAGGTAGTTCTTTGTTTAATTTTTGCATGACATAATAACATATTACATAGAGAACCATGAAATTATTAAAATTATTTTTTTCCTTTCTGTGTTTCATTATTTTCAACTGTTATTTTTTTCTTAGATTAAGTAAATTAAGTTATATTATTAAGCTCCAAGTGTCGTTAAATATATACACCGATTTTCAAACAAAACCCCGGGGTATATGCTGTAAAATTTCGCGCCTTGTAATTCTTGAATTACTTGGGCATATACTCCCACTGGTTTATTTTGAAATTAGCTCACAAATTAACGTTCATTGCACTAAGAGGTCTATTCTGTAAAAAAATATCTGCAAGTTTTCTGTTAACTTCATAAAATCTCTTTAAACAATTTCAACTCTTTTTTAAATATTAATATCAAAACTGTTCTCAATTTTTTCTCAAATACGTTTCCCAAAATTTCACGTGTCTACTTTTAAATAGTTACAAAAAGCTTGTAATAGTACATTGTGTCACCAGGGCAGAAAATTGGCGATTGACGATGAGGGCGTGGCGTTTGCTCGTGAGAGCAGAGTCGCAATCGCCAATTTTCTGCCCTGGTGACACAGTAATTTTCGTAATAAGTGCATTAAAAGAACAACATTAAAACTTGCAAAATCTTGCGAATGAATATTGTAGGTTAGGCAAACTATCAAAATTATAGTTTACAATTTTCGCTTAGTACTTTCGACCCGAAAGGAATTTCCAAAGGAACTCTTAATTCTTCGTAAAAA
Organism: Xanthostigma xanthostigma; assembly: GCA_963575645.1. Classification (NCBI taxonomy): domain Eukaryota; kingdom Metazoa; phylum Arthropoda; class Insecta; order Raphidioptera; family Raphidiidae; genus Xanthostigma; species Xanthostigma xanthostigma. Next base: position 1,935,361 of record OY754470.1, on the reverse strand, counting down.
ACCCAACTTTTGTCCCCGAAAATAAGTTTGTAATATTGCACTTGCAATGCACGTATTACAAAAAAAGTGAACGCGTGTACTGAATTAGAATTTATACTTCTTTGGCGTGATTAAAAACTAATTGCACATACCGCTAAACTAGCGGTATGTGCTTTATTATCGCTTTGTGCGTCAGAGCTGACTTTCGTTCATATAAGAAGTTATATCTAAGTTAATTTCACACGAAATCCATTCAAATTGAAGCTTTTTGAAAAGAGGAGATTCTAATCTATAAAATAGAACCATTTTTAAATCAATTTGAGTTCATAAATACTATTAAAATTGTAATTGAAAATCACAAACAGCAGTTGTCGGTTGGTCTGTACGTATGTACGTACGTACGTACGTATGTACGTACGTACGTCACGACTCTACAGATCGCAATTTTGGTCGGATTGCCTTGGGTTATATTTTATTCACTTTGTTTACTATCAGACCAGAACCCTATTTAAATTCACTAAAATGTGTTCAGTAGTTTAATTTTTATAAACAGTTTTATTTTTTATTATTTTTGACAGCTATAATAGTTTAAAAACAATATAATAATTGCTGGTAAATATAGTGTAATCCATAAAACAAGTGCTACACTTGTATACCGTGATAACACCACTCCAGGTATTAGGCAGCCGTGGCGTAATGGTTATGCCGTTGGATCGCCGAGGGCAAGGTCCTGGGTTCGATTCCTTACGATATCATTGAGTTTTTTCTTTTTTTTTTCTTTTTATTTTGTTTTATTTTATTCCACTTGATATTAATTATATATTATATTATGTATAGGTAGTTCTTAATTTTTTTTATTTTTGCAAACTTAAAAAAAAATATTTTTTCAATTTTTAATTATTTATTTCTTAAAATTTTTAAATCTTTTTAAATTTATTAAAAGTATTTTTTAATTGTTATTTTTTTATCATACAGTGGAAAACTTGCGGGATGTGCACTTTTGGTTTTGCCAACTATTTCTAATTTGCATGCCAATAATTTTTTTAAATAAAATCACTGGAGTGAGATTACCATAAATACAACTATTAGACCGTACGCGCATGGTCTCTACCTCCTCGCTCAGTGAACCAAAAAACAACTACAACGATATATGACGAGTCAATAGTTCGCTACCTCTATTCTGTTGGTGGTATTTTTCTGCGATCAACTTCACCCTGTTAATTTTGATGTTACAATGTGCTGTCACAGTTTTTTTTCATAACGCGCCAAAAGAAGTGTAACTTCAAATAAATCAATTTACGAAATAGACCTATTAATCATGTCCGTCTTGCATTTTTTTCGACAGAAAGAAATGGAGGTACTGAGCAACAATCGACGACAGTGTGAGGACAATAAAAGTCTGCGTCGTATGCAACAAGTCTGAACCTCATAATTTCACTCAAATTTTCTGTAAAAAAACTAATTACCACTGCGCATATACGTACTACAGAGGATTTAACAATCTGTTACATGTCCGTCTTACCAGCGTTTGTAAATAAACAATCCTAAAAATACTAATCAATCGTCGACCGTCTAAACACATGGTAAATAGTATAGAATGTTGGGCTAAGATAAGAATTGATGTCGTGCGTAAATTTTTGTGGCCAACGTGTTTCCTTTCCTTGACTTCTTTTTTTGTAGCAGGCCAATATCTACTTACACGCCTGATACAAAATACTAACTGTTTTCTGTCTATAATAGATATGTGTCATTGCTTTATTTGGATCAAATCTATGTTGCACAAAATCCTTTATTATTTTAAGGCGAAGCGTTATCGCAAAATTAAGTCAACGTACTTAAGATTTAATTGAGTATGTCTCCGGAATGAGATTTCAGGAAAAAAAATATTTTACGAGAAAATGTCCACGAAACATAAATTTACCAAATTTCAAATTTGATAATATACGGATCGGTCAAAATGGTTCAGTTTTACGGCCACCCTGGTTTAACAAAATGTTTACTGTAGTTCCGAAATATTGAAACTATGAAAACTATAGTTTTAGACATCAAGTCAACAAAAAAAATCGCTTCGGCAGTTTTTTAAATTAAAAATAAAATAAATAATTGACAATGGTTGAAAGGTGTACGTTGTAATACTTCTTTGCTATAAATTCGCCTTAACCTATTTGGCCTATTTTTAATTAATATTACTGCCATGAAATTTCTGTATGCGTTTTATAATCATAATAATTTAATTTAATAATAATAATTATTATTATTATTATATTATATTATTTATCATAAAACCTATATAAACAATACAAAAAAAAAATTATGTTGAGAAAACTCTCTCTAAACAATCGATACAAAAAAAAAATAACGAAATAATATATATCAAACAAAATTTCTAGTGTTTTTTTTATTGCGTGCTAATGAGTTTAAGCAGATAATGCAATAACAGAATTTTCCACTAACAAAACCAATTTTCTGTGAATGCAAAATGTAAAACAAAAAATCATTAGGTAACTAACTTTTTAGCGCTTACAGTTTTTCATGGCAGTAATATAAAACTAATTCAACTTTTTATTTGTATTTTGAACTAAACGCAATATTATTTTAGTGTGTTTATTTTTTAGTGTATTATTTATGTTTTGATCAAAGAAGCATATAATCATTAGTTTCTTATTGTATTTTCAAACCTGTTTTTATGACAGCGAAGGTATGTGCTGAAAAACAGAATTTTCTGAAAGATTTTTCAGTAAAAGTAGTATATTTCAAGATATTCGGGACTTAGCCTATCCTTTTAATAAGAATACTTTAGCGGCCCGCTTTCAGCGTATATTGTAAAATGTTTTAGAGCTAGTTGCAGTTAGTGCAAATATAAACACTACAGTTTTTTTTCTAGCAAAAATAATCGTAGTAAGTTACAAACAGAAAAATATTAGATAGAATATTTCTAGCATGCCTCAGAGAGTGGCGTAGCTACCCTAAGGAAAAGTGGGGCAGTGTTCTGGGGTCCGAAGCTCAGGGGAACCTTAGCCTATCTTGAAGCATCTTAAAGAAATAATAGTTCAGTTATTTTTATTTGTTTTGATCAATATACAAACAACATTACGTTCTTCAAAATGAAACTGAAACAATACCTACTAAATTATATAATTTTGGTTCTGGATCTACATATTAATTTTGTCTAATATTGATTATGGGTCCTGTTTACTTTTTGGCAAGGGATCCTTGGCCACCTAACTACGCCACTGACTTTAAAGATTATATAGATACTCAATTCTACCTCAAATTCACCAGTTTCTAAACACCAGTATATTAACAAGCATCTTAATAATTAGATATTGCACTAAGAAAAAAGTATTTTCTATAACTCCTCGTAATAATAGAAATATATTGTAGGTAGTTAAATAATTTTTATAAGACTTATAAGCATGATGATGGGATCCATCTGCATCAAACAATCAAAGACGAACAAAATAATATAATATTAACGCGTTTCTGGGATTAAAAAAAGGCGGAAATAAGTTGTGTTTATTTTCTTATTAACTACTCCTTGGTAATAACCAAATAACACATCTTTAGAATGTTTATACCAGTACTTAGATTTGTTTGTAGTCAAGAGGTTCAGCGCGCTAAAATGCGCAAATCTGCACTCAGATTTAGCTGAGCTGTAAACGTTGCAGCAATATTTTTCACAACAGAATATCTTATATTTTATTTAATTCTACACGTAGTTGCAACTAACATTATACTAAGTCCAAAAAAAAAAATTTAATGTTAAAACAACAGTCAACTAATAAATAATTTGAAAAGAGTTGAGAAGTATATTAAATCTGAATTATGTGCAGGAATTCCACTGACTTCGAATAACAGCGGTATGCGTTCAACATCGCGTTCGAGTCAGCGCAGCGCAGCAACGATAGCGTCGGGTTATTCGCGTCGCACAAGCAGTGCGCAGGGCGGAAGTCGCGGCGTACTTGTTCCGGCGTCACGCGCAGGTGCGGCTAGAGCCGCCGCCATCTTGCTAATCTCGTGTCACGTGAACTCGGCCAAGACAAATGGCAGCGCCACACCGTTGCCCGAGTACGATGATGAGAATGCGGAGGCTCTGCGCGAGCCACCACTGGCCGTGTCGGAACCGGCTTCGCCACCCGAGCCTGATTCCGAAACCCCGCGAATCGGTAAACCTACGCCATTGCTAGGTGAACGTCTAACAAGGGATTCTGGTGACATTCGATTATGGAAAATTAAAACACTCAAAATTTTTCCAAACAAAACACTTGCTGTACTTAGGGACAGACGGAAAACAATTTTCAATTATTATTTTAATTACTGACTATTAAACAGTTTATATGAAAATTTGATTTTAATTCCGGGTGAAAACAAAAATATATAGCTCGTTTACCAAATATTTTTTTCTACTTTATATTCGAAGAATTTCGAACAATTCCCATAGTTATAGATACCCTGCGTCTACCCTAAACTTACATTTTAATTCACAATTCATTGCGTAATTTCCAAAATACTATTTCGCTGATATTATTTGATATTGTAACATCGTGCTAAAACGGCAAATAAATACATCGTTTGTCAAAAATTGTTTTCGAGGAATATTTAAAGAACTATGAGAAAATAGCTTTAAAACAATTGGAAAAATACCCAAACACAAAATACTAGATGTCAAGTTACAATTCTAAACGCACAACCCTCAACTTTTTAAAATAAAAAAATGTAATTTATCTAGTGATGTTTGTTACTCACGGGTTATTATGTTAAAAACGAGCGAATTTTACGTCAGACGAGTCGTATTTCTATTACGCACGAGATATATATAGTATTTATAACAAGACCCCTTCTTTTACTGATTTTTACTTCATATTTAGTATACTTGTAACATTTATGACAGTTCGATGGTGAAACAAACTTTACTTACATTTGGGTGTTTATGAAAATTACTATTCGCGCCTCTCTTGTTTTACATACCTATATTTCTAATGGCAGCTGATAGTCAATTCGAGACAAAGAAATAACATCTGCGATATTTTGTGGTAAACTATAGTTAAGTATACGTAAAATTACTCTTTTATAAAATGATCTTTCATTTCTTACAAAAATTTGTCGTAATTTTTTTATTTACACAAAAAATCTCTGATAGTATAATACCAGACTAAGACATGGTTCTTCTTGTAATAAAAAACATAGAAGCTGTCGTGGGATTCCTGGCAGATGTGAAACATAAATTTAAGCTTGCGAAATGCAACTTTAAGTTACAAAGCCTACAGCCCTTTGGACACTCTACAGATAAAGCCCTATCGACACAGCAACTTTAAGTTACTAGCAGCGCCACCTAAGTGACAATAAATAAATAATAAATAATTTTCAGTTGGAAGTCCCCGTCAACAAAAACCATACTACAATTGAACACAGCAATCGTTACGCACTGTCATCTAACGGTGTAACTGAAAAACATAACGCCCTCCAAACGGCAAGGTTTTACTCCCACAAAAACGCGCCATTAGATGTTTCTTTTAGGTAGGTAGGCACACTTTAAAATAATAAAAATATTACAAAAATCTGTTCAATAATATATAACAAAAATAAAATGTTTACCAGAATCCCTTTCGGTGTCGTGTGTCATGGCTTGTGTCTGTAATATTATAATTGTATAACGTGTCATTATTTATTTTTCATATATTTTACAACATATTTTTACTACAACACACCTACTACACTATATCTGTTTCTCGAACACCACGAAGGACCTGCGAGAGCCTCCTCCCTCTCTTTCTCGTTGTACTAAATGTTTGTATCTTTCATTCATTTCATTTAATTCCATTTGTTTGTATGGTACATTTTTGACAATCAATGCCTACATAACTAATAGCTGTGTTTTTTATGACACAAAATTATCTAAAACGACTTCAATCCAAGAGTTTATATGCCTTCGAAGTCTAAAATAAATGACGAAAAAATCAATCGGTACAAACATTTTTTCTCTCAGGTTATTTTATAGCTGGGAAAACACATTTCCCGGTTAATTTAGATACGCAACTGAAAATTGTATGTTTTGTTCTGTTTAAAACCAAACTTAAGTTTAAGGGTGATTCCAAAGTTGACGTTATCCTTTCACCAGCGAATAGGACTTCAATAAATAATATTTTTTTTCCTTTGGCGCTTTTTAGAAATATCAATGTCAACGGAGATACAGGGTGTCAAAGTTTTATTTAAAAAATTAAAATTTATTAGTAACTGCCAAACCACTTGAGATATTTAAGAAACATTGTGTAGGTGTCAATAGCTACGTGGGAGGGAAATTCTCCAATAAATAAAATATTTTTGGGTTGACCAGTGGCGCGCGTAGAAAAAAGTTGTTTAATGTTTTTAAGAAAAAAAATGGTACTCTACTGATTTTTCTAAAAATAAAAATTGTTATTGAATTCCTTGTTCAATTCTAAAAAGAAAAGCTCTTTTATTATTTTTTGGTACGGCGCACCGTTTCCGAGTAAAAAAATTAAAACTTTAACACTCTGTATATCTCCGTTGATGTTGATATTTCGAAAAAGCGCCAAAGGAAAAAAAATCTTATTTGTTGAAGCCCTATTCGCTGGTGAAAGGATAACGTCAACTTTGGAATCATCCTGTATATCTTCAGCTGGGTTGCAGAAAGCATTGTCAGAAAATCTGATTTGACAAGGACCTTAGATTATGATCACATATGTGTCCATAAAAAAACAATTTCATTATTGAGGCTTGAGACTAGTTTCAAGCAGTCATAGAAAATTAAATAATGTTATAAAATTGACCAAAAAACAAAAATCGTTTCGCTTAAACGTAGACGATTTTTAATCATTAAACATAGTTCTGATGTGAAATTTCGAAAAAAATCTTGTTTTGGTTAAGAAACGAAAAACCCTATACTGATGTTTTTTAACAGTTTTTTATAACCAGTAAAAGTGCTGGAGATAAGAATAAATCTTCGAAATGTTAAAAAATCAATATTGGTGTTTTTGATCATTACGTAAAAACATAAGGTTTTCTTCGACATTTTCAGGAACGCTATTATCTATTGTAACAATTCAGAATTAAACTTAATATGCTGTTTAGAATATTGTCATAAAAAACAATGCTATTCCATATAATTTATTATGTTTCTTTTTGTAAAAAGTGATAAGAAATTTCAAAGTTTTAATTAATTACTAAAAAACAACTTTACTTTTTTAAACAATTGTAAAAAACAAAAGGAAAAATAACGTTTGTTAATATCATTTCGCGAACATAATATCAACACAAACCACCAAACAATTCATATTATATTTAGTTGGCAATAAGTGTTTCTTATTGAAACAAGTGCGCAGAGATTAAAGCAAGATGGCGAGCGATATTGTTATATGGTTAAGAGTATTATTAATAAAAAACCAAATTTTTATTTAAATTTTTTATAGTTTTTATGATTATTAAATGCTTTTTCGCATATATATAAATAGCTTTTAGAAGCTTATTGGTTATTATTACAATTGACAATCATACAATTTATTTAAATGGATTTAATATTATATAAAAAATACACAAAACACCGTTGAAACTGGACACATCTGCAAAACTTCAAAGTGCATGTATTTCACCTACGCAAGTATCACAAAAATATTTACTTCCCTTACACGGTTTCATGTCTCTACTTTGCATGAAACACTGTACATAGTATAAAGTTTCATGAAAAACAATGTAAATAAAAACTAATCAATAATTTCATGATGTTATTTTACGTTACCAAATTTCATTAACATAAGATAAAACAAAATAAATTATTTTACTGGATTCTACGTTTCGGTGTCGCATTTTTTCTACCACTTTTTTAAATTCAAATTTGGAATCTGAGATATAACGACGTTTATAGTGGCAAAATTTCGAATTTTTCTAAAAATCCATTTCACTTCGTGTCAGAACCACTATACGAACTCGTGATATTGTGTATTTTTTAATACAAACATCATACTTCTAAAGTTATCTCCAACTAGCGCAGTTTTATATTTTAAATTCGCAAGAAATTGAACAAAAATCAATAAAGAACTATCACTGAATTATACTGAACGTTTCGCTGGTTAATTTCTCAGCAATTTATTTTTGCAATTAAGCAACGAAACATTCCAACATAATTTCGTGTTAATTCTTTTTACTATTTTCCAAAAACAACTTTGCATAGCCTATGTTTAAGTTATAAGATCGTACCGGTAGTAAACAAAATTTTCCGCGTTAATAGAAGAGGATGTGATTTGGTTGACAAAAATTTTCAATCTAATTTTCTTTACAATTACAAAAAGCGTAAGATTATTATAAAAAATGATAAAATAGTCAAGCATTCATGCATTGAATTTAAAAATGTAAAATTGCAGAAATTTTTTATTTTGGTTGTAAATATTTCCCACGTTCACTGCGCTTTTTTGCCATTTAAGCTGTGCACCGAATGAATGAATGCCTATATTTTGTTGATCATGATTTTTGAAATTCGAAAATATTATTTATATCAGCTCAGAGGTCGTTTACAGAAAAAAAATTTTGCGTTTGTCTTTGTTCTTCTAGAATATTAACGAATCAACGAAAAAAAAATAGTAGTTTCGACGAATACTTATAATAAATACAAACGCACAATAAAAATTATAGTTTTTGATTAAATTATTTTAAAAATGTGCATGTCTGCATGACTGCATGAGTACTAAAATTAAAAAGACGCCAAATTTAGCTCCAAAATAAAAGAATACAGCAGTTTTCTTTTTAAATATTTGTGTGCAACGTACAGCTTATTTACAAAAAATATTGGAGCTGAATTTCTATTTTCCATAGACGTAAAATCAAATGTACATGATGACCCAAAAGTAAAGCAATATGCGTCAATCATAGATAGAATATTCAGTGCCAAATAAGAAATCGATGTCCCATTTGCAACGTGATTTAAAAGATATGTATCAGAAAATAATACGCGTCCTTTTTGTTGTGCCAACACTTGACTTTACCATGAATAAATAAAACAGATTATATAGTAACAGTAGTCTAGGAGCCAGTGGCCGGCAGACTTTTGATTTGTCAACAAGCTTTATATTTTCTTCAGTGATTTTCCTACCTACCTGCCGTACATGAGATGGAGAAACATTAGTTTCTTTAAACCATTTACGTCAGTTTTTTACACCTCTCATACCTGAGTAACTCTAAAGGAATTGCCGTTCGATCTCTATCTTATGTAGGTACACCAGTTAAGGGAAAAATATAACGCTGTTCCGTTCAAAAAGTTAAATTTATGGCACATTTTGATGAAGACGTCATATCCCCAAAGCACAGCAAATAGGATACTAATTCAAATATTTTTCACTTTGAATTTTCTGTCTATGGTAGTAATTTACTTTTGGATTACTCGCTATACAAAAATTAAAGTAAAGCTAAATATTAATAATCGGAAATCCTTCTTAATACCTACAAGTAAACACTGTCAAAGAAAATATACTATTTCCGGTTAATAAAGCAGCGATTAACAATAAGTGGATTTATATATTATTGTAGTAATTCATATTTTGAGTTACTTTAAAATATGGTAATTTAAAAAAAATGTAATGCTCTATCAAAATTAATTTAGCAACTGTAAAAATTACAAATATAGCTCTTAAGAAAAGTGGCAATAAAAATATTTCTCAATTTATGCTCTTATAGCAAAATTTACAACGTCTATAATCTGCATTCCACAATTTATCTTGATAGATGATTAACAGCGACTAAAAATCGGCTTAGAACTATGAATTGATTTCAAGTTCCAAAATTATTTTTCAAAAAAGTTTCAATGTTTAACATTTCAGAAAAATTTTCTAGAAAGTCCTTATAATATCATCATGGATATAAAATATTCAAAAAACAATTTATATTTCCAAAATTTAATGAAAAACTGTTAAGTAAATGTGAAAAGACAATGTGCGATCAGGAAAAGTGGAGTAAAATGTTTATGAACTTCTATATTTTCGAATGAGCAACGCCGCAAGAACCTTTCATTTCTGATAAACTTCAGTTTGTTTTGAAAGTTTTACTTCACTAAAATGCGGCCTTTGAGTATTCTAGTATCTAATTTTGTAATTGAAACTGATTGTCAATCGCTGATCATAATAATTTACATATCCCCATAACATTCAGACCAATGTCATTGAGCCAACACAAAACCACATGTTTAATTATATTATAACCGGCTTAACTCACAACATTACCGTATTTGTATACTACTTGATCGCCTATAAGTAAAAGATACACACGAAGGTTAACAATAGGCTACCCATAAGCAAACTAGATAATCCTCTTTGAACATTTCAATTGCGAAAACTCAAATCAAATTTTTAAAAAATATATATTTCTAAATGAGAATTTAGAAAATAGATTCATCCTCATAAAAATCGACTTTTTAAATAATTCTAGAAGTAAAAGTACCTACTCTTGGCTGTTAAAACATTTTCTATGAATAAAGTAGTAAAGGTAAAAACAGAATTTTAATAGAAAATCTGGATGCAGTTAATTTTGAAACCAACACAAAATGTCGAAACGGAATTATTTTTAGCTAAAAATATTATTCATGTTCTGAAATATTTCACTCTTCTACGGGGTGTGTTTCAAATATTATTATTGGGATGTGTTCTCCACCACAAAATAAACAAATAAGCACAAAGTATGACGGCATTCAACAACATAGAGAGCATCTTTAACGACTTCTACGAATCTATTGTAAAAAAAATATCTTTGCCACAGTATTTCGCTAACATCAATTTGACACACTGTCGCATACACTAGTGTTACTTTAAGTACCACTAATGCCTGTCGAGTAGAATAGGCTGAGCGAAATTAGCGATTTGTACTCTGACAAAGCCAGACAGAGCAACTATAGTATTGGATATTTTAAGATCAATATTTGAAAAAAAAATGATATAAATGTGAACTGTTAAATTTTCAAGGAGGAAGTATCTTCAATCAACACAAAAACATTAGTTTTTATACACATTACCTGCAGTTTACGATTTTAATAATTATTTTGAACAGTGCCGTAACTAGCCTTTTATGCGCCCTTGAAAACCCAAAACTTGGTCCTGGTCTGGTCATTTCTGTGCCCCTCCAGGGCCTGCGCCCTGTGCCTGGACACCGCCCTAGTTACGATACTGATTTTGAAGTGAAAAGTTATAAAGTTTAACAAATTTAAAAAACCGAAAAATGAGTTTTGCATGTATTTAACCAAGGCCGGCTCTGTACATCTATTAGTTATTTTGTGCTATACAAATTTTGTTTACCTTTTTCTTTTTCACGATTAGACTACGTAGCAGTTGCACAAAAACAGATACTGAAAAAAATGTCCATGTAGGGCGGTGGGCGCCATTTGTTTCATGCGACAAAAATACAGTGCCGGCCTTGTACCTATATAATATTGGCTCTTTGTAATTAACTTGTTTACATAAAATTGCATTATATCAGAATTTAAAAATCAATTTAAAGACTCGTGTTCTCACAGATTTTCAAGTTGTGAGAATATCTAAGTTTGTTTTCAAAGAATATTAAAATAATAAAGTCTGTTTTAAGTGTTTCTGTTAAGCTAACAATTTTTTTTCCGATCTGCGACCTATATATAAACCTGTTATTGTCACTGAAGTTTTTATATTCTTCTAAACTTCGCTACGCCCAACATATCTGATGAAAATTGAATATTTGAACTTTTAGAAAACTAGCAATTAAAAACATTATGAATAGACTGACAGGACTTAAATATAGATTTAAAGCTGAAAGTCGTATATCAGAAACCGAACAATTTTTAGCAAAACAATTATTCCTATATTATGGATCCAAAATATGTGTTATTATTTTCATTCCCGTCCCATTTATATAAAAAAAAAACTGTGCCGCTTATATTGTGAAGTATATGCCGTCACTGTCAATTATTTTGGAATTGGACTATAGAACCTTTTGAGAAACGAAATATCTCTAATTATAGATAAATAAATTAAAATTTGGATAAGAAAAAAATTTAAACATAGAGAAACTTTTAAAAACTCACAAAATAATTTAAAGAAAAAACTATTTACCTACTTTTCACGAAGTTCGAGATTTTAGAAAATTGGTTGTTGTGAAGACTCGAGGATTATAAATGCTAAATTGACTATAATATTCTATTTTAACAGACTCGGCCAGGTCTTAGAGAATACCGGGAGAACTCCCGTTGGACTGGTCTTCCGGTGGGAGTCTCTAATGACAATTAAAAGCCGTATAATACAGGTTCCACTCGAATCGTTTTTCCCGGTCACTTTTTTTTTGTCCCAGACCAATCCCGAATTAAAATAATGGTCTAAAATTAAAAAAAGCAATATGTGTCTAAATAAATTATCTCTAGCAAATATAACGAATTTAACGCCAGACTTTTTTATATTTCTGTCTGCACAGGTCATGAATATTTTGAATTTCCCGACTTGGAAGTGATCAAAAAAGTAATAGCTGTAAATAATTATAATTTTAACAGACAACAACAATTATCTATGGGTAAGTTCTGTTTAGAAGTTCAGATTTAAATTTTCCCGTATATTAATTTTCAATTCACGTAAAAAATACCAATACCTAAATTTTGATACAAGTTTTTATTTTTCTTATGTAACTAGTTCCCCTATCTATTTTCATTACCTACCGTAATTTCAAAAAAAAAAAATAATTTTGAGAAAGGGCATATTTTACAAGCGATTAAACTGGTTGTTAAAATCGCGGTAAAAGTAGGTTTTTGAAAGTTGTGCCCGCGACGGCAGACAACGACATGACGGATCTCAAATTAAATTAAATATGGATTAATTCGACGCATTGACATCTGGGCATGTGGCGGGTACGACGCTGGGCACTTTGTTGTTGTTTCCTGTCTCAGTTGCAAGTTTCAAAGAGCTACTTTTATATTTCTCAATGCTGTAATTTATCGTCTAAGAAATAGTGTTATTTTTATTTTTTTAAACCGCCCTTTAAGTAATAATCTAATTTTTTTAGCAACACAAAAATATTGACGACGCCGACGCTAAAAATCAGTATTTTATGTGTTTCAAAATCAAATCAATAAAAAGTTTACTTTTCTCAAATTTCAAATGAAACCCATTTGAAGTTGGTAAGAAAGATAATTTCAAAACAAAAAACGATTTACTTTATATGCAAAACGTGTCTTTTATAATGTATTACACAATAAATATTATCGTAAAAATGTTTCATGTTATTACTAAGTAGCACAATCTAAGAAAAAGTTTACGTATGAATATGTTAAACGGGCAAAAATGCATATTATACAATATTTTTGTGATCAAAAGAACGTACACTGAGTCTCGCCAGGCACTGTACGAAACAATCGGCACTTTTAGAAAACAAAAGAATAAACGAAGATCCGCATACTACGTCGACACACAATAAGCAGGCTTCTGTTTGATCTAGTCCAGGCTTTGAGCGTACAAAAATCTATATCAAATCGATGGCAGACTAATTCATTTTTTTAAATAATTTTTTGTTGCTAAACACTATTTTATAAAATATACAACCTATTATAGTGAAATATCAATTATTTACAAATATCATTGTACGACTTGGAAGTCATATTCTTGAACATTTATCCATTTGGGGAGAAGTCTTCCAGGTATGCAAAAAAAAAATTCCAACACAGATAAAGATAATTATAGTCAACAATAATTGATAGTTCTCTGTAATATAAACTTAAAGTACCTATATTAACATTTAAGCAATATTCGATTTTTTTCATCATATTGTTAAATTCAATAAATAGGTTTCTCCAGTTGATTTTTAGTAAAGTCAGAGCTTGGACTCATCCTGCAGTGTTTGAAAAAACTGTTGCTTTGTTTTTGTTCTAACACGACTAAATTTTTCTATATGTTGAAAAAAAAATAGGCACGGACACAGCTGAAAATGTATGCACAACTGGCAACAAAGTTACCAACCAAATAAAATTTCACTTTATCATAATACTAAGTACACTATAATATGTATAAAAAAGCACAGTAATTCACGCAAAAAATTGGCACGAACCAATTATAAAATTTTAGATATATATAAATTTTCAGTGTGTCAAAGCATAGATTTCATGGAAGTATTACAGGAATTATTTGAAGCAAAAAAATAATTACGTCTTTACATGTAGTTAGGATTCCAATTTTCGCAAAACAATCCGTTTGCCTTTGTAATAGTTTTAAAATTTAAACTGACATTATCTCGGTGAGTGAAAAAGCTTCGAAATTCATCTCATCAAACGTACAGTTTTTTTATACACCAGTTTTTAGCGATAATTATCAAAATCCAACAAAAATTGAAAATATAAACCAAAATGTAATCAGCCACAGTTAAAAAAATAGATTTCAAACTGTGTACATAGATTTTTTTGCTTAAAATTACTTTCTGAAATACGATAAAGGGTATTAAATATTACAATATCACAAAAAACAAAAACCGCAAAAGTACACTTTTTAAATAATCTACTACACAAAATTTTGTAACTTTTTAAAGCATAAAATTTAATTTTACTTTGAATCACGAAATGAATGCACGATCAGCACTTTTCTCAGTTCTCGTAATTATCAAATTTTAGCTCCAATCGATATTCACTCAAACATTCCGTATTAAATTCTATTACTTATATTTTATCAGTTGCCTAAAGGCCCCCATACACCTCGTTCTTTTTTGGCAGTTTTAACCGCCGGGTAAAACTGTACGGTTAAACACGAACAACGGCCATCCCCATACACCTCGTTCTTTTATGGCAGTTTTAACCGCACGGGTAAAACTGTACGATTAATTAAACACGAACAACGGCCATATCCACACAGAGGCGTTGTTTCGTTCAGTTTTTCTGAAGTCGTGGCATCATTAATACGATCTGCTTTGATGGCTCCTACGACAACGTTAGCAGTTGCAGCCGCAGTGGCTATAAAATTAAAATTTTCAAAAAGAAAACGTTCAAAATGGACTAAAGAATGGTTACTTAAACGCAGGCAATTTTCACACGTAAATCTTCTAAATGAATTACGACTAGAACCAGGAGATTGGTTTAAGGCGAATGGACGAAGAAACGTATTTAGAGCTGCTCACTTTAGTAACACCAGATTTCTTGGATTGGATTCCTTTTTTTAATTCCTTTCGGAAGCAACCACGTAGAGAATCTATTTTTTTTTTTACACATTCCTTTGTTGCTGAATTATCTACTTCTCTTAATTTTATAATCATGTCTTCGTAAGCTTTATTTTTTTTATCCCTATCAGAATACTCACTAGATTTTATTTTCCAAAGGCACGAATGGCTTCGATACAATAATTGTATGAATTGAACGAGCTGAAACTTGAACCTGGGGATTGGTTCAATTACCTGAGAATGAACGAACATACTTATTTTGAGTTATTATTAAAATATAAATCAATACTCAAACTAATTACAATCATTTAATTAATATGACTCATTTGCTGTACGTCGCACCACTGAATAAACACGTCGATTCTTATCGGAAAGCGCCACACATTACGATTTGAAACGACAACCAGCAAACACGTCGTGTTTAAAATCAAGATTCGGCAGATATAAAAACTGCCGTGTTTCATCGACAGTTTTTGCCCATACACTTCGGTTTTGACCGACGTGTTTTATCGTGACGATGAAAACTGCCAAAAAAGAACGAGGTGTATGGGGGCCTTGACAAAAAAAGTTAATAAAATGGATGAATATAGCCTTTCCGGGTGGTTTCAATAACCCGGTTACATGTGACCCCTGTAAAAATCTGTGAAGATGCAAAACGCAGCTCTAAAGAAGTTTCACTTTAGATTTGTTCCAAAATTGAACAATTCAGAAATAACTGTTTTCGTTACGTGTACTTAAATAGCAAACTAATAAGTTGAAATTGTAATATTTATACAGGAGACTAATACTCCAGTCGAACCAATTAAAATTTTAATCCTTTATACTAAAAACAAATTCAAATCTCATAACGTCCAATGATGCTGGTTTAGTCATCAATCATCATCCTTAACCCTACAAAAGAATTGTCAATTTCATGGCCGCGGTACGGTCCCCACACCCTGTAGCAGCCCCCCATGTCAGAAACTTTGGCGAGTCATCCTGCCTACCGCTTCGATTTTTGTCTTCTGTTCATCTCCTCAGAGTAGAGCCATGTCATCATCCCTTGTTGAGACCATGGCCGCGGTCATATAATAAATTGATTAATGGCAATGGGTATGTTTGCTGATCTCTTCATTTTTTATTATTTCCATTAAAATGACGGGAGCGCACGCGCACAGTCAATTTTTTTGATGGAAATTATCAAGAAGATTCCAACAACCGTACTCAACGTATCTCAGAGCTGAGGGATATTCATGACTAAACTAACCATAAAATAGCCATTTAATAAAACATTTGTTCCATTTTATTTTCAAAACTGGCTTGCGGCTCAAACAGGTTCGAGACGCCCCAGCCTTGCGTCAGTTCACAGTGCCGGTTCATTGGGATTCGGAAGCCGGAAGTTAGAGAAAGAACGTGAACAAAAGGAAATGCGACAAGAGATGCAGGTCAGATTATCAAGGATGGGGTCATTGCCGGCTAATTTGCCTAAGGCAGCGCCCACCCCGAGTCCACTGTCCACGGACGAATTATTGCCGTCAGTCAGCGAGCTCAAAGAGGTACAATCAAATAAGTCTTTTTGATTTAGATAACAAATAGGATTGTTTTAACTCTCGTGTTGGGACTTCCAACAAGTTGCCACATAAATGACCTTACAATATAGCGTTCATCATTTTTTCATCATCTAACATCGATTTTTATGCTTTCATGAACTTACAGTGATCACGAGTAAATAAGAGAGATATTGAAAAGCTATTCAGATTCAAAAATACTCCTAGAAAATGAGTTTTCTTAATTATTGTTTGTTTTCATGTTCAATTAAAATCAAGATCTTTTGACGTGATAACGTCTTATAAATTGATGAAACACCAGCTGCACGCACGAAAAAGTGTAACGTTCCTAACGTTCCGCCTGACCCTGTGCGTGCAAGCGAGAGCGCAGTATGCTTCGGCCCAAGTTTGACAGCTACTAAAATTTAGGTTATGTATTAGGGAATACGTTATCACGTAAAACTATCGTCCGTAAACCGACTTTACAGACAACCAATTTTTTTATTCTTGCACGAATGCGTTTTCACGTATGAGAGCCGATTGGATGCTTTGGATCTCATCGAACCGTTTAAAATCAGATCAATATTTTTTTTTAAATAGGCAAATACTTGTTAAATTAATTAAATTACACTTTAATATTAATACTGAAATTTTATTTACAGATTTACACAACAGACTCACGTGACACACGGTCTTTACGCGGCGAAATAGGGCCCTGTTCATCAAAAGACATTCTATAGAAGATAAAAATTTAAAACATATAATGAAATATTAAATGCATACAACTAATTCACAACTAAATCACATTACATATAATATAGAAGCAGTTTATTCTTATGAGATGACCAAAAAGCGACGTTGAATTTGTCAGTAATTTCGTATTTTTTTTAATTGACGGCGGCGATTAAAGCCATACCTAGGTGCGACCATGCTAAAAAAAAACAAGTGCTTTGGAAGTGTTATATTTTCGGAAATGAAAAGTTTGTATTTAAATAAGGGATAGATTTATAAAATTATTATTAATATAATATTAAATTAAAAAAAAAAACACGTAAGTGCAGTGAACGGCAGTGAAGAAAAATTTGGGTGAAAAAAATTTAAAATACTGTGAATATAGTGATATAGTTAAAAAAAAATGAATGTTGCAGCTTTGTTTATTAGACAAATTTAAATAATTATTAATTATGAAATTTTATATTATTTATTAATTAACAAATGCAAAGATATGTGGAGACAATTAATTAAATTATTATTAATGCATCAAGTGCGCAAATCAATTGCAAATTTTCAAATTAACTAAACACTTTATTTACTGAATTATTTCTCGATTTATTATTTATCTTTGTCATTTTTCACTATAAAAAATGTTAACAATAAGTACGTGTTCACTTCTTATATAAATTTAAAAAGTGAACAACGCATTGTAACGAATTTGTTGCTGTTATGTATTTTATACTCCTATATGCACGAAGTCTGTAACCAGGAGACCCAGCTAGAGCGTCGCGGTGGACCGATATCTGTCGCATGAACCAATATGGCGTCAGCTACTGGGTAACGCACACACATACATGTGAGGTTAAACAACTATGACGAAAACAGGTGGAAATACCGAAGTTTTCACAGCAAGCATAGGAAGCTAGATCTTCTGATTACAGACTTCGTGCTCCTATGATGTATACAGGGTGAGTCAGACCACCCGTATCAGTCGTTTTTATCGAAAACGGTTAGTCTTAGAGAGTTGTCTCAAAAATCTGTATTATAAAAGCCCTAATGAAGAATCGAATGGTGATATTTTTTCCACCCGGAAAGGTCGGCTCCTCTGTTAGTTTGCTCCGGAATGTTAAATGGCACGATAGGTCGAAAGTGGTATTGTTGAAAAGATCTTTAAAAAATAAGCAAAGTTTGTAGGACATTTTTTTTTGTTACTGCCACCCCTGTTAAGTAATATTCGTTTGATACGGGTGGTCTGACTCACCCTGTATAAATAAATATAGTTTAAAAAAAACTAAAAAACACGTTTTATATCGAACTAAAAAGTAATTTTTTTTTTAAATAAGCTTGAAACAATAATGCATAAAAATACTAGTATTATTGTGAAAAAAGCGTGGGGCGCTTTGTTCCACATTTTCGTACATCGAGCGCCCCACGCTTTTTTCACAATAATACTAGTATTTTTTATTCATTATTGTTTTAAGCTTTTTTAAAAAAAAATATTTTTTACTTTTTAGTTCGATATAAAGCGTTTTTTAGTTTTTTTTAAACTATATTTATTTTCCACTTTTCAGTTCGATTTATTGTCAAAAATTTGCCGAAAAAAAAACAATTCTTTTTTTCGGCGTGGACGGGATTAGAACCCACGACCCGTGATTCCGAGAGTTGACGTCAGCGAAGCCCCGTGCCTTAGACCGCACGGCTAACGGCTAACCACTGTAGTTACAGTGCTGGCATATTATACTACAGTAATAAACCACTTGCTGTAGTCCAAACGAAGGTTACAAACAAACATACATACATACAAACTTACAAGTGAAGTTAATATAAAGCGTGTAAAAAAAATCAACTCAATCGGATAACGGGAAGTGGTTGAAAAAGCTGTCGCAAGATTTAAAACAAATATACAGAGTCAAGCTAAATAAAACCGTTTAATTAACGCACATTTCTTTAAAAAAAAATCACGAAATTTATAAGATGTATGTTTATAGCAGCGAATTGATTAAACAGAACAATCAGTAAATAAAGAGTTTAGGAAATAATACAACATCAAAAATCTGTTTTAACATGCCTGCAATTAAATGAGCATTGTTTTAAATTTTCCAATACCATAATAACTATAAACACTTTTTTTTTTTGATAATAATTGTCTATATATACAGGGTGTCTCACAACATGACTGCCATAGCCTGGGACTGTGTTGCTGGGATGATTTCAAGTCAAAAATGTCTAATGAACTATACCCGGAACGCTATCCTAACTGAGCTAGAAGCATTTGAAATTTTAAATAAGTAAGCCCACTAATGCAGGTATTAGGAAGACCAGGTGGCTGTGAATCACCATTAGTATTTATTCGTGCTTTATTGAGACTCTTCGCAGAGCTACCACTTCAATTCTAAGAAGAGCTAGACTATGTATACAGCAACTGGGTGGACATTTTGAGCAACTAATTCTATCACAGAACAACTGTTCTGTGAATTCAATAAAGCGATTTCTTTTTAAATGGTTTTTAGTAGGGAATTCCTACTACTACTTATCTAAAATTTCAAATACTTCTAGCTCAGTTAGGATAGCGTTCCGGGTATATGTTCATTAGACATTTTTGACATGAAATCACCCCAGCAACACAGTCCCAGGCTATGGCAGTCATGTCGTGGGACACCCGGTATATTATATAGATAAAAGTTTGGCACAACAAATGGTCCGCAAATATTCATATAATAAGTAGGCTAAGGCCACACTTAATTTCTGCGTTTCAGTAGACAATCTAGATTTGTTATTCTTCAGATCGAATTTAAAATAACTTCGCGTTCAACTTTATGTAATATGTTCCATGCTACTAAACATCAAATTCAAACACACTTTATATATTTTCGTTTATTTCCAGGTAAAATCGAAAGTTTAATGAATAATTGATTAACACCTGAACTATGTGTAGATCATAGAAAACTACAACAAACTAATTCTCAATGAGATGAGTACAAATTATTATAAATAATACTTATATATTTCAAATTTTGTTGTTAAGAATGTTTGCAGACATGTTAATAATAGAACCCTAATATTATGCTTGGGCTAATGTGAAAAAGCCTTTGTCTAAGTCAATGTGTAACGCACAAAAAAAAACACATAAAGCGTTTTAAGACAACTTTGAAAAAAAATATAAACTTTGATTGAAGACATATGATCCCGATATCCGAATTAAATTAACAGGTATATACTACGATAGCGTTTACAGTGCCTGGCGAGTTATATAACTTAGAAAATTTATAGAATTCACAAAATTTGAAATCTTGTTCAAACTGAGATTAAAAAATTGTTACAAACGTTTCTGATAGCACATAAAATGGAAATTATGTGATAGAAAAAATATAGACAATTAATTTTTTTAACGTACTTAAACATACTGATTCTGAAAAAGAATTTTGAAAGATATTTCTGCAACATATCTAAAATTTTCAAAATTACATATCCACTATAAGATCTGATAAATTCGATACATTTTAAATAATTTTTAATCAGGATCAAATGAAATTATACCATAAATTGGTTGATTTAAACAAATCAACCAAATTTCATACAATAAAAAACAAATCTCCAACTACCAAACTAAAACATGAGATATGAATTCCGTTTTTTAGCTCTTGGTCAGTTTTCCGACTACTGACAGCGAAAAATAAAAACTATCTCATGTTTCAATCTGCTTGTTTTCTAATGTTACGAAGGCGGGTTTTAGTTTTTTGAACTTTTATTTTCATTTCAATCTTTTTTTTGTTTTTTTTTATACCGAACTTTTTTATTATTAATCATAAAAGGTTATTTTTGGGTTACGCCTCAAAAATTATCTCATTTAATATCCCATTCGACTAAGCTTTACTCTGGATAAGTACTTTCCAGTTTCCAATAATCAGTATTGCACATACCGCTAAACTAGCGGTATGTGCTTTATTATCGCTTTGTGCGTCAGAGCTGACTTTCGTTCATATAAGAAGTTATATCTAAGTTAATTTCACACGAAATCCATTCAAATTGAAGCTTTTTGAAAAGAGGAGATTCTAATCTATAAAACAGAACCATTTTTAAATCAATTCGAGTTCATAAATACTATTAAAATTGTAATTGAAAATCTCAAACAGCAGTTGTCGGTTGGTCTGTACGTATGTACGTACGTCACGACTCTACAGATCGCAATTTTGGTCGGATTGCCTTGGGTTATATTTTATTCACTTTGTTTACTATCAGACCAGAACCCTATTTAAATTCACTAAAATGTGTTCAGTAGTTTAATTTTTATAAACAGTTTTATTTTATTATTTTTGACAGCTAATAGTTTAAAAAAACAATATAATATTTGCTGTGTAAATATAGTGTAATCCATAAAACAAGTGCTACACTTCTATACCGTGATAACACCACTACACGTATTAGGCCGCCGTGGCGTAATGGTTATGCCGTTGGATCCCCAATGGCAAGGTCCTGGGTTCGATTCCTTACGAAATCACTGATTTTTTTTTCTTTTTATTTTGTTTTATTTTATTCCACTTGATATTAATTATATGTTATATTATGTATACTTAGTTCTTAATTTTTTTTATTTTTGCAAACTTAAAAAAAATATTTTTTCAATTTTTAATTATTTATTTCTTTAAATTTTTAAATCTTTTTAAATTTATAAAAAATATTTTTTAATTGATATTTTTTTATCATACAATGGAAAACTAGCGGGATGTGCACTTTTGGTCTTGCCAACTATTTGTTTCTATTGTAAAAATATTTCTTTACTGTGAATTCCTCAAACCACTCCATTAACACAAAATTACAAATAAAAGTTCTTGCATAAAATTATATAAATAAAACGATCAATATAGACATGACATTATTTTTGAGAATCCGTTTAATTCCTAGATACGTTTTACAACGAAATTAATAATAATAATTATCTACTATTTATAAAGGACAGTTCAGACTTTTGAGTAGCGTATTTAAAAAAAATAGCTCAATATACGTAAAAGTTAATGTAGCTTTAATAATTGCGTATTCTATAAGAATTTATTCTAAACTATATACTCTGTATTTATTCTAGTCAAAGATTTCGCCACATTATTAAAATATAAACGAATAAAAACCAAAATCGATATCCTCCAACAAAAGATAATAATGATCCACTAAAATATTTCTATTTATTTACCGAAATACCTAGCAAAATTTAATGTCTTCGATCGGCAATTACTTATTATTGAATTATTGAATAAAATTTGCTCAAAATGAGGTTGTGTAAGTAATCGTTATCGGTATGTAACAAAAAAGATTAAAGAATTTGGAAAAAATATAATTCATAAAAAACACATTGTCGTCTTCTAACGCTTTACTGTGCTGTTATAATTAACATTTATTTTAATATTTCCATATTTTTTATTGAATCTTGACATAGCTATAATCAAGGCAGGCTAAACTTTTCGCTAAAATGAAAATAATAAATGTTTAAGTGTTACAGAGCGCATAACTCCAGTAAATCTAGTGCTGGATCTGGTTAAAAAAATTAATAACCTCGAAAAATAAATCTATAAGAATCGAAAACATAGGATGATGCTTTAATTTGGCTATAAATAAATTAATCCAAAGGTACTACAATTAATAAAACGCAATTTCCCAGTACTTTACGATGATTATTATTTATTACTGATCATCTTCGCAAATAATTTTAATTCATGGCGTTTTTGCTATCTAAACAGTTACGTTGGTCTCTTGATCAAAAATGTTTGATGATAAAACATGGAAATATTAAACATGAACAATTTGTTGGTTCTTTATCTGTTGCTGAAACATTAGATAAGAACAAAATCTGACAATGATGTAATGATATTATTATTTTGTACCTAGTAGGTACCTATGTATTTAGACAATCCTTGAACAATTGCAATTTGGATTCAATATTGCAAGAAATGTTAAAAAATCAAATTATAATATCCAAATATCTGGGCTATTGCTATATTTGAAAAATCGGTGTTAAAGCAATCACATATTTTTAACAAATCATAATCAACAATACCCAACTACAATACGCTTCTTTTGGCAATTAAATGCCTACAATTAATTTTGCAATTTTCGTAAGTAAAACAAAAAAATGAATATTATGATTAATGAATATTTAGTACCTGCGTTGAAACATAATATTTCAGCAATATAAAGAACCAAAAAATAGATGCTCTTCAACTTGTTAAAATATTTGTGCCACATGTCAACAAAAAATGAAGTAATTGATAATTAAATTTAAATGTTATTAAAAAATTGTTATATTTATATCCCAAAATAACAATGATTCCCCAGAAAAATAATGATTATTATTTTCATTACAATTTTCCTAACAACATTTCCTTCAATTAGTGCTTCATCCAAATTTTAGTTAACTATTATTGATAAATTTGCATGGACAAAAGTTTTTTTCTTTTAGAGATGGACACACGAGAAACAGTATAGATAGCAACAGGTATACTTGATCCACCTAAATAATTATCATTGATTTTCATATTAGAAAAACACACGAGATGGTATTTTTGTCCTTTCTGATAGCATGCAACCCTTTCTTTTTCAATTCTGGATCCTTAGGAAATACAAAACCTGTATAATTTAAACATCGGTAAACACAAAACATCGGCATCGCCAGTAATTATTTATTTTTGTACACATTCTACGCACTGCACTGGTGGTTCACTGGTTGATCAATAATTATGGTACCTATAGAGTATAGACCTATAGTCCGTACGTCTATTTTATTCAACCCTAAAAATTCGTACTTTCTCGAAAATTAATACACATCTAACAGTAAAATAATATTATAGATGACAACTTACCGATATAATGCTGCAACATTTTTCTTACTTGACGACACTATTTATTAATAATTAAAAATAAAATGTTAACTATTAAATGAAACGCACACAAATGTTGTTCAATTGTTAATACGCACTATTGACTATACTACACAAAGTTATCCAAACTATTAGAAATAAACTATTTTTGATATTCTTTCATTTCAAAATGCCTGCAATGAATCTAAACTCCACTGAACAACTATGCCTAAAATGCCGCTTTGCTCTACGAGTCTACACAGTACAGGAATGATGTATATGTATTAATATTTCAATAGTTGCATAATGATGACAAATGACGTGAATTATTTGTCGAGTATTATCAAGTATTGACCAGTTACAAAAAATCGTGTCAATTTCCAACATAAGAATAAAAGATAATAATTTTAAAAGTAGTTATTAATTAATTTAATTCCAAAGACAGGTCCAGTCTCCAGAGTTACCAACCCAAAATTTGAAAGAGTGGAGATTGTTCCAATAAGCCTAAATATGTATTCAAATATATTAATATTAAAAAAAAGCTCGTTTGACGTGGATATTTACAAAAATAAGACTAAATAATTAGATAATTACCTAATCAATTAATTGTTTTTTTTTTTTAATTATCAACAGGTATCTAAAAGTTTTAAGGTTATGGAAAAACTTTAAAAACCCACCTTAACATAT
Source organism: Xanthostigma xanthostigma (assembly GCA_963575645.1). Lineage (NCBI taxonomy): Eukaryota > Metazoa > Arthropoda > Insecta > Raphidioptera > Raphidiidae > Xanthostigma > Xanthostigma xanthostigma. Next base: position 1,910,466 of record OY754470.1, on the reverse strand, counting down.
TAGATGTATGATAAGTACATACATATGACTGATACTTATTATTAAAAAATAAGAATTACACTATATTTATTTTAGCTACATTTTCAAAGCGTAAATAATAAACAAATAAAAATTACATTGCACCAACATTTAATTATTTTATGGCACGTTTGTGCAAACGTAACCATTCAAAATAACGCTCAGTAGCTCACTATGTAAAAAATTTAGTGAAAGCATTTTATATAAATATAAATTTTTGGCGACAGTAAATTAAACTATTATTCATAAGAAATGAATAGTTTTTTCATAAAAATCGAAAAATCTGGAGATTGTTTTTCGTAAGTTGGAGTCTGAAGAAACCTTAATTTTTTTGGAGTCTTTAAACTAATGGAGGGCTGATAACCACGAGCCACAGGTCTTAAGATAATTGCTAATAGAGAAGTTTAGCCCTCTCTAAAACTTGATTACATGCTCCTGATCGTATTTTTGATTGCACGATAGATTAGTTACAATTTAGATTTTTCATGTTTTTTTTATACCAATCGTTATGCTGTGAATGCCCAAAATTTCATTACTCATTGAGTCATTAGTGCTTGAAAAATGCGAGCTATGAACATTTTTTATATGAACCTTTACTTGGCGTCAAATTGATTGCTCATATTCACGCAAAAATACTCAAAACTTTTATTTTTGATAATGGAGAAATTTTGGGATTTTAAGACTACTTTGCATCAAAAAATTTAAAAATGTGAGGCGGGCAATCTAATTTGACGTACGTGGATAGATCTTTCTTTATACAAACTTGCTCATGAGCCAATTACGTTACGTGTTCTTTTTTTTATTTTTAAATAGACGTTGAACTATTTTTCTAACCAAAATCTCTCATTCCAAACACACCTGAAATACAAAATTTTTAAAAATAAAACAAGTAAATTAATTTCCAATTATTGATGTTTATTTTCCAAGAGAAAAGAGAATGCTTCTTATAAAAAAACAATTGTAACAAAAGAAATGTACAGAAAACAATTTAGAATATACCAAAAATACTAAGTATAAAAAGTTGAATTTTTAACGACATAAAAGATTAAACTGGTAACAAAGATACTGCCGGTGAGAAATGGCATTTTAAGATTTGTCTGCAATAATACTGCCGTGCGAGAATAATAAATAGGAATGGAACACAATTGAGCGCAGATAAAATTGAAGTAGATTTAATCAACTTCTTCGATGGTTGGTCCTGCACCTGGTGCAGCACCTCCTGCTCCTGGAGCAGCGCCGCCGGCGCCTGGGAAGCCTGGCATTCCACCGCCTGGCATACCGCCAGCACCTTGATACAATTTAGTGATGATTGGATTGCAGAGGCCTTCCAATTCTTTCTGTTTGTGTTCGTATTCTTCTTTATCGGCCAATTGGTTAGCGTCCAACCACCTGATGACTTCGTTGCATTTGTCCATGATTGTTGTTTTGTCGGATTCGCTGATCTTATCCTTCAATTTATCGTCTTCCATGGTACTCTTCATGTTGAAACAGTATGATTCCAAAGCATTCTTAGCAGCAATGGTTGCCTTTTGTTTTTCATCTTCATTGCGGTATTTCTCAGCTTCGTTAACCATACGTTCGATATCTTCTTTGCTCAAACGTCCTTTGTCGTTTGTGATGGTGATCTTATTTTCCTTGTTAGTAGATTTCTCTACGGCGCTTACGTTCAAAATACCGTTGGCATCAATATCGAAAGTTACTTCAATTTGAGGAACACCGCGGGGTGCAGGTGGAATGCCAGTGAGTTCGAACTTTCCAAGAAGGTTGTTGTCCTTGGTCATAGCACGTTCACCTTCATATACTTGAATAAGTACACCGGGTTGGTTGTCCGAATACGTAGTGAATGTTTGAGTTTGTTTTGTTGGAATGGTGGTGTTACGCTTGATAAGAACAGTCATAACTCCTCCGGCAGTTTCGATACCAAGAGATAATGGAGTTACGTCGAGAAGAAGCAAGTCTTGCACTTCCTCCGACTTGTCTCCGTGCAAAATCGCAGCTTGAACTGCAGCTCCGTACGCTACAGCTTCGTCGGGGTTGATGGATTTGTTTAATTCTTTACCGTTGAAGAAATCTTGCAGAAGTTTCTGAACTTTAGGAATGCGGGTCGATCCTCCTACTAATACAATATCGTGCACTTGAGATTTATCCATTTTAGCGTCGCGAAGTGACTTTTCGACCGGTTCCATGGTTGAACGGAACAAATCGGCATTAAGTTCTTCAAAGCGAGCTCGAGTGATGGACGTGTAGAAATCGATACCCTCAAAGAGAGAATCGATTTCTATGCTCGCTTGCGTGGAAGATGAAAGTGTACGTTTCGCGCGTTCACATGACGTTCTCAACCGTCGAAGTGCGCGTTTGTTGCTAGTGAGATCCTTTTTGTATTTACGTTTGAATTCTTGAACGAAGTGATTGACCATGCGGTTATCGAAATCTTCACCTCCCAAATGTGTGTCTCCGGCAGTCGATTTTACTTCAAAGATGCCGTCTTCAATAGTAAGGATGGATACGTCGAAAGTACCGCCGCCAAGATCGAAAATCAGAACGTTACGTTCGCCGACGCCTTTCTTGTCGAGACCGTAAGCAATAGCTGCAGCGGTAGGTTCATTAATAATACGAAGAACGTTGAGACCGGAAATGGTACCGGCATCTTTAGTGGCTTGTCTTTGGGAATCGTTGAAATATGCAGGAACTGTGACTACTGCGTTTGTTACGGTTTTACCTAAATATGCTTCGGCAGTTTCCTTCATTTTAGTAAGTACCATTGAACTAATTTCTTCTGGGAAGAATGTTTTGTTTTCACCTTTGTATGAAACCTCGATTTTTGGTTTGCCGCCATCGCTAACTACTTCAAACGGCCAATGTTTCATATCGGCCTGAACTGTAGCGTCATCAAATTTTCTCCCAATAAGACGTTTGGCATCTGTAACAATGAAAAAATAAAAATTAATCCGAGGTACAGTAAAATCGGTACCCAATTATAGATGTTTTTAAATCTATCAAGTTAACCTCAGATTGTTGTATACTAATCAAAAAAAAATTCAGAAACTCTAGTCTGACATTTATAACATTATCATCATGTAATTCTTCACAGAATTGTATAGGGTATCGAATGATACACAAAAACAATATCATTAAAAAAGGAAAAAAATTAAGCTACGTGAGCATTTCCTAGTATAGTTGGATTTTCCACTTAATTAAATGACGTGGTATTGCAGAAGTTCAAAATAATTGAGGACGTTTCCCCCACATGGGGTAATTTCAAGGTCGAATATGAATCATCCAAAAAATCTAGAACAAAAATTATTCTTACCAAAAATTGTGTTATTGGGATTCATGGCGACTTGGTTTTTGGCAGCGTCTCCAATAAGACGCTCCGTATCTGTGAAGGCCACATAGGAAGGTGTGGTGCGATTTCCTTGGTCGTTGGCGATGATTTCAACTTTTCCGTGTTGAAAAACGCCTACACAGGAATAGGTTGTTCCTAAATCGATACCAATTGCTGGTGCTTTTGCCATCTGTAAATTAAATTAAAACACAAATTAGTTTCTCTATTTATAATAAGCCAAACTGTATCCAATTTTTAATGAAGCGTGGTTCATTATTAAAACCATTTTTATAAAATGGCAACAAAATCAAATTTCTATTGTATTCTAAGTTACGTATGAAATAAATAAATGTATTACATACCTTTTACAATTTATTAGTTTCGTTTATCGCAGGCAAAACTTGAAAAATTTCTCTTTGTGTGTACTTGTTCTCTCGGTGTTGGAAATTCAATTGAACGACTTAACAAAAGATGGCCGATTTTATACCAAACAGCAGATGCTGCTTCCAGAAAGTTCCAAAATTTCAACCAATAAGAACTCACAACGGTTCAATGCTGCATTGTAATTGGTCAAATATTTATAGTCTCGAACCCATAGTTTCCTAATATTTTTAGAGATCTTTATAATATTTTAAGAAAAATTGCAATCAAAAATACACTGAAATGCAATTAGTTATCTTTATTTGAGTATGATATACGATTTAAATACAAAAAAGTATTAACTCGTATATTTACATCAACAAACAAACTTAAAATCTACATCGGTACATAAAAAGCGGGAAAACAATAAAACTACACTAAATTAACCACTACGAAAGTATGGAAGGTTCTACTTTGTTCTATACGTTCTTGGAAATTTTAATCATAATCAGAGAACATTTTACATTCATAATATCATGCTGACTCGAAGAAAAATGACATAGCACAACATTCCTCACTTATCACATGGAATTTCAAGGGACATTTCTAACAAAAAATGTACCCAAAATTCATATAATTTACATCATCCGTTTTTGTTTTATAATTACTTATTAATTAAATAATAGTAAAAATTAAAAACTCGGGTCGCAGTGCGAAACCCTGCCGACAATATAGTGTATTTGCATTTATAAGTAGTGGGCTCTATTGTATGAACTTAGCTATGTTTTTGGAAAAAATAAAAAAAAATACTCCTTAATACACCCCTTAAAACATCATTTTTTTACTTAATTTCAATACTATATACCAATTCAACATCTGTACCAAATTATATACACCCTTCAGTACGTAAATCCATATCAGTAAACTTGCGTTTTCATAGAATTTGTAAGTCCGGTCCTGTCGGGCCGATTTTATTAAAATTTTAGCAACACACTTCAATAATTACTAAAGGGTTAAATTTCAAATTTGAAACGATTCTGAGAATTTTTTCGGTATTTTTGGGCCCAAAAACATTTTTCAACCCCTGAATACCCCCCTTAAAATGGCCCGATCGGGCCCATTTTAAATAGGCTTCTTGCGATGATGGATTCCAACATGTGGACCAAATTTCATTTAAATCGATTAAGTCTGTCGAGAGTTATCGTGGTCACACATATATATATATATATATATATATATATATACATATATATATAAACATTTCCAAAAATGGTGCCAAACTTCTTAGAAAGTCATGAAACGTCGAGAAATTTTGGTCCGACCCCTAGGTCCCGCCATCCGACCGACGCCAATAGTGTAAGTGCCTTATGGCAAATACACTAATAAACAAAGTTTTATGGTAAATTCAAAATTTGTTAAAGAATATATCCTTAGCATTTATATATCACTCAATACGATTCAATTTTCCTTACGTGAAATGCTTTATTCAATTATACTGCAAATTGGTGTGAATATTAATTACTATAATAGAAGTAACTGCCAACGTGAACATTTATTGAGACAAGTAAAGAGTAAAGACTTTTCAGTCCCCGTGTAATTGAGAATTCTTGTTATTTATAAGAGTTGTAATAAATTACGGACTACTATTTCTACTGGACATAATGTGGACATTACCATTCATTTTACATAAAACTGCAATGTCAATACTTCTGCGTGATATTCTACAAAATATGCTTTATAAGCGGGATAGTGAAATACCATAATTCAAGGACATTAAAGATGGATTGGGATGAAAGAATATTTTAGGACTACTTATAAAAATTAAGAATTTTTTTTCTCAAACAATATTTCTATATTTAACATAAATTTGTAAATACAAAACAATCCTGTTGCATTACGTAAAACGTAATTACATACCTAGTAAAAATTAGTATCTAATACGGAAAATGGAAACAAATTATTGTTATCAAGATAAACTTTTTATCACTTCTATCAAATTAAATGGAAGTTTTTATTGTATCATGCTGCCTACTGATCAAAGCTCAATATCTACTCGATATCATCGATCAATGTCTGTATCTTAAAAAAAAATGATTAAATATCAACTATTTCGAATTTCATAAATGATAAAAATTTTAGGTTTAAAGTCAACCCAATGTTCAATTTCAATTAAAAAAAAAGGAAAATTCACACATACTTAGATAACAAAAAATACAAAAACATATCAATCTCTCGTTACGAATAATTAGCAAAATATGACTGATAAATCATTCCTAATGAAGTCGATGCAAACCAAATGAAACAACTCCACCATGTTGCAAATCCAAACAAACCTTTAAAAACATCGGTAGTGAATACCTGAAAACAATACGACATCAGCACAATTCAGCAACCAATTATACAGAAAGAAAGTTGTTAGTTGTTTCCAATACTCACTGATTTTAATGAATCTAATGCCAAATGAAATTCTTTAGCTGACTGAATAATAGACTGCTCATCCGATTGACTTGAAGCAGAAGTAAATGGTTCAGGCGAACTTCCAGTAGGGCACTCTAGTTCATTATCTGTTTGCCAAAAACCACTCCAACTATATCCCCCTAAACTTTTAAACATGAACGTAAAGAACAAACAAATTAATATAGGAGCTATATACTGCAATGTAACAACGCATAAATAGTAGAACACAGCAGCTATCTAAAAAAGAAAAAAATATCAATTTCAAAATGTCACAAGAACTAATGAATAAAGGCTCTCACAGACCAATGCGGGACAACATTTACACTCGAGCCATATAATTTAATCCGGCTCCGCGATCACTTTCATTCTCCCGCGTTAGTGTGTGGAAGCCTTGAAACAATTTTTTCTTAAATATGTACTTTTTTCTGTAATTCAATATTCGTTATTCGTCCAGCTTCTTTTTTCTGCTCTTCAATTCTGTGATAGGCCATATTAAGATATGCTTGCAGATAGACAGGCATTAAAAATAGCTTTAAAAGTACAGCTATTAAAATAAATATCAGTCGCATACTATCAAAAGTCGCTGAACTCATCCTAGAAAGTATTGAAAACTATTAATACAGTGAAAGTTAAAATTTAAAAAGATAGTTTCTTTAATAAACTTACAAAGGTTCAGTCATCCCACTGAATATTCTAACAGTTAAGTAATCTCTACTAACTGGTTTAATCCAAAGGATTACAAGAAGAAACGGTAAAGCAAAACTGATATTTAAAAGTAATTGTAACAATTTATTCTCTTTGCAATATCTGAAAATAAAATAATAGTCAACGTTCACTTCTATAGCACGTAAACGTGATTTACAACTTACTTCAGAGAATCCCAGTGCATTCGCGCCATTCTCAGGCCAGGAAAAGTGAATAAGGAACCCATTACACCGCACCAAAGTGCTAAGAAAAATTTTAAGACTATCTTCGATGCAGGACCACTAAAAAAATGATCGGTGAGCAATATTAAATATACACTAATATTGACATTTAGTTACTTACGATGAATATAAACCTTGACCGTCTAAAAACACGGCAGCGCTTTGATTGAAACTAGTATATGCATTGTCCAAACCTAATTCTAAAGTATTTTCGTCGACAATAAGAACAACCATTGAGATAAATAAGTAAGCGAAGCCAGTAACAATACACGTCGATCTTTCACCTACCGATTCCTCGCTTTTGAAATACTGTATTGTTAACGATAACAATATTTTACTGGAGACAACGTTAAAGAAAATTCATAAAACACACATTATTGTTAATCTTTTAAATTTATACTAATATATAAAGCTGAAGAGTGTTTGGTTGAACGCGTTAATCTCAGGAACTACTGATTCGAATTAGAATTTTTTTGTTGGATAGCCCATTTATCGAGGAAGGCTATAGGCTATATAATATCACGCTACGGCCAATAGGAGCGGAGCATCAATGAAAAATGTTGCAAAATTTGTTCGTCCGACAAAAACTTTTGAACGGTAACTCTGATCATTATAATTTGGACACAACATTCATCTTGGTAAACTAAGATGAATGTGCGTACTTTTGTACCCGAGTGAAACCGGGCGGGACCGCTAGTGGTTATATAAAGGGACTCGACTGTGAGGTTTCTTTGTAGTCACACTTGAGACCAGGTCTATTGTCAAAAAATGGTTGTCTGTAAAGTCGGTTTATGGACGATAGTTTTACGTGATAACGTATTCCGCTCGAATATCATATTTAATACTCACGCACAGGGTCAGGCGGAACGTTACACTTTTTCGTGCATGCAGCTGGTGTTTCATCTTTTTATATTGACGTGATTCATCAATTTATAAGACGTTATCACGTCAAAAAAAAAAAAAAACAAGTAAGGATACATTGCAAAACCTAAAACTAAAAAACACCACATCATGCTGAGATTCACTTCGTCTTTGATTGAAAACCAAATCTGATAAACCTGAAACAATTTTTTTTTTAATCTGTCAGTTCCTTAAATTAATTTCTAGGAATTTCCAAAAAGAGAAAAGACTCTTACTTCGGTTAGAACATATACAATCACAGAATACATTGAAAAATCGACAAGCCACTGATACTCGGCATAGTATCGTAAATGTATCACATCGAGTGGTGATACTTTTGCTGTATCGAGTTGTATATCTAAATTACGAGGCACATGAAATGTTTCTGGACCTTGAGACTTCCCATTTTCATTATGCTTAGCACCTTTTTTTGGTTTTTGTTTCTCTTTTGGCACACCGGCTAATTGTTTTAATTCAGTATTCGTTGGATAAAGGTAACGTGTTAATCCTGTTGCACATAAAATCCACCTTGCCAGTGAGAAATGTGGACCTAATTTCTGTATTACACTCACCATTATGAGTGTAATTACTAACTGTGCCCCCAATAACGCCTAAAAATTATAAAATATTATTAAAAAATATATATTTCAACACATAACCTAAAAACGATACCTACCATTTTTGTTTCTCTTATGTATGGATACGTAACATAACTTCGTTTATCATTTTATTAGAAATTACTTTGTGTAGGGCTACCCTTTATCAGCTTTTCTTAATTTTCATAGTTCTTTAAAAAGCAATAACAAGTGCTAATCCAAAAATAGACACCATGCAAATTACAAAGGAGGATGAGATGAAATCAGAAGTTAGAAAAGGAAGCAGGATACCCAAAACTTTTAAATGAGGCCTAAGTCCTAAATAGTTAAAAATAAACTTCGTATTAAATTAATTATAAATAGATGGATATGTTCTACTTTTTACACGTTTGCGGAAAAATATTGGTAATAGTTGGAACAATAGTTGGCAAAACCAAAAGTGCACATCCCGCAAGTTTTCCACTGTATGATAAAAAAATAACAATTAAAAAATATTTTTAATAAATTTAAAAAGATTTAAAAATTTAAAGAAATAAATAATTAAAAATTGAAAAAATATTTTTTTTTAAGTTTGCAAAAATAAAAAAAATTAAGTACTATACATAATATAATATATAATTAATATCAAGTGGAATAAAATAAAACAAAATAAAAAGAAAAAAAAAAAGAAAAAAATCAATGATATCGTAAGGAATCGAACCCAGGACCTTGCCCTTGGCGATCCAACGGCATAACCATTACGCCACGGCTGCCTAATACATATAGTGGTGTTATCACGGTATACAAGTGTAGCACTTGTTTTATGGATTACACTATGTTTAGCCAGCAATTATTATATTATTGTTTTTAAACTATTAGCTGTCAAAAATAATAAAAAATAAAACTGTTTATAAAAATTAAACTACTGAACACATTTTAGTGAATTTAAATAGGGTTCTGGTCTGATAGTAAACAAAGTGAATAAAATATAACCCAAGGCAATCCGACCAAAATTGCGATCTGTAGAGTCGTGACGTACGTACATACGTACGTACGTACATACGTACAGACCAACCGACAACTGCTGTTTGTGATTTTCAATTACAATTTTAATAGTATTTATGAACTCAAATTGATTTAAAAATGGTTCTATTTTATAGATTAGAATCTCCTCTTTTCAAAAAGCTTCAATTTGAATGGATTTCGTGTGAAATTAACTTAGATATAACTTCTTATATGAACGAAAGTCAGCTCTGACGCACAAAGCGATAATAAAGCACATACCGCTAGTTTAGCGGTATGTGCAATAGGTAAAACGCTTGTTACTGCAAAAAATACTCGTTTTATAATAAATGTTAAGTATTTTATTATTACATTGTAATTATTCACCAAAATTTATACATATTAAAATTGAAAAAACTATTTAAACAAAATTGAAATTCTAAACATGTTAATTAAAGAAATCTGTTGAACCCTGCAACACTTAATTCGACTCTGACGCCTACAAAAAAACAAAAACATTTTTCATTTTTAAGAATGTGATCAAAGAAAAAGAATAATGTTAAACACTTACAGTTGGATCACAGTCAGCACAATGCCAAGAGTAGCCTCTGCGTTTTGGCGACTTCTTAACAGGTGGATCCAAACAAGTAAAATGATATCCTTTCAAGCACTCATCACATCTAAAAATAACAATACATACAAATATCTGACCATACAAAAAAATCAATAAAACAAATTACCTGACTAAATTCACAGGTGTTCCCGAACCATTACAGACATCACAACTCATTAAGTTGTCCGATTCTTTCGGCTTACGAGCAGACATGGATTGAGATAATGGAGTCTGCCTCGATGCAGATGTTCGTGGACTTAAAATTGGTGTCGCAGGAAGCGACTGTGGTTGCGTGGACATAACAACTGAACTGGGAATTTCATTGTTTTCATTCGGTACATAAAACATTTGCGGTTTGGAGAGCGATGCTTTTTCACCGGCAGGCAACGGAATGGATTTAATCTGCAAATATATTTTTACACTCGTACACTAAAGCAGGTTATTGCGACTAGGCCTAGTCCTCGGTTTTGCTTAATTAGATGTGTCAACACATTTACTAAGGTTTAACGACAGTAAGCTAAATATTGCTAAGACGCATTTATGCACAAGAAAATCGATGTTACGATCATTGATAGCACTTTTAAGATTAGCTGAACTTTTCGCGTAAACATGGATTACACATGATTTGTGTTTATACAGATAGTATAAATAACTGTGAAAAATAACTAATAATTTAGAGTGATGATGATCCTGTTTAAATATTCGAAGATTAAAAGATGAAACCTGGTGGCATAGGATCAATGAACTTTGCAAATACTGAAGGTTTTTATTGCATTTTATTGTCTGACGTTTCGGCAAACTCTATGCCATCTTTGGAGAATCAATGCTGTCTCTTTAAAAACGTCAGACAATAAAATGCAATAAAAACCTTCAGTATTTGCAAAGTTCATTGATCCTATGCCACCAGGTTTCATCCTTTAATCTTCGAGTATAAATAACCATCTGTAAATAAAAAGCTTCCAAGCGCTAACACCATATAAATTTATCAAAAGATCACAAACCTTTATGGTTATGCGAGGATGTGGAGGCTCTGAAGTTGTTGTTGTAGTAGAGACAGGTGGTGGTGGTTCAATGTCAATAGATTTCTTTTTTCGTTTGTGTTTATGTTCTCTAGGAGTGCTTTGCATATCTGGTGAATATCTGTTACGGTGTTTGTCCCTGCGTCGTTTTTTACCTGACTTATTTGAGGTAATGACAAGTTGTGAAATGTCCATATTAGGCATTAACTGCTGAGTATTAGATGTAGGTGGACTAGGTTCTGACATATAATTCATACTGCTGATAATTGTGTTCGTAGTTGTCGGCAATTCAGAAACAATCGGATTGTTCGACATTAGTGGAGTGTTTTTCATGTTTGGACTACGCTGTTTGCTTTGTTTTGTCGGCGAACTGTATGTTGTGATTGGTAACGGTTGTGGTGATTTCGGTTGAGGTTCAGTAACTGGTTTTATTATTACTTTGGGAGTAAAATTGTTTTCTGGCTGAGATTCATTCATGGCCGTTTCTCTACTGTAGCGTGTTCGACTGCGACGCGGTGACTTGACTTCGATTTCAGCTTCCGAACCAGATGTCTTGTCGCATTCCGAGCACTGCCAACCATAAAGTTTTGACTTTTTCGGCAGACGTGTCAAAGGCGGATTCAAACAACCAAGATGATAATATAGATGGCATGTATCACATTTCGCAAGTAAATGTTGATCGCGACGTTGACGACAAATTCCACATTCGTTGTTTAATAACAGGTTTTCTGTAACACAAAACAAAACAAAAGAATTGTGTTGAATCTTCAGTTAACATCAGGCGACGCTTTAAATGCTACTGACCTTGTCTTGCAGCATGACTACTCAAAACACGTCCAGAATCATGTCTGCCCGCTGGAATATTATTCAGTGGAAATCCGACACCCATCTTCAAAGCAGCTGCTGTCGGTACCGCCATTGTCGTTGGAGGATGTGCTCTAATAGAAGCCGGTTTCCCGAGATCATCGATGGATGGTAAACTCTTATTCGGACAAGCAGTCAATATAGCCGAATGATATTTATGTACGACTTGCTTCAACGAAATATTAATGCGCGTTTGGTCGGTGCTTTCTTTCATCATTTTATCATATTTAGCGCGTAATTCTTTTTGTTCTTCGAGCAAACGCGCATTTGTTTCAAGCAATTCTTCCAAACCGCGTTTCATACTCGCTAGTCTTGTATTGCGATCTAAATAATAACCTATGAATTCTACATTAAATGCCGGAGGAATATGCCATTTCTTTCTCACATCCATCAGAGCAGCTATTTGCGTTTCTTGCATTTCCAAAGCAACCGTGTCGATTCCCATTAATTCAGCTTTGTGCAATAACTTCCGACACGCCGACGCACTTGTCGTTAACAAACGCGGCATTTTCTGTGTTGGAACTAGCAGTAAAATAATAATTAAAGAATCACTCTACTCCAAAATTATTTAACTGTGAATAAACATGCAGAGAACAAACATTTTCTTTGACTATTTGCTAATGCCTCCTATCTACTGAGCTGCAAATAATGCAATAACAAGAATTTATATTTTAGTAGGACATATTATCACATAATTTTTGACAGACTGAGAAACTCAATATTGGCTAAGAGCTGGCTACGGAAAAAATGGGTGACTCGGTGCAGAGCTGAAAATTTGCAGAATAATAGGAGATAGTATAAGTAAGTAGGGAAAAAACTGCCAGAAGGCTAGGCAGAAGATAAAGAGCCGCCAGAAGGCGCTAATGTTGCGAAAAATCAGTGCACTTCTGGCAATTTCTATACTTATTGTAATTCAAAACTAGATTATATATATTATACATTATATAGTTATAAAGGCATACTGAAAATTCAAACATGATATAATAATTACATTCGACAAATAGATATTCAAAATTATTAATGACATTTTGATAGAAATAAAATTAATCGTCATATATTTTCATTAATAAAATTACCTTGTTATAACAACGTAATTTTATTAATTTATTTAATTTTATTTCTATCAAAATGTCATTAATAATTTTGAATATCTATTTGTCGAATGTAATTATTATATCATGTTTGAATTTTCAGTATGCCTTTATAACTATATAATGTATAATATATATAATCTAGTTTTGAATTACAGTATAAGCATAGAAATTGCCAGAAGTACACTGATTTTTCGCAACATTAGTGCCTTCTGGCGGCTCTTTATCTTCCGCCTAGCCTTCTGGCAATTTTTTCCCTACTTACTTGTACTATCTCCTATTATTATTCTGCAAATTTTCAGCTCTGCACCGATTCACCCATTTTTTCCGTAGCCAGCTCTCCGTCTATATATTCAGTAATTTACTTAAAATCTATAGAGCAAATTCTCAATTTTATCAAAAATTCGAGATAAACCCTGCCTGAGATATATTAGCAGTAAGGCCAGTAAGTCAACAATCCAATATTTCAGAGTAAGAAATAAATCCAGGGTTTGATTCGTAATTTTTCTTAGACACATAATTTTATTATTACAAAATAAACATACCCCATGGCGCCGATTTTAAAGTTTTATGCGCTAAAAATTTCTGTCGGTATTTATTCAGCTTCCTCTGAATGCGTAACTGTTCAGGAGTATCTTTATGGCCATCTTGTTCGCGCTGTAATTTCCAATGGTCTATGCGCATTTGAAGAGCGAGCCAGTTACGTTTGCGTCTACGGACTAAAGTCTTATCTGAATGAAGTTTGCAATGGGCATAAAATGGGTCCGCTTGATCAACTTCTTCCGAATGAGCTTCAGATAAGAAACCTTCCCGTTGTGCACTAAAAGGATGGTCATATCATATCGGGAACTAGATTTTACCCGCCATTTCACTTGCGCTAATGTTTCTTTTTTTCTAAGAAGAAGCGCGATTATGTATAGTTACTAGTGATGTGCCGGATCGTTAAAAATGTATATCCGCGGATACGGATCTGAATACGAATTTTTGGTTTCAAGATCCGCGGATACGGATCTTAACTTTCTTAGAGTACGCGGCGGTAAATATTGCAGATCGACCTTTAGAAAGAGACTATCTGTTATGGGAAAAAGTTATTGACCTCTTTAAGAGTTAACTCTCATAACAGATTGTCTCTTTCCAAAGATCGATGTGCAATATCTCATTATAAAGATAGTTGATTTAGTACCTTTGAGTTATGCACTATTAGTATGGTACTCACTACGATAAATGTTTGCAATATAAAGGTGCCAAATACGAGTTAAAAATATAAAAAATAATCTGAATGGAATTTAACAGGTTTTCATTATTACCTAATCACCTATATATATAAAATTTCATCTATGAATTGAAAATTAATAAGGTAAAAGATCCGCCCGAAAACTAACGGATACGGATCTTTCTTCTCCCTCTGATATCCACGGATACGGATATCTGGCATATCACTAATAGTTACTCATATTCCCAGATGTACTGAAAGTTCGATCAAAATCGATTCCAAAAAAGACAAACAGATAGATGGTCAGACAAAAATGATGGAAACGTCTATTTCAGTCTGGAAATTCAATAAACCAGCCAAGTCGAAATTTTGTTAACAAATTATATAGGAAATAGGCGTACATATTCATTTGAGATATACAAGCGTAACCCAATCTTTTCTTCTAGGTTTTGTATAAAATTAGAAAGGTATCTTCGAAACGACTTGATTTATTTTATTGAAACTTGGTACTTTATCAATTGTTACTCACATTTAAAGAATAGTGTGCTAGTTAACGTTATGACAGGGACCTGCTAAGCCGACATTAACGCAAGTGAAACCGCGAGTAAAGACCAATTTAAGATATCGAAAGAAGTGCGTAATAGTACGAATCAATTAATTATAAGGGCTGTTACCATGTGACATGAAAGTAAGTTCTACACATCCCTGCATCACAGCCGATACAAACTCCTGTACGTGCAAAGCGTTGGTCAGTACATAGACAACAAGTCTTGGCACCCCATCTGCTATATGGCATTTCGAAAAGTGTAACGCTGGTTAATTGATCTACTTCTCCAAACGCCACACCTGGTACATACAAAGCGCAAACCAAATGTACCCATTTTCCTACATCTGTCTCTTTAAAAATACCACCTGAAAGAAAAACAAAACAATATTGGCATTGTTACCGGAATCACTTCACTATTTCGAGGGGTGTACACTGAAAATACTGTCAAAAATCAACTTACCAGAATTGGGGCATAATTCACAGGTAGGGTTGAACACACCGGCTCGGCAAGCCTCGCAAAACCACGGTTCAGTAGAGCAGCTCGAAACTGTACTCGATACACTTGCCGTATCCGAAACTCCGTAACAACCTTCGTGAACGGTAACGCCGCATCCATCACACTCCACTATCTCGTTAGTGTCATCACTTCTGTCTCCAAGACATCCACAGCAGATGAATATTTTTAAAGCTGTCTTGTCAAACTAAAAATTAAATTGCAAATAGAATTTCTAGTTAGCTTTCACGAAAATTAAATTATATAATTTAATGGGCGTTTACTTGAAGCTTGTTGTCTGCTTGTTGGCTTACAGCTTGAAATAAAACATCTGCGACAGAAAGATCTTGTGCCGGTAATTTATACTTTGTAACGACTTCGTCTTCAGAATCCTCAGAGTCTTCCTCGGAATCTTCTTCATCTGAATCGTCGACAGCTAAAAATGATCAATTTAACATTTTTATTACAGAAAGGCAGGTTCTTTCGAAATAGCTTGGGTAATTATAATCCAACATTTACCATCTTCATTTGAGTCTAATGAATCGTCATCGCTTATTTCAGCATGATCTTCAATTCGGAAATCTGAATCATCTGAGCTTTCTTCAAGATCGAAATCTAAGAGAGACGTAGAGCCTTCAACTGGTTTGACCCTACGTTTCTTGGGATCACGTTCAACTATTTAAGAAGAAATAAATCATTACATTCCTATTTTCTACTGAGAAAAATAAAACCGGCATTTAAACAGAACAATAAAATAACATGAGTTACAAGGAGACGCTAAAATAGGCAACAAGTCTAGCATTTAACCTTTTACTTTTTTTCTTTATTTCACAAAAATACAAAGAAATATGTTATTAATCAGATAAATTTAACTACTTACAGGTTGAATTCATTCTTCAAATACACTTTTAAGAATGAAAATTTGACTACACGAAAAAAACTTAACATCTATCTCATAATCACATCACTGACAGTTTTCAATATGAGCCTGCATTCATTTCAATCCGCTTGTGTAAAAGTAAAGTTACACTTAGGGCGTCACTGTGTGCTATTAATTATCGGTTTTGAACGCTAACAATCTTTAAAACGTCGTTGCATTTTGTTTAAAATTTTTATACTATTATAAAAAAAATACAAAATACATAAAACTCCTAATGATGTATAACAGTATAAGGCGCCTAGTAAACTTTCTGTACGATTTTGACCGGTGATAGTCTTGGGAGATGATGATCTGAAACTCTTGCCATGTATAATCAAAACATGACCGCAATAAAACCCTCACAACTTTTAAGATATTAAAATCCTTCTGCGTTTGTTGCGCCCTTTGTCTCAAAAACAATTATTAAATCCATATTCCTAAACAGCTAAATTATTTTTTGGAACAAAAAGATATTGCTATTATTAGCAACTAATCAAATCTTAGTAAATTTTATGGCCGTTGTTGAACGTTGTTAAAAATTTAAAAATATTTAAATATCTCGAAAACCATTAAATTTTTACTAGAGCCATGTTTTGCTATTTTTGATAGTTCTCACATGGGTAGATCTATTTCCGATTAAATTCTTACATAATGTTTTACTAGGCATTCTGTACCTATATCTTATGCCACGAGGATGTTCCTTAAAATTTCACAAACACGTCATAATAAAACAGAATAAATGAAGTGTTGCGGCGTTGGTAAGAACATAAATTGTTCAATATTTATTCATCAAACTCCATTTGAATAATTATGACGCTCAGTGAAACAACGCCAGTTAACATCTGCAAAGAACAAACTTTCAAATTAGGGGAACCCGGGAACACGTGTTATTTATTTCGTATAACAAAGGTACTTACGGCATACAGAAATACATTATCTGTTGGAAAGAAACCGTGAGCAGAAAAGCGCACTTTATTGTGAACCATTTGAAGTGAAAAAGCGTGAATCTAAAATTTTTGAGATGAAACTTATTAAAAATCTGTTATCAATATATATTATGACATAATATGCCTATGGGGGTCGTTCAAGCATTACTTACCTCATTAGTTAAAGTCTCGGGCAATTCATATTTTTGAGAGGAATGTAACAATTTAGCTGTATTATCAGCTTCGTCTTGACATATAGTACATATAATAGACACGCTGGCTAAAGCAATACCGTATCCAACAGCTATTGAACCATTAACAAAATCATTGTTCGTGTAACATAATACGACGCTTTTTAAAATGTACATAAATATTTTGGAGATCGATATTAATAATTGCCACTCGTATAAGACATTAAAATTGTAAGCATAATTGCAAAGCTTCAAATGTAATGTCTTTATTTCACGTAGGGCTAATATTGTGTCGTTTGTTTTTAGTGCTCGTGGATACATTTTTGCTACTGGTTCTGAAATATTACATATAAATCTTGGCGCCGAATATATCATTCGTTATAGTTTTTCAATAATCTTAATCTGCCGCTTTGTCTGATTTAAGAAAAAATAGACTTAATACTTTTGGAGATGTTGAAGGGAGAAATCTACATTTTTTGTGCGTTTTGTATTATATATGTCACCGGGATATTGTCAAATTCGTGATATTGTAATTTCACTAGTGAAATTACAATATCACGATTGACAAAGAGTCGGGATATTGTAATTTCACTAAGTGAAATTATAATATCACGGGTTTGACAATATCCCGGTGACATATAGATTCCGATAAATATTATAGGATAACTATTGCAAATTTGGCGCCAAAATTGTTAAACAAATTAAAAAAAAACATATTTTTGATTAGTTTTGGCGCGGATCGTAGTTTTCCAATAATGTTTAACTACATAGCCTTTTATATGCTGTTTTTTTTTCAAATCCTGCAGATACATGATGGAGAGAGACCTACTTTTTTGTGCATGATCAAAGATCTTAACTACGAAAGAAAACTATAACAAATGACCTTGACGCATAAAGATACGCTTAATTTTAGATTCACAGAATTTAAGGGTAAAATTTGCTTACCAGGACGTGATGCATTGATGATGTTCCTCGACCAGATTGCTATAACATTGTTCAAAGCAAAAAAGATTTTTTTTATGTACAAAATATACATTGTAAACTGAGCAACGAATATCAAGATTACTACAATTGGTAAAACTAGAGCAATTGTTTTCATTACTATAATGTACATTTCTTCTAAACTCCAATAGTTCGATGCGTAATTAACTAAATAATTGTAAGCCACGAAAAAACTACTAAACACAATATAAATTGTTTGATAAATTATCAAATATTTTGTTGATCTATAATCTATCTTCTGCTTCATCAGATAAAGATTTTGTTCAATGAGGTACAGGTTGTTTAAATTTTTTACTATCTTTTGTCGATTGTATAATATCAAAAATGAACCTAAAAGAAGAAACATACACTAATTTAAGTATATAGTAAAGTTTGACTAGTTATCCAACATAAATTGACTAAAATTAGTTGGGATTCTATGAAGCTTCAATTCTGAAACTATGGATAATTCAATATTCACATCCGATTCAGTATTCCGTCTCAAAGTCTCAACTGTACATCTGGATCGACATTTCGTTAAAAATTTACAATTTCAGGCAAACTTACGAATTTATATTTTATACTGATTTGAACTGAAAATTCACCGACGACAATTTGGGATGTACATCAGACATACATATCTCAACAGTGCCTTAACTAGGGCGGTGCAAACGGTACTCAGGCACAGGGCGCAGACCCTGGAGGGATGCAGAAATGATCAGACCAGAGCGAAGTTTTAAGATTAGAACACTTTTCAAGGGCACAGTTAAAGAAGCTCGCTGTAACACAACCCTTTTTTTACACTGTATAACCAATTAAAATTCACCTACCGAGTGCGCAGCTGATTACATTATTATAAAGAGAAAACAAATCAATTGCTTTAAAAAATGATATTTCCGTCGTTGACATTGTAATAATCATTTTTATGTTGAAATAAACAACAATAAACGATATTATTAAAAATTGTGCATAATTGAAAATCGTCAATCGAACCGCTTTATACTTAAAACTATTTTGAGTTTTGCCCATAGAAAACGGCGCTAGACCAAACGTTTTTGATAAATAGAAAAGAAGTTTAGTGTTCTCGTAAAACATATTATACTTAGACATTTTATTTCGAATGTAAACAAATTATTTTTTGTAAAAAAGTTCTATGTGTTCTTTAAACGATTATCATGTTCACTGTGAGAATAATAATAAACCAAACTACTGTTTACAAGTAAATTGCGTTCTAAATTTTAATTACAAACTGTCTAATAATTACTATATAAATGTTTCTTACAATGGCGTAGTGAACATTTATATTCTAAAGGGACAATTACGAAAATATTTTACATTTTAACAGCAGTACTAAAATATTGTTTAAAGCATGTTTCGCATAAAATTTGAAGACTACAAAAAATTGAAATTAAAAATTATGCGATATGACATCAAATTGTCTTGCCACTTCATACTGTCGCTAGATATTTTTCTGAAAAAAAATGGTTGTCTGTAAAGTCGGTTTACGGACGATAGTTTTACCTGATAACGTATTCCGCTCGAAGGTCAGGCGGAACGTGACACATTTCGAAACGTGCCACATTTCGGAACGTGACACATTCGGAACGTGACACATTTAGGAACGTGACACATTCCGGAACGTGACACTTTTTCGTGCGTGCAGCCGGTGTTTCATCAATTTATAAGACGTTATCACGTCAAAAATATTTTCCAGTTTTTAATCTCTTAAAGCCCGTGCACACGTGCAGTCAAACACGAACCTGCACGACCAGCATGGCATAGACTATAGAGCAAAAAAAAGCCTGTTTGTAAAAGTACCCATGTTATTTAACGGAGTAGCGTACATTAGACCAGCACCGGTAGTCAGCAGCCAGCAACGACCGTCAGTCGGTCGTCTGCAATTTCTGTCGAGAGAGAGAGAGAGAGAGCACAAAAAAGTGAGAGAATTTCACTTCTTTCATGGAGTCTCGTCAGACAGTTTCATTTTTTATTAAATCTGATCGAATAACTCAAATCGACGTTTATGCTATTGATTTGTTTAGTTGAAAATTAACGTGTCATAAGGTAAAGTTCACAATAATGCCAATGAAACAAAATACTAAATTATGCATCTAGTTTATTTAAGTGTCACTTTTAACGTTATTTTATCGATTAAGGTTTATTTATGTCGTAAGTTAAGAGTAAATACATTTAAATCGGACTGTACTGTTTTTTAAAGTGGAACAAACAAAATAAAAAAAATGCAATTGATTGCATAACAGTGACAATGTAGGGTTTTTTTACAGATGAATTGTTTTGTGCTTCGCGGCAATCGAGCCGACCATTGGCGTCAAAGAGACTAGAAAAAGAGAACGGAATCACTAGTCTGATCAGAGGGCGATAAAGATGGGACTTATTATGTATGTCTTTTTCTGACGTTCTCAGCAGAGCAGGGCAACGTATTGTAGTTGAACAAAGACGGAATATGCCCCAACTTTATCGTCCTCTCTTTCTGCACCATTTGGTTTGCGCAATGTGCAGTTATCAGTCCAGTTTTCTACGTCATGTCGCGTCGATGTAGCCTACCCAAGGTCAGTAAACTATAATTGTTACCTCCTGGACAGTAGTGGGGGAATGACGTCGTTCGAAGGACATGTCAGGTGATATTGCATGGTCGATACAAATGTGAACGATCCGCCAGTTGACGTCATTCAACCTCTGTAATCTACTGACCTCGGAGTCCACCACTGACAATATATACGTCATTAAGTATCTAATAGCACGCAGTTACATCTGGCAGGGATTTTGTATAATTTATATATTATTATGATTTATAAGTACGTTTCTTTTGAATCGAATAATCTATGTTCGATGATGACGTAATTTTTTTTTCATTAGTTCGTCCCTGTTTGTATTGATTGTATAAACATTCCTGACACACATTGAGCTATAATATGACAACATAATTATAAGCTCTAAAATATTCATGACAAAATAATATAAAACTAAAACCGTTTGTTTACCGTTGAATTCGTAAAAAAGTACCTAATTGTAAAAGCTCCATAAACATTGTAATAAATGTAACATATAATGTAGGTACTAGCCACTGCCCGCGGCTTCACACGCGATTGAGATGACACGATGTTATAAAGCTTTTTTCCCGCGAAAATTTCTTTTGCTAATATAATATAATTTTTAAATTAAACTAATGCCTTTACCACGAGTATATTTTTTTTACTTTTTATAGCTTTGTTTTGAAACGTTAAAGTCGATTCATTAAACGAAATTTGGCATAATATTGTTAAGCAAAAACGATAAAATTTAACGAAATCGACACATTATATTGTATCGTTCTATATGAAATGGAATCGCAACTTTTATTGATTTTCTATTATACTTTATTATACATTTTGTTTTTATTTTAATTTGTAAATTCAAATTGAATTATAATAACAGCTAGGGAAACAACGCCAGTCAGCATCTAAAAATAAACGAAAGTTTTCTATTATTCAATAAATCATTTAATTATGTAAATTAAATGTTTACTTACGCCATATAAAAAAGAGTTGTCTAGACGAAAAAATCCATGAGCAGTAAAATGAACCTTATTATGAGTCATTTGTAACGCAAAAGTATATATCTAAAAATGTGATTATTTTTTAGGTTAAAGAATTTCAAAAGTGGTGGAAGCAACGTGAATAATTTGTAAGATATCGATTCGAAAGAAAGCGACACATTTCTTTAAATTACACACACATTTTAAACAAATTTTATTACATTAAAGCAAAATTGTTACAACTGTCGAGAAAATTCAAATTTTTACTCTTGAATAATAAAAAATATATATAGATAACAATTTACAAGTTCGTACATTGTACCTATAGAACCTTTGCTTCCACCATCTACGGGTACGATACTAACACTATAGGCATTTTCTGATACAGTAAACCCTCGTTAACACGAACACGGTTAACACGAATTTCGGTTTAACGCGAACAAAAATTTGCTCTCGACAATGGTCACATAAGCTTTAATGTAATTATGTTCGGTTAACACGAACCCTCGTTAATACGAACTTCGAACAACTTTTTCGTCCCTTCACGGTTAATTATCGGATAATACGAACTACAAAAATTCTCAAATCATATATTTTAATCATTTTGGTCAATGAATATACAATACAACTAAAAGAAAAGATTCGCTTAAGGGATTACAAAAGTAATTAACTCACATTCTAAAAATAGACAAAGGATTGAGAGATTAAAAATTCACTCGAAATCCTATAAATAGAAACATATATACCTCAAAATTTTTCCCCTCTTATTTATTGAAAAGGTTGTAAACTAATTAACAAAGGCAAAGGCTTCTTAACAATTTATAATAAATAATTATTCAATGTTTACTTAAAATAAATCATGATTTGACACTTAAAAAATTACTGTATTTTATGCCATACTCGGTTTACACGAACTCCCACATAACACGAACTTTTTGCCTGATTTTTACGAGTTCGTGTTAACGAGGTTTTACTGTATTTAAATCTTTGATTACTCTTCAATAAATATATTAACAAATTATTTAATTATAATTCAATTAATTAATCTTTCGATGCGGAATAAAAATGTATTTTTCTGAATCAAAAAACTTTTTAAGGACAAAAAAGAAGAAGATCCAAATCCGGATCGAAACGTTAATTAATTGAATTATAATTAAATCATGTTCTCATAATATTCAATTGCTAATTAGTAATAACTAGCGTTAATTTTTTTTTATTGTGTAACATAAAAATACTAATCTCTCACAATTTAATGAATTAAAAAAATCGCTTGGCCTCTGTATGAAAAAAATAGTATTCATGACGGGATCGGAATCTATTTTTCCCTGACCGGAATAGTTGAACCCAACTACCCCTGCGATCTAACCCCACAAATGCTAACTATATTACAGTTATAGTCTATGCGACCTTAGCTTGGCCACAAAAGTTAAGGGGATCGTGTTATTTAATTAAAGTCTACTGTATAATAACGTTGCGCGTTTAATACCTCGTTGTTAAGTTTATCGGCGTTGCGATATTTTCCTTTTTCACTATACAATAACTTGACTGATCTGGCAGCTTCGTTCTGACACATCGTGCATACGATACTTATTATTGCCAAAGTTATTCCGTGACACAAACAAAAAATACCTCTGTTCACAGTTCCATGCAAATAACACATTACGATGTTTTTCAGTAAATAAAAAAATACTTTAGCAATACCAGCCAACATTTGCAGTTCGAAACTTGCGTTCAGATCGAACGCACATTTGCTTAGCCGATGATGAATCGATTTCATTTTTTGTAGCAAGTCAATTGCATAATCGATGCTAGTTGAACGATGATATTCATTTGTTATGGGATCTAAAAAAACATTAATGCAGTTTCAAAGTGATTTTTTTTTATGAATTACATGCCTATTTAGTTGAAAGTAACTAAATACATACTTAGGTTGTTTGTAGTCCCATTATGTTTCTTACAGATTTTAACCTCACTTTTTTAAAAAATAATATTGAATAATACAATTTTTTTTACATCAATAATTCACTGACTTCCCTGATTACCTACTCATTTTTAGGTTCCTTGCCTCAGAATGAAACAATCGAAACTCTTATAGGAATATTTAGCTGTCCGTCTGTATGTCTGTCCGTCAAAACCATGACTTTTCTCAAGAACGACTAGAGTTAATAAATTGGAATTAATATCAAATACTAAGACCTCCACAGTCTCGTAAAAAAATCGGGCTTCTAACTCAACACAGCGAAAAGATACAGCTTTCTAAAAATCGCATATTTTGATATTGATTCACTGACTCATCAAAACCGATGATCTAGAATCTATAAATTTGGCATAAAGAAAGCACAATTAAAGGAGAAAATATAATGATGTCAAATCCTCAGAGCGCGAGTTAAACTCTCACTTGTCCGCCTTTTTTCATTGTTAAAATTGTAATAATTATTTTTGATTTTATATAAAAGAAAAAAAAATTAGACAATTTATCCCAAAAATTATTTTGCATATTATAATCAGATTTAAAGAAACAAACCTATTTCTAACGTTTCGTTTATGTGAATCCACTTTACTATTGAATCGTTTAAAGCCAGAAACAACTGACGAATATACAGTATGTACAAAGAAAATTGTATAATCACCAACAATATTATTTGATACGGCGCTACAATAGCAATTACTTGCATTACAGAATGTACAATTCCAATCTTCATATCGGTGTATAAATAAATCGCATAACTCATTATGCTTACGCTGTATACTAACTGATAAGTAGTCAAATACTTAATTGGCGTAAATTCTACATGTACTCCTAATTTGCTTAGTAATTGTTCTATGTCGTTTAACTCATTTAAAGACTGAACAATACTATGTCTTTTGTATATTATAACCACAAAAGCTGAAACATTGTCAATACATATATAAGCTCTGTACCAAACTCTCTGCGAACGGTAACAGAACCGTCACAGTCATGCGCGGTGGCTAAAGCGTCTTCCGAAACCGATACAGTTTTGTTTTAGCTACTGCGCATGATTGTGGCGGTTCTGTTACCGCTCGCAGAGAGGTTGAAACAGAGCTGTAAATAAAATAGTAACGATGATAATTTTCTTGCGATTTTCTACACGGTTCATCCATTTTCAAGTGATTTTGGCCGAACAAAGCATTGTGAAGAGAAAATTGCGTCCGTGGCAAACAATATTTTGACACCATTCAAGCTTAAAATATCATTTTATCTTTGTATGACGCATTCCATACATATTTGAGTACCAACGGAAATAAAGTACTATTATTATTATTATCATAAATTCTAGAGATATTCAGGGGCGGATTTTCCTATAGGCAAAGTAGGCCCAGGCCTAGGGCGGCAAAATTTAGAGGGCGGCAAAACTTAGTGAGATTTTTTTTCTAGTACTTTTTTCAATGGCACCCAGCTACAACAAACGAAAAAAGACTTTTTTTGTTAGACTTTTTGTTGTGAAAATGAAAGGATCTTTTTTTGGCCCACCTATTTTGTGCTGACACACGATAAAATTTGTCATCAAGAAGTTAGGTTTTTTTTTGCTCTTCAATTGTGCACACGACAAATTTTTTAAGCTAGGCTGTTAAAAAAAGGTCATTTGCAGGGAGCAGGGAGGGCGGCAATCTTCCGTAGGCCTAGGGCAGCCAAGGTATCAAATCCGCCCCTGGAGATATTCTAGAAAAGTCGACGCCCGTTACCTAAGCTTCTTTTGCAAACAGACGTTTCTAGAATGTCGTCTGACATTCTAGAAATGTCTGTATGATATTAGTTAGCGTCGGCATCACTCGAAAATGGTTGGACCAATAATTTTGAAAATATGGTCTAATGTTACCAGAACTTTGCTTGTTTGTTCATCATTCGAAAACAATTAATAAACTGATTTTTATGCCACTCATTTTTATGGTACTCAAACTTGTAGTATAGGGTACTTGAATATTTAAATTCATTAAAATAATTTTCATTAAACATCTAAAACTCTTTTAAACATAAAATATGATTAAAACAATTACCAAAAATTGTTATAACAATATTATTATAATCTGAAAAATATTCTGTCGCGGCGAATAATTTCATTCCAACAGTAGTTGTGAGTTCAATTCTTTTAATACTGCCATAAATAATACTCAACGAAATAACTGCACATCTAAGATAATAAAATGGCGACAGTGAAGTTTTGTACTTGATTTGACCTTCACATTCTACTAAAGAAAATGGTGCCAAACCAAATATCTTTGCGTAATAAAACACAAATATTATTGTTCGATGAAGTTTATGATGCAAATTTTTTCTGCAAAATCTATTTTTAATAACAAACATAGTAAGCCGAAGTTTTTTCCACGAACTTTCAACACACAGTACGAATTATATTGATTATGAAAATAGCTGTTTTGTGTTGACACGTTCAAATCATAGGTATCACGCAACCTGTACACATAATGAAATGTTGAAAAAAATTCAAGTATAATTATCATGTGATTTATCAAAATGTACTCATATTAATTTGGAAAACTATAGAAAACAAATTCCATAATTGTTTTATTATATACAGGCTGTAGCAAAAATTGGAAAATAAAGGCTAATTCTAAGAAAAAAAGTTCCTATTAACATGGGTCCGCAAACGTACCGTTTTCGAGAGAGAGGGTCTCAAAAAAATGCAATACGATTCATAATTTAAAAGTTTAAAAATCCATAAAAATAATTTATATGAAACATTCATCAAAATTTCGACATAGAGTGAATATTATTTACTAATGATCAAATACCTTGCATAATAATAATAATAATAATATTTATTGGTTAAAAGACCAAAGGGCATAAGTTCAGCTATAGAAGCTGTTTTACAACTTAACCTACCATTACATAACTACACACATGAGTACATGATTTA
Source organism: Xanthostigma xanthostigma (assembly GCA_963575645.1). NCBI lineage: Eukaryota > Metazoa > Arthropoda > Insecta > Raphidioptera > Raphidiidae > Xanthostigma > Xanthostigma xanthostigma. The sequence continues at coordinate 1,883,616 of OY754470.1, read as the reverse complement.
TATAATTTAGAAATCATTATTGCATAGTGTCTGTGACTAACTAAATTCATAAAAATTTTATTAACACTTCGTATCTGTGACACGGAGAAATATGCATTTTAAGAAATATACATATAAAATCCAACGTGGCTAATATCGTCATATTGGCATAATAATATGACATTTTTACTTTGAAATTATATAATGTTAGAGACAACCCATTCCTCTTTTTTTGACGTGATAACGTCTTATAAATTGATGAATCACCAATCTTATAAATTGATAAAACACCGGCTGCATGCACGAAAAAGTGTAACGTTCCTAACGTTCGTAACGTTCCGCCTGACCCTGTGCGTGCTTTTCTCGAAAACGGCCCTAACGATTTGGATGAAATTTACTGAAAAGGGATTTTGGGGGGCAAAAAATGGTTTTAGCTAGGTCTCATCTCTCGAAAAAATCGTTTTCTTACAAATTTTATCATTATAAAAATCAATTTTTTGTGTATGAAAATACTTAAATATCGTAAGTAGGTTTTGGAATTTTATATAAACAGTGAAACAATTGTTTTTAAATATTATGACAGCTAATCTTTGAGACTTAAAATAAATACGAAAGAAAGAAAGTTAAAAAAAACAATTATATTATATGGTGAGTAATTTAAATAAATAAAATTAACCTAAATTTGAAGCGAAAGATGCAATATCATAGATTCGAATTATTATATAAATTTAGGTTATGTATTACGGAATACGTTATCACGTAAAACTATCGTCCGTAAACCGACTTTACAGACAACCAATCTTTTTTTTCTGAAGGGGTTTAATTTTAGAACTTTATATTCCGGTGGCACTTTATTATAGAGATTGGCAGCCAAATACGAAAAAGTCCCTTTATATTTAGTTGTTATATTATGTCTCGGGATTTCTAGTTGACATAACAATGTACGATTAACAGGCTAAATAAATAAAACGTCAAAGAAATATTGGCATTCTACACAGGAAATACAAAGCGATAAAATAAAATACAAAATATATAACTATTATCGCAATCACATTTTTATTCAATTCGTTAAAATACATAAAATGATTTTTTTCTTGAAAGACAGTTTTCAGCCAAGAAAACAATAAAAGCTATTCCACATCCAATAGCAAGAACAACGAAAGCACTTTGAAGATGATTCATTTGAAATGTCACATAGCTAATAAGAGAAACGGTTTTATATTTAATACCATGTAAATCAGACATCCATTTGATAGGTAATCCGCTCGCATGAACTCTTAATATCAAATCATTCATTTGGTTCAATAAAGGATGTTTTTTCTGAACCAATATTATATTTGCATATGCAATTAGTTCCTCATCGAATACATAAAGATTATGTCTTATTTTTGGGTCAGTGCCGAAATTCACAATCGATTTCAAAGCTATTGTACCAACTTTCATTGAAGAATTGGCAACCATTTTCAAAATTTCTGGAACACTATTAATAATGTTTGCTCTCTGAACTAACTCAGCAGTAAAATAGTCTCTATGTTTTTGCATTCTCTTTTGAAATATTTTTGGAACAATGATATCATAATTCGACATGTACAATTCGTTTGAAGTTCGTATTTGATGTTCGAACCCGGGTGATACTAATTTGCTGCTTAAAGAACCTTGGAAATCCGAACCGATGCGCATTCCAAATATAATGCAAAACAAAAAATACATTCGGTGCATCCACCGTTTTGGAACACAAGTACAAGATTGTCCTATTAATGTACAAATAACTTCTAAAAAGCATCTCAATAGCGATGTAAAAGAAGTAGAAGTGAATGGATTTTTTTGAGACAGTAAATACCATATGTATGTCATTAGAACTATCGTTATGGCCAGAACTGACCAAATATAAACGTCAAAAATTTTCAAAATGATCATCCAATATGGCTCTGGTTTCGCTTTGGGAATAATCCAGACAACTTGCTCTTCATTTATTTCGGTGCTAACGTCAACTTGAGAATAATCAATTAGAGTAATTGGAATTGATCCGACAGCACCGAAATTTTCGAAATTGGTAAACTTTTCAATCATTTTATTGAATTTTCCTGACATTAACAATTCCAATAAAATATCATTTTCAACTGGCTGAATCTTGATGCGAAAACGTTTGATAAAATCTATAGCTTCAACAAAAAGAACCGACAGACCCGGTTTCCAAATGTTTGGCACCGTTCCTATAGGCCATATTTTAATTTCACACTCCGAGAAATCCTCGAATTCACGTTTTGAGACTAAACTTGTTGAATAAGATGTACAATTTCCCAAAGATTCCAATGTCAAGTTTTTGCCGCACGAATTATCCTTTTTAAAAGGGTACCATGTTGTAACTTTGAAAATATTTGAATCATATTTTACAAAAATTATGTCCGTAATTAGATAATCCCATAAAACACTTAGCATTTCTACTGTATCTATTTTTTCTTCTGAAAGATAATCATAATTGATTAACATGAATCGTCCTCGTGGATTCCAAATATCTGGACGTCTTTTTAAGAAATTAAAAAAATCAACAGAACAATTTTTGCACAGAATTAAGTAATTCTTTGGTGTTTCAGTATTGTTTTTAAAAAAATTCTCAGTAAAACAGCTCTCTGTATCTATTATCTTGCCAGGAATTACTGATCCTATTATTTGTAGAAAATGATCAACAAAATCATTGCGAGAATCGTCGATAAAAATCTCGATTCCGAATTTCAATTCTTCAAAATAAGTATTCATCAAATTAGCAATACAAAAATCAAGATAACTGTATCTTACTGGTATTTTTATCTGTGCGTCTGTACATATCAGTACAATTAATGAAATTAAAACACTCTGTCCCATTTTGCAACTATATTCAAAATAATAAAATATGTACTCTCAAAGTTTTCAACTGCTTATAGTCGTACAGTTTTGATAAATAATTAATTAATATATTAATGTGCCATAACTGTTGCATCGCTCTTTACAAAAAATATGTCTTTTATTCACATGCAACTCAGAAACAAATTATAATACATACTTATGAAATTTTGATAGGTTGACAATGAAAAAATAATTTTATGGCTTTCTATAAACTTTATACATGAAATAAGATTCCTATCAAATAAGGTAAATATAGATCGATTACTGATTAGGTACAGTTGATAGATATCGTTTTATATATAAAAAGAATATATATTATAGAGTCGCCATGCAACGTTAAAAAAGCTTTATTATAGCAAACGTACTTCAGAAATCAGAACTATTAGTTACTAGATGAAAGATAAAAGGCAACAATGTTTCATCTAAGTAATACATAGAGAACAAGCAAGGGGTGGCTTAAATTTTTTATCACAAATCATATTAATTATAATTTCTCACAAATGAACAACAGCAGATTAGATTATATTGTAGATTATAGACGCTCGACATGAACAACAGCAGAATCGTTTACAGACCGCATTGACGCTGTCGGTCTATAAGATACTTAGTATATTATGGTACCTTCCTATGCAGTATGCATGTCAAATTTAAAATTATGTTTCGTTCAATATATTGCCTGAATAGGCTATTATATTATATTCAATCATTATAAATTGTAGTATTTATTGTTAGAAATGGGAATGAAGAGGCAGGAAAGACATGTTCAAAACATGCCGAACATTATAAGTATAATATTCTTCATACCAAGAAAAGCCTTCCCTTATCGCGGTAATTGATTTAGTATTTATTCGTTAAAAATATTGAATAATTTTTGACGTGATAACGTCTTATAAATTGATGAATCACCAATCTTATAAATTGATAAAACACCGGCTGCATGTTCGAAAAAGTGTAACGTAACGTTCCTAACGTTCCGCCTGACCCTGTGCGTGCTTTTTGCTAATTTCTCGCTCAATTTAAATCAGATCGGTTTGAAACCAGTCTTAAACGAAAGAGGAGAACATTTTACATAGATTTCGTATAACAGAATTTGCCTAAACAGTTTTTTTATACAAATTTATATAGAAAAATATTTTATACAAATTTATATAGAAAAATAGCTGTATAAATGTTGTGTAATGCATGGCGCGACGCGGTCGGTTGTCTTTGTTTGCCGTACATGGAAATTAAAAGCAAACGTATGTCTTGTCTTAACATGAAAACAGCTGCATTTCTAATGTTTAATTCAATTTTTTGACATTAGTATATTGTGAAATGCAAAGCCTTCTAAGTTAAGTATTGGAATAACTAATTATTATTAGAACATAATACTTTGTAAGTTGCAAACGTCACTTTTGAGTTGACATTTCTTATCATTCCGACACCAAGGATAAGCGGATTGAAACCAAATTTTGGGAGGTTTAGGTTATGTATTACGGAATACGTTATCACGTAAAACTATCGTCCGTAAACCGACTTTACAGACAACCAATTTTTTTTTCTTAGTAAACAGCGTTCAGCAATAAAAACCATAAAAGATATTCCGTATCCAATTGCAAGAACAATAAAAGCACTTTGTAAATGATTCATTTTAAATGTGACATAGCTGATAGGAGAAACAGTCTTATATTTCATACCATGTAAATCTGAAACCCATTTGTTAGGTAGTCCACTTGCATGAACTCTTAATATCAAATCGTTTGTAACATCTAATAAAGGATGTCTTTTCTGAACTAATATTATGTTAGCAAACATTCCTAGTATCTTATTAAACACATAAATATTATGTCTAAATTTCGGATCAATTCCAAAATGTGCAACAGAAAACAATGCAATCGTAGCGACCTTTTTTGTAGAACTGGAAACTGTTTTTAAAATACCTTCTACATTGTTATTGATTTTTGCTCTTTGAACTAATTTAACGGTAAAAGGATCTTCATGTGTTCTCATTCTTTCTTGAAATACTTTTGGTACAACGATTTCGTAATTAGTTTCATACAATTCACTTGACGTTTTTATTTGATATTCAAAACCTGGTGATATCAATTTGCTACTCAAAGATCCTTGAAATTTTGTACTAAGACGCATTCCAAATATAATACAAAATAAGAAATATATTCGATGTACCCAAATTTTTGGAACACTATCACACGTTTGTCCTATAATAGTGCAGATAACTTCTAAGTAACATCTGAATAATGATGTATAAGAAAATGAAGCAAATTTATTTCTTACAGAAAATAAATACCAAACGTAAGTCATTATCACTACTGTTATAGTCAGGACTAACCAAACGTAGACATCAAAAACTTTCAAAATGATCATCCAATATGGTTCTTGCTTTGCTTTAGGAACAACCCAAACTATTCGTTCTTCACTAATTTCAGTGCTGACATCCACTTGAGAATAATCAATTAAATTAATTGAAATTGATCCAACAGCACCGAAGTTTTCAAAATTATTAAATTTTGAAATCATTTTGGAAAATGTTCCTGACATTAACATTTCCATTAAAAGTTCATTTTCAACTGGCTGAACCTTAATCCGAAAACGCTTAACAAAATCTATAGCTTCAACAAAAAGAACTGACAGACCCGGTTTCCAAATATTTGGCGCCGTTCCTATAGGCCATATTTTAATTTCACATTCCGAAAAATCGTTGTAATTGGCCTTTGAAATTAACCTCGTTGAATTAAATGTACAATTACCCAAAGATTCTAATGTCATGTTTTTACCGCATGAATTATTCTTTTTAAAGGGATACCACGTTGTAACTTCGAAAATATTTGAATAATGTTTCACAAAAATTATATCCGTGATTAGAGAATTCCATAGAAAACTGAGCACCCGAGCTGTATATTTTTTTTCCTCTGAAACGTAATCATAATTGATCAACATAAATCGTCCTCGTGGGTTCCAAATACCAGGAAATCTTCTTAGAAAATTAAAAAACTCTATAGAATTATTTTTGTACAAAATTACATAGTTCCTCGGAGTGTCCGTATTATTTTTAAATAAATAGTTGCTTGTTTTTGTTATTATTCTATAAGGGATAACTGGTCCTATTGTTCGTAGAAAATTGTCAACGAATTCATTTTGACAATCGTCGAATAAAAAATCGACTCCAAACTTCAATCTTTGAAAATAATTGTTGATTAAATCAAAAATGCAGATGTCTGAATAATTAAACATTTCCGGAATTTTCCTTCGAGCTTCGGTACATAGTACGAATACAATTACCAAAATTGAAACAATCTGTCTCAATTTTTTCTTTGTCATTTTTCTACTTCGATAATACGCCAAGCTGTTCCGAATTCCTTATTGGTTTATATTCACATATAACTACGGTAAATAATTATTTAATAAAATATTGTTCTACAATATATATATCTACATTCTTGTAGAACCAAGTAACATTTTTACTTACCCTATACTATTTCTTCGATATTTAAATTTCAATGTTTAAATTGGTGCTCAGCAACTTAGGTTAAGGTAAGTATAGAGTTATAGCTATCTTAATAAATAGATATAACAAAAATGTTTGCAATGAGGTTACTGACAATAGTGCAGAGATACCAAATACTATTTTAGATACCTACTGTGTATGTCTTTGAAAGTATAGTATTTCTTTCGACGTGTGTCCTAAAAAGGGTATTGAATATACATTTCATTAATTTCAGACGTGAAAGCAAAATTTTTATTTGCTGCAGTTTAAGAGCGTTTCATATCTGTCTTACTAAAGAAGTGAATTTTTAAACAGTGCAAGTGTTTGTTTTAAACCGGTATAGCGGTTTTTGAGGTCAACATTAACAAACATAGATTAAGTTAAAGTGATCTATGAGAGATTTAATGCTCTTAATTATTTCGTTGCCAAACGAAAATCTATTCGGACGATCCAAACTTACTGCTAAGCTCTCTTAAGGTAGGGTTGTTTATAATAACTCACAGAAAGCTATCTATACACAAATGATTGACGTTTTTGAAACTTGCTCTTTATGTAAACGCAGCGGATACATATATGCCAGTAGCGTACGCAATAATAGAAGACAAGGTACAGTGAAGATTGAGAATTAGTTTTAAAAATGTTGAAATCGGTAATAATAAAAAATATTGTTGATTATAGACGCTAAACAGCTGAGTTTATTAGCGTCTATTCGGCAATCAGAATTCATGAGCCCTAAAAAAGAACTTTGTCCTATTTAAAAAAAAATTCTTTATATTTTGCACATTCGTTTTCTTCTTCTTTAAAGCCCTCCAGGATGGATTCAGAACAGTATATCAACTAACCAGCTCAGGGTTGCTGTAAGAATAAAGATCAAGGAGGTGATATAAGAGATTGAGAATTAGCACATTAAGCCTAAGAGGCTACAGTGCCTCCGGCGATACGGTTTAAAAATATCTTAGCCTAGTAGTTTCAACCAATTTCAAATACTTTTAAAATCGACTTTTTTAATTATCATCTTTTGGTAATAATAAATTGAAAATTGATGTTTTCACCTGTTAAAATCGATATCGGGCTAGGTATGCACAATAGTCAAAACAACTTCCTAGGACCCTAAAGCGTCGAGGTCTGTCGAAAACCCGATTTTCAAAAATCGAACCGAAACAAATAACTTCCTTTTTTGAAAATTTTCAATAGCGAGAAGTTAAAAATACAATCACTACCAATAAGTGCCTGATAACTTTAGTACAAATTAAATCGTGACGCACAGAAGAGGGGATTTAATGGGTGCTCATACGATAGGCCCCTTTTTCATTCCAAATTCGAATTAGGTTATGCGCAGAGAAATGGGCTCTTGAAGTATAGGAATTGGGACTTGTCTAAAGCAGTAAAATGCAGGGAGAAACGCGGACTTACGACATAACAGAGGGTAATGTATTAAACTTTCCACTTCTTTACTATAATATTACGATTTGTATATATTACATAACGTTAATGGGGTGTCTCATTCTATGCATATTTACAATAAACTGTATTTTCAGGTACATAGATGATATAAAAAGGGTGTAGCGGGTAGCTTTTTTAAAGCATAGCTAACCTTGACCTTCTGTATCCATTATTCACCTTTCTTGTATTACTATTATAAATAATCAAAGGCAACTTACTATTTAGCATGGGAATGGGCAACCATTTCTTTTTTGGATAAAATAGACACCAAAAAGTTAAATATTTATTAAATATATTTCGTACTTATCCCAATTCTTCACTTATTTCTACAAATTTACTATAAATTAGATAAATATTTTAATATAATAATTATACAACTCAAAAAATAGTTTATAATAAAATGGTTCATAATTCGGTGGAGAGAAAATCTCTAAGATCCAAATAGTTTCTTCCAAAATCGAGTATTTCCGTTCCGTTTTTGATTAATTTATTATCTAAATGTATTTAAATTTGATTCCAATGATCATTTAGATTTTTTAAATTAGAGTTTAGTTTTGAAAAAAATTCACCCATAATTCATGTGGTTTCGTCATGTTTTTGTTTTGGAAGAGCCTACTGTGTTATAATCTTCTACTGAATAAATTCATTCACGCAAAAAAATCGAAGTTTGGTTTTTTTAAATGAATTAATGATCCCTTACTACAATGCTTTTATAAAATACTATCTGATGGTTAAAAGTTTAAACACGTTAAAGAACTCAAAGTGCTAGAAATCAATGTTAAAAAATATGTATACTCGAAGTCACTGGTCACAATACCAAGTCACAGTATATTATAAAAATTAGCATAATCACTCGACTGTTCACATCAACACTGCTGGATCTAATACACAAATAGCTTGCCTGCTAAGAATATGGTGGTCACTTGCGCAGCACGGCCTGCGCAGATTTGGTTTTAGACTTCGAGTGAGTCATCTAAGTTATGACGACGTTTTAGTAAAGAAATATCCAATTTAACTACATTTCTAAATTTGTTTTTTTTTTGCGTGAATCCTTCGAAAAGTAACTACGTTTTAAAAAAGTTTAAAGACAATATGCCTACAATAAAATATATAATACTATTAGGGAATTTTCATACGAAAACAATTTATATATAAAATATCTTTCTCATATTTCAATAGGAAAGTCACATATCAAGACAGTCTCTGTTTCAAAATTTTCACATACGATGTTGATTGTTATATATTAATACAGCAATTTGAAATTTTAATACGCAAATTCACTGTACATTTCACTTTCTTCAATGGCTTTTCTGGCCTCTTCATCTTTCTGTTTAAACCAGGCTCTGATTTCCTCAATTGTTTTTTGCAGTATTATCGGAACATTGTCATCCCGTCTCTGGAAATCGAATCATCGATGAATAACAACAAAGTATAGTGTAGATTATAAATGCATAGCAACGCAAGTTCGTTGATTTTTTCTTTTTGAAGACTTTCATAAAAATGATGGCAGACGCATCATTTTAATGAAAATCTTCAAAAAGAAGTCTTACTGCCACTGGCTTACTTTATTGGCAGACAACGAAGTATCATTGAAAGAGACAATACTGTTACTATTTTTTCAATTTGTAAAACATGTTTTTCAAAGTTTTCGGTATTTCAGAAATAGATTTTTCAAAATTGCATACGTAATAAAATTTAAAACAAACCTGGAATAAAACTTCACCTTCGAAATCAAGTAATTTGTGTTTTCTTGCTCTGAGGAGCATTCCAACTAATTTATCAGAAATATGTGTGTAAATCTGAAACAAAGAAAATATTATATAACTAGCTGACCCGGCGAACTTTGTACCGCCTAACAGTATAATATATATATATAATTGGAACATCTATCTATCTATCTATCTATTTTATTAATTGCTAGCTATTTTAAAATATACATGGGCGTATATGTGTGTATGTCGAGTACTCCGGCTGCGCCGTCGTGCTCGAAAAAAAAATAGCGTAAAGTATTCGTGGATAACTGGTATTTAAAACACTTGCTCTATTTCGAGCACTCCGGCTGCGCCGTCGTGCTCGAAAAAAAAATAGCGTAAGTAAAGTATTCGTGGATAACTGGTCTTTAAAACAATCCCTCTTTTGGTAAGCGTTTCTCTTCTGTTTAACAAATTTATTCAAATTTTATATTAAATTTAACCACGGAAGAAGTAGAAGTAGAAGTAGGAACACATTTTTATTTAAGTTAATTTATTGAAACAAGGACCTACATTAAATAATTCTCCGAAGAAAATGATATATCTTCCTTCATCATCGTAAGGTGCTCCATTGTCGTAAATTATGTTACACAATTCGAGCATTTCTTTACCAATTTGAATCCAGGCTTTGTGAGCACGAATTTCTGATTGTGATCCTTTTTCTGGTCTGAAAACATAAACAAATGAATTTTGAATAATACGGTAAAATATTTCTAAGCTCGAACTGAGCACGCTGTTTCAATAACTTCTATTAATCACTATAAACCTGGGTTAACTTTAAATAAAAGAAGTAGTCAAATAAAATAAATACACATTTCTCTGTCTCCGTTTTAAACGTTTTAAGACTGAAATATCCGTTGTACAATATTATATCGTTTCTTCTAAATCTAGTAACTTAGTGTAAACGCATAAGAATTTTCAAACGTTTAAGAAAATAAATAATATGACATTAAACTCTTGGCCTTGAAATAATTGTAAAAATATCTTAAATTTCTAGAAACATCCAAAAGGTGTGTGATTATTTGCATTGGCCGGTATGTTTTGTCATAAAAAATGTTTTTAAAACTAAGAACAGCTGTGAAGAAACATTTCGACGACTCTTTGATCCTCTATCCTTAATATCATGCAATTTTAACCAGTTTCTTTTGGAACAGTTTTACAGGAACAAATTTTTATTATGTAAAAATTGTCTCAAATAGTTTGTCTATTTTAGAAGCTGATAAAATTATTTTTAAATCACAAGTTGAATGAACTAACAAGGCATCGACAGCTGACAAATATTTAAAAACTACAAAGTGTGTTAGTTTTACAAATGGGAAGTAGCGGAAAATGAAAAATTGTCGCACAGAAAAATAGAACTTAATCATAATCCTCTAAGCATGTGTTTTTAAAATAATTTGTAGTATACTTCATTGATTAATGATCTTTATAATTTATTATTGTTTAAATTCTTTTAAAAATTCTTTCTTTGATTGTTTTATTATCGCTTTGTTTTTAATGAGTTTATAAATGATCAATTAAACCAAAAAGAAAAAACTCTAAGAATAAAACTACAGAAGCAAAAAATAATCCTTCATCTTTGAAAAACGTTTAAATTGGCCAAAATGAAAATTTTAGTTTAAATTAATCATTACTAAAAAATGTAGATATTGTTTTGAAGTCACGCGCCTTTTTATTATTTTATAGTATTTACTTATGGTCTAAGATTCTGATTTGGCTCGATCTTCACCCATCGAGTATTCTAACGAAATTTGAATTTTGATAATATAATGTATTAATAAAGATTTATTCAAAAATAGCTGTGCCAAGAAATTGAATAGCAACCAAATCAATTTTTCTTTAAAACTCGGTGGGTGAAGATTTAGCCAAATCGGTATCTTGTACTATTAAGTTTATTTACAAAAAGGACTTTAACTATATGTCAGCTCTAAATTAACCGGTTAAAATTTTTGCGCCAAAAGCAATAAGTAGGTGACTAATATTTGGCAGCTACTGATCAATTTTTTTGGTTCATCGTTAGCAGTTTTGTCTTGCGTTCAAAATACTGCCAACCAGACAATGGGTGGATTACCTTAATGATGTACACACAGACATTTTATTTTTAGCAGTGGCGTAGGCACGAGTCAGAGACGTATGGGAACAATGACATTTTATTTTAATAAAAATTAAGGCATGCATTCTTTAAATTTTATTATACATCTTCCACATTTCCAGACGTAACACAAATTAAAAATTCGATAAAACTGAAACCAAATTTAGTTAAAAAAATATAGGTGCATATTTAATTATATTATAATGAAACTGTTCCGCTATTTTAATGCGGTTCTGGAAAAAGAATTTCAGTAACAGTTAACGCGTCATGTTTTGGCCGTTTGACAATGACAGTTTTGTAATCGGGTAAATAAAAATATAATGTCTTAAAATTACGAAAACAACACAAAAAAAATTTTTTTAATTGAAACTCCTTCAAAAAAGCGTAAAATAATAGTTTTGAAGTCGGCGCCAATTTTAAAGATGGTTCTTTTATGTGCAGATGTGCTGTTATTAAATTGACATCGACATCAAAACATTATTTTTTAAGTGCTGTGCTGGTTCGTGCTCGATAAGTGTGCGCGCGCGGTCTTTAAAGGCCACACAACATGGTTTTACATCGGTTCTACTAAAAACTATTTTCAATATTTTTAAGAAAATGTCCTGTACCGCGCTTAGACATACTTAATTTGAAATTAAAACCGACCCCCAATTTAAGTAAAAAATAAGATCAGGAGATTATAAATAGTGAATTTATGTCTTCCACATTTTTGCGTTACAAACGGCGTACAGTGAAATTTTTTGTCCTTGTCAGCTGCATTTAAACCCCGCACAAAGTATGTTTTATTATAGACTATACTTAATCGGTATTTTGTGTTTAATCGAAATGCCATCGGTAAGAAAATATATAAAATAATTTATAAATAATTTCATATGGAAAATAAAATATCATAGATCTCATGAAATTTGAAATAAATAATACTTTCAACGGAAGGCATAACTAAATCGCAACTGCTTATATAAAGTATTTCGGTATGAATTTAAATCCACTTATAACTTCGATAGCGTCGCGACGCAGCGACAATGAGACGCCCGACGTTAAAATATTCAAAACATGTCATCATAATTATAAACAAAGATTTGATTTTGGCGCATATGTGGGTGGCAAAAAGTAGCATTCATCTAATTTGGAAACTACGACCTTAGAGATTATTCTTCTTTGTCCGCGACTTTTTTAAAACAGGAATCTCGTGGAAATAACGCAAAGTGGATTATATTAGAAAAAAATGTTAAGAACGATTCACACGTCATGTGGGTGCAAAAATAATTTGCTTGACAATTTTACACTTCAGTGGAAAATGACCGGCAGTAGCGGATTTGAAGAGCGACTATAACCTATTTGACGCAATTTGACAGCTTTCAAGTTTTTTTATTTTGAATTAAGTAAGGTTTTCTTGAATTTTGTCAAATTATTTTATTAATTAGGTACTGCAATGTTAATAGAATTTTTTACTAATTTTATAACCTCAATTGTCCGCGAAAGCGTATCCATAATAAAGAACATAACTTCAGTAAAAAATATACAATTCACGCTTTAGACGTCTTTGAAATTTCACTTCACAAATCATGGTGCGTGATGTCAACACTGATAGTATAACAAAATTAATTTGTAAAATATTAATTATTTGTTACGTTCAGCACTTGAATGATTTCGCTTTTAATTTTTTTATATACATCAAAAACATTTTTACATGCGAGTACCTATCGCTTAGAAAACTTTATCAAAAAACTGACTTGAAATGATCTTAGGATGAGCATAGTTTCAAATTTTATGTAAGAAGCCGTTACATTAGGACAGTAAAATGAAGATGATTTGACCTTAAACATTTCCACAAAATCGCAAAAGGGTGCAAATTTGAAATTTATATAAATACGATACACAATCCGTAAAAATTGCACCTTCGTGCAATGACTGGAACTTGTTAAAAAACGTTAAAAAAGAGAAAAAGAACAGTGTTTCATCAGTTTTTGCTTCTGTCTTGTCAAAATTCAATATTGTAATCTTGAAAAAGTTCTTACAATTTTCGAATTAGTGCAGGAAACTGAGTTTGCCATTTTACTGACCTAATATTTTTCGTTAAAAGGATTGCTAGGTTGATACCCACAAAAAGTGATATATACAGCAGTCCACTGATAAAGCAATTTTTAAACTAAAAACAAAAAAGAATAGACAGCGAAGGCAAAATATTCTCTTTAGCATTTATAGGATAAGAAGCTTCGTCCCAGAAATATATTAGATGAAAAATAATTAGATTGTTAAAGGAAGTGTTTAACTTGAAAGTTTTTTCATTGAAATTGAGTTGGAAAGGAAAATGTGGAAATATAACAGGCCTGGACCCAAAATCAACTAAACAAATTATATCAATAAAAACGATGTAGATGTATTTATTTTTTAAAGACATAGACTCACCTGCCATATTCTTCTTTAGAGAAAACTGGTTTGCCCAAATTTGTGACTTTGCCATCGGTCGAAAAAGGATTCAAAGATTGTCTCTTTTGATGTCTTTCGGCATGTGATTGGAACATGGCCACTTTCTCGCTTAAGGACGCATCCTGTTGAAAAAGAGCACACTTCAACATGTTAACGGGTATTTAAATGAAAAATTAATTCACAAATTTTCTGCGTTAAAAATCGGAAATTCACACACAAAAATGTTATTATTATCGGTATTAATTTTCTTATTTATTCAATAAAATGTTTATTAATATTATTGTTTGTCTTATTCTTGTATTGAAACGTTGTATCAAAATTAATTTTAAAATTTTATTTTTGAAGCACATTAGGGCAACACAAAAAAAACACACACTCTTTTAATATTTTTACTTATTGCTATTTTAGTTATTATTACTATTTTTTTTTTCAGTAAAAAATGTATTGTAGAGAACACGTGTTCTGATTAACACGGCTTCCGATCTGACTAAAGACAGCGTTTCAATCTAACTAACTTTTCGTTTTAGTAGAGTAATTATTGCAAACTTAATTGTTCATACTTTCATATCAGATTATATGAATAATGTACAGCTGCGGCTAACATATTTATTTTTAATACGATAAACGCGGTAAGTATATACGCGCCACAGATCTAAAAGGTTCGTAAGTTAGTCACAAACAGCGTCACAAAGGCATATTTTAGAGCCGTTGTGACTTTAACCACCTCCCATCTACCGGCACGGAACGTGCGCTCGTCGGTGATTGGCCGTGATCGCTCGTTGCCTGTGTTAATTGTTGCTTTCCTGCTTTAAAGTACAGTCGAGTATGCTACTGTCAAGTTGTTATTGTTATTTTAGTTTTGTTGAGTTGCGATTTTGTAGTTTGTCAACAGACTGTACAAGCGCAAGCCCGCATTCGCAACTAATTTCCGAGCCTTTTAGATTCGTGGCGCGTATTATACGTGATGAGTTATAATAAATTATGAAATATTATTTAATTAAGATAAAAAAATAATTAGCAGATTAATTAATTATTAAGTGAAAAAGTATTATCTATGATTAAAAAATCGCGACTTTAAAATTAAGAAGTTTTCGGTTAATAATTACGCATACTTTTATATTTTCATTAATGAAATAATTTGCGATCATTGAAGACTCCGAGGCAGTTGTTACTTAATACTCCTATTAAGGGCCTGGAAAAGGATGACGCCCCGACTGTGCAGATAGACAAACGACATCAAATGCTATGCGCATGTCCGAGAATGAAGGATGCACTTGCCCATTTCCCCACTACAGTCGCAACGCATGCGCATAACGGATCGAGTATAAATAAGTGAGATAGAAGTATGCGGTTGCTCTCTCCTGGTGGGCAACACTTCCACTTACGGAAACTAGTAATATAGGAGTATTAAGTATATGGTCTTTTCCACGTCTGTACATTTTATTGTTTATTTATATATTGCATGTACACACAAATACCTATATATGATGTATGTTTTTATTTCTGGTTGCATGGTATATGTAGTCGTAATGCAGATGAAAATGATTATTTTGAGTGGTTTAAAGCGATTGCTAGTGAATAAGATTTTAAAGACCTACTTAATGGTCAGTGCATTTTCAAAAATTTTTAGAGCAGTTGTGAGAAGTTTTGAAAATTCAATATTTTAAAAAATAATAAAAATATCTCTCTGCGGAATCTGGTTGAGTCAAATTCAAACAAAACGTTTAATTTTCGATTTGCAATTTTTTAGAAAATGTTAAATTTTGATTTTTTCAAAATTTAGATTTTTAAAATATCAAAACACGAAAATGATTAACGTACCTATTGGCGCAATATGGCAATTAACCGCATTAGAAGATAAATATGTATTAAGAAGTTTCTAATGTATTTTTTCTACTGACATTTGTTCATCATTAGATACAATGCCAAAACTTTCTAATATTTGATTTTTAAAATCTAATTGATTTCGCACATGTTGGTGAAAACAATGTCTTAAAAAATCAGCGTTTATAATTAATACATAATTATTATCAGATAAGTTCATTACCACTGTAGTTCCTGAAAATAATCAAACACTTTCAATTTTCCATAGTCGTACAAATAAATATTTATTTGTTATATTTTAGAATAATATTCTTTGTTGATTTTTAGAAGTAATTATGAACTCGAATCAATTTAAAAATGCTTCCATTTTATAAACCAACATCTCTGTTTTTCGAAAAGTTACAATTTGATTCAATTTCGTGCGAAATTAGCCTAAATATACCTGTTTGTATGAGCGGTGTATGCAATATTTCAAAATTTCAAGCAAACCTAACGTCCTTGAACCCGCTATAAGAGTCCCGCATTAAAATCACAAAATGCAAGATTTGCATGTTTAATTCAAACAGTAACTTATGACATCCGTTGTGACGTAATCCAATTCGAGTAGTTCAGTCAATAGCGTTAATACGTCGTCATCACGATAAAACATACCAATAAATGACGTGCAAACTAGACATTTGTTTGATCGTCAGATTACGTCATGTTTGTATAAAATGGCGTTTTAACTACGCTATTATTATAGCAAAGTTTACTTTTTCTCACTGAAATAAAAGTTCGGCAAGTATATAATTTACGATATTCTAGGTTAGGTATATTAAGAGCTGATGTTATAAAGAAAAATTCCCGACATGGCATTGACGCTACTGATGTTCCGGAAGTATTTCATTTGACAGGAAGAGCATAATAATAGGTACATATAGTTAAGCATCTCTAAATTATATCGTGTCAAAATGTATATAAATATAGTGTATATTTGTTGCCAAAAGGGTACATCGCTAGTTCCGTAATTTTGTCTCTTTCTTTGAATGAATGTTTAGGTCTTTCTGAACATAAATCATTAATCGAAATTAAATTAAATTAAATTTTTCAAACGGAATGTTTCTCAACGCCCGGTTTATGTATTAAAGTTTCAATTTTACGTATACACTTCAGAACGACTTATTAACTCTTTTTTATTGGGTGTGTGTCTTTCAGAGCATTAAAAAGAGACTGTACTGTCAATTATATCGTACCTACATTGAGGTATCATCAAATTAGCGCTCTATATTTTGAACCTAAATACTCTATTTCGATATTTTTTTTATTTAACAGGATGGCTCTTACTCTGACAAATAAAATCAGTAATCACTAATCAGTATTTCGAATTTAAGATTATTTAAAAATGTACATAGATGAATGAATTCTGTCTGCGTGGTATTCCAGTCACTCGTGTGGTTGTGCCTAAAGATATGTGATCGTTGTCTCTTTTCATTGCAGCGGAAATTTCAACAGTCATTAATCTAATTTTACTAGTAAAAATTGACCATAAACGTTTTTGCCTTTTGGTCTCACATTTATATGCTAATTATTTGTTATAATACAGTCATTAATTGTTATGTAGATATAATTATCTCGTTATTACGTATTGTTTTACTTATCTCACTCGAAAGAAAGTCGTATTTTATTATGGGGCATTGTTTTCGTTATTTGAAACTTGTCATAAAAATATTAAAATTGTTATGATGGCAGTTTTTTTCTGAACCTATGTGTCGCAAGTGGACTTCCGGGGAAAAATCAATTCCCGAGAATTGCCGATAATGTAACTAAATTAATAAAAAATGAACATAGACTCGAATATTAAGAAATAAAGTTGTTGATTTTTGCTCTCGACCTAGAGACGCGACGGACCAATATATAATTTTAATTGTAGTTGGTTTGAAGTATTTATAAATTATGTTAAATCCTCTTATAATTTCCTATGTGTATTTAATATTATTTTATGCGCAAGAAAAGTGAAAAAATTGAATGAAGAATCTCACGTGCACAATTTAAAATTCAATAAAAGTCAAGAGAAACATTGCATCTTATTTGAAATTTCAATCATATACCTAATCCAAACAATGGTTTATTGTTAACTATTAATAAAAAGGTTGAACGATTAACACGGTTCAACTTCTCTTTTTATTAATAATTAATCTAATTAACAATTGCAAATTATAAAATAGACATCACCTTGTAACTTGAAAATAAATTGTTCTTTTATTTCTCATGACTTTCTGATATGAATTTCTATAAATTAACTTTCATTTTTATTAGGCAGAAAAATTATAACTTTTTCTAATGATATCTTAAACATTAATGTATCCGTAGAAGAACAAGTTTTCAGCGGAAAAAGAACGATTAACAAAACAAATTGGGCCAGATTTATCATTTGTGTGAAATAAAAAATATTTTTAAATGAATAGGTTACTAGGTGAGCTATTTTCGAGATGTGAGATAATAAAAAAAGCATAAAAGAAGCAATTAAAACCGTGCAATGATTACTGATAATAATTTAATCATATACTAATAAACAAATTAACATTGTTTTACCGAAATATTTAAATTCATATAAGATTATAAACAAACAAACTAAACTTATGGAAAGTAATTATTGGCAATGAAACGAAAAGCATAATAGTCAGAGTGCCCGTCGGCAAAAATTATATTGATACATATATTGTCCCCAAACTTTGTATATGGTTTCATTAGGTCTAGTCTGACACCTATTTCCTCTATGACTTTTCTTGATTTTGGGGCGTTTTCCCTCTAAATTAAGAAAAGTTTTGTGTTTTGGTATTAAATATATCTATGATTTTAATTTATTACACATCTGCTAGGAATAAAGGCGTGAAGCAGTGCTCTGCTGTCAATCTTAAACCAGCCAACTATCTCTAGGCTAAATGCTTCATATTGATCAATTTATGTACATATTAAACCGATTAGAAACCAGTTTACATACAACAGAAATGTTTGTCGTTTTTCCTTAGAATGCCAAAAGAATTACAGAAATATATTTTGTCTTCCAATAAATCCATGAGGACATTAATCAAATATTGTTTTCCAAAATTAAGGGTCTCTATTATCGATAGTTTACTGGATCTTCTGGCGGCGATATAAATCAACTTTGCTTTCAGAAGACGCTATAAAGGTGAGAATTCGTACAGTCTCTCGAATTTGCAATTACCAACAGATCTGTCGAACAGCCATATACTTCGCCAAAATAAAGGTTTATTCTTTTCCACTCTATCTGTTTCCTCGGAAAAAATGAACCGATATTTTTTAATTCGGAGGTGAGATTTGAGCATACGACAGTTTGATTCAAAGGCATACCTCAGCTGATTTCGGTGGTTTGAATTAGTGATGTGCCGGATATCCGTATCCGTATTCGCGGATATCCGAGGGAGAAGAAAGATCCGTATCCGTTAGTTTTTGGCGGATCTTTTACCTTATTAATTTTCGATTCATAGATGAAATTTTATATAATATATAGATGATTAGGTAATAACGAAAAACTGTTAAATTCCATTCAGATTATTTTTTATTTTTTAAAATCGTATTTGGCACCTTTATATTGCAAACATTTATCGTAGTGAGTACCATACCAATAGTACATAACTCAAAGGTACTAAAAAACTATCTTTATAATGAGATATTGCACATCGATCGTTGGAAAGAGACAATCTGTTATAAGAATTAACTCTTAAAGAGGTCAATAACTTATTCCCATAACAGATAGTCTCTTTCCAAAGGTCGATGATAAATATTTACCGCCGCGTACTCTAAGAAAGTTAAGATCCGTATACGTATCCGCGGAACTTGAATCCAAATATCCGTATTCAGATCCGTATCTGCGGATATACTTTTTTAACGATCCGGCACATCACAAGTTTTAATGTCGCTCTAAATGCTAAGCCATAATTTGTGTGTGTCACTGTAAAATAAAGCTATTCTATTCTATTCTATTTATTTTAGGTTAATATAGTGGGGGAAGTTAGTGACAGTTAATAAGCTGTAAATAAAACAAAACACTTCAAAAAAAAAAGGAAAATTAAAAACAAAACTAAACAATTAACAACCTGCATGTAAGGACTAGGAGATCTGGAGCGGCGACGTGGGGTCCCTGCATCCTCGGTATCAGACTATAGATAATGTAAAACTGTTGTAATTACCGGGTAATTATGTAGAATATGTACAGCGTGAATCATAATTCGTGTAATAAACATTGAATCATTGTTTGGGAATGTTGTTTTGAGTAAATGTATTTAGCAAAAATGTACACTCATAATAGAAAACAAACCGAAAAAATTAAAATATCATTGCATTGGCAGAACAACTACATTATTTTTTAAGGGATTGCAAGCTTAATTTTGAGCCATAAATCAAAATTTAGTGATCGACAAAAATAAAAGTGTTGATCTACAATATACAACAAAAAAATGCATTTTTATTTTTTTAATCATATTAAGTAACAGACAATATTTTTTTTTTTTGAAATATACTCAGCAACAACAATTAATCGACTTTCTGGTTTGAGCGTTTATATAATTATCACACGAGTTATATTTTTCAGTAAGTAGTACGATGCAAGCCTATTGAAAAAAGGCACACATGTTTTTTACGTATATTTTTGATCCCTATATTAATAATTTTATGTACGCTTATGCGTCAGTAAACATTTCAATCGAAGAATTTTGATTTAGTCATGAATGAAAAATATGTTTTGCTATTCGATTATTACGATTTATGTTTTGAATTCTCAAATAATAGACTATGATACTGGAAAGCTTTCTTCCAGTAGTATCCAAAATTTTCTTCTTCAAGATATACATTATTTAGACTATTTAGTACCACTGGAACTAAGAGAATCTTAATCCAAAAATCCGATGCTGAGTAACATAAATAAATTACCTGTGGGAATGGACTCAAAGATCTCGACCTACTTCTTGACCGATCCGGGCCTCCTCGTGCCGATTCTGGTGATAATAAATTTTTATTCTCTGTTGGAGGCTGTAAAAAAAAACAAAACAAAATTAAATTACATTCACTTTTACAAAAACAATACTAAATATCCTGACATTAATATATATTCTTCCAAAATTTATGTTTAAAAAAAAGTATTTTCGTGTTTTTTTTAATAAACAGTTGTGTACAAGTTTAAAATCCTTAGACATAATTTTGTATAAACAAAATATTTCAGGACGCCAAAAAAATGCTCGATGTTGAACATTGGAGCCAAAAATTTTCATGCATGCGTAGTTCTGTACGATGTGTCCTAGCAGAGATTTATTATGTCAAATGGCGGTCACGAGCAATGGCTCTTGATGCCAGTACACGGTCAGCATACCGTTGCATTGGCATGATTATATAATTATTAATCGACGGATTTTATAAAAAAAGTACTTATTCCGCCTATATCACGCTAAATGTACTTGTAATAATTACAAGTACATTTAGCGTGATATAAACGGAATAAGTACTTTTTTTTATTTCCTCGGTCACAAATTATTTGGAAAGCTGCCTGTCAAAAGAATGTGCATAACCTTAAACCTATGATTTCGCAGAATTCTCGTTGTTACATACGTTACAGCAAATTCGTCGATAATAATGATTTCATCTTGCAATAGGTCATATGCATAAAACTCCAAATTGGTTAAAATTTTTATTTCGAAATATATTTTAGTTCTTGATCATAACGTAATGGTTATTTTATTAATCTAATCACTGAAAAAAATACAAATAATAAAAAAGAAATGTAGAAAATAAGCGCTACTTTCGAATTTTCAAAACGCATCGTGACGTCAGAGTATATATCAACAACAGTTTTCATGACGACTGTGTCGTCTCACAGTAAGATTATGTCAGTATTTAGAGAAAACAACAAATAAACTTCATTTAGAATATTGACAATTTGACATCAAGGTTGGCATGCATCGTATATCATGACGTCACATAAGCCCGCGAACATGGCCGATTGTTTAAACTGTCTATTTTTGAATGTGGAATTTAATATTTTTTTTCTTATGATAATATTACATTTTTAAATGATTATCAATTTTTTTCCGTATTATGGTTGACTAAATAATCTATTAAAAATATAAAAAAAATCATGCATATGACCTATTGATATTTTTTCAAACAGCTATTCCTTTAGTCATATACTTATCAGAAAATCATAGAGTATTTTAAAGTTACGAAGAAAACGGATATTATTTTCTTTCTTTGAAAACTGCGTATTAGAATTATATCAAAGAAAATTATTTTATTAGTGATCATAAATTTCAGTTCAGTAATAATTATCTGTACATTATTTGCAATAAAGATCTCATGTTTATTTATTTAGGAAGTCTGTAAAATTAATAAGTCTGCATATTTTTCAAGAAACCTTCAAATTCCGAAGTTAAAATATATTTTGATTTGTTTATTTTTCATTTAAGATATAAAAATCTACACGGATGAAACGACGATTAATCGACATTTGAAATTTGAATTTATAAATACGATTGAAATATTAGGATCCCTAAAATATTTGTAAATGTATTTTTTAATTTGCTAGTTGTATTAAAATTTAAATAATCGTACTTTTGTGTAGTTTTCGAAAGAAAGTATTGCTTAAGTAATAATTTAAAGTTTGTCACAAATAGTAGGTCATGGGCGACAGATTTTTGTTTTAACATTTCAAGGCAAATACTATTTAAAATTTAAAAAACTTTATAACACTTTCAAAATATTTCGCATCGTACATTATATAAGATAAAAGTTTTAACTCTTTTATCAAACATATCCGAATAAATCTTCGAAAGTGAAATTTGCTTGTAGTAAACAGAATATTGAAATTTGTTTTTCATTCATGATGGACTAAAAAAATAAAAGTATATTTGTATCTTACAATTTGCGTCATTAAAAACAATTATCATTTCCGTATCCTTATTTAGTGATTCATATTATAATAAATTCACCTGTCAAAACAAATTTGTTTTCGCCGCGTAGATTAATAAGTAGCAGGATTTGGGATGCAAAACATCAGAAATAACTCAAAAGCATATTTTCTAACTAGCTTAAAGTATTCGTATTTTAAACGTCCAAAAGGACGGTGAGTACAGTTTGCTTTCGGAATGACGTAATGTCCTTTAACTTGGAACAAATCCAAAATTAGATATTGTCTTGTTCCAAGTTCAGAATCAGATGTCACGTTTAATATTCAGGTGCGAAAATTAATTTTCTGAATGAATTTTATAAAGTTAATTAATGAAATATGAACGACGTGACCAAAATTTATAAGTTTCTACAAAATATCGCCTCCACACTCCAAATTGTGATCTTCATATTTTTTAAAAATAACCGTTGTAAAAGATTCATTAAAATTGGTTCTATATAGAATCTCAGAAACAGATGAAGAGCGTTTTAGAAATATCGGAAAATTTTAATTTTGGTACTCAAAATAGTAATAACCAAAACATTATTTGATTTATAAAACAATAAAAATAAAAAACTTTTAAAATAAGGACGCATTACAATTTTACAATTATCATTATCATTATAAAAATTTTATTATAAAATCCTTCATTAGGATACCTCCATTCCAATTGACTACATAAATCTTCCAATTTAATTCAGCGATTCACAGAGTTGCCAGAATCGATTTGAAATACAAAAATTATATTTTATTCTAGAAACTAACGGTATAAAATAAATAAAAACTGCTTTATTTTATGTTTTCTGTCAACAAATTTAAAGAAACACGACGCAGTTAAATATCGCCAAACAATTCAGCAATGACCTTGTCCAAAATTTCGTTTGCCTATGAAATAAATGCTCTTCTAAATAATTTATTACCCATAATTTTCGCTTTTACATTATTCATTTAAATATCTCGAGTTCTAACTTCTATTAACGTTAATGTATACATTGAGAGATTAGTTTAAAAGCTTCGATTTGTGTTATGCTTTAATGAAACAGTAACGTATTTAGGTTTAAAAGTAAACAGCAGTATTTTCATTCCCCGAAAAAAAATTTGTATGTGCTAAACGTTCAATTTTGTTGGAAAAATCTGAACCCATTTTAAGATAAGGAGCATAAAAAATGTCATAGATGGTAATAAAAAGGTTAAAATTAAAAAAAATTCTGCCGCTTCGTTTTTAGGTTCTGTTACATAAATGACCGGGAAATACCAGCGGCAGAAATTTTTGACCAATTGCACCTTCCCTAAACCACTCCTAAGAAAGTGGATTTATGAACATAAATTCACTTTCTATCAGTTTTAAAAATAATGATGGAAAATATTTCAGACAAGCAATTCGATAATTGTATCTTTATATAGTTACAAAAATATTTTAAGATCCGATTCTGTTTAAAAATTTGAAGGTTTCTGTTATCTTACATAAGTATACCTATATCAACAAAAATAGGTCCATTTGGCTTCACACAGAAATTCTTTTTAATCATTATTTACGCATTTGTTAATGTTATTATTAAAGATATTATTTATTTGCGTCAAACTGTTTATTTTTTACTACTAAATATTTCGCTAATTGATGCAGTCATCTTCACCTATGCAGTGCGTTCAAAAATTCATGAATCACCCGAAACTGACAGTTTTGTGGAAAAAACTAAGCACGTCGAACAGTTTTTGTTAAAAGCTACCTTTTGATGTTTTAATTGTCTTTATTAGGGTTCCGTACCTTAAAAAAAGGAACTCTTATAGGATCACTTTGTTGTACGTCTGTCTGTCTGTCAAGACACTTGGGAATCAAAACCTGTAGGGTACTTCCCGTTGATCTCATAGAATCATGAAATTTGGGAAGACAGACAGACGTTTCGTTGTACATATTGGATACAGCGTGTTTTTTCTATAAGCATGATCATTTTGCTAAAAGTTCCGACAGTTCCGGTTTTCGTCAAAAATCGCATTTTTTTAAAGGGGTATACCTATGCCTTGAAAAAAATTGCAAAAATCGAATTCTTTAATATACTTTTCAAATTGAGAGTGCTTACAGAAAAAAATACACTGAATTCAATGAGCGTAAGCAAACGTCTGTATCTCTTTTAGTTTGGAAACTATACGGCCCTTCGAAGGTCTTATATGATTTTCTGAAAACTATAAACGCAAATAACTTCTAAACCAAAAGACACACAGACGTTTGTTTGTGCTTATTGGATTCAGCGTGATTTTTTCCAATAAGCATAATGATTTTGCAAAAGTTCCGAGAGATTTCGGTTTTCGTCAAAAATGCATTTTTTTAAAGGGGTATGCCTTGAAAAAATGGCAAAAATCGAATACTTTAATATACTTTTGAAATTGAGAATGCTTACAGAAAAAATTACGCTGAATTCAATGAGCATAAGCAAACGTGAAACGTCTGTATCTCTTTTAGTTTGGAAACTATGCAGCCATTCGAAGGTTTAATACGATTTTCTGAAAACTATAAACGCAAATAACTTCTAAACCAAACGACATAGAGACGTTTGTTTGTGCTTATTGGATTCAGCGTGTTTTTTCCAATAAGCATGATGATTTTGCAAAAGTTCCGACAGATTTCCATTTTAAAAAAATGGGGCCAAAGTGTTTAGGAGGCTATGAAACATCGAGAAATTTAGGTCCCGCCATCCCACCGACGCCAATAGTGTAAGTGCCTTATGGCAAATAAAATACACTAAAAAGACTATAGTATAATTAATAGTAAATAAAGTATAATGTATATACAATTTATTGCGTCTACATGTGAGTCTCATAAGACATACAATATAACATCTGGCAGTGAAAACGTTTCGATATAAAAATATAACTCATTGAGCATTATCGATGATTTACAGAGTGTTCGATAAGTACTGGTAGCCGATTAAAGAAGTTCGGACCCCCTCAAAGGTTTTAAAAAGTCTCTAACCAATATGAATTCCATGCAAAAAAAATGATTTAAATTTAAAATATAAAAATTATTACTGCGTGCCACCAATGTGTACAAATATAAACGCACTGTAAGTAAAATTTTAATAAATTTTTGATGCATTAAATTTATTAGTTTGTGTCATTTTTACTCACAATGGAACGGAGAAGGTATATGCGTTTAGGGTGAGAGATTGTTTGTTTGTGGGTTTGTTTTTAATTTACGTTTATACTTCTTTTGGCACGTTATGAAAAATGATGAGAGTGAATTTATACGATGTAAGATCAAAAGTAACAGGAACGTCATAATTGATTTTTACACGAATAAAAATTAATGTATTATATAATAATTAATTATAAACAACGGAGATTGATAATGAGTATTGGTAAATATTATTGAAAACATTTGTTAGTTGAATGTTAGTGGTAATGTTTCACGCCAGTTCTTTTCTTATTTTATTTCAATAAATTATTTGTAGCAAATTAATAATTAGTTTTTTTCATGTCAAAGAAGTATCGGCTTCCAATACGAGGACATTTCAAGAAGTAAGTAATAATAATTATTATAAAAGTGACTCACCGTAAGGACAGCGGTATCCATATTTAAAATTAAATTTTTTTTTTTTTTTGATGATATCACAATCTTAATTTTTTAAAAACACACTTCTCTTTGATTGTTTAACGCTTTTTGATCACTTTCTTTTATGAGCTTTAAATTAATCTCAGAAAGTTGATGTAAACAAAACGGTTCAACAAGTCTGAACTCTTTTAAATGAATGACGAATTTTCACTAAAGCTTTAAGAAATATATAAACTTTTGGGATGTCTATAATTAAACTTAAATCCTCTTATTCTCGTTCGCGAACAAATCATGTAATATTTGAACTGAATCACTTCTCTCTTTATTTTACTTTAATCTAAATCTGCAGAATATAGAACTTAATACTTGTTGATTAGATTGATTTAACTATTCTTTGAGCTTTTTCCATTCTTTACTGAACCAAAACAATGTTTATGAGTCAGTTGCAAGTTTATTTAAAAAAACTAGATATACCCACCCTCGATTCTTATATCCGGGAATTCTGCTGATTCCTTATCATCTAACATATTAATTTTTTAATTATAGACTCCAAGCTAACGATTAACAATTATTTTATCGTAACTGATGCAGTAAGTTCTTGAGTTATAATCACCAAAAAGAAATCGTTATACTTTCGGGTTTGGAGACTTTTGGGAAACGGTGATCGATTTTTTCTCGGAAATGGCTTAAGCGGTAATAAATTGAATTTGAAGTAGATTTTACGTATTAGTACACACAATCAATCGTTAAAGTACTTATGTACAGGGGCGTATTCGGAAGTTAATTAAGGAATTCAAGAAGACCATACATTACCAGCAAAGATAAGCACGGCAGTATTTTTTTGTTATATTTTGTGTATACAACATATAAATAAAACATTTTTTTCTAAAGAGAACAGTAGGTACGTCTCAATCTTCTCGAAAAATTCGCTGCCCTCCCAGAAATCTTACATCTTTTGCATCCAGGTAGCTACGCTCCTGAGCTTGGATTAAAGTTTGTAAATTTCATCAAAACAATTGAACGAGTCATTTGATGGATTCCCTAACGAAAAGAAGCGAAATGCCTTCTATATTTTTGATCGTGAACAGTAGCACGTGGTTTGTGGACATGGGACTGTGCCAATATTTAAAGTATTTAACATTCCTTTCACAGCTTTAACAGTTGACTCATTTAATTTTTGTTAGGTATACAAGATAGATTCAGTGTCAGTTGCCACCTGATAAATTGAAATCAAAAAGTTTGAAGTTTGAATTCACACACATGTTCCATGTTCAAATTTTATATTTTTTTTAGAAATGTAAAAATAGTCGAAAACTAGGTACCTATAATGTTGGAAGGTGTCACCCTGTATAAAATAATAATGTCATATTCGGGATTCAGCGCACTCGAAAACATATTTCTATTTTCTAGAGCTTAGGATTTTTTAAGATTGTGAGTTCAATGGATATCCCTATACCTAAAATCTCGCTAAACACTTTTTCTTATTGACCTTTAAACTATATAAAATAAAACCATTTTCGATCAATTTAACCGAGAACCAAATCCCATAAGGTCTGTGCGAGGTTCTTTACAATTTCAACAATGTAAAGAGGCGGGTTGTAGAAGTTTCACTTTTGTAGTGTGTAATAAAACCTACCCGGTCTATTTCTCACTTTTTTACTGAGTTTTTAGATCTCTAAAACGACTGATTATCTTTATATTATCATTTTGATAACTGATTTTATAGATGTAAAAATACAAGTTTATTTTCAGGTTTTCTCACATAGAACTGAAATCGTAATGTGATTTTTTTGTATCAATCTCATCGTTTTTAAATAGGTCACCAAATAATTGTACATATTTTATTAACGGAGTTAGATTTTTAGTGTATTTGCCATAAGGCACTTACACTATTGGCGTCGGTCGGATGGCGGGACCTAGGGGTCGGACCAAAATTTCTCGACGTTTCATAGCCTCCTAAACACTTTGGCACCATTTTTGGAAAAGTATGTTTATATATGTATATATATATATATTTATATATATATATATATATATATATATTTATATATATATATATATATATATATATATTTATATATATATATATATATTTATATATATATATATAGGTACGGGCAATAACTTTCGAAGGAGTTAATTGATTTTAATGAAATTTGGACCACATGTTAAAATCCATCACCGCACGAAGCCTATTTAAAATGGGCCCAATCGGGCTACTTTAAGGGTGGGATTTAGGGGTTGAAAAATATTTTTGGGCCCAAAAATACCGAAAAATTTCTTCGAATCGTTTCAAAATTGAAATTTAACCCTTTAGTAATGATTAAAATATGCTACCAAAATTTTATTAAAATCGGCCCGACAGGACTGGACTTAAAAATTTTATGAAAACATTAATTTGTAGATATGGATTTACTTAGTGCAGGGTGAATTTAATTTGGTAAATTGATAGTAATATTGAAATTAAGAAAAAAAATATTATTTTAAGGGATGTATTAAGTTAAAATTTTTATTTTGTCCAAAACCAGAAGGGTTAAGTTCACACTGCCAGTGTAAGCAAATACACTATATTGTCGGCAGGGTTTGGCACTGCGACCCGAGTTTTTTAAACATACAAATTATACATTGTGTTTATATGTATCGACTCGTGTAGTGTTTGAAGTTAAAAAGTTTATAATTTTGTGTAAACATTTTAAGAAGTTATATTTAGCGAATGAGCTGGAAATATTATTTTCCTCTGGGAAATTTAATTACCACGAATTTTTACTTATAGCCTAGGTCCAGGTAAGCGTACGTTGTATTTCGTATATATCCGCCTTCGGTATAACAAAAATAAACTCTCATTCACAAAAACATTCATCTGATTGGAATTCGTAAATTGTAACGATTAGTTATTTCTGAATGATTCTACAGGATATGGATCGATGATGTTAATTTTTTTCAATGACGCAGTAACCAATTACCACCCATGTAGACAAAAGCTCTGGGATTATAAATTGACATGTCTAAATATTTTTTTCTATATAATTGCAACAACAGCTAATTTATTGATTTTTTTTTAATGTAGGCCACGCTTACATAGTTCTCATTTCAGGAGTGTCCCGCAAAAATGTACGATTGTATGGAAAATATAAATTAAATAAAATAAGAAAAGTTCAATCAGGAAAAAAAGACGGGTTGCACTCCGGGAGTGCCGGCGAAAGTGAAAACTTGAATATTAACGTCTTACGAATTTTCGATCAGGTCTTACGCATTTTCGATCAGGTCTTACGAATTTTCGATCTGACGCGAGTTTAACATTATTTACCCATTACAAAAAAAGTGTACAACGCCGCTAAAGAAGTTTTCACTTCAAAAATCACTGGACGGAGAATCAAATTCCGCTCACAAAATGGCGCGTATTTGATTAACTATTTTTTTTTCATTTTTTTCACCTACGAGAGGTCAGATAGGTACTCGCTTTCTGACGTTGTAAGGACACAGATATTCCCAGAATAAACTTACTAAGTGATACACTACAAACAAGGATTAAATACAGATAGCACTTTTTAGGCTATAACGGCAAAGTTTGCAAGAAAAAAAACTATAGTGATACATTTTTGTAATTAAAAGCTTTTAAAATTTCTTTTGCTGCTGCCTCCTACAATATTTTCACCATGACCGTTTTTGGTCACAAATCGATTTTTTGTGTAAACAAAACAGTGGCTTGCGTCTGTGACTTTCTATTTGTCAATAAGATAAATTTATCTTACGTCGCTGTAGGTTGTGGCATGATATATTGGCAAACTATACGTAGCACGTACGTCAGTATAACAAATATATATTCCAAAAAGTATAATATCTTCTACAAGAGCCGACACTCGAACAAAAAAACTGATTTTTGACAGATGACTCATTTATATCACAGTTTGTAAAGATCTCTGGTACTAATAATATTTTTTGACAGAACTGGCAAGTTTGATATAACAATCGGTGCTGTATTTAAACATAAAATTTATAAACTACTAATTTCAAGGAGCTGAACGGTCTAAGCCCTAAGGTGATTAAAATTCTATGCTAAACATCAAAGGAGCTACACGGAGCGCCGCCTCTTATAAAATATACTTACTCTTTGTTTACAATTAATTCAGGAAACATAATAACAGAACAAGCTTGTAAAACATGTGTTTAAAAAATGTTTCTTAGCGTGCTACATATATTTAATATTATTGCAATTGCATTTTTAATGGTATTTCAAAACAGATCATTGTGAACAAAATATTACCACTGGTTACCTAATCAACAGATTATATTACGGTACACAATGCCTCATTTTGTACAAATGATATAAATTATACAGTTTTGAAAGTGTATTACTCTTAATTAAATTTTTAAAATTGAAATAACGTATTTTATTTTTCTTATCAATGGTAACTACACATGCAATAATTGATATGTAAAATAAATCCTCAACAAAATTATAAATAGTTGGCAAAACCAAAAGTGCACATCCCGCAAGTTTTCCACTGTATGATAAAAAAATAACAATTAAAAAATATTTTTAATAAATTTAAAAAGATTTAAAAATTTAAAGAAATAAATAATTAAAAATTGAAAAAATATTTTTTTTTATGTTTGCAAAAATAAAAAAAATTAAGAACTATACATAATATAATATATAATTAATATCAAGTGGAATAAAATAAAACAAAACAAAAAGAAAAAAAAAGAAAAATTTCAATGATTTCGTAAGGAATCGAACCCAGGACCTTGCCCTTGGGGATCCAACGGCATAACCATTACGCCACGGCGGCCTAATACACGTAGTGGTGTTATCACGGTATACAAGTGTAGCACTTGTTTTATGGATTAGACTATATTTACACAGCAATTATTACATTGTTTTTAAAGTATTAGCTGTCAAAAATAATAAAAAATAAAACTGTTTATAAAAATTAAACTACTGAACACATTTTAGTGAATTTAAATAGGGTTCTGGTCTGATAGTAAACAAAGTGAATAAAATATAACCCAAGGCAATCCGACCAAAATTGCGATCTGTAGAGTCGTGACGTACGTACATACGTACATACGTACATACGTACAGACCAACCGACAACTGCTGTTTGTGATTTTCAATTACAATTTTAATAGTATTTATGAACTCAAATTGATTTAAAAATGGTTCTATTTTATAGATTAGAATCTCCTCTTTTCAAAAAGCTTCAATTTGAATGGATTTCGTGTGAAATTAACTTAGATATAACTTCTTATATGAACGAAAGTCAGCTCTGACGCACAAAGCGATAATAAAGCACATACCGCTAGTTTAGCGGTATGTGCAATATTACTTGCTAAGAGCATGGCGATTGCGCTACATGTTATAAGTATATGCAAATTTTACTTAACGATTGATTTAATTAATAGACAGTTTGTAAATAAACAGCATGGGATAATCAGTAATGACAGATTTACTCGTAATAATCTACAGGAAAAGGCCATACCTATGTAAATCCGGCTTTATTGCAATGCCAGATTATTAGAAAGACAAAGTAGGCACCGGCCTATCAGCCTGCGTCTTAGGATTCCGCGAGAGGGATGTTCTGTACCACCGTTTTGTCGTCAAATTACAAAAGATTTTTTCGAGCATCGAAATTTATTTGAATGCCAAATTTGTTTTTTCCGAGAAGTTATTTACCAATATCGCAAAAACAGATTAATAAACTTTCTATAAAAAAGAATCGTTTGGAGGCCAGCAAGAGTATAGATATGGCAATGATTAATGTTTGTTTTGTGTAATAAAATTGCTGGTTGGTAAAATTTTAAAATGGATTAGATGATAAATTGTGGGGAGCTTCAAGATTTCGACATCGTAGTGATACTCACAGGATTTAATTCGGTACTGGCTTTATCTATGTAAATCCGGCTTTATTGGCATGTTTTTGGCATTCAGAATGCGGCTGATGACAAAGCAGCTGCCGCCGCAAAATTCCATTCATCCTGGTGTCACGGTCGTATCAATGCTTCAGCGATGATGAAAATATTATTAGAATTACAGTTTATTAAAAGATATTTTCATCATAAGTTTCCGGATGTCGTTGCGGTACAGTTGTATTTATAAAGCTTGTTATGCAAATCCTATTTAAAAAAAAAACTAATTTCATTACTAGCTTTTACCCGCGACTTTACACACGTTTGTCCGGAGCGTAAAGGAATCAAAATCCCCGATCGACCTTGAATCCCAACTCTGAAGTTACAATATAAAATAGAATAAAGCAGAGCTGGGCAGTGCACCGAGCATCGAGCTCTTCCATAAACGCCGTCATTTTTTTATCGATTCAGATGAAATTTTGCAAGCAAGAATCGTATGTGCATCTCCATACAATTATGTAATGAAATTACGAAATAAAAATAATGCATAATATATAGTACTGAAAGATATTATTTATTAAATTGAATTAAATTACGTAAATATTATTTATAAAAAGAATCGTCGGACAGGTGCAATAAAAGTTCTTAAGCGATTCTTTTTCATAGATGAATATTTCCCGAGATATAAGCTCCCAAAGTCGTTAGTATTCTCTGGTTATTATAGTAATGTGCCCCCCTCCCCCACGTGCTTGGCCGTTTTTATTATCTTATAGGTTTTGATAACGATTGCGTACCTATGTCCTATACATATCGTATTTTGATTAGAAAAACTTAACATTATCAATTTTAATAAACGTTCATTAAATATTTATAGCTTTTACCAAAAAAAAAATTAAAAACGTGAAAAACTGATAAGAAATCGCATTATTTTATATCGCAGTATCGTATCAATATTTTTTTTATTTTTGTTAAGTAAAAAAAATGAGCTGTTAAGAATAAATTATAAGAATACAAAGTTCAAGATATTTAAGTACCAAAATAATATGCAACAATGAGTCCCGTATTGTATTGTTAAAAGTGAGACATCTCTACGGCAACTGTGAAATTCTCATTCAAAAATAATAAATCGCCATCTCTTAGCCATAAATGTAGTGAAAAACTTATTCAAGGTTCATAACAAAAATAAAGCGAAGCCAGACGTCCTCGAAGTTAGTGTCAATATTTAGAGGTTATAATCTATAAAATTCTACAATTTATTATTAAAGTTAGTTGTGATTGTTTTTTTAGATAATAAGGAAATTTTTGGTGTTTCAAAATGATGAAAAAGTCGCCAAAAAATGTAATTTTTGACAGACTACATAAAGGAGTCGTATTATCCTGCGTGGGCTTAACAATATACGGTGGTTATTTATTATCATTGCGGATTCATAGATATTTTACTGTAATAAGGCCGTATCGAAAACAATTGGAACTAGCAATGCAACAAGAATTGCTAGCCGAAGGGTCGTCGGAAAGAATTGTGGACAGCGCTGCAGATTTGAAAACTTAACCTAAGTCGTCCTTTATATTCACTAATAATGAATTAGAACTGTGGTCTGTGATTGTATAATTTTTACATGAAATAAATTGTTTTCATCAATGCGCTGTGTTCACAGTTGCTATGGAAAGAAATGTAAATTATCTTCGTAAATAAAAAAACAAAAGAATAGTATTTTTTAATCGTCTATCATTTTTAACAGACTTCAACAAAAGGAGGAAGTTCTTTTTTCGATTGTCTTTTTTTAATATCTTGTTTGATTTCGCCGGCTGTTAATTTTTTATTCGAAAGAGTTTTTTAGAAAAATCGATTCACAGCCGGTGAAAAAGGCAATCAAATAGAGGAGCCTCCTGCTTTTTATGTACCTATAGGTACTATTCATATTATCACAATATATTAAAAATGTTATATAACATATTTCTGTGCTTTCCAGTTATACAATATTTGCGGTAGTGTTGATTTGGTTGCCTGCACAATAAACTATATGAGCAATGTTAAAATTAACAAGGCAGTTAAATTTCTGTCTCACTTTAACCAAGGTAATATTAAATTTGTTAGAAAGTGATAAAAAAAGTTAACAACTCTGTTAATTTTAATAATTATCGTACAGAATAGAGCAATAAAATATGGACTAAACAGATAGCAATTAAGAGTAAATTGGCGATTATTGATTTTTTTTTTGAAAAATCTAACCAATCAGACGACGCGACAGGACCATGCCAACTTCAAAAATACTAACATAATAATATAGTAAAGTTCCTATTAATGCGTGCGATGCCGCCGGTAACTGCCATTATTAAAATTTATATTTACTGCAATATTACAATAGCTTTTTATTTTGTTCTACCAAAATTTAGTTTCAACCCGCTCAGCCGTCTGACACGCCCATAGACCAATAGACTCTTTCCAAGAATGTTTTTTAAATCGGAGTCCCCTAAGCAAAAAAAAATTGTAAAATAGTGAAAAGTATATTTTGATCTAACTTACTACAATTCCCCACTTGTGGAATTATTGTTAAATCTGGAAACATTATTTTCTTTTATGCCATTACTTATTTCTCTTTGTTGAAAACACTTCCAGAAAATGTCACATTATAAAAATTGAATAAACTGTTTGAAGTTTTTAACTCCGAAGTGTGCAAACAATAATAACACAAATTATCAAATATTAATTACATACATTATAAATGCATACGCCATAGGTCACAATTCCCACGGTAGTGAAGCGGCTAATTGTGTTCATGTGTTGACAGATCTAGAGCCCCAGCTTCAATAGCCACCCTTGTACATAGTAACATAGGTACAGTACTAGCGGATGCACCTCAGTCAATGCGGGGTTAAAAATAGTGATGGGAATATCTCGAAATAAAATACAGAATCATTCGATTATTAAAATATCTCGAGATATCTCGAGAGGTTATTAAAAATCACTCGAATGATTTTTAGTAAGTATATACTACGTAGTAACATCTTTTATCTGCCTCTGTTCTATGAAGCACTGCATCCAGGCTACTCTATTGTATTAGCTATTAAAGTCTAAAGAATCGAAACCTCTAAGTCGAGATGAATGCAAACTTCATTCAGAATGTGTTTATACTGCGAATGAATTCAATCGAACCTCGATGCCTCGAACTAATATTTTAGGTCGAATGAAGTTTCATTTTGTATATTTTGTCTTCACTGCTCACGGCTAGCTTGCGGTAACCAGTAACATCGTTCGAGAACGTCCTAAACCACTCGAAATATACCTTTCGAGATATACAATGAGTGAATTCTGTCCGCGAGAGAATTTTGTCCAATCTCTCAATTGGTTTTATTGCAGTGTTTTGCGTAATGCGTTTACGACTACCAGAAATAGATGTACACACTACACAGTACCACACTACATTTTATAGTTTATACTTTTATAGTTTATTAATTATTTAGTAAAAATAAAAATATAGTACCTATAAATTGAAAGATTGCTATTGAAATGGAATAATTTGTTTTATATAATATATATTATTATGTATTTCTTCCAGTTAATTATTTTTGCTAATGAAATAAAAGTTTTGTGTTTTAATGTGTGCTGTAATATATTAGTATTAAGGTGGGTAAGTAGTAACTACCTATAGTAAACTAAATACTACGAGAATATTTGTTATACTCATTATAATGAAACATCTCGAAGGTAACATTTCGAATGAATCATTCGATTATCAAAATCATTCGAGTAGCAACCTTTCGATTATTAAAATCATTCGATTATTCCCATCACTAGTTAAAAACGTACAAACCTCATTCAAACAAGGTTAAGTCTTTACACAGTACCTACACACGAGACCCAGTAAGCTTTGCTGTGTGGCTTCACAGTGTTCAGAGGATAGAGTGTTCACAATATTTAAGGTGGCCCATTTGAATTGAATACGCGCTACGATGTAGGTATAATAAGCGCCAGTTAGATGCGAATGCGGGCTTGCGCTTGTACAGTCTGTTGAAAAACAAAGTCACAAAAAATATAACTGTAACATTCATCGCTCAATTCAATTGACGCGAATTTTTGTTCAATAGTAAACAACGTCAGGAACAGTACCAATATTCGCATTCCACTTTTCAAACGTAACAAGTTGACAAATGGGCCAAATTACTTGTCACTTAAATTATATAATCAGCTCTCAGTTACCATAAGAAACCTACCAATTAATCAATATTCAAAAGAAATCAAGCGTCTATTAACAAATCAACCGCTGTATAATTACAAAGATTTTTCTTTTAATTAATGCATATGCTTTACTGACGATTTTGTAAATTGTTGTAAAACTTTTTCACAAATAAACTGTTCTATTCTATTCTATTCTATTCTATTCTATTCCTTTTGGATTTTTCTGAGATAAATGAATGGTCGCGTATTGTACGTCATTAATGACGTATCGAAAAATCGCAATCTTTAATTTCCCTATTGGTGGAGTAAGGGTGAATTGAAAGAAAATCACACCAGGGAATCCCCTAAAACCTTCACATTATTCGGACGAACAAACATCTACGCTTTTTCGGTCAAGGGGTCATGAAAATTCGAAATCTCGATTACAATTTTCTTCCTTTTTTTGATCGCTCGAAAGTAAAAAACGTATACTTTTAGTTAATTCTATGTTTTCGCGACATAACTTATCTAATATTTAATCATTTTATTCTTAAAATAGGTTACCCGCTTCCCACTCGCAACAATCTCGTTCGTAGGTTGCACCCTTGTAACAAGAGGTCTCCGGTTCTAACGCATTAAACCACGCCTATAAGACTGCTATTATAGTACACGTTTTATAGTATAACTTATAAATTAAGGTAGTGCATACTTTTCGTAAAATTAAAAATACGTGAAGTTCTATGAAAAAGTGGTTCAGTGACTATTAATTATTAGAGATATACAGCAAACGGTGTAACTAGCGGCTGTTAAAACACAGCGTACATTTGTGAAGCAATAAGCATTCTAGATCGGTCCAGCACGGCTGCCGGTTGCAGGTGCTGGTTTAATGTGCGCTACTCCGTAAAATAATATGGATTCCTTCACGCACAGGATTTTTGCTCGGTGCTGTGCAGATCACATCTGCATCCTCAAAAGCTCCGCGACA
The DNA here is from genome assembly GCA_963575645.1 of Xanthostigma xanthostigma. NCBI lineage: Eukaryota > Metazoa > Arthropoda > Insecta > Raphidioptera > Raphidiidae > Xanthostigma > Xanthostigma xanthostigma. Next base: position 1,846,258 of record OY754470.1, on the reverse strand, counting down.
ACTGTTGCGGAAGGGAACTCAGATGACAAAAATAATGCAAAAACTTTGCGGCGACAGATGACGTCTGCAATATCTCTAATGTTTCTTTACTTTGCACTGCAAGATATCCCGGCCAGTTTTGCTCGGGAACGATACCTATATACCTATACCTATTATACTAGCGGTCCCGTCCGGTTTCACCCGGGTGTAAAAGAACGAATGGGGAAGAAGGCAACATGAGTACACACATTCATCTTAGTTTACCGAGATGAATGTTGTGTCCAAATTTCATGATGATCGGAGTTACCGTTCAAAAGCTTTTGTCGTTAAAAAGCAGTACTTACTTATAATTTTTTAAACTAATATTTTTCTTAATTAATTAAATAAAATTAAAATAAATTTAAATGTAAGCCTAAGAAGAAAGCAATGTAGAAAATAAGAAAAAATAAAAAATGTTTCGCCCAACGTGGGGCTCGAACCCACGACCCTGATATTGACAGTCGCATGCTCTACCGATTGAGCTATCCGACGTTGTGTACTCACAACGCTAATATGAGTACCTGTATTTAGTTAGTGCATTTCACCTGAATAGAATATTTTTGAGATACATTTTGCAACAAATTTCATTAATGCTCCGCTCCCAATGGTCGTAGCGTGATATTATATAGCCTATAGCCTTCCTCGATAAATTGGCTATCAAACAAAACAAAAATTCAATTTGAACCAGTAATTTCTGAGATTAGCGCGTTCAAACAAACAAACAAACAAACTCTTCAGCTTTATATATTAGTATCGAAATTCACGCAAATGAAACCACGAGAAAAAACTAATACCAAATAAAAACTCAGTAACCCCCTACGAAATAAATTGTGCAAAATGCTTCCCACATTTAAATCTTACACGATGCGTTGTACTATAATACATAGAGATCCATTGATAGATATTATGGTTAGAATGTAACATTGTGGCTTTATAATTAGATGCACACAATTAATCTTGAATAGGACGCGTGTTTATTTTGCAGGAGCCGGTCAAATAATTGATTTGTCACGGTGTGAATCTCCCACAGGACACATTGTGTACATTGGCTCATGTCCTTACCATGTTTAACACCATTATTTATTTATAACTAGCACAGATTTCATGGTCCGATTACGCAATGAGAATTGTAAACACTATAAACAGATATCGAAGAATCTCGTTAGAGATTCTTTTCTGTGCTAAATGCCGACGTATCTCTAACGTATTCTTATACATTGATTTTGCCTAGCTCCCATATAACGCCGTGTATATGAGACGAGTTTCCAAGTTTTATAGTTCTGATGTGACCACGTGACTTTCATAGGACCGATTTTTCGTATCACCCATATATACTTCTGTACCACAATAACAGCTTATACTGCGAGGCTGCCTGTGGACGAGTGGTTACGACGTTAGACTAGTAATAACACTAATAACAGGGTCTCGGGTTCGATTCCCAGCAGCATCATTGGAAAAGTTTTTTTTTTCTACTCCATTTTATTTCCACTTGATATTTATAAGTATATAATCATATATATATTTTTTTTAATTTTTAATTTTTTTTTAATTTTAAATTTTTTTTTAATTTTTAATTTTTTTTACATTTTTAATTGTTTTTTTTATTTTTAATTTATTTTCTCAATTTTTTTCTCATATACCTACATATTTTTATTTCTTTTTTAATTTTTAATTTTTTATTTTCTTGTTTTTTGAAAAATACACTTTCGTCAAATTTTTTATTAAAAAATAACAAAATATATGATTGAAGTTAGATTTAAATAATTTAATTTATTAAAAAACATATTTATCATATAAAGTGCAACAAAAATTAAAAAGTGGAAAGTTTTCAAAGTGAAACTTCTTTTTTTAATGCAAAATAAGTATTTTACAAATGATATGAAAAAAATTTTGTATTTTTAATGGTTGGCCTTGTTCATGCCTTCAAAATTGGCCTTCATGGAATCTGTGGCCTCTTAATTCTAAAAATGCACATATGTTTATTTTTTGGAGAAAAAATAAAAATAATGTCTCACACTTTGGAAAAAGACGTGAAATCTTAAAAAAAAAACTTCGGAGAAGTAAAAACTTCGTTCTGTGCTAAATTCAAAAACTTGAGCCGACTGAATCTCAGAATTATAACTAAAAAAAAAAAAAGAATTTCGAGGCAGACAAGAAATTGAAATCAAGCTCGAAATTCTGTGCCTAAGACGTCGAAAAAAAAATGGATTTCGAGGCAGACAAGGAATTGAAATCCAACTTCGAAATTCTGTGCTTATAAAAGCTACAGGAGCAACAGCAAAAAAAAGTGCACAGACGGCGTTTTTTTAGTGGTAACTAAAGGAGTTATGCGAACACCGTCTTTGCATTTTTTTTGCTGTTGCTCTTGTAGCTTTTATAAGCACAGAATTTCGAAGTTGGATTTCAATTCCTTGTCTGCCTCGAAATCCATTTTTTTTTCGACGTCTTAGGCACAGAATTTCGAGCTTGATTTCAATTTCTTGTCTGCCTCGAAATTCTTTTTTTTTTTAGTTATAATTCTGAGATTCAGTCGGCTCAAGTTTTTGAATTTAGCACAGAACGAAGTTTTTACTTCTCCGAAGTTTTTTTTTTAAGATATTATATAACATAAAAAAGAAACACTTATCGTCGGTATTATAAACATCCGGTTTTATAATATATATACGCTTTGTTGTTTAACGTCTATAATCTACTTTTGATAGTTTACACATATATTTCTTTTCAAAAATAGTGTAAAAATATTGCCGTTACCTTGAAAAAATATGTTACAAATTTTGATTTCTATTTTCGGACCCATTACAATAACTTCCCACTGTACTTGGAAGTTAATAGATAACAGTTATCCAACCTGCCCTTAATATTAATATTGATATTATCTAGGTCTCAGATAAGGACACACAAATTTCACAATCTGGTTTCCCAAGCTGCGAAACCATAACGTATTCATCAACTATCCTAAACTCAAATTGACAGCTTAATAAACTTTTCACTTGTATATTAAAATATTCCCACTGCAAAATAATCTCATTAATATTCATTTCAGGTTTTAAAGTTTATTATTTTGTTTGTCCTACAAACAATTTTGTGGTAGGTATTTTAACAGTCTACAGTCGACGTAGAAAGTACTGTCCCTATATTCATTAAAGTGCATAGTTGAGGGTATTGTTGGCATCGTTTTTTACATGTCGACTTTGTCGACTATACACACATATTGAAACAGAGATTATCCTGTACACGCGTTCTAAATAAACTAAGCGCTATTGTATTACAGACTTTAAATAAATTGAGAAAGATCAGAACCCTATTAAAAAGGCCTGTCGTGTTTTTTTAAAACCCACATTTGATGGCAGGACATAATTAAACAAGATTTTAAGCAAGAACTGCAATACAAAAAATAAAGATAATTGAGGTTTCACTAGCAAACTTTAATCATTTTTAGAACTTATAAATTATCGAATTACCGAAACGTCAATATAAATAAAGTTTTTGTGTTGGACTTCTGACATTGAAATTAAAATCTTATTTAATTATCCTTCTATAAAAAAAAAAACTTTTAAAAACATGATAATTATTTAGTGACGACCAAGATTTTTATCGAATTGACGATACATCTAAATAAATTATTGTTTCTCGCAATACAATGAAAAAATTTTGTTCACGTTTTGTTAACACAATAAGCAAATTATATATTCCCGATAATAATCTCGAACAATATCTGAAACTGTAAAACATATTTTTTCAAATAACAAAAATATTCTGGTTATGTTTAACAAAAAATATATGAATTAAAGATTAATAGATAGCATTATTTGACAGAATAGCCATGATTTTAAAATGGATTACTTATTTTCATAGACTTAAAAAAGTAGTATTTACAAGTAATAAAGCTCAATCGACAAAATGTGTTTTGAATAATTGTAGCTGAATTTTAAAATTATTTATTCCAAATTTTTCTAAATAAAATAAACACCGGACATTTGTCAATCGAAAACTCGATTTCTTCTAGTGGCGTAGCTGGATTCATCGACGCCCATGGCAAGATTCTGATTTGGCACCCTCAAAATTTTGTTAGTACATATCACGAAGTCTGTAACCAGGAGATCCAGCTCGAGAGTAGCGGTGGATCGATATCTGTCGCATGAACCAATATGGCGTCGGCTACTAGGTAACACATACACGTTCATGGCTTACATGTGTGTACTGTCTGTGAAGTTAAAAAACTTTGGTAACTATGGCGAAAACAGGCGGAAAGAACCGAAGTTTTCCCAGGTAGTGTTAACAGCGCCATCTCGCGTACGCCAGAAAACGGTCCGTCTCGAAACACGACAAGCATATAGGGAAGCTAGGTCTCCTGTTTACAGACTTCGTGGTTAATATATTCAAAGAAAACAACCATAATTGGGCTTTTGAAGGAAAATTTTTTTTGTCGTAAATGAAAGATCGTATGTAAGTTTTATACCAAAACTATTTTTCTTTTTTTTATTTTCGTTATAATTCAAAAGTTATATCAAATTAAAAATAAATTTTTGTACCCAGTTCCGAGAACGCGCCGACATTTCCCGAACATAATGTGACGTCATAATGTTTTAGTCAATACACATGTAGAAGCCATTGATAGTATACTGCGTATATACATTTTACCATTATGACGTCACAACTGTCAAAAACAATTTTAGTGCAGCGTTTGCAGTCACGTGATTTTTTTAAATATTTTATCAATTTTAAATTGCTTATAATTAATTTAAAAAAAGTTTTTTGAAAGTTTTTCGCATCGATTACTTATCAATATTATTTATAATAAAGTTTTAAAATACAATAAAAAAATCGATAATTATTTTTTTTTCAAAAGCCTAATTGCATTGCTAATTGCGCCCCTGCCGCGGATCCCGGTTGCCAGGCCCTATAGTTGCGTTGCTGAATATTTCTATCGAGATCAAAATTACATGTCTAGTGAAAATTAGGTCGATAAAATCTCCGAAATTGCCAAGTGCGTATAACATGTCATCAGGAGCACACGTTCACGATTAAACGTTTCAACAACTGACATACGTTGCAGGACAAGTGAAGATCGTTGCTATGTTCAAGACACACACTCTCCAATATTTTATATTATTGAAATTAACATAAATTTGCCGGCAAATACAAACAGCCACGTGCGCCAGGACTCGTGTCCACGCGGCAGGATATGTTTACGAGAGGTTATACAAGCACGCTTGCGAGTGTCACGCGTGTCTGACACGTGCTGCACGTGCAACTAACCACTACTCAGGCGTAGATTATGTCGCCGCAAGCTCTCTTGTTTGTTTGTTTGATGTGGACGGAATGAGATTTGTCAAAAACGTTTTTGTTTAAGGACATTTTCATTTCAGACAATTCACAGTGCAAATCAACTTTGTATTGAAAATAGTCGACATTTGTTCATTTGTTTATTTTGTAACCAAACGAAATGTGTTGACTTAACCTCTTCGGACCTCCATTTTAGATTTTTGAAACACAAAATATTTTTTAGGCTTATTTTGGGTGTAATTAAGGTAGGTGAAAAACTAAATTTAACATTTACAGAATTTTGGAAAATCCTGTGTCCATTGAAATGGACAACAGTTTACGAAAATCACTAGCATAGGATATTCAATTAATTTTTAAGTGTAGAGGGAAACTTGAAAAAAAACTCCAAATAATATTCCTTAAAAACCCCGTAAATTGGGTTTTGACCCGTTGAATGACGTGTCAATCTGACTTATCTACATACGAACGGTCGCGAGCGAACATATTAAAACTTGCTTTATCAGCTTTTCATTATGTGAAGACCATAAAACGTCTAAGTCCGTTAAAATTGCGAATTCAAAGCTCATTGCTGTTTTTTGTTTCTTATTTTCCAAAACAAAGAAGGCTTTTAACTCGGATTTCTTATTTGTATACAGTATTATAGCATCCAATCCAGCCAAAGACATTGGCAAAAGAACAAAACAAATTGTTATATCAAAACATGTAGGTATCCATAAAAAATGAGTCAATGTACTTAATATACTAATATGTATATTGATTTATGTATTAGCCGATTTTTATACCTTTGACAAATATTGACTTTACGTAATATTTTGTTTTCCTGATAAAACCGAGAAAAAAAAAAACAAACTGTTATTGATTTGCTACCTGTTAGCTCCTAGTTCAAACCATTATCTCCCAATAACTTACAATTAAATCCGATTACGTACATCGCTTTTTCTTTATTTCGTTTGGTATCCCTAATTCTAAAAACATATTTTTCTATATCCATTAAACAATGAAAATGTCTATTTTCTGCTTGATATTGATTTCCTTTAATGCGCAGAATCCTAACAGTGACATGGAGAAAATTTGCGTTTTGCAGAAATGTGAAAATGCTTTTCTCAATATGAATTTTCAACTTATATACCTATATTATGTTTATTTTATTTTAGCTACAATTTAATTTTGAAGAACACCAGCTACGATAATGCGGAATTAATTTAAGTTAGAACATTTTCAAAGGCAAACAAAATTTATCTCTGACAAAATTCGTATTCATTTCGAAATATAGAAAAAAAAGTATTAAAGAACTATCTGCTAAATAATGATATAATTTTACTATGAATTATATATTTTACAATTTATACTACACTATATGTAATTGCATAATATTTTGACAAATTGCACATAATTATTTAATGGGAAAGCGGACAAAATGTGCAATGTTTTTACTTTTTATTGCCTACTTACGTTTCGTTAACAATGTTAACTTCTTCAAGGTTCAAAAATAGCTCATCAAAATCATTCACGGCCCTTTTACATTTAATATTATAACACTAAATTTTTTGACAATTTTTTAAAATTTAATAAATAAAATGTAATTTGAATGTTTGTCGCAAGTAATCTCAAGAACTAATGAACCGATTTGAAAATGTATTACGCTATTTAAAATGATACTTTTTCCCGTGTAATATAATATATAGCCTGAATATTATTAGATAGCAGATAAAAAGAGGGATGAGCATTGCACGAAAATGCAAAAGCAAGTATAGCGATCCCTTATATACATGATTTCTGAACTAAATTGGTATTGGTACGCTGGCTGTACTATAAAAAGTTCAGCAATGCGATATTTCTTTTGATTATTTCGTTGACAAACTAAAACCTACCCGGACAAAGACGGGTCGGAAAGCTAGCGTAGTATAAGTACGACTATATTGTATTGTATGACGCAATTTCACAATCACTTGAACTTAACAGATGAAGACCAGCAGGCAAAGGGGGATGTTCGTATACAGTACGGCTCAAAAAACTAAAAGACGGTGCAAAATAGTAGTTTATATATCTAGTTGCATAATAATGTTTATTAGTTTATTACTGCAGTATACACTATACATGCATGTAAAGCAGCTATTTTACAGGATACAGTCAGCATACCGAAAATATCGGGACATTTCCCGGTCAGCCAGTCCAATATTTTCTTCTTAGTTACACGGTCTTGTAGAGGTGTCTGGCAGTTTTCCCGGTAATATTTTAGATCCCAGACCGACCCTGACTACAGTGCAAAAAATATTACGTTACTATACTTATTTTGTTATTCATTAGTCAAATTGTTTAAATGATTACAAAAAAAATTTGAAATTCAAAAATTTGAAAATCAAAATACCTATATCTATGCTGTATAAAAATTGCATAATATACCTATTGACTTTTAGAAACGCCGCAACGCGATACCTGCTTTGTCTGTTTGATATTTCAGGACTGCATACGGTTGAGGAATTGTAATGGTTAACAACAGTAAAGCACACAACGGAATGAGCTCTGAAAATGCTCGATTTATAGAGAAGTTGATGTACATGCTTTTTGAACCACTCTGTACATTCGTATGTTTAAAACAGTCTGAGAATAATTGTTTGTCGACGTATAGTGGATACTGCTATACTTTACCAGAAGCGTATCTTTGAGGAGTTCAAGCCTGATGGTATAAATAATAATCATATATTAACTAGTTAATAACTATGATTATTTTTTTTGGACTTTATCAAGTATCTAGCGGCCTTAGAGCCTATAGAGTTAAGTGTTAGTAGAAGTTTTGTTCCAAAAATATGTATTGAAGGAGATTTATTTGGTTGAGGAACAATTGAAAAATAAGCTTTACCAGAGTGTTACAATATCTTCTTGTTGTACACTTCCTATATTTTCCAAACTCAATTAATTTTCAAATCGCTTAATGTAACACAGAGTATCGCTTGTGGCCAACGTTTCGAAAAATATATTTTCACCTTTATTGAGATTCTGAAGATGAAAATATATTTTTCGAAACGTTGGCCACACGTGATACGCTGGTAAAGCTTATTTTTTTTTCAATTGTTCCTCAACCAAATAGGTAAATCTCCTTCAATACCTATAGAGAGTTAGGTTTGGAAATAGTTAGGTGCACGTCCTGGTCTTTTTCCTTTACCACCTCCGGTCTTGGAAACGATTATTATTCTTGTATATCAGAATTTTAGATAATCCTTTTTGACAATTCCAGATAAATATCAAGATAGATTTTTTGCACAAAATATCTTCTTTCCATGTCTGTACAAGTTGTAGCAAAATGATCCGTTCAACACTAGTACTGTGGACTAAAACCAATAAATGCTATATTACCACTCCATAACAGTAATTTTCAAAAACCACCTGTCAGTTACCATACGAGAGAACCAGAGACAGTAAAGCAGGTTTTCGTAAACAACCTGGATAGATTGCAAATGGCTATACATATTATACAATTGTCAAAAATATGAAGTATATTCTTATTATGGTGTAAAAGTTCGCTATTTTACTGGAGATACGTGCAAAAAACGTAGTCTTTCTCGAACATAATGCTAAACATTTTATTTTTCGATTAAAGTTAACAGGAATTTATTCTAAGACGAAATAGACATACATGAAAAGTACGCCACTGGTTATTTTACAATGCAACCACGTAGCGTACATACGTGGCGCCTGTCATTACCAGACAAATTCACCACTTTACCAACCAACCCCCGTGGAAGAGCTACTGCTGTGTAAATCATTTACAACCCCACATGTCAGTATCAGATCTCAGTGGCTCTGCAGCCAATAGCATAACATGCTCGCGTTATCCTTAATTCTCATTGGCTGACATCCCGTTGAGAACAACCCTTAGATCAATGAACAAATGATCGTCAAACAAGTAACAGTCTAACAGCAGCAGTCGATAAGGTCGAGAACTGTATAAAGGCTATAAATTTTTATGCAGACTTTCATTGAAATGTTACTATATAAAGAAACGGATCCAGCATCCCAAGGGAGTTTGATTTCATATCCGGTGATTGCGTGTAATTTAATTATAAATAAATTGAATTGAGTGAATTATTGTTAATTTGTGGAATTCTAATTGAATAAATATTTAATACAAAGTGTATAGTGTTAAAAGAAAATTGTTCTACATTAAAAATGAGCCGATCTCAAGTTCCTGATTCATCGTCATCACCTCCATTAAAGTAAGATATTAAGAATAATATTTTTTGGAAATTGTCAAATAATTCCTATTGACAACTTCTCAATGCAATTATGTAATATAGGTATAAATGGATCACTACTGCTTTAATACTTGTCTATTTTTAACCTTTTCTATTCGACACCATTTTGTTCGGAATGATTAGCGATTGACACCATATATACATTTTTTAAATCGGCCCACTTGTTTTAAACTGATTACTATATAATAAGTTATATCATATCTCCAGCATTTAAAAATTATATATTTAATAATTTTCTATATGAATATATTTTTGTATAATAAAAAATATCTTCAGGGTAGTATGTATACTGTATAGGTCGGCAGTTTTTTGCGAGTTTAATATTAAAATATTGAGAAGGAAGGCTGTTAATAACATGCAAACTATAACGCATTGCATAAGCCACTAAAACGTAAAAAAATAAAAAAACTTTAAAAAAGATCACTAAAAAGCGTAACATGATAACGTCTTGAGGTCGGTGCCAATTTAATATAGAAGTAGGTACCTATACTATCCTGAAATCTATAATGTGATAAGTTCAGGTTTTTGGGTATTGTAAAAGTTGAAATTCAGTAAAAGAGTCTAAATAATTGTAATGAAATAATACACGTTAATGTTTCACAATTATTTGCACAAAATTGCATTTTTATAAAAATGACAAGCGAATCGTAAAATATATGAAACATTGTATAGCTAATTATAGCGCTATTATCTATGGTCAGTGTTAAAATGAACAACTCTCTTAAATTTGTGTTAAAAAGTAACAAAAGAATTAACAGCATTGTACATTCTAACATTGACCAATACATTATACAGAAACTATAGTTTAATTAATTACATTAAAATATATATTTTTCTTGGAATAGTCAAAATTCTAAAAACAGTTTTTTTTTCTTAATTTATTTCTACAGTTATTCCAATAACGGTAGTCATGGGGGCTATACAGATGGGGTAGATGACGATTTAACAGATCTGCCATCTTGTGTATATGCCAACCGTTCTAGAGGTCACCTTCAACACGCTTATCTCCACGGATTACAGCCGCATTCCAATTGTTCTGGTAAGCAGTAAAAAGAAAATTTTCAATCGATCCAATTTCCCATTTACTTTTGAAGATGTGGCAGATTCAAAAAATCCCAGACAATAACAAGAGTTTTTTTTATTAATAAAAATATTTTTAAAAATTCTCGTATTTGAATGTTATACCTACTTATAATACTTCTATTATTTTATTATCACATATTTTGATCTATAATTAATCTATTCAACTTCCGGCAAATAAGGAGAAAAAAAAATCAAAAATATATATACCTAGTAACACGAAAATTATTAAAAAGATGTGCGACGTCAGCAAAATAATTGAAGATAATTTTTTAAAGATTCAAGTGTGGACAGTCATGAAATTGTTGGATCCGGAAATGTTGATTACTTCACAAGATCACCGTATCGAGTACAGCGCCATGCAGCCAATATTCGGGAACGGAAACGGATGCTGAGGTCTGCTATTCGGACTCCAAATTGGTACCTATAATATCTCCACCGTTCCAATTAATTAAATTTCTTTGTAAAAACTTTTTTGACAACTTGGAATTTTAATTGTATTTGAAAAAGAGATATTTTAGAATATCGAAAATATGTTGTTACAAGAAAGGAAAAAAGTGATCATTTTTCAATTAGAAAATTACGAGCTTTTTCTATACATTTTTCAGATTAAGTTACAAAAAAAGAAGTTAAAGATGCAATGAGAAAATTCTTTTTTCTGTAATTTGTATCACTTTTTTCGTTTTCCTATTTTATAATTGTTGTGGCCCGATTAAATCTTTAAACAGGCGAGCGTCTACCTATACGCAAAAATAGTCATCAAAAATTCCGATAACGCAATGATTTTTACATGTATAAGCCTTAAAGATGTGTGTCGGTTCCCTAGCTTGGTTTTCCACTAGATCGGACAGACCACAAGCGACTCTAATTGTGCAATAATATATTTGAATTGGAACATGTCCACTGATACGATTTAAGTCGTGCCCGATCAAAATCGTAATCGCAATCAGTCTGACAAAACGCTGTGTTTACGATCATCCTCGTTGGGTCTCCCATGAAAGTCAGAAACGCAGATCAACTGGAATCTACTTTTGGCGACACATCTTAAAAGTCAACTTGGAAAGCATCCAGTGGACACTTTGTCGGTCCGATTACACGAGTCGATTGTGATCGGTTCAATCCGGTGGATAAACGGTCTTAACTTTCAGACCTAATAAAGACTGTTTTTTTATCAACTAAGTGCTAAACTTTTTGGTTTTTATTAAATAAATCGTCCGTCCCTTTGCTTGTACTATTGACTCCTTTGTAATGATTAATAAACATTTTGGTGATTTAGTACTCGTGAATCTAAATCTAATCATTATGTTTTTAGCAGTATAAACTCTGCTTTCGACGAGCTGAGAGTTCATGTACCGACATTTCCCTACGAGAAACGACTCAGCAAGATAGACACACTTCGATTAGCGATTGCCTATATCGCTCTTCTTAGAGAGGTAAGAGCTGTTTGTTTCAAAACGAATCTAATTTCCTAATTGGATACGTTCCAGAACTTTTCATTTCAAATTAAATTTTCTCGCTCATAAAATATATTTCCATAATCAATATGAATAAAATTTTGGTGCATCGCCACTAAAATCCGGCTCTGAGCAGTTCTTTGATATTTTGAATCCATCAGAGGATTATTAGTGTAACGGTTAGCGTGCTGGCCTTTGGGTTAAATGTAGTGGGTTTTAATCCATGAATGTTTTTCCATGATGTTTAATTTAATTTAATGTCATTAGATTCTAATGAAATGATAACCTATAATGGACAATCAATTGAAAAAAAATTGAATTGAATTCATCAAATAAGATCCGAAGCAATTAAACATTATGTAATTTGATAATCTCGCAGGTACTGGGGGTGGACTGTGATCCATTGACGTATGTAGAAAAGTGTTTGCGCGGCGAGATCAAAGCTGACCAAGCTCACTGGAATACTAGCGGTGAGTACAAAAGATCAAATTTAAATTATATATTATAAACATAGGGGCAGTTTGTTTCGACATTTAATATCGTCACCTGTTAAAGTCTTATTTAAATCTTTGGAAGTTTCTCGACCTCATTAACGCAATTATCTGCATAAATAATAATTGTCGTTAAACATAATGACGCATAAAATATAGATAACTTTATTATCCTATATGTTTTTTAATACAGATTTAACAGCAAGATTGTCTTGGATCAACTGGGAGAATTTAGGAGTAAATCCAAATCGAAGAAGCGTTCTAACTAGTTTAGCTTTAACAACAGATAATGTTAACAATTGAAATCTATTAATAATTACATAATTTTCAATTGTTTTCAACAATTTTAAGGAAAACATCTATTTATTTTATTAAATTCAAATTTGAAATATTAATATTAATTTCGAATTTTGGCGATTTTGTGCAATTTTTGGTTTATTGTTCACGATTAGTAGTCTTGATGTTTTTGGGGTCTTCCATTGTATACCTCTAAAAGCGACTATTGAAATAATAACCTTGAATGTTTAAAATGTTTCATATCTATTGTTTTTCTTTTATTACTTCCATGGAACGAAAATATACGAAAATTTTAATAAAACTCTAAAAACTTTGAAGGACATTTTCAAACGCAAAAATTTACTTTATATTGGAACATGTGACGTCACTTAGCCGCACTGACGTCAAAAATGCTTTAGTAAATTCATATTTTTGTGAGAATTCCTTTGATGTGAGTATTGAAAATACGTAGGTAGGTAATCGTGCAATCTAAATATACCCAATGCATTTTTGACATTAACGCGGTTAGATTGTAGGAAACATCGACTTTAATAAATTATTTTGTGTCAACGGATCCTTCAGTTTTTGTAAAATTTCTAAATTGATGTATATTTTCGTTCTACATGACGAAAAAATGTCATGCAAGTAACTTAAGTTAAGTAATTTTTGTATAAACTTTAGTAGCGTGTATATAGTTGTACATTATATTCTAATATTTAGTTAAATTATTGAACTTAAAAAGTTACCAGTATCATTTTTGTATACCACTTCCAGAAAGGGTCTGATGAAAAGAAAATAAGTTGGTTATAATCAACAATGAAACGTTCAGGATATCTTAGTTTTTTTCTCATAAATCCTTTCTAGAATTCTATATATGTATCTACATTGTAATATTGATTAGAATGTTATACGATGTCCCATAAAATAACTGCTTTTCACGTCTGTATTGCGGTTGTAAAATGCGCCTTTTTCACAGTAGTGCGTAAAGTAAAATAAAAGTAATGCGATTTTACGAATTCAATAATTATCTCTCTCAGTTATAAAATCCTTATGAGCAACATAGAAGCAAAGAAGTCATTGTCTTCGTAAACAACATAAATATTGCCGAACTGTCAAATATAAGAAAATAAACTTATGAAGTGAAAATCAGCTATTTTATAGGAGATACGTGCAAAAAATGTAGTACGTATCTTGTTGATGACTGTTATAACTCAATAAATCGCTTGTGTTGTACTACTTGTGAGAATACCTTTTATTACAAACGATATACACAAACTACGATTTCCATGGCTAACAAAGCTATAATGTTCTCCAAATGATCTGTTTTAATTTATACATTATATTTTAGTGCCAGTAGGTACTAAAGATGTAATGGAGTAATTTTATGTGATATTAAAAGATTATGAATGAATATAATAAATAAACTATGAATAAAATCTATAATTATCTGATTAATTTTTTTTATAATTAGTGATTCACACACATTATGTCTCTATTTCTCTCTCTCATCCTTAAGGGCGTAGATTTGAGGGGTGGGGGGGGGGCTAAGGAGGTAATTACACCCCCAGGATCATAATAATAAAAAATAAACCTGGCTAAAATATGAAATTTAGAAATACTTACTGAAAAAAAAAATTGTAAAATTGGTTTGGGAATTAATATTTTGCTTGACACCTCCCGGCTTCCTTCGTGAGTATTCTTGTGATGTTAATAAAACTTTATTATGGCAACGTTATCTATGTGTCATTTCCTTCCGTCGTACCCACGACAGAAGCAAATTAAACTTTTTTTTATCGAATTCGCCTCTGCTTTATTAACTTATATTAACAAGTAGTCAATGCTATATAGGACTATTATAGACATTACTTAATTAATTAGAGGTTTGGACGACTTCCGTAAGTCATAATGTAATTACCGGATGTTAAACATAATACCTATAATATTAAAAGATAGACTTTACCAGTAATGCATAATGCTTATAAACAAATTAGCAAGCTTGCCTTTAATAAATTTTCGGTAATAATAATTAAATCAAAATTCAATTCTTTGTTGCAAACATACAGAAGTTTTTTTTGTAACAAAAAGAGAGATAAAAAAATAAAAAGAAGAAAATACTTAAAGAAACCTTTCACTGTAAAAAACACCTACTATTTCCCGAGTGACGTAGGCTATATACATTAATTACACTACGACAAGGGGGATGAGCAGTAAACAAAAAGGTACCTAAAGCAAGTTGAGAATCCGCATACGATTTCTGGGATAAATGGCGTACCCTGTCTAAAAATAAGAGATACAGTAAAGACGTGCTAATAAGAGATTTGCTGATCTTGATTATTTCCCTGCCAAATCAAAGTCTACCCGCGCGAAGCCGGACCGGAAAGCTGGATATAAAGTTGTAAAAATTACCGGCAGGAGTATGACGAGTATGTCACTGACCTGCCATCTTATGGAAAAAAACAATTTAATCGACAAGATAACGGTTAGTAAAGATCAGTAATAAACAAATAAAATTTATATATGATTAAAGTATTATTTAAAAGTAAATTCAATTGATAAATTTCTTTAAATATATAGGTTACAAAATAAATAACAAGTTGACTTTATACATAACTAACGGCCCGTTCCGGTTTCACCCGGGTGAATACTGTAAGATTTATTAATTCATAGTCTCTCCTCCCCTCCCTCTACCTTTCTCCCCCTCTCTGGAAATATAATGTTGACCATCCCATCTACGAAACCATCCACACCCACCCACGTAACAACTCACACCCATACAGTATATGTGATGGTAGGTGATAAATACGTTTTGAATAGGATTTGCATAAAATCCGTTCTTCGTGGGTGTCTACGTCGAGAAAGGAGTAACTATGCCAACTTTCAAGTCAATAGCGCGTATAGTTTTGGAGGTCTCGCGATGAGTCAGTCAGTGTATCAATGAATAGTATTTCGCTTATATATGTATGTATATCTTACATCATTTTAAAATTCGAAGTATCTAGCTGAAAAAATTGCAAACGTCTGATTCGATTTCAATCTACCATGGCTAAGAACCATCCTACAAATACCAGCTTCCAAATAATACATTGAAATCAGTGCATCCGTTTTGGAGTTACGATGAAACTGACAACAGGCAAACTGTATTCAAATTTATAACGACCCCTTTTTTGCACTGGAAGTTAAAAAACGACCGATGTCATAGATCACTTAATCCCCAACTATTCTCAGTTCAAGTCAGGGTTATTATCAACATTAACACGAACGGAGATGTGTGTAAAATCCCAGTGAATCCGCATTCAACAGGTAATAAAACAGTATCTGTTTTAATGACTCATTATTCTCTTGATAGCCAAAAAAATAGCATGTTTATTATTTTAAATAAAAAAAACTGGTAATGAATTCTGAACCAGCTATATATCTACGTCAAATTGTTTCATAATTAGGTACTCTGTATTTGTTCACAAGTAAGTATTAATCATGAAACATCCGCTATAATTTGCAATTTAAAAAAATTCGATGATTTTCCGCATATAATTATAATTTTAAGGTATTTATATGTACATTGTGCATAGGTATGTATATAAGAAAATGTTGAGATTACAATTCGGGGTACAATAATATTTCTTGTTCTACAGTAAAAAAATCCGAGACAATGGCAGAAAATATTTTACTAAAATCATTAGTTCTTACTATCATTTGCATATCTTCCGTTTTGGTGAGTTTCGAAAAACGAAAAAACAAACTACTTTGTTTTTTAAAGATTATCCAGTGAACCTTCTGTAAGGCTATGTGCTATCAAAATATAGAAGGATGATCCCAATAAAAACTTCACGGTTTTCGAGATATTTAAACTTTTTAAAAAAATTTGCTCCCGGCCATAAAAGATTACGTAAAATAAATTAATACACGAAGCTATTATTTTAATTACATTTAATTTTAGTGTTTATCAGAGCAAATGGAAGAAATGGCAAAAATGCTACACAATACCTGTGTTAGTGAAACTGGTGTAACTGAATGTGAGTATTAAAGAAATCATTTTTTTTTGTGTTGTGTTTTACGGTTTATGGTGTTTATAAACAAAGAAAGTATTCGATTGTTTACAAGTTAGCATTTGATCATTTTTATTTTCGATACTGAAAGTCCTTGGAAACATTAACTTAAAACATTTTAACCTTAATTTTCGTTGTAAGTACCTACTAAAAATGGCATATTATATTGTTGAGCAGACGACATGTTTAGAACGTTTCTGTTGTCGAGAACAGCAACCTCAAGAAATTCTCAAATTGTTAGTTTGCGTTCTCATCGACATAGCAATATTATAAAAATATTGTCGAAATCACGCCATTGATATTAAAATTCTATTAGAGATGTCACATGTATTTGGATAACAAATAAATCAGAGATAGAAGTAATTGATTGTGTTGACAATACAATCAATTTCTTTTTGTTTGATTCGTCGCTCTAATAAAATATTTCCTCCTCTAATAAGTTGAACTTGTACAAACGGCTTTGATATTGATCGTCTATAATTTGCAATATCTATCTATAATAATTAATATTTCAGCTTTGATTGGTGATGCTCGTAAAGGAACGTTTGCTGAAGACAACAATCTTAAGTGCTACATGAAATGTCTTATGGCTGAACTTGGTAGTATAGATGACGATGGTGTAATTGATACTGAAGCGCTTATTGCTGTTTTACCAGACGAATTAAAAGATAAACTGACTGGTCCATTTAAAAAGTGTGGTGGAACAAGTACGTTACGTTTGCTGTTAACTGAACGTATAGAGAAAAAGACACGCTGAATCGATTACGACCGGTCGCACCACCTTATCATTTCTAGTTTACGAAATATAAACGTTTTTAAATATTTTTCATGAAAAAATTCAATATGTCGTGACTTCTAAACTAAACAAGATACTGAGCTGACGGGAGTTGAAATCGATTCAGCGTGATGTTTTCTATAAAAATAGCATCAGTTGTAAGTTGTATTCAATATCTAAGAGATTTTTGAGGTTTTTTAAAAATGAAAATAGTGACCCCCTTAAAATAATTCAATACCTGCAACTTTCTTCGACACTAAGCGTTTTCTGGTCTGTGCAGCGAATAATAAAATAGAAATGATATTTTTTTTTTAATAATAAATTAAAAATCCAAAGAATACTTTTACGAGTTTTCGGATAAGAACCTGGAAATTGGAGGCTTGTAAAAGAAGATCCTTGGAAGCGCTGCACGCTCGGCTTTTCTCAATGGATTGTGATTTTCAAATACATCAATTAGGTGTACTTCAATTTAAAATTTTTTAACGAAATTCCAATAAAAGCAACTATTACTTTGTATCTTTTTTTTTTCAGAGGGTACTGACGCGTGTGATACTGCATTTCAAGCCAATAAATGTGTCCAGGCGGATGCTCCGAACGATTATTTTTTGATATAAAAGTACAATGGCGATTTATTCTTTTTATGATGACCTTAGCTACTGACATGTAATACGCTTTATTAATTATTATTATATTTATTAATATTGTAATTAAAATGCATATACAGTGAATAAAAATATTATTTAGTTTATTTTCTTTGCACAATAAATCTCGAAATAGATAAAAATTATCAGCTAACCTAAATATTTAAACCCAAATTAAATCCCTTGATAACTGTCTGAAACTTATCCGAGGGTGGAATATCTAGACCTTAAATAAAATTTACTAGAATAAAAAACGTTAAGTTTTTAGAAAGATACACCTCCTCAAATAGTAAGAAAAGAAATAGGTAATATCCATTTATGCGGTAAGTGATTTTTGGGATTTGGGATAATGGGAATAGTCAAGCTTCGTAGCGATGCCGCGCTTCCATAGTCTGCCTATTAAAATTTTTCCTGCTTCTAATCTATTATTTTACATTTTTTTTAAAATATTGGCAAATTCAAAATATGAATTGATACTCGACTGAGATGCGGTTTCCCAAATTCCTTTAAATTTGTCTGGTCTTCGATTACCCAAATCGTAAATAATTAGCGTAAGTAAACCATGAAAAGTATTTTCATAATTCCGCTATCTTGATAATTTTCCAAAAATTTTTGATAGATTGATATTGTACGCTGTAAATGTTCGACAACAGAGGTCACACTCATCTTAGGAAATTTTTGACAATTAATATTTAGCTAATCTACCTATAGCTTGGCAAGTTAACAATTTTACCATTCCAACCCACAAGTGGGGAATGGTACTAGTTTAGGTCAAAAATCACTTTTCAAAAATTTTACAATATCTTTCCGTTTTGAGGTCCCCTGAATCCAAAAAACATATTTTTGGAAAATCTCTGTGCGTCTGTTAGTCTGTTTGTCTGTGAACACGATACAGGTCAAACGGATGTGCGTATCAAAACCAAATTTTGGGAGGATGTTTGGTATGCAAATATGAAGAGCCCTATTGTTTTTGGGGAAAATCGGCGCATGCGCAGAACAGATATTTGCTATAACGGTGTTATGTATATAATAATGGTATACTTTTCATAACGGCTTATTATTTTATTTATTTTTTCAAGAAAGTTTCGTTAAAAATTTTTTTTTTTAAACTTTATAGTTTCGGAAATATTTTAAAAATAAAAAAAATAAGCCGCTCTTTTGTTTTATAGATCTGTCAGAAATAAACAAGTTCGGCATGTTTTGATTAATATTTATACATGACGTGGAACATATTATATAGGTAACCATGACAACGATTAGCAAATATCATATTGAATACTAGCCATTACCCGCGTCACCTCACGCGATATAAGATATTGTATTTTCTTTATTTTAATCAAATGTCAACATTTTTGAAGTTGGAATGGTACCGTCGCCCAATTGGCTGGAATTTTTTAATGTGTGTTCAACGGCTTACGTGGCAGGAGATTTTAATTTTATAATACGCAAGTTCTGTGCCTAGTATCCTTGCTTATAAATTCTTCTAGTATTTATGAGGAATCGTTTAGAGTGCAATTTTGGGCATTTCACAGATTTTACAGTACGAGATAATTTTAATAAGAACAATAATTATTATGCATGAATTTTATTATCAATTACGCTTGTTTGAACAAATATCTTTCTTGAAATGTGTACTGAACAAAACATATTCAAAATACCTCTTAGTAGGCACTCGCTCACCTAGTTATTTATTTAACCAGCGTTACAAAAGAAAAACAAAAACAATAAAATTCGTGATAATTACCTAAAACATTTTTCATCGAATTAAATAAAATAAATATGTCATTAACAATAATCTAATCTAATTAATTACTTAAATTTTTTTTCAAAAAATATAAACCCTATCTCAGCACGTAACCATATAATGAAATATGTTTTAATAATAATTTTGTCTAATCAATTAGTAAATGTCAAATATTAATCAAAATTATATTTCAATGTTGAAACATTTTAATATTTATGTTCCATTGAATTGTTCTTATTATTTATTAAAAACACTATAACAAAATTCTGGACAAATATTAGTAATTTTGTTATGGAGAAATGTAGTGTTAAAACCTATAACAAATATTTGACTATAAACGCGGTTATCTTTTTACCTATACGTTTAAAATCTTTATCAATAAATAAAAATACTTATCACTCGTCTACAATCGATATAATTATTTAATAAGTGGCTTCTTAATCACTGTTAATTTTCCATTCGGCTACTTTATTTAATACTGCGCTCAATGAAAGGCGTGAAATGCTCACCGAGTGATTTTTAAAACTATTAACTGACAAAAAAAAGCATATGAAACATAGGACGTTTTTAATACTTTTCGCAAAAAGAATGTCAATATATTTATGACAAAAATAAAAAAATATATAATTTATTTGTCGAATATCAATTGTTTATACTAAAATTGTTTCTCGCATTTAATTTTATTTTGAAGTGCATTAATTCCAACTGTGATACGTATTTAAATTAATATATTTTTTGTGTTTAAATAATAATTCGAGTGGTATTAATTCGTGATATGGGTGTAAGAACTAAGCGCACGCAAATTGCTTTAATTTTAAAGTGCGTATTTGTAATTGGTATTCCTCTTTCATATACCATTATTGCATCGTTGACTCGTCAATATGGTCTTCAAAATGACAATATAATTAATTATCAGGGTAAGTAAATTTTATTATGAACTAATAGTCCATGAGTCAACGAAAGGCTCAAAAAGGAGTGTCTGCGTGGGCAGGAAGCCAGGGACCCAAATAATTCCTTCAGGAACTTGTTCAGGATGCTTAGGGAGGAAAATTTTTCCCTACGGCGTACCGTGTTCGTGATATAAGCTAAAAATCCAAAAGTGGCACCTTCTTTGTGCCACCCTTCCTCCGGCTCACTTTCTAAATGTCAGGAATTTTGGTATGTTTCCTCCATAATCCCCCTGAATAAGTTTCTGTAGGAATCGCTTAGGTCCCTGCTCACGCACTCTACAACTCCTTTATTTTAAAAATCGAGATTTCAGTAAGTAGATAGTTATGACTAACAATGAAAGTTTGTTTATAACAATCGATGATTAAAAAGCCAATTCCGCAATCAAATCGAATCACCATCAGGCGCGGATCCACCACTGTGGGCTGCAAGCCCACAACCCTAATTGAGGCCGATATGCTTTAATAAAATTTAAAAAAAAGGAACCGTGCGTAATTTGGAACGCAACTATTATTTTTTTCTGTGACGCAGCGCAGCACACACATTGTGAGCACGCGCATAACCTTATCAAATTTAACGTTTTCGCGGAAAAAAAATTGTTAGTACCTAGTACGTGAAAAGTCAGTAGTCGGATTAGAACACATATTTTAACAAACCTGAAATTTGTATATGTTATTTATAGTAATATTATAAACCTATATTTATGATAGCAGACATTTCCTCCGGTTGTAACATCCCGGCAGCAGATACAATAAAAGGTCCGCTGTATGAGCGCGATGATATTATTACGCAAACATATGAGTGCGAGAGAGACAGCGTCATGAAATTTATTTAGTTACACTGCACACGCACAGCATTTAAGAGAGAAAAATTCCATGGAAACAAACAAACAACCTAAATTTCATGAAGCTGTCAAAAAAAGCCATCGAATGCTCTTACTCGCACTCATCGCTTTTAGAGAATTCTATCAGGTGTCGCTACTTGGTACTGCAGCAAGCATTGTTACATTAACTCTCTCTCTCTCTTTTGTAATATTGTTAAAATTAGTTTTCCTTAGCTACGCAGGAAAAATGAATGTTATTATTAATTTTGACAATATTAGTTTTCCTTAGCTGCGCAGGAAAACTAATTTTGACAATATTACAAAAGAGAGAGAGAGAGAGAGAGTTAATGTAACGCAATGCTTGCTACACTACTAAAACAGATTTTTTATTTCGTTCTGAACTAATAGCTTTAACAAATTCTATCAGATGTCGCTGCGTGTTACTAAAACATTTTTTTTTGAGAAAACACTATAATTTTGTACTAAATGTTTAATAAAAACTATCTTATAGCGTAAGTTGGACACATTCACAAAATTTAACTTAAATAGGTTCAGTGGTTTCAAAGATAAGCGGGGGCAAACATCGTGACACGAGATTTTTATATTATATCTATATAAAGATTACATCGATTCTGTACATGCGTCGATTTTTCTCAAAAATAATCGAGCGCATCTTATTTACGTCAAAACTCTTATCAAAATTTCGATCAGCTGGTCAAAGCAAATTTTCGTAAACAATAAATTGAATAGATCTTCTTAAAATTTGCGTGATATTTTTGAGAGAATCCATTTTGATCATTGTCTTTTAAAACTTCGATATATATTCATTGTTTCTTTCGATTATCGATTAATATTATCTGTTTGTGGACAAACTATCTGAAAAACACTCCAAATATACTTATTGAAAAATAATTATATTCAAGTTGAAACAGACGATTGTGTCAATCGTATAAATGTACAACATCACTGTTGAAAAGGTAATGTAAATATTACGCAAATAAAATGATTTTCATTTTTTTTTAATACACAGGTACCTATAGCTTTCCTTTTTAAGACAGCTCTCTAGAGTTCAGTCTCTTCATTGCAACTGTACTTACTGGAATCCTTTTTTTTAAACATAAGACATTAAATTCCGATTATAGATAGATAATAACTCTAATAAAATATTAGATATTACCTTATGCAGTCAATAAGGACAAAAAATAGCACAGTTTGTAGGTTGTAACGCGAAAAAGGGAACTTTATTTTTGTAGTCAGGGATTAAACTAAAGATAAATGATATACTTATTTAAAATATTAATAATCTTTTTCATTATAGCTGACAACCATCATTCAATAAAACAGTGTGTGATTTAATTCAAATTTTTAAAATTTAAACTATAACGCTCCGCGAGAAAAAAACGTCAACTTGACAAAAAAATCTATTCCCAAAGTATACAATATGTTTTCTTTTTGTAGTTTAATAATAAAATAAAGAAATCTAATCTAAAAAAAATATACCTACATACTGTATAACCTTATGACATAAATAATCAGGTGTGAACTTTATGTACAATGACTTAAACTTTTGCGACTGATATAAGAAATCTGTAATACATTTTTAAAAACAGTTTTATCATTGAATAGTTCTATTTTCATGACTAATAAAAAACAATATAATCATCTTTTAACAAAAAGGAATCTCACAAAAAATGCACGTCAGTGTTCCTAATCTTCACTGCAGATATTATTTTTTTTGCATTCAATTATTATTTTTTGAATCTATTTAAACACTATTTAATTGTTTACATGTTTTAATCACATAATATATAGAAGTTAAATCACAATATTATCATTGATTATATAGAATACTTTAATCAATGATATTACGTCAATAAGTAACCGTGTGAATAAAAAAAGATAAAAACTATTAGTACTATCACGATGACGTTTTTAGAAACTAATTTCTTTTCTTATGGAAAACAACAATGAAGATTATTAATTAAATCAAATATGTGTCCGAAACTATTTTATTTATTACCAGAAATTCAGAAACCTGAAGAAATCCGTGTTCGCAAAATAGTGTTTCATAAAATTTAGTCCTGTCGGGCTGATTTTATTAAAATTTTAGCAGAATATTTAATTCTGAGAATCACCCTTAATATGATCCGATTCGGCCCATTAAGCTTCGTGCAGGGATGGATTCCAATAGTAAGAAGCGTCGTTACTATTATGACAAACACAATTTAATTAAATTTATTTTTTATTTTTTTTTTTTTCACGATCGATCATCGATCATTTATAAGTTATCATTTTTGGAAATAAGTATTTTTTTATTAAGAAACGAGGTTCCTTTAAACACATTTTTTCAAAATTTTTGAAAAAGAACAGTGTTCTCCTTAATTTTGTCAATTATTTATTTACGTTTTAAATCGGTTTTAGCAGCGGTAAAACAAAAATATTATTCCCACGGCTTTTTATTTAGATAAGTTTTAATTTGACACTTCAAAAATCGAAATTATTATACATAATTATAAATCATGCATCTGAACGACTTTAATGATTGAAAAATAATAATAATGTGCATCTCGCTTTGCTTCTGAAAAAATAAATACACACATAAATAACGAATGTCAATTAAATTGCAGTTAATATGTCATTTCTCCCACGGTATGGAGTTATGAATAATACAATAAATTACAAAACACGCATTTAGTCGTTAAAAATGCTATGATACCAACATTTGATGACGCTACTGTTTTTAGTTGTCGAGCGTCCACAACCATCGTGGGCAAGGGGAAAGGCAAGAGGTGGAAAAAATCTTGTAGTACTCAGGTTCATAAAAAAATTGAATACACAACAATTTAATTACTTCTTAACTACAGACTACAGTTCAGAAATAACAAAATTATTGTTTGTTTGTTTTGTTTTTTTTTTTTGAATTTCCAACCACAGTGCACTTTGTGTTCTATATTTAATAACAAAAACTACGAATTATTTTAGTATTTTCAAAGTCGTTAACGATGGAATGCCAAAGGGCACTAATAATTTCTTTAAGTTAAACGGCTTCTGAAATATCGTCGTTTAGAAGAACTACAGGTAGACGAATAGACAGTGGAATTTAGCTCTAGTACCGTTTCTTCCATTTTGGTACAGAATCTTAACTGAGAAAATGCCGTCATTTTAGTATTAATGACAGATAGTAGAAGAATCACTGTTAAATGGGGCAAAACTATGGTGTGAAGAAGGATTTATGGAAAGTTAAAAAAATATAAAAACCTATATAAATATTAACTGGATTCATCGGTGCATAATCTTGATTTCAATATCTTCATACCTAGATCGAAAGTGCATACTTTCGAGTTTCGGCTGCAATTAGGCTTTTGAAAAAAAAATAATTATCGATTTTTTTGTTGTATTTTAAAACTTTATTATAAATAATATTGATAATCGATGCGAAAAACTTTCAAAAAACTTTTTTTAAATTAATTATAAGCAATTTAAAATTGATAAAATATTAAAAAAATCACGTGACTGCAAACGCACTAAAATTGTTTTTGACAGTTGTGACGTCATAATGTTAAAATGTATATACGCAGTATACTATCAATGGCTTCTACATGTATTATTATAATAATATAAATTACCATTATGACGTCACATTATGTTCGGGAAATGTCGGCGCGTTCTCGGAACTGGGTACAAAAATTTATTTTTAATTTGATATAACTTTTGAATTATATAACGAAAATAAAAAAAAGAAAAATAGTTTTGTTATAAAACTTATATACGATCTTTCCATTTATGACAAAAAAAAATTTCATTCAAAAGCCTAATTGTAAGGCAGAAAGTCTAACATTTACTCCTTGGTTGGATTACACGCTACAATACGGGAAGTTCGTACGTTCGTGCGATAGTAAATCAAAAACAACCAATCAACTGTTGTTTGGATGTCGTTTCCATAGCAACCCTATTACATTTTAGCTATAATAGCCGCGAACAGCTGTCATTCATGTTTTTACGTATAACCTCAAAGCTTGTTGCCTGGAATTTATCTGTGTTTTGATGTAATTAATTAATTAATATAGTATTTAATAAGCGTGCTTACGATCGAGGTATGAAGAAAAATAGTAGACACTGGCCGAAAGTGTGATTTCCGCACTTCACGCCCTTCAGGCATCATGGCGCACAAAGCAAGATATCACACTTTCGGCCCGTGTAGTGTAATATACTAATATATATTAATATCAGAAATTTTAAACACACTTATCTCAAAAAGCGATTTTTTAAGTTTTTCTTTATATTGTATCTCACAAACGACATATAGATTTTGAGTAAGCGAATTTATGGTAGGTAAATCCACTCCTGAACTGCACTGTCGTCGGAACATAATTAAGAGGTTCTGTTTTAATTAAGTATTAAGTCTTAAAAACTGATCATTAGTAACCATATATGCGATTGATTTATTCTCGCGGTCTGAGACTACAGATTTAATTTAAAAGTGTGTTTTATTGCCAACTTTACGGGTTTATTCAGTGTACGTATAATCGACTATTTATGTACCTACTTATATATTATTTCAACAAATCAAAAATGAAACATGTTAAACAAACACAAAGAGTAATACAAGAAGCTGTATTTTCTGTCCTTTAAATTAACTGTTTTCAAACACACTTTATTTTATAAGTGACGGTCTTATATTATGTCAATCAGCATAAATAAATTAATAATGGGTCTACTTTTTAGTGTTCTGTGCTAAAACAAAACAGTAAAACACTTATGAAATCATTTCGGTGTTAGCCCGTCAATCCGTCTGTCACAGGGGATTTTCTCGGAACCTGTTTGACGCAAAAATTTGAAATTTAGCACTAGTGTATAATAGCTGTTTTTCATATTATATAGCGGCAATGATCCATCGGACTCTAGATTTCGCTATCCGACCGTCGACAATTATAAATGTAGGCGCCATATGGTAATTAATTACATCAACAACGAATTTTTATATGTTTAATTTCTTTAACAAATGAAATGGAACATAAATATGTTCATACCTCATCTCAAAATTTGTCCGCGTGAGTTGATAAATCGCCTATATTGTTATTGAAAACTTTTTTCTAGAGCATAAACCTAGCGGTAGAAATCTCCTAAGTTTGGAGGACATACTTGGACGTAATTGTACACCACCAGCAATCCACGAGTTTCCTAGCGATGGCCTTACCAGGACTCAGCGTCAACACGGATGGGCTATTATTCATTTCTTCATCGCGTGTTATTGCTTTATACTTCTTGCCATTGTCTGTGACGATTACTTTGTACCCGCCATAAAGATGATGTGTGACAGTAAGTAATTGAAATATATTTTCTTCCTTATTTTATGCAATTTGTTTAGGTCACAATGTTAGTAGAAAAAATCAAAAATATATGACAAAGTCAAATTTCAATCATATTTATTGATTCAATCTGTATTCGCGACCTCAATAAAAAACAGAATGTACCCAAGGAAATTATGGAGATATACTATGCTTAGTTGCCGAGCGTCTATAATTCACAATTTATATGTGTACCAAGATATAGCATGGACATTACCGGTAACAAAATAACTTGAACCATGTGGAAAACGGGTACCTAAGTAGACAAATGAAGAAAGTACTGTCATTCTATTAAAGAAAAATATTATGTTATTCAAAGCTTTTTCCTTTTTTGCAAACAGAACTGGAAATGGCTGAAGATGTAGCCGGTGCGACATTCATGGCGGCAGCGTCGTCAAGTCCAGAATTGTTCATTAATTGCGTTGGAACATTTATTACCGAAGGCGATATTGGCGTCGGAACAATTGTAGGATCAGCCGTGTTTAATATACTTGCCGTGCCAGCTTGTTGTGGATTATTTGCGGCTAAAGTACATACATTTTTGTCATTACAATTCTTATTTAATATCACTGTTCATCAGCTGTTCAATAATCACCCACATTAGCTCTACATCAAAATCTTTAATTTCTATGAAAAAACTTATTCAATCTTTGATGGTAATGCTTTCAGAATAAAGTAGAAGTATATGTATGTATCATTCTTCCTATATTAGTGTGAGCCAGATTTTTATACAGCGCCATCTGTTGAACGTTAAAGCAACACACGCAATACTGAACATCGCTCATGTCGGATAGCTTGCTTTATGACAGCTGGTGTTACCTACTTCGGAATTTAAATATTTTCGATTGCATCGTCAAATTGAATTTTTTAGATCTAGACACGGATTGTTTCTCACATGGACAATTATTTGTTGCGTGTTCTAGAGTCGGTTAGCCTGACAATATCTAATGGAATAACAAAAAAATGGCATACAACTACAAGCATTGTGATATTAAACATGTTAGAAATGTGTGCTTTCTTTCTTTTCCATTAAACCAAACTGAGCCACAACTAGTATTAATAAATAAATATTTCTATTTTACACAGGTAGTACAATTGGATTGGTGGCCAGTAAGTAGGGACAGTCTAATGTACGGATTAGCAGTAATAATGTTAATTCTAGTATTAGATGATGGTCGAGTTGAATGGTACGAGGCTCTCATACTAGTTACTGCCTACATTTTATACATATGCAGTGAGTATCTTTAAATTGTTTTCATGTCATAGGATATTTAAAAAAAAACTGTTTATAACGTTCTTAAGTGTTCTTGCGTGATGTTTCAGCTATGTATTTCAATGAAGAAATTAGTGGCTTGGCAAATAGAACGCTGAATCGCTGTCAAGGCAAAAAATCGTATAAAGAAATCACTGAGATCAGTCCATTGTTGAAACAAAACTATAAAACAGATTCGGGTTCGATTTCGGATATTCCTACAACTTCTAGAAATAATAATGAGTCGGACAAATTAGGAAACTTAGACATAGGTAAGCTGGAGTATCTTTGAGAAATGTATCTATGGTATTGGTTCATAGTTGGGTTCTAAATAATTACACAATTGAAAGTGGTCGATTATTGCTTTCCCATTTTTACATACGACTGTAAATAAGAGGCAGAGTTCAAACGCTCTAAGTTAAACAGAGCTCCGTCATCGACGATAGCAGTTAGCTATTTGAACTCAGTGGCGTCGTGTATTATATTAATATTATTTATTTATGTTCAGTAAGATGTCGGGGTGGTCACATATAATTTTTATTTAAATTGCTTCAGTTCAAATACGGCTTTTCTGCCATTCAAGCAAAGAATTTTTGAGCGAATATGTTCTGCTATAATTAATACAAAAATAAAACAATTATCTATACTAGTTATTATGAACTAATAATAACCCGTTTAAAATAATTAAAATTTATAACTATAATTACAAGTGTAAAAATGTTATGAATATTATTTTGTATGATTTTTTTATTAGAGGAATCAACAGAAATTTGGAAATGGCCAGACAGCTCATGTTCAACATGTGGCAAAATATTTTGGGTGTTGACGTGGCCTATATCGTTCCTGCTCTTTATCACGACTCCAAACTGTCGTAAGAGCCCAAGACTTGTCGTTATCACATTCTTCATGTGCATATTTTGGATTGGAACTACGTCGTATCTTGTTGCTTGGCTTATCACTGTCATAGGTAACCGATCACATCACTTCAAAATTGTTTTTTGCACCACCCTCTATAAAATAGCTGTTTTATATGCATGCATCCAGGAATGTAAAGTGAGACATTGCACCACTAGTGCTGTAAAGTAAAACAAAACTCGTCGCACTATACCAATTACATAGTAAAACCAGAGGAAGATTTGAGCTTAGGACGGCACAATTTGAGAAGCAACAAAATTAATGAGGCGACTAAAATTTTAAAAGATCAAAATTCAACTGTCCAAAACTTTGAGAATGAAATGAAAACCAGCTATTTTATAGAGTTATGTTTAAAAATATCACATAAGCCTCGTGTGTAATAGTATTATGACACTAGGTTTACAATCTACTATATTTAATAACACAATTATTTAATAGGGGATACGTTAGATATTCCGGACTCAGTGATGGGCCTAACTTTCCTTGCAGCTGGAACCAGTGTGCCTGAAGCTGTTTCAAGTGTAATTGTTACCAACCAAGGTAAACCTCAATATTTTTAGTCAAGGTTTCTGAAACATAGACATATTACTCCCGAGAGCCAGGGAAGATCGTTAAATTGCTTCTTGATAAAAGTTTGACCTTCATAGAATCATATTTCTTGACGAAGGTATCAGAGAACCGCCAGTGATTACTTTTTCTCAAAGTTGTATCTTTATCTTTTAAAAGTTGTAATTTTTACGACTATAAAATGGCAAATGAAGAGTTTTGGAAATTTTTAATGTTCTCGTGTGAGTTATCACTTATCATTAATACGTTAAGGTTAAGATGTTTGCCTCCCTTTTTAGAAAAAAACACACAATTTCTCCACATAAATTATATATCATTTTACAGATAATTGCTTGCTCTACTGACATCGAAAACTAAAAAATTTATTATTGCTTTTGTTTTTGTAAATTAATTAATTAATAGCAACGCTGAACAACGTCTGACGGCTTTAATTTTGAAACAACGTCAACATTTCGATTTGTCATCTGACCTTCATATTGTAAATACTGCATACTGCCATCTGACGGCTTTAATTTTGAAACAGCGAGCAACGCTGAACAACGTCACAGCAATGCTGCATGATGCCTTCTGACGGCTTAGCTCAACGCTTTTGCTACTTGCGCCTCTATATGACAATTTTAGTAAAATATTTCTTCGATTTGTCATCTGAGCTTCATATTGTAATGAACGTTATAAGCAGTGTGCAAAATTAGAAACGAATTGAATACCTGCAATCATATTTAAAAAATAATTTTGTAAAGTGATAATAATTATTATACTTATTTAGTGCGAATAATTCACACAGGTCACTCTAGTATTATTGTATTATTTTTTCAGGTCATGGAGCGATGGGCGTCAGTAATTCAATAGGTTCAAACACATTCGATATCTTGCTGTGTCTTGGTTTACCTTGGTTGATCAAGAGCTCTTTCTATCCAATAAATCCTGGCAGACATTGGGTTCAAATTAATTCGACCGGACTTACTTATTCCGCAATATCACTGTTTTCAACGCTAGTAATGCTTTACACAAGCTTTATTTGCAATAAGTTTATGTAAGTATCTCTTTTTAACGAAACCAAGAGTTTTTTTATTCTATTTTTTTACATTTTAGCTCACTGCTTACAAAACTGATGTTTTTGTTGCAGATTGGACTGGAAAATTGGGCTTACATGCTTATTGATGTACGTGGCATTTTTGTCGTTTGCCTCAGTTGTTGAAATGAATGTGTTTTTTCAAGTCAACTTACCGACATGTTCAAGAAAAAATTGAAATTATTACGACAGACCTACTGTCTAATGTTTTCAAAATACTATGGTTTAGCCAAAAATGTGTGCATCTTGTAAATATTAATTTCCTATTGTATTTTAGTAGGTGTATGTTTGCATAATTATAATTATTTATATCTAAGTTTTTCTTGACTATTTTGTAACGTTGTTTAACAAATAATCGAATTTTTGTATTGTTTCATTGTCGTTAATTAATATAGAAAATAAAATATGTTATTTTCTTGTGTTCATGGTGAAAATTTGTATTTATATTTACAGAAATATCTAAAACATAACCGGTAATTTATAATCGAAAATTCTGGAAATATCTATTTTCCATATTTAATTCAATAATATTATTGTTGGCACAAAAACGAAATTATGATCGTAATTTTGCTCTGACCTAAATAAAATTTTGTATTTATGACTTTTTATCCAAGTCGATTCAGTATTTCCCTCTTTCGTGTTGGACTTTAGCACAACTAAATTGATTTTCTCTTAAAACTTAAAAATCGCAGCCCAATAAAAGGTTGGTTCTTCCTGAATTTTTCTAAAACCATTCTGTGTCTACGCGGGCAGAACCACGGGCAAAAGCTAGTAAAAAGTACAATCTAAAAAACACATTTAGGTATAAAAATCAGAGAGCTACATACATTCAGTGTCTCTTAAACATAGACATTTATCCCTTTTTTATCTCTTTTTGAAGCGAGCTTATTTTCTGGTCAATTACTCATGGGCATAGATCTATGCTCTAAAATACTGTAAAAAATCGTAAAATACTCATACAAGGGACGAGTGTTTTGCTACGTGGTGTGTTATAAATCACAAGAAAAAATGTTTTCATTCAATTTTTTATTGATTTTATAAAATATTAAATTATAGTGAAATTATATTTTTAATATAAAAATATATTAATAACAATTTAAAATTAAAAACAATCATACAAAACTAAATTAGAAAAATACTTAAATATCATGTCAGACTTCGCGAGAAGATAATAATTAGACGTTTCAATTATTTAGTGGCGGATCCACGGGGGGGGGGGTCGGGTTCAACCCCCCCACCCTTCCAGAGAATCAAAAATCCCAAATTAAAATCTTACTGCGCGATAAAAAAAAAGCTTTTCATGTTTTTCATGAATTCTCCGCAAAACGAGTAAAAATTTTTCAAGACCCCCCCCCTTGCCGTAATCCTGGATCCGCCACTGGTTTCAATTATTACATTTTCCTAAAGAAAGTGAGTATTTTTCTACTTTTTATATCTTAAACTTTAAAGACGTCAAAGCGTATACTTCTAATTTTACGTATATATTTTTTGGAATAATTCCCAAACAACTTTCAGATTATTTTTGAAGAGAATAATTTAGCCGTAGATACTTTTTTACGCATTTCAACAATATAGAAAATCTCTAGGTTATATTTTTATTTAGAGCGCTTATAGAAAATAGCACTCAGAATTCAAGAAGCACGCCGGCCACTCTACATCTCTTCTCGTTTAGAAGATAGAGCCATGCAAGTAACTTTTTTATCAAAACTCAAAAATAAGAGCGTAACAGCCGTTTAAAGTTTAATTAAATTTTTAGTTTTCTTTTTAATTAATTCGAAATCCCGGTTAACATACGCGAAGAAATGATAACACGAATCGGGAATGCATCCCAAATAATTCTTGGAAGGCCCTTATCGCTACTACAAGCATGGCTACGACTCCCGCATCGTTGTGTCCAACAAAACGGGAACAACTTCGAACAATTTCAGTGAATACTTGATAATGACATAACATATTTCCATAGTGGCATAACATAACACCAGAACCGACCTTGAAATTTCATAAAATTTAATAAAACTTTGAAAGCACGTTTCTCTTTCATTTTTGAGTTTTGATAAAAAAGTTACGTGAAGTATTTGTTTGTGTATTTGATTTCTACACGCTCTTAAAAAAAAGAATTAACTTAAAAATCAGCCTGTATAAAAATTAATATAACACTATGAATTCAATAAGAGGAGATATCTCTTGTTGCTCAAAAGATAAATTCACTATATAAAGCTAAATTAAATTCACTCTTTTTGAACTTTGTACTCTTTTTTTGGTAAACTTAATTTTAAATTGAAAATATTCAAAAAACATACGACGTCAGCACAGCATAGCTTCGTTCGTTGTGATCGAGCTTGACGAATAACGGGGAAGATCAGAATAAATAGAATTGATAAATATCTTGTTTTGTACAATGTTGATAAAATGTCATTTAACTCAGATAAAAAAAAACTGTGTTAATAGTTTGATCAGGATTATATTGTTTCTAGATTAACGGTATCGGTTCTGGCGACAAAAGAGAACATCAGTGATTACTGTCATTATTACAAATAACGGTAGGAGATTAGATTTAGATTTCTTTATTTATTCATGAATAAAAATAAAAAATAATGACTAGTCACTTCTTACCACAACAGTTTTACTATCGGATGTACAATTCGGGAGCTATGCTCTAATCTTCAGCAAACACTAAGTTTAGTGTTTGCTGAAGATGAGAGCATAGCTTCCGAAATGTACATCCGTTAATAAAACTGCTGTGGTAAGAAGTAACTATTCTTTATTTTTTATTTTTGTTTCAACCACAGTGTTCTTATAATATCGTTATTCAGGAATGGCTTTAATCTATTGTCAGTTAATTATATATGGCAACAACTTTTTCACAAATATACAAAATATTGGAAGAAGAGAGAGTGGCGGAATTTAGTAACCTTATAAGAGTGGTAACAAAACTGTTAACAAGAAATGTAATGCATCTCCTTTTGGTCTAAAATTCAAGAAGAAAAATGTAGTCTTTACGTCTCTATATGGCTGAATTTACATTTTCTTTCGAAAGTGTGTTTTGAAAAAAATAACCAATGCTTGCTTAAATTCGAATCAGAATAATAAGATCTCCTAACCCCTCATTTAGAGTAGGCGCCTGTTGAAACGTTATAGTAGCTCTATGTTGTAAGGATCATTGATCTATTATCATTAAAAACAAATATTGGCGATGGCCATTAATTTCTTTGGCATAAAAAATTGAAGAAGTTCTTCCATTATGTTCTTACTTATGGTTTTATTTACATCGGTTGCTAACGACTTCTTTTCATTCGTGAATTGTGAATAAAGAGTTAAGAATTCCATTGTCTAATCTTTGAAGCTAATCAGCAATAGTCTTTGAAGAGTATTTCGGCTGTTATGGCCGCAGAGAGGAACAAGAGGTACACAACCATTAGAACAACGCCAACAACTTTGCCCATTCTATATTTGGCACATGCTATTGTCGTATAAAGCAATATTACAGCCGGGAGCAGACATAAGACTGTGTATTGCATTCCGTCTGAGACAATTTCAACATAAGGACGGCCGCCTTCTTTTGCGCCATTCAGAAGTGCTTTAATGAACCATGGTAATGCCAAAGCTAACAAAATATCCATAGTGTTGGCTCCTAACGAATTCGATACTCCCATGCTACCTTCCCCTAAAAGTAAAAAATAAAATGTTTGTATAAACACTGACATACTAAAAAAATAGGCAGTTCTCACACCTATTATGATAGAGAAGACTAAGATCCCAAACCCACCGGACCTACGTCATTTCAGTATTGCTAAAAATTTATCAGTAAATGTACAATATTTAGTTAAGAACGTATCTAATGCTCTCACTCGCACTCATATGCATGCATAATACCATTTCCTACATAGATAAGCACGTGTTTTATGTATCTTTAGAGCCTGTTATCTTTAAAAGGCCCCCACTTTCAAGATAACAAATACTGATAAAATCTTAGCAGTACTGAAATGACGTAGGTCTGGCGGGTCTGGGATCTTGATATATATTATAGAATCGTTCGGGAAATTCCATAGATATGTTGTTCGAAATAGATAAAAGGTTTTGAAAAATAAGAAAAACTCATTAAATGTTACCTTTTCTAGACATAATTATAATAGATATTGCTTCAGGAAGGCAACCACCAGCTGCCAAAAAAGTCAGTCCCATTATCGAGTCAGGAATACCAAAAGTATCGCCTAAAGGTAACATCAAAATAAAATTTAAGTCTTAAAGTCAGAATATCTACTTATAATGAATCTCTTACATACTAATTAATAATCACCTATGACACTGATCATCCAAGAAACCATATAGGAGTTGGCTCCAATCCATATTACGCACATTATGAAAGTAAGAGGATACCATTTTGGATATCTTTTACAGTCAGGTAAAGTTAAAAATAATATAAATTTTAATGGCCATGTATAGAAGAACCAAAACTTTAACAGTTTACTATTTTTTGGAATTTTCCATAATGACGGTGTATCTGAAAAAATTAACATTATTAACTTAGTGAAAAGCCAAAAAAACAAGAAAGCTAATATTTAATCAGCCAAGCATTATTTTCATTGTTCAAAATATAATGACAAATATCATCAAAATAAGATATTTGAAAGCTGTTAATTTTTTTGTTTAATTAAGGTAATATTAAGATAATATATTCAAGGCACGTTCCAAGGAACACCTTATCAAACAAACATCTCTTATCAAAAGGTTTTTCTTTATTGTTTATTATTAGTGTATTTGCCATAAGGCACTTACACTATTGGCGTCGGTCGGATGGCGGGACCTAGGGGTCGGACCAAAATTTCTCGACGTTTCATAACTTTCTAAGAAGTTTGGCACCATTTTTGGAAAAGTATGTTTATATATGTATATATATATATATTTATATATATATATATATATATATATTTATATATATATATATATATTTATATATATATAGCACGATAGCACGATAACTCTTGACAGACTTAATCGATTTAAACGAAATTTGGTCCACACGTTGGAATCCATCACCGCACGAAGCCTATTTAAAATGGGCCCAATCGGGCCATGTTAAGGGTGGTATTTAGGGGTTGAAAAAAGTTTTTGGGCCCAAAAATACCGAAAAAATTATCAGAATAGTCTCAAATTTAAAATTTAACCCTTTAGTAATTATTAAAATGTACTGCTAAAATTTTAAAAAAATCGGCCCGACAGGACCGGACTTACAAATTTTATGAAAACCGATATGGATTTACATGCTGAAGGGTGTATATAATTTGGTACAGATGTTGAATTGATATATAGTATTGAAATTAAGTAAAAAAATGTTGTTTTAAGGGGTGTATTAAGGGTTAATTTTCTTTATTTTGTCCAAAAACAAAGTTAAATTCATATAATAAAGCCACACTGCCTATAAAAGCAAATACACTATATTGTCGGCAGGGTTTCGCACTGCGACCCGAGTTTTTATATTTTGCTTTATAATCTGAGCTTTCCGTGATTCTCTTTAGCCTGTATGTTATTTTATCAATTTATTGGGAATTATTACAAAAACTGCAATTATCAATAAAGTACCTAAGCGCTCGGTATTGATTTTATATACATTTTATTTTTGTTTAAGACATGGCGTTGATAATGAAATAAGTTAATGTAAGATCCTTCAATAAGATAATATGTGCTATTGTTTTAGATACACGTAAGTGCAACGAAACACGTAATTGATATTGAGAAAAAAATTGCAAGATAACATTTTTTCAAGTTCAAGTACAAACCATCAGAAACTAAACTTTTCGTTGATGTATCTGTAGAGTTTTGGCTCACACCTTCTTCGAGCGTATCGGATATTTCTTCCTGTTTATAA
Organism: Xanthostigma xanthostigma; assembly: GCA_963575645.1. NCBI lineage: Eukaryota > Metazoa > Arthropoda > Insecta > Raphidioptera > Raphidiidae > Xanthostigma > Xanthostigma xanthostigma. The sequence goes on along the minus strand of OY754470.1, from coordinate 1,809,403 downwards.
TTAAATAAACCCAAATCCATAGGCTCAAATGAAAACAATTTTGCTGTATTTTTAGTAAACAATGTTTTCTCTTTTTCCTGTTCACTTTTTACACTATCTGCAAATGATATAAAAAAACTTATATTTTGAATTACCTATCAAACATACGTAATTTGTTACAAAACAGTTGTTGATTTGCGCATACTAAGTGTAAAGAGGAAAAGTTTGTATATTTGCAGAGGTTACTGCAGTCTCGGGAATTACTGCAGCGATTGATTAAATTCTTCCACTGCCTATAAAAGCCTACTTCTTCAGGAGTTACATATTGGTTAAATATTACTATACTCAATATGCCAACTAAAGTCTACATGGGCATTAGTAATTTGTTCGTAAAAATAATTATTGATAAAATTATAGAGATAGTATGAAGATATAAAAGATAAATTATTATTCTTAGACAAATTCCTACACAGATTGTTATAAAATATAAATACGTAGCAGCATTCTTTAAACAAAGGCGAATGTATTTTCAAGTTAAGGAGTCGTCCGTCTAGATCCACGGGAACAGTCATTATTATGAGAGCATTATTCCGTGTCCCGACTGAAAATGGAATAAACAAAGAATGGCATATTTGCACTGTATGTACGTGATCCCTCACGGAACTTAATATTTACCTGTGTCATTAGCGTCGATGCCTCTACATTTATTGACGCATCTACCGAAGAGTGCAGATATTCTGTCATTATTGAACATTATTGCGAAATAGACGACATAAAGACATAAAAGAAATAACGCTTCATACCATCGAACTACGTTATCGTGAACTGTGGCTACCAGAATTATTATTACAGATGAATATACTATACAGTCTCTAGAAAGCGGCCACCAGTCAAGTTGAATTGGCTAGAAAAAGTTCACAATAATTACTATAAAAATATATCTACAATGCCTAAAATCTACAAAATCTGGGTTGGAGTGGCGGCGCTTTGAGGTCTCTGGTGCTCAGGGGCAAATTGATAAATGCGATCCAAATTATTGAAGTGGAAGTTCTTTAGCAACGTATCTGTAACGTTAATTAAAGGAGGAATAATTCAACAGCACGGAAATATAACGTAAACCTTGGATATGCAAAAAAAAGAGGAAAATCTTCATAAATACATTTATAATTTCCATTCGACTAAAGATAGGTTTGATGTCACAAAAAACGATTATTTTTGAAAACTGATTGACTGATAAAATTTGATAGTCTTTATATTTGTTCGATAAAATCTATGTCATAATCAAAGGTTAAAGTTAAAACATTTTTGGAACAATATGCATTGTAATATACACAATAAAAAATAATGATAATATCTATAAAAAATCAATGCATTGAAGTTAATAGTCCAAAGTTTAATCAGCGGTATTTACAAAAATTACGGATTTCCATCCTCGCAAACTTAAATCTTGTCAAGTAAGATTTTATTTTTATGATATTATTATCGTTATTAATCAAATCTTGTAATTTAATAAGATGCATATTAGTTCATACACAAAGTAATGTTTTGAGAGCATACTCCAGAAGCGTCCCGCAAAAATGTATAAATATATCAACAATAAATGACTTTTATTGCAGAAGGATTAAACGACCATTCGTAAGCAAGTAATAAATACTTGTGGAAGTACAATAAACAGTAAATATTTACAGGCGCTAAAATTAAAATATTTGTTTATCAAGGACCGCTACCGCCTACGGACATTAATCTAATCGTTTTCCTTTCATAGTATTGTTCTGTGTAATTTTTAATTGTATTAAGATTGGAATTTAGTTTTCATATTGTACCCATTATGAGCTTTTGCTTAGTAAAACAAAGATCGTATGCTTAAGATCGCGCTATAAAAGTGAAACTCTCTCATTCACTCGCCATACTTTGGCGTCCTCTTTCATTCACATATTATAGTAAAAACAATGCAAACTTTAACGAAAGCGCCATTTTAAAAAAAATACTGAGAACTCGGAAATAGTCGAGTTATTAAACGTCGAAAACATTAAACTAAATATTAAATAGTAATTTTCAATAAGCAAGTGAAAAATTTGAAATCAATACTAAATATTTCATATTAAAATTTAAAACTTTGAATATAGAATTTAGACCTATAATTTTATACGAAATTTTATTTCTCTGATAATCATCGAAAACACGTGGCCTACTAATCTGAACTTATTTTGTGAAGTATAAATTTCAGATGCGTATCTGAAAATTATTTATTTAATACAATACAGGGTGAGTCAGACCACCCGTATCAGTCGTTTTTTCGAAAACGGTTAGTCGTAGAGAGTTGTCTCAAAAATGTGTATTATAAAAGCCCTAATGAAGAATCTAATGGTGATATTTCCCCCCCCCCCCCGGAAAGGTCGGCTTCCCTGTTAGTTTGCTCCGGAATGTTCAGAACTCCGGAATGTTAAATGGCACGATAGGTCGAAAGTGGTATTGTTGAAAAGATCTTTAAAAAATAAGCAAGTTTTGTAGAACATTTTTTTTTTTGTTACTGCCACCCCTTGTTAAGTAATATTCGTTTGAAATTATTAAATTAACATGTCAGAATAACAAAAAAGTCGGCATTTAAAATCTAGTTACCTAATTAAACAATGTCACAATAAGTTTTCAATAATTGCAATTGTTTTTTTTTGTCGGAAAATACTTCCAGGTACTCATAACATATTATCTAGAAGAGCTCCGTAGTGTTTAGAAGTAAATTGAAGACAGTTTGAACATTTGTGACATTGTTTAATTAGGTAACTAGATTTTAAATGCCAACTTTTAAAATTAAGTTTGTTATTCTTACATGTTATGTAATTTAATAATTTCAAACGAATATTACTTAACAGGGGTGGCAGTAACCAAAAAAATTGTCCTACAAAACTTGCTTATTTTTTAAAGATCTTTTCAACAATTCCACTTTCGACCTATCGTGCCATTTAACATTCCGGAGTTCTGAACATTTCGGAGCAAACTAACAGGGAAGCCGACCTTTCCGGGGAGAAAAAATATCACCAATCGATTCTTCATTAGGGCTTTTATAATACAGATTTTTGACACAACTCTCTACGACTAACCGTTTTCGAAAAAAACGACTGATACGGGTGGTCTGACTCACCTGTATATTATTACAACATTAAAATGTGATTATATATCATGATATAGATTTTATTGAATATTACCTACGCAATGTGTTTTGTAACAATTAGTTGATATCAAATAGCACTCGAATATTTCTCGAAACTGGTAATTTGAAAAAACGACTTACGTCATAAATATTAAATTCATTTTTTAAATCATAACCTAATTATTTATAAATTTTTGGCAGTTTTAATGTTGTCGTATATTATTAAAGCACGAAATAACGTATAGAACAGTCTGTTTAATTTGTATGCGTTATTAAAAATGTATTCAAATTTTTTTACTTGGAAAACAAATTAAAACATTAACACTAATCAGGTCAGAAATGTTTGTTACAGAATAAATTTTAAAATAATTGTACTTCAAAAATGTTTTTATCATTTTGTGTCTCCTCTCTTCAAATTTAAAATGCTTTTACTATTTAGTTTTTTTAAGCTAGCCTTCAATAATCGCTCAAGCGTTCTTCGCCACTGCGGGTACTTGTAAAATATTATCCAACGAAATGCACCAACTGCCAGTGTCGGGAGAGTGTAAGAACTTGTATTACGCGGAAAAAGATTGGAAATGATAAAGGTAGGGGAGGACGGGGTCAATTGTAACACGGGTCAATTTTAACAGTGATTACAAAATGAGAAAATGATTCTACTGTATTGATGTACATTCAGTCACCAGCGACTGAATGTACATCAATGCAGTAGTATCATGTTCTAATTTTGTTGGTAGATGTCACTAAAATAGTCACTGTTACAATTGACCCCCTCCTCCCCTATTTGTAGGTTACTCGACTTTTTCAATTACTTAAGTTCCTGTTCGTTACAGCTTTTCCTGTTAACATACTTACAGCGACAGCGGCTAAGCCGCCCAGTGAGGCTACACCAAGCGTATTAAACAACGCCGATCCAACAATAGTGCCTATGCCCATATCAGATTCTGTTACGAACGTTGATATGAAGTTTACAAACAGTTCTGGGGCAGAAGTTGCTATCGCCATAAAAGTAGCAGCACCGACATCCTAGAATTAAAATTACGTTTAATTTCACGTACTTAGTTCTGATCTCCTAAAACACCTAGTACACCTCAACAGTTGGATTTTATTTTTACACGCTTTATATTAACTTCACTTGTAAGTGTGTATGTATGTATGTATGTATGTATGTATGCATTTATGTATGTATGTATGTATGTATGTACGTATGTATGTATGTATGTATGTATGTATGTATGTATGTATGTATGTATGTATGTATGTATGTATGTATGTATGTATGTATGTATGTATGTATGTATGTATGTATGTATGTATGTTTGTTTGTTTGTTTGTAACTTTCGTTTGGACTACAGCAAGTGGTTTATTACTGTAGTATAACATGCCAGCACTGTAACTACTGTGGCTAGCCGTGCGGTCTAAGGCACGGGTCTTCGCTGACGTCAACTCTCGGAATCACGGGTCGTGGGTTCTAATCCCGTCCACGCCGAAAAAAAAAATTGTTTTTTTCGGCAAATTTTTGACAATAAATCGAACTAAAAAGTGGAAAAAAATATAGCTTAAAAAAACTAAAAAACACGCTTTATATCGAACTAAAAAGTAAAAAATATTTTTTTTTACAATAAGCTTAAACAATAATGAATAAAAAATACTAGTATTATTGTGAACCAGTGGGAGTATATGCCCAAGTAATTCAAGAATTACAAGGCGCGAAATTTTACGTCATATACCCCGGTGTTTTGTTTGAAAATCGGTGTATATATAATTATATTTAACGACACTTGGAGAATAATATAGTATAACCTTAATTTACTTATTCTAAGAAAAAAATAACAGTTGAAAATAATGAAACACAGAAAGGAAAATATAATTTTAATAATTTCATGGTTCTCTATGTAATATGTTATTGTGTCATGCAAAAATTAAACCTAACTAACATCTTCAGAACAAAAGAACAACAGATTTTTTTTCAAAATATTTCTGAAATTATGAGTTTAGAAAAAAAATTTCATAACTTTCTTGTAAAAACAGATAGAAAAATAAACCGTTATGAAAAGTACCCAATTATTATATAAAAACAACTTTATAACATATATGTGCCGACTTTAGCTCAAAGAATTTTTTACAAAACTTTCTTTAAAATAAAATAATAAAACATTATAAAAAGTACACCATTATTATATAAAAAACAACGATGGCATGTATCTCTTTTGCGCATGCGCCGATTTTTCCCAAAAATTATACAAAACTCTTGTAAAAATAGATCGAATAATAAACAGTTATGAAAAGTATACCATTGTTATATACAAACAACTTTATAACTTATACCTCTTCTGCGCATGCGCCGACTTTCCCTCAAAAAACATTTTACAAAACTTTCTTGTAAAGTAGAATAATAAAACATTATAAAAAGTACACCATTATTATATAAAAAAATTGGAGTCTGTAAAGTCGATTTACGGACGATAGTTTTACGTGATAACGTATTCCGCTCGAATATCATATTTAATAATACATTACTGCGCTCTCGCTTGCGCGCACAGGGTCAGGCGGAACGTTACACTTTTTCGTGCGTGCAGCTGGTGTTTCATCAATTTATAAGACTTTATCACGTCAAAAACTTAGTCCACCATCTTTAGAAGTCCGCCATATTGGATTTAGAGTGACGTCACTTTATTTTTCGAGTTATTCTCAGCAAGCCCTTTCATTTGATACCCATATTGTAGGAAAGCACAATAAAATTAGTCCGCCATCTTTAGAAGTCCGCCATATTGGATTTAGAGTGACGTCATTTAATTTTTCGAGTTATTCTCAGCAAGCCCTTTCATTTGATACCCATATTGTAGGAAAGCATAATAAAATTAATCCGCCATCTTTAGAAGTCCGCCATATTGGATTTAAAGTGACGTTACTTTATTTTTCGAGTTATTCTCAGCAAGCCCTTTCATTTGATACCCATATTGTAGGAAAGCATAATAAAATTAGTCCGCCATCTGTAGAAGTCCGCCATATTGGATTTAGAGTGACGTCACTATATGTTTCGAGTTATTCTCAGTAAGCCCTTTCATTTGATACCCATATTGTAGGAAAGCATAATAAAATTAGTCCGCCATCTTTAGAAGTCCGCCATATTGGATTTATAGTGACGTAACTTTATTTTTCGAGTTATTCTCAGCAAGCCCTTTCATTTGATACCCATATTGTAGGAAAGCATAATAAAATTAGTCCGCCATCTTTAGAAGTCCGCCATATTTGATTTAGAGTGACGTCACTTTATTTTTCAAGTTATTTTCAGCAAGCCCTTTCATTTGATACCCATATTGTAGGAAAGCATAAAAAACTTAGTCGGCCATCTTTAAAAGTCCGCCATATTGGTTTTAGACTGACGTCACTTTATTTTTCGAGTTAATCTTAGCAAGCCCTTTCATTTGATACCCATATTGTAGGAAAGCATAATAACATTAGTCCGCCATCTTTAGAAGTCCGCCATATTGGATTTAGAGTGACGTAACTTTATTTTTCGAGTTATTCTCAGCAAGCCCTTTCATTTGATACCCATATTGTTGGAAAGCATAATAAAATTAGTCCGCCATCTTTAGAAGTCCGCCATGTTGGATTTAGTGTGACGTCACTTCATTTTTCGAGTTATTCTCAGCAAGCCCTTTCATTTGATACCCATATTGTTGGAAAGCATAATAAAATTAGTCCGCCATCTTTAGAAGTCCGCCATATTGGATTTAGAGTGACGTCACTTTATTTTTCGAGTTATTCTCAGCAAGCCCTTTCATTTGATACCCATATTGTAGGAAAGCATAATAAAATAAGTCCGCCATCTGTAGAAGTCCGCCATATTGGATTTAAAGTGACGTTACTTTATTTTTCGAGTTATTCTCAGCAAGCCCTTTCATTTGATACCCATATTGTAGGAAAGCATAATAAAATTAGTCCGCCATCTTTAGAAGTCCGCCATATTGGATTTAGAGTGACGTCACTTTATGTTTCGAGTTATTCTCAGTAAGCCCTTTCATTTGATACCCATATTGTAGGAAAGCATAATAAAATTAGTCCGCCATCTTTAGAAGTCCGCCATATTGGATTTATAGTGACGTAACTTTATTTTTCGAGTTATTCTCAGCAAGCCCTTTCATTTGATACCCATATTGTAGGAAAGCATAATAAAATTAGTCCGCCATCTTTAGAAGTCCGCCATATTTGATTTAGAGTGACGTCACTTTATTTTTCAAGTTATTTTCAGCAAGCCCTTTCATTTGATACCCATATTGTAGGAAAGCATAATAAAATTAGTCCGCCATCTTTAGATGTCCGCCATATTGGATTTATAGTGAAGTAACTTTATTTTTCGAGTTATTCTCAGCAAGCCCTTTCATTTGATACCCATATTGTAGGAAAGCATAATAACATTAGTCCGCCATCTTTAGAAGTCCGCTATATTGGATTTAGAGTGACGTAACTTTATTTTTCTAGTTATTCTCAGCAAGCCCTTTCATTTGATACCCATATTGTTGGAAAGCATAATAAAATTAGTCCGCCATCTTTAGAAGTCCGCCATATTGGATTTAGAGTGACGTCACTTCATTTTTCGAGTTATTCTCAGCAAGCCCTTTCATTTGATACCCATATTGTTGGAAAGCATAATAAAATTAGTCCGCCATCTTTAGAAGTCCGCCATATTGGATTTAGAGTGACGTCACTTTATTTTTCGAGTTATTCTCAGCAAGCCCTTTCATTTGATACCCATATTGTAGGAAAGCATAATAAAATTAGTCCGCCATCTTTAGAAGTCCGCCATATTGAATTTAGAGTGACGTCACCGATTTTCCCCAAAAAAATTACAAAAATTTCTAGTAAAAATAGATAGAGTAAAAACCGTCTTAAAAACTATATTATTATATAAAACAACATTATAAGAGATATATTCTTTTACGCATGCGCCGATGTTCCCCAAAAACAATAGGCCACTTCATATTTGCATATCAAACATCCTCCCAAAATTTGGTTTCAATCCGCTCATCCTTGGTGTCGGAATGATAAGAAATGTCAAAAGTGACGTTTGCTTCTGTCAAAGTATTAAGTTCTAATAATTAGTTATTCAAATTGTTAACTTAGAAGGCGTTGCATTTCAGAAATATTCGAAACGGCATCCGTTTTTGAACAAATGCTATCTTTTAATTTCATTATTGTCATAAATAAAATTATCGATCAATTTTATTTTAAGACTGAACATACGCAATAATTATATTACCATGTTATACCGTGCAACAGAGAGAGATAACCGAAAGATGTTTGCTATCGGTTATATCAGATTGAATTTATTTCTATATAAATGTGTATAAAAAAACTGATTGGGCGAATTCTGTTGTACAAAATTTATGTAAAATTTTCTCCTCTTTCGTTTAAGACAGGTTTCGAACCGATCTGATTTAAATTGAGCGAGTTATAAGCGAAAAACTTCGTTTTTTCTAAATTGCTCCCCTCTGGAGCAAAAATTCAAAAATCGGGCGACGTTAGGATCTAAGTTACCCGGAGACAAATCGAACAAAAAAAAGTTTTTTAAAATCGGTTAAGTCGTTTGGGCTGTACGCTGGATACAAAAAGCGTGACTCACAGATTCACAGACAAAGCGAGTACATATAGGCGCTTTAGCTTACGCTATTCGCGCCTAAAAAGCGTGGGGCGCTCGATGTACGAAAATGTGGAACAAAGCGCCCCATGCCTTTTTCACAATAATACTAGTATTTTTTATTCATTATTGTTTTAAGCTTATTTTAATAAAATTATTTTTTACTTTTAAGTTCGATATAAAGCGTGTTTTTTAGTTTTTTTTAAACTATATTTTTTTGTATAAATCCCTCCTCAGTCGTCGAGCATCTGTAATCTACAATCAAACAACTACCTAGGTACCTAGTATTTATTTGTATGTACTTGGCTGAGAATTTTTATTTTATTGCTCCTCATGTTGAAAAATGTTTTTAAAACATTGTGAAATAGATTATTCCACGCAGGACATTCAATTTTAATTAAAGAAACGTTCCACATAAATCGCAATGTCTGATAGCATTCTTGCTGAATGGAACAGTGACGAGTGGACCCTATTATTAATCAGCGTTTCGGAGTGTATTTTATTTTGAGTTTTGGGTATTGTCTCGTCAAAACGAGATTTAGAAATAACAATTTCAAAGAAAAAAATTTACCTTCGAAAGGTGTAAAGCTTCGACAATACAACCAACGGAAGGTAGAAAATATTCGTTGCATATAACTGCCAAAAGTGTAAAACAATAAATACAACATATTATATGTAATATTATAGCGCCATGCAGTTTCTGTTTTTCTGTGAATAAATCTTCCGGAAAGTCGCCTGACGAATTGCCACTGTCACATTCGTTTATAATATCGTAAGTCTCACGAAAAAGTCGATAAAAGAATCCTTTAAAACCAAATCCGGGATCAAGTATATCATTTTTTAATCGTGAAGAAGTGCTCAACTCAATATTTTTTTCAGTAGTTTCACTATTCAAATCCAAATTTTGCGCCAAATTTATTGACATAAATTGTATTTCGATCGATTTGGCATGTTTGTTTGAATCCTGATTATTTGAAGTAGTATTTTCTGAGCTGATTTCTTCAGGTTTTAATGTAATTTGATTGACTTTTGAAGCAACGTTATTTTTTGCAGTGAAATAGCTTTCATATGTTTTATTTTTGGTTGTGATAATTTGTTGTGAAAATTCAGTAATTTTTTTGAATATTGTTTTATTATCAGATTTATTATTTTTTAAAGCTTTATAAAAATAGTTTATAAACTTGCGTAAAGATTCGTTATCGTTTGTAAATTTTACTGTTTTTGCTTCATCAGGTACTTTATTTTCCTCAGAGAAATCTGTTGAACTTTTACTATCAGTCAATTTTTCGTGGAACGAATAATTCTTTTCGTAAGAACTATTTTTTAGTTCAAGAGACGATAAAGAATTTGGAGTGGTTATATCGAGAGAACTCAATATTTTTTCAATGACATTAATTTTCGTTGATTGATTATTTTCGTTATCTATTGGGTACGAATTTTCTGCTGAAAATAAAAATGTTAGATGTCAATTTTTTGGCACAAAGCACTTTAATTTGGAGAAAACTCAAAACTGCTTTGTATATTTGGTTTAAGTTATCACAATGGAAAGGTTGAGCTATTAAAGCAGTCATATTTCTTAACATTCTGTTGAAAAAAAAAAAAATTGCATTAATAAAACTCGATTTTGGAGCAACAGAACGACATATTACAATATATAAGAAGCTGGAAGAAATTAAACTTCAAATACTGGCTTGATTTTTATTTAATTTCGTCCCGCAACCGTCATTTTTGTATTATTAGAAAACCCACCAATCCCGTGTCTGACGAATAATTAGGATCCTATTTAAAAAAAAGTACACTCACCTGCGTTTAGATTTCGTATCCATAGTGCACTCACTGTCATAAACAAAATTAATTTAACCATTCTATTATTTGAGATTAAAAAATGTGATATTTATTTTAATTGGAAATGAATTTTTAAAATGTGTAAAACTTTTTCACTTCAAATTTAAAAAAAAGAACAATAAAATAAGTAAACTTTTATCAATGCATTTTGAGAAATGTTTACTAGATTATTGTCTGACAATGTCTACCAATAATTAAAACACGAGAATAAATAAATTTATACACAAACACTAATTTTTATCGTTTATAATTTTCAAGTATTTATGTCATAGTTTAGCCGTAAGTTTTTTTTCATTATGCTTTTAATGTAGTCGTGACGTAGGATATTTTGTACATAATTCTAAAAAAAACGATTTTTAAAATTAGTAAATCAATTTACATAAATTGTCAATTTACATAAACTGTCAATTTAAGTTAAAGTTCATTGTCTCGACAAGAACTAAATTAGTGACTATACTATTTCTAGGGAACACGCTCAAAATTTATATGAGATAAGAAATTGAAAAACAAATCGTGTTCAAACTTTATTCTTGCATAATTAAAAAATGCTTTATAAGCGTTTCAAAGCAAGAAATAATAACCAAGTTGTATTATATTTTCTACTAGTGGCCCGGTCCGGATTCGCCCGGATTTGTAGATTGCCTACCAAAGATATTATATGCTGCATAGAACTTTCTTATAGAATAATAGCCGTATTTGCAGGGCGGTGTCATATATTAATTATTACTATTGAGGCGAAACGCGACAGCCCCACCGTATTACAATTTTGCCTCACGGGGCTGAGCCCCGTTCGGAAACGATAGCAGTAATAGAGCCTTTGACTCCACCATATTCCGAGCTAATTTTCTAATTTTTCTTTCCGTAAAAAGCTTATTCGGACTATCACGAACATTAATAAAAAAAATAAAGGCAAATCGGTCCAGTCGTTCTCAAGTGATGCGCTTACCAACTAACAGCATTTCAATTTTATTTATATAGATAGATACGTCATGACGTTTCGAAGCGAACGTGTTTTTGTGTGTTTAAATAGATGCCAAGATTTTTATGTTACAATTTTTTGAACACTTAATATTTTCTTCGTGAAAATTGTGAAATACTTCAAAGAAACTATATAGGTAATGATTTTAGATTTTATTGAAATAAATTATCATTAAATTCTTTCGAGATTTTTTTTTCGTTTGAATGAACATAAAATGCAGTTATCTATAAATATTGAAGAAAATATTTCGCATCTACTCAAATTATCTATATTGCAATGTCTAATAAAATTCTTGAATTTCTTTCATTAAGATTTTTTAATCTTTTCTAAGAACCGTGGGTTAAGTCGTATAGAATTGAGAAACTTTTAAATTGTTATCTTATCGGTCTTAATTATATTGTTCTGGCAAACGACAAAACAATAAACAAGAAGTAAGTTGTGGAATCCCGAGGGAAAAATAAAAAAATATTACATCAGACTTATTGCGCACTTACTAGCGGCCACATTGTCCACGACCACTGAGAAATGTAAATGGTAAATTAGATTAGCTAAGGTGCCTATATGCCTATAGCCTACCAAATTATTTTATTTAGTGGTGACTGCGGGCGTACACCAATTTTTTTAACGGAATCGCCGAATAGCATACGACAATAGATTCTATCTACACTAGTAACAAAAATTAAAGGATATAAAAAAAAATCTAAATTTTTGGGTAATATTCAACGAGCTGTAACTCCGAGGGAAATGATTGTACAGAAAATAAAAAAAAAGCAAATTATAGCTCCAAGTATCTAGTTTTCAGGTATGACCATGAATTTTTTTTTTATGTTTTAGTCTGGAGAAATTTTAAAGAAACTACCAAAAAAAAAATTTTCCAAATTTTTTCTTGTCTAAAAAAAGGTATACGGACTTCAAAAAATTTTTTTCCATCATTCCACTAGAAAACTCTCGTAGAAAATTTAATTCCCTTTAATTTGATGTACTCATGAAGCCTGTACGATGATTTGCCGCAGAGTTATCGTCAATCAAAGCCAAAAGCATCTTTTTAACTTTAATAATCAATAACTCTGGAAATAATGATCGTATAGAAAATCGATGGGGGGTTTTGAAAACTTCACAATATTCCCTATAAGAGACTGTGAATGGCTATTGACGAAAAAATTTTTTTCGAAGCAAAAATCTTGATTGAAAAAAGGATAAAAATTTGCGTAATTAAGGATATTTGGATAAATTGGTATAACTTTGGATAAAATGGATGAACGAAGGATATCGTCAGTAATTTTTTAACCTTAAAGTGTCCTGAAAAATCCCTGAAAAATTCAAAACGATGCGATTTTTTTTTCTTAGTGCCCCGAAGCTTCAAATTCACGTTTAGTGTGAAGAAAACCCGACATCCACTGGGGGGTATATCGATTTTTTTTATTGATTTTTTAAGTTGACATTTAAAACTAAGGCAGTTGCAGTGGTAAAAAAAATCCAGTTAATTTTTTTTGACAATAATGAAGCATTCTGAAGACGTTAACAAAAAAAAAATTTGAAAAAAAAATTTTCGAAAAAAAAATTTTTGAAAAAAATTAAATTTTTTTTTTAAATTTTTAACAAACACGATTTTTTCGATCGAAAAAAAAAGATTATCGATAAAAAAAATTTTTTTTCATTGAAAAAATGAATAAAAATTGAAAAATTGCCCATAATAATGATTTTTGCAAAAACAATAAATTTGAAGTTTCGGGGCACTAAGAAAAAAAAATCGCATCGTTTTGATTTTTTCAGGGATTTTTCAGGACACTTTAAGGTTGAAAAATTACTGACGATATCCTTCGTTCATCCATTTTATCCAAAGTTATACCAATTTATCCAAATATCCTTAATTACGCAAATTTTTATCCTTTTTTCAATCAAGAATTTTGCTTCGAAAAAAATTTTTTCGTCAATAGCCATTCACAGTCTCTTATAGGGAATATTGTGAAGTTTTCAAAACCCCCCATCGATTTTCTATACGATCATTATTTCCAGAGTTATTGATTATTAAAGTTAAAAAGATGCTTTTGGCTTTGATTGACGATAACTCTGCGGCAAATCATCGTACAGGCTTCATGAGTACATCAAATTAAAGGGCATTAAATTTTCTACGAGAGTTTTCTAGTGGAATGATGGAAAAAAATTTTTTGAAGTCCGTATACCTTTTTTTAGACAAGAAAAAATTTGGAAAATTTTTTTTTTGGTAGTTTCTTTAAAATTTCTCCAGACTAAAACATAAAAAAAAAAATTCATGGTCATACCTGAAAACTAGATACTTGGAGCTATAATTTGCTTTTTTTTTATTTTCTGTACAATCATTTCCCTCGGAGTTACAGCTCGTTGAATATTACCCAAAAATTTAGATTTTTTTTTATATCCTTTAATTTTTGTTACTAGTGTATATTACATAATATCGTAGCTCGTAATGGGTTATAATACGGCAAGATGTAACATTATGTTCAATACGAACGCTAGCGAGTTTTAACACTCACACGAGTCATAAAACCATTACACACGAGAAATATATAATATTTTTAGCACTTATCTTCTATAAAATAGCTGCGTTTCACTTCATTTTCAAAATGTTTGATAGTTAACTTTTGAATATTCGTCACTATTATTTGTAGATTATAAAAAAAATGCTGACAAAAAATGCTTACTATAAAATTGGTATACCTCAATCAGCTTGTTTTACTTTACCGAACTAGTGCGAAATAGGTCATTTTACATGTCTCTGTGTAAATCTGTTATTTTACGGGGGATAGTGCAGTGGTACAGTTTCAGTAACATCTGATCAATTACATAACATAACAAATTATAAAGAATTTTTTTTCTGTTTGTGTCAACATAATGTTTGCTTAATAATTATAGGATAGAAAAACGACAAATTTATAAATAAATATTGAACAAAATCTGAGGATTTTTAATTAATTTCGACAACAAACATATTTTAAGAAACGTGGAAATTTTATTTGTAATATACTCATATAAGAACGCATATAAAATAACTGTCAATATGATAAATGAAAACCAGAAATTCCATTATCACGTAGACTAATGAAACTTAAGGTTATACAGAGTGGTTCAAAATGATGAGAAATGTGGAGAGCAAGCAACATGCGTTTTCATAATCAGTACGGTTTCCTGAACTGGTTCCAGCAAAAAGTTGAATTCGGAACGACAGCATCGGTTCCATCAGCTTTAATTGTTTATCAAAATATTTATAACTAAGCTTTACTTTAATCTATTTAAAATATATGATCACAATCTAAGGTTATTATCGGATTTTCGGACAATGCGTTCTGCGCAAGCCAGCATATTTTTTATAAGCTAAAATTTGATCAAAATGCGCTGAGAAATGTTGTTTCGAAGTAGAAACTTTAAAAAAATATCGTTTCCATCAATCGATTACTTTTTACAAAGATCGATTTAAATTTCTATGATGCTTTTCTTATAAAGAAATCTATAAAGGTCGCTGTCAAACTGGATTTTTTTGACAATTCTTTCTACAACCTATTATCCAGCATTACTGTTTAGAAGCTGAACATAATTTCTTGTAGGGCCAAATCTGCATGGGGAGAAAAAATACCGTTCGTGATGAATAAAAATTGCAATGATTCCTAATAACAAATCTTAAAATCTTATTATTATTATTTATTTATTTGTCCCAAGTTTAAATTAAAAAAAAAAATAAACATTACCTTTGTAAGAATTAATATTTTTGTGTTTCAAAATCACGAAACGTTCATTAATATATTTGCACTTACATTCTTTCAGTGTGATTTATTTACCTCGAAGATTAATTTTAAAAAAACTATATTTTAATAATAAAAATGTGGTCAAGTCAATAATAAGGATAATAAATATTTATTGGCGTAATACAACGAGAACTTTTTCATTGTGTTTTCGCAAACTGAAGTAATAAGTATTATTATGAAAATTATTGTGCACATAAATTTAATTTTTCTTCAATTTATTCGAATTTCTCATTAACTCGTGTGATGTGTATTTTCCAGGTTAACAACTGGTCACTTCGACATGTCTTAATAAACTGCCAAAATTGATAAGTTTGTTACAGTTAATAAAAAAATATGCTGATAATTATAACAATACAACTAACTAGAGCTGTTATCAACCAAGTGTGAAATTGTTATACAAGGCTATTTATTCATCTCTTTTTTAATTTCGGCGCTACTGTAAGCATAGGTACAGTGAATCATCATGATATATTAATACGTTAAGGTTAAGATGTTTGCCTCCCTTTTTAGAACAAAACCACACAATTTCTCCACATAAATTATATATGCTTTTACAAATAATTACTTGCTCTACTGACATCGACAACTAAAAAATTTATTATTGCTTTTGTTTTTGTAAATTAATTAATTAACAGCAACGCTGAACAACGTCTGCCATCTGACGGCTTTAATTTTGAAACAGCGAGCAACGCTGAACAACGTCACAGTAATGCTGCATAATGCCATCTGACGGCTTAGCTCAACGCTTTTGCTACTTGCGCCTCTATATGACAATTTTAGTAAAATATTTCTTCGATCTGTCAGCTGAGCTTCATATTGTAATACAACAAAAAGAAGAACGTTATAAGCACTAAGCAGTGTGCAAAATTAGAAACGAATGGAATACCTGCAATCATATTTAAAAAATAATTTTGTAAAGTGATAATTATTATACTTATTTAGTGCGAATAATTCGCACAGGTCACTCTAGTTTCTTTTATTATTTTAACACCGTAGCTCAAACAGACAACACCGTTTTAAACTGTACATGCCACAATTGAGTCCACTCACTGGGCTATGATCTGAACCTAGGGGTAGCAGATGTTTGGGGGTGGCAAGTTTATTTTTTTTTAACGAGAAATTTATGTAATGTCGAAAGACATTTAAATTTTTTCAGACGAATATTAAACCAAAGTCAACTTGTTAAATATGTCGCTGTATTCAGAAAAAAAATCTCAAATTAAAAAAATATAGGTGAGCATATGATAAAAAGTTGAGTATCACTTGACATCAAAGTTAATGTGGAAAAAAATATAGAATTAGGATCCTTTTTGTAGTATTCCCGGAATTATTTGTTACTTTTTTTTATTGAAATTGGTTTGAGGCGTTTTTAGGAAACATTATGTATATCATGTGTACCAGTGTAATATTTTATTATAATATAGAATATCGTATAAATTTTGACCGTTCGAAATTAGAATGTATCCTAAGTGTATATACTTATCGTGTGTTCAACAATACAAGAGCTTTTAACGGTCAAGCTAATAAGTACATTCAGTGGCGAATATATAAGCCATTTTGAGTAGCCAATTAACGATTTTGTTTAGTAACGCGAGTACACCAAAGGCACAAGTACGGAAAAAAACGTCGAATATGCTTTACATTCTCTTTAGATACGTACTCTCTCATCTTATTGCGAACATAACATTTAATATATATTTATAATATGGGCAAAAATAAATTATTAACAAATTTTCTATATATTTATTTTTAGAAGTTGTCAGTTGAGCAGTATTCGCCCTTCAACGACTACTGTTTAACAGCCTTTTGTATTTATTTTTTTCAAGCGACAAGTGGTAAAAAGATATGTTTTTTAATCGAAACTATAAAAAAGAGATGTAATTTTTCCCGTTTTCAATAATTATTTTTAATTGACATTCAAAAAATTAAATCTAGAGTTTTAAAAAAATATCAAATTCAGGCCATCTCTTGAGGAAACTTATAAAGCTTAACCTTTAAAATCGTGTCGCTATCCTCCATTATTTACTTCTACCCTCCTATTATATATTTCTGAAAAGTTGGCGACTGGCCCAGAACTGGTTCCTAATCCTGATTTAACAAAAAGAAGTAGCAAACGTCAAAGCAACGTATATAAATTTTGTCATTAGTGTATTTAGTTTAAATATTGATTGAAAATGGGTTCAACTAATAAGAAAAGTAAAAATAAAGAAAAAGAAGGCAAAAAACGACATCACAGAAGTAGAAGCAGTTCTGTTGAGCTTGTTAAAGCGAAAGATAAACATCGCCATCACAAGAGACACCATAAAGACAAACGTCATAAATCAAGACATCATGGATATGAGAGTGAAGGTAAGATACCGTTTTATCAATTTTTTTTTGAAGTAATTGGGCATTTTAAGGTTGATTGATCTCATCTTTTTTTATGACTCGAATATTATTTGTAAGGCGACATATTTATCAGTCAGGTGTCTCGTAATGACCTATTTAATCAGTCACCAATTGCAAAGAAATGTTACCCTTAAAATGTTTGGTTACTTTGATATAAGTTTGAATTCTATCATTGGTTTCTTTGATTGATTGATTTCAGAGCCTTGATTTTTGAGGCACTATTGAAGAAACTTCAACTATCCAATTGGTAAGTAAGCCAGTAACTACAATTTGCGCAAAAATTGGATGGATATTGTTTTGGTAATTATACTGTGACAAAAACTACACAATATTTGAAACAATCAAATGTTGTTTGCTCTTATTTTAAAATAATAGTGAATGTGGCTAACCGTGAATGTTTCCATTAAAAAAAAATACTTATCAGGCGGACGCCATAGCAGACACCGGTGACTATTTTGAAAAGTCCCACCAGGCCGCATTGAACACCGGTGTCCGCTATAATGCCCATTATGGTATCAAGTCATGGTCACCAACTAGAAGAGCAATCTGAGCCTAGTGCCAATTCATATTTTCAATTTATTCACAATTCAATTTATACTTTAACCAATTCTCATATTAAAATCAGAAAATTGGGAATCTAATAATACCATAGCTTTATTTATAGGGGCTTCGTAATCACTTGGAACCCTTATTCGTCATATCTATCCGTTTGTATACCACGGGCCTGTAATTCTTTCATTTTTATATTGTTAGTTCCTGTTAGATGAACCTGGAACTATTGATAATTTTTTGCACTACCTGTGCTAAAAAAACATGGCCATTTAGCCCAACTTTGAATATAATTAATTTTTTTAGCACAACAGTATAATATTTGTTTGTTGAATTCGTTGTCAAATAAATTTTACAACTTTTTCTCAGTTTTCAATTAACATTGCCTTTTGATAACATGTTATGACTTTAATGAATTTAAAATTAATACTAATTTTTTTACGAATCAAAAGATAGTAAACTCTTAGTACACTGCACTTATGATAAAGTGCGTTAAAAAAGTATAGTTGCAAAATATTTTCTATTTTACCTACTTCAAAAAATTTACATGATCTCCGTACATGTTGTACATTTTGTTTACATTTTTATGATTTTCAAACTTTGAATAGGTTTTGGAAAACATTTTTGCATTCCTAAGATTTATATATTAAAGTACCTTTAGTTATTTAAATAAGGTTTAAAACACGATAGACAGAATGTAATTTTTGTTCCCAGGTTCAGATGTTGTCCCGCCATCTCCACCAAATATTGTTCATTCATACGAATCACCACCTCCGCCACCAACAATAACAATCCGTGACGATAGCAGCGATGAAGAATTGTTATCTGCTCAGCAACCGGTTCAGAAACATTCAGAACGCCGCCACCGACATCATCGAAAAGCTCCATCTCCGTCACCAGAACGTATTGTCAGCCACCACAATAAAATTTCACTTTCACCCGAGAGAAGCGGAAATCATCGCATTAGAATTTCACCATCCCCAGACAAAGGAGGAAATCACAGAAATAGATATTCACCGTCACCTGACGCCGGTGGCAATCAGCACAGATATTCGCCATTAACTCATCGAGATTATGTCTCATTATCACCAGACGGCAGGGGGAAAGGCAGTAGTCATCGCAATAAGATATCACCGTCTCCAGAAAAAGGTGGCGGTGCTGCAGAATCACTTTCAATACAGGAAACTAACAAATTACGCGCGAAACTTGGACTTAAACCGCTACAAGACACTAAATCTACTCCGTCAGGTCCTTCTGGTGATGGCAAGAAAAAAGATGACTTGGGTGAGTTCTATCATAAACCGGCTGACAACATTTCTAGTAAAACGGCACAAGAAAAATTAAAACGTCGGTTGGCTGAGAAAAGAGAAAGAAGAGAAATAGAACATAAGTTAGCGCGCGTTAAAACTCTAGGTGAATCGGACAGTGACGATGATACATCAGCATGGGTTGAAAGAAATCGAAGAATACAACAAGAAAAAGAACAAGCCGCCAAAAGGGTAAGATTACTTTAATACCTTTTACAGTTGAACTCTACTCTGCAGAGTTTTGTTTATCATAATTAATAGTTGCTTCTTGTAATTAGTGATGTGCCAGATCGTTAAAAATGTATATCCGCGGATAAGGATCTGAATACGGATTTTTGGTTTCAAGATCCGCGGATACGTATACGGATCTTAACTTTCTTAGAGTACGCGGCGGTAAATATTGCACATCGATCTTTGGAAAGAGACTATCTGTTATGGGAAAAAGTTATTGACCTCTTTAAGAGTTAACTCTCATAACAGATTGTCTCTTTCCAAAGATCGATGTGCAATATTTCATTATAAAGATAGTTTTTTATTAGTACCCTTGAGTTATGTACTATTGGTATGGTACTCACTACGATAAATGTTTGCAATATAAAGGTGCCAAATACGATTTAAAAAAATAAAAAATAATCTGAATGGAATTTAACAGGTTTTCATTATTACCTAATCACCTATATATATAACATTTCATCTATGAATTGAAAATTAATAAGGTAAAATATCCGTAAAAGATCCGCCAAAAATTAATGGATACGGATCTTTCTTCTCCCTCGGATATCCGCGGATACGGATACGGATATCCGGCACATCACTACTTGTAATACAATATTTTCTTTTGAATATTAATGCTTATGTGTTCTTTTTAAAATAAATAGCCGTTTTTGTGTAGTTTCATAATAAAACTACATTGTCTAATATTGTATTTCTGAAATAACAGGCGCGCATGCTCGAGGAACTAGATGCTGAGTTAGGTGTGGGCGCTTTGGTCGAGCAGGCAACAAAAGAGCAGCGCAGTAAGGCATATACAGAGCGACATCTTAAAGGTCTGACTGTGGAACACGATATGGACGAATTTCAAGAAGGCACCACTACAATACTAACGCTCAAAGACCATGGAGTTTTGGATGAAGACGATGACACTTTGATTAATGTCAACTTGCTCGATGATGAACGATACAAAAAGGTTAAACTCACATTTTGTAACGTCAATTGATTTTAATTTTATTTTTATTAATTGCGAGTTTTAATCTGTTTATATTTTACAGAGTTTAGAAAGAAAGAAACAAAAGCCTGATTACAATCCGTTTGATGATGTTGATCAATTTGATGAATTCGGGCAACTCCGTGAAAAGGCATTGTTATCGAAATATGATGAGGAAATTGATGGTGAAAAAAAGAAGAGTTTTGCCATTGGTAGTGATATAGTTGCTGAAAGACGGCGTCAAAAAGCTTTGATGGCAGTGAAAGATAAATTAGCTAACAAAAGAATTGAATCGCTGGATCTACCTCAGTTGAAATTAGCTTCTGAGTATTATACTGAAGAAGAAATGACAAAATTTAAGAAGCCGAAGCGAAAAGTATGCAAAATTTTTTTTTTTTATTAATTTGTCATGATTACTTTTGGATGACTATATGCTTTTATTATTTTTAGGTGAAGGGGCGTAAAATGCGCGAAAAAGGAAAAATGTTAAAAGCAGATGACCTTGAAGTTTTAGCATCAACCAGCAATGAAAACGATTATCTTCGAGATTTGGGGTCGCGTCGCAAAAAACAAAACAGTGCTTTTGTGGATATTGACGATACTTCACGTGAGTAAAATAAATTTAAATATTGATGTTTGAAACAATAATAATAATAATTTTTTGTTATTGCAGCGGTGACCGTAAATCCAGATGAATTCAAAGCTGAAATAGAAAATGAAGATGCAGACACTGAATTGGAATTGGCGCTAAGGCGAGCGAGACGTTTGAGAACGCAAAACATATTAACTACTCCAAAATTGCCAGAAATAAAGCCTGAACCTGTTGTTAAAGAAGAGCCAATGGATCAAGATAACGCTGGGAATATCGTGCTCAATGCAACTGCAGAATTCTGCCGAACTTTGGGTGATATACCAACGTATGGTCGCGCTGGAAACAGAGATGAAGATGAAGAATTGCTTGTAAGTTGCATGAAATTTTGAAATAATTGTAGCGTTTATCATAAACAGCTTTTGTACCAAACTATGCAGTGAAATGGATGTACTGTGAGATTTTAAAGTATTTTTGTTTTTCTTATAGGAATTCGAAAACGATTTGAACGGAGTACAAAAAATGGATCTAGAAGATGAAGATTTCGGAGGACGTAGTGGTGCATGGAATACAGTAGAGCTGGAAACATCGAATGGCAGGTCGGCGTTGGACCCTGTTCAGTCGCTAAATCCAGAACCAATCTTGGATGAAGAACCCGATGTTAGCAGAGGTGTGGGTGCTGCATTGAAACTCGCAATGAGTAAAGGCTATTTAGATAAAGAAGACACTAACCGACCTTCAACATCGCGATTAGCTCATTTACAAGCGAAAAATTATTCTATTGAAGATAAAACGCATGGGTAAGCACTAATTAAACTGTCTGTTATATAATGTTATATTATTATGCATCTAACTTGTAATAGTAATTTATTGTTTTTTTTTTTTTTTTTTTATGCAGAGATGATGATAAATTCGGCAGGCGCGATCGGTATTCGGGACCCGTAATGGATTTCAAAGAGAAGGATGGTTTTAAACCAAATGTTAAACTTGATTACATCGACGATGAAGGACATGTGCTAAATGCTAAAGAAGCTTTTCGCTATTTGTCACACAAGTTTCATGGAAAAGGACCGGGCAAAAATAAGATTGAGAAAAGGATAAAGAAGAATGAACAAGAAGCGGTTAGTATTCTGTACAAAAGCATAAAAATTTGATTTTCGTTTTTCTAATGTTTTGTTTCTTTTTTAGCTTATGAAAAAGATGAGTTCGACCGATACTCCTCTTGGTACTCTTGGAATGCTCACTTCAAAGCAGAAAGAAACACAGTCTCCGTTCATCGTTCTTTCGGGCAGTAAACATACAAATTCGTAAGTAAAAATATTTTATGTTTATTTTTGTACAGACGAAAATATATTAATTACTTTCTTTTTCTATGTTTCAGGACAACTATATCAAAAACTAAACATTAGTTTTGATTGTTTCTCTTCCATGAAAACACGTATTTCAGCTTAAATAATACTGGATCCAAATTGAAATTTACACTGTTTTATTAGTATGTGTATTAGATTGTAAAAAATAAATTAAAAACAAACACCAAACAAAAGGTTTGATTTCATTGATTTCGCAGATATATTAATTATTTAAAACTATCAAGATGTAATTTTTAGTGATCTTAGCAAAATCAGTTTATGAAAATCAATTGTATTTTTTCTTATTAATGATCATTTATGGTTGTTATTAGTGATGTGCCGGATATCCGTATCCGCGGATATCCGAGGGAGAAGAAAGATCCGTTATCCGTTAGTTTTATGGCGGATCTTTTACCTTATTAATTTTGAATTCATAGATGAAATTTTATATATATAGGTGATTAAGTAATAATGAAAAACTTAAATTCCGTTCAGATTATTTTTTATTTCTTAAAATCGTATTTGGCACCTTTATATTGCAAAAATTTATCGTAGTGAGTACCATACCAATAGTACATAACTCAAAGGTACTAATAAAAAACTATCTTTATAATGAGATATTGCACATCGATCTTTGGAAAGAGACAATCTGTTATGAGAGTTAACTCTTAAAGAAGTCAATAACTTTTTCCCATAACAGATAGTCTCTTTCCAAAAGTCGATGTGCAATATTTACCGCTGCGTACTCTAAGAAAGTTAAGATCCGTATCCGCGGATCTTGAACCAAATATCCGTATTCCGATCCGTATCCGCGGATATGCATTTTTAACGTTCCGGCACATCACTAGTTGTTATCACTAATTTTATTTTGTAGCATTACTTTGATAAATACTGTTGTGTTACGCTTTCATAAATTTTTTGTTAATAGTGTTAATAAAATAATTTTACTGATTCTATTTCAAGTTTATTACAAAAAGTTCCGATTGTCTCATATCTAAGTATACTAACTTTATGGCCCGGCTTCGCCCGAGTAGATTTTAGTTTGGCAACAATTAAAAGTAACAAATTCCCTGTATCTCTAGTGAGTATACTAATTAAGCTCGAAAATCCCTAACTCGCTTTAAATTTTCTCAACCACTCATCCCTTTTTGGTTTTACTTATGGAGGCTACCCTCCATAGTTTTACTGTAATAATACGCTTAGGGGAGGGAGGGGGAATGGCGCTCACCTCTGTAACTCTGTCAAAAAGGAACGTAGCAACACGTCGCGTCGCTTGAAGCGCGAGGGGAGGGGGCCTCTAATAGACAAGGATGCAAACGGACAGTCAGCTCGCGTCATTCGACCGTGAAGAGCGTTTCTTCGTTTGCGGCCGCTCTGATCTAATTTTTAATTAGGTGCTGAACAAGTTAAGTTACTGGGCTCGCTATACTATGGACTCAGTGTTGCAGATTTGCGTAAACTTGTTTATAAATTTGCTGAGCGCAACAATATCAAAAACAATTTTGATCAAAGCAGCAAAACAGCGGGATTGGATTGGGTACGCCTCTTTATGAGACCCTCAGCGGCATTACCCAAAGTCAGAGGCAATGCCGCTCAAACATATTTTTTTAATAATTTTTTCCTACTACCAGTAGGTGAAAGATATATGCTTTTGTTGTTAAATTGTTGATTACTCGATAATTAAAGACTTTGTTACTCTTCTTAATTTTGATTTATGATAAATAATTTAAGCAATACACCATGTTTTCCTTTAGTGAACGCCATTCCCCCGTCCTACCCTATATCATTGAGGAAAGGGGATTATACACAGTAAAAGAATTCTTCAAATTAATTTCTGTTTTTCTTAACTGACGAGCCATGCGGAACCGCTCCCTAATTCTGAGTTTTTGACAGCTAGTACACATCCAAAGTTCATTAAAGGGGGGTTATAGTAATTGATGTACTAAGTTCATAACAATTTTTATTTATTTGTTGAAAAATTAATAGTCACATTGTTTTGATAAAACAATTTTTTTGAGCTAATACTAATTAATTAATTAGTCAATTCTTCATCACTAAGATTATCATCTGTTTCATTTTCATTTTCTTCTCTATAAAGTTCTTTGAAAACTTGAAATTCTTCTATTGATACATTTGCTTCTGTTTCCGAAAGAAATTGTTCATCATCTTTGACTGTAATTGCTGATAATTTTGGATTTTTATTCAAAATTGGATTATCGGACACATCTTTTCTTTTCGGAGTTTTATATATACCAATACGCTCCAGAAATACATGTCTACATTGTAAATCTTCGTGCGTCAATTCAAACACGTTAGACTTATATATTTCAGAAGCTTCTAATTTCATTACTGTTGTTACATAGTCAATTGTTGATCTAACTTGGCTCCAATTTTTAAACATTACACTCGGATTATTATAAATTAATTTATAAACATTTTCTTCAGTGAATAGTAAACTAGTCAATACGGGAATACGTTTCCGTATGCTATTAATTGGAACATCTAATAAGTAAGGATATGTCGTTAATAAATCAAGTAAATTCGGCTCTCCAAATTGACAACATCTCCAGTTTTCAATTGACATTCCTAAATAACTTTCCGTTCGTTTTAAAAGTACGGGATAATCGTTAACCTACAAAAATAAGCTTATTTTAATAATCTATTTAAAAATGCACAAAAGAAAATCAATGTCTTCAGAACATCGATGCTTTATTTCTAGTCTTCTGGCATTGTTCAAAATTTACAAACATCCATAGATGTTGAAGTTTGTTTAATAATATTTCAGAAAAGAAAACTCGTAAGTTTGCTGGTATGAACATTTATGGGATTCAATCAGTAGGTAGCAGATATGTGATCTGTGTGTACCTTCAATAATCAATAGGGCTCAGCAGTCGCAGGTATAAAGAAAACTTATTGTTGGTCAAAAGACTTTTTATCTATGGTTTTGAGATCTTTAATTGTAGACCCAAAATCAAGTTCAAATGGCCCCATAAATTAATCAACAAACACGTAGGTCTGTCAACAAAGTACAAACGCTCCATAGCTGATGAAACCACCAGAATTGATTGTACCAACAATTACACTTGAATAGTAAATAATATAAGATATTAAAATACTTGCCATTCTTAAACAGTGTTTTGGCAAAAATCCTTCATTTTCAAGTGTTGTAAAACAATGTTTCCACTGATTTAAACTACATTGTTGTAATTCTGGCGACTTCTGTACAACAGAACTAAGATAGCTACGGTCGACCTTCAAAAGAGTTGCTGCTTCATCCACAGAAAAATTAGATGACACGGCTGTATTTAAAAGTCTAGTTATATATTGAGTTCTTGACGTAATTTGAGATACATTTTTTATTAATTTCTGGACAACGAACATTTTGAAGTTTATAAAATAGTTTCTCTTAAATTACTTCAGTGCCATCTATTTTTAAAGTGATATACATTCAGATATATCATTTAATCAGTGCAAAATAAGCTATATTTCAATAGTTTATTGTCCTTCTGTTTGTATAATTTTTTAAAAATTATCATCCAGCGGCGACTAAAGGACCTAAAAAAGCATTAAATTTTTTAATTAAACGTGTGTCAGTGTTTTCTGTGACAGGTTAAAATTTTTAAGTCGAAATGGACAGCGACCCAAGAACTGTTTGGTGTGGAAACTTACCAGAAGAAATAACGGAAGAATTGTTATATGAACTATTTTTGCAGGTAATTTTTAATAACTAGTAACAACACGACTTGAACTTTTGATAACAACACCCACAAGTTTGGTTATGATTACCGTGCGTCAAACAAGATTATCCATCTTTGTTTGTAAACATCAATATGAGAATTAAATGTTTTGTACAGTAATTAATTAGTACAACATTTTGTTAATTAATTGAAACTGTTACGTTATATTAATACAATTTAAAAAAATATTTATCAAAAATCAAATTTTATTTTTTATATGAATTTAGGAAGATTTTACAAAAATAAAATTGTGGAGTAGTTTAAAAACTGCAGCGTCAATAAAGCGCTTAAATGAATAAAGGTCTACTGCTGAATAAATTCAAAGGTTCTAGCTACTAGTTTTACGTCATAGTATAATATTCAAATCTTCATTTTTTTTATTTAGGCAGGTCCTGTGGAAAGAGTGTCAATTCCCAAAGAGTGCAACGGCCGATTTAAACCATTTGGCTTCATAACTTTTAAGCAAGAATGTTCAGTACCATATGCTCTTGACCTTTTACAAGGAACCACTTTGTTTGGTATGCAGTTACGAATGAAACCTAGATGTAATCAATCGCAGAGACGTCCAGATCCAATTTCAAATTCATATCAATCAGGAACTACGAATGCTACACCAATGACAGACCCTAGTTTTTTACAACCGATGATGTCCGCACAATTATTAAATAATCAAGCTAGACTTTCCAATACAACAGATAACTTAACTCAACACAGTTTAAGGGGCCAGTGGAATAGAAATCAAAATTCTACACAGAAAGTTGAAACTAAAGAGAAAAGTAATTACAATCATAATCGAAAGAATAACGATTCGAAATATTCTTCAAATAGAAATAATTTTAAGCCTTATGATAGGCTGAGACCAGATAATGAATATGACCGTAAAAGGGACAAGAAAAAACGAAAGATGGATAAATATTAGAGGTAATAGCACTGAATCAAATTCAACAGTAGATGGTAAATGAGTTGAAGACTATCATTACTGTCGTTTATATGAGACACTATTATTTTTGAAATATAATAAATTGTTGGAAAATGTTCGTTTCCAACCATCGCTTAAAGCGACAAATTTTACTGTTTAGAGATGTTGCCAAATTTCCAGAAAACTACACATTTTTTTCAATAAACAGGATTTTCCTTTAGTTCTTAATTTTTAGTTGTTGAAATGAAATTATCTTACAACTTTGATACAGTAGAGACGCGATAATCCGGACTAATTAAAACACAGCTGATCCGGATTATCAAAATGTCCGGATTACTGGATGTAATTTTAATTATCAAGAAAACAAACTAAAATGCGTGCTCAAAGGATTTATTCATACGTAAAAAATAAAACTTTTAATTTGTCAAGAATTTCGTTTTTTACTTGCAGTGATAAAGTAACGTGTGATCGTTTACGCGGCGCCATAGTGCGTTCTCTATGTAATTCTATCTGTTTGACAACGACTACATACAAACTAAAACCACCTAACTTCTTTCACTTCTCTGACAACAAATATGTATGTAACTGTTTGTAACACACCGCCGGCCAATAGTGTTGACGCAAATAGTGTCGGTACAGCTACTCAATAACTAAGTATCATGATCCGGATTACTGAAACTGGAAAAATCCGGACTACAATGTACATAATACTATCAAACGACTGTCCGAATTACCAAAGAATCCGGATTATGAAGGTTCGGATTAACGCGTCTCTACTGTATATTGATATGACGAGTAATAGGTATTACAAATTATTTTATTGTTATAAATAAATGTTTAGTAGTACTGAACAATCTTTTTTGCATTTTTCCTGTTTTTTAACCGACTTCAACAAAAAGGTGGAGGTTCTATGTTCGTCTGTATATTTTTATTTATTTATTTTTTTTTTTTATGTATGTTCACCGATTTCTCCGTCAATTATGGACCGATTTTCAAATTTTTTTTTATTCGAAAGAGTGCACCTCAGAGGTGGTCCCATCAGAACCAAGTCAGGATCTGATGGTGGAATCCGGAGAAATCGAGGGAAACTCAAATTTCAAAGACACACATCATGTTTTTTATGTATGTTCACCGATTTTTAGTGTTAGATTAACACTAAAAAGAGAAAAATAAAATATTTTTAACAAAAAAATTGAATCGACTTCACACTAAACAGTAAAAAATAATTGCGTATTGAAATGTTTTGGAGTCGGTGTAGTTCTCGGAATAGATTTCATTTTGGCTGACACCGACTCCAAAACATTTCAATACTACGCAATTATTTTTTACTTTTTAGTGTGAAGTCGGTTCAATTTTTTTGTTAAAAATATTTTATAGTTTACCAGTTTTGTACACAAAAATTGTCTCAAAACAACAATTTTTATCAAATTAAATATTGATTTCAAAGCCTTATACAGTATATATATATTCAGTGATATGAAAAGTATTGAGAAATTTTTTAAAAATAAGTTACGGGTGCTTCGAGGATACATTTTTCAAAAAAACGAGTACTGGTTACACAGTCAATTTTAAAATTCAAGTAATTTGGCCACAAGTCAGATGTCACAACTTCCAGCACTATTGACTATTGTGAGGGGGTAAAGTACCTCCCATAGTATAAACAACTAAGAATAATAAGAACAAACTTAAGTAAATATGCCATAAAATTAATACATGGTAAGTAATGATAATAGCTCTGTTCCAACCTGTCTGTGAACGGTAATATTGTCGTCATAGTCTTGTACAGTAGCTCAAAAACCGATACAGTTTCGTTTTGGCTACAGCGCAAGACTGTGACGATAATATGATCGTTCACAGAGAGGTTGGGACAGAGCTAATCCCTACTCAGTAAAATGGTCGAGTACCAGATAATAACCGAATCATCGGCGCACCCGCAATTTAATAATCATTTTAAATATAATGATTAGTATGCAGAATAGCAGTATGTCGATTTATTTTTTTAAATATATATTTCAGTATGTCGAATCCTAGTCTCCAAGAGATTAAATAAATTCCAAGCTGTAAAAGAATTATGTCCCAGTTAGTAACATCGTAGAAAAGAACTCGAAAAGTAACGTATGTTCCAATCACCAATCGTACAAATATAAATAATGAGGCGAATAGTATTTCGACTGTGATATACCTGTTGAAAATAAGAAAAATGATAATTATCGATCAAAAAATCAAATACAGTAATAGTTATCAGCAGAAGATAATATAACATACCGACAAAAAAAAAATTTTTACGCAACCGCACTGCAAAATTGAAAAAAAAAACAAAACAGAACAGAACAAAAAGGCGTGGCGATAGAACGGGAGTGTGTTTGATATCCGTTATTTTTTTTTAAATGTATTAAACACGCGAAAAACTATGAAAATCCGTCAAAAACACGTTCAAAATGTAATTCTTTAGAAATGTATGCTGGAAAATAATTACTATATTTTCTGATGGAATCTTATCGATTCCCAAAGGTTTCAGCGCAATTTTTTTTAAAGAATCGGTATATTTACAGAAAAGTATCGTCACGTCCAGCTTCGCGTAGGAACCATCGAATTTGAAGTAACGGATTAGTTATTTCCATCGCACCTAGCGCGCAAACCGCTTGACAACCAGATTTTTCCATCATCAAGATATGGTATAAGGCAACGCAACTATATGCATGATGAATTATATAAATTGTATGAGAATTATAGTAAACAAGGCACCATACAAAATCTATGATGAAATAACCAATACTTATAATGACCAACAATTTTTCTAATGGAGTTGTTTTTACATCTGCAAGACAATAATAATGCAAAAAAGTTGTGTTAAAAAGTATAAACAAAATTAGAATTTAAAAAAAAAATACAAACTTTTGCATTCAAGTATTCCTGGCTCAACAAAGCATTTCGGAAGTGCGAAAATAGTCATTATTATACCATGGACAAAACTAATGATTCGAGAATATGTTTCGACTTTTTTGTTTTTATATATACGCACAACTGATGTATAAAATGTACCCCAAATAGAAGCACTCACGAAAATGAGAAAGATTAAAAAATCATGCATGGTAAAAATATTTTTTTTCTATTATTACATCAAAATGTTATTTTGTTGACAAACCAATAATTTGATTGTAGTTTTGGCAATAATAACCAGTTCTTTAATTCTGACATATTATGTAATATCATGGAAAACATATAAACAGAAAACAAAAATTTTATCCACGGCCTTCTGAAATCTGAAACGGCTGTGTTGGGTAGTGATTTCTTAAAAAGGGTCTGTGTAGCGGCCGCCGCAGTGTTCACAAATTCTCTAAGCCCGAGTAATCCTAGCTGTTGGTGACTTTAATGAGAGAGAAAAATTGTTAATTGTTGTTGAACAACAATTAAGTGATGATATTTCGAATACTAACTTTTGACGCAATGTGTTACGTCATCAGGGTAAAATATTAACTAATGAATGACGTGCGAAATAGGTCTAGGCGTTCGTTTATTTGCCTTGTTTCCTGTTTAGTTAGAATCTAGAAACGCGATTCCGAACTGTGATATTGTTGACAACCGATAAATTACGTTTTTTAACAAATTCGTTCGGTAAGCTATTTTTACAATAATCTAGGTATTATAATAATTTATTTGCTAAAAATACACACGTTTAAAACAGGTGTGAGGTGGGTCAAATAATAACAAAAACAGTAAAAAATATTGAATAAATTATAAATAGTCTTGAAAATCAATTACATCTAACGACAGCTTCATTATAAATAATAAAAACTCGGGTCGCAGTGC
Organism: Xanthostigma xanthostigma; assembly: GCA_963575645.1. Taxonomy (NCBI): domain Eukaryota; kingdom Metazoa; phylum Arthropoda; class Insecta; order Raphidioptera; family Raphidiidae; genus Xanthostigma; species Xanthostigma xanthostigma. The sequence continues at coordinate 1,778,180 of OY754470.1, read as the reverse complement.
GAAACCCTGCCGACAATATAGTGTATTTGCTTTTATAGGCAGTGTGGCTCTATTGTATGAGCTTAACTTTGTTTTTGAACAAAATAAAAAAAATTACCCCTTAATACACCCCTTAAAACAACATTTTTTTAGTTAATTTTAATACTACATATCAATTCAACATCTGTACTAAATTATATACACCCTTCTATATGTAAATCTATATCAGTAAACTTGTGTTTTCATAAAATTTGTAAGTCCGGTCCTGTGGGGCCGATTTTTTTAAAATTTTAGCTGCACATTTTAATAATTACTAAAGGGTTAAATTTCAATTTTGAAACGATTCTGAGAATTTTTTCGGTATTTTTGGGCCCGAAAACTTTTTTCAACCCCTAAATACCACCCTTAACATGGCCCGATTAGGCCCATTTTTAATAGGCTTCGTGCGGTGATGGATTCCAACGTGTGGACCAAATTTCGTTTAAATCGATTAAGTCTGTCGAGAGTTATCGTGCTAACACATATATATATATATATATAAATATATATATATATATATATATACATATATATATAAACATTTCCAAAAATGGTGCCAAACTTCTTAGAAACTTATGAAACGTCGAGAAATTTTGGTCCGACCCCTAGGTCCCGCCATCCGACCGACGCCAATAGTGTAAGTGCCTTATGGCAAATACACTAATAATAAACATTCGTTCAAAAATTGTATGACGTAAACGTTAGTAGGCGCAGAAAACAATGAGCTGGCAAATGATTTTTTCTAGCATCTGACCTTTCTACAAGTTTTTTTTTAACGTACAATGATTGGAAGGTTATTTCCCGCTATCTTTTTAGAACAAAATTGAACTACAGATCTGTGACCTTCCTATTACTGATATTTTCTTCTTTATTTTGTACAGTGTTAAGTATCATGTAGTTATAATCATAGTTTATTGTTGGTAACAACCAAATGTTAATGAAAAATTATTTTATTTTCGTATTACAAAATTAACAAATAATTTGTAACCAAGAGTAAATCTTGTTTGTAACATATGATGGCGCTACAAGTATGCTTTGCACTGTACAAAATATAAAATAAGTTGTAAAACCAGTTATATTATTATTTATACTTATTTATCTATTTTCCAAATACTCGATTAATTTACTTATAATAGTTATTGGGCAAAACAAGCGAAAGAAAATTGACTAGGTAGCAATCTTTGTATGGAGTCAGGAAATCTTTTTTGTGATAAACTTGTGCAATGTTGAAAAACTTTTAAATTAAAGGCAGCAAACAAATTGAGTAAAAAATTGTGATAATAATAAAAGGTGTAAGTAATAAATGTTTTTTATGGATCAGTACGTTTGTTATATTATAATCGAGCGTTCCGTCAAAAAAAAAACTTTTTTCAATTTCAGATTCAAAAATGAAAGCATTTTTTTACTTTTTGCTGGCGACATCAATTTTGCATCAAGGATATACAGTCTGCACTTCTCAATCTCCAACTGATATCACTTGCCCGTCTGAAAATGGTCCAATCTCCCTTGCAGTGGGTGAAATCACATCCAATTGGACGGTTCTAAAGATAGTCAATAGCAGGCTAGCCTCACTATCATCAGATGCTTTTATACAATTTCCAAAATTGGCTCTACTCGATTTAGTCAAATGTGGCATTAATAGTTTTCAACATGACACTTTTAAATCCTTAACATTATTAGAAATTCTTCATTTAGCCGAAAATGATATAAACACTTCAACTTTATCAGTTCGGGCGTTTCAACATTTAGCGCGTCTAAAAGAGCTAAATTTAGTAAGAAACAAATTAACCACACTTAATCGTAACTGTTTTGCTGGTTTATTTGAAGTGAAAAAAATGTGGCTATCAAATAATAACATAATTAAAATCGAAGACAATACGTTTTCTGATATGGTTAAGTTACAATATCTGGACATCTCACACAATAATGTGCGTGTTTTAACTTCGTTTGTATTTTCTGGTTTGAATAATCTATTAGAACTATGGTTCCATCATAACAACATATATAGCGTTGAACAAGATGCTTTTATACCATTAGGTAATCTTTTAGAATTAGATTTTTCAAATAATAATATAGCAGGTATACCGAACGATGCAACTAATGGATTAAATTCTTTGAAGAAATTTTGGCTGAAAAATAATAAAATACAATCGGTTGGACCTTACGGACTTTCAGGTGTGCCTAATCTTAGCAACTTAGATTTATCACATAACCTTTTGACATCTATTGGTAACGGACAACAAATAATCCCTATAAAAAATTTAACTGTTCTGTCACTAAACAATAATATAATCGTTGATTTTAATATAAAGATACTGAATATTTTAAGTCAGTTGGAAGAATTGCATTTTGCAAATAATAGAATTACATATTTCGGTGATTTAGATATACGCGATTTAAAAAATTTAAAAGCAATCAATTTTGCAGGAAATCCATTAAACTGTGCTTGTTTTAAAAATCTCATTAATTGGATTTATAGCCGTAATATTAATTTTCAAAAAGGCGATAGTTTTACTGGAAAAAAACCAATTTGTATTTCAAATAATAATCCTACCACTTGTTCAGCGATTAACGACGAAAAATTAATAAACGACTTTTTAACAAAAAATACTCTGTGAATACGAAATTTTAGTATTAAACAAAATAATCAATGAAGAGAATTTTTAAAAAAACCTTGTGGTATGAATTTAATAAGACACGGTGTTTTATATTAATTAGATTAACATTTGGATAAATCAGTTTTTGTACAAGAAAAATCTCATAAAATGCGGTCTATTTGGCGCTCACAACGCTCATAATAAAAGACACCTCCTTACCAAATTCCATCAAAATCGGTTGTAAACTTTAGGTTCTATGAGACAGTGACAGACGGACGAATTCGACGAAATTATAAGGCTTCCTAGTGACTACGGAATCAAAACATGGAAAAAAAATAGAACGAAAGTAATTCTAACACCAATCACCATGTATTATATTCTCATTATTAAATATTTACCCTAAATGAGCAGGAAATTTGGGAATTCCAATGGTCATAAAAAATTGCACAATACATTTCAATTAGTTTGCAAAATGATGTTGAAACGTTTTCATTGTAATAAAAAATCTGAAACAAGTTTTTTTGTAAAACCAGTTAGGTAGGTACTTATTTATTCCCCAAATATCCATACTACACGTAACTACAGTCTAATACCTAGAATACAATCAATAGAGGAATAACTCATAGAATTTAAGATTAAAAAATAAATTGATAAAATAAAATTTGCTTTTAATATGTTGTTCAAGTGATCAAGCTCAATAAACAATAAAAATATTTCTTTATTTTATTGCTGACACCAGTTCGACATAATGAAGTTGGTCCCTAATTTTTGGAAAAAAAATTTCTCTTAAATTTTACCTTAGAGGTACAGTAAAAAACCATATAGCAAAACGACCAATTCGGTGCAGTGTAAACGGGGCTTACATTAATTTTTAATGAAAAACGATATAAGTATATTATATTGTTACGACTTTTGGTTTTTCATTCTTTTTTATGTTTACATCAAACAAACAGGAAAGCTGGAAATTACAGTAATGAGATGTCAACCATTAAACAATTGTACAAATTATAAAATACAATTAAAATACTATGGTGTTTTGCATTGTGAAAAGAATCCAAAACTGCTAAAACCAGTTCTTTTGACTGAAGTATTCATCTATTAATTGTTTATCCCCTAATTATAATTTTTACTGCATCATCAGAGGAATCATAATTATTTATAGAATGTAAGATTGCAAATAAAAATTAATATAGTCAGAAATGTGCACTCATTATCAGAAAAATGTTTTTAATTCAACAAACGTGCAAACTTAAAAATAAATTAATAAAAAAAATGTGATATCACTTAATATTGTGTAAGCGTAAGGCATGTAAACAAGTCAAAGAACTGTTAGAAAAAACAAATGAACAGGAAACTTTCGTGGCGCCTTGCAGTTTACTATTGGGTCAATTAAATATTTTAAAGAAAAAAATCGTCGACCAAATTTTGCAAACGGAAGTGTATTAATTGCTGTCTATACCTAAGTAGAGTATATTCTCATAATTGTCGTTATTAATATTTAATAATTCATGGTAGGTGTTATCTTTTTTGTTTGTATTTCAGGTCAACGATGAAAGTCTATATGCATTTTTTGCTGACATCAGTTCTGCATCAAGCTTGTGCGATATGTACAGTCAAATCTGCCACAGATATCGCCTGTCCACATGAAAATGGCCCAATTTCGTTTGGGACAGGAGAAGGTACATCCAACTGGACTGTTCTAAAGATTGTCGATAGCAGACTAATCTCATTGCCATCAGATGCTTTCACATTTTTTCCTAAACTGACTCTGCTTGATTTAGTTAAATGTGGCATTATAAGCATTCATCATGATACTTTTAAGCCCTTAGCATCATTAGAAATTCTTCACTTAGCCGAAAATGAGATAAGCACTTCTACATTATCAGCTCAAGCGTTCGAACATTTGCCACACCTGATAGAGTTAAATTTAGTAACGAACCAATTGACGTCGCTTAATCATAATTGTTTTGTTGGTTTACTTGGAGTGAAAAAATTGTGGCTGTCAAAAAATGATATAAATTTAATTGAAGAAAATACGTTTTTGGATATGGCTAATTTAGAAGAATTAGATTTATCTCACAATGATTTAAATTATTTAAACAAAAGAACGTTTAAAGGTTTAAAATTGTTAGAAAAATTATGGATCGGAGCGAATAATATTGCATATATCGACAAAGAATGTTTTAAAGAAACTCAAAATTTGAAAATAATCGATCTTACAGAAAATCAACTGTCTCAAATCAATCCTGAGACATTCAAGGACTTAATTAATTTAGAAAATTTAAGTTTACGTTCAAATAATATCAAAACGATTCAACAGAACTCGTTTAGTGATCTCAAAAAATTAAAAACTTTAGATATATCTGAAAACAGAATAAAAAAATTACCAGAAATATTTTTTAGCAATGACAATATGTTGGAAGTATTGCGCATCCCCCAGAATGACATAACATCTATTCAAAAAAACACACTGAATAATTTGAAATCAGTGCAGGAAATCGACATTTCAGGAAATAGTATAAATGATATAAACATTGAAGCATTTTCTGGAATCAGTAGTCTAAAAAAACTTATGTTATCACAAAACGACATAGTAAATATTCAACCGAATACATTCAAAGATCTGATCAATCTAGAAATCTTAGATCTGTCAGGAAACTCACTAAATAACGTGAACGAAAACTTTTTTACAGGGTTAAATAATCTAAAGAAACTTTTACTGGCGACAAATAATATAAATGTGTTGCAACCAAATTGCTTTCAAGGTTTGAACAATTTAGAATATCTCGACATTTCACACAATAACCTGAATCTTTTATCTTCTTCAGTATTTTCTGGATTGAATAATTTATTTGGATTATGGTTACATCATAACAGTATATCTAATGTTGAATTAGATGCCTTTGTACCGTTAAGAAATCTTTTGGAATTAGATTTGTCAGATAACAATATAGAAGGGATACCAAACCACGCAACTAAAGGATTAAAATCTTTGAAAAAACTTTGGTTAAAAAATAATTACATAGAATTCATTGATCCTAATGCATTTTCAGGTGTTCCTAACCTTAGCAATTTAGATTTATCACATAACGTTTTAAATTCTATTGGTAACGGACAAGAAATATTGCCTATAAAAAAATTAACTATTCTGTTAGTAAATAATAATAAAATACGTGACTTTGATATAAAAATATTTAATATTTTAAGTCAGTTGGAAGAATTGCATTTTGCAAATAATAAAATTACATATATAGGCGATTTAAATACACGTGATTTAAAAAATTTAAAAGTGATCAATTTTACAGGAAATCCATTAAATTGTGCTTGTTTTAAAAGTCTCATTAATTGGGTTTATAACCGTAATGTTGATTTCGTGAAAGGTGACTTTTTTGGTGGAAAAAAACCGATTTGTATTTCAAATAATTCAACTATTTGTTTACCAATTCAGGACAGAAAATTAATTAAATATTTTTTTACAATAAGTGCCATGTGAATACGAACGTGAATATTATGTACAAAAAATAATATTTTATTGAAATATATTCTCTTAAAGTGGATAGAGTAATATATTTTGTACGACTTGTATTTATGAATTCGTGTGCTTTCTTTTCAACCACGTCACGTTTATATTTCATATTGTACTATAATATAATAATTTATAATCAATAAAAATTATCAATTGCATTTCAATTCAGAAAAATTTGAGACTCTTATCTTAAATGAATGGAGCGAGTCTACTGAGAAAATAAATATTATTTGTTATGAAATTTCATGATGCGCCCTATGAATAATAAGCTCAAAAATTCAAATAATTTTGCAAATCGGCGCACTTTTCTAGAATTCTTCAATTTTCTCTTTAGTGCGCATGACATGGATCCCAGGGAGGTTTCGTTTTAGTTGTAATTCTACCATTTTGGGAATTATCGCTAGGCGGCAAAGTGACAACGAGTAACGATACGAGTTCCAGTAACGACAGAGCAGAACTTATTTTGTGCACAAAACATTCAGTAAAAACTTGGTTTCATTTCCCAAAGCCTAAAGTATTTTTTGGAGAAAATGTCTGGACGTGGTAAAGGTGGTAAGTGCTGATTTAATAAACTGTATTTTTATTTTCACAATATTGAGGTTAACATTTACCTGAAAAATGATTGTTTCTAGTGTAATTTCTTCGGTTTTTACAATTGTATTTTTTATTCTGACCTTACGTGAAATAAATATAAATAAAATTACGTGAGTGTCGAATCTCGATTCATTTTACATGTGTTTTTACTCCATAATGCGAATTTTTCTGTATCTCGAAACTCGAACCAATATTCGGATTTTACTATATCGAGCGACTGAACCATCACTAGACAAAACATTCTTTGGTTGTATTTGATCGGTAGCACAAAAAAAAATCACTAGCGCGTGTTACTACGAAACTGGCAATAAAGAAAAAAAGGCAAATGTGACAGTCTGTGAACGGGTCAGTTAAGCGCTCCTCTTATCTATAGACGACTTTTGTCCTCCCGCCTCTAAGCCATGGCTTATGTCCTATAACTTTAGGCTGAAATATAAGGATATGCGGCCAATTTGGAATGTCCACTAACACCATAATATCATATTAATTGTTTGTAGGTAAAGATAAGGCTAAAACAAAGAAATCACGATCACTTAGGGCTGGTCTTCAGTTCCCTGTAGGTCGTGTTCATCGCATGCTCAGAAAAGGCAACTATGCTGAACGGATTGGTGCTGGCGCTTCGGTATATATGGCCTCAGTGATTGAATATTTAACAGCCGAAATTCTTGAATTGGCGGGAAATGCAGCTAGAGACAACAAGAAATCCAGGTAAAAGGTCAAATTTGTGTTTTTAATTTCCGCATTTATAGTTTTTTTTACGAGTTTTTTGTTTTTGTTTTTTAGAATTATTCCAAGGCATTTGCAGTTGGCAATTCGTAATGATGAAGAGTTAAATAAGTTACTTTCAGGTGTGACTATTGCTGAAGGAGGTGTTTTGCCAAATATTCAGTCCGTTCTCTTACCCAAGAAAACTGGGACAACAACTAAAGAAGCAAAGACACAATCGCAAGATTATTAACTGTTTTCATTATTAATTTTCTAACTGCCTCTGTAAATATTAAAATGTCATGAATTTACTTCAAAAGAATCTCATTTTAAACAAAATTTTAACATGTAATAAACTAATATTTTAAATATTGTTCAATGTGATTATTAATTTTTAATTCAATAAATAAAACATTTCGTCAATCGTTTACAATAATTTGTTTTAATGTATTTTCACCTACTTACATTGCATAAAAAACGCGAAGAGGGAAGATACAGGCGGAAGTTGGAACTATATGCAGTGTTAAATATAAGAACGTTTAGATCCATTGATCTATTTTATACAAGATCACTTGATTTCGCTATTCAATGAACCCGCTGAAGAGTTCAGATTTTGAAATTGAAATTTTGTATTAAAACATATTTTTCATCATAATTGCGACTATTATTCCGACTATTGAAGCATTTAAATTAATGGCTGATGATCTAGTTCCAGGAACTAGAAGAACTAATGCAGGTCCTTGCTCGTAGCCTCCATTAAAAAAACTTTCAGTTCCTGTCCCGTTATTGCATAGTTCTTTGGTACAGGCTCGATAATACGTTTTGGTATCACCTCCATCGACATCTTTATTTATAAAATCGGGAACTTCTTCGCAACCTCTTAAAAATGATTGCACCCTTCCTGACGGATCCTAAAATAATGAATTTAAATGTCTGGTGTCACGGGGAAATATATGACTACTCCTTGGTTTATTTTTTGCTGTAACGTTATTGTAATTTTCTATACCCTTTTAATTTTTTTAGCTGTGTTTAACGGCATATCTTATTTTGACTACGCAAGATGAAAATTATGTGTTCTGGCTGAGCCAAGAAACTTTTAAGACATAAAAAAAATATTAACTTAATACCTTTGTTTCAACTCTAACAATAGTGCAGTACTTTTTGTTGCAAGCAACTGTTGGAGATGGTAAAGTCGCTGGACTCTCGATGCAGCGTTTATCGGTGTCACCACTGTTGTATGAACATTTATAACATTTTCGTGCTAAAAATGAATAACTTTGAATAGACTATCGAAGTTCGTATGAATAAGCAGAACACAGTTAATTATTTACCTTCTATACTTTCAAACGTATATATTACAAAAAATATAGTTATTGGTAAGTATAAATAATTCATTTTGAGAAATAAAATAAAATGTGTTATTCTAAAAACACAAAAGAATTAAGAAATTATTATTATCAACTACCTAATCATATTTTTGAGCAAATTATCTTATCAACTGATAAAATTATTAGGCATTGTTATTTGAAACGTGGGATGAGGAAATTTAAATGTGCAAGGTAATAAATATTTATGTCATCAAATATTAATTATTAATTTCAAATTATTATAAATTACGTTTAACTGAATTTCTGAAATCAAATTCGCGGAAAATGATGGATAATTTAAACAAATATTCACAATTCCAACTAGCATCAATACTCCTGGGGTTATATTCTGAGCGATATAATTCATATTTTGTAAAGGTATACTTTATTCTATTAGTTTCCTGTAGTGCGGTGGACGGTCGTTTGCCTTTTCCGGTCTGAGTGCAAACATGACGGGTTTCTCGAAAAAGGTTTGTGATTTTTTTAAAATGATTTATCCTGTTTTTAAAGAGAAAAATTATGCTATTATGTTAAATTTATACCGGTGTGGTGGCTCAATTATATTTCATTTAGTTGTTTCTTAGTGTGTATAGAAGATTATAATTTTAAAATTGACACGTGCATAACCCATCTTTGTATTTCAAATGTGTTGCATCGTTTTTAGAAGAAATTTTAATGAAAATTTGTCTCTTTTTAGCCAATCTTGATAGATGGCCGTGGCCATTTATTGGGACGTTTAGCAAGTATCGTCGCGAAAGCCCTTTTGGAAGGCAATAAAGTGGTCGTTGTAAGATGTGAACAAATAAACATCTCGGGCAATTTCTTCAGGTATGTACTTTCTAAGAAAAAATCGTTTTAAATTATTTGTTAATTCATGATTATAAAATATTTACCTTACCTACATTATTTGAAAAACAGTGAAACTACAATTTTTATGACATACTTAAATGTATGGATATTAGGCTATATGAAATAGCATTTTTTTTTCAGTTAGTGTTGTTTTTTTTTTTACAGAAACAAGCTTAAATTTATGTCCTTTTTGCGCAAGAGGTGCAATGTTAATCCAGCCCGTGGACCATTCCATTTTAGAGCACCATCAAAAATTTTTTGGAAGACAGTAAGAGGTATGTTTTTTGTAATTACTTTTTTACAGAGCATACGTGTTATCGATTTGGACAAAATTCTATTTTGCTGCAATTTGAAATATCGTTTTTTTATTGTTCGATACCATAGTCATTAGCTTCCGAGATTAAATAAGAGCTTGAACGAAGGAATTGCTTAATTTATATCTAAAGAGTTTACATACTAATAATTTGAGCTGTTGAACATTTATAATTCATGTTAATTATTTTAGGTATGGTACCGCATAAAACTGAGCGTGGAAAGGATGCCCTTCGAAGACTGAAATGTTACGAAGGGATTCCACCACCTTACGATAGAAGGAAGCGCTTGGTTGTCCCCAGTGCAATGCGTGTTATGTGCCTGAAACCAGGACGCAAGGTAATTCGGAATTATCATTTTTTTTTTTTTTTTGTAAAAATATTCAGTGATTATAAAAACAACCTTACCTACATTATTTGAATTGTTCATGAAAATTAACTACGAAATGAGAATTTTTATTCCGAATGTATTTAGAACAGTTAGTTTTTTTATTAGACGTTAATATTTTTTTTTTCTTTAGTATTGCCATGTTGGCAGACTCTCGCATGAAGTGGGTTGGAAGTACAAGGATGTCGTGCGTACGTTGGAATCAAAACGTAAAGCTAAAGATGTTTTGTTAATCCGCAAGCGGAACAAACTAAAGGTTTGTTTTTTTCTTGAGTTGTTTATCATGATATTTCAATTTTTGTTTTATAAGCGTTTTTCTTTTTCAGAAATTAACAAAACAAGCTGGAGAAAAGGTGCAGAAACAAACTGCTCCGTTTACTCAAGTAATCAACCAATATGGTTACAATTAAATTATATTTGTATAAAAGAAGCTAATAAAATATGGAAAATACATCTTTGTTTTTTTGACGTTTATTTTCTCTCGGATTCAGTAAAGTATCTATTGTGAGTCGAACTCACGTATCGAGAGCTTATTTCATACCGGAGCTGGGCAGTGCTAAATGCTTGTAATAAAGCTTAAAGCAGCTCGTAAAACATGCTTAGACCACTTGCATAAAGACTTGCTACTTATTAAGCATTGAACAAGCTTAATAAGCATTTTTAATGTTTAATAAGTACTTACATTAAGCCCAAACTTTCCCATCAGTTAGAGACATTGTTCAAAGTCTATACAATAACTTCATATTGATTTCAGAGGTTACTTTAAAGTGCTTAATGCTTATTTTTTTAAGCACTTTAGCAAGTGCTTGAATAAATCAAGCATTTATGAAAGTGCTCGGTGCTAGCACTCCGGTACAGTGCTTTGTTCAGCTCTGTTCCATACCGTATGAAATATGAATTTTATCATTAAAGAATATTATGGAGAGCATTTTATTTCATGAAATTTAGTTCTTGACAAATTATATTTGTCGTATAGGTCAGTAATAAACCGCGATAATTCAAGTTCGTAACAAAATATTGAAATGTTAACTTTGTTCTGTAATATCGGATAGTGATGTCGATTATCGTTACTTTTAAGTATTCGTTACTACTCGGTACTTTGGTATTAAGTAATCATTTCAACTACTCGTTACTTTGATTACTTATACTTAGGTTACATACATAAAATGTAGTACGTCGTGTCTAATTAAATATAATAGGTAATCGTTTTTTATGCATGCGGCCGTGAGCTATCGTTTTTTAGGAAGTATGTGTTGCGAATGCGATGTAAAGCAAAACTGTAGGAAAAAACGAACTTTAGTTATGTAAAAATTATTTATTTAAATAAAAAAAATAATCTAATATTTGTTTTAAATCAAAAACGAAACTTAACTTAAGATAAAAGGTAAGGTTCGCAGGAACTTACGGCGATTAATTTGACTTATATCGGCTCGCTTGACAATAATAAAACTCCCGAATAATCAGATAAAGTACCTAATCAATAGCATAAATTAATACAGTCCGAAATGCGAAACGGCCAAAACGCTAATGAATATTCTTATACTCGCATAATAAAAAAATCAATAGTAATCAATAGTAATCATTGTAATCAATAATCAATAGTAATCATTGTAATCAATAATCAAAAGTAATCATTCAAGTAAAAGTAACGATTTACTTTTCGAATCGGTAATCGTTACTTCGGGTATTCTAAAGTATTCTAAAGTAACGAGTAGTTTCGTATCGTATCGTTACTTTGTCGACATCTCTAATATCGGACAAAATTTTCTTACTCTTAGGTACTGCCCTGACTCGTGAGATAGACTCATAACAAACTTCGGCAACCTTTCGCATCGATACATAGCTAATATAAATAAAAGTAGTCGTGCTTAGAAAAATTGGCCATCTTTCATATGCCCGGAGCTCCCGCCATAAAAATAAAATTTTGAACTAGATTTCCAGTGTTGAGTTGAAGCAATATATAATCTGAGAATACCCCCAATCATGAGGACTAGAAGCCAGACAGACACAGTTGCCACAATAGGGATCCATTTGGAGGCTTAATTTTAATATATATGAAACTCTATTAAATAAAGAAGTCAACTGTTTGTTCTCAACTGATTATAGTTATTACTTTCTTGTTTATCTAAATTAGACTTCTAATTTCAAAACAATTAATTATTAGATACGATTCGTCAAATTTTACAGGTTGAATGACCATAAGTATAGTTTTTAAATGCTAGCAAACAAAGTAAAAATTATATTCTATCAACTCACCGAACATATTCCATTAATCCAATATAAAATGCACTACGTCAGAAGAAATTTGTAACATTTTTAAATAACCCAACACTCACTACACAATAATTAGATCACAATAATCACTTCACTGAACAACCGTTATTATGAACAAGTCACTTGGTTTTTAGAGGTTATGTACACATAAATGAAAATGACGTATTGTTGGTTACAAAATGAAACCAAATTATTATAACTTTAATATTAATGCAATTTCTTGAGAATTTAACGCAATTATCTATATTAACATTTACAATATATTTTTGAACCCGCACTTTTTCTGAATTAATCACAAATTGAATAAAAAAAATGATCATTTCTGAACATTTTAAGAAAAAAGCATCAATAAGCTTTTTGTCGAAAAGTTATGTCTGTTATCGCTTAACACTGCTTTTGAAACAATTACTTGAAATGTTTAAAGTGTATTTTCTCATGAATATTTTGAAAAAAAACTAAAACAAAAAAATCTGAAATGAACTTCGCGAAAAATAATGAAAACTAACCGCCACAGCTATAACCGTTATGCGTACAATATTTATACAGTAGCGACATCAACAGAAAACTGACTAACTATTATAAAAAATTTGGCCGCGACATCAGTCGTAAAAAATATTAACTAAGTACTTAGTTGTGTAATTTGATCTCTTATACTTTTTCCCTTTCAAAATAATATTATTCTTCCCCGCGAAATCTAGCAGGTCTCTTCTGTATTCCATCCAGACAGGGCCCTCGCGCCCTATAGTGCGATGCGTGCGACGCACGCGGGCGGCACATTCAAGGGGCGGCAAATGGCCTGGTTGTGTTATGTTTTTTGTACTGTATAGAAAAAATATATAACTAATATTATATCAATTTTATTCAAGCCTGCGTAAAAACTCTTACGAGTAGTTATTTATTTTTTAATGAAATTCGAATTCGAAATATTTCGTGCGCAATTTTCGATTTGATAGTTAATTCACATCAGCGCGTAGACAGGGCGCCCCTATTGGGAGACTCCCGCGTATGTTTATATCTTGAATTTTCCTGTCGATTCCTGCAAGAGTGCGAGTGAAGTAAAGTATTTTTCAATCAACAAAATACTTTTTTACGTAAGACTTGTGCACCTGAATGATATAATTGATAATATATTCTATCCCTCATGTGAGTGCAGTACGGAAAAAATTGCAGGTTAATTTCAGGGGATTCACATTCAGTCGTAATGGTATTTATGTTTTTATTAATTGCACTGGTATTCATTTTTCCTAATTGATAAACTAATGATTATTTTGACTTAATGAATTCTCTCAGCTCAGCGGTGAAACTAAATTTGTGTCTCATTACGACAGGAGAAGAACGCCGTGAAAAATCGCACGGAGTAAACTGTTTTTGTAGAGAACAGTTTACTCCGCGGAGTGATTTTTTTAACGTGAAGAGAGAATTTTTGAAATTCACTCTGTACGAGTGAATTTTCAAAATTCACTGTCTAATGTGTTTCATTTTAATTGAATATATTTCAGAATCAAATTTAGCTCTATATGTTTCAATGATTGTGTTTCGTTTGAATTATTTTACATAACAATGTTTAAATATTTTTTTTACAGTTTATTTAGGTATATTTATAAGAAATAAAGTTTCTATTAATTGCACTTACAGTATTAGTTATTTAGGATTTTTAACGTTTTTCAATTTGACATATCGTCTAGTGAGTTTATTCCCAATAAGGGGCGTCAATTATGAACCCGCACGCGGGCGGCGTGAGGCCTTACGAGGGCCCTGCATCCAGAGACAATAAAATCCATCATTGTAGATGCATTGAGACCTTCAGGAGGCAGAAGATGACCAAATTTTGGTCAAAATACAATAAATTTTAAAAATATAAGTGAGCACCTTTTTCAGGTTTTTAAGGGGGACTAATTTAGAAAAAAATTGTCATGCTGTCTATATATTATAAGAGAATATTTTAATTGAGAAATACATTATTTATAGAAATATACATTTTTATTACTTATGATATTTTTAATAAAGCAAAGCCTATTAGTGAATAAAAAAGAGATATTTATTGGAAAAATTGCTGACGTAAATATTGTATGTCGTCAACTCACAGGACAGGTGTATGTGCTATATTATACGGGTCGCTCCCGAGATTAAATATCTCTGGGTCGCTCACATTTAGGTCGTCGTTGGCTTCCAAATTCAAATGGTAGAACTTTTGCATATTATAATTTGATCTAATTTCAATTCATGATAATTAACAATTCATGAAAATTCTCTGATTTTCTCTGAAAAACTGTAAACTTTCTTTGCAGTTTTTCAGACAAATATTTTCATCGGGGAAATAAAACGGTTTTTTTAATATCATTTTTTAAGCAGTTGGTCGTAATTCACATTTTATTCATAAAAGAATTTTACATAAAGACATAATTTGTATTACATTTACATAATATCTATAAACGTAAAAAAATTATTACTTTAATAAAAACTTTTTAGTCTCTGCATTTTCATTTCGTTCTGGAAAAAATAACACTTTTTACAAAAAACATAGAATCTTTTTCAAAAAAGTGACTATGATAAAATGTTATTATTATTTTTATCTTTTTGATACTAACTTTATAAATTTCCGTTAAAAATTAATTACAAAGTTACGATTTTATATATATATTTATATTTACTAGTGGTCGCCAAATGATCAAAATTCGACCGTAATTCACTAAATTGAACGTTATTGAGATTCTTATATGGATTTCTCCTGAATCGACCTGTGTTAATTCGTACACATCGTGTTGAAACATATATTGTGCACTTCCCCTCATTAAAACGAACAGAACAATGTATGTTTCATTACAATGTGTGCAAATTAACACATTCAAATCGCTATCACAACTTTTTTTCTTCCCGTATATTTATATATGATGCAAGAATTAGTAAATAAACGGTAAATAATGTTTAATTACTGTAATATAAATTAGATAGACCTTGACAGACACGCTTCTGTTTTTTATTAAATTTTTTAAACCTTCCAAAAATATTTAAGATCCGTAGGTACATAAGAAGATAAAATCAATTTTATTTTAACGAAAAAATCCCCTCATTCAATTTTAACTTGAAGTCGTTAATAAATTAGCAACAATAAATGCAATAAAATACAGCTGTTTATATTACTTAATGTTAAACAAAAAGATGATAATGGTTTAGTGTTGTCGTGAGTCATCAACATTTTAATAAAAACATCTCGCGTAAAAGAGAAATCCCCTTATCACTATCGATTCTCGTAATTTATAAAGAAATGCAACAAATGTTGAAATTATATAGTGCAAGGGTAATTCCTTGTCTTAAATTAAAATTGTATATAAACTTGAGCAGAACTTGTGCTAATATCAGTGTCGTTTTTTGAAGCAAAACCTCGAGCGAAATTGTCTGCAGATATATTTACAGTCAAGAGGTATTTATCAAATTTTGTACTTATTTTCAATATTTTTGAAAATAATTTGCTTATAAAAAATATTTTTCGTGTATCATTAATTTTTTTTTTGTAGAATGGCTCGTCAAAATACACTATTCGGTGTAGCTGTGTTGCTATGTCTGGGCTACGTCGTAGCCTACGAATATGCTGAAAATGACGACTACGAATCTAATCCTGAAGAGGACTACTATGTCATGGTTCCCGTGTCTCGAGTCAGACGGCAACTTTGGGGTAGTAAAAATTCGTTCCCGACTGGCGGACACAACCAGCAAGCCGGTTATAACGGACAGTTCCCAGGAGGTGGTTATTCTGGCTCAGTATCACAGAACTTCGACGGCCGTGGAAGATCAGGACCTCAGACCTTCAGCGGCAGTGCTTCCTATGGAAACGACAGGGCACAAGTCTTTGGTGGCGCTAGCAAGGTTAGATAATATTACACGCTTTATATTAACTTCACTTGTAAGTTTGTATGTTTGTTTGTAACATTCGTTTGGACTAAGCAAGTGGTTTATTACTGTTAGTATGTTATGCCAGTACCACAAGAATTATGTGCCAGTACTGTAAGAGCAATCGTTGACCGAGCGCTCTAAGGCGCGGGTCTTCGCTGACGTCAACTCTCGGATTCACCGGTCGTGGGTTCTAATCCCGTCCATGCCGAAATAAAAAATTTTGTTTTTTTTTCGGCAAATTTTTGACAATAAATCGAACTAAAAAGTGGAAAATAAATATAGTTTAAAAAAACTAAAAAACACGCTATATATCATACTAAAAAGTGAAAAATAAATATAATTTAAAAAAAACTGAAAAACACGCTTTATAATCGAACTAAAAAGTAAAAAATATTTTCTTTAACATAAGCTTAAAACAATAATAAAAAATACTAGTATTATTCTGAAAAAAGCGTGGGGCCCTCGATGTACGAAAATGTGGAACAAAACGCCTCACGCTTTTTTCACAATAATACTGGTATTTTTTATTATTGTTTTAAGCTTATCTTAAAGAAAATATTTTTTACTTTTTATTTCGATTATAAAGCGTGTTTTTTAGTTTTTTTTATACTATATTTATTTTAGTCATCAGCTTTTGCATTCATAAATGTTATGTCACTGTGTGTTTTATTCTTTCATGGAAAACCGAATTTTTACAGTACATTTTTTTATATTTTAGACACCAAGTCACGGCGGTTCAGCTCACGTTGGCGGAAAGTTCAATATCGTGAACACGCCCGACCATAAAGTCGACGCTTGGGTTCGTCATGACCAGCCGTTCCCGAGACGTCGTCGCTCACCACAACATCAGCCTGGAACGACCAGTGGTGGAATAAACTATGAACACGTGAAAACCGGAATTCAAGCATCTGGAAGTACGTCTCATACTCCGGGACGCCCCAATACATACAGCGCCGGTGCCAACGTTCCTCTTTGGGTCAGTGAGAACAAAAGGACGCGAGTTGACGTTGGTGGACGGCGAGATTGGGTTCAAGGCCATGGACACCGGGATAATGCACTCTTAAGTTTTACTCATAATTTTCGTTGAATAATAATTTTGAGACTGACTTGTTCAAACAAATTTACGCTAGTACTTACGGCTAAGGATTTTTTCATGTACATATTATTTTAAGTTATTTTTTTTTAAATAAACGAATAAATGTATTTTAATAATTTTTTTTTTAAATCTTTTAGGTATATAGTATATACCGTTATTTTACCCTGAAAATTTTAATATAAGAATATGTAAATAAGGCATATAAAAAAACTGTTAAAGATCACAGAAACTAGAAAGACGATAGTAAACGATTTATTCAACGCCAAAACTTAAAAAAAAAATTAAAAATATTTAGTGTCTCGAAAATGTCTACAGAAAAGATAAATAATCATAACCTTTAATTAAATCTCATTTCCTACTTAGGTCAAAAAGAAATCGGCGTAATTATTTCTTAGCGTTGACTTAAAAATTGGATTGTAGCAAGAAATGTAATTGCAAAACTAAAGATTATAATTATTTTATCCTTCTTAAAAGCATTCTGATCCCTTTTTTAAATCTAAGGTTACGATCGTAAATATTATTAAAAAAATTAATTCAAATCGGTTCAGTAGCTTCTGAGATATTTGCTGCGATTTTCATAAAAACGTACGCAACGAACGGAGACCTATTTTTACGTTGGTTAAAATGGAAAATCATCCATATATACTCTATTTTTTTATAAATAGATTCAAAAGTTATCTCCATTTATTTTTAATTATTAATTATGCATTGTTATGAATTGTTTAATCTTTATTGATGTAAATATTTTAAAGATATTAAGTGTATTTTATTTGTAGGATCCTCAACTATAATGTTCTTTCAATTTTCTTGTTAGTTTCGTAATATTACTTGGCAGAAACTTTAACGAACGACGCGACAAGAGAAACAAGAGAGCCTTCGCACATACCATATTGGTAACTTAATAACCATGGCAATCTTAGATATTTTTAATTGTAAAGTGTTACTCTGGTTACTGTGCAATATCGTTATTATTTACAAACATAATGACGTCACGAGTCGTTTTCGCGCAAAAATTCGTAATGATAAATTAAAAGTCGTTTTCAATATTTTGACATCGAATTTCAAACTGGCAACATAAATTAAATGATATCGATGCCATGTTGCCATTGCATTATAGAATATCAAAACAGTTATGTAACGTTAAGGACACAGCAGAGCACAGCGACTGAAAATTACTGACTATTTCTAATTTTGTAGTCTTGTCGATGCACGTTGATACTTTTAATAATAATTGTATGTCATACTTGAACTTCTTACAACGTTGTGCGGGTTGTTTCAATTAATATAGACACCGTGTTAAAACATAAAAAAAATTGTATTGGTTTCTGCAATGGTCGCAACACCTGAAGAACACATTGCGTCTCTTTGCGATAAAACTTTATTCCCACCTTTTTATTTATTGTAAACACGTGTAAAAACTATACGTATTAAAAAGTATGTGTTTTTTGTGCAGAGCAATATTGCGGCTTTTTATTGATGGTAATATATTGCCCGTGTGAAAAATTAGTGTAAAAACAATATAGTGCGTGTACTAAATTAGCCATATTTTACTGTTTGTGTTCTAATTACTATCCTTACAGTGATTACACAATTCATAAGCACCGTTTGTAATCATAAATGAAGTTGCACATATTTTTTAAGAAAGTTATAATGACGTAACTGTACATTTTGTTATGTTATTAAGATGATATTAAAATTCTATTCTATTCTACTCTAAAATCTAAATACTTATATAAATGTTCGATTATTTATCTGAGGTAATCACTAATGTTTATCACGCTATTCAGGTATAGTCACTTTGCTTAGCAGAATAAAAAAACAAACAAAAGTAATTTTATAGAGTGCTTGTTTTGTTAAACACATGGTTGTCGTTAGTAGAATAGGGTCTGAATAAATATGTTATGGTCAGTGATTATGAGTTCGAAAATTTTTTATATGCTCAAATTCGACGGTATAAAACGTATATGGATACTTATATCGTACAACGAAGCGATTAAAAATTAAACATTTTTATAAAAAACTCATTTTAATTATATGGAAGTGTTTTTATTTAATTTTTGTAAAGTTTTGACATTAACAGAGTGGAATAAATAAATAGTTACAGGGTGGTTATAAATTTAAAAATTATGTATAAAATTAACTCCATAACTGTCACGATGTCCGAATCCGCGAGTCCAATCTCTTTGGGCCCCCAATTCGACGCGAGTGTTTCTGTTTGCACTGTTGTAAATGGGAACAGTGGCCCCTGCGCTGTAGGAGTTTGGGCGTCCTTTACCGAAGCCCGTGCCAGCTAACACGGAGGCTCCGCTATCTACATGTTTTCCGGTCACAGCAACATTTCCGGCGTAGCCGTTATTCTAAAAGGTAAAAATATTTTTTTAATTTAAATTTAGGATTTTATTTATAGCACTTGTTCGTGTACCTGCACACAGCATAAATGACATTATTAAATCAGCAAAGCTGAATCACTAATTCATCTTTTACACTTATATGAATGATTAACGGCTTGTCACTAGGAATATTTCTTACATACGTGCTAATTATTTTTCTTTTTTTTTCAATTTTTATTGAATCAAAGATACAATTTTGTTTTTGTGTAAAATATGGTTATCGTTCATACATACATAAATGTGTCGTATTGTGCATAGGTTATTATTTCAGGGAAAATTAATGAAAGAACTGAACTTATACCTTATCATAGAAACCTCCGCCAGTCCCTGTAAATGTGTATTTGGGTGTGTCTGGCAGAAATTTAAATTTACTGTCGTCTCTTCGAACTCGAAATACCGGCACAGATTCAGAACTGTAAACGACTCCACTCTCGTCTACGTAGTCATCAGCTACGGCGTAGCCGAGACACACCAACATCGCAATTGCTACGAAAGTTCTCGAATAAGACATTTTCTAATTCTGCAAACAATATTAAAATAATTTAAAGTGATCTGCTTAGTTTTTTATTTTTTTTTTATTTTGAAAGTAAAGGTAGATTCATACTTTTTTTTTATACGGAGTCGAAAATAAAAACCGGGTCTAATTTTGTTAGTCATGTATGTATGGCGCTATGTTTTTGTATAAAATTAAATATTTTTTATAAAGAAAAAATAAAAATGTCAAATAAAAAGAATTGTTTTAGTAATAAAACAAAGTAAATAAACAATACGATATTCTTCTAATACTAGAGTAGAATTAAAATATAAATATATTTCGAATTGTAATTATAGAATATTTACCTGCAAGTGGCTTCGTTGCAATTGATAGGCTTCTTTGTGACAGTCTGAGATAACTGATGCTGTAGGTCTTGGTCTGATATGAATTTATATATATTTTTGTCTAGTACCCCTTCCATATGATGACATATATTTTGTCTTAAAATCAAAACATTGACAACTGATAAGGGGAATCCTTTAGGAGTCTAAAAAAACTTATACATTATATTTGTTTTTTACAGTAAATACCCTTGTAAGATCCAACAGTCGCGACTTACATGTTGCGCACAATATCATTTACCCAAAGGAGTAATTTCCCTCGGAATTCTTTGTACATGTGTGCTGATTTTTTTTTGCTTTTATATAACTTACATATTCTAGTTACGTATGTTGATGAAATTTTAGGAAAAACTTTTGGAAAATTCAATAAAATTATTTGAGATTTTTATTTTTGAACAGCTGTTAATAATTGATAAACATAAGCCGACTGGCTTTTATGTCTTTAAATAAATAATAATAATAATAATAATTAATTATATTTTTTGTTAATATATTGTTAATATATATAAAGATAAAGCATAAAACAGGGTAATAATAATAAAAACAACAGACGCTAATGACTTTAGTTTTCGAGCATCAATAACTGCAGTAACTGAGTAATAATCAATTAATTATTTATGACGCCTTGATGTATCAATTTTTTTTAATAACTATTCTCAATAGGGTTGCAATATCTATTTTCTTGAAAAGAAGGATAAAGGTAATTTATTTTTGTTTGTTTATTTCTTTATTCGATATAAATATAATCTATGTATTCCGCAGTAATGCGCGCACTGCCAGTGGCGACTCGTTATATTTTCTAAAATCAAATAAAACATATTGCTGCTGTATCCTGTAGGTTTAATAATAAGTAAAAGAAATTATTTTAATATGTTTTGCTGTTTATTCTTATAAAAAACATAAGTGACATATTAGAAAAAATCTGAACGTTTAAGGAGTTTGCCAGGACATTAATTAAATAGAGAAACATTCTGGTTCTTCTGAAAAAATCTGAACATCTGGCAACTCGATAATTCTCAGACTCTAAATATTCCGATTTCAAAACTAATTCGATACTAAAAAAACGGGTTTCAAAACGGATACTGAACATTGATGTCGTAAATTTTGCTTGCTGCGAGTTTTCTCCTTTTTGATGTGGAAAAAATAAATGCGTAAAAAAATTAAAAAAAAACTACTATATTTATTACCTGTATAAAAGGACAGTAAATAAAACATATATATATGCTATTGTAAACCGCATCCGAATTGCAATAAAAGACATCCGTAGCATTTGTGCAAAAATTTAGACAGTTTTATCATTCTTAATATGATAACGTATAAAAAAATAAAGTCTGTCTCTAACTTATTAAAAAACTCGGGTCGCAGTGCGAAACCCTGCCGACAATATAGTGTATATTTTGCTTTTATAAGCAGTGTGGCTCTATTGTATGAACTTAACTTTGTTTTTGGACAAAATAAAAAAAATTACCCTCTAATACACCCCTTAAAACAACATTTTTTTACTTAATTTCAATACTACATACCAATTCAACATCTGTACCAAATTATATACACCCTTCAGTATGTAAATCCATATCAGTAAACTTGCGTTTTCATAAAATTTGTAAGTCCGGTCCTGTCGGGCCGATTTTATTTAAATTTTAGCAGCACATTTCAATAATTACTAAAGGGTTAAATTTCAAATTTGAAGTGATTCTGAGAATTTTTTCCGTACTTTTGGGCCCAAAAACATTTTTCAACCCCTAAATACCCCCCTTAAAATGGCCCGATCGGGCCCATTTTAAATAGGCTTCTTGCGATGATGGATTCCAACATGTGGACCAAATTTCGTTTAAATCGATTAAGTCTGTCGAGAGTTTTGTGGTCACACATATATATATATATAAATATATATATATATATATATATATACATATATATATATATATACATATATATACATATATATATATATATATATATATATACATATATATATATATATATATACATATATATATATATATATATATATATATATATATATATATATATATATATATATATATATATATATATATATATATATATATATATATATATATATATATATATGTATATATATATATATACAGATATATATATAAACATTTCCAAAAATGGTGCCAAACTTCTTAGGTCCCGCCATCCGACCGACGCCAATAGTGTAAGTGCCTTATGGCAAATACACTAATAATCGCAAGAAAGGCTATCAGTATTTAGGAATAGTATAGTACTAATTCATGGCGCTTCGTATGTATCAGTCTTGTATGATGCAAAAATGTTTTGGGACGCTAAAGTTCCCCGTCTTATCGCGAAAGTTTTACTTTCCGAAAAGTAATCTTAATCATACAATATGTGTAAATACAGCGAAAGGGTAATTCCTTACTTTCTGCAGATTTAATATATAAACCGATGCCGTGATCATGGTGGAGTGTCAGTGATCATTTATCCGCTGAGAACAAAGCTTCTTCTTATACTGAAAATACCGCAGAGATTTACAGTCGACAGGTAACTACAATTATTGTATTAATTATATAAGAAAAACATTTATTATAATTTTAAACTTCTAACAATTTTGCCATTGTTGATTGTAGAAATGGTGCGTCAAAATACATTAGTCGGTGTAGCTGTGTTGCTATGTCTGGGCTACGTCGTAGCCTACGAATATGCTGAAAATGACGACTACGAATCTAATCCTGAAGAGGACTACTATGTCATGGTTCCCGTGTCTCGAGTCAGACGACAACTTTGGGGTAGTAAAAATTCATTCCCGACTGGCGGACACAACCAGCAAGCCGGATATAACGGACAGTTCCCAGGAGGCGGTTATTCTGGCTCAGTATCACAGAACTTCGACGGCCGTGGAAGATCAGGACCTCAGACCTTCAGCGGCAGTGCTTCCTATGGAAACGACAGGGCACAAGTCTTTGGTGGCGCTAGCAAGGTTAGTTAACATTTTGGTCATCACTTTTTGCTTTCATGTTATGTCACTATGTGTATTATTCTTTCATGGAAAACCGAATTTTTACAGTACATTTTTTTATATTTTAGACACCAAGTCACGGCGGTTCAGCTCACGTTGGCGGAAAGTTCAATATCGTGAACACACCCGACCACAAAGTCGACGCTTGGGTTCGTCATGACCAGCCGTTCCCGAGACGTCGTCGCTCACCACAACATCAGCCTGGAACGACCAGTGGTGGAATAAACTATGAACACGTGAAAACCGGAATTCAAGCATCTGGAAGTACCTCTCATACTCCGGGACGTCCCAATACGTATAGTGCAGGCGCTAACGTTCCTCTTTGGGTCAGTGATGACAAAAGGACGCGAGTTGACCTTGGTGGACGACGAGACTGGGTTCAAGGTAACGGACATCGAGACAATGTACTTTTAAATTTATCGCATAATTTCCGTTGATGAAATAAAAATAATTCGAAACAGATTTATTTTTATACTTTGTTTATTTATTTTTTTTTTTTTGCTTATAACGGACAATTTATCATTTTCCTTTATGTATTATTTTAAGTTATTTTTGTTTTAATAAACTGAAAAATCAATTGTAAAAATTGTTTTTTTTATTCTATATACTTCCTCATAATTACACTACATAATATTTGCTCATAAGGTCGAGATGAACAAATACTGTTACACAGGTTGTTTTTGTATACGTTTTGTTACTAGCTTTTTATTATAGAATACAAACCAACATATTCAAAATAAATAAAAAAAATATATATTTTATTTTAGCATAAAAAACATTGTTCACATCAAAAGTCTTACATTTACAAACGATTATAAGTTCTTTTTTAGTAAGTTTGACTTTAAAGTAGTTAAAAAAATTAAAATATAGATTGAATACTTAATATCTGCTGAAAACAAAGTAAAAAAGACATTTAAAAATAAATACAACCGCATGGCAGAAGAGATACACTCTTCCACTCACCTGTTTACCGTCGCGTCCTCTTTCGCTCTCGTACTCTAAGAACATCGCAATTTATGTGAATAGAGGAAACGCTTTTATTTACATAAATCGGTCCAGCAGTTTTTTTTAAAGTTTAGTTTTAAAATATTGGGAAGAAGACGATTAATAACTTGGGAGCTATATATGGGTTTTGCAAAGCCACTAAAATTTAAAGATATAAAAAAAAACTTAAAAAAAGTAAAACCTTCAAAAAAAGCCGCTAAAAAGCGTAAAACAGCAGATTTGAGTTCGGCTCCAATAGATACATAAAACGTTATAGTACTTAATTAAATTGGCGTTAACCTCAAAATTTTGTTATATTACGCTTTTTAGTGACCTTTTTGGAAGGAAGTTTAATTTTTTATCAAAATATTTTTTTTAATTTAGTTAGTTAACTAATTCTTCTATGCTAGTACTTCAGCTATGTCTTTCTCCTTACCTTCCGACAGTGGCGTAACAATAGGATGGCAGGACGGGCAAAATGCCACAGGCTCGAGAGTGCCGTGAGCACAGGAGGATCCTAATATTTATTATTACAATATTCAGTAAAATTTGCCACGGGCTTCAAACGGTATAGTTACGCCACTGCCTCTAACTTCACTTCTGTCATACTTTTTTTTACAGTGTCGTTCGGAATCACGCCTACACACCGCGCGTAATGAATTTTCACTTCAAAAATACTCAATTTATATATGTTAAAATAATAGCTAGCTCAAAAGCAGCCATAAAATGTTTCGGTGTTTCGAAGTTCATGTGGTCACATCTAGTTCCTCAAATTAGGATAAGAGGTCAGGGGTTCTTTAGGCATATATGCCTATGGTAAGCAAACCAACTAAAAATAATAAGCATGATGTAACAGATTGATAAACTTTTATTTCAGACCATCTACACTCATTCCATATGGACTTTCTCCATTTGTTCTTAAATAGTAGTCTCCACGGATACTGAAAATAAACGGAGATAAATTATTATAATTTTATAATATTGTAGTTTAACTTTTAGAACATGTGTAATTGAGAAGCTACCAATTTCCGAGATAGTAAAAGCATACGTGTTCTTTGTTTGTCACATAGAACAAAGACATTAATTTCATCTTAATATCTCTATCTATTCTTGAGAAAAAGCGTTTTGACAGAGACGGACAACAAAGTGATCTTATAGGTACGATACCCTAAAAATGTCGCAGTTTGATCAGAAAGTCGTTGCCTTAAAAATGCACATACATTTTTATTCAAGACCTAAAATTCTATCCGCACAAAATGGTAATGAAAAATTACGATACGGAAAAACAACAAAATTTCGTCATTAAGTTCTTTTCAAACTAGAAGAAAAATGGACCGTGCAGTTTATACTACCTATGTTTAATTTACGAGCGTTAAAATATTTCACTTTAAAAATTAATTGAATTAGATTACAATATCAAGGAGCATGATAGCCGTTAAACGATGATCAACTTACTTGTGATCCGCCGCGTAGCCCATAACAGCTACGTCTGAATCTATACATGCGCCAGATTTAAATGCCCTCCAACTCGAACACTTCACAGCAAGGAATGACTTTTCTCTTAAAATACTTTCAGCATAGAACGTACAGGATCGCTGATGACTGCACAATTCTGAGAGGAAACAAAATATATCCTGAGTTTTTAACTTCCCACTATTGAAAATATTAAAAAAAAGTGAAGTTATTGGTTTTGATTCGATTTTCTAAAATTTTCATTAGATGTCGGCGTTCCGGGGTCCTGGGGAGCTATTCTGGCTATTTTTGGATGGATGGTCGTATGTATGTAAACAATCATTTTTGTCGTACGATATCTTTAGAGCGAATCAACCAATTGAGATCATGCTTGCGACGTTTGAGGGGGTTTATTACTTTATTGAGTATTTGATTTTATTGTTGTATCTCAATCGCGTGCCGTGCCACGGGCAGCGGCTCTTATAATATAATTCAATAGACGAGGATTGTTTTGTTACTCTCTCTTGTTAATTAATTAAATAATATTAACCAGTTCTCACCAACATCTGTCATTGTGAAAGGTATTCGGAAAGGACACCCAGGCTGATGTCTGAATCCTCCATTGACCCAAAAGTCCACATCGCCTGTGCTAAAGGGAGTACCGTAAACCCTTGCGTCGGTGTGAATGACATCTACGAAAGCAGCGTCTCCTGGTGATAAGTGACGATCAGATTCTGGTGGCTGTTGACCAAATCTAGTTATTCCGTAAAAACACGGGTAAGCTGGATCTAAACCCGTTATACGTGGAAGTGTTATGCCATTTTTCTTTAAATTCTTTCCTATAAAACCTGCTATCTGAAAAAATAAACACTGTTGATTGTTCATTTACTAATTAATTACCTAATTCATTTTAAAATATAGTTTTCTTATTTTATTACTATATTATTATTATAATAGCATTTTGTTGTCTATTCGTCGTCGATGACGAGGCTATGGATGGACTAACATTAAAAAATGGGAAAATATAATAAATCTGATAACTCTATAGAGGCATACGATTAATTACAAAATTATATATCAATATTGGCTAAGTTGAAAGCTCTGCGTGAATAATTTCAAGCGAAATACCCAAATTGTTGTGTTGTTGGGCAATAGACATAGTTTAATTTGCTTCATTATGAGGTTAATATTTAATTAATAGAGCTGTAAAAGTAACGAGAAATTGTGTACCCATATGTATTCGTTATTTAAAGAGCCAGTACCCGTTACTTTCGTATCGTTACGTTACTAGTTACTTTTCATACGACATACAATCGTGTACCAACAGCATCAAGCATGTACCATCGCATCGAGGCGCGTCGCATACGTGATACGATATGACTTCGTTCGTATAACGTATAGAACCACATCGAACGAGTCGAACTGACATAGATACAACAAATGCGAGTAACGAAATGAATTTGTAAGTAACGATTCCTTACTTCGAGTCAGACGATGTACTCGTTACTCAGTAACGAATACATATGGTTTGTTACAGCTCTATTAATTAAAGTCAGGAATTAAGATAAAAAATAAGTTTGAATATTGTGATGTGACTAGAAGTCTAGACGAAACTGTGGATTTACGATTTCATTTATTTGTATTGTTTTTTAAACACTTACTTGGCTACCAAGGGAGTGACCCACAATGTGAAAATTGTCTAGATGTATAATATCTTGGGCAAAAAGTGTTGTTCTAAGAATTTCCGCTGTGGCTTTTGCTACCTGAAATGTTACGTGATTTTTAACTGAGTACCTCGAAAAGTCCCACCATACGTCTTACAAGGTCGATAACCTTGGTCTCTATATAGTTGTTACAAACTGGGTTTTTCATACTTTGTCTATAATATACATACAGTAGCACCTCGATTTTCGATTATCCGTCAAGAGAGCTGACGGCTAGATAGAAGCTACGTGACGGTAAATCTAGGTTCTACTGTATTATTTTTCTTTAATATTCGAAGTATTTTTGTTACTTATGGAAAAAAAATATCCTTCTCATTATAATAAAGATATTACCTATACACAATACAATGACGGTGCTTTATTATAAAATTTATTTAACAAGCATTCACTTAATTATCCATATATTATCTGCAATAATTTACGCTATAAAAGATAACTAAAAGTCCTTGAATGCACTTTTTGTATTGCGGTCCAAATATTCACATGAAAAATTAACCATCTTTAAAATTGTAATGACTGGTTTTCTTGCTAGTATATTTTACCTTTTTAACATTAGGCACTGCATTAAAGAAATAATCTTTTTGAGCCATATTTGCCCAATCAAGTAATAGAATATTATGACCACCACGTGCCAAATACGCTCCTAGGACCTCCCGGATCGTATTAGCCGTTTGATCTTCCACGTAACCATGAATGTAAAGCACAGTAGGGAGATTTGCGTTCCATATTGGCAATTGTTTTAACGTTGACGCTATACCATCAAGGCGCTGTGACGTTATTTTTGCGTCATCGAACGAATTTCTAAAATAAATCGATAATTTTATCGCTTGAAGAAATACGTTTTGATGTTATTTTAATACTAACTATTTAATTCCTTATTAAGAATGCAAATTATCGTCCTATCTGCGTTAAACTCTCGCGCGCTAGAAGTGAAACTTCTTAGGTTTTAGCATTTTTTGACGGCTTAACTATGTATTTCAGGATTAGGAAATGATTGTGGAATTTGTTACTGTGGCTATAGAGAAAATGCTACGTATACACACAGGTGGCTATAGAGAAAACGCTACGTATACACACAGTAGGTGCGCACTGCGCTTGCGTATAGAGCGTATGAAGCTTTGACAGAGAGAGTTGAAACGATTCTTCCACTCTTTCCTTTCAACTGCCGGTTAAAGTCGGAGAAGGAAAAGCGTTTCACTTTTCGTTTGATCCTGGTCAGTTTAAAGAAGTTTTAAAAAAACAAAACGGAATGGTGCATTCTTTTTCTTACTGCGCAAGTGTGTTATCAATGAAATCCGGGAGAACTCAACGTTTTTATGGACTTAAATTTAAAATGCAAAAAGAGCGAGTTTTGTTTAGAAGGGAGCTACTCCAAGGCATTATTTTTCATATAATAGTAAATCATTTTGAAATCTAGCTATTAAAACTAGTGTGGAATAACAGAGTAGAAAAAAATGAACGTCTGCCAGATATTTATTTAAAAATGTTTTTTGTACACTGAACATATTATTTTATGTTTTTAATAATAGTAGAGTATTATTTTTTTAAATTTTTTTGTTAATAAACTTACCCGGTATAAAACCTGATGAAAATATCTGCAACTTCATTTTTTCTCTGTTCAACGTCAGGATTACTACCTACAACAATATGCCAAAATAATATGTGTTAATAGTTTCAAGCAAAATTTAAGAGAAATATAATTAATTTTAATCAAAAACATAATATAACAGTAAATTGTTAGTAGAAAACCAAAATCTTCGTAAGATAGTAAAGGCTTAGGGCGTCGCGAAGGGATGCATTTCTTCTTTGAGCAAACGCAAATAGTGGATACGGGACGAAAAAAACTCAAATACAATAGAAGTTGTTCGCATGAATTCGCATTTTTGCTCGGATAATCAGGAGTTTATTTATAGAATTGTGTGCGATACTAGTACTTCCGATGATGATAGGACAGCTAATTTTTGCTACCGCTTTTATTAACGTGAAACACATCTCTTTTCAATCGTAATTAGTAATTATTATCTACATTTCAATTAAAATTCTCACATTTATTAATATTAAAAAAAGTTTACATTTGATACATAAGCCGTTTTACCAGATTGTGTCAGAACTGACGAACATAATAATTTTTGGCATTTTTCAAAAACTGTCGATTATGCCTTTTTGCCTCGATATAATAATATACCTATAGACAAAATTCTGTTTTATTGGATAAGTACATTTACAATCAATATTTCAAGCTATAGCATTTATGTTGGAATTTTTTGGCTTTCATAATGTCAAGGCTATCTTTCTTAGGAATATCCACTTTTATAGTCACAAATAAAAAAAAATCTAATATTTATGGCTTTATTGTGTATATTTCCATCCTCTGTAATTAAAATTTGCAAAGGATTTTTTTACCGGTAACAAAATATGTACAGACTGTTCCATTTTCCTTGTTTTTGCAGGGAACTTAACAGGTAAAAAGCATGTACTCATAATATATTTTATTGGTTGATTTTTTAGAGACGAGTTTATTGGCTTTATCAGAATTTTGGTAATTTTTTGTTTCCCGTAGTTTTTATTATCAACTACTGAAAATTTAAAAATATTATATATATGTAATCTTTGCGACTTGCAATATTCTTTTTAAAATTACATTTTTTGCTGAAAGCATAATATAGGCGTAATTAGACGATAATGACCTTAGTTATTGAGCATAATCTATAACAACTAAATACTAATAATAACATAAAATTGCTTTTTTCAGAAAAAAATATATTTTCTCAGCAGCTTTAAAAAGATTTTTATATTTTTATTGTTGTTTCAGTATGTTAAATGTAACAAAATTGATATGAAAATGCATAAACTAAGCACATGTAAAGCATATTTATCGATAATGAAAAATTGTGAACAATTAAGAAACTAATTTTAAACATAACAACGATAATGGGACACCATGTACATTTCAAATCATAGTAATTTAAAAGGTAGATAGAAGAATTTTTTTTAATAATGTGGTAGGTAATTTGTTATTATAATTTTTCAAATTAATTATTTAAGATAAACTGTTTTGTCATTAATATAAACAACATTATCTACGGTTTTTATCTCAACCGATAATTCTATTACAAGCGTTCAGGAAGTATTATTTTTTTTGCCCGCAACATTTTTATATGTGCTGCTTTAAATAGATATAGATGATGTGCAGTAAGTATTTACAAAAAAAAGGTCAGGAGGTTGGGAGTAGTTCACCATTTTTTTACGCAAGATTCAAGGCGTTCATGCCCTTGACTGATCTTCAAATTCTCTTAAAATCAATGATCATTCACCTTTTTCAGTCGTTATCAATGAAATGAACATTTTCATAGGATACTTCGGCATCATAGGTTGTAAATTTCTACAATGAATTTTATTTATCAGGTTTCCCTGACGATAAAAACCTAAAATACGATAAAAATGAGATTTGACATCTGATTGAAAATATTCAATAAGGTGTTAAAAATCCGTTACAGCGAAAGAGTAATTGTCTACCAATTCATTTTAATGAATGGAAAGAATAGAAAATAAGCTGTTAAAAGCTTTTAAAGTTACTGTTATACTGAAGTTTTTGGTTTGAGAAAAGAATACATTATTAGTTTGAAAAAAATACAAAAATATACGTACAACAAAATAAACGAGAGCACATTTTTGTCAGCGTTAAACACAATTCAAAAGCATAAGTCTTTTCATAAATTTAAAGCACTTGAATTTATTTTGGTACCTCAATCATTCAAGTTGTATTAGACTTGGCGCGTTAAAAATAGTAACACTTTTATAATATGTTAGTCGGGCGATAATCACGTAGGTTAAGGTTTTCATCAAGGTAATATTATTGTTATTTTTAGACGGATGAACTTCACAGATAGAGATTTATTTTAAATTTAAAATCTGTAAATTAGTACCGCCGACAAACATTCTCGTTCTCTAATCTTGTCCCCTTACTTTCTCGTTTCGAAAACGGGTGAAAATATCACAACTGAAGTTCTGAAGTTCTTATAATTACCACGGATCCATTGTTACGTTCCACCAATCCCGTAGTTATTTGAGGCTACTATCAATTTATATTTATAATTTAATATCTTATTAATCAAATTGACACGCTCTCTTGTTTTCGTTTTATTTTTTCATAAAGTAATAAAGGAAAACATCTACTTAAAAATTGCTTTCTCCGTTGAGACGGCAATACCATAAATCATAAAAAAATGTAAGCAAACGATACAATTTTGTATAATTTTTATACAAACAAACCGAGACAACCAAAATTTAGTTGTGGTAGTGCATATTATTTTCAGATAAGTCTAATTTTTAAATACAATTTTAGAAACACATAATTTCAAAAATAAATATTGCACGTTAAAATTATATGACACTATTATCACAGTTTTAACACTTATGCACTTTACAATGTTTATATTACATTAAAAATCATATCACAACGTATTTATGAAACAAGTATGTTTCTCCATGAAATTGATTAGTTTCTGTAACGTTTGCACGTCGAACTTTACTCAAAATCAACAATTTTATATTTTTTTAACTTTAGTTGGAGAGAGTACTAAATTTTTTGCAACAAACTGTTAAAGAATGTAAACAATTATAAACAAATTCAATGACTTAGTTGTTTAGTTCGTTGTGGCTCTTAACATAATGTAACATATCATCGCACTGACTTACTGAGCCGCTTTAACCGGTTGCTGTAACTCTGGGAACAGAGTCAGGGTCATTCATAGTAATATACATATTATGTTAATCACTGTTAATTTTTGCTGGGTAGTGGGGAAGTATTGTAATTATTATTATACTGTGTGATTGATGTGTATTTATAGTTACATACACACATAATTTAGGATGCGGTAAAGTATACCACGAACATTTTGATTTTTAACTTCCCGCTTAAAAAAAAAAAATAAAATTTTTTTTCAAAAATCGGGAAGTTATTGTTTCACCCCGATTTTCGAAAATCGAGTTTTCGCCAGATCTCGACGTTTTGAGGTCCTAGGAAGCTATTGAAACTATTTTGGCGATGATGTCCGTAGGGCTGTATGTATGTGTGTGTGTGTGTGTGTGTGTGTGTGTGTGTGTGTGTGTGTATGTATGTATGTAAACCTTTTATATCTTTTGAACGGAGTGTCCGACTGAAACGCGGTTTGCGGCATCTGACATGATCTTGGTGAACTTAGACTTCCTGAAAATTTGAAACGATTCGGCCCAAAAAATTTTGAGAAATCTTAAAAAAACAAGTTTCAAAAATTTTTAAAAATTTGTTTTTGTAAAATATTTTCTAAACTACTAAACCGATTAATTCCAAAATCTAATCAGCTCTTCTCCTTAACAAACTGCGTCATTTCCGCAAACCGCATCAAAATCGGTTCATTTGTTCACGAGATACCGTGAACGAAAAAATCGTAAAAAAAGTGTTTTTTCATAATGACTCTTAAAATTGTTATCAGATCGATTTTTTGTAATAAATTAATTTCTTAGGCTAAAAAAACTGCGTCGATCGCTGCAAACTATATAAAAATTGGTTCATTTGTTCATGAGATAACGTAAACGAAAAATTAGGAAAAAAGTAATTTTTTAAAATTACTCGTAAAATTCTTATCAAATCGATTTTTTGTAATAATTTACTTTCTTAGGTTAAAAAAACTGCGTCGATTGCAGCAAACAGCATCAAAATCGGCTCATTTGTTCATGAGATATCGTGAACGAAAATTTCGGAACAAAGTGTTTTTTTTTTGAGCTCGAAGAGCTAAAAAATAAACTTCTTGCTATATTTTATATATTTTTGAGCGTTTTGAACTCGAAAATAGCGGGAAGTTACAGGGATGGCCTGCAGGGTCAAATCTTTTCAAATTTTTATAGATGCGAGGTTTAGTCCAAGAACGATCTTCGGGAAATACCTAAAATTGGGCGACACGAATAGGGTTGCAGGCCTCCGGCTTTTTACGGTCGTGTCCGGCTTTTGGTCTTTGTACTTTTAATTATTGATTTTTGATGTTTTTGTAGAGTTTGAAGTTGTTATTTTTTAATAAAGATCTTTTTTTTTATTCAAAAGAATTGATATATTTTTGAATTGCCTAACGAAAACTTTTAGTTTTTTGTATTTTGTTAGAAGAGAGTTATATTTGTTTGTTTTTTTTTTTATTATAGACTTTTGGCTTTTACACTTTTGTGTATTCAGCCACTAACTTTTTTCACTTCATCAACATCATAGGTATAAATACAAATTATGATAAGTAGGACTGTTTGTTGAATGTTGTTAATTTTGTAACAAAATTGTGATTCACAATTAAATAATAAAACAACTTTAATATGAACCTAACATTTTTTTTTTATTATAAATGTGATGTCCGGCTTTTAGATCGTAGACACGGATCAAAATCGTGGGCATAGCCCACAAATTATTTTAATAATTATAATCGTCATGATCTATTCATTTTTTTTACAAAAAATTTTTTTAAAGAGATTTTGCCATAAGGCCCCATAGAAATTATTTGTCATTGAAAAAAAATTTTTTTTTTTGGTGGGGGAGGGGCCTAGAAAAATCTTGCTTGGGGCATTAGACTTGCTAAGAGCACCTTTGCCGTACCTCAAAAGAAAATAACGGAACTGTTATGGGATCACTGGTTTGTCAATCTGTATGTCTGTCACAGTAGAATTTCTTTGAAATAAATTAAGTCATCAATCTGAAATTTGGCATAATTAGTTTTCTAGCCCACATATATTCCAATAGTCGGAGCCCAAAAAATATGGTCTCGTAGATTTTAGGGGCTCAAAGTTTCAGACCCAAAAGGAATTCTCTGATAATATATATATTTAAATATTTTTACACTTTTTTAATGTTTTTCGCACCAGTTATATTATGTAAACATTTACATCATTTATATTTTTAACCAAAATTTACATATTTTGTTATGAACTTATGAAAAGTCAATAGTTATTTTTGATTCATGTGCGTGTTTCTTGTTTATACCTATATTTTGTTTAATTTAACAGTTAAAAGCTCTTCCGACATTTCAAAATGCACTGTTGTGAATTAAAAGTGCTTAAACGTGGATACGATTTTGAATTTTTATAAAAAATAAATTGCCGTTTTCTTTCGTCAGCTCACCAGTGGTTCTTTCCCAAGCCATTTACAATTTTTTTAATAGAGAATTTTTGTCCACAAATGTGTTAACTCTATTTTTTTATTCATACCTAATTAATATGTATTTAAGGTTGCTCCCTTTATACATTTTTTTGAATAAGAAATACTAACAAGTTGTAGAAATTCAGTCGGTCTTTCCTTACAGTATTTTTATGTCTATCATATTTCTATTAATATAGAGGAGACAAGAACCACGGTTATGTTAACTTAAAAAAAAAACCGTCCGATGTCACTAGTGTATATGTCAATATTTATTAAGACTCTTTGGTTTTGGAAAGGCTACACAATGATATTATAAATAAATAACTTATAGATACTCAACTTCTTTTTAATTAATAATCTACGAAACAGTATCAACATATTGCAACGACGCATTTCTGGGTTAGAGTATGATATTTGTCAAGTAAACCTTGCGACTCATAAATACGTCGTACGAACATTATGGAACACTATCATGTGCCCAGCACGCGCTTGGCCGGCTTTTAAAACATTAAAAAATACTTGTTACGTTTGGTTGAAACTACTAAAAGTGATTTATGCCATAATAAAAGTTCCAAAATGTTGAAAGAAGTTAAAAAAGATGAGTTATTGTAAATATTCAAGGCTGATTTCGACTACAAGGCTTTGTATTGCAATTATGCGAATATCTGAAAATTATATAAGTATATATAATTAACATAAGTCTGGATTTCGGTTTTAGAAGCATGTTAAATATTCCAATTATTAAAGACTTTTTAAGTTTGTACAAATTGCTGCAAAAATATAGATTTTTTTATCAAATTTTTGCAGCGACAGTAGACATTTTTATCATGAATTTTAATCTATATGCTAACGTTTTTGATAACAATTCTGTTGAACTATTTCGCAAAAAATGAAGGAAATCCCCTACATTTTTTTTCAAAGATTACACGTTTTTGTTACACCGTAATGAAATGTAATTTTTTATAATTGCATTTTAGTCGCTTGCTAGTTGCACAGAATCCTAGTTGCGCGAGTAAAATGCACTTGACCGGTTTTGTTTTTTAATATTGAATTTAAAAACGATCAAAATATGTTTGTTGTTTTCATTTAGAAGCGGTTAGTTTAAAAAAAATCCTGATTTACAAATTGCATATCAACCTTTCAAATTACAATTAACCTTAAAATTAACACGCCGCAAATCACTTAAAATTAAAACGAAAGCGCACATTGAGTGGTTTATAACAAATATTTTCTGTGAAAACTGAATGCTGTCTGCTTTAACGATTTATTGATTATGTAGAAATAATATTTGTGTAGTATACAAATACAAACAAAAAGCCGGATTTGAATTCATCAAAAGGAGATATAATGAATAAAAGATAATAAAAGCTGATAAAAATAAAAAAAGTAATTTATGAGTTTTATGATTGCGGTACGTCATTCGACTACATCGCGTTGTCTCGATCATATTCCGACCCCAATTAATATGACTGGCACAACAATGACGCATTTTATACAATTATTTTTCAATGATTTTTATTAGGGATGTACTGATTATTAAATATTCGGCGGATTTTATTTAATTTATATTATATTATATTAAACATATTAAGAACGATATTATAACTATCTTAATTCACTTAAAATTTTGTTTAAAATGTTTTTGATAAGTAAAAACCAGCGTTTAAAAACATCACACTTAATTAATAGAAAATGGCAATGGCTATCTTTCTTTTCTTTAAATTTTTTTTCAATTTTCGTTCAAAAAATACAAGATTTCGAAATCTAAGCACATATCGCCTCAGCACATGCGCCAATTTTCAAAAAAAAAAAAAAAAAATTCAATAGGAATTTTCCTATTTAACTACCAATCATCCCACAAAATATTGTTTATAACCCATTTAGCCGTTTGACAGACACAGATGCACTAGCTTTTCACAAAAGGACGTTTTAGGAGCCTCACCTAGGAAAAATATTATAAAATCGGGAAAAGTTAGTTTTGATTATTATATACGATTCCCCTTGTGGAAGTTGGAATGGTAAAAGTGCGATTTCATAACAATAAATAATGAGTTTGCATTTAGGAGCAATTAATCTTTAAAATTGTCGTATGTTTTCAAAAAAATTTTGTTAATAAACTGATTTTGTGTTGATGTGTTTAAATATAGTTGTCAATTATGTTTCGATAAATAAATATAGCAGAGTTGATAAAACTACTAGAAACAAATGAGTAATTGCCATTCCTTAATCTCATTAAAATCATTAATTAAATAAACTGATCACTATTACTAGCGATAATATCTATTTGAGTATAAATAATTTAATATCAATATATATTTTTATTTTATCTCTAATCCTGCATAGCTACAGGGAATATTGTGGACTGAATGCAAAATGTTACGTAGAAACTCCTAATTTTCATTTTTTTTTCTAATTCAAAGTATTTTATGTTCTGCAAAATTTCAAAAATAAAAAATAAACATACCTAACGAAGGAAAAATTGAAAAATTCTTTGTTTGAAATTTTTTTGTAACGCATTTTTTAATTAATCCTTCACCAATGTGTTCTTTAAATTCTTCGTTATAGGCGATATCGAAATTTTTAATATATCTTTGAAATTGAAAATTGCGCTGATTCTAATGACCCTAAGCAAACATTAGTATCACTTATAGTTTAGACTTTAGAGGATACGACCAAGGAGAATTAATATAGCACACAGTTCAGATCTGCAATATCACTTCGCGACATTTTATGTTGTCTATGAAAAAATTAACTGATTAATGAACGGCATTAACCGCGGGTAAAGGCTAGTTAGTCTGTATTATAATAACATAGCGTTCAATTGTTTTGATTGTTATTCAATTGTTCTCATAATAGAAGCGAGGCGTTCGTTTCAATCAATATTGTAAAATTAGTATAATTGAGACACACAAACCTATATGCCATCATTTAATTGTGATATTCTATAAAGTCAATGCTAGAAATTAAAATGCTCTTAAATTTTTCTCTCTTTAACATCACATAAGATTAAGTGAGATAGAAATTGTACAGTGCGTAAATTCTGGCCATACAGAATATCATCAAAGTATAGCAAATTAATACGATCGAAGTCAAGTTGATGTACTTCTAAGGATTAAAATTTTATTAAACACTACCGAGTGTATTTTTGATTAGAGAAAAGTCTTTTGCCGCCAAAATATAGTTAAATAGTTCTCCGGTAGTGCACTCCAGCCCAATTTTGAAAATTTTTTAATTCAAGTTATACAGTGCCTTTCTGAAAATTAGATGATTTTAAATGTCACTTCACTGAAAATTTGGTTTTGTTATTATTTTTAAATTATAAGGTCACCTTTATTATGCCTTAATGCGTTCTTATTTTTTGAGTAGCAGATTATTAATTTAACTACCTGGTAAAATCATTTCAACGAAATCCTGTTACTAAAACAGAATATTATAAAGTACCTACCTATTGTGTGAAAAATTCATATTTTTTACTTGGTAATTTTTCAATTAAAAAAAAAATCTAAATTCATTTTAAGGTAGGTACCTATGTATAAGTGAATAAGGAACGGCGGTTCTTATAAATTAATAATAATTCTTATTTAATAACATTTATTAATAGTGCACTTACCGTTATTTTTTTGAACTATCAAGATGAAAATTATGAAATAAAAAATAGTTTTCATTTTATTTCATTTCATATAAAACACAAGTACAGTACCTACACATTTATTTGTTTGTTCTGTCGCTTTATTTTTATTTTTATGTCAACTAAATTACCCCATAAATAATTTAATATCTATAATATCACAAAATTACTTCATATAATTGAAAAACGATGTAATTTTTATTTTCTGATACATTGAAAATTATACTACCTATAATAATATATTTTTATAAATTTTTTTAAACGTTCTTTATATATTGAATTTTTGATGTTTCATCGGAGTATAATGGTGATATAAAACTGAAATAATAATGATTTTTCAGAGTGACTACATTTATAATTATAATCAGGCGTTCTTAACATTTTTAACAAACGTACACCCTTCTATAAAAAATAATAGGTACATTTAAATCATTATTAGTGGGGCGGGACAAGCAAAATTATTACACTTTGTGACGAAAGCATGACATTTGATATAAAGGTACCCATTTATACCTTTAAAAGATATAAATTTTGGGGCATGTGATATTTAGCTTTGTAATGCGATTTATTTTTTGATAAAAAAGTAGCATAATTATATTATGCGCTGACTTCACCTTATTTTTTTTTGGTAAATATGGTAAAAACATCGGTACCGTCTCGAAGTTGCACTTCTCTCTTTCAGATCACGAAAATTTGTATTTTTTTATAGATATATATTTTTTTCTTTATATAAACATATTTGCTGGCAAGCGGTTTTGAAAATTATGAGAGCATTTCTGTGTAGAAGCGCAAGCCGCAAAAGGTTGAGGATACCTGATTGTTTTGATAAATATACGTGGAGCTAAATTAATTGCAGTCTGAAGATGATGATAATAATTTACTTTTCCAGGCGGTCATTAAGTAAAATTAAATTATGTTTATTTTTTGTATTGTAGTTTTTGTTTAGAATGTTCTGTGAATAAAACATAATGACATGTTATTTTTGCAAATTTTTCCATTCAAAGTGTAATGGGCTGTCTTTTTAAGGTCAAATTATGCTATGCATTTTGCCATTAAAAAAATATTTGAAAATAATTCTGTTGATTTTGGATTAGTCGCATACTTATGTGGTTGATAAAGCCGCAACCAATGATGTCACAAATAGGACTTATACTTATATTTATATTTGGTATATTTTTGAAAAGGGTCACTACGTTATCCAAAAATCCATTATTCAAAATTTTTGTTTGTTTGAATTGGTCGTAAGTTTATTAAAAACAATAAAATAGTTGTTATCACTTAATTTTGAGATGTTAAGATTTTTCCTGGCTGTAAATTCTAAACTACAACACTAATAAATCTACTTTTCATCTTAAAAATGTATATTTTCTCGTTTTCTAGTAACATAACACGTAATATAATATAGACAAAGTTAAAGATACCAAATAAACACCCTGTATGACATGTATCATTATCACATCTATATATACACAAAAATATCACTTTTCATACATTTTCATCTTGCAAATGGATAAATATTATTTTTGTTTACTTGATTTTTGTTTCTTAGATATGCACAAAATAGTTTCAGACTAAAAAAATATACTACTTCAATAGCACTAAGGAAGCTAAATCCCATAAACAAACCTAGAAGTCCACCAGTGTTAGCTAAAAAATAAAAATAACAATCAATGATATAATAGCTATTTACGTTACGAATGAGTAAAGTGACAATTATGTCCCTTGTGTGGTAATGAAAGATTATTCAACAATAGGTATATCGACGTAAAAGTGGACTTTCAAATCAAGGGTTGCATAAAATATACTTGGATATCTTTGCTGGAAATAAAAATGAAGCGTTTTGTTTTGTTTTCAGTCATGCTTGTCTAAAAAGACAGATAATCATACATTTTGGAAACACATTTACCCGTTAAAAATTAGCAACTAATATTTTACAGACGCGACGGTTTTATAAATAAAATGTTAATACTGACGTGTTGGCCACAATGTTTATAAAATTTAATGTATTCCCCTTTTATTCAGTATATATCCAAGTCAAGTTATTCTGATGTGTATAGGTAGTTGTATAAATTCAAGGAGAAATCTTAATATTTAAAATTACAATGATCTATTCACCGTCAATTTGATGTTGAATAAGAAATTAAAACATTTTTACTTACATAAAAATTCTGTAGATCCAAACAGTTCTCCTTTTGTGAATTTTGTAAATTGATTGGCAGTAAAATATACATGAATTATAGCAAAATTTTTCCTGAAAATAAGAATACATGTATATTGTATAATGTATATGTCCAAGAAAAATATGGCATTATAATAATGTAGAGAGCGAAAATACTGTTTTATATTATAGTCTAGGAGCCAGCGACAGGTTTTTCTTACCAATTTCTTTATGGCTCAATGACTCGTAAAATGCTCTAGACAGTTGTATTATGTAGCATCGTGGCTGTCAACTGCGGCACTATAGGGGGAATAGACAACTGTAGCCTCCCACACACGGTAAAAAAGATAATATTTTTAATCATTACCTATCGATTAAAAATTTGTGAAACAATAGTTATTAATGATCTTTTATAAAAGCTGACGTAACATCCACCATCGTACAGCAAGCTGACGTTTTTTTTTTTTATAAAAGATCATTAATAACTATCATTTGACAAATTTTCAATCGATAGGTATAATGATAAAAAATATTATCTTTTTTACCGTGCGTGGGAGGCTTCAGTTGTCTATTCCACCGATACTGGCGCAGCTGACGGCCACAATGCTATATGGTACTACTGTCTAGACTCTAGACTCTAGAGCATTTTACGAGTCATTCAGCCGTAAAGAAATGGACGACCTAAATATGTCGCTGGCTCTTAGACTATTTATGCGTAATGGATAAATTATTATTTATTTCAATAAAGAATGATGAAAATTGATAGTACTTAAAATAGTCGGTCGAAAATCCTTTTAAATAATCAGTCCTTACTCTAATTAGATCATTAAATATGGCATTAGACTGCTCTTTTTCGTATCCAACTTCAAAACAGCCCGGAAAGCATTCACAGAGTTTACTGAAACATAAATAATTTTATTTTGGTATTGTCTATACTGTATTTATCTTAGATTGTCCCTGCTTAGGGAAATACAGAGATAAAGTAAACCCTTAGGAATCCCCTGAAAGCGCAAAGTTTAGAATTTGGTTTGATTCGTGAACGATGCATCAGCTATGCCTCTTTATATACGGAATAATTCAAAACTCGCTTTATATGCATCGAAATCTTGATTTAGATTTTTTGCCCTTACGAGACTTTTTTGAGTCCTATGGTCGCTCGAAAGTAATATAATAACAATATTTGTGATTAGTTAAACAAAGGATTAATTGATTTTTTTAAAACAATATTATAGTAAATACCTTTTTTCACTTTGAATATCAAATTTTCCTGTAAACAAACATAAAATTGAATCAAGACGTGTAAACTGATTTGAGAGGGAATTTTTTTCACTTACCTTTGACGAACGCTACACATCTTTCTCCATTTTTACTGCAAATTTTAGTATCTTTGCTTTCTAAAACAACATAAAAATGGTCTTTTAATGTTTAAGCTAAAAACGAAAAATTATTTATTTTTAAGTGTAAGTTTTTTTAAGAACGAAAATTGAATCTTTTAGAAATCGGGTGGATTCAGTCCTGTTTCCTGTCTTTTGAAAAAAATGTTTCAATGTAAATATACTTTCATTTATTTGTAGTTTTTCACACTTAACATTATTGTCTAGAATAGAAGTTGCACTTACTTGGCATGTAGTATGGGACGCATTTACATTCGGCCAAGGTCAAGTTCGCTTCGCATTCTTGTTCGCAGTTGCGTTGTGTGTAAGTTCTTGCGTGAAAATATATAAAAAAAGCATATCAAAGATCATGACTTCAATTCCTATTAAGGTTTTCTTTGATGGACTTATATTTAATTGACTTACTCCTTAGCATTTTAACAAACTGGCACACCAATTATTAGTATTAATTTACCTAAAGAATCTCAAAGTTCGTTCATCAGCGAAAAAACATTGTCTTTGAATGACGGGAATCTTTCGAATGTTCTTGTCTGCATCCGATATTGTTGGTTGGACTACGATCCGAGTTTCACGGCCCGGTGCTATGAAGAATGCGTAGTCCGCCATTTTAGGAGTCTCAATCGGTGAATGTAATCGCATCTGGAAACAGGGATCACTTTTTAAAATCAACACTCAAATCTAAACAGACCTAATTTAAAGGCGCAACCAGAAATCAATCAGAAAAAGGCCACAAACGGATTCTAAGTTATCACGGAATTAAGATCAATCATCAAGAAATAGAGAACGAAGTTCATTACCTTAAAACCTGAACTGGATGTTGAGGAACAATAATAGTCGTCAATATCAGCATTGATGACCAATGTTAGACCTAAATGGCGTCCTGAACCTGAAGAAAATTTTCATTCAGTATTAGAATTGCATGGAAACATTGATAAAATATGAATTCGGTTTATACCAGGAGGCCTTCGGGGTGTCGAATTTACAGGAGCATCTCCAAAACCATTTTCAGGAGTCCAATCAGCTGGATTTAATGGAAATGTTATATTCAAGTCGTCCAAATTTCTCCTGTAAGGAACATTTCAATATTTCATTGGACGGAAAAATTAAAATATAGGGACGTTGTTTCCAGTGATGATATAATATATATACGGTACATTAGATAGAAAGAATTGAGAGATGTACTTCCTCTACTTGCATTCTTTAGATAAATAATGGGAAAGAACGTTGCTCCTAGAGAGTGTCTTCTTATATGGAGAGCCAATTACATAATTTGATTTTTTTATCTTTTTAAATTCCGTTGGTTACACAAATTGACTTACGGATCCCAAAACAAGAAATCGCGCTTGACTCTGTTGAACGAGCAACAAAGTCCATCGTCTGTCAGAACCGTGTTGAACATATCCTCGCAGTTTTCAACCTCATCTCGCCATCGGCAGACATGGAGCATATCGTTGCAAGATTGAGCCACCTAAAAGTAACATCAAACATAATTTGCGTGACATTTGTAATTATCAATGTGTAGATCATAAACGCTCGGCAACCAAGACCGTTTGCGTGGTAATAAATCATTGATTGGTAGCCATTGCTGGGTTGTAGCAAGCTTTGTCTGATTTTATAATATGACCTTAGATTATGTGACCATAAATTTCTCCTTGAGAAATGCATAGGGGATTTTTAAATTGATCGATTGATACTGTGTGTATACGTATTAATATTTTGGCACATCGAAATAACATTTTTCTATAAGCATTTTGATCAAAATTTAGCTTGAATGCTATGTTGTTCAACCATCATTTGTTTTTATGTGATGTGTAATATTCTACATGAAAGGGGGTTTCACAGCGACATTAAACTTCTCCCGCATGCATAAAAACGGTAATTATATTATCACAACCTAAGGTCAAATAAAATTTTTAGACAATGCTTTGCAGTCTGGCGTAAAACTTTGTTTTCACCACGCAACTAATAATGCCCTAGTCGCCGTGCAATCCCTGTCAACAGAATCGTGTTTTTGCTAATGGATAGATTGTAGATTATAGATGTTTGGCAGCTAAGTTCATTTGTGACATTTCACATTAAATTAACAAATTTTATTATTATTTGATGTTTCCAATTTTAATAAGTGGAAACGATTTCGTTGTCTCATGTTTCTAGAAAATTAATTTCCAGTGTTGATAAAATTTTATATTCTGGACTTGTACAGCCCCGATTTTCTATATTTAGATATTTAACGTTACACCAAACTATAATATTATCGTCTAATCATTTCGATTTCTGAAGAGATAATAATAGGTAATAAAGGTGCTGCTCGTAATATATCAACTATTTTGAGCATGAAAACTATATTTAAATTATTATTCTTAATAGCTATTTAATTGTGGACTTTAAATATATTGTTCTTAATTGACTAATAGGACATAATCAACATTTTTTTATTAGCTTTTAATATAACGTTAAATATCTATATGGAGATATTGAAATTCGAGTAATTAAAATAATTATAGGCATAATTCTTTAATGAATGAATATATTTAAATTTATAGACAGGAGAAAATTGGCCCCAGAAAATGAATTTTATCTGGAATATTAAAAAGTATACTCACAAA
The DNA here is from genome assembly GCA_963575645.1 of Xanthostigma xanthostigma. Classification (NCBI taxonomy): domain Eukaryota; kingdom Metazoa; phylum Arthropoda; class Insecta; order Raphidioptera; family Raphidiidae; genus Xanthostigma; species Xanthostigma xanthostigma. Next base: position 1,733,195 of record OY754470.1, on the reverse strand, counting down.
ATACTAAAACATTTTTAGTTAGTATCATCAGAAGATGATTAAGACTTCTTAATTATCTCCTAATCAGCTATGATAGCTAGCGAGACGTGTGTCAAGAAAAAAAAAATGTTTTTTTTTATACAATAAACTTTTTAAAATTGAGAATGCCTACAGAAAAAATTATGCTGAATTCAATGAGCGTAAGCAAACGTCTGTATCTCTTTTAGCTTGGAAACTACGGCCATTCGAAGGTTTTATATGATTTTCTGAAAATTATAAACGCAAGTAACTTCTAAACCAAAAGCCATACAGACGTTTGTTTGTGTTCATTGGATTCAGTTTTTTTTCTATTAGCATGATGATTTTGCAAAAGTTCTAAAATATTTCGGTTTTCGTCAAAAATCGCATTTTTTTAAAGGGGTATGCCTTGCAAAAATCTAAAAAATCGAATTCTTGAATATACTTTTGAAATTGAGAATGCTTACAGCAAAAATTACGCTGAATTCAATGAGCGTAAGCAAATGTCTGTATCTCTTTTAGTTTGGAAACTACGGGCATGTGAAGGTTTTTATAGTTAACGGCTGCCAAAAAAAAAGATTCTTTTCTTCATACCTCGATCGAAAGTACGTACTTTCGTCCCTTATAGCAGGGACGAAAGTTTGACATTTACTCCCTGTTATTTATTATATTAAATGACAGCGGTAACCCTAGTTACGAGTATAAATACGCATGAGAAATTTTTTCCTCCCGCCGTTCTCACTGGGAGTCAATCTTTCGTTCCTGCTGACGAAAGTACGTACTTTCGAGCGGATATGAAGAAAAACCGTATACACCACACGGGCCTTAAAAGTTTAAATCTCGGCCCTGCGCGTCATGAGCCCGAGGCGAACCTTGTGATGTAATATACTATTTTATACCTAGTTTTCCGAGCGCCAAGGTGGCCTAACCCCTAATGAAAAAAATGAAGCTCATATTGAATTTCGTACCTTGATCATAAATTTTTGAACATTTTCCCATTTACTGGTTTCTGTATCCAATTGAGCTGAATTGTTTGCTACTGATTCATTTTCATGATTGCATAAATCGTCAAGAAATGATTTTTCTATATCGGTCCTGTAAAAATCTTAAGCTGTGTTTAATAATAACACTGAGAGTCGCTAAAGTTCCTGAGTATTTTGGACAAATTCAAAACAAATTTCTTAATGCAATTACATTTAGTGATTCATGCCTGAAGCCTGTTGCAAAATAAATCAAAATAACTGTCCTTATTTGGGCTACTGAAAAACTACATCTTAATTATCAACATCGATGTTTGTGAATAAATTTCGATATTCAAAAAAACTTCGATATTTTTTATCTTTTCTCAACAGGGTGTGAAAATAAATAATATCAATTTTTTATGAACGTGGTGATTACAACAAGACACGTTTACCTTATCTAATATGCTTTAGAAAGTTTGTTTATTCTTAATTTCATCAAAACACAGAGAAACTCTTGTGATATTTCGTATTATTACGACATATCTAATCAAATATTATTAATACAAACCCATGATTTTGAATTTTCTGTGCTTCTATTTTTTGTGCCTGGTTCATGTTGCAAATTGTGACAGCTGGAAATGGTATTTCATCTAAATGAATGTATTTTGGATTGAGGCTGACAATGATAGGAGATGTTTGCCATTTGTCGTAAACGTTTTTAATATAAAAAGCGGCTAACATGACGCTGCCAATGAAGGCTATTATCCAGAATAACCTTAATAAATAAGAAATTATTGTTATTTGTTCTCGTAATATTTTGTATAATTAGGTCGTAACATATTCAGAACTCAAAACTTTTTGAGTCGGTCCTGACGGGATTCAGATGCAAAGATGCAAATCAGTAATCACTGAAAATACCCGTTTTTCCCATTTTTTTGGGTTAAAAAAATAGTTTAGACTAGGTCTGTTGCGACAAATAGGAGAAAATCGTTGTGAAAAAACTATTTTAATTTTTGAGAGTACACACAGATCAAAATAACTATTTACTTGATCTATTAAGGAGGTTGATCCGTTACAGTCCCAATCAAAAGTAAGTCGAATTCTAAATGGGAACTTTTCCATAATAAATTTTTACCAAAGGGTGATATCAATAAATTATTGTCATAATAAATAATTTTTTTTAAATATTATTAATTATTTCAGTATTTTACTTAATTTGTACAAAGTTAGGTTAGAAAAAAAAATGTTTGTAAATATTTGTATTTTACATATTATTTGCAGTAAATAATTTAAAAAAGAAATTAGAAATAATAAAAATTAAAATTAAATCATTAAAAAGTTGAAAATTCAGTTAAAATTGTCAAGAATAAAAGTCCATAATTGAAAAGTGCTAAGGTTTAATAATTTTTTTTATTGATTAAAAGTCTCCTAATTAAATTGGAAAAAATATTAAAATATGCGTAAGACATCAATGCTTTACATAGTTAGTTTTTGGAACTGCTGAAATTATTTGGTTATTTGCAAAAAATTAAAATGTACCGTTTGCATGCTAGATTGACATATTTTCCATAAGACTACATGTAAAAGTTTTTTTTAAATTTTGACTTTATAAATCTCCTAATGATTTTGGATTTTTTACAGAAAATTTTGTTATAAAAAAATCTATTAAAAAAACTTTATTTCAGAGTTTTTTCATTACCTTCGTAAAACGGCTCAACCTCCTTAATTAGTAGTAGGAGAACGCCTGGTAGTCACTCAAAAAGTCGGCCGATTAAAAATCAGCGTCACGCTAGTTTTAAAGTATTTCAATAATTTTGTCAAAATATTTTGTACCCACCTTTCAACAATAGATATGTCTTTATCACCCGTATATCTGAGACCATGAAGTGATGTTTTATTACAATATTCAATTAAAATATTTGGAATTCCTGAGTTATTAAAACGTGCACACAATGTGTTCTTTTTTGAACTTTTCGCGGTGACCGATTTGTTATAAAATGCTTCCACGGGCAGTGTAGTGTTCCAAGACCGTTTATAATCGTCGTTGTATGTATGTTGCGAAATTATTGGCGACGCTGTGCTATGAGCGGATATCCAAGGAGCGCCCTTCCTCGGTCTTACGAAATTTTGATCGTGACTAAGCATTCTTAAAATTATAATAACTAGTCGAACAGCTTTTCGGAAGCGTTGAAACGCCGACTTCTTTTTATGTAAGTGATTTTGAGAGTTCTCTAAAAGTGCTGGAGCCTTTTGCAAAGCCATTCAGGCGGTTTGGGAATCAGCAAGTTTTAGTACCGCTGCAAGAAAAACATATCGTTGAGTTGTAAATGTATTGTGAATGGAATAACGTTTGCTTTAAAGACCGCGTACACTTGTCAAGCACGAACCTGCACGACCAGAATAGCGCGGAGCAAAGAAAGCCATGTCATTTAACGGAGTAGCGCACATTAGACCAGCCCTTGCAACCGGCAGTCAGCAACGACGGTCAGTCGGTTGTTTTCATTAATTAATTTGCATTGATAAAATTGATTAATGCTAACTGCACATTACGAAACCTGCCTTAAAATTTGCTGGTTTGTACAGGTGTGTGCTGTGCTAGTCGTGCAAGTTTATGCTTGATAAGTGTGCGCGATCTTTTAAAATGATATTTAAAAATTTAATGAGTGCCATATTTCATAAAGTTGTAAAATTATTTTGACAAATATGTACATAGTTTTTTATATGAATAAAGAAAAATAATGATATTATGAAATAGACCGTAAACGAATTCTACACGATCGAACTTTTTAAATAATTGCATTTTTTAATTCTTAAAATAAACGCTACTCTATATGTTTAATGGATTAATTTTCATATTCGCCTTGAAATGAATATTAAAAAAATAAAAAAAGTTCAGTAGATATAGAGTTCTAAACTTTTTTCTTATTTTTAAGCTTCGGTATTACGAATTTATCAAAAAAATTTAACTTTTTTTTGAACTTTTTTTAAAACTTTTTTGAGGTTTTTTTTTGGGAAACGAGCACTAGGTCCTGATGCAGTCTGGTTGATAAAACAAAATTATCTAACACTAACACTGATTCTTATTGGGTAACGTGAGAACATGGACATACGAATTTTCAAAAACTTACACAAATTGGTTGCTTTAGAAACAACACACAAATATTACTATCGAACTTCGAAAAAAAGCTACAATTTTAGTTTAAAATCGCTAGAAATGCATAGTGTTTAATACTAAGCATGGGGTCAAACTGTATTCATTAAAAGTATTATCATGTTAAATACAGAAAAAAATGTACCTCATAAAAATAATTAGTAAAATGTGTTAGTAAAAGCATACATACTCTTCATGATAGCATTAAGTTGATGACTATCTTATAGTATGTCTACATTGTATCTATTAAACGCATTGACAATCGATGGATGGACAAGTGATATGATTTATGAAAATAATAGAATTTAATGTGTAAGCATGTATCATGTTTACACATACATAGAGTGATCTACAAATTATTTCAAGAATAGCAGATTGTGCAGCAGTGCCAAGGAACGGTTTCAAGTTTTGGCGACTTAGGTTATAAGAACTATGCCGCAGTTTTCATAAGCTTTTCAAAGTTTAGTTGTCTTCCAATGAGTCGCTTGTTGAATAAAATAATAAGCACAAAATAAGCCAAATAATTAAAAATAAAACCAGCCGGTGGTAAGTCTATTTCTTTTAAAAGGTAGAATGCTGCAACTAGTGTTCAATCGAAACTGGTTTTTACAACTGAAACCGAACTGTTTCAGTTTCGGCCGAAACTGAAACCGAAACCTACTTTGAGGGCAATTGTAGCGTATATTTTTTAAACTTTTGTTCATTTTAGCTGTTAATAATGTGTCTGTGTTCATAAAAGCAATTATTTGATAAACGCACGACAGCATACAGTTAGCACGGGCGTGAAGGGAAGTCAACAGTAACATTCTCCGTTGCCGCTTCACTACACCGATCGCTCCCGAACGCTGCACGGAAGCTCACGAACCAAGTTTCGGTTTGGGTCCTATAGTTTTTCTGCCGACGCCGAAACTAAACCGAAATTCGCCGAAACCGAAAGTTCGGTCGGACACTAGCCGTGCAACATAAGTGAATTTGACAAAGTCCAATTTACACTGTACACTTTACACTGTACAAATTGAATAAAACAGTTATATAAGTTCATAACTTTGACATATACAGCCGCACGACACGGGTCACGACAATAATTAATGAATAGTTTTTTATTCCGGTTGTGAGCAATAAATGCTCACGTACCTCAACGTGAAATATTCTAAACAGATCGACAACAAAAGGGTTTAAAATACATTTTCAGTCCACAACTTTTTAGTCAGCTCTGTATTCTATTTGATTAGTTATTAAATCTGACAGCTTGTCACACAAATAACTGAGTTCGTTCTCTTAGTGGAGGTATTATAAAGGCGTCATTTGCTCCGTCAACACTACAAAGCACGCTATAATTCGTTCTTAGACATGTACCGTTTTACATTCATTTTTTAATGCCTTAATGTAGGTCTAATATTGACATTTTTATGTGTCACGTATCAATGATTATACAAGCTGTTCATTTTAGGCTTGGATTTTCTCGGGTGGCTTTGGATTAATCAAGAATAACAAAATCTCTCCATGTATCAATCTACTGTATCTCTTGTAGTTTAGTCAGCGTAAAGCGTGCTTCAAAATCGCGTGCAGGATTCTCGTCTTGTTTTACTGTTAAGCTCACTGCTCATCCCCCTTTTGTCGTGAGATTGGTTCTGTAATTCCTGAGATTACTCGCCGCAAATAAAGTAAAATAGTCTCAAATATAAACATTTCCTTACAAGAAACAAAATTGGTTTTGAACAATTGAAATTTTAAAGTGTTATGTAATTTGTTTTGTCATTTTTGGCTCATAATCTTGTAGACAAGCCGCCTTTAACTTTAAAAATAAGATTTTAAAGGTATTTCCAAAACTTTTCAATCAATTATATTAATAATGTAACTTTATGGATGCGAACTATTTTTAAATTAAAATTACATATACCAATATTTATAAAATTTTGTTCCAAGTGGCAAACTAGAGCTGAACACAAAATCTCTTTTTACATTTTCCCGAACAATTTCTTTCGTGATATAGTCAATATTTTTTTACACACTAACGTAATGAATAAATAAATAAAGCAATAACGGAACCAGCAGGTTTCTGAGAAATTACAACTCTCACCAAATTATAGTTTACTTAATAATGCCATAATTATATAGTATAATTTAATCAACGAAAACATCTTCAAATATTGTTACAATGTGATTTATAAGAATTATCCCCCATAGAAAGTTTTGAAATTACGTATCTAATTTCAGCTTTTGGTAATCTGATAGTTTTGGGACTGTATTTTGATGATGGAGTTGTTAGCGAAGTGTTAAACATATACGTTTTATTTGGGATATTTGAAACACAAGTCGTTTTCTTTCGACAGTTCTACCAACGGTCTCTAATCAACAGTTTTATATTTTTCAAAGGGGCTAACCGATTATAAATATTTCGACAACGTTTTTTCAAAATGTTTACGAGTCGGTCCCATATATTTTTTAAAAAACTGTTACAGTCGTTTTTAACTGATTTTAAAAAAGTTTTTTTTTAAGTACCTATTACCCAATATCTTCTGCACATGTGAACCGGTTTTAATGATTTTTTCTATTTGATAGGGCATACTTTTAGGGTGATCTCACATAAGTTTTACTTAAATGGCGTCAGTTTTTTTCTAGTTTAGTAATATTAAGGAAGAAGGCGGTTAATAACGTGCAAAATATGTATTTCAAAACCACTAAAAGTTAAAAATAAAAATATTTAAAAAAAATTTACGTTCCTTCCAAAAAGACCGCTAAAAAGCCTAAAATAATAAAGTTTTGATGTAAACGTCACTTTAATAAATATACATGAAAAGTTGTAGTTTTAAATTGGCGTTGACTTCAAAACTTTGTTTGAAGCTTTTTAGTGACCTTTTTTTAAATTGATTGTCTAGTGGACGCGCGCGGATAGAGAAAGTTGATCAGTTATCCGGTTCCTTAACTATAGATAAACTAACATTTTTGCTCATATCAAAATTGATAAATAGTGCTGTATTTTGCCATTGAACTGCAAACACAGGAAACTGGATAATTCACGTAACCTCTGAAGGGTTAAAGTGAAAGTGTATTTTCATGAACTACTTAACTTACCATCGTATTTTTCTTCAACAGTTATGTAACAGACTCATAATATATGAGTACACCCTATTATTATTAGATAATTATTATATCTGACATATAATAATATTTGATCATTTCATATTATGCTTCAATATTGATTTTATAACTCATTTTGTTCCGAGTCACATTAACAATGTTGGGCAGCACAATGCATTTTCAGAAAATCTAATTTGCCGAATGTCCTCAGATTATGACAATATTCAATGCATTTTAAATCAATCTTGTAAAAAAAATATATGATTGATTGAATTGCTATTTTATTTTAATTTATATATACGTATTCAGTTTAATGCCGTTAATCCAATATAATAAAACTAGAAACTACAGGACTAACGTGAAATTGTAAATTGTGGGTTTGAATTTCAACATGACATATTTTTTTCTATACCATTGTGGTGTTATGACAACAATATATTAAATTTGTTACAGTTTTTCACTATTGGTAGTGAAATTAAATTTGTGGGCCTGAAGGTTCATTAATAGTTTTTAATACCGCTTCGAAAGTATTTTTTTCTAGAAAAACTAATTATATACTATATGGTCACAATTTAAGATTTTATTGTCAGTTTAGATTAACTGACAAAACGCATTTTCACTTCATATAGTTATATTTAATAAATAACATTTTTCAAAGTTTCTGTATTTTTTTAAAGACTTAGCTCATCACTATTTGTTTGAAATTTTAAACTTGTGGTAGGACACTTTGAATAACAACTAAAAAGAATTATTTGTTACATAATTTTATTCAATGTTTTCAATTATCATTAGTCCAAGGTAGTTGCGTGCGAGAGTCACTGAGGGTATTATGTTTACTCAAATAGCGAGGACAGTAGCGTACAATATATATTTTTGATGGCTAAAAATCTTTACTGTCCCTCTCTCCCAAACTGCTAAAGCGACTCGGTAAAATGTCAGAGAAATTCTATGTCGGACTTTTATTGCAGTGTTAGTTATAGTAAGCGAGATGGCGACAGAATTGGTCAAGGAACACTGGGTGGCAGAAACGCTCTTTTTCGTGTAGTCTGAACCCCCCTCTACAAATCCCCTTGGAGAAGTAGGGGTTTAGCATCTGGGAGACCTCTTAGTTGCAGGAAAAATATTTTCTGCCAATTTAATTTTCAAGCTGGTGAATTTTAAATCTAAATAAATGGGCTAATAAAAAAAGATTCTCCTCGAAGATCAGGAGAATCGAAAATCTTGACGTTGCTTTATTTTATCTTGCCATATTGTGGCAGAAAATGTCCAGTTATCGACGACTATGTCGGTCTCTGAGGGGTTGTATCAGATATTACGTGGTTTGTTAAACCCGCTTATTAACGGTGTTGGCCACATCTATCATATATTATCTTATACTCGTAATTGTTGCTTAACATTGACATGAAACCTATCAAGATGCACATTAACAGTACACAGAGTGAAACAGAAATTATTTCTTGCACAATACAAGACTTATAATTTGTATACGAAATTTTAGAGCTGATACCTAAAGGTGTAGCGATCCCGGAAAAGTCAACATAGTTTTTCCACTATGAAAAATAATTTTTATTATGCACATAATTATTTATGGAAGATATTTTAATTCCGAATTACGATATACCTAGTGTGCTTTCAATTGCATGTTAAATAGGCATCGGGTGATTGTTAACCCATTGTTTATTTTTCTAAAGGAACAATTTGAGTTTTGCAATAATTTCGTTCAAGACAATTCAAACCAGCAGAAAAACGTATTTTTCGTCAATTAATTTTTATTTTTATAATATATTCTATCTAAGAATTCAATGATAGATTTAACGGAGGTCCCTTCGTCATCTATACTAATATTATAAAGAGGTAAAGTTTGGATGCAGGAGGTAATCTCCGAAACTACCTACTCATTCGATTTTAAAATTTTTTCACCAATATTAAGAATTGACCTTCACGATGGACATAGGTTATATATTATCGTGTTTAAATTAAAGAGCGATTTTTGTGGAGACCGATTTTGCAATATCAGTCGACGAAAAAACGGCGGCAATCTAGAAATTCGGGAGAAGCTAGACAGGACCGCTAGTGATAGGTATATATTATTTTGCAGTACCTATAATTATTTGTATATTATTTGTGCAGAAATAAATAAATGTTCAGTTTAGTTAAATTTTTAGGTTAGATACTTGATATTTTTTTTTGTGACACACTGCAGGTCGTACTTCTTCACATTAAGATACTAGATAAGAGTTGATTATTTAAACGGAGGTACAAATTATGTTGAATTAGTACGATTCTAAGTAATTTATGTTTACACTAATTCATTTTTTTTACTTCCCACTTCTATGGTAGGGAAATGTTGGGATTAATCCGAATTTTGTTTCGAAATTTTTATGGACCGTCACGTTTTGTAGTCGTTCCACCTACCCGTAACGTTTACCCGCACTCATGTATAACAGACAGTTAAACCTACAGTTTTGAAGCCACCTAACAAACTTTTAGACTCGACTAAATGATCTGGCTTATTTATTTTATTAAATAGGTACTTAATTTGAATGTATAAAAATTTCAAAATGACTCAAGAACTTTTTTTGCAAATAAAATTTTGCAAAATTCAAGCCATCACAAAAGAAGTGTTACACAAATTTTCACGTTGCCTTAAATACCTACTCAAAAATGTTTGAAAGCTCTTAGACTATAAGGTGTTTACAAATATAGAGAGCGTATTTACAGAAAAACAGAAATTGTACTTACCCATGCTTACTTCAGTTCATTTGCATTATATTTTTTTACTATTAGATTGAAAGAAAGACAAGTAACTATCAGTAACAATCAGTTAAAATTTAATGACTGCTAAATATTTGAGCCAAAATATATTAGAATGTGTTTATGACTTCAGTATAATATAATTTATTTGAAAAAAACAGTGGTTTCTATTTTATTTGGTCATATTTTTCTACAATATCGGTTTCGCACTGTACAATTTTTTTTCATTACTTTTTCGCTGTACAAATAAATTTTAATTGTTTAATTATTAACTGTGTAATTTTTAGTTGTGCAAATCAACTTTTGCCGCTGTAGAGATAAGAATCCCAAACTTTTAGTATCCTGTTGTATTAATCAAATTAATGTTGAAACAAGAGCCTCCACGTGTTTTAATAAAATTCAATATATTATATAATATACATGTATTTTTGAAAAGACTATAATATGTCTATTGATGACTTTATAACATTTTTAACTAATATAAAGGCGGCAAAAGGGTGGAGTTTAATCTCAATATATAAATTATAACTTAAATAAATAAGTCAAAGTATCGTTTATGTAGGACGTTTGACAGTTGTCACATCGCACTGTTTAACTTCACGACACGATTGTTTGTACTTTTGTCGTGGAAGATTCTTGTTTTTCAATAATTTTTCCATTAAAAACAACTAAATATCGTTGATTTATTTGTAATGTCTACAAATTATAGTCTATAAAGTGGAGCATCAATTAATGCATTTGTACAGCAGCGCTTGTTTTATTTTATTTTTATAGTTAAGACAATCGAACAACTAAATGAAACCAATACACGCCATTTCAATAAAACTGCATTTTTTAAATAAATACTATAATATAAACACTTTTAATTTTAACACATTTGTCATGTTTTTGAGTTTCTTAAGAAAACACTTGGTACTGTTAACTTATAAGAGAACATGATAAATAAATAAATAAAAATTATTTTGACAATACACAATTTAACAACAAAATACTAACTAGAATCTTTTGAATTAACCTTCCCAACTTAGCAAGACCGTTGCTATGGTTGGTGTGTTCAATTTTTAGTATTCTTGTTTATTTTGGAAAGTAAAAAGTCAAGTTTACTTGTAAGCATGAAAATTTAATTGTTTATGTATGGCACGAAGTAAATATACTGAAAATTTTGTTGACTCACATGTGTATTATATTATACAGAATGTCTGACAATTTATTATGGTGCTATCTTTTTAAAAAAACACACAAAAAATTACAAAATATCATATATGTCTGCGGATGTTCTTTTGAGATGAGAGTGAAAATTATTTTAATAGTTCAAATAATAACTCATGGATACTCAACTTCTTTTTAATTAATAATCTACAAAACACTGTCAACATATTGCAATGATGCATTTCTAGGTTAGAGTATTATATATGTCAAGCAACGATTGCGGCTCATAAATAGTCTTACGGCCTACGAACATTTAATACGTACAAATCTCACTAACAGGGTATCTCTTATAACAAGCTTTTTGAATATAGTGCTATAATTTACAATGGAAAAACCACAAAATATGTTAATCGCTTGGAAATTATTGAATCGAACTGATTAAAAAAAAATTGGTTGTCTGTAAAGTCGGTTTACGGACGATAGTTTTACGTGATAACGTATTCCGTAATACATAACCTAAACCTCCCAAAATTTGGTTTCAATCCGCTTATCCTTGGTGTCGGAATGATAAGAAATGTCAAAAGTGACGTTTGCAACTGTCAAAGTATTATGTTTTAATAAGAATTAGTTATTCCAATACTTAACTTAGAAGGCGTTGCATTTCACAAAATACTAATGTCAAAAAATTGAATTAAACATTAGAAATTCAGCCGTTTTCATGTTGCATTTATACAGCTATTTTTCTATATAAATTTGTATAAAAAAACTGTTTAGGCAAATTCTGTTATACGAAATCTATGTAAAATGTTCTCCTCTTTCGTTTAAGACTGGTTTCAAACCGATCTGATTTAAATTGAGCGAGAAATTAGCAAAAAGCACGCACAGGGTCAGGCGGAACGTTACGCGTTAGGAACGTTACGAACGTTACGACCGTTAGGAACGTTACACTTTTTCGTGCATGCAGCCGGTGTTTTATCAATTTATAAGATTGGTGATTCATCAATTTATAAGACGTTATCACGTCAATAACCTATGTATTAAACCAGGGCCTAGGCCATATAAGTTAACTGCATACAAAATTTCATTCAGATCTGTTGCGCCATTGAGGCGTGATTGAGTAACAAACATACGTATAGTATATAGATTTTAACAATCATAATATTTAATGTATGATTTAAGAGTTCACGACGCCTTGTATGTTTGTATGGTTAAGTAATAATATCATGTAATTTAGTGTTCCGTTTTACATATGAAGTGTTAAGTGCGTGTATTAGTGTTATTCCTTTGACATACATAATTAGTAATATGTGTTGTAAATAGCTTTTTAGGTTAGAGGTTTTTTAAATTTTGATTTGTCTTTATTTACAAAAAGTTACGTACTAATTTAAACATATTTTGTTACATATTAATAAAATTAAGGAAATGCATTCCTTAACATTTTTAGTCTTACAAAAAGGAACAAAAGTGTGATTGAAAATCGTAAATGAATAACATTTAAAACGGGCTGCTTAATATATAAAACTAGTGACTACTCAGGTTTTTATATACATCATAAATTATCTTGCGCTACGTTTAATTACACTGGAGTGGAAAATGCACTGGCCTCGAAGTTTTATCTATTTTGTATCAGAGATACATTTTTTTTATTGTAGGTTGACAGTTTGAAAAACGTTTTTAGTTGTATTATATTTTTATATGACTTTATTCTAATTTATTTTATATTTTAAGAATAATTAACATAAGTGACTCATCTCTAACTTTCAAGCTAGCTTTTAGAGTTAAATTTTTTTAATTGACACCTGCACCTCCACCACATTTTCAAATAACTTTTTAAATGCTAGATCTTTAAAAAAACAAAATACATATATAACTTTTGGACGTAAATGCTTAATTATCATTTCAATTTTAGAGGTTTGTGTCGGTTTATGTTTTAATATATGTTAATCAATTACCGTAGTAGTAGATGATTTGACTGGACTTCCTCTAAATGATACCTTTACTCCCACCACATGTTTGTGTATCAAAAATAATCAAGTCATTACACTTGAACATTTATGTTTATAATAAAAACATATAGAATAAATAAATGCCGATACCTTAATGGCCTACAAAATTGAAGATTTTTTTAAAAATTTCAATAAATTTTAGAGAATTAATGAAATTTTTTTGCCCAGTTCCATATTGCATACGATCATGTCAAAAATGGAGAATTCGAGATGCATTTCAATTATTAAACGATGACCATGCAAGTCGCTTTTTTTATTTCTCTACGACGGCCCGTTCCATTAGAACTTTCCAAGATACGTTGGTCCTTCTAAAATATTTAAAAAATCCGCTGGCGTAGAATTTTTTCCCTTAAAAAAGATAGGATATATTCGACATTTGAAAGCTTATTGTGTACAACTGGATACAATGTTTCTGCTATAGAAGACGGTTGAAATCATACCTATAATTTTGTATTCAAAATTTCTTGTTTTCAAGGAAGAAAAACCGAAATCCTTTTGTTTATTTTTGAGATCCTGTAACGCAAAAACTAACCGAATTCGAGGGTTATAGAATTTTTTTCGCGAAAAGGTTCATTTTTTGATTCCTAAATTTCTGCTCATAAAATGTGGAATACCCTGTCCTGTATAATTGTTATGCTCAAAATATAATTGCATTCATTTTAAAGAGACGATTTAGTGTTTTTCCTGGAATTAAAAATGTTTTCTATAATATAATTATCAAGGGTCAATAAATAAGAGTTAATGTACATCAAAGCTGACAATGTAAACAGGTTTTTTAATGAGGACGGTAATTTATACGATATAGTATGTGTAACTAATTATTTAATTAACTAATGCAAAGCATTTCACATCTATATCTGTTAAAAAAAACAATACTACTCATGGGAAATAATTATGTAATTACAGACTTCAGTAAAACTCGCTTATGACGATCAGAATAATAGTAATAAAACTTTATGAAGCTCGAACTGACTAATTACAAAAATTGACTTTACAAAAACTCAAAAGAAAAAAACACTCTTTTGTAGCAATATGAACTAAAAAGTAAAAAACAATTTTTAAATATAAAAATTTTATTCAAGAATGATAGGAAGTCCCCTTATATCGAGTTGAACAACATTTTTATATTAACGAGTTTTGAAAATCGTCATAAAATGGGGGAAGTCCGAAATACCTATTTGTTGAATAAAAAAATATTCGTTATTACTTTATTAATGAAATTAAATTGAAAACTGGTGATAATTCAACACAGCGATATAATGGAAGCTTTACTGTATATTTGGTAAGCTCAATCGATATTAAAGTTGATAAAATATTTTGTAGATGGCAGTGTTTTCATTAGTGCTTGGTAACGACACCTTCTCAAGCTCAGTGAATTTAAAAGCTATGAACACGTGCTTGAAATTATGGTTCAAATATTACAAGTATCAGTTTAGTTCTTAGTTCTCGAATTGAACATCCATTAATCCCCTCGGACCTGAATTTTATATTTTTAAAACACAAAATATTTTTAGGGTGTTGGGCTTAATCAGGGTGTAATTAAATTATATTCAGTGAAAAACAAAATTTAACATCTACAGAATTTTGAAAAATCCTAGGTCCATTGAAATGGATAACAGATCAAAAAAAAAAATGTTTTTACGGTAATCACTAGCATAGAATGCTTAATTACTTTTTAAATATAATTAGTTAACATCATAAAATTAAAATAAATATCCGCACAAGAAAAATAAATTCCACCATGAAAATACGTTATACTAAGAATACATAATCAGAATCTACGTCTTTTACTAGTTCGCGTGAATCATTGTCTGCGGACAACACTTGACTCGATATTTCTACCTACCCACATAGTATTTGTTTGTTTTGTTTGGCATGCCTACATCTCAGATAAGCCCCAAGCACAATGAAATGTTTATATTTGATATTTAATTACGCTGACTTAAATTGCACCCGTTAGGATAGTATGTCCATTGAAATGACCGCCAGGATCGAAGGGGTTAAGAAGTGACTAAATCGTTTTTTTTAATATTATAATTTCAAGCACAGGTGTTCTTAATTATTCTTTGGCTATTATTAGGTAATTGTTACAGGTTATTTTCAAATAAAAGTAACATTTGTTATGAAAAAATAAACAGCTTTGTCCATCACTAATATCAGCTTTGGTACCATAAGGTACCAAGTAATATGATCAGAGTCGTCGTTGCATTATTGTCTATACGCGGTCACAGTGTATTGATTGCATTGCGGCCTGAGCGGCTGCCGGCTGCTTATCTATTTAACCGTTGCAATTCGCTTGCATGTTATGCACAATGCAACACACGTAAATGCAGTACAGTGGTAGGTATGTAGCTGCATCAGAGAAAACAATATTTGAACGCTCCATTTTGAAAATTACAAATCATATTTGTTTACACTCAACACAATTTTCATTGATAATAATCGTTAGTAATAATGTGTAAATATTTTTTCTCAATACTTCGATCGAAAGTACATACTTTCGGCATCAATTGTAAGGCAGAAAGTCTAACATTTACGCATTGGTGGGATTACAGGCACTGATGCGGGAAGTACGTACGTTCGGGCGGCAGTAAAGAAAAAACAACGTATCAACTGTTGTTTAGATGTCGTTTCCATAGCAACCCTAGTAAATTTTAGTTAATAGTCGCGAGCAGCTGTCATTTGTGTCTTTACGTATAACCTCAAAGCTGCTTGCTTGGAATTTACTGTGTTTTTATGGAATTAATAATTAATTAATTAATTAATGTATTTACTAAGCCTACTTACAACCGAGGTATGAAAAAAATAGTATACACCACCCTGGCCGAAAGTTTGATATCTTGCACTGCGCGCTATGATGCCCGAGGTGAAGCCGAGGGCATTATGACGCGCAGTGCTATGAATGATCCACAAATGGAGGTGGTTATATAACTCATTACGTACATGTGGTTTCAGAAAACGTACAGAATATATAGAAACATTTGAAATAAACAGTTACATTTGCAGTACTTTAATATGAGTGGTATATAGATGGCTATTAAAAGCTGTTCTATTGCATGTTGGAATTTCTGTAGTCAATTATTATCTGCACTTTCAGTTTTTATTTTCTTGCATTTTATTTTATCTGGTTATGATTTATTTTCACTGGTATTTGATAAGTAAACTTGGAAAAAAAACACGTTTTTCGTAATTACTCACACAAATTAAATTGAAGTTAATACTTTTACAGCTTTTGTAAAGAACAAAAAAAAATACTCGTTGCGTTTCAGGTAAATAATTTTGCGTGCAGATTTTAGGTATGTTCCTTTTTTAGTATTAAAAGGACGATCTTCTAATATTTCTCCTAATAAAGGTCCTTAGACATACAGGGTAGTCCTTTGGACGACGTTTCTCTGGCGTATACGAGCAAAGAAAGGTTAAATCAGAACATATCGAAACAGTCGTCGCTCTAGTGGAAAATGTCGAATTAACACCGTATTTTTTCGTACCAAAAAGGATATATATATTATAGAGTAACGTCAGAAAAGCGTTACTAGAACTGTCTGCATTATTCAGAACTATTAATAGAATGGATTATATAGGATATATATACACATTCAGACACTATATTTCTGATTCAAACAATAATAATATTAGTTTTTCATAAATAGATTACAGCAGAATGATTTCATTTGCAACAAATCGGTTTCTGCTTCATTGACGTTGTCAGTACAATACAAATGTACTTGGTATATGGATTGTACTTAGAAAATGTACACGTCATTATGTACTTCTCGTTGCAAATTATTATGGAAGAGTTGGATCGCTGTTTAATGCAGGGGATTGAATACTCTCTCTCTTGAAATCGAGAGTTATACGTGGATTGTATATTATGTACACATGTTGTGTGTGACTGTGAGAGTGAATAAAGTACATCATTCAGTTACAATACGCTCGCACACACACACATCCATACATGTACAAGTGGTTTACTGAAACACAAACCCCTAGCATCAGTTGCGAAACTCAGAGAGCTGCGATATTTTTTGTTTGATTGCTTTTGACTGTTGTCTTATGAATAGCGAGTTATACCTATACAAATACCTTCTGAATTCTTCATTTCAAATCCTTTCCCGTCGCATAAAATAGCTTCTGCTCTCCCGACGCTATTTTTGAAGATAAAGGCTTTAAGTAAACGCCAAAAGAAGGGCCAAGAATCACACAGCCCAAACAATGAAAAAAAAATTCTGGAAAAACCTACAACTTCCTTATCAAAAATTATATAAATTACGTAATTTTGGCATTTATCAATTTTTTCTTAATGCTAGAAAGCGAATGTTTGAATGTAAAGTTTGGAATAGTTGCTCTATGGTTTTATAGCACTCAGTAAACCCTTTACGAGACTCAGTTTGATATCAATACATTATATGCGATTGAAATCGATTGAAATTTTCAACAATGTTTACTTTTCAGTATTCAAAATGGGATTTGTGTGTGTTTTTATCAAACAGTTGCACTCGCATTATCTAACAGAACAATGAAAATTTACGTGGAATTTAATTTCCGGCTGAATACATAATAATATTGGTAAATTTTCAGTGCCAATTATCTGAACGGTGTTATCTATATTTCTCGCTTTTCAGTATTACAAAATTGATATTTCGTTCGAATATCTGATAAAATGTTTATATATGAGATATTAACGAGTTGGATTTAAAAGTCTCTCTCCATGATCCGTAGAGAAATTAGAAGTTTATTCTAAAAATCGTATG
This sequence comes from Xanthostigma xanthostigma, assembly GCA_963575645.1. Classification (NCBI taxonomy): domain Eukaryota; kingdom Metazoa; phylum Arthropoda; class Insecta; order Raphidioptera; family Raphidiidae; genus Xanthostigma; species Xanthostigma xanthostigma. Next base: position 1,715,344 of record OY754470.1, on the reverse strand, counting down.
CTAGATTGACCCCGAAAAGAAATCTGTTCTTTCGTTCACAATCACTTCTGCAAAAATACGTCGATATGAATATTGCCAACTGTTTGTTTTCGAAAGGAACCTATTCATTTTAGAATCAATTGGAGTAGTACTAGTTTTGGAAAAATACGCAATAAATAACATAAATAACAATATCGTATAAGAATTTTGCGAGTGTTCACTAAATTATTTAATATTCATATTTAAAATTATTTTGGAATATTGAAGTTATACATGATTTCCGGTTTTTCAATTATATAAACATTTTGGCTTTTACATTTTTTTTATTCACTAAGTATTTTTCAAGTGTATAAATTCAACGTTTCCTCAAATTATACATCATGATTGTGTTTTGAAAAATAGCGTAATTTCCATAAAATAGTAATAGGTACTTAGCGCAATGCATTTTTTAGAATTCTTATGTAATAAAACTTCCTGTCTATTTTATTTCAAAACTATTAATTCACTTTTTGAATGCGCGTCTCTATATTTGAATTTATAAATATGTAATGTATGTAGGTCATAAATCATGTGACAGATTGGACAAGCCATTAGACAATTTTGAAGCGGTGGACATAAAACAGCGGTGCTTTTTTATTATAATCTACTTTCCCGAAACAAATATACATACAAATAATTGTTTGGTAAGTTATAATATCCGACAATACACCGTACATAGCTTAGGTATTTGTTCCTGACATTCTTTTAAATCAAAAAGCTCTAACAATGATATTAAAAGTACTACGAGGAAATACAAATAGCTGATAAAAAACAACGGCTCAGACTCTAGTGGCGCTATTTTCTATCGTCACAATTAACAGCACTGTTAAATTTCTGTATTATTTTAACTTATATGATGTTAAATTGATAAGAAAATGACCAAAAATTAACAGCAGTGTAAATTTTTACATTGAGCATACAGAATTCTAATAGATGTGAATTTTGACATTGGATCATTTGTTTATTAGAACTTTTCGTGTAGAACACATCTTCAACATGTTTAGATTCTTTTACGTTCTTTACGAAGAAATTATTTCAGCTCAATCAAATAAGAATAAAGAGATTTACAACGCTAACTGAAAATGTCTTTGTAAATATATTTAAGATCTGAAAGAACTAAGTTAATAACCCATAAGCCATTTAGTAAGTACCACTGTTTCCATGAAGCGGATGTTGTCGCCACTGACAGACCGGAAGGAAGGCCAACATCCACCATGATAGATGTGACTTAATGTCATTGATCAAGTCGTCCTTATAAGCAAAACGATGCACATCTTTTTTCAATTTATTTTACGGATATTTAATATAAGTTCATGTATTTTTAAAACAGTTTTTCCAATATTACATCATGTAAGAGGTCATAAATTTTCATTTTTCTGGCTTTATATTGAGACGGAAATCACATTTTCCGATTACGTAATATGTGTATAGGCATATACATAAAAAATGATGCGATAGCCATATGTTAACATTTACCATCACATTTTGTTTTAATCTTAGTGCTAAGTTCCGAGTTAATAATTTTAATTTAATATTTAACTTTTGGTGTGATTAAATGTAGTTATATTTACATAAAACGTATTCTTATTTACTTCAAAAGTCGCGTGCGGGATTACTGACTAGCTTTATCGCTAACTGCTTGTTCCCCTTTTAATATTAGTAAAGATTATAAAAAAATACCAAATCGAACAATATACTCTCTTATATAGACGGACTTGAAGTAAAGCCCTTGCATTTTAGCCTAGACCCGACCAACAAAAATGAAGCTTGTATCGCTGGAAACTTGATAAATGCTGACCCGATCTGAAAATTTCAATAACTGTTTAAAAAACTCTTGGACAGTGAGCCCCAGTATTAAGTTATTCGGATGAATGGGATTATTTTCGGTTTGTTAAGTGGTTTCTTTTTCGATTTATGTCAGAGTAAGTCCGAGTAACTATGGGCTATATAATTCTAGCGCTCCAGGCGAGGTGGGACCGGGTTATATGACAAAATGTGGATGAGCAGCGAGAGAAAATATCGATTTGCATCAGAGCAAAGCCGAACCGAGCAACTTACAATAAATGATGTCAAAAAAATTTAATGAGTATCAGCATTATACAATAGACGTGTTAAATTACTTAATTAACTTTTGTAATTAATTGAAGCACGTATATAAAAATATGACTGTATTCTTGTGAGCAACATGAGAGGAGACGGGGAGAACTAAGGGCGGGTGGGTTTAAGCAAGTTGAACATGAGAGTAAATTGGACGCGGCATGTTTTCATAAGAAACATAATATTTCTGTCAAGTGAGTTGAGGCACAAAAAGCCGTGGTTGTAAACATTGTTAGTTAAACATACAGGGTGTTATCGAAAGCGACCAACTAATTTTTGAAAATTCAAAATAAAACAAGAAGTCGTCAGAGTCGTACAAACCCTTTGAGTGACCACACACAATTTTGGTAGGTCAGTATAGGTACATAATGAAAATTTTGTACAAAAGCTTCATTCGATATGTCTGATTTTTATTGTAGATTTTTTTAGTTATCTATATTCTAAAAGAAGAATTAATTTCTAAAATATCTGAGAAAGTTTTGTATTATCAAGCTAAATCTTTGCACACTAAAATTCCTCAGAACATTTCAAATTAATCATATTTGTACACGCAAATATACATACATACACATATTTCTTTTAGTTTACGGTATAAAACAGTGCGATTAAATTGCTCTTTCCAGTCTTCTAAATACACCTTCGACATGCTGATGATTTCAGCTGTTGAGCGTCTATAAATCTACAATGTAGATCGTCTACATTTTTTGATAACATTTTGTATATCTATAGTGTTTTTCGCATCTAGGACACTTGAAACGTTTAATGAAACTCGTGTAATGTTTTAATATAAAGACAGCGTTAAAAATGTCTGGGCTCTTAATCCTTCTTTGTTTTAAGTCATCTCTGCTTTTCCTTTTTTATAAAGATGACACCGAGTTTATCTACTCGACCTTATAGTTGTCTATGTTCCTATTAACATGATGGCCAGATATTTTTACATGATTTGTACAGTGAAACCTAACGAAGCCGGAAACGCACGGAATGATGTTTCTGGATCATACAAGATATAATTAAATAATCATCTAAAGCCTCCTAGTCTTCGCCATCTACGGGCACGTTATTATGCGAATATTATTGTTTTATTTGAATATATAAGCATTTTCGAGGCCGCGAAATCAAAATCTTGCCTTGGCCGCGGATAATTGTTTTTTGAAATAACATTTTTTTTACTACAGATTTACTCTAGTCCATTTTATTTTAGACTTTTTTTATTGGAAAATAAATATTTGCAAAAAAGCATTAAATTATGCTTTGTTGCAGATATTTCAATTTTCTAAATGCATTTCAATTTATTTGAAAAAAAAGCATTATTCCACTAAAATAAGTAAATACAGTAGCAATAAACACAGGTAACTTGATTAAAATAGATTCATTGAATACTCTTTTGTTAACTTAACAATAATTCTGTTAAATAAACAGTAGTATAGCAGAGCGTCAAAGCGCAAAGGAAACGTTGCATTTGTGCCTTTTTATATTTTAAGGTTGTAATCTTGTTTTCTTAAGTATTTTTTAAGTTACGCTCCTCTTAAATATTTTAGCTGGGGTATTGAATTTTTAAATTTAACAGTTATTATCGTGATTCGAACTCGAGTTTTTCAATTTTGAACTAGACTGTGTAATTGTATTCCGACGGTAACAATATTATGCTTTCCCTATGTGAGTGCGACCGTTTTGACGTCTGCGTTGGAAGTGCAGATTTTATAATAGTCTGGCACCATTCTGCAGTGTAGTGCATATCACATTGACCTTCCTGTATTTTCTGTTGATGTGAAATGCAGAACGTGGCGCGCTAATTTTGTGATAATCAAATATTTTTTTTATGGGAAACCATCTAAAAGAAAGGGAAAGATTCCCTTTACCTACTTCATCTGCCGTCACTAAGTCTAATAATTAATATGACACCCCCTTCCCGCAATTTGGCGTTCAATATTTAACTCGCAATACATTACGGGAACTTTTATAGGATATCATAAAATTCTACATAAAAAACTATGGTATAAATAGTTTTATAAAATTAATTAAACATCCGAAGAGTTAAAAAATGAAACAAAACAAAAATCGCACGAATTCCCAGCCTTAATACGGCAAGCAGTGCGAACTATTGATGCGATCAGCTTGTCTAGACACCGGATCATAAAGCTACAAGTTTTCCAACGAAAATCAATCTCATTTTGTTATGTGCTTCTCTTTTCTCCACGCCTCGTTATTCAACGCACAAGCTTTATGTTGTATGTTCCAATGTATTGGTAAATGCATACACTAAGTACATTATAGAGTAATAATGTCAATAGCTTCAGATAAAAATTCAAGATGGTTCCTTACTCACTATATGCACGATTGTGGAAAGCAATGGTATCAAAACTTTTTAAATTGGAGCACGAACCGAACACACCAATTATGTAATATAGAATTTACATCGGTCATGAAAAACGGAACATTAACAGGTTAATGAAAAACATGTAAATTGTGCTCCCAGTTAAAAATTTATCTTCTATAATTTTTTTCAGATAAAATGCATTTTTTATTTTAATAGCAGTCCGGCCCGGTTTCACCCTGGTGCGATAGATATAATTCTGCAAAATGTATTTCGTTTGCCGCCCTGCGTCTGAACTAATAGCTTTGAGCAAATTCTACAAGATTTGCTTCTGAACTAATAGCTTTGAGCGAATTCTAACTGATGTTGCCACTTGGTACTAAAACAGATTTTTTTTTGTTTGCTTCTGAACTAATAGCTTTGAGTAAATTTTATCAGATGTCGTTACATGTTACTAAAACAGTTTTTTTGAGAAAACACCGTAATTTTGTGCAAAATGTTTAATAAAAACTATCCTATTGCGTAAGTTGGACCAAGCAAGATACATTTACAACATTTCATTAAAATCGGTTTAGTGGTTTCGGAGATTAGCGCGGCCAAAATTGTGACGAAAATTTAATACATATTATAGATTTTTAATGAAATAGTTATTTTTTTTACTTTTAACCTGACACTGACGGTACGTTTGCTTACATAGTACTAGTAAACTTTTGGCGACTCTATGATATATACTCCTTTTGGTGAAAGTGTGCGTGTGTTTGTGTGTTTCACTTTCAATAGTTCGTCGGTAGATTGAGTGATTGTGCCAGATGTTAAGGATATTGTCGAGTCTCACGGTTCCCGTTTTCATTTAAGCTATAAACAATGATCACTTACCCAGGAATTCATTAGCAGTGATCCAACCAAACTTACAACGCTTTTATCAACGTGTATAAAAATGAAATATTTTTGTTGTTAATTAACCACGTCAAAAAAAAAATACTAAATCGACTTGAAAAATTCTTTTTAAATATGTCAAAGAAAACTTTGTTTCTCTGTTATCTAAAACTCAAAAATCACCGATTTGACCTTTTTTTTTTAAAAGCCTATGTCTTGATTTAATATGCTATATATTTTACACAATCGATGTGACGAAAGACCGATTTGCACCCGGAAAAAATCGGGCAACGGATGTATGTTTAGGCGAGTCACGTAAATCGCTATGTCTATGCGTGATAATAATCATTGAGCGAATCACCTTTGACAGAGTATTGCTATCCGTGAAGGTAGAGAAAAATAAAAATTATTTTTAACCGATTTTAGTTATTCGTAAGGGTTCAAATTAATCGCCTTTATTTTCTCTATTTTGCTCTACTTCTTTTTATTTTGCTCTCTATTTGTTTATTAACAATTTACGACTGTTTAAACACTTCGTCTGTCTCTTCAAATCGTTTAAAAAAAATTGAATTATGTCAGAATGTCGGTAACCTTGCCTCGGGCTGCTCCACCAACAGTTTTTCTATTCTACTGGTTTTTAATTATTTTTTAAATGAAAAATACCGAAATTTTGAATTAGAAATTTTCCTAGAACCCTGGATGCTGTTTGCGCATGTGCAATTTTAAGTAAAAAAACTAATTAAAAACCAATAAATTAGAAATAACTGTTGATGGAGTGATTGCGACATATACGATTTTTTTAAACGATTTTTAAAGAGCAGGACGCCCGGCGAACTAAGTATATATAATCGTAAATAGTTATTAAACGAATAGAGAGCAAATATAAAAGAGTAGAGCAAATTAAATTCGATTTGTCGCAGATTGAAATCGGTTAAAGAGAATTTTTATTTTTCGCTACCTTCGCGCAGACCTACGTTACTGTGTTCTTTTCGATAATGTCAGTGATATTAAACGCAGCTATAAAGGCTGCGTTTAATATCGCAAGTCGTGACATGATGCAATAACGTCTTTCAAACTGATGTTTCATATCAAATTGTCAGCACAAATCTGTATCTGACAACCTATTTCTAATTAGCTCATCTTCAGTTAAGATTTTCGTAAGAACATTTTTCTTGAATTGCGGTTGTTGTTGAGGAACACTAAAATTGGAAGCGACCAGGGCGTGGCTTTATTTAAATAAATAAAATTGTCGACCACTTTTTTTCAGACTACATATTGACAAAAATAAAATTATAAATCAATATTACAAAAGATGACGTTTCGATATAATTTTATTTTTGTCAATATATAGTCTGAAAAAAATTGGTCGACAATTTTATTTATTTGAAGAGTTCTATTCAGACGTTAATCAAAGATTTAAAAACTTATTTAATTTGAAATCTGTATTATTAAATTTTTTTATACAATCGAGAAAGAAATTAGGTACAATCAATAAAATCAGGGTATATGAGACTATAAATAATAATGTAGCTGTGATGAAAAAATATTGCCATATAGAAAAGCAAGGATAATCTTCTACTTATTTGGATACCATACGAAGTATATTAATATATATCGAGTGTTTATAAAATTATGGTGAGAATTTTGATTTTAATGTAATTTTTTAAATAAATTATTTTGGATTAGTGAGAAAATTAAAAAAAAATTGGTTGTCTGTAAAGTCGGTTTACGGACGATAGTTTTACGTGATAACGTATTCCGTAATACATAACCTAAATTCTACATATAATAATTATAATAATTCGAATCTATGATATTGCATCTTTCGCTTCAAATTTAGGTTAATTTTATTTATTAAATTACTCACCACCTATAAAAATTAACTTTCTTTCTTTCGTATTTATTTAAGTCTCAAAGATTAATTGTCATACTATTTATAAAACAATTGTTTCACTGTTTATATAAAATTCCAAAACCTACTTACAATATTTAAGTATTTTCATACGTCAAAAAATTGATTTTTATAATGATAAAATTTGTAAGAAAACAATTTTTTCGAGAGATGAGACCTAGCTAAAACGATTTTTTGCCCCCCAAAATCCCTTTTCAGTAAATTTCATCCAAATCGTTAGGGCCGTTTTCGAGAAAAGCACGCACAGGGTCAGGCGGAACGGTACGCGTTACGCGTTACGAACGTTAGGAACGTTACACTTTTTCGTGCATGCAGCCGGTGTTTTATCAATTTATAAGATTGGTGATTCATCAATTTATAAGACGTTATCACGTCAAAAATTAAACAACCCAAAATATAATTGTGTACATATTTAAAATAATTGACATTTATACCAAGATGAAAAATACTCTCTGTTTGCGTTGCTGAGTAGCCCATTTATGCATTGGAATATTCCCTGTTGAAATATCGTCTAAATTTAGAATTAACATAAAGATGGAACATTATGACGAAACGGAGTTAAAGAGATATTCGAAGGTACAACAAAAATCGACATAGGCCGTTTACCCTTACGGCCATAGATATAATACTTTGTCTAGGTACATAACATAGTATGTAATAATGTATTAATGTAATATATATATATACAGGTATAAAATGTATGAAAGTATTGGAGAAGGCGATTTTAAGGACTGTTATCAAGCTCTTACCGTAGCCAATATTCGCGAGTCGAGTCGATCATTTATTGTTTGAGACAAGCTCAGAATTACTCCTTGTGGAGTCTTCGACCCAATGATATCTTAATAAAATATAGATTGTACAGAACTTTTAAAAGCGTAGGTACCTTAAGAATTCTGTGAAAGCGCAATCCTTTTTTTTCTGTTTATTCCAGTAACAATGCTAGAAAAATTGAATAAGTGTCCAACAAAAATAAAATAATTAGAATATTTTAAAAATTAAGTTTTGTTAACGTTTTAAATGTGTTTCTGAATTTTGCTGTAATTTTGAGTGTTGATAATTATTTTTATGTATAATTTTCTCCAAGTATTTGTTTTACTATTATTAGAAATATCGCTTGTATATTGATGTAACTTTGCATATTTTGAAAAACATTTAGAGCTTTTGAAAAAAATGTCATTTTTTTCTTTCAACATTTTTTTTTATAATCGATAGAACTGACCATAGTGTAAAAAATATGACGCTGAGGAATATAAAATACAGAATAAATGGATACATAGATTTTTATACGTTATAGGGACAAAGGTATATACATATAATAAGTCGTTTTTTGTATAACATTGATATATATAAAAAAAATGGTTGTCTGTAAAGTCGGTTTACGGACGATTGTTTTACGTGATAACGTATTCCGTAATACATAACCTAAACCTCCCAAAATTTGGTTTCAATCCGCTTATCCTTGGTGTCGGAATGATAAGAAATGTCAAAAGTGACGTTTGCAACTTACAAAGTATTATGTTCTAATAATAATTAGTTATTCCGATACTTAACTTAGCAGGCTTTGCATTTCACAATATACTAATGTCAAAAAATTGAATTAAACATTAGAAATGCAGCTGTTTTCATGTTAAGACAAGACATACGTTTGCTTCTAACTTCCATGTACGGCAAACAAAGACAACCGACCGCGTCGCGTCATGCATTACACAACATTGCATTTATACAGCTATTTTTCTATATAAATTTGTATAAAATATTTTTCTATATAAATTTGTATAAAAAAACTGTTTAGGCAAATTCTGTTATACGAAATCTATGTAAAATGTTCTCCTCTTTCGTTTAAGACTGGTTTCAAACCGATCTGATTTAAATTGAGCGAGAAATTAGCAAAAAGCACGCACAGGGTCAGGCGGAACGTTACGCGTTAGGAACGTTACGCGTTAGGAACGTTACGCGTTAGGAACGTTAGGAACGTTACGTTACACTTTTTCGAACATGCAGCCGGTGTTTTATCAATTTATAATATTGGTGATTCATCAATTTATAAGACGTTATCACGTCAAAAAGTTTCAAATTACTAAAAGTATTCATTCAACGAATAAAAACTCAACAACAATAAAAATATTCAACAATGCCTTTTAAAATATAGGAAAGGTATACATTACACAAACATTATTTAATAAATATACAAACTAGTTAAGTTTTAGATGTTTGAATTAAATTTTTAAATTCAAATATAAGTACATCTCTTTCTCTATGCCGCAAAAGTGTGAACGTTTGCCACGTCAGCATACCGTTTGGAATTATCACACCGTTTTTTATTCTTGTCTGTAATTAAGAGAAAGAACAAAAAACATTGGTTTCCATTATTTGTTTATCCATGAAGAATAATGTGCATTGTTCTTAAATTGTCAAAATTTGATATGCGGGACGACCCTTTCATTTGACCAGCCTCAAAGTATCTTCCCTTGAGAGTACTAGCCATTGCATAATTTATTTAAAAATGGTTCATAATCCGAACGTCCAAACAGTAAATTCAAAGCTAATGCATACTAGTGTTTATCGCTTAGATTTTCGGATTAGTTGTGCAAGCAAGCCATAGTAGAGTACATTAAAATAATGCATATTAGTGGTCTAATCTATGTCCCCACTTTATTTAGCTTGCTCATTAGTTAAGACTCTCTTATTGTATGTACATATAAATGGTGCAGTGCGGCGGTTGTAAGTTTAAAACTTAACACAAGACGTAAGTATTGCACAAGTACTCGCGTTGGACAGGCAAATGCTGTGTCTGGACCATCGGGGTAAGAATGTTGGGAAGATGGTTTTCAATCAAGAATTGAAATCGAAAGCATTTAAAATCGTTTGATTTCTGAAACTGAAACCGTTTGGTCTATTAAATCGAGGGGACCGGTTTAAATTGGTTTTAATTTTTGCGGTAGAAAACTTTTCTGAAACTTCTAATTTGAAAATGGGTTTCCTAATTCTTTATTATTCTCAGTTAATTTTTTTAATTACTATTAAACTTTTATTTTTTTCGTCAACTCATTGAAAACAAGATAAATTAAAATTATTATCTATTTATAATTGAGTTTTTGATACTTTATTAATTTAAAAAAATATATACCGTTAAATATCTAAATCGATAGGAGACTGAAACTCAACTAAATTTTAAAAACAAACCAATAACCAATGTCAAAATGTGTCAAATTGACTAATGTACCTACAATAGAACTTAGGTATTTTCAACAAGGTACTACTCCGTCATTACTTCGTGGCAGTCAGACATCAATAAGAACACTTTTTACGATTTTGACATGTCATTAATTTGTTCCCTTGGCTGAGCACCGTCGGAGGATACACTTTGCTTGAGACATAGGGACTAAAAACTTAAAAAAACGTGAATAAAATCAGTTGAAAAAACAGATGTAGTTGAAAGTACAACGTATCCGACTCTATATGGAAATTAATATATTTAATAGTCTCCTAGTTACTCTTTACTCATTTTTCTAAATTTCCCTTCTTCGTCGGTCCTCATTCTTCTACTTATCCAGTCCTGGACCACTTCCTCGTATACATAGATACGAGATAACATGCACTAAGAATTGAGGAAGGTATTGTTCTAGAGGTGATCAGATATGATCTTCGTTTGTTTTAAATATACAACGGTAAATGTGTCATCATATCACACCGAATAGACGCGAGTAGTCTTTGGACGCCCGATTGATGCATTGGGATCGATGCTCTCGGCACCGGCTAAACGCTTGTGAATTACGATGAGCCATCAGTCTAGTCAGTGAATGCCCAAAATCGTGATATTCGAACACTCTTATCCTGGAAACTATTCCACTTAGACGTTGGTAGATTAGAATACTGCTTCTTTATGGTAACTTTAACCCCCCTAAAAAACACAGTTCTGTAACGTAACTAACCTCGGAGATAGAGAGAGTTCGAAAGGGCTCGAAATGGTTCGTGTAAATATAGCGTAGTGCTATGCGAGAACTTGGCAAAATTATATTCCCTCGATTATAAACTTCAACATTCGACTTCGACAAAAACCTATTTCGATCAGATTTTGACGGAGCCGAATGTTTCGGCGAAGATTTAATCTTTTATTGAGTGTGGCCGAAAGTGAAGCCAATTGAAATCTGGTATAATCGTCTGTATATACACATTGCATATGGGTAATTCGCTCCCGACCGACCATATGAATATCTTGCTTCTGTTTCTTGTGTAATAATATTATCTAGATTAAACATTCAAAATAAATTTTGTTACGTTTGTGCAAAGACGCGAATTGGTACAGAACGTGACTTAATTCGATATAAAGAGTTTTTGCTTTGAGTATTATTGTAACTTGGAAAAGTTTTTGGCCGTAGTCTATGAAGTTAACGTTCAGTTATTAAATTGAAACTATAAAAACTGTATTCAGAAATAGGATAGTTTTCTCGAAGTAATTTGGAAAAAAACAATGGAGGCCGTCGTCGGACGCCTGGAAGATGTGAAACATACAAGCGGTGAACGTATGAAGTATACTATAAACGGATAGAAAGGCACACGCACTACACAGCCCACACAGAGATGTAACGAAGTGTATAGTACACGCTCGCGCACATACACGGGAGTCGAGGGCGATGGCTGAATTCGAATAACGTTTTAAAGCGGTATTAATACCAGCGAAGCCGCCGGTAAAGTCTAGTATATATTTCGAAAGATTGTGTCTGTACTCTGGACACGAAATTTGAAAATCTGTCCCATTTTCTTATTGAATATTTTATGTTCTATTTTCAGAGAACGCGGTTGAGATATATATATACAGGTTGTAATCTCAACATAAACACGTACCAACGTAAAAGTGGTACGGTGCAGTGGTACCAACAGATGTGTGCTAGTACAATGTACGTATAGTTACACATTCATTGCGCGGTCTAATACTTCACAGACAGCCGTGCACACCTAACGTAAGAATGAATCGAGCCTCTTGTCGCTTGCATAGATATCGCCCACTTAGTTATCTTAGAATATCTTCAACTTAAAACCGAAACGCCTTGACTCACTGACATGCTTACTCATCAATTGACAAGCGAGCTATACACCCACATACTTCGCGTACAGATTTTTACGAACTTATCCTTGTACTCGTCCCTTTTTCACCTCGCAAAGAAAAACGTCAACTCATATCCACACTTCCTCAACAGAAACTCTCACCCTGAGAGAGACAGCTCTAAAAACGGCAGCCCTCGACGGATTTTCTTTGGCTATTTACCTCCTTTCAGTCGGGGCGTTTTAAAATTTTATTTAATCCTTCTTCAATTACAACGCTTACAACCGTAGTGGGTTTTTTCAACATTTTTAATTTTGTTTTTTATTTTATTTGAATACCGTGTTTCTTAGATCTGCACGTCCACCACATAAATACCGACACCTCCACCATATTACTCAGCAATGCATAGGAAACGAATAAATTTATTACCTCCTTTCAGTCGAGGGGTTTTAAAATTTTATTTAATCCTTCTTCAATTACAACGCTTACATCCGTCGTGGGTTTTTTCAAAATTTTTAATTTTGTTTTTTATTTTATTTGAATACTGTTTCTTAGATCTGCACGTCCACCACATAAATACCGACACCTCCACCATATTACTCAGCGATGCATAGGAAACGAATAAATCTAATAATATGTTGTTTCGGCATTTTTTGTGAGTGTCCTTCGTGTTTGTTGCGTACTATAGACGTGCAGTGTAGGTTCATGCGCATAACAATATTGTGGATTAGGACGAGGATTTGAACAATTTTAAAGTTGTGATTTAGTGAAAGAAGTTTTCTCATTTCAGATTTATTATGGCATTATTATTAAGTTTATAATGTCCTGCGTTACATTGTGACTTTGTATGGTCATAAAATATCGTTTACTCTAACATATTTAAGAGGATTCATCGCTTTTCGACGTATATTTAAAGTCTTTAAACAACGCGTTGAATTTTAATGACTTGCATCATAAGTCGTATGATATAGAATATCCGTACTACAACTAGTGATGGGGTACTCGAGTACAAAATCGATTCAGTACTCGATTCTTCAAAGTACTCGCTGTACTCGAGTACTTGTAACTGGTATTCGAATACTGGAGACCGAGTACAGGAATCGAATTCTTCCTACAGTTAATGCGTTTTTGTACCTGCGTGAATACACACTGGTATTCGAATACACAGTACGAGTACACTGCAGTTAGTGCACTGTGAATTCTTTTTACTGTCAATGCGATTCTGTACTAGCACGGCGTGTACTCGAATACCGAATACAATAGGTAATATAATAAGGAATAGATATTAGGCGTTTTGTCAACGCCACGTACTTACATAATGAAAAGGGGCACCTACTTACTTATTTTGATTTTAATAATTTTATTAAGGAAACTAAAAACATTACTTACAATTATTTATTAAAAAATACAAAAATAAATAAACTCTTTAAAAAAATAAAAATCAATAAACTCTTCTTTTGCCATATAAACAAAATAGCGTTCAGATTAAAAAAAAAAAATAGATATAGTAAGTTTAACGACAATAAGTATTTGAAAATATTAACATAACTAAATTTTTCGGTTATAACAATTTAACTTGCATAAAAATTGCACTGCCAACCATCATTCAGTATTCAGTGTTTCCAGCACAAGCTAATGTGCGAGCCGACGGTATTCGGTTAGCATGGTTAGCATCGATTCTAAGCAGCTGACAGACTATCAACTGCATGCAATGAGAAGAAGTACTCGGTACTCGGATAAGTATTCGATTCTTAAAAGTATTCGAGTACAGAGTACTCGATTCTCAAAAAAGACGATTCTCCCCAACACTAACTACAACAGTCAAGTACGTAGGTACCTATTAGAATTTCATTTATAGTTTTATAGTTCATACGTGTTAAATTGGATAATAAAATCTTCATTATGTTTGATGTTTCTTATTACGCGTACCGTTTATTACGCGAGTGGAATATATAATTGACATTTTGATTAAAACGTTTATAGACACATACAAATATAAATAATAAATTGAACTCAGCGAGTGCAGACCACTGGGCTCATATTTCGAAGTCTGTGTCCACCGCGGACAATGGTGAACAAGCCCATTGTGCGCAGAATACAAAAACGGCTGCCAAACTTTCGAAAAATTTGTGCACGACCGCGCAGCCGGGCAGCTTAGAGGAAACTTTGGTGATAATAACTCGAAAACTTGTTAGAGTGATTCTTTCGAAATCAGTCGAATATAAAATATCTGTTACTGAGTTTCTAGCTTTAGGATATTTCTTATAATTCATTATTTACTTTTTTTTAACGATTATTATCAGTTTTGTTTAAGATCTGAAAAGAAAAGATACATAAATGTAGATTTACATATTTCGTACACGGTTATAATATTACCTACGCGATGACATCTTATAAACTTTAAATAAAAGTTGGTTCACAATACTTGTATGTTTTGTTAACTTTATGCAGCGGGGTAAATGTATCAACAATTCATCAGTGTTGCCAATTTTATTGGTTTGAATGCTACTTGCTACGAATACCATAGAAATGTTTTGAGGAATAAAATAACACAATTTCGCTTGATATGGTATGTTTTGTATGAATTTCTTGTATATACGGTGACCGGTAATTGCTCGTATTCCTCTCGGGAGAAGAGACTATGACTAATTTGGAATGATTTAGCCTTATTACTTGGAAGTCGGAAAGGCGTCATTTTTTTGTAAAGAATATTTATTTTATTTTTTTTATTTATTGTAAGTTTCAACACACAACATAAAATATAACAGTGAATTTCGAGGTTTTTAGCTTTAGGAAGGTTGGCCAATTAGTAAGCTATCAGATCATGGAAAAATTCAGGCCAAAAAGTGACAATATTATTTTTTATTTATAACTCCCAAAATTCGGATGTTTGTAAAAAAAATTGAAGTAAATTTTCTCGAAAATGACGCGTTTCCGACCCATAAGTAATAGTCGAGGTTAAATCATTCCAAATTAGTCATAGTTTCTTCTCCTGAGAGGAATACGAGCAATTACCGGTTATCCTATATTTAGGAAAATACGTTGTTTAAAAGTTTACTTCTCACTTAACGTAGGCTATATATTATAAAGAGCTATGACGAACGTGGAATGAGCAAGAATTAAAAATATAAAGATTATCTCTGAAACCGTGTCAGACCGATTTGAATGAAATTTTTGCCGCGTTGTTTAGAATTGTGTGAGGGGAAGTATCATTTTTGCATTAATATTAATTGGAGACTTCGTATTATCTGAATTTATCAGGGTAACAAAAAAACTTCTAGGGCACTGAAAAGCGTGACTCAATAATAATTAAAAAAATTGAACTGACATAAAAATGACATAAACCGGGATAAAAGTATAATTTATTGAAAGCGTACCTTTAAATAAAATTGACGAGCGAGGCTGCAGCCAAAAATTAGTTTACAGTGCGTTAACGACCCGTCAAGTGATTATGAAGCGGCATTTAT
The DNA here is from genome assembly GCA_963575645.1 of Xanthostigma xanthostigma. Classification (NCBI taxonomy): domain Eukaryota; kingdom Metazoa; phylum Arthropoda; class Insecta; order Raphidioptera; family Raphidiidae; genus Xanthostigma; species Xanthostigma xanthostigma. Next base: position 1,699,616 of record OY754470.1, on the reverse strand, counting down.
CGAGTTGAACATCACGTAGTGTGTACGTGTGGTACAAATGTATAGCGGGGATATCGTGTGTCATATCTTACGAGTACTCCGGGGATCCCCGCGGTTGCCCTCGTGGCGTCTCGCCAACTATTTATTGTCTCCCTAAGCACAGCTTGCATATTGTATGTAACATAATCGTGGTCCGGATTTATGTGAACTAGTAAATTAAAAAATACGTACATAATTTATCTGTGGAAAAGATTTTTAAACCCTTTTATTTTTAGTACTTTATTTACACCGAACAAGTAGTGCAGTGAACTGAAGACTAGATTCGTATTTGAAAGGTACTGCAGGTGACAAATGGGACTATATACTATTCTAACGCCACATGTACAAATTTTTCCAAATTTTGTCGTTTTAAGGTCCTCCGAGTCAAAAAAAAACATTTTTGAAAAACTCGTGTTTATTAGTTTTCGAGCACGATAGAGTTCAAACGGCCAAGCGCTTCAAAACCAAATTTTGGTAGGATGTTTAACTTGCAAATAGGAAGAGCCCTATTGTTTTTGAGGAAAATCGGTATGTGCACATGTGCTATAACGTTGTTTTTTATGCTATGATGGTATACTTTTCATAACGGTTTATTAATTATTCTATTTAATTTTAAAGTTTTGTAAAAATTTTTTTTTGTTTTACTTTGGTAAGTCGACACGGGTGAAATAAAAATATCGAGTTTTCTTAAATATATTTGTTTAATAATCAAAAAAAGAATGTCTCTCAAGACCAAAAATAATTGTCTGAAATATTACAAAAATTAAACTTTTTAACTTGTCAAGGATAAACGTTGCATAAGCTATCAAAACAAATCTCAAAATGTAAAGCTGATGTAACATTTTGTATTGTAAATATTTTAAAAATAAGACTGGCCTAGCACACATGAAGAGCGTTCAACGCGCGTTGGCCCAACGCGCGTTTACAGTTTCTATACAATTGTATATAACTGTTTATATGATAACGCGCGTTCAACGCGCCACCAACGCGCGTTATCATGTAAACAGTTATATACAATTGTATAGAAACTGTAAACGCGCGTTGGGCTAACGCGCGTTGAACGCCTCTCATATAAACTAGGCCTTAATCTATCGTGAAATTACAAAAACGCGGCTAAAAAAGATAATTTCGAAAAAAAAGACTAGAACGATTCAAGTGTTACAATATTTGTTATGCCATTATAGGTAGACTAGAATTTTGAACACAACCCTGTCTTGCGGCAGGCAGTTTGAACCATGGCTTTCTGTCGAGTCCCAAGTGAGAGTCAAACCGGTGGCCTCACATAGCTTCTAAAGTCAGACACAGCGTGTGAATTAATGTGTAAGAGAGAAGGAGACAGAAATAACTAAAAGAGAAATGTAGAGCGTAAAGTCATAGCATACGTAATATAATAACAACTTAAATGTACTATGTAAGGAAACATTGTTGAAAAATATAAAAGCGTTCTTAACAATATGAAAATTGTGTATTGTTTTCATTGATTTAAAAAAAAAAAAAACAGTGTTTTATCGCATTAGTAATAAGCTTCAGTTGAACGGCGTTTATTCAGATGGACCAAAAAAAATCATGAAGATGATAGCTCATTAAGATGTATTATTAAATATTCATTATTATCTTATTATGTCATATTATGATTAGGTACTCATATTGTATATAAATATTCAATATTCATTGAACAACAAAATAATTCAATATATTTTTTTGAATTTACCTAAGCATTAACATTTTTCTACTTATCAATATGGTTGCATTTTATTAATTCTTGATTTAAAAATGCTCATCACTTTTGAACTGTTTTGAATCAAACAGTTTAATTATTTTTTTTTTTTTGTTTAAAAATTAACCAATATAATAAAGAAAAAAATTAATTTCTTACTATATAATTACTCATAAGAAAATCAACATTACATGACACTGAAAATTAAAGTTTTCTGAATTCACCACCGGCGATTCCTCCAGCAATAAGACTCGCACCCCGAGGACCAAATCTAGCTCCTGTTCCACTATCTCTGAATCCACCAGCTCTAAAGGAGCCCCTATCACCGAATTGTAGAAAGATTTTTTAAAATATAATATGCTTATCTATATTGTTATAGAAAAAAATCCAATCAAACATGACGATTTCAAATAGAATGATGAATTTTTATACTTATTAAAAAAAAAATTTCACTGAGAAAAACATTTAATTAATAAATGTTTATTTTAAAGAAATTAATAACTTAAAATTTATTTTATATAGTTTCCTCAATTTCACATCCTAACATTTTTTTAATACCACTAAGAGCTAAAGTTATTTGACCCTAACATAAATTTTTCAAATCTATTATTTTTTAAGAATAATTTGAAAATTCAATTGACACCATTTCCAACTTTTGGGTAATTGTTAATATCAATAATTTAATGCTGTTTCTATAAATTAGTAAAATTTATTATAATACCAGTCGACCAGAACGTCTTGGTCCTCCAAATGGTCCATCAATATTGGATTGGAAAATACGGAGCCATTTCCAATCAAATATAAAAATGTGAAAAAAACAATAATATATAGTCAACATTTTTCAATGAATTAAAACTGTTAAACTTAATTTTGAGCACTTATTAACAATGTCGTTTTTAAACCAATTAATTATTATACTTTAAAGGATGTGTTAATCACTGTTTCGTTGTGTTTTATACTTACAAATATAAGTTCTATTTCTATAGGTTATTCCCCATGTAATTATCGCTAAAATTAGCATTTGTTAACATTATTAACGCTTCTCATGTTATTTTTTCAGTGCTAAATTTTCAACATGATCAGCATTTTTTATTTATTCAATTGTGTACACATAATACAAAACAAATTATATAATTTTAAGTATGTCAAAATTCTTTGGAATGTAAAGTCACAGACTGCTTGATGGATGCCATTGATGTTGGTACACTGGTAACAGTTGTTACGTCACTTATCCATATTTGTAACCTCCTTTTCCATATCCTCCGCCGTAGCCATAGCCGCCTCCGTAGCCTCCGCCGTAGCCTCCACCGTAACCTACGCCGAAGCCACCGCCGAAACCGCCGCCGTATCCTCCTCCTCCGCCATAACCGACTCCGAAACCTCCGCCGTAACCACCTCCATATCCTTTTCCGTAACCGCCTCCATATCCTCCTCCATAACCGCCGCCATATCCCTGGAACAACAGATTACATTTTATAATTCTTACAGGATGGCATTAACGCTAGTTTGCGACTCTGGCGGGAAATAAAGACATAAGCTCTGTTCCAACCTCTCTTCGAACCGTAATATTATCGTAACAGTAAAATGAAACTGTTTGTATCGGTTTTTGAGCTATTGCGTGAGCCTGTGAGCTACTGCACAAGCCTGTGACGATAATATTACCGTTCGCAGAGAGGTGAGAACAGAGCTATAATGTTAACGTATGTGCAGACGTCGATGTGTCACGCGACAAGTTCGCTTATCTCAAACTAATTCGTAGTTAATTACATTTAGTCGGCGCTATTGTTTTTCAGGAAAACTGCTGTATGCTCAGAAGACATATATGCTACAACGTTGTTTTTTCTACGATATATACTTTTAATAACGGTTTATTATTCAACTCATTTTGGAAAAAAAATTCTTATTCTTACATTAAATAAAATTATCGACCAATATTTCAGACAATGTATTAACAAAAAATATACTATTATAATGCAATTAATTGATGTTTCGATCCGAATCGAAAATACAGTTTCGAAAATATTTTGAGAAAAGAAATTAAGTGTCTGCTCTGAAATAATAGATTAAAATTTACATGTGAAACCATACATGGAAACGAGAAGCAAATATCATAATGCAAATATTTACTCCACTCACCACACGCGCTTCCAGAAATTTCATTTTATTTATTACAACATTACGCTACATGTGACTGTTTTTGGAGTTGAAATGGTTTTGTCGTCTAATTGACTAGAATTTTTTTTTAATTTAAATTACCTGAGGTCGATACACAACTTGCGGTCTGTAGGTATAAACAACTGGCTGCACGGCAACAGTATACACTTTATAACCTCCATAACCACCTCCGTAACCGCCTCCATAACCGCCCCCGTAACTCTTATAGCCTCCCCATTTATGGGGTGCTACTATTGAAACACAGAGCAAAACAAAAACTATGAAAAATAACTGTTTTATCATGATGAAGTTAAAATTTATGTTTTAGTAGACATAAATTTGTTGATGGTATTAACGAAATCACTGACTGAAATAGTCTTCATAGCTTTTCTTTTATATTAAACTGTTACTTCTAGTTTTGAAATCAAGTTCAAGGTTAAAATTAATGATACTTGTTGTACATAAAGTGTTGTTACGCAGTTTTTTTTTTTGTCACCTGTCACGACTATTGTGTGGATCTCGCGATTTAAATGTTGCAATGAAAACTATTTACCTTCATAGTGCAAGTGTAGTAAGGTTATTAGAATATAGATACAAAAATATTATTTTACTAGTTTCAATTTGTATACTAAAAATGTAGCGAAATAAATGTGTTTTGATTATTGTCGGTCCAAGTTTTGATCAATATTTTACCAGTTTTAGGTATAAATGAGCTGCAAATAAAAAAATTCAAAATGACGTCGATTACTTTTTAATTTTGTTTTGATGACTATATTTAATGTTTGTACACCCAGCGGCTATACTTTAATGTAATAGCTTTAATAATATCTTATTAAAACTAAATTATACGAAAAAAAAAATAAACGGACTATCTTTGCTAAAATACTCTATTAAGATAGGTGCAAACAGCAAGATATGGATATTTATATAATTTTTTTTCTTCGAAAATTTGAAAGCAACTTACGCTTAGTATCTATATCTATCAATCCGACTACATGAGGTTTCACCACTCTATAATCGGACAGTTTCGATTATTGGACACCTGCAGAATGCAAAACAAATTCCCGATTACTGCGACTCCACTGTATTATATTAAAAATAAAAGATATATATGTAAATAACTTGCCGCCGGCGACAATAATAGTGGAGACTTTGGCGCCACCATATTACAGTGCCACATTAAAACACTATTTTTAAATACATTTTGAATTTTTTTATCAGAAACTTTTGAGGACGCGCAATTCTCACCAAAGTTTCATCGTAATCGAATGAATGGAATAGGAACGGATAGGTCAAGAACAGACGAACGAATAAATATTCAATTTTATATATATTAGAAAAATTATATAATATAAATAATAAAATATTTATAAACAATAAAGTATATATAAATAATAAAGCATTGATTACTTATAAAATATATATAAATAATAAAAGATATTTTAGTGTATTATTGTAAGTACGTGTAAGTAAGTGGACTGGAAAAATCACAAACAAAATCTCAGCATTGGTTACAACTACTATACGTCATTCAATTATCTTCGTATTCCTATAATTCCTTCGCCTTTATGGTAACTTCTGCCGAAACCTCCTCTGCCGTAACCACCTCCATATCCTCTCTCGTAACCACCCCCATATCCGATCTGGAACAACAAATTTTATTTTATATTTCTTGCAATTTTTTTTCATTTCATTTTAATTAAATAAGAAAAAAATGTTTTGCAGACAATTTTCTGACAATTTTTATCTTAAAAACTTGTCTGACATTTATTACTGTGTAAATTATTTAATTTTTAACAATTTAAGAATTTAAAACTATATAAAAAAGACATATCTTTGTTTAAGTGATTTCTTCTGGAGCGTTGTTATATTTTTAAATTGCAAAATTAAATAGCACTAAAAATGGATCATTATTACTAATCCTAAAAATTGTTAAATCGATTTCGCAAAAAGCATAATCACAAAAAAAATTACGACTTGATATTTATCGATCAATTTTATTGTTACTTCCCCATTGAAGATTCACAATAAAATTTGATTTAAAGATCAAAGCTACTTAAGTATTGAAGTTTAACTGTTATATGGTTCAATCGGTTTTGTTATTATTGACCAAGCATTTTTCTTACAGCCTATAACCATTTGCTTCAATAATATTTTGTCTTAATTTAGATTTTACCTGAGGTCGATACACAGCGTGCGGAGTGTACGTATAAACATTATATCCTTTATTACTTCTTCCATAACCATTCCCGTAGCCACCCCCGTAACCACCCCCGTAACCACCCCCGTAACCACCCCCGTAACCACCCCCGTAACCACCTCCATAATGTTTATAACCTCCCCATTCAGGAGGTGTTACTATTGAAACACAGAGATGACAAAACAAACAAAAAACTATAAAAGTCGATAGTTTTATCATGATCGAGTTGAAATAGTTTTTATGAGTTGGTATATATTTATTTATAAAAATAACTCAATTACTGACTGAAATTGTCTTCATCGCCTTTCTTTTATACATATTATCCAAGCTGTTATTTTAAACTTTTTAAATAATTCAGGGTTAAAATTAATAAGGCTTGAACCGGAAGTGTTGAGCAATTTCTTATTGTCAACAGTCGAAAAAACTATATAGATATCGCGATTTAAGTATAATAAGAAAAAATATTGCCTTCATAGGTTTAACGATTTTATCAGTTTAGTAGGATAATACACAGAATATTATTATTTTACTAGAAATTAAAATGAAAATGTGAGAAATTTTTGGAAATAAAAATTTATAATATTTTTTGTGGTATCTTTTGTCTCACAAAGTTTTCATTTTTTAGTACGAAAAATAAAAAATAAAGAATAGTTACTTCTTACCACAACAGTTTTATTAGCGGGATGTTCAGCAAACATTAAGTTTAGTGTTTGCTGAAGTAGAGAGCATAGCTCCCGAAATGTACATCCGCTAATAAAAGTGTTGTGGTAAGAAGTAATTATTCTTTATTTTTTGTTTCAACCAGAGTGTTCTTTAATATTTGTATTTCTAAAAGAGAAAACTAAGGAACTTTCTATAACATATGTTTCTTGATATACCAAAACATTCAAAACAACGTCGTATAGGTTTTTAATATTTTGTTTTGATGACTGTATTTAATTTTGTACTCTTATGAATTCTGGAAAACAATGTCAACAACTTTAATGATATCTCATTAAAATTTATTTAAAAGAGAAAAATTAAACGGTCCATTATTATTATTGCTCAATAATTGTTACATTGAGATAGGTACAAAGGACCCCGCACACACCTAATGGGACTTGGTTCTCGGTTAAATTGATCGAAAATGGTTTTATTTTATAGTTTAAAGGTCACTAAGAAAAAGTGTTCATTGGTGCATAGCATAAAAACCAATATATTTTTAGCCACAGATATGTTTACCGAGATTTTAGATATAGGGATATCCATTGAAAATTGATCGAAAATATATTTTTTAAAAGAAAGTGAAAATGTAAAATGATCATTTGATAAATTACAAAACTAAGTCGTCATTAATTTTATTATTGGAATCAAAAAATTCCAGCCAATTGGGCGAAGGGACCATTCCAACTTCAAAAATGTTGACATTTGATTATAATAAAGAAAATAAAATTTCTGATATCATGTGAGGTGACGCGGGTAATGGCTAGTATTCAATATGATATTTGCTATTCGTTGCCATGGTTACCTACATAATATGTTCCACGTCATGTAAAAAATTCCAGCCAATTGAGCGACGGAACCATTCCAACTTCAAAAATGTTGACATTTGATTATAATAAAGAAAATAAAATTTCTGATATCGCGTGAGGTGACGCGGGTAATGGCGCCTATTATTCAATATGATATTAACTATTCGTTGCCATGGTTACCTACATAGTATGTTCCACGCTATGTAAAATTAATCAAAGCATGCCTAACTAGTTTATTTCTGACAGATCCTTAAAACAAAAGAGCGGATGATTTTTTTTTTATTTTCAAAATATTTCCGAAACTATAAAGTTTAGAAAAAAAAATTTTTAACAAAACTTTCTTGAAAAAATAAATAGAATAATAAGCCGTTATGAAAAGTATACCATAATTATATAAAAAATACTGTTTTACCATATATCTCTTCTGCGCATGCGCCGATTTTCCCAAAAAACTAAAGGGCTCTTCATATTTGCATACCAAACATCCTCCCAAAATTTGGTTTCAATCCGCTCATCCGTTTGACCTGTATCGTGTTCACAGACAAACAGACTAACAGACGCACAGAGATTTTCCAAAAATATGTTTTTTGGATTCGGGGGACCTCAAAACGGAAAGATATTGTAAAATTTTTGAAAAGTGATTTTTGACCTAAACTATTACCATTCCCCACTTGTGGGTTGGAATGGTAATAATCAAAGCATGCCGAACTAGTTTATTTCTGACATCCATAAATCAAAAGAGCGGCTGATTTTTTTTTCCAAAATATAAAGTTTATAAAAAAAATGTAACGAAACTTTCTTGAAAAAATTAATAGAATAATAAGCCGTTATGAAAAGTGTACCATTATAATATAAAATACACCGTTATAGCATAAATCTCTTCTTCGCTTGCGCCGATTTTCTCCAAAAACAATAGGGCTCTTCATATTTGCATACCAAACATCCTCCCAAAATTTGGTTTCAATCCGCTCATCCGTTTGACCTGTATCGTGTTCTCAGACTAACAGATGCACAGCGTTTTTTCAAAAATATGTTTTTTGGATTTGGGGGACTTCAAAACGGAAAAATATTGTAAAGTTTTTGAAAAGTGATTTTTGACCTAAACTAGTACCATTTCCCACTTGTGGGTTGGAATGGTAAAATCAATATCTTAAATTTGCCACCCCTTCAAAATTACGGTTGAATTAATTAACTTTTTATTATAAGCATTATTTATTATATTTTTCTTTTCAAATTATTTACTTAACAAATTCTCGGGAAATAACTTAATTAATATTTTGATTTGGCTTTCTTCTATGCGGAGACATCGATGCTACAGAAGGACACGCAATTTTATTTTGGTATACTGACATAATTATTGTGTATTCATTAATCATGGTATTAAAGTGGTTTTCTCCTGAAAAAATGGGAAATTTTACTTTCAATGATGATGTTAAATGTATATAATATATTGTTTATTCAATAATCCTTATACAAAATTAAATTAATACTATACCACTTCAATATGAAAAAACCTGGATTATAAAAAAAAAAACGAACATGATTTGCAGTTTTTATTAATAACTATTACAAAATTTGTTAAATCTACGGTGCGTCATATTATCATAAATTAGGCCACTAAAGTACATTACAATTCCTACTTAGAGTTAAATTTGTTTAAATATTTGTTCTTGCCATCACCCGCATTTGCCGCCTTTTCCACCTTTTCCACCTTTGGTCAGTTCAGCAGTTCCCTACAAAAATAATTTTGATTTATATCTAACTTTGAAACAGTATATTTAATTTCTTTTTAAAGATCATACAGCAGCTGTTATTTAAGCCCATCAATTCATATTGCCAGATCCAATGGATACTTTCACCAGTTCTCCGGATTACAGCCTGAGAACTGGGGGCTTGTAATAGATGAGCCATGGAAACTCCATAATGGCATCGCTATATGCTCGGCTATTATTAAGTGCTTTTTTTTTAATAACAGATATTATTGGCTTTTGTTTTCAGCAACAGTTAGCCACGACAAATATTTATTCATTATTTAACCATTCATTTCTTAAGATTAATTAATTAGACAGGGACATAATAGAGGGATGAACCATGGAGAATAGTAAACGGCTTAATGGAGAGCACGAGCCAAGCGAACAGGATGATACACACAAGACGGCTTTGAACCATGTGCTTATTTTTAATATACAAAAAAAAAAAAAAAATGAGTAACTCGACTTGTTGATCATAACCATGATTTCATTATACAGCTTAAGGTTCTCTCTGTTTTCAAACGAAAATACTTTAAATACTGAAAAATTTATACAAGACAACTTACCATTGGCTGATTATTATCGATGTTTATTTCAGCTCCGCAATCGTAGCAGATATCTGCACAATTGATACCAACTTCTCCATCAGCAACAGGTGCAGCTATTGCCGTCGTGCACAACAAAGCCAAAACCATCATCAATGCAATGTTCTTCATTTTTTTTGTGACTTGCTTTGTTAAACTCGAGGTAAGATTATTTTTCAAGTACTAACTAATTTTTGCAGTTGGATTTTGCTTATATAGATTATATTAACTTCTGTTATATAATTTGTTCTCTTGTTGTTCAATGCTCACATAACTTAAATTTTCCATTTTTTATTATTAAATCATTTTACATTAAAATACCTACATTTTTAAGGGACCTCATCTATTGTGTGTATATTACTGAAAATAAGTTAATGCTAGTTTCACAGAAAATAGATAATTTTTATCAGAATACGTATCATTTTTAGTCTATGAAATATTTTTCCAATAATCAATAAGTAAGTGTTATATTAATGCAAATTAGCCAGATAGGTATTTATTCAACACAAAGCATGAAAATTCTGTAAAAAATGGTGTGCAATCCTCTTAAAATAATTAATTTACTGGTTAATTTGCTGTTTTCAATGCATTTTAAATATTTTATATGAATCACTGAGAACATAATTAAATATAATGGTTTTCCCCTTAATTATTTCATGAAAACTAATTATTTATTGCGTTACGTTTATAAAAATAACGAGAATCTTATTTAGATATAAATAGCTGGAAAATTTTTCTTTTGTTTTAATTTGATAATTGAAGTATCAACAATATGTTTCACGACTTTATCGTGTTCCAGTGTAAATAGTATTAACACTTTTGACACCAATAAATTTGTTATACTTAAGTGTAAGATACACTGACCCGTTTGATAAAACAACGTCAGACTAAAAGTGTAAACATTAACAGTCCGGACAATGATACCCCATGCAATGGAATGCGCGAAAATACAAAGTTTCATCTATCAGTACTATGCATGGTTAACTGCTTCTAGATTTTATTTCCAAAATTGCATTACTGCAGTAGTATGGCGGTTCATATAAAACACTTGCCTCTAAAATTTAATTCGAATCGATGGAAAGATGACGAAGTTACAAGGCTGCGACGTACGAACGGACGTGACGAAATTATGATGGTTCCGTTTTTTGCCATTTGGCTACGAATTCCTAAAAATGTCAACAGAATAGGGTTGATCTATGTGAGTGAAAAATTGATTGCAAGTTTAGACCCAGACAGACAGTATTACGAGTTTAATAATTCTTTGGCAGTAGTGATTCACTAGCGGCCCGGTCCGGCTTCCCCCGAATTTGTTCTCGTCGCCTTACAATGCAAAATTGATATTCACGAAAAGATAGACATATGCCATCGCGGACTTTTCTGTAGAGCTATAAAAGAGGAACAATTTCACTATACATTGTTTTGTTATATCTCAAAGGGATAAGGCAGCGTTTTCGATGAAAGCTCCCAGTTGATTTTTTCCGACATCCTCGTCATATTTTAACTAATTGACATGAAATATTAATGAATTAAACACATAAATCTTTCTCTTGAATCGCTTCAAACCGTTTGAAAATCCGTTCGGTAGTTTTTGAGTTTATCGCGTTCAGACAGACAGACGCGGCGGGGGGACATTGTTTTATAATATGTAGTGATATGTAAAGCTAGTTATAAAGTGAAAAACTAGTATAATATAATGTTAAGTTATACGAGTTTACTATTAATAACATCCCGGTTATAGTCTTGTCACATAGTGTGAGATCCTCGATATGCATAATATTCTTTGCCACATTTGACAACGGAATGTAATCCTGCGGTAGTCTGTAACAGGCCACAGTGAACTAGTCGCGATGATATTACAGTGTTATATAAATTAAATTTAACTGCAGAATGTAATCAGATGCAACGTTCTAACCTTTAAATTTACAATACAAAATGCAGCTGACGCAGAGCATACAAGTGTTTATTAAATTGTTATTTATCTTTTATTACTTTTGCTCTCAAAAAATGCTCATAAATATTCACTCAAAGAACATTCATAGAAAAAAAACTAAAAAGAGAAAAATAATTCCTTTTTGAGTTTGGCGCCAATGGTATATCTATGAAAAGTTTTAGAAACGAAATTTGCAAATCAAACGTGTGCCTATTGAGGGCACTGCGCACGAGGCTGGCTTTGCCGCTAGATTCCTTGCTAGATTTGGCTGCTATATTTCAAGCGTACTGTAGCGCTTAGTTTCGTGATGGTTTTTATGTGTTCGCTTCACACGATGCATGTATTGAAGCAGGCTTTGTAGATGGGTTTGTGGCGCGCGCAATGACAGTTCGAATGTTATCAAAAGTGAACGTTTATTGTCTCTGAACAGAACATACACTATGACGTTTGCCCAGGTCGCCCACGTGACAACATACTGTTTTCTGATTGGTTCTTGATCGATATAATTTTGAAATCCATTTTGTGACCACGCACGCGAGCCCGCAGTGACGCCATTTCAATTTTCGCAACCAGCGCGCCAGCCAGCCCAAGTCCCAGCAGTGATTCCAGCGGCAAAACCAGCCTCGTGTGCGGCGGCTTTTATATAAATCTAAAATTTTAGAGCGCTCTTGATCGGTAAACATTGGTATCGGTTCACGAACTTTAATATTTGTTTATGTAAACAGTCTGTAGAACGGAGAACAGTAGACAGTCGGCTTGTAAGTTAGGTGACCGACCATCAGTGAAAACCAGGCTAGCCACTGGCCGCACATAAAACTGGAAAAGGACCCAACACTTGTGTGAAGTGTGGACTGCAACTACCCCATTGGACAGCATCCATGTATCTACATACGTAAATATGCGCTTGTGTTGTACATATTGTAATTTACATAAGATCTGTTCAACTTTTATTAAAAAATTTACAGGTTTGGTTATACGGAATATTTACCCTTATCCAAATGTGTAGATTTTCACGGTTGATATTGTTTCAAATCTTCCTGTAGATCAGGGTACTTGACCAACGCGCCATGGCCTGCAAGTCGGAAAACCAAGAAGATTTGGAAACCTAACCCTTAACTACTGATGCGGAATCTGTGGGACTATGTTTCGCACTTTGCCTACTGCCCAAAGGCGCAGTTCGGGTCCGCGCCGTAAATGTTTCGTGAAAATGCTGGGTTTTTCCTGTATCATCTGCACATTATCTGTAGACGTTTGGGTTTTTTCGTTTTCTTTTCGACGCTGCCGTAGCTCTCGCTTTTGCTCGGCACTGGACTTTTTAGGCTATTAACTACACTATTAACGTGTCAGGTTACTATCCTAGTTACGTGCCGAAATACGCATTGTGAGCGGCAGTGGTTGGAGTGAAAATTTCACGTACACACTACTACTTTTAAATCTCACGCATGGTGATAAAACGCGTTTCAAATGATCATCGATACCTCTTGTGGCTCCTAACCGGGAAAGGTTAATTTTATTTATATAGATAAAAATAAGTTTGCCAGTCCTGCTTTGTAGCGTCACCACAAAATTTTAATCACTTTAGGCAATAACTTTAAACGATACGCCTTGCCTACGTACAGCAGCGGTCCTGTGGCTGTCTATATAGCTGTGAAATTGACCGCGCCGTGCTGATAAAAACTTTACTTATGAAGCAAATTGTTGTTTTTGTTACACTTTTCTAAACAAGGCGACAACCGTTTTTAATAAAATTACTACTTGAAACATTTGCAACAGTGTTGCCACTTTAAAACATAGTTTGCTAATAATTACAGCACAGTCTCGCAAGTTATATTGTAATTAAAATGAAAATATTTTTGGTTGATTAATTTTTAATGAAAATATAACGTAACATCAAGATATATTTTATGTCATATAGTAAGGATTTCAGGCATTGTTCTATTTTGTATTGAGCTAACAGCACGTTTAAAATTTTCCTCCTTGTCATTTTTTAAACGAGATTTGGGAAAACAGTCAAATATTTATTTTTTGTATTCAATTCCTAAAGATTGCAGGAATGAAGAATTTTTACGTCCCTGCAGCTTAAAGGCGCTTGAAAATCTGCGGCGTTTTCATAATAATTTGATCGACCGTTCGTGATAATCATGCAACAACAATTTAATGGTCTATCCAAACATGCCACACTGAATTTGATTTATTTAACATTAAAATTATGAACAGTTTTTCAATTTATGATTGTTGTTAGTGTATGACAAATAAACGATTTTACATCAAACAAATAATAATTATTCAACAAAATGTTTTTTCAATATATGATTACAAATCAAGGTTATATATTAAATATTTGTGTAATTTAGGTAAATACTTCATCGGTTCATGAAGTGTGCTTAACAAAATAGAATTGATTTGGTCATCTCTAAGACCGAAGCTGTTCACTTTTGCGTGAAATCTAACGAACTTGCTTTGACCACATGATCCTTGTTTTCATGACAACATTTTATACGGTTAAATTTATATAAATAATATTAGAAAAAGGCTTAAATAAATTCATTTACTGAACTTTATCCTAACATTATATTACGATATTTGAATAAACGTTGAATAAAAGACATATATACTTCTATATTTTATTTATAAAAAGGTATTATTATTCACAAGTCCATGTTATATATAAATTCAAGGGAAATAAATTAAAATACAAGTTTGGCAGTTGATTGATTTTGACGAATGCTGTTGTTTAGGAATGTTTTGATTATTTTCGATTTCTTGATATACGGATTTTAATTTTTTTTTTATCCATAGTATCCACCTCTTTTATAACCTCCGATTACTAGTAATCCACCTTTTCCGTAACTGCCATACTAAAACAAAAAATAAATCTCTTAGTTTTGAAAAGTGACTGATTATTTTTTTTTGGTATGGTAACATTGGTCAATTTTTAGTTTAATGTGATTCAGAATAATTGTATTAAAATTAAAGCAAAAATGTTCTCAAAGAAGTAGCTTTCAAGCTTATTTTTATTGGGAGGTCGTTCAATCAAAGAAAAGATTTGCAAAAATTCGGATTGCTTTAAGAACTAAGAATTAAGAAACGAAAATATAAAAACAGAAAGTAGCGTAAATAAAAATAAAAATATTGTGAAGAAATGTGAAAATAGAAGATAATAAAAAAAATATATATCAATCAATTATTATATTGTCTATTCTCTTTAGCGAATTCTGTACGTAATAAACAACTACTACTGCTATATAAATATCTTTGTAAATAGTATCTGAACCAAATTCAAAAGACAAATATAATAAATTGATTGACACATTTCATTAAAAATAATGGCATGCTTTTAGAATTCTTGAAATGATTATAAAAACCCTGACCATATGTTCTGTCAGAAACGAAATTATATTTCAGTATTTTATAAACTATATTCTGGCATTCACACAATCTTTTACATGCATTTGAAAAAAAAACGTGCATATTAAACCATGCAATATTTTTTTTGCCCAACTCATGACTTTCCATGCGCCCACATCAATTTTTTCAAACAACGAAAAAAATGGCCCTAACACAAAAATAATTAGTTTACATTCCATGCCACGTAACATCAACTGGCTATACCTTTTATGCAACTATGATTTCAGTATCTTTCGTTTCTTCAATTATCTCACTCTATAACAAAAATATTGCTCTAAATAGTGTTTTTTTTTTGGCGTTTGACACCAAATCGGTTACAAGCGTAATCGGTACCAAATATTCCTCGTCAAAATCGTAATTAATAGTTTTTTTAATTCTTTTTATTCTTCGACCTTTAAGGATCAAACAAAGTTAATCCATAAATTGAAATATATTGATGCATATATATTAGATATCGTGTCCATCGATAATAATTAATAAGAAAAAACTCGCAGGTTTGTGGACAAACGTTATATTTATAAAAGTACGACGTTTCGTCTATAAACCTGCGAATTTTTTCTTATTAATTATATTGATGCAATTGGCCTGGCAGAAAAGATTGCAATTAAATTTAAAATTAACATTAACTGAATTTATTTATAAGTTAATATTAAAAGCGATTATAGACAAATAGATTGCAGATAATATAGACGGTCAACAATCACTGGTGTCTAGTAAAAGCTTAGTAATTGTTGAATAAATTTATTTGCGACAGTTTATTTTTCTGTTAATTTTTATGAATTATTGTGTTTTTCATAAATGAAACTGACTTGATAACATCAAATTTGATGTAATCATAAATTAGAATTTTTTCAATGAAATCATAACCTTAGCGATGCAGTTAAGCTCGACCATCTTGTTGACGAGTTTCGTCATGTAATATAAACAGTTTTAAAAATTATGACAGGATAGGAATTTAAAGTGTTTTGAATATTTTCAACTGCAATTTCTACTTCATTTAATTCATTTCGTTCACCCGTAATATTTATATTACCAAAACATATTACTTGCCCCTTTTCTAATCTAATTAAGCACAGTAAATCATTTTAGGTGTAATAAAACTACTAGAATTATTAAAAGATAATAAAAGTGACCTGGTGAAAATATTTCTCTTGCATTTTCCATCGTTTCAAGTGCGTGAGAAAATTTTAGAAAAATATCTTCAACAGGTTGAATAGATTTTATAATATTAAAAAAGTAATTGCAAAGATCAAAGCAGCAGCAGAAAAAATAGTAATCAATAAAAATTAAATATGATTTTTGAAAATTAAAAAGGGTGCGATTATTATATTTTTTTGGAAATACTGAAAAAAGAAAATTGTAGTTTAAATTTCATTACTCACCCCTGGTCTCAATCCTCCATAGCCTCCTCCATAGCCGCCTCCGTAACCACCTCCATAGCCGCCTCCATAACCTCCGCCATAACCTCCTCCATAACCGCTACCATAACCACCACCATAACCACCGCCGTAACCGAACTGGGGCATAGCCAAGGTTAGGCTGACAGCAACCAGTAATATTATAGAAACTATTAACCTCATCATTTTAATTTCGGTTTTTGGAACTTGCTAACCTATATTTCACTATGACTGGCTATCAATAACTCGGTAGATTAGACAGTTTTAATGCTATTTATATGATTTCAGCTTAATTCAGTGGTTTAAATGAACGCTAATAATGCCTTGTTTGAGTCAATATTGACTTATTCATTATACTCACATACAGTGTTTCAAATAATATTGACATTTATTTGTTGTTAAATGATTTTTTATTACCCCTGTAGTTTAATATGTTTTAACTCAACTTTTAAATCTTTAAGCCTTTTTGAAGAGTCCTCAATCATCTTCTTCTCATATCAGAAAGTTGAATACGGGTCCAGCGCCTCATAGTATGTTTGATATTCCTATACAAGAAATCTAATAGACTGGGTCTGGTTGAATAAATTTTGCAGGGGCCCCTTGTAAATGTAACATTTAAATATAAAACAGTTTAAATATAAAGAAAATGTTTGTGAGACACTGTAATCTTAAATAAAAATCCCATTAGCTGTATTCAATAATATAGTCCATGTATTTATACAGATTTGTGACTTGTGATTTTTCTCAATAGTACTTGAAATATTTACAGCAAATTTTATTTTTGTGTTATCTACGCAATATAAGAAAACAATAATTGATTTGGGGAAAAACGTCGCAGAAAAAAACTACTCATTTTTATTAATGACGATGAGTGCCTACGTAATCAGTTTTGACTAATTTAAATGTTAAATATGTTTTACGCAATTAATTGATAAATTTTGTAGTGGAGGACTTTGCAATCTTGAATAAATTTGGCAAATAATACATGCGTTTTTAACAGAAAATGGATTTACTATTAATTTAATAAGCTCTAAAGACTGCCGTTGTTTTTACTCATCTATTACTTACAAACTCTCAGTCCCAAGAATTGGATATTCAATGTATTGTTAAAATAAATATAAATTAAAACTATAATTTGGTCACAATAACTTCAGCTGTTCTTGATGACCAGTCTTGTGATGAAAACAGTCGCTTGTCGCAAACTGCAAGTTTTTTTTTTTGAAGAGTTAATGGTTAAACAGAATATTCCTATATATTGACGCAAGACCAAGTCAAGACTATAAGTTTTGGTCTTGGTCTTGTTTTTCCTCATCATTAGTTCATTTTATGTTTGAAAGAAAATGATTCGAAAAATATAAAAATATGAAAAATTAAAAAAGACAATTTGTTATTTCAGTTTTAGATTTATTTTTTACCAAAAAATATTGGCGATTGTCTATCACTTTTTACAATCTAACATCCAGACGTTTTATGGAAGTGGGTAGCTTAACCACGTACATTTATATATGTAAAAAAATATTCGGAAATAAAATAACAACACTTAGTATTAATAAAATTGATATGCGTTAAATATTTACAAAAGCTAGGTTTTATTTATAAACTAAAATATGGAATAATATAATCAGATAGTTATCCAAATAGTAGTCCTTTTGATTTGGTAATAGTTTTGAGTGCTACTAATCCCAAAATGGCTTTGCCTTTTAACTGAAATTAAAAAAATCGATAAAATAAAGTTCAAAGAAATGTTGAAATATAGGTATTCATATAAAAATAATAAATATAGACACTAACATATTTTATTTCGATAATTACATAAGTTTAAGCATGTCATTATAAAATTGTAAAAATTACTAAGATACCTAATCTAGGAAGTATAGGGTCTTTTGCAACAGATAGTCTCGGACAACTAATTTAAATTTTGTCATTGTTAAAAATAATTAATTGTTATAATTTGGAAAATGTGTTATTTTTTCACTTATTTTGAAACGCTACTTTGTGACGTAGATAAACGGTTATATGTTTGATTTTGAATCGTAATTTTGCACAAAAATCGTAAAATCCATCAGTATTGACGTCCTATCACTTTTTAATTTTTGTATAACTATTGCAAGACAATTATTTTAGCTTTTAGGAATGGAACAATTAAAATCGATTCATAATATTGAACATGTAACGAAACGTTACTACATACATATACCGTCTACAATAAAAACCGGTGATGTAGAGTGGATACCTCGTAACCTAAAAATCGTAGGTTCGATCCCATTTTTTTCACAATTATTAAGCCAGTTTACATCTGGGGTGTTTAGTATAAAAATACAAAGTCCCTTTTTTATATTAATAATGATCTTACCTTGTCTTTTTTGAAAATTTTCAACGCTTTAAGAGGGTTCAGTGGCGACGGTTCAGAACTGATAAGCTCCGTTGTTACAAGCATCACAACAAGAAATGTCAAAATCACTTTGGCATTCATTTTTGAAATAGTTTTGGTTGTAAATGTTATATTCTTAAAATACGAATGATACTTTTGAGAATAATCTTCGTATATTTATACTACAGATCTTTCATGTAATGTAGGTAGCTCATTATTTTTTCAATACATTATTGAAATTTCTAGTAATTAATACGATTTTACATATTTATTAGTTTATTATCAATATTGCTAAATACTAAACCATGAAGATGCAAGGAAAAGATAAATGTAAATTTATTGTTTTGATCGTATGTTTATACGAAATCAGTGTGTATATTTTCTTGTATAGGATTTATCTATGTCAACTAAAAAACGGCAAGGTTTTCTTTCATTGTTTAGTTAAAATTGTTTATTGTGTTAAAAAATTACTCATTGAAATTATTGTGGCATAAAGATTTTTTAGGTATGCACATATTGTCGCAATTAGTATATCTGTGTTTGGTTTCGTGGATGAATATATCCCATTTAAGAAAATTATTCTAAATACATGCCTGATCAAATTTGACGCACAACTCAGTGTTTTCTGTTGAAAAATTACTGTAAGCAGCTAACGAGCCGTGCAAGTTTGTACATTGAGTTGCCTATCAGTAGGCGTGTTTTTTAGTCATATACCTAATTAAAAAAAAAAACTACAGAAACACGCTTTTATATAGCAATGTGCACTAAAAAGTCAAAAATAATTTTTAAATATACTAATGGTATTGTTCAACAGCGATATAAATTAATTTTTCCATTCTCATTTTAAGCTTATTTAAAAAATTAAATTATATCGAGTAGGGAGACTTCCTATCGCTGTTGAACAAATTCATTATAGGTATATAAAAATAATTGTTCAGTTTCAAAAGTGAAGTTTAATTTATTTGAAATTTTACCGCCAGATGGCAATAAAGACAGTACTATGTTTTTATGTTTTTGAAATGTAATTGTATTTTTGTACCAGTATGCATCATGACTGCTGAGAAGGCACGTCATGCAACGAACAAATTACGTTCAGTAAATATATATCTAAAATTCAGTGTTATTATTTTGAATAACAATTAAGCGCTAAACAATAATTTTTTACTTTTTAGTGCAAATTACTATAAAAACGTACTTCTCTAGTGTTTTTAAGCTTTAATTTTATTTTTAATTTAAAAGACGCGCTCTGCTGCAAAGTCTACATGCGCGGGTGAGAGTATGCATATGTAAAGATTTTATTTGTGTCTAACCCTGACGTAAGCCATTGCGCTTTTTAGCCGCAGGTAAATTGGACTGGATGAGAAAAAACAACATGTACCTATTATAGTAAGTCGATTGATCAAATAAACTCGATGACAATAAACAGTTTGTACGTCTTCATTGTGAAATAGTACTGGCGGGATTACCCGACCTTCACTGTGTGATATAATCACGTGTGTTTAGAGTCATTAGCAGTAGATTTCTAATTAGTTACCGCATCTGAAGTAAACACTAGACGTTAGCGCGTGACCGTGACAATGTTGCTGCCACGGCTATCCAACAACAAGGCTGGACATTTCTGTCTGGCGTAGATACTATTTTTTTATTTTTAATATATAATTTGCGTTCTGTTAGTAATAAGGCTATAAAACTAAGGGAAAATTATTATAAAACGGTCGAATAAAAAAACAAATTTGGTGACATGAGATACTGTTTTAATAAATTGAGATATTAAAATAATAGTTGGGTGACTAAATTACTAAGTGAGCGACTAAATTACTAAGTGAGCAACTAGAATGCCTTCGGTAATTTTGAAGCACATATCTTCTTTTGTTTTTACTTTTTATTTTTTTTCACTTTGAGACTACAACTTAAAACTCACATTTTCATGAAGATTGAAAACCACCGCTTTTTTTGATAAAGGGGTATGCGAATTGTCTCGCAGTGAAACGCGATGGGGCAAAGGTGGAGTTTTAAAAAAAATAATTCGGGGTGAACGATAAACGGGTATGCGAATTTGTAATTCTGGGGCGAACGATAAACGGGTATGCGAATTTTAACTCCGGGGTGAACGATAAACGGGTATGCGAATTGTACTTCCGGGGTGAACGATAAAGGGGTATGCGAATTGTCTCGCAGTGAAACGGGAAGGGGCAAATGTTGAGTTTTTAAAAGAACAATTCCGGGGTGAACGATAACGGGGTATGCGAATTAAATAGTTAATTGTTTGAATAAAACTGCGTTTTCTAAAAAATGTATATTTTATAGACAGTCAATTAAATATATATTTTTTAGAAAACGCAGTTTTATTCAAACAATTAACTATTAACAACTTAGTAATTTAGTCGCTCACTTAGTAATTTAGTCACCCAACTATTATTTTCTCGTCACGCGCAGTCAGTCGCTCACTTAGTAATACAGTAACTCAAATTGATTATTTTTGTAACCCAAAATTGTAATTTACAGTCACTCGTTTAAATACTACCCTAAAACATATATGATGATGAACGAATGGCACTCAACGCACTTCACATAATTAAACTACGTCTGCTAAGTCGAGAATATGCTTTAGTATTTTTATTATCTGATAAATTTATGTCAAGCTGATTGGAATGGTTTTGCAGTTTTATCATGGTATCTGGTGCTGAAACGTCGGATTTCTTTTTTGACAGTTGGCGTCATTAGCTCTCGTGTGACTGTTAAATTCGTTGGCGCTCGCTTTTATTGTCACATTAGTCAACATATCAGCGGAATTGTCGCCAAACCTTCTTGGTGAACTTTCTGTTGTCATGTATTTCTAAAACATATTTTTTAAGGTTATGTGTAGCCGTTATCGTATTCGAATCTGAACACATCCCTTATGAGAGCTGCTAGGACTCTTTAGTTATAGAATTAGTTTTAACGGCTTATTCTGAGAAAACGTGTCCCAAAAGCCGAGTCCATTCACTTATTCGGAAACCAATTCCTTAAGTAATAATATCAAATACACGATACACATTTAAATTATGAGACCTTGTGTTGGAATAATGGAAGCAAAGAGCATGACTTGTTTTAATTTAGATTTACTACGGCGTCTTAGGTGCACGTCTTCGCCGCATTCGCAGTCACCCGACAGGACGCAGTTTATGTAATAGCGTCTTGTGGCTGGATAATTGGACTAAAGACTTGCCTTCGTTGCTCTCAAGTCTCAGCTACTGCGAAACTACAGGACCAAACTATTACTTGTTATTTGTGCATGCCGAAAAGAAATTATTATCGTCCATATAAGTTATTTCCAAAAATAGAATTAGTAAAACTTCTTTTGGCATGGTAGAGTAAAATCGATTCATGAGATTTAAAGTGTAACGGAACGTTGCAATACACTTATACCGTAAACTGTACAAACCGACTGTAGATTTGATCTCGACGGTCGGTGAAATTATCATTATCAATCTTACTTTGGTAGTGTGTAGTGTTAAATACACAGTATATATATATTTTTTTAAATTAAACATCATTAAAAAAAAGTCACTGAAAAGAGAAAAAAAATAGAGATCGCGTGTTTAATTACATACTAAAACTTTTTTTGTACCTATTTTCAATAAAATAACGTCGATCACAAAATTCTATTATTTTGGTACCGTTTTAAGGTATTTTACGTCGTTGACTACTTTCTTGATATTTGATTAGTAAATTGACTGACCCCTTGAAAACATTGAAAAAAAAAATGATAGATACTAGAAAAAACTACTGAACCAATTTAGTAAACAATTATCTAGGAACTATCCGTTATCTTAGCGAATACATTATTAAAAGTATATCAGAAAAACTAAACGCTGCGTTAGTTTAGACTAAAGGTATGGTTAGTACAATTAGTTAAAAGTTCTTTAATTTCCAACGTAACTGCAGTATTCTGTAATTATGTGAAATAAGAGTCCCAGTGTTGAGCTTTGTGGTACCGACGTCAATATTTTACACAAACATGTATGCAAATATAATATATTGTGTAAGCTGTGTTATGTGTTCTGTTCTGTTGAGAGTTATGTTTGTAATTAATATGAACAGTGTTGGCTGCTGCCCCCGGAGTGTCTTAAGGATTCCTGTTAATTGACTGGATTGCTTTCGCCGCGTCGCGTCGCCGTCGAGCCAAGGAATGCTTCAGGCTGCCGCCTGGCGGCTGGTTTCTGACTCCGAATACTCTATGTTCTACGTGATACGTTATTAACTTATTTGTTTATCTTATGTATAACTCTGCTATAACTTGCAGCATACATATTAACGAGATGACATGTTTGCTTTGTTGTCAATCGGTTTGTACACTGATTTGACGACGGCAAGTTTATTATTCGATTTTGATTAAATAATATGAAGATTCTAGGGGATTAACAATCAGGATTCAACGTTTTTAGAATTGAATTAATGTTTTTTTTTCTATTATTAGTTTGTGTTAAGTGGGTATTTCACGGTCAATCATAAATTTATTTTCATGATTAATAATGTGAACAACTATTATTCATGGTCAGTTTTGAATCACGAAGATTGTCATTCATGATTGACTGTGTTTTCCCTGCATTATTATGATAATATTGAAATACGATATTTTTAAGGCATCTAAAAAACAATTAAATATTATAGTAAGTATGTCTGAAATAATTTATTGAAGTATTTACATTATTGTTAATTTATCCTTTATTCAATTATTTCTTTTATTTCTCGAAAAAAATGAGGCATGGTTTTGGTATTTTACTATTTATATTGTAAACACAAACATTTTTTACAAGGATTTATTCTTATAGAGAAAAACTGCATTACTGCCGGGATTTTTTATGTACGAATGTTAATATTAATATTAATTAAAATTATTATAATTGACTTCTGTAGTCTAGTGTCTGCTTCGTATGCAGAAAGTCGCCGCTTTGATTTCTTAAAACGCTTATGACCTCTGTTGCTGAGCGTCTATAATCTACAATGTAAATCCTACAATATCTATAATAATGTGAGTTTGGACTTTCAACCTCTGCAATCTTTATGCTTGATGTTATGAACAGAAAATTATTAGCAGACGCCGGGGAAGTTCGAATCTATTCAGACAAGAAAATCAGGATTGGTAATGACCTTGGGTGGACACTAATGTCCACGGTGGACTTTAATGTCCATGGTGGACACAGTTATGTTCACGATGGACACAAATGTCGACCTTTTTACTTATTTAAACAATAATTTATTTTACCTATCTGTATTTTAGTGGAAATGGGTACCTGTGCTAGACAGATAGACTTGTAAAGTCATAAAAGAAACAAAAAAATACACTGAAGGTGAAGAAAGTGTAATATGAGCGGAAACATACTATTTGAGTACAATGTTGTACTAGAAGCGCGCTAGGTGTGCTATGGAGCTATAGAACAAATGCGATACTATTGTGATTACACGGTATGTTTTATAAAGTTGCTCGAGAATCGATAATAATACAAAGTTATGAATCGTCGGTGATATTTTTATATTATAATCCTATATAGTTATACTGCCTCCAGATTTATCCAAAATAGGCCTTTTATTAAACCGTTGCTACTTGCTCGTTAAGTCAGCGCTTCTAACGCCTTACTATTTTCAGCCGTTCCTTACTCGTGCACGTTATTTAATCAGAATGTGGTATGTGAAGATCTTGCAGTATATTTTATTTGAACTATATGATGACATCTAAATAATCCCCTAAAATTGGTTTATTGATGACCAAGGAAAGTTGAATAAATCTAATAGTTGAGCTATCACTTCTGCACCATATACCACTTCCGTGACATTTCACTGAGGCTCTCAAACAGACATTTTGATTTTGGTCGCTCTTCTCCGAAACCATTGAACCGATTTAAATGAAATTTTGTAAATGTGTCTTGCTTGGTGCAACTTACGCTGTATGATAGTTTTTATTAAATATTTTGTACAAAATTACGGTGTTTTCTAAAAAAAAAAACTGTTTTAGTAACATATAACGACATCTAATAGAATTTACTCAAAGCTACTAGTTTAGAAGTGAACAAAAACATTGTTTTAGTACCAAGTAGCGACATCTGTTAGAATTCGCTCAAAGCTATTAATTCAAAAGCAAATCTGGTAGAATTTGCTCAAAGCTATTAGTTCAGACGCCGGGCCGCAAACCGAAATACATTTTGCAAAACTATATCTATCGCACCTGTGTGAACCGGAACGAAAAGCAAATGTTAAACATCTTGTATACGAAGATATGCTATATTTGGATATATTTGCTATATATATATTAGATATGCTATATTTGAATACGAGTATATTATGTGTGTTGCTATCTATTGTTTGGTATTTCTACTTTAAGTAAGTCTGGAAAATCCCGAGAGGTAAAGAAGTACCTAGTATTACAATATTCTCTTCCACTTTCGCGGGGCTTCTTTAATCAAAAATACTGCATAAGTATTATTATTGCTCTGGCATTCCTCAATGGACAACTCGATATATTGAACATATTTTTATAACACACTCTTGTTGCAGTAGTTTCAAATAATACTCTAGAATTTGTCTTTCATCATAACTCATCAAAATATTAATTTATCGTTACCCTAACTTTATTTTAGAGAAATCAACCGATCGGTTTTATCTGTTATAATATGTAAATCTAAATATTCAAAACAATCGACATTGTGCATTTGTTTTTGTAAAAAAAGGCGAACCTTTCACAGCATTTGTTTTTTAACTTTATAACGCAGTAGCGTAGCCTGTCTTTTTATTTTAAAGTTTTTTTAAAGAAAACTGTCGTCTATTAGACTATTACAAATTGTGCTATTTCATAACTGTGTCATATAGGGTCTTTATAGAATTATTTACAGTACTGTAATTCCATCATTATTTTAAATAAATATTTAAAAAATAGCTTTGGAACTATACTATCATTCCAACTTTGCAAGTGGAAAATGGTTATAATTCAAGTAAAAATCCCTTTTTCAAAATTGTACAATATTTTTTTCATTTTAAGACTCTGAACCCAAAAAACATATTTTTGGAAAAATTGTTCGTTTGTTAAACAGTCAAGCGGATCGAAACCAAATTTTTAACTTCCCAGTACCTACATCGGGAAGTTATTGTAGGCAATTGGTCCAAAAATCGAAATAAAAAATTTTAACAAATTTTGTTACTAACTTTTTGCTTTTAATTGTTCAAAGCTAATCATTATTATCAGCGAGCAATAATTATCTGCAGCGGCTGAGGATTATAATAAGATTTGACCATTCGCGATTGTTACGTCACTGATTCAACCAGGCATATAATGATCACTAATCAGATTCAAATGAAATCCGCTTGACGTTGACGGTTTAGTCACTGTCCTCTTCCTTCGTTTTCTGTATACAGAACTTGATGTTACCGTTGGTTCTTTTCCAAAAAGAAACAGGGCGTATGCATTATTATAGTGTAACTTCCTATTGGAGTTCGGACTGTTTAACCTTTACGTTAATTATATAACCACACAACGTAAAACAAATGATATAATGTATATGTCAAATTATAACATTTAATTAATGTACATTTTAATTTCACTTTTATAGTGTGCAATATAAACAAAGTCTTTTAAGTAAACTAAATTTTCCTGTGCATAAGAATTTACATATCTTCCGAGTGTCGTACAATTTTTTTAAAGTAAAACTTCTTTAGGCACGCTTGACTTGGGGAGTAAGCTGGTAAATGCCTGACGAAAGCGTTTACGGAAGTACATCATCGCGATGCCTGACGAAATCGTTTACGGAAGTGCATCATAACGACGGGCTGCGTGATCGTTCGGGGCGAACAGAGTTGAGAGGGAGATATAAGTTAGTGAGTGCAACAAATCCGAAGCATTAATACAACTAGGTATTTGACGTTTAAAATGAAAACAACTGTTTTTTTGTTTAAAAAATACATTTCACCGAATTTTGCTGCATTTTGTAACGGGAAATAATGTAGGCTAGTTAATAAATCCTTTTAAATGTATTATAAATTATGCTAATAAATATATATACATATTTTGCCTATTAATTTATCAAAAATTATATTTTGTAGATCTATGCTTCAGAGTGAGGTTATATTGTGTTCGATAAACTTTGAGACGAATCGACTGCTTATTATTGTTCGTTTATGAATTTAACATGAGAAAATTTGAGGTATTTACGCATTATTCTTAAAAAATAAATATAAATATGGCAGAAAAAAGTTTTACTGCAGTCGTGTGGTCTAAAGCACATTCGCTTTTTTTCCTATTCAGAATTGTTCAGAGATTCTACATAACTGTGTCCACCGTGGAAATAGCTGTGTCCATCGTGGACATAATTGTATTCATCGTGGACACAACGAGACGTTTTATTCTTTCGAATGATTTAATTATAATTATCGATGTCTTTGATTTGAAAAACGAACTGTAAAACGAACAAATCTCAATGTTGAAAACTTTAATTCTGCTCTCTCATGATGTTTCTGCAGAACTCGAGAGCTGGATGAATGGATGTCAGAATAGAATGAGAGCACTTTAGACTTAATTAAGAGTGACGAGGGTAACGTTGTACAGCTTTACCGATATGATGTGTGCCGTTCGGAACATGTGTTTCTAAACGTCAACACGTTGCACTGGCATCAAAGGTTTCGGAAGAACTGAATAATAATTGTGTGTTTTTTTTTTATAAATAAAATTCTCGTACCACAATTTTGACCGTGCTAATCTCCGAAACCACTGAACCTTTTTCAATGAAATTTTGTAAATGTGTCTTGCTTGGTGCAACTTCCGCTATACGATAGTTTTTATTAAATATTTTGTTCAAAATTACGGTGCCTTGTGAAAAAAACTGTTTTAGTAACATGTGACGACATCTGATAGAATTTACTCAAAGCTATTAGTTTAGAAGCAAACAAAAAAAACTGTTTTAAAACCAAGTGGCGACATCTGTTAGAATTCGCTCAAAGCTATTAGTTCAGAAGCAAATCTGATAGAATTCTCCTCGGGCATTGCAAGAATCTCAAACTTTCGGCCCTTGTGTTGTAATATATTATTATTGCTCTAATAACTTATAAAAATAAAAAGATTACACCTTTAGTGAATAGACATTTTTTTAGTAGGAAAGTAGAAAAATTTTAAATGAACAATTTTTGAAATAAAAAAATTAAAATTGTATTTTTTTGCGGGCACATGCTGAAGTTTCGAAATAATATGGTATCAAGCGAATCCAGCTTTAGGGATAATGCGTGTGTGACAATGGTATTAATTTGCTCGAGAGCTGGAATTCCTCTCTCTTTCACTCTACATGCATACCATCGCAAAGAATTCATACATACCTTTTTGTTTTTAACTTGAAGAGGGTTCTTCCAGGATAGTCTAGCAGCTAAATGGATAATTATTAAAATTATTATGAAGTTTTAGTTGATATGTTATTTGGGAATAATTTTAACTTTTGGAATTTAGAAAATTTATCTACATATAATGGTCCGTCCCGGTTTCACCCGGGTGCGATAGATATAATTCTGCAAAATATATTTCGTTTGCGGTTCGGCATCTGTCCTAATAGCTTTGATCAAATTCTATCAGATTTGCTTCTGAACTAATAGCTTTGAACGGATTCTATCAGATGTCGCTACTTGCTACTAAAATAGTTTTTTTGGTTTGCTTATGAACTAATAGCTTTTAGTAAATTTTATGAGATGTCGCTACATGTTACTAAAACAGTTTATTTTCACAATAAACCGTAATTTTGTACAAAATATGTAATAAAAACTATCCTATAACGTAAGTTGGATCAAGCAAGACACATTTACAAAATTTCATTAAAATTGGTTCAGAGGTTTCGGAGATTTGCGCAGACGAACGTCGTGTATAAAAATTTGTACACCGAATATGTGGAAAACATTAATTAGATAGGTACGCAATAAAATATTTTTAACAAAAAAATTGAACCGATTTCAAAATATGCACTAAAAAGTAAAAAATAATTGCGTATTGAAATGTTTTGGAGTCGGTGTCACATCGGAATTTAAAAGTAGCAATTTAAATCTTACATGTCTTTAGTTCTCGGAATAGATTTCATTTTGGCTGACACCGACTCCAAAACATTTCAATACGCAATTATTTTTTACATTTTAGTGCATATTTTGAAGTCGGTTCAATTTTTTTGTTAATAATATTTCATTTTTCTCTTTTTAGTGTTAGATAAAGTATTGCAATGGGTAGGCCAAGTATGCGTGCCTTTGAAATTTGAGAGTTTCCCTCGATTTCTCCGGATTCCACCATCAGATCCTCTGACTTGGTTCCGATGGGACCACCTCGGAAGTGCACTCTTTCGAATAAAAAAAAAATTTTGAAAATCGGTCCATATTTGACGGAGAAATCGGTGAACATACATAAAAAAAAAACAAAAAAAAATATACAGTCGAACATAGAACCTCCTCCTTTTTTGAAGTCGGTTAAAAATAGTTCGAAAAAAAATAGTTCGGAAAAATTAATTCTTACGGTTTTGAATGAAATTTCTCACTTGTGTGACTTATCGTCAGCAACTGAGGCGACTATCCAAATTCATTAACAAGCGCCCGTTTTCCGCGCTAGCTGTGAAATACCTATACAATTTATTAACCGTTATCATAAATTTGAATTCATGGGCAAACCACAAAATCAAAGTGGATTTATTTGAACGGATTGTCAGTAATGAAATTTTAATTTGTAAATATTGGAGAAAAGACATAATATATGTATGCAGTACTCACTAGATGTATAAAGAGCTGAACTGACATTAAATAACCATTTGAGTGCAGGGATCGTAGAATATTCTCGTGGGGAAATCATTCAGCGTTACCTTTGATACGTGATTCATTTCCTATTCCAATTCAAACATATGCATCTCTATATATACTATCTATTATATATTCAGATAGATATACCTGTATTTTCTCAGTATTTACAGCTTGTATGCGAAAACACCTTATATTTTCAAGGTTTTAAGATTTGCCTGTAAAATAAAGTGTTATATCATTTTATTACTTAACTTAACCAGTGAGAGTGTGCAAGTAATTCAAGAATTAAAGAGAACTGTAATCATAAAATATTTAGTTGTGCTTGTCGTTTATCTTTTCCAAAAATAAAATACAAATAAATTTAAATCTATTTAATAAAAAAATATTACATAGTTAGTCAGTTTTAGCTTTGTTACAGAGTTTTCTTCGTAAAAATCTTATTGAAGTTCTTATTACTAAATATATTGTCGCTATCAATAATGCTATTATTGTTGTTATGAATAAAATAACATCAAAAAGCAAATATTGATACCAACTTAACTCGACGGCTGCAGATTTGAATTGAGGTGCTCCTTTGTGCCGGATAACGTATTCTACCCAAAATATAGCCCTGTCTAAAGGCTTGGTTTCTTGATCATTCAACATTGCTGATCTTTCTTTAGCATTCTGATAATATCTGCAACAAGTTATTGAAATATTAGTAATGCATTAGTGACATAATTACCAACTTAAAGAAGAAAACTCTTGAAGTCAACACAGAGCGAACGTGAATATAAAATATATTGAGTGAATTATTTTTCGAAAAAAAGTGTATACAAGATTTACAAGATTCGGCATTTTGAAGACAAAAAAACAAAACAAAATAGAATGTCAGCTATTGATTTATATTTTCAGGGTCTATTTGCCATTAAGTACGTAAGAAGTAAATTTAATAATCGTTTAAAAAAAAGTGAAAGAAATTATCGAATAAGAGTTTTCTGGGAATCTTCTAGATAACAAAAGAAGAGATAGATCACAATTTTTGCTGGAGAAGAATAATTTAAAAGAAAGAATCTGTGCCATGGTTGAAATATCCAGGAAGAGTTTTTCAAGAAAAAAATACTCGACCATGTTAAAAATATTAAGCAATAATTTCAATTTTCTAACTACCCTGAAACAAACATTTATAAACACTTACTTTGGGTTGTTCAACATTTCGTTTAACGCCCACGAGAAAGAACTGGTCGTGATATTATTTAACTCTATACTGACTCCATATCCAAGAGTAACAGCTTGCTTCATGTTCATTTTCTGATCCGCAAAAACAGGAATACCCAATACTGGAACACCTCTTGAAATAGCTTCGATTGTGCTTAAAAGTCCTCCATGTGTTATAAACAATTTTATATTAGGATGAGCTAAAACGAAATGCCAGTTTGATTATAAAATAAAACGTAGGTAGAATGAAGCACTTAAAACTATTATAATTGCTGTACCTAATATATCTTGTTGTGGCAGCCACTTTCCTAACTTTACATTATCTGGTTGTCCAGGTAAACTTTCTTCTTCCCATTTCCAAAGCACTTTTTGTTTCAACTTTGAAAATGATTTTAAAATTGAATTTCTAATTTCCACTGGCATATCTTTACTTTGAAGATTGGAACCCATGCTAAAGTACACGACACCGTCTTTTGCTTCGTCCATATATTTTTGTAAATCAGCAGGTAACTTTTTCGGTGGTTGGACATGGAATCCTCCGATTTCAATCATATTTGGCATATGCGGCTTTGGATACGTTAAGCTTATGTGAGAATTAAGTAAAACCAATGATGTGTTTTTCATCATTGAATTTAAATCTGGCGCATCCTTGAAAAATTCTCTCACCAGCCTTTCTTGTTTTGGAAGAGTGGCAAAGTTCACTAGCATGACATCCACAAAATTTGTGCATACAGCTAAGGTTCTTTGAAGAAACGTCATTTTGTCAGTGTAGCCTAGCATCATTGAAGGAGAGTGGGCCCATGGAGCTGTATTTCCAACTAAATTATTAACCCATGGATTAGCGCCAACTGTACTGAATACTACAACCGGAGCTTTAAAAAGGTGACCCACAGCGAAAAGCGCTTCGTTTAAAAACATTTCCAATATAATAAGGTCGAACGTTTCGCCAGATTTAAAAAACTTTTGGATAGTTTCGTCCTCAAGAGCAAATCTAGTTAATTTTTCGCCCATTTCGATCACCTGCATTGGCCGTGATAAGAATGACATGTTTCCAATTGCGAATGTATTATCGGTTCCAGTCATCACTGAAATTATAAAAATAAAAAAATGTGCTCGTTTGTAAAATATAATTTTAGTATTACTTTTATTTTTATTCCAACTTCACATGCAAAAAATGGTACAAATTTAAGTAAAAATTCAGTTTCGACAATTCCACAATTTTCTTGACATCCCTGGAATGCAAAAACGTGTTTTTTTGGAAAAAGAATCTGTTTGTTTCATTGTCTGACAGCACGATTCAAAAGGCAAGAAAAATATAAAGAGCAATCACATTATAAATTATTTTTACTTTTTTTGTATCATATTTAGGTTGATTATTGTTTTTTTTTCTGGACACCCACAGAATGTACAAAACACATAATTAAATATTGTATTTGATATAAAGTTGTACTTACATTTCCAGAAAAGAGGTTTAGGATTTTTCATAACAATATCTCTATAATTCTTCATTGGTTTACTGAGTGGGTAGGGGCTGACCATTGTTACTTCGTGTCCTTTTTCGGCGAGTCCTTTCAATAGCGCTGTTCCCAAAATTAAATGACTTTTGCTGGGTGACGGAAACATTGCCAAAATTTTCGCACCATCTGCTGGCGTTATCGCAGCATACGCTGTCAAACACATTAACATCGCACCGAAGAACTTCATTGTTGCACGTTAAATAGCCTAGAAATATATTATTAATGCTAAAAGATACACATAAACTATAAGTATATGTTTATTATCTTTTCGAGATAATAAAAAAATGCTTACATCATTTATGAAACGTTTATTTTTAAAGATTGGTTGATTGTCAATCGATGAAGAGAGGGAGATATGTGGAAAATGATATAATGATAGCAGAAAGTTCCAATAAACATAATGGAAGTGTTATACATTGTAACGAACTCCAATAACAATTTAGAAAAAAAAATAGTTTTTGAGGAAGAAATAGTTTTCAGTGAGATGACTGAAATAAATGACCGATTGCATTATTATATATTATTGGTTTGTTGCAGACAAATCTATCTTTATATATAAGATTCCGGTGTACGTGTGTTCGTAATTTTTCTTAAAAAAGTTTTTTATTCTTTTTAGTGTTTAAAATGTTTGAAATTAAAACATTATTTAGTTTATTATCAAAGTAATTGATAACGTATTTCTAAAAACGATTGAATCATATACTGTCATCGGAAAGACATATGTGTACAAAATTTCATTTGATCGAATATATGAAGGTCGCCATATTGTGTTTTTCAATGATGTCGTTTAGCTTATCGCATTCCAACTGCCAAACTCTTTCATTTGATACCCATGTCAAGAGGGCATGAAAAAAAAGATAATCGGCCATCTTGGGGAATCCGCCATATTGGATTTATATTAACGTCATACAGCTTATTATATTCCACTCGTCAAACTTTTTCATTTGATACCCATGCCTAGAGAGTGTGAATAAAAAGGCAATCCGCCATCTTGGGGCGTTCGCCACATTAGATTTATGCATCGTCACCGGACTTATCACGTGTGTAAAATTTTAAAGCTATAGCTTAATAGTAGCAATTGTTTACTAGGTGAAAAATTAAAACGGACATCTGAAATATTTAGTTGGATGCTTATTTAGTATTACGATAATCCGAATTTCGGATATAAAGTCTATAAATTCATTAAAAAATCATAAATTTATTTATTTAAATAATATTACATCTTAAGTTAATCAGTCTTAGTTTTGTTACAGAGTTTTCTTCGTAAAAATCTTATTGAAGTTCTTATTACTAAATATATTGTCGCTATCAATAATGCTATTATTGTTGTTATGAATAAAATAACATCAAAAAGCAAATATTGATACCAACTTAACTCGACGGCTGCAGATTTTAACTGAGGTGCTCCTTTGTGCCGGATAACGTATTCTACCCAAAATATAGCCCTGTCTAAAGGCTTGGTTTCTTGATCATTCAACATTGCTGATCTTTCTTTAGCATTCTGATAATATCTGCAACAAGTTATTGAAATATTATTGATACAATAGTGTTAATATGATTACATATCATAAAATTGTTGGCCAGTAAGTGATGGAGTTATTTCCTAAGAAAAAAGTTAACACGATAATTTCTCTTTCTTGAATATAATATAAGTACACAGAGAAAAATTGAATTTGTCTGGAGAAAAACCCAAAAGAAAAAAAAATATAGGGCAAGACAAGTATGTTCAAAGAATTCCCAACAGTTCTAAACAATTCCAAAAAGAATGTATACAAAATTATCCGGATATTATCTACTTGCCATTACGTATCTAAGAAATAAAATTCGTGTAGGAAAAATGTGAAGCAAATTAGAGAAAATGATACAGATGATCAAAATTGTCGGTGTAGAAAAATAATTTTAAAGAGAAGAATAAAATGCGAGGGATGAATTAAATATATATATAAACTTCGAAAAAAATGTTCGAAAATGTTAAAAATATTAATAAATATAATTTTTCTAACCACTCTGAAACCAACAAGGTGCCATCATGATTAGTATTTTATATTTAAAGGCTTACTTTGGGTTGTTCAGTATTTCATCTAA
Source organism: Xanthostigma xanthostigma (assembly GCA_963575645.1). Lineage (NCBI taxonomy): Eukaryota > Metazoa > Arthropoda > Insecta > Raphidioptera > Raphidiidae > Xanthostigma > Xanthostigma xanthostigma. The sequence continues at coordinate 1,664,994 of OY754470.1, read as the reverse complement.
CGCCCACGAGAAAGAACTAAGTGTGATATTGTTCAATTCTAAACTGATTCCATATCCTAGAGTTACAGCTTGTTTCATATTCGTTTTTTGATCTCCAAAAATTGGAATACCCAATACGGGAACACCTCTTGAAATAGCTTCGGTTGTGCTTAAAAGTCCTCCATGTGTTATAAACAATTTTACATTCGGGTGAGCTAAAAATAATTGACATTTTAATTATAATATAACACTTACAAAAGGGCATTAAATAAAAAAAAATTAAATAAATATTTGTACCTAATATATCCTGTTGTGGCAGCCACTTTCCCAGTTTTACATTATCTGGTTGTCCAGGTAAACTTTCGTCTTCCCATTTCCAAAGCACTTTCTGTTTCAATTTTGAAAACGATTTCAAAATTGCATTTCGAATATCCACTGGCAAATCTTTACTTTGAAGATTGGAACCCATACTGAAGTACACAACACCGTGTTTTGCTTCATCCAAATATTTTTGTAAATCAGCAGGCAACTTTTTTGGCGGTTGGACGTGGAATCCTCCGATTTCAATCATATTTGGCATATGCGGTCTTGGATGCGATAAGCTTATGTGAGAATTAAGTAAAACCAACGATGTGTTTGTCATCATTGAGTTCAAATCCGGCGCATCTTTGAAAAATTCTCTCATCAACTTTTCTTGACTTGGAATGGTGATGAATGTTTTTACCATTTGGTCCAAAAAATTAACGCAAGCACTTGTCGTTCTTTGGAGAAAGGTCATTTTGTCAGAATAGCCTAATATCATCGCGGGAGAGTGAGCCCATGGAGCTGGATTTCCAACTAAACCGTTAACCCATGGACTTGCTCCAATTGTACTGAATGCTATAACTGGAGCTTTAAAAAGATGACCCACAGCGAAAAGTGCTTCATTCGAAAATATTTCCAGTATAACAAGATCGAAAGTTTCGCCTGATTTAAAAAACTTTTGGACTGTTTCGTCCTCAAGGGCAAATCTAGTTAATTTTTCGCCCATTGCGGTCATTTGTCTTAATCCTGAAAATACTGTCATGTTTCCAATTGCAAACGTATTTACATTGTCGGTTCCAGATATCCCTGCAATTATAAAAATGAATATTCGTTTTTAAATATTAAATTAATAACCTCCAATCTGAGTGTCTGTCTGTGGCATCATAATTCTTAATTTTTGTTATACGACGAAATACTTTTGCTTTTGAAATACAGAAATAAATCCAAAATATATCAAATTAAGAAAAAACTTCAATAATAAAGTTCAGAAATAACTTTTATTTGAAAATTTAAAAAAAAAATTCAAAAATTTAAAGCAACATCCCTAACAAAAAAAAATGACTTGTACTCGAGGGTTCGTTATCTTCAATTTAAGAACTTAAGTGTGACCATCTGGACCCTCGAATCCACTAAGGCAATCAGGATTATTACAATGAAAAATAAAATTAAATACTTTATATGATATAAAATTTTACTTACATTTCCACAAAAAAGTTTTGGGATTTTTCATAACAATATCTCTATAATTCTTCATAGGTTTGCTGAGTGGGTAAGGGCTCAGCATTGTAACTTCGTGCCCTTTTTCGGCAAGTCCTTTCAGTAACGCAGTTCCCAAAATTAAATGACTTTTGCTGGGTGACGCAAACAGCCCCAAAATTTTCGCACCATCTGTTAGAGTTACCGCAGCAAACGCTGCCAAACACGTTAGTATCACACCGGAGAATTTCATTGTTGCACTTCAATTAGCTATGAATTATATTGTTACAATTAAAATATATATATATAATTTTTAGCAGATGTGTTATCTCTCTGTGATAATAATACGTGTAAAGTGCTCACATAACTAATATCATATTTATTTTTAAAGATTATTTAATTGTCTATAGATGAATGGAGGGGAATGTAGGGGAACAAACATTAATGTAGAAACATTATAATGTGAGCAAACAATAACAGAAAGTTCCAGTGACAGTTTAGAAAAATACATGTACTAAATAAAAATGCACTATTCTATTGGAAGGAGTTAAATGTTCGAACTGTGGTCTGAATTTTTTATTTTATTTATTTTTAAAGATTATAAAATCGTCTACTGATGATCAGAAAACGTTTTAGATTAAATTATATTATTTTAATAAAATTATATTTAAAGTTATCAATTAGCGAATTCGCAATAACAGAATAAATTGTTTTCAAATTTAATTAAATCCAGGAACAAAAAATGATAGAATAATTTTGCGATAGGGTTTAGATATTTTTAGTTTATTCTGTAATTAGCATATCAATTATATTTCGATTGAAAGACGGATAATAATCATCATTTAAAATACTTTTGAACATATTTAGATTGATCAGTTGTAATAAGAAACTAAATACGTCACACAAAAAAGTACGAAGTCATATAGAAATAATAATATGTGTAAAGATATCTAATCAAATAATTATTATCGGAATTTTAATCTGTGGCTTGTTTGTACGAATATCATTTAGTTGGTTGATTATATTGATTATTTTATCATAAGAATTTTATATTATTAATCGAGATTTATATTTAAAAATGATTTTATAACTTATTTTCTTCTCCCAGAAAATAAATTTTGATGTACCTATACTTACTATTCAAAATACTTAAAAACTTATCACGAAATTTCTAACCGTGTTTACTCACGTATTTTCAAGTTTTTAATTTCTACTTGTATTTGTTACTACGCTGCTTAACCAATAAAAAATACAGTTGTCGACATTTAATCTCAAATTAATAAAGGATTATAACTGTCATGAAATGAGGTGGAGGGAGAAGTTGAAAATACATGCGTCGATCAGTTCTGACAGCTTTAAAATACGTGAGTTCTACTCTATTTTGTTCAACACATCTAGAATTTGAAAGTGTACACACAAACAAGAGCCTAATGTATATTTAGAAGTGGTAGTTCTCTATCCATCCGACTAAACTAGTGTTCGTGATTTCCAATTTACATACAATTAGGATACACTGATAGGTTTGTGTCTACCAGGTTTCCTTGCTTCATTCTCGTATATGTCTTTCATCCCTTGATAACTTGTTCTTGTTTACATACCGTATGGTACACATTACCTATATGGTTTATATAAAGGCCGCTGCACACGAGGCAGGTTTTTCCGCTAGGATCACTGCTGGGACTTGTGCCGGCGGCTGGCTACGAGGATGGAAATGACGTCATTGTTGGGTCACAAGATGGATTTCAAAATTAGAACTGGAGCTATCTTTATTGCCAGTTCGTCTGCTTGTTTTTGACGAAGGACCAATCAGAAAACGCCCACAAACATGGCGTCATAGCGTGTGTTCTGTTCAGTGACAATAACCGCCCACTTGTGTTAACATTCTAACTATTATTGCGCCCGCACCAAACCCATCTACAAAGCAAGCTTCAATACATGCATCGTGTGAACCGAACACATAAAACTCATCACCAAAATCAGCGTCACAGCACGCTTGAAATGTAGCAGTCAAATATAGGAAGCAATCTAGCGGCAAAACCAGCTTCGTGTGCAGCGACCTTAGTGTACAATTAGATACCAAAAGAATAGGTTTTCTTAAGGTCTATTTTTGATATCTAATTGCGCGAATTTTGTCTGGGAAAAGTAAGGTAAATACAATGAAGTGGTTTTAGGAGTCTTATTACTGAAGATATACGGTATAAAAATCGTTTTGTTTTTAATCCAAACAGACACAAGGGTAATTCTATATATGGGTTCCGTTTTTTCAGCGGATCTACGGAACCCTATATTGACGGTTGGACATTGGAATCAACCCGTAGGCAGTAGTTTCTCCATTGCTGGAAAAGACATATTATATAGCGTCAGAAAGTCTCTACAAGAAACTGCACGGTATAAAGCAATATGCAGATTAAGTTATAAATACGAACATGCTCCCCGATTCGCCAGTTGCCAAGCAGACTATTTAGTTCATAAAAAGTCGCTTATAAGCAATTTACGACATTAATTGACTTTTTGTTTGAAAATAAACTTATTTTTTTGCGTGGTAGCTGCTTATTGAGGTGAAAAAAGTTAATTGTATTTGTATAGTCATTGGATTACCTTTACGTCTATCTAATTTTTGTTCTTTGTTTATCCCACTTTTACTTTCTATTTCATAAACTGTCATCCATGCACATAGAATTTTATGAAAACTCGACTAGAAAACTATTCTATTTATATATTATTTTACATAAAAACTAGCAGCCAGAATCATTATGTCGCGTCGACTGGATACAAATTATTAGATACCTATATCAAACCTCTCAGGTTCAAATCCCAAATATTACTCCTATTTAATAAATAAAAAATATAAAAATCTATGAGATTCTTGTTTTTTGTATATAAATAAATTATAAATAATAATATCAAATGCGTAGGGAGCGTTATTTGTCCACGAACCGACGCACCCCTTTTTAAAAATAATCAAATAATGTAAAAAAATATTCAAAATATTTGAGTTGGAATAACTTTTGAAAGCTATACTTTTTATTGACATTCTTTCCTTTTTTGAAACATTCGCTATCGACAACGTATTACTTATGTGTCGTGATCTTATATTCTTAAAATGAAATCTCATTTGTTTGTTATTTTGTTCCGAACTTTGAAATATCCGATTCAGTATGGGGAGAGAACACAGAATATATTGAGAACTCTTCTTCCATACATGATTAGATTCACAAATACGCGTATGAACATTACAACTATGTGTACGTAAAAAGATCTATACTATTCTATGACGTGTTCTTATAGATATAGCATTCCTGCCATATACCGGGCCCCTTTCATTTGGGGTCGTCCCGCATATCAGAAATTTGATAATTTTCCTTATGAACATAAACATATTTATATCGCTTATTACATATGAGATTAAGCATGTCATTGACAAATTTGTACCAGGTTTTTAAGGGGGTTTTCTAATCTAAAAATTTGAAAAAAAAATGTTTTTATATATTTTCAAAGCTTAGACATTTGGAATGATGTCCTCAAAAGGATTTTTCAAAATTATAATTATTTACCGAGTTACAGCGACTTTAGTGACGTGTCCGATCTTTATTAAAAACTTTAAACGCGTTTTTCTCGAAACTACTTTTTTCAAACTGACCTGCATGATAACTCAAGTTCTACTGAACCGATTTACCTGAAATTTTGTGAGAGCCTTCTCTATACATTCCTGTATGTCACTGAGCAGATTAAAGTTAAAATTTTAATTTTGACTATTTTTAAAAACATTTAAACTGGTTTATATGTGGCAATCTGTATACATTGCTTCTTTTCTGCAGTGCATAATATTATCTATAAATCGAATCACATGCTCTAGTCTACAAATTTTCTTTTGTAAAATAAAGGAAAGTTCTACGTTTTCTTTTTTATTCTACAAAAATGTTATTATATTCATTTGATATATTCAATAGTCAAATAAGCGTTATGAGACAGGTAAGATTTTCAGGTTGAAATATATTTAAATGTTATTTCAAATATGATTTTATTTTGATTTGAGATATAATCTTACACATACATACTAAATAATCGTGAAGTACCCAAAGTAATTGTAATGAAATGATAAAGTAGTTGCGATAAAAATTATATTAGAAAATACATGATGAAAAATCTGAATTGAAGGTTACAAGAATGCATTTAATATTAATTAAGGACGCTCGATAAGTGAGGTCTAATAAACGCTTACAGATATATAAATATGTTCTGATTAATTGTTAATAATAATAATAATAATAATTTATTAATTCATATAGCTGTATATACAGATATGAACAGTCAAAAATAGGCAAGGCTCGAGGATTATTTGTCCTTCATGTGATCTTTAATTATTTAACTCAGGAAAAACATAATCTTTTATGGGAATTAAAGCACTTCCAGGAAACCGAGCTCATACCAGTCGATTTGTGTATGTTGGCTGGTAAATTCTCTAATACACACATAGCCGCTAATGACCTAGGTTGTTGAGCGTCTACAATCCATTTATAGGATCACTTTCGTGTCTGTCCGTCTGTCACAACTTATTTTCTCCGAATCTACTAGACAAAAAGGGTTGAAATGTGGTACATATTATATAGAGTTAGATGGCCTAATCACGGACGTATAATATAAATAAACGAAATCATATTTTGGGGGAAAAATGAGTTAATTAAAAAAATATATTGTTCATGTGACATATCAAATGAAAAGGCTCGTTCTGAGAAATACAAATATATTTTCTTTATAATTTTATTTGAAATTCATTTGCCAGGAGTGAGTAATGTTCTTGTAAAAAATGCTGATTGTTTCCTGTCGGTTGTATTAAACCAAGTCGATTTAGTCTGCACGCGTCCTATTTTAATTTTTCATTTTTATATCAGACACAATATGTCTTAATTTTGTAACATTAATGCAAGACGTTTTACTTTTTTTATCGATTATATCAATTTAAAGCGGTATATAGCAAAATATGAAAACATTCGCTGGTTACTGAAAATATTTCAAGTGAACTGAAAATATTATTATGTACACGTAGGTACCTATTCAGTTTGAAAAGTTCGAAAAATATATAACACTTATTTTTTGTTTTCCGTTTATAGAATATAAAACATATTGAACAGTTTCCGAAAAATATTCTCGTTGGAAAAATAACACTTGAATATTTTATATAACTATTTAGGGAAAAATATATATACAAACGTCAATGTTTGACTTGCATTATACAAGGAGCGATTTGTGTTCAAATTATTATCATTAGGCAGTTCTCTCACATTTAAATTTCACTCACTTTTTGTAATAAATGTACGGTCTTTTTTCAACCAACTCAATAAGAATCGTCGGGTAAAATAAAAATGTTTCTTCGCCATGGTGGCTTTTGAAAACGGTCTTATTTTATAATGGATAGTATTTAAACGAGTGACTGTAAATTACAATTTTGGGTGACAAAAATAATCAATTTGGGTTACTGTATTACTAGGTGAGCAACTGACTGCGCGTGACCAGAAATCAACAGAACAGCAACTTACAAACATCCATTTGAGTTACTTAAAATACAAAATGGTAAACTTTATAATATTTGAGCGACCTAATATTTGTTTGAGTGTTAACGTTAATAGTTTTCTAAAAAATATATATTTAATTGACTGTCAATTAAATATACATTTTTTAGAAAACGCAGTTCTATTCAAACAATTAACTATTTAATTCGCATACCCCGTTATCGTTCACCCCGGAATTGTTTTTTTTTAAACTCCACATTTACCCCTTCCTGTTTCACTGCGAGACAATTCGCATACCCCTTTATCGTTCACCCCGGAATTACAATTAGCATACCCGTTTATCGTTCACCCCGGAATTATTTTTTTAAAAGCTCCACCTTTGCCCCATCGCGCTTCACTGCGACACAATTCGCATACCCCTTTATCAAAAAAAGCGGTGGTTTTCAATCTTCATGAAAATGTGAGTTTTAAGTTGTAGTCTCAAAGTAAAAACAAAAGAAGATATCTGCTTCAAAATTACCGAAGGCATTCTACTCGCTCACTTAGTAATTTAGTCGCTCAAGTTATTAAAACAGTATCTCATCATCAATCACCAAGTTGTTTTTTTTAGTCGACCGTTTTACAATTCCCCTTTTAAAATCTAACGTGACTATCGAAATTCCATGACTTTTTAGTCGATAAGATAACAAAGATTTCATTCTCAAAAAATAAGAATTACAATTTGTTACATAAATTAGGTTCTGGTTCCTCTGCGTGCTTGTATAAGTGATCGTATGTGTTACCGTTTTTTGTAACATAGGAATGAGTATAAAAAACGCATAAAATTTTTAATAGCTTTTTTTAATAGGACGAGCTTTTACGCAAATAAGCAGCGAACAAGACTGTAAATAAAAAAAAAATAATGTTAATGCACTTGGAGCAATACACACATGCTACTTGCACTATTAATAGTTATATCTGACGGTCTACAAGCGACTTAATCGCAAAATCGGACGACAACAAGTAGCATGTGTGCGTTGAAATCGGTGAGTTGAAAGGTTTAGATTTATCAATGCAGAGATCCTATGAGCATGTGACCTGTAAATTTATATCCCATGGCGAGTAACTTTATATCCCGCTTTATGGCAGTGTTATACATATATGACGAGGTACAGAGTGGGGCGGAGCACTACGAGATATGTGTATGTATGAAGCAAATGGCAATTTTAAAAGTGCCGTCGTGAATAACGCTATTCGTTCGAAAAAGAATCAATTGATAAATTTCTTGTTGGTTTCTTTGCGAATCAATGAAGCGTACTGCTTGCATATTGTTGTCCTATTCAATGATAAAACGGCCTCGATGTTTTGGAAAAGGGGACGCCGCGCGCCGTTATGTCGTCCGTCCTCGCACAGTGGACGTCAAACTTTCATTTCAATAGCTTCTGGTCAGTAAGGCCGACTTTCACCGCTATTTTCAATTTACGTAGCTTTATCTAATAAAATAAATTAGGTAACAAAAATAAGTGATGGGATATTTCGATTGTTATGAAAATAACTCGAGAGATTATTAAAAATCATTCAAATAATTTTTCTACCTACGAGATACGACTAAGGCCTAGTTTATATGAGAGGCGTTCAACGCGCGTTGGCCCAACGCGCGTTGAACGCCTCTCATATAAACTAGGCCTTATAATATAATCTCCAGTAATCAATTATAATTATATAATACTACGCCCGGTCATTATGTACTATTCGAAACATTAAATCCTACGCTCTTCAGCCGGTGGAAAAAATACATTTGACGTTTAACCTTAAATTAATAAACGATTACTTCCGCGTGCTATATGCGTTCTACTACATTTTTATACCCGACTACAGCGAAGCCAAAAGGAAGGGTTATAAGTTTGTTGTACGTTTGTATTTATGGATGTTCCACCGTAGCTCCTAAACGATTTATCCGATTTTGATAAATAAGGTGTCAATCGATTCGTTATTATGGCCCGGGTAACATAGGCTACATGTATTTTTAAATTTTGGTCCCAGAGGACAGCAAATTGAAAACAAATAAGTTAAAAAAAATTTTAATAAAAAATAAGTTTATAAACTAAAAGCCGACTACTGAAAAGTATCAAACAAGAAAATATTCTCATCTCAAGATAGCCGTGGTCGTATGCCATTTCATATATGTGAGGCCCTTCTAGATGTATAGCGCGATGCACTTTGCCCTAGAGCTTATGATCGCTTACTACTGTTAAAATCTAATGTTTTGTCCACGGCTATCCTTGTTTCATACTTTTCAGTAGTCGGGTATTAGTTTTTGAACTTTTGTTTTTTATTTTAGAAAGAAAAGTGTTTCGGCAGTCGTTGAAATATAATACAGATAAGTACAATATACATTATAATACTACTTTTAGGTAAGTAGATATATTTGTATTTATATTTAATATTTCATTTAATAAATCCAGTAAATTTCTCAGTGAGTGTTCGTTGTTGGGTATAGAGTTTCAGAAACAGTAAGAGGAATGTTGCAGTCGATTCTTGCAGCTAAACATTTTATACATTCTGTTAAAATTCTAGTACCGCGGTTGTATTCCTGTCTCCTTATCTCCGCCGCTAAAAGTCGACGCCGTATAAATAATGTTGACAAATACTGTTTAGTGAGCACTGTTCGAAAGTTGGGAAAAAATTTACCTAGTAAAGCCGATAAACGATTTTGGTTGGACATAGTTTGCAGGTATGTAATAATGCTCGTTGACATCGCGTCCTCTTCAGGTCTCCGCTACCGTTAGATTATGCATTCATGCCGTAATAAAAGGACTGTCCCTTTACTTCTATTGGGCTTTGAATCATGTGCATCACGCGAACTGAACTAATACTACAATAGGACAAAATAGACGGACTTTGAACTGTATTTTTAAAATTGTTTTGTCAAAGTAAAAGAAAAAATAAGGCACTACTATTACTGGACGGATAGAAATAAGAGCTATTTCGAAAATTACTGTGAACATATCACCTTTTATATCGATCAATGAGGTGTCGAATTTCGTGCTATTTTCTTTCGTTAAGGCTAGTACCAGTTGATCGTAAATAAATATAAAATGTCAACGTAAACAATCCATTTCTTTCTGGAATTTTTCTTGCGTAATTTATAATGATATTGCTCTGTAAAGTTAATATATACAGGGTGTCCCATTAAGAATGGGACATAGAACAACCGCAGATTCTCCAATTCAAAATAAAACGATTAAGCGAAATATGCTTAGATAAAATGTTACTCGTTTCCGAAATACAGGGTGTTGAAGTTGAAAACTGAAAAATTATTAATGTCCATAATTTTGTTAATATACCGTATAATTTTACTCAAATCGGCACACCAAACATAGTAGAAACTAATGTAATGAAATTTTTAAAAAATTTTTAAAAATTTCATTACATTAGTTTCTACTTTGTTTGGTTTTAAGACAAAATTGTAAAAATGAATATTATTAATAAATACACATAAAAAGTACATGTCTATCTATCTTTAACTGCGAATATCTCGAAAACCAATGACTTTACAACAAACTAACAAGTGTACATTATTGACTTAGAAAATATCAAAAAAATTAAAATTATAGACAGCGGCGTAACATTTAGAAGGGGCACAAGCATTACTTACTCCTGCCGTACGCCACTGGTAGAGCGTACTGAACTAATTTTTTTATTGTTAGGTGCATTTTATGATATTTAACAAGTGTGCCGATTTGAGTAAAATTATACGGTGTATTAACAAAATTATGGACATTAATAATTTTTCAGTTTTCAACTTCAACACCCTGTATTTCGGAAACGAGTAACATTTTATCTAAGCATATTTCGCTTAATCGTTTTATTTTGAATTGGAGAATCTGCGGTTGTTCTATGTCCCATTCTTAATGGGACACCCTGTATAGAAGAATTAAAATAACTGTTGAATATTTAAAAAGAACAGTAATGAAGTTTCAAAATTATTTTTTTTGCTTGTATGGTATCTTACATTCAGTATACACTCCAATTTTGTTTGCAAATCTAATAACTAATACACTTTTATATTTCAAAAGATGAGAGTTTATAAAAGTGAGGTTATATGACAATATGACGAGGTATATTAGTTATGTTTGAGTTTAGAGATAGGATATAAGATAAGGTAGGAGAGAGACGAGACCGACAACACGAGAGACATCTGGCCACACGCGCCATTGCGTAATCCAATCGAGGGGGAAATTGAAATTACGTTCATTACTTCCGGTGCTCTCTGCAACTACCCTGCAGCCATCAATTTCGTGGATGAACTCTACTTTACCGACTTATGTAGGTATCGTTTTGGGCTCTTCAGACTTCAAAAAGCAAAAATCATTATTGAAATAAAACTAATAACAACAAAAATGAACTTGAAAATATATAATATACAACTAGTAGAAATTTATCCGAACGAGGACATTTGGAAAAATATCTTACAAGTAAACGAATTATTTGTATTTGTTCATACAGTGGGGTCACAATAATAAGCATTTGTTTTGCATGCTGGTATTCAATAATCGAAACCGCCCGATTATAGTTCGGTTTTTCGTTGCATATTAGGTACGTTTCTTAAATGTTGAAATTGTTCGTAGAATTCATTAAAACAACATGCACACTGTTACTGTGAGAATAATAATCCAAGTCATAAATATTAGAAAGAAATTCGTTTTGTGTTTTTTTTTTAAGGTAGACACTTTCAAAATGAAACCAAAAACCGCATTTTTGTTCTCTCTTCGGCTCGTGACGAGCCCGAATTCCAGGCGTTCAACTAGACTGTAGATATTATTATAAGAAACACATTTTTCTGACCCCCCCCACCTCTAATCATGTATGTTTAGGTGTTTGCTTTTGACTGTGCCGAGTAGTTCCGATGAAAGCCGATTTATATACGTTACACAACTATTCTATAAAAGCTACAATAAAAAAGGTGAATCGATTGAGTAGGGACCGATAGAAAACGGCAATTTTAATACTGCAATCAAAGTTATTTTGTCGACTACTTCAATGACGGTACATTTTTTTTCTAATCACACTCTATGTTGAAGTATAAAAGTTTCTGTTGTACGACCGCCTTAAATATTATTACTTGACACTGTGCTTGTACAGGTGTTATGTAAGAATGTAATAGGTAGGTGTCTGAGTGCAATATAACACGACGATATCTAAGTTCTTTGTAAAATGTAGTAGCAAATATATTTTCAACAATAAAATTGTCGTCCATAAAAATAAATCTTCTAGTAACAACATCTAAAAATCTTATATGTGCCATTAAAAACAAACTGATAGACAAAATGGCGCTCACAGTGCACTTTTTCGATTTGATATTACGTTATTGTCTTTATGTGTGTAAGTAAGTTGGAAAATAATAGCGATCTTAAATAATATACCGACTGTAGACAAAAACCTACTAGTTAAATTTATTACAGGAATTTTTACTTGAGATTATACAAATCGTGGTTTTTTGAATACATAGCAAAGGTAAAAGTTCGAGATAAGATGAAACGAAAAAGCGACTCGAGATTAAGACAGAAAGCAATGTCTATTGTCTACCAAAAGTTATTATAAAAAAAAAATGAAGTGAAATTTTTGCCGCACTTTTTATAGATTCATGTAACTTATTTTGAAATTAAATATTGATTTCGTAGATTTTACTCATAAATATCAAATACTTTCAAATTACAATGTCGTTCAGGTGTTGGAACATTTCCAATTTTAAAGAAAACCTATTATTGAAGTATAATATAACTAATGTAGTCAATTTTATTTTAAAAATTACTTATAAAATGATGGTTTGAAGACTTAAAATACATAAAAAAAATGAAAAGAGTAATATTTACTATGAGCCGTTACTCACAGCGTAACTGCAAGGAAAAGTTAAATAAATAACACTTTCGCATTTTTATTTTATACGAATGCAATAATTTGTGTTGTCGCTTCTATAATCTCTTCAATTCCTAAGCTCTAATTTTAGAACTAGTAAAAGTATAATAAATGTATTTTTTGCAGGATACTCTATAAAATAACCGCTTACCTTGTCTCCATAGCGGTAATAAAATGACCCATTCCGCTCTAGTGCGTAAAATAAAAGAAAATAAATGCGAAACGTTTGTACAGTATCGCAGACCATATCTTAAAGTTTGGTCGTTTTTGATTATTAAAAATGCATTTATTGTAGTTAACTGACCTTCGACAATAGTTTGTGTTCGGAGTATTAAGATTTTCGAATGTCACTATTTAGACCGGTGCAGTTAGCTTTTGACAAGGACAAAATTAATAACAGAAAACGAATGATGAGGAAGGGAAGAAACTGCCGTCAGAAATACAGAAATCAAAAATTCAAATGCGGAGAAGGCCGGAGGGATGTGGGGGGCGCGTTTTAATGGTCAAACGCGGTTTTTCGTTTTTTCCGGCGAATGATTTTAACTGTACATTTTCATATATAATTGCCAAATTTGAACAATATTCAAATTCAATTTTGGCAATTATATATGAAAATGTGCAGTTAAAATCATTTATAAAAGGGGAATTCAATGTTATATTAACAAATGTAATACACCATCTGAAAGTAGACATTTTAACGAAGAAAACCACATACTACGATTTTTGAAAATCTGAAATTTTTACATTACTTTTTTAGGTTGAATTTAGGGGTAATTTTTCGGTTTTTTGTTAATATTGCCTTGGCAAATTAATTTTTTTATTCGAAAAAATTACAGCTTTATAAGGACATAGAAAGGTAGGTCTCTTAAAAATTTCATGAAAAAAAAATCATTTTTGCAGGAGAAAAAAATTAAAAACAAAAAACACGGTTTTTTCGATATTTCTCTGAATCTTTAAAGTTATGTGAAAAAATTATATTTATAAAAGTTGTAGATCCTTTTAATACCTACAACATTGCCATGCAATATTTTTCGATTGGAGGTCAACTTTCGCCGGAAATAACGAAAAACCGCGTTTGACCCCTAAAACGCGCCCCCCACATCCCTCTGGCCTTTTACACATTTGAATTTTTGATTTCTGTATTTCTGACGGCAGTTTCTTCCCTTCCTCATCATTCGTTTTCTGTTATTAATTTTGTCCCTTTTTCACTTGATTTTGGGCTAACTGTACTGGTCTAATTGCTTTATTTTGATACTAGGCAACGAAGAATCTAGTAAATAGGTCATATGCATGAGACTCCAAATTGGATTAAATTTTTATTAACATGTATCATGTTTTAGCCCTGGGGTACTAAATTTTTTTGAGCGTCAATTTTGAGCGTCAATTTTTTCCGCGCAGAAAAAAAAAAACAAGTTTATAGAATTTCGAATCAATATCGAGGAGAAAACATGATACATGGTTGAAATTTTTGGTTCTAGAACAGAAATTTTTTTCGAAATATATTTTAGTTCCTAATCATATCATAATAGTTATTTTATTAATCTAATCACTGAAAAAATACAAATAATAAAAAAGAATGTAGAAAATACGCGGTATTTCCGAATTTTGAAAACGCAGCGTGACGTCAGAGTTAATATCAATAACAGTGTCCATGGCAACTGTGTCGTCTCACAGTAAGATTATGTCAGTATTTAAAGAAAACAACAAATAAACTTCATTTAGAACATTAACAATTTGACATCAAGTTTGACATGTATCGTAAAATAAGCCCGCCAACATGGCCGTTTTTTAAAACTGTCTATTTTTGAATGTGGAAATTAATATTTTTTTTATTATGATAATATTACATTTTTAAACGATTATCAATTTTTTTCCGTATTATGGTTGACTAAATAATCTATTAAAAATATTAAAAAAATACATGCATATGACCTATTGTAGTTAAATAAAATGCATTCTGCGTTAATACGCTTATAACTTGCTGTATTTTGAAATTATCGTGTTATTTTATATCATACTGTATTTCACGAGTGTAGAGAGTAGAGACATTACCTGCATTGCGTCTTTCACTAGCCGTCGATTTCATTTTATATTCGCCATGTGTCTCTGCCTTTCGGACGTCCAATAATAATTATTTCTTCTCCTTCGGAAGAAATGTGACTGCAATATTAATACAGCCATTAAGAGAAAATAAATCCAGTCCCAGTCGTTCGATATCAATTTGTCAATTCTGATTCTTTTTTTGGTTGTAACTGGCGCATATAATGATTTTCAACGGATTATTATTTGAGAAAAAATCATGTTTAAGAATCAATCATAAAGGTTCAAGAATACGACTTCAATTATTGAATTATATAATAATTAAGTCAAATAACTAACCTTTTCTATCCTTGGTCAAAATACGCAACGTTTATTAAATATTATACATTTTATTTTGTTGAAAAAAATATTATTAATAAGTACTATTTCAATCTTGGAAGCGTTAATACTGAAATTTAATTCTAATTGCCAGTTTAATTTTTGTTCTCGAATAATTTAGTTTTATTTATTATTATTTAGTAATTTTTGTTTTTTCATCGGCTTGTAACTGCCATGTTTGAACCATAACAAGTAACACCGTGAATGTTGATATCAAGTGCAGTAAAATTTCTTTTTAAAATTAAATGTGTTAAACCTTATAAAAATTAGATAATTTGTGTCGTGGAAAGAATAGTTGTCCCTTCTTTATTCTGACCACAACGAGAATTGGATGCTGATTCAAATTCAAACATTAAGGTAAGCTAAAATACAGTCCACTAAATTTATATTTGATATTAATTTTATATAATTCACCACAACACTATTGCAATTTCACATTCTCTCGACGGTGATTTTGACACGTAATGAGGTGTCATCCAGTGGACTGTCAATTGATATTAGGTACGTGCTTGATAAAAATATTAACGGTCTTCCAGCTGACGTCATTCGTTAACTTGGTGATCTGTGTATCTAATTACCTTGGGTATATAAAATAACATTTAAACTATTCTACAATTCGGCTCGCATGTATTTAATATACAATGAAGTATTTGTTTGTTGCGTTTTTTTGCTGTATAACAAATCTAATAAAACATTTTATTGTGCAATATGTATGAAAATATAAACGATAATATAAAACTTTACACACGACACCGAGCAAGTCTGTATTTCTGTATTAAATCACTAACATTTAATATCCAGCACGGCATATTACGAAAACTCCATATTATAATGCATGTGGGGTTATATAATGCATTGCACATTTAGTCCAAGAGCTTGTGGTCAAAAAATTCAAGATTTTTATAAAGGCTGTTTTGAGATTAGCTAGAGTGTTAATAAATACAGTAGCGGCGCTTTCAAAACATAAAAAAAATTGTAAATATAATTTATGAAAAAATTTTCAGACCTAATTTTGTTACACTGACTTTTATACCGATTGCCAGGTGTCGAAAATTTATTCTCTATCTGTTTTAAATTTCAATATTTTTTCCACACATGTACAATGAGCATAAGATCTAACACAATAATATTTCCTAGAGAAGTCTTTACTTAACCTTTACAAAGGAACAATAGGAATAATACATATGTAGACAAGGCAAATGTTTATTACATTCAGTGGTACTATAACAGTTTTCAATTCAAAAAGCCGCGATACATGTGGCTTCTCTGTGTTGTGTCCATTAAAAGATGGCGATCGTTGAATGTTGGACAAATGTTAAAGAAAACCTGGTCATTTCTAAGCCTCACTGAAACATTTAAAAGCCTGAAAATTTATTAAATATAAATAAATGTCACGATGCAGAAAAAACTGTTTTTTTTTGTTCAATACTTCACGATTTCTGTCAAATATTAATTCTAATCTATTTGATGATGGTGTAAAAATGAAGCAGTGGGTCAGTATCTCAGTAGCATCATTAGATCAATAATCTAAAGCCATTGGTCAGCCTTTACACAAACAGTTCTAAACTTCTAGAACAAACAAACGGCTATCGTGTCTTGTGTAGCTTCTGGGAAATGTATTGGTGAGTTAAAAATTCAGATAAATTTCGGCCATGTGGAAACACTTTATAATTCGTAACTTATTTATGATATTAAAAACTTCAAGATTTTAAAAGAATAATAGTTTGGACTTTTTGAGTGATTGGATTAAGAGTTATTATCAAATTTTGTTTGAAAACTGCTGCGAGAAATTAGAGCGGCGCCAAAAGAGCATATCTCACACTAACTTGCGGCTTTATGTATTAGAATATTGTTCTTGCGGCGGTGAATGTTGTACGAGAGTCGCGGGTTTCAGGAGGCTCAGTTAAGGGTGAATTTCACGTTCTGCACCCAAACTTTACCTCTTTAAAGTAGCTTTCCTTTTACATTTGAGGCGAGCACTTGTACAGGGAAAATTCTTGATTTACTTTCATCTCCAAATTGCCTCACACAAGTGAGAACTTTTTTTCAAAACCGTTAGAATTAATTTTTTCCGAAATATTTTTGCGTATTAATAAGACAGCTACTAAAACATAGAATTTACCAACACAGAATGGACTGTAGAAACATAAATTTATTAAGTGATAATAAGACCGCGTTGTCATCTCATCATTTCGACACTGGACATAAATTTCTATTTAATGAAGTTATTAGATAAAGAGTCAAATAGGAAGAAACGTAATATCAGTGAAATGTGTTTTATTAGAAAAAACAATTCTATTAATTATAGAACAGACACTCAAAATTTAAGTCGTCAGTACAACTAGGTATATTATGAAATTGAACTAACTTTCGAATTTTTAATTTTTATTTTTATTGTTTAAAAATTTATACATAAACTTGTTGCCATGTTTTTATCGTATGTACCTTAACTTTTGTTAATTGCTATGGTTAGTAATTAATGTTTATTTTCATAATTATTGTTTTGAATAATTTTCAATTTGTACTTGAAAAAGTCTAAATTTATAGACGAAATGTTGTACATTTAAAAATATAACTTTTGTCCACAAACCTGCGAATTTTTTCTTATTAATTATTATCGATGGACACGATATCTAATATATATTTTTGCGTATCTAAATGTTTTCCACACATACGGTTTACAAATCTTTATATATATAAAAATCTCTTGTCACGATGTTCGTCTACGCTAGTCTCCAAAACCACTGAACAGATTTTAATAAAATTTTTTTAATATGTTTTGCCTGGTCCAACTTACGCTATGGAATAGTTTTTATTAAATATTTTGTACAAAATTACGTTGTTTTGTGAAAATAAACTGTTTTAGTGACATGTAGCGACATCTCATAAACTTTACTCAAAGCTATTAATTCAGAAGCATACAAAATAAAATGTTTTAGTATAAAGTAGCGACATTTCATAGAATTCGCTCAAAGCTATTAGTTCAGAAGCAAATCTGGCAAAATTTGCTCAAAGCTATTAGTTCAAACGCCGGGCCGCAAACGAAATACATGTTGCAGAATTATATCTATCGCACCCAGGTGAACCGAGACGGACCGGTATTAAATCTACATATTATTTTGAAAGTGCGATGCGTTATGTCAAAAGGAAGGCGACTTATTTTATGTAATACATAGATTCAATCCGCGCCGGCTGCGCGGTTTCCGTACCTATATCTGCTTTGTCAGCTCCCCTCTTTGGTAACCGGGCGCGTTGTCTGTGCCGAGCCTCTTTACTAATCAACACAATTGAACTCAGTGATATTTAATTAAATCGTCTTCGAACTGAACTTTCCATTCAATTGAATTACAATCAGTATTAAAATATGTCCGTGTTTTGTTCTATCTATTTAGATAAATATTAATACTCGAGGCAAAATGACGTATGGCTTTTTTTGCAGTCTAATTTCTTCAGTTGCAGTGATTTCACAAGTATTTAGGTAAAAATGCATCGAGGATTAGTTCTTACGTGCCCGTTCAAACTGAAATATATAATTGAATAAAAATCTGAAGACAAACCGCGTCCCTTTATTTTTAATTGGCCGATGCCTGGTTTATAGCGTTTATGGTGTTTAAATGGTCAATGTCAAACTTTTGTTTCACTTTACCTAATGTAATGTTTAATTTGTTAGAAAGGGACAAAAAAATTTGACAGCACTGTAATTTCTTGCATTGACCATTGAGAATATCACCATTAAAATTCTATGCTTTAAAACAGTTAAAGTAAATGTAAGGGTTGATAATCAACAACAAGATTTAAACTAATCTAAATTGCATTTAATAAAAACTCAACGGTGTTGTTTTGTATAGGCGTTATTATTTAGAGTTTTATTTAATTATAAAGGGAGGTGTAATCTATGCTTATACGTCCAATATTTAGCATCAGGGCTTAAATACTAAAGTAAACCGAATCCAGTCGCGTGCGAAATACACACATTTTATATCAACACTCTTGCATTTATGTATTGTTAATTTGTTATATACTGACCTCTATCGACCACACAACTTTAACAGGGTTGCCAACAGAATTGCAGAAAGCACTTGCAAATAAGTTTTTTAGGCTAAACGGTTTTATTGTACAATCGATAATTTACTAAAAACTAGAAAATAATTATAGAGGTCTTTGATTTAACTAAAATAAAATCGTGGGGGCATTTATGGTCGAAGAAGACAGTCGGAAGCTAAATATGATTTCCAAACTCAAACAAAGAAAAGTTTTCTAATAAATGTGTCCCACGATTTTATTTTAGTTTAATAAAAGCCCACTATAATTATTTTCTAGTTTTTAGTACAACATCGATTGTACAATAAAATCGTTTAACCTAAAAAGCTTTTTTCTTGTTTTATTTTTAAGTTTTTAGTGTGTTTTATTAAAAGTGCGATTTGTATCCGGACGAAAAAAAAATTCTGAAAAAATTCACAACTTTGATGACTTAGATGTTGGGCGTCTATAATTGAGATTCACAGTCGATGCAGTTGAGCGAGATAATCAGACATTCATTTGATGTTGTTTAGAGAACTTTTTTTGCAAGATTGGCGACCCTAAATTCTAGCACGTATTTAACTAATTCATGATCCTCTCACTCATACTATTTGTATTCGTGTGCTTTGTTTAGCATCCATGTTTGTTTAATAAATATCTATGCAAAAACAATGCTAATTTACATGTATGATTCTTCATTTTATTGTTGAGTGATTTTTGAACGTATTAATTTTGTTTTACAAATGAGATACAAAAAATTACTTGCTAATATTGACATTACCCTGTGTTTGTTATTGTTGCTACATTTTTTTTAAATATATACAATAATTTTCTATGAATTTACGTGGTGGGTCATTCCATGTCAAATAGACCACTTCTGATTTGGATGAAATTTGGTCAGAAGTTTTCTTTCATTCTATAACGGAAGTTTTACCAACGGAAAAGAATTAAAAAACATTTTTCAAAAGAGTCGCAAAATTCAAAAATTTATCATTTTTTGGAATCTTCCAAGTTTATTTTTTAATATCTCGAAAACTACTATAGTTACAAAAATCGATCAAGGTTCATTTTAAAAAATCAAATAATGGCAAGATTTTGAAATTTTCAAAATTTAATAAATCAAAAACTAATATTTTTTGGGCTCAAATTTTTTTGTAGACTACCTCTATCTGTTTGTAAAACTCCCCGAAATTTTCAGAGAGGTGTTTGTCTTTTTTTCGAAGTTATTAATTTTTGAATTGAATGTAGGTTATATATCAAATAGTAGGCTAACACATATTTCCATTTGTTGAAACCTTTGTAACGGTTTAAAAGTTGTTATATTGAGGAAAAAATGCTTCTGTAAAAATAACATTTCTACGGTTTATATAAACTGAGCCCCTACTACTTGACATAACTTGATTTTCATGTGAATCAAACGGGGAAATTTATTATGTCAAGTCAATATGTTGATAAAAATCGAACGCACTGTATAAGCAACTAATTAAGCTGTGTCTTTATTTATTAGCACGCAACCCTGAGCCTACAAACATTTTTTTTTAATGAGCTAAAGTATTTAGTTGTTTTCTCTTAAAATAAAAACATTTCCAACTTTTAGTGTGAATTATTTATGCAAGTTCTGGGACTTTTTAAAATGTAAGCAATTTTAAAAACTAACAAAAATGATATTAGCTAAAAGTGAGCTAAAAATTATTTTGAAATTCGCAATAAAAAGCTTTACAATGTAAATCATTACGAGATATAGATACAAAATATGCACTGTATATAATATGACGCGGCTTTGAAATGTGTAATTTTAAAATGCTGTAATTTATATTTTGTTTTTTTCCAATATGTAGCACCAATTTAAATTATACGAAGACAAAAAAAAAATGTGATACGTGTCAAAAATAATAAGGTTCGTGTTTGTTATGTGCATTCAAATTACACGTGTATATGCCAATTTCAGAGAGGCTCCAGACAAAATATAGTTAAATATTCATCGTATTTCGATTCAGTTCGAATTTGACACCCTCTCGGGCGTTGAAGTACCAAGGGACTAACGGTATGAATGAAGCGTATAATCAAGTGGACAAAATTACTAAAATTGCTCCGTTTGTCATTTGAGTCACGTGCCTAACGTGGCAGTAGGCCATGCATCAAATATAAGCTGTATAACAACACCACTGGATTAAAGAAGGAACGATAATGACAACTCCGCGCATTTTTAGAATAATAAAGAGATAATTTTAATACAAGCGCGGATCCAGAGATTTGCTGCAAGTAAGGACGGCTTACCGTACGAAGGAGCTCTAAAAAAAACAGACAATAGTAAAAAATGGGAGTGTGAAAGTAGGTACCTACTTGAAAAATTGAATATCGATCGAGTAGAAAAAGAAATAATATGTTTTCTTTGATTGTACGGCCGGTAAGAATTCTAGATCTATTGATTTTCAGCGCTTTTGGAAATAATCGCAATTTTGTACATTTTTGGCAAATTTTTTTCATATTGAAAATTATTTAAATTAGTTTGGAAAATAAATCGGCACACGGGGTCCATGCCAATTGTTTATGCTAAAATTTCACTCATTTTCCATTCAGTTTCAGTTGTTTCTTACGGACAGAAAAAAACATTTTAATAATTAATAATTAGAGATTAAGTATAGTCTATAGCAAATAAATAAAATTGTCGACCAATTTTTTCAGACTATATATTGACACAAATATAAAATTGTAAATCAATATTACATTAATTAATAATTCATTAATTTTCGATATTAATTAACTTCATTTTATTATAAAATAAGTAGATATATACTAATTAATTTTTATATTTTTTAGATTATTTCTGAAGAAGATCCAAATCCGGATCGAAACGTCATTTTTTGTAATATTGATTTATAATTTTATATTTGTCAATATATAGTCTGAAAAAATTGGTCAACAATTTTATTTATTTGAAGAGTTCTATTCAAATGTTAATCAAAGTTTTGTATATTCTATAGCATTCTATAGAAAATATTTCAGATTTCTAGAGCAGGCATGTCAAACTCATATGATATTGCAGACCACATTATCTATTTTGTACTAAGTTGGGGGCCGCATGTTTTTAATGTTGAAAAATATTAATAAAATACGATTGTTAGAATAATTATTTATATTATTAGATTCAATCACTGAATTGGCGGGCCGCGTGTTTGACATAACTGAGCTAGATGATTACTCATTTCAAAATTGATAAAAAAAATGTTGGCGTCAAGACAGAAATCGTTGTACAAAGACACTGTCCGGGCATAAATGGTGTAGGTACAGGTCTAAATGGTGGTGGCGCGGGTATAGATGGTGGTAGTACGGGTATGGCACAGCGAAAAGGATGCACACAATGAATTTGAACCGTGAAAACGCTTTCGAAACACATTTTTGAAGTGAAACTTCTTTACGCTCGGTAGCGTGAATTGGAATTATGAGGTTATTGACGCGACGTGTGTGTGTGTCGACGCAACTATAGAAATTTCACTTCCCGTGAAATATTTAATAGGTAAACTATGTCAGATAATAATTAAGAAGAGGGTTCACCTCTTCACTGCGGCTGTAGCTTCACCTATGATAACACCTCAAAATTTTAATTTACTCACGCCAATGACTATAACTGTCTACAAATAATAGTTAATTCGCTAAATTTTGAATCATTTATCGATAAGAAAGCGTATCTCTTTTTTCGTTCTTCCATAGCACAGTCAGAAAATTGATCTAGATATTATTATTCTGTTCGTGATTTTTTTTATAGAATAGGTCTTCTATCACTGCGAGGTTAATAAAAGCTGTGCATTATATGATAGTCTTTACACAATTATAATTATAAGGCAATAAAAGAAAATAGGATTAAAAAAAAATTTCTTTCTATCAAAACATGACGACTATTTTGTAAGATTTAAATTTTTTTAAAGGACAATCACTGTCGTTATTTACCAATTCATGATTGATTGTTTTGACAGTCTGATTAAATCATCCGCCGCGATAGTGGAAGTTTCAGGTTTAAGTCCCAACAATGACACTGTATGAAAATAAATTTAACTTATATAGCATTGTCACTGTAACAATCACT
This sequence comes from Xanthostigma xanthostigma, assembly GCA_963575645.1. Taxonomy (NCBI): domain Eukaryota; kingdom Metazoa; phylum Arthropoda; class Insecta; order Raphidioptera; family Raphidiidae; genus Xanthostigma; species Xanthostigma xanthostigma. The sequence goes on along the minus strand of OY754470.1, from coordinate 1,641,585 downwards.
GTGTGTTTCATACAACAACAATAGCAAACACTGGGCTATTAATATAAGAGTAGTATTTAATATTACATTCGTAATTGCCATTTAATATAAGAATTGATATTAATTCAAATAAATATAATAAATATATTTTTTAAATATAATATATGGTATTTGTAATTTTGACTAACAAATTGTATAATACATTTCATAAAAGTTTTGTTTTCCTTTACAGTCTACTAGTTTTGGCAGATTCACTAATTTTTAAAGTAAATATGTTTTGAATTTCAATAATAAAAATATTGATGCAGGACGAAGTCTACTCTTGCGTCGTAATTAAATTAGACGTTTATTATAACGCATCAAATAATTTATTCAAAGTCTAGTGGATTTCACGTCAAATAAGTTTTAAGTGCGCTAGGACTAATGAAGAAGCAATGAGTAGAATACAATGGAACTAGCGGATATCCAGTTACAAAACTTTTATGTTAACAAGTTTTATATTCTGTTCATGTCTAATGGAGAATTGTAATGAACTTGGGTACCTGTAATTCGTACTTACATCAAATGTAACCACTGTAGTCTGTAGTTATTCTACTTGGTTAAAAATGGATTTCAAATAGTAGATTAATAACCTATATATTATCTGCATTATGCAAGCGATTATTATTACTTACCTTATTAATTACATATTTATAATATTTAATACTTACCTATGTATATGAGTAGTTGTATTTCAGCAGCTTTTCGTGCATATAGCCAAAGTTGCTAAGCACGTAATTTAAGTAAAAAAAAAATAGTAGTACTATATGTGTTCATAGAATGAAATTCACTATTTTAAGTACGAAGAAACGAACGTCAACGAGTTTTACCAGTGACACAGTCTATAAAAACATTACGTTCGAGATACATACCACAATTTTTGCACGGGTATTGTGATATTTGATATTGGTTTGCATGGTTACATAATATGGTTTCATATGTAAAGATTAACCAAAGCATGCTTGTCAGCTATACCTAACAACTTCTTTTTGACAGATATTTAAAACAAGAACAGCTGATTTTTTTATTTTTAAAATATTTTCAAAATTGTGAAACTTACAAAAAAATCTTTTGAACCAAACTTTCAAATGAAAATAAATAGAATAATAAACCGTTATGAAAAGTATATACCGTTATTCCATAAAAAAACAGCGCTATAGCATATGTTCTGTGTATGGCCGTTTTTCTTGAAAAACAATAGAACTCTACATATTTGCAAATCAAACATTCTCCCAAAATTTGGTTTTAATACGCTCATACGTTTGACCTGTATCGTGGTCACAAACAGACGCACATACTTATTCCAAACAAATATTTTTTGTCAAAAAAACAAATATTGTAAAATTTTGAAAAGTGGATTTTGATTCAAATTTGTATCACTCCACACTTGTGGAGTTGGAATGAAAAAAATATAATAACTAAAAGAATCGTAACAATGTGTACTTAAGAACTCTAACTCATGCAATTATTATTATTTTGTACACATTGTTATTTGATTGTAAAATCGGTATTGTAATTATGAAGTTAAAATATTTAGTTAAATCCGTTTGATATTTAAACAGACTGTAACTTTTTCTGAGTTCTACCTACGCATATAAGTTTGCAAATTACATGAGCTTTTTTATTTGCTGGATAACTTTTTAATTTTATTAATTAAAATGAAAATTAAGTTAAAATAAAAAAATTGAATGGAGTCTCGAGTCGAGAAATGTAATTCAGAATTATACTGATTTGAATTTGTGTTCGTTTGCACATTGTTAGGTTTTGATTTAAATCTACATCGAAATTTCGCCTTAATGACTTTGGAGAATTGCTTCTGGATGAGGTAATACGACGCACTATAACTCGACGGTGTGCTGCGAGATTATTGTGAAATTGCGTACGATTGCAAAATGTTTGTGGAAAGGGGTAAATCCGGCGCGAGAATGACTCGTCATAATAAAGTGACAAGTAAAAGGGTACAAGACCCATGATTATTAATAGAGCCGGGTTTGAGGGCCTATCAGACAGGTTCGTACGAAACTAAAGATCATCTACAGTGTGTTCATCGAAAGTGAATAATTCGTGTGTCCCAAAGGTTACGAAAAAAATTATTTTTTTTTGTTCGACTCGAGATTTACTATCGGAAACTGCTGAGGTATATTTTTTTGTACTTCAAACTCAATTTTCATTTTTTTTTTTCAAATGGCAACTTATATTTTACCATTCCAACCCACAAGTGGGGAATGGTACTAGTTTAGGTCAAAAATCACTTTTCAAAAATTTTACAATATATTTTCGTTTTGAGGTCCCCCGAATCCAAAAAAACATATTTTTGGAAAAACTCTGTGTGTCTGTTAGTCTGTGAACACGATACAGGTCAAACGGATGAGCAGATTGAAACCAAATTTTGGGAGTATGTTTGATATGAAAATATGAAGAGATAATATATGCTAAAACGGTGTTTTTTTATATAATAATGGTATACTTTTCATAACGGCTTATTATTCGATTTATTTTTTCAAGAAAGTTTTGTAAAATATTTTTTTCTAAACTTTATAGTTTCGGAAATATTTTATAAATAAAAAAAATCATCCGCTCTTTTGTTTTATGCATCTGTCAGAAATAAACTAGTTAGGCATGCTTTGATCAATTTTTACATGACGTGGAACATACTATGTAGGTAACCATGGCAACGAATACTTAATATCATATTGAATACTAGCCATTACCCGCGTCACCTTAAGCGATATCAGAAATTTTATTTTCTTTATTATAATCAAATGTGACCATTTTTGAAGTTGGAATGGTCCCGTCGCTGGAATTTTTTTCACATTTTCGAAATCTCTCTATAAATTCATATAAAATTTTTATAAGGTTACATAAGAAAATATTCGAGAAAAACATTATCAATTTATTAATTAAATACACAGTACTAAATTATTAATAATTTACACATGCTATGAAAAATTATTATTACTCTATATTTGATTAATAAATTGATAACGTTTTTCTCGAATATTGTCTTATGTAACCTTATAAAAATTTTATATGAATTTATAGAGAAATTTTGAAAATGTGAAAGAAATATACGTTGCAATTTGCAAAAAAAAAATGAAAATTGAGTTTGAAGTACAAACAAATATACCTCAGCAGTTTCCGATAGTACCTATTCTATATTATGTCGAGTTGGAAAAAAATATTTTAACTTTTTTTGTGTCTAGTAGGATACACGATTTATTCACCGTTGCTACTTTCGATGGACGCACTGTATATTCTATAACTGCAACATCGATCTATCTGTATTTGGTGAATATCCCATTTTTCACCATTTCTACTCCACAAGTGGGGAATTTAGGTAAAAATTCACTTTTTAAAATGTTTTCGTTTTGAGGTCTTTCAAGTTCAAAAAAAAGTATATTTTTAAATTTTTTATATAAATACTGTTTAGCAATTTTTATATACAAATTCCTAATACGTTCCTTTTAATATGCGCTTCATCTTAACTCTAATTATTATGTATTCACCACTCAGATGTCACTTCTAACGTCACGAAAACAATTAACTTTGAAATAATTACACTAATTTTTAAATTAGTGTAATAATTTTATTCATATTTCTTTGCCTTTCTGCGCGACGCTAGTAGTAACATTTGAATAGTGACGATTAATAATAATTCTGTCTGTACGTCCACGAGAGCGCCATATTGATTCACATATTAAATTCTCACTACGTGTTTTCATTTCAAGAACTTGCCTCAAGACTTAACTATTTCGTGAAGTGAAAACTTCTTTAGCGGCGTTGTACACTTTTTTTGTAATGGGTAAAAAATGTTAAACTCGCGTCAGGTCAGTAAGAACTGGGTGAGCGAGATACTATGAGAGTAGGTACTCACTTTTTTTTATACAACGTTAGACATCTAGCGTTGAAATATCGTACATAAAATTGCAATCTATGATACAAACCATTTTGTTTGAAAATTCGTAAGACGTTAATATTCAAGTTTTCACTTCTGCCGGCACTCCCGGCGTGCAAAGGGGTTTTTTTTAGATTTAAGTGCTCAAAAAATTCTGTAACTATTCATAAAAATCTCTTTTTCCATATTAATTAAGAATATCCCTAAAACTAGGGGAATAATCCCTAGAAATATGGCATCACTGCTCTGTATATAGATAATAAAAGGTGGTGTGTTTTTACTCCTTGGTATATACTTATTTTAAAGAATCATTCAAGTAGCTAAATATATTAATATTCATGCCACCCTATCATTGAGCTTGTGTTATATATATTTCCCTTAGCAACAAAAAATATTTTATGTACCGGTAAAAAACGTACGATAATGCTTTCTGTAAGTGTGGGTAAAATACCATCAGCACAGAATGTTGTGAAAAAGTGCGACCAAAATTAAAATAATTTTCGTCTTCTTTTGACCGAAAATATTAAGTTATACTAATTGATAATTGGTACGTGGTATAGATAGAGAGATAGGCACCGTGCGGGGTAGCGTAGTAGTGAGAGCACTAGACTCGCATTCAGGAGGTACCGGGTTCGAATCCCGGCGGGGGCAGATGTGACTGGGACTTTTTCCTGCTGCCTCTCGCCGAGAAACGGTAATTTCTGTACCGGCCATCTTGTTGAAGTTTTCCATGGTTTCCCTCAATAATTCCAGATAAATGTCGAGATGGTTCTTTATTCAAGGCCATAGCCGATTACCTGTCAAACTGTATGCTCAAAATTTGCTTATCTTTTCCTTATAATGTCCTAAAATTCCTTCATTCGCCCATTGCTATTAATTAAGTGGAATTTGAAAAAGGTGCGAATGGCGTCTGTTATGACATAAAGTCGAGAAACGGACGCGGTTAAACGCATTATTATTATTATTATTATTATTATTATTATTATTATTATTATTATTATTATTATTATTATTATTATTATTATTGTTATTGTTATTATAGATAGATAGTATAATTAGTGAAATAACGTATTTGAGAGCGTGATGTTTTGAGAGATATTATTCATTAGAAATCATCATCACAAGGTTAAGTTTTAATTCAACTAGATGAATGCAATCGATGGCATACGATCAGTGAATGGTTTGTCTAACTATGACGATGTTTTATTCTGCAGACAGGAAATCAAATCTGTATTTCATTTGCGTATCTAGGCCTGGGTATTACACATAAAATCTACGTGTGTTAACTATAATATCATCGGATAGCTTTTATACGAGATACGCACAGAACGTAGTACAAAGCACAAAGAGAGTACGCGCTCCCTGTTGGAGCCTCTTTGACGCAGCTGCTTTCAACTGTTCGACGCCCGACCTAGTGCTCTGCCTGCTGCCTGGTGAATATGAGGTGCTTTCGTTAAATAGTACGAGCGACTTATGAAATATTATGCATTTTGAAGTGAAATGTTTTTTTGGCGCGGTCAGATCATATATTTAATGCTCTCTATATTGCTAGCAAAGATCGGGAGAAAGACTTAAACACTACGGTGTAAACATTTAAATGTCTTTCTCACTTATTATACTCTGAGTCTCATGCGCATGTCCGTGAATGGATGCGCGTCAGTTGCAGCGTCAGTTTGCATATGGAACTAAGCTATATGAAAGGGACATGGCTTGCTCTATTCCATTTACTAATTGCTCCACTACAGACGCGACACTTGCGCACAACGGGTCAAGTAAAAAGAAAGAGATAGAAAACTTGCTGTGTCACTTCATGGGCCACACTTCCACTTACGACCACTAGCAATATAGAAGTTATTAAATATATGGGTCAGATTAATTAAATAAAAAAACGACACCACCAGAGGTGCATAATTTGGTAGCGGGAAACCGATCAGGATTGGTTGGCGGGTAGGACGTTGAAACGGTAACTCGATTGATTTGCCACATTTTTGTTCGCTCAACTTTCACAGCTTTGAAATGAAGAAGTTTTATTGATATATTATTATCTATGGCTACAAACTTCATTTTTGAACTTTCAATAATCAAACAAGGATTTTTTTTCGATTGGAGATTAAAACAGAATTTAGTAAATGTTTTATCTAGGACGGAATACATTTAGTTCGCGTCTTCAACAAATTATTGGAATGTTTGTACGCCTTTAGCAAATAAATAACTCAAAGTATTTTCTCAAAACAGGTGTTTATAGATTCTTCATAAGTTCATAAGTAACAAAAGGCACATGACGTCATCTAAAATTCAATATGGTGGATACCAGACGCAATATTGTTGAAAGTCATCAAAATTATTTGTGTGCTAGTTTATTAACATGTTTCATCAATCCTTTTGTTAGACATATTCAGACGTGTCTTTTTGTAATGTCAATTTTCTGACATGCCTTAAATAAAGACGTTTATTCAACACGCGTGAGTAATATATAATTTCGGGGCCCTGCTAAATTCGGGAGAAATAATAAATTACTTCATGTTGACGCGTAGAGTGCTAATAATGAGCCGAAACTGTACGATAACGTATTACTGCATAGTTTCTGAACCAATAGGAACGCGGTAGCGAGCCGAAATTGTACGGTAATGAATTATTACTGCATAGTTTCTGGACCAATAGGAACGCGGTAGCGATTTGTATATATGAAAACAGCATCGCAATTCAGCGAAAGTCAGGGCCAGGGCGGTGGGTACGTCAATCAATGAAGTGATTTATTATTTTTTCCTCTTTTATCAGGGCCCCGATTACACATTACTCGTGCTAGTTGAATAAAGTATTATGTGCGACCATTGATCGAAGGAGAATATTCCACTCGCGTGTTACCGCACTCGCTACGCTCGTGCGGCAAATTTCACGCTCATGGAATCTTCTCCTTCTCTCACTAGTCGCACAATATACTATTATTTTCAAGTCGATCGTTTGGTAATCGTGTGTTCATTTACGAAAATGTCTATAATAAAAGGAAGGTATTCACCGTCTGACTCACACAGTAGCTGGTAGGCCTTAACCCAGTGTGAGTCTCTGGCTCCTGCTAGCAACAGCGCAGCGTCTGTATTACGAATACAGGCGCAGTACGCTGTACGCACTATATTTCAACTACCTTCTCTCGTTGCTGATTTCTCATACTACTTCTACAGCACTGTTACATGATTCCTGTTACACAGACATTTTAAATCAGTTTTTAGACAGATATATAAATAACTAATAGATTTTTGTGATAAAACATGTGAATTAATGTTAGTTTATAATAATACATGTTTACTGTTTATATTTTAACTCTGTCATAGCTTAGCTAGGAATCATTCTCATATTTTTTAGTGAGCTGACCATGGCTAGTCACCTACAAAAAACAACATTATCAGCGCTGCCCTATCTATATTTAAAATTCGAGCATCCTTTGTTTTCGTAAGGGTTTTCGAACAAAAAAGTTTCGGACAAAAGTTGCAGGAAACCAAAGGTGTAGTTTTTTTTGACGTGATAACGTCTTATAAATTGATGAAACACCAATCTTATAAACTGATGAAACACCGGCTGCATGCACGAAAAAGTGTCACGTTCCGAAATGTGTCACGTTCCGAAATGTGTCCCGTTCCGAAATGTGTCACGTTCCGAAATGTGTCACGTTCCGCCTGACTTAAATATGATATTCGAGCGGAATTTACAATATTGGGTGACAAAAATAATCAATTTGGGTTACTGTATTACTAAGTGAGCGACTGACTGCGCGTGACGATAAATTAATAGTTGGGTGACTAAATTACTAAGTGAGCGACTAAATTACTAAGTGAGCGACTAGAACGCCTTCGGTAATTTTGAAGCAGATATCATCAACCGATTGAGATGAAAATTTGTATACACGTTTAGTTTGAATGACAATGCATGGTTAGCTGTGTGACGTCACTCTAAATCCAATATGGCGGACTTCTAAAGATGGCGGATTATTTTAATTATGCTTTCCTACAATATGGGTATCAAATGAAAGGGCTTGCTGAGAATAACTCGAAAAATAAAGTGACGTTAGTTTAAATCCAATATGGCGGACTTCTAAAGATGGCGGACTAAGTTTTTGACGTGATAACGTCTTATAAATTGATGAAACACCAGCTGCACGCACGAAAAAGTAACGTTCCGCCTGACCCTGTGCGTGCAAGCGAGAGCGCAGTAATGTATTATTAAATATGTTATCACGTAAAACTATCGTCCGTAAACCGACTTTACAGACAACCAATTTTTTATTTGGTGAAGACGCCTCCGCGATATCAATGTCATCACCAGTTTTTAAAATAGGAACCCATATTTTTTATCTCAGATTATTGTTCTTTGAGTCAATGAAATTAATTTTTGTACCGAACATTTTTCGATTTGATGCAATCCTGACCGCTGTTATGTTCTTAATCCCATGTTTCCTATTTTAGTAGATAAAATCGATGACATAAGACCAGGTTCGATATTATAAAATGAAACTTTTTAATGATATCAGAAAATCTTTAAAAAATTATCTTATAGAAAGAAATGTTTAGTACAAGAATTTTTATTTAGTTATAATTCTCTTCCATTATATGAATTCACTGTCATTAGAAAAGTGTCCAAGCAACTAAATTGCAATTAGCGTTACAAGATTTTACCAAAAACGGTGATTCGGAAATAAAGGTGGAAAAAACGTGGGTATATTGAAGTTAACACGGTTTAAAAATTAATCTTAAATTTTGATTAAAAAAAAACCGGAACCACCCCTGTTTCGACGCTTAAGGAAACCGTATTGCCAACAGAAATGATGACGTGTTTATATTTTAATATCTATAATAATATTATTTTGATATGAAATTTAATTCGTCAGTGGTAGGTACATTTTTTCTAAATTTTCTCGAAAATAAGCCTGCCGATTTTTTTCATATTTTATTAAGCTCATTTGATTTGTAGATTTTTACCCGCATCTATAAGAAAAAAATTTTAATGTTTCTGTCAGACAAAGGGAAAGTTCCTGGCACTATATAGATCCGGAACTACCGAAGCTAATTACAAATCAGAGCATAAAAAATGTGAAACAAAATCGTACGTATTTAGCTTTAGGTGCCCATCCTCGGACCAATACCTTTCTCATTGCCACCTATTGTTTCGTGTATTATCCGCGTTTGCGTTACGTTTCCCCTTTTCTTCACGGCAAAGGAGGTCTCGGTGTGCGTGAGATCCGGGTAAATGTTGCAGGTGATTGAAAGACTTAACACTATACAAACGTAATCGAAAACTCTTTAAAGCGACAACAAGAAATGTCCATGTTATTATGTAATTATGGTTAGAAATATTCAATTTAAAAGTTAAAAACAAATATTCAATTCAAATATTTTGATTTTTCGTAGGAAAAAGGCAGGCATAAAATAATTTAAAATTACCTTATTGAATATGAACGTGAACATACCAAAAACTCAAAATTCACTCTTATAATGCATATAGTAATAATTCACATGACGTATAAAATATCGCTTTCATTTTGACAATCTTGCAGATATTCCCAAAACGGCAAATAATATTGTATAGAAACAGTACAATAAATGTAATTTTTAACTGACTTCTAAAAGGAGGAGGTTTTATATTCGACGCGTAGGTATTTTTTTATGTATGTTCAGCGATGACTTTTCGATTTTGTTCAGAATGTTTACCGATTGAAGAATTTTTTTATTCAGTATTGTTGTATTTTAATCCTATGCTACGAAGACTTGCTTCTATTAATTTTTACCTTCAACACCATTTCAAAACGCTAAATATGCCTTGAAATCAAAATAATTTCCCGGTATTCAGTCCGTAAGGAACGTCAATTCAGTTTGTGTAGAGACTAGTGCATTTAAACACTAATATTTAAGACCTTTTTAGGTCAGTCTCCATTTTATTAATACACCAATTTTTGGATAAATATTTATGTCCGTTTGAAACGTTCCTTTTTGTAATCTTGGACTCCTAGCAAACGGCATTGAAAAAACCACAAATAAAACCAAAGATTGCATTGTACTATAAACTTGAAGCGCTCGAAAGAATCAAGAATTTATTGAATCCACCCTCAGACTGATATAGTGCATCCATCACTCATACTTATGTGTGCCTCTCTCGATGTAACCCTTGCTTTTCAACAAGTCAGGATTTGGGGCGTTGGAGAACAGTGAGGGATTTTTTTATTAAGTCGCAAAATTGCTGTTGCTATGCGCGTTTTGCCCTATATACAACGTTTATATATTATTACGCGTATCTTTTTAATTTTCTTTCCTCAATAACATTTCTGTGTTCCAAGATTCATTCAAAAAATATAATATGAAATTTTCTTTTAAATTAAAATTAAACTTTTAATTGAATTTTTAATTTGATATTTAAATAGTGTACCGGAATTGTTAGTTATTAATAAGTTTTTACGATTGATTTTATTTTTAGTTCAATCTTTGATTAACGTCTGATTAGAACTCTTCAATAAATAAAATTATCGACCAATTTTTCAGACAAATATATTAACAAAAAAAAATATAATTAGTACATTAACGTTTCGATCCGGATTTAAAAAATTTTTCACGAATTTCATTAAAAATAAACAGAAACTAAATATTAATTACTTTTTATATTTTTAGATCAGTTCTGATAATCCGGATCGAAACGTTAATGTATTAATTATATTTTTTTGTTAATAATTTTGTCTGAAAAATTGGTCAATAACTTTATTTATTGAAAAATGTATTTTCAGTGTCTAATAAATCTAATTAAAATATAAAAAATATTTTGTATTATTCTAAAAAACATAGGTATATATCTAATCCAAACAAAATGTTCTCTCTGTATTTAGCATAATGTTACTGTCTGTCATTTGTTAATGTCATACTATTTTTTGCAGGACCACCTATAAAATAGCTTTCTTTCATGCCTGTGCAGCGGTTGTAAAATTACTCTTTTTCTCACTAGTGCGTAACGTAAAACAAAAGTAATGCGATTTTATCAATCTGATTGTGATACGTCTGTCAGTTGTCATTTTATCAGAGATCAAAGTAGGCGTTGAACAGTACTCATAAATACTCATAAATATACGTATTATGTAGTAAAAATCAACAACAAAATGTAATACTTTGTTCGTAATGTTAGTATGATACGTGTTACTGTGTAACTCGCTGGCAGTCGTGTAAGATAGCACAACTCGTAACATATAATATCTGCATTTACGTACGAGATACATAAACTACTATTAAGTATTCATTCAATAAATATTAAAAATGTGTTACTCACGTTATTTAGTTATTATTATTTTTACAATATTTAATTCAGCAATGATATATTTTAAAATACACACTGTTCACGCACTGCCTTATGAAAATTAATGAACGTAAGTCAATTGGTCGCACAGTGAACAAACAACAAATTAAATGAGTCATCATTATTATTAGACGTCCCTACCGATGGAAGTACGCATCCAATGTTTAGAAATTAAAGAATTTCCCACAACTGGAGGTGTTTTCTTACGAAATACCACCTCAACATATTCCCTATTAAATCTTTTTTTGCATTTCCCCTATAAAATACAAGCCTAATTTAATTAGTTAATTTATTTTGTATTATATAAAATGTACAAAAAGCAATGAAAATTAAATTAATAGGTCAGTTCATTTTTATGTGTAATTCAGTTGAAAAAAAATTTATATTTTAATTATAATTTGAATGTTATTAAAAATACTACTATTTATAAATTGTCTATTTAAAATAAGTGACAAAAGAATATTTCAGAAATAATAGAGCATAGAAATACATTATTAATGTGAATTATTTAAATATCGTTTAAACATAAATATCTTAAATTATTCGGATATAAAATTTAACGATAGACAAGACATTTGCATGAATTTATCTAACAATGGTCGTCGTTGCGACAGGCTGTATTTAACGGTGATATACAAACGAATACGTCAGAATGAATTTTCATATTTCCTGAACACAAAGAGTGTGTAGAGGGGATGAGGATGAGGAGGAGGAGGAGAGTAGACGAGGCAAAGCAAAGGTCGTAAGAACCGACGCGTCTTCTTCTTTAACTGGTTGCGTCTTTGCTTTCACTTTGCTTGGTTCGGTTGGTTACACGTCTGAGTTAGTTGCTGGCACGTCAGCCAAATTATGATACCGAAAGCATATCGTACGTACTCTAATGCTCTTTAATGCTAACCATATCGTCATGGCTGTCGTTTTTATTTTAAACATTGCCGACTCGTCAATTAAACCCAAAGACAGTATTTAATGGATCTAGCATTCCCTATTTTAATTAGTACAATGTAGCAGTGTTCGACCGAAGGTCTATTTCTGGCCAAAGCCGATTAATTGGCTAGCGCCACAACCTTCGGCCGGAGATTAATCCGAAGACTTAAAAACCCTAAGAAATTCAGCTTAAATTGGCTACAATTGCCGCAAGCTACAATTAATAATATAAATGACTTTTAAATTGAAGGTTTACATTGACTATATATAATATACAAAGATAATTTTAATCATCTCCAGATGTCGCCACGTCCATCGCGCTCTCGTTCATTCATAACAATTCGTTCAATTTCGGCGCTTGTTACAAAATACTTCGACTTCGGCCAGAACTTCGGCCCATTTTAGCCGAAGCCGATGTTCGGTCCAACACTACAATGTAGTGATGACAACATCTAATGTGATAAATACCGATAACGTACAGGTGTGCAGTTTTGAAGGATATAAAAACGACAATTAATGAGGTTTATAAATAAAATTGATAAAAATATATTTTAGATTCATTTAATCTTTAACTGACAAAAACTTTGTCAAAAACAACCACTCACATCGTTGTATTTCATCTAGAAAAAAAATTAAAAATATAATCGGGTCCTACTTAACGAGCTCTAAATAAAGGTAGAAAAGAAATAGTTGTGCAACCTCGCTTTAACATAGGTATATGAAAACCCCTACAGAATAAAATTCTCAAAGTTTTTTGAACATGATTATCCTTTTCGGATCAAAGCCATACGTAGTCTGCATTGTTTACAAGCTATAAGCCTCTGACACGGACACGCGATTTAACGCAATATCATTTATGTCGACTGTTTCTTGCTGTGCCGGGTCTGGCCGAGTCTATTCACTGAGCCTCCTGCACATATTATTCATCTGAATATTTCTATTTCATCTTGAAACATTAAAGAATGATGAATGCATATCCTGTGGTACGTAGCACGTCACTGTGTTTTAAGGGCTGTCTTAACACACCCTTTCAGTATGGAGAATTCGCATAATATATGAGACGTTGGCACATCTACATTGCTAATGCTGTAACAGTCTAACGAATCCATTGCAGAAACCTTACTGCATTACTGAAAATACCTCGTGTAATGTATTTAGTGCCTACTTTAGGGGTTGATGTCTGTTGCTTCGTGCATATGATGTGTTGTAATATGTAAATGCCCTGTACGAATTATGTTGATTCGTGGATTCAGGTTTTAGCGTTTGTGCAACATAATGCCGCTAATATTCAATATCTGACATTGTAAGTGAAAGATAATTAATTGATGTGTGAGAAATTAGTCAGTTGTAGAGCTTCGTTTTGAAAGGATATTGAACGTGATAATACTGACTTTTCTTCCACCCGCAATAGTATATTGTGTTGTCAGGACAGAAAATTGACGATTGCGAACAAGGGTGGCGTTCATGCTCGCTCAAGCGCAACCAGAGCCGCCCACTCAAGAATCTGTGCCATTTAAATTCATCGTCTATTCACGTGATACAAAATGAAATTTAAGTCAAAAGCAGTGTGAAATATTAATATGTCGCGGGTAAATAATTATAGATTCGATCTAAATTATTTTTCGGGGTAACGAGAGAAGCGGATAATAATGTGTAAATCATAATCTATGCAACTTTTTAACGATAACTCCGATCGTCTTGAAATTTGGGCACAACGTTAAACTCGGTAAACTAAGATGTTCCAACACTCGTTCTTTTGCACTCGGGTGAAACCGGGACGGACCGCTAGTTAATTCTAAAATAGAGTCGAGTGCATCCGATCGAAGCCGGACGGGGATTCTATTACGAAATATAATGTAAAAATATTACATAGTTTTTCATGGTGAATTCCAAAGTATAGAATCATAAAAACTTGTACTTAAAGTTTTTAGCGAGCTGTAAAGCAAAGGAATTTTCATTATCCAGTGTTATTAAAACAGTTTATGACTCATTACGTTTTTAATTGCGCACGCGCCATGTTTTCGTGTTAATATGACGTTATTATATAAGATATTATAATTTATAATTTATTGATGATGAAGTAACTCACACGGGAGACATTTTTATTTTGAGCCTATAATATTAATGGACAACTTCTAGTTAATAAATTGTTGTAATTCACACACTCACTGCAGGACTCAATACTATTAATGCTTCCAAATGGAGCAACAATTTGCTATATTAACAGAAGGAAATAATTTTCTGTGAGACTAGTTGTGGTATATAAACGCCTTTTTGTAATTAATAGTATTTTCCCTCAGACTAATAAATTAAGACTTTGATGAAATCTGCGAAGTAAAAGTGTTGCTATTAATTTTATACACACTAATTAGAGATTAAAGTATCTCTTTTCTTACTTTCATGATTCAGTTGATTTCTCATCTCTTTACTGAAATTTAATATAAGCAATTTGTTTAATAGCTTCGTACCGGATAATATAGGATCACAATGTTTTGATGCGGTTTGTTTCAAAGGGTAAAGAGAAATGTTATATTAAATTTTGAAGATGTATATTAAATATATTAATTTCTTGTTTGCTATGAAACCTGTTAAATATTCATAGCGAGATTTGAAAAATATTTTAATTAAACTTTCCGTTCAGTTTTTTTTTTAAGTTGAAATTAAAAAATAAAATTTATAATGTGTATTCACCACTGCAGTGTCTGCTGCAAATAATACAGCATCAAATTTTGAATATTTATATGCAGACGCGCATTATTTTTTTTTTTTTGACGGTTTAATTTAAATATTTTATTTTTGTAACAAAACCATATTTGAAAACATGTACCTAGAAGATAATGTTGTTACATATTTATTATAAATTAAATTTTATCAAATTGACTGATTATAAAGTTTTATCATTGAATTTGAATATTATATCTGTTTTATTTCTACATGCATAAATTTGTTATATTAATTATTTCGTACACATGGCGTTAAAAAATAAAATTTTTATTCAAGAAATTTCACGTTTCGACAACTTTGTTGTCATCATCAGGTTAATAAAAAGTTGTTATCTGAGTGGTAGAGATACGTGCAATAAATGTTGTATGTATCTCCAACGTAATGCTATTATGACTCACGTGACTGTTAAAACTGGCTGAAACTCGTTTTAACACGATGTTACAACTCGTACCTAATAATTGCATTTACGTTCCAAAAACGCAAACTACTATTTCAGGTTATAAAAACAGCATTTAGTGACGAACTTGTTACGTAAAAACGATATAAATACTGCTGATAATATGAAATGCAATGAATAGAGATGTGTGTATATGTGTGTCATGGGTTCTTATTCGCAGAGCAGAACTAGGTCAGCGGTGCACTCGGAACTGGCGCCAAGCCTCCATCACAGTGCAAGCTACGCCGCAGAACTGAGTCGGGTGCATATTGGCTGAATGTTGCCGGTGCATCGCCCCAACAACTTAACAAATGACCAAGTCCTGCAGTTTCATTTCCGTGTTGCTGCGATATTCAATACAGATTCTATGTCAACTGTTTCTTAACCTGTGTTTTAAGTATTATTAAATATTAACACGTTATTTTTATGTAAGGCCAAACTTTGATTTAAAATTAGTGTGAAAAAATCTATAGTGTAATACTTGAATTTTACAAGGAATTTTTTTTAGTACAGTAAAATATTTTAGACTATGGTGCAATCATCTTAACGACGAAAGTGCGTAACTGAGTTCCATGCGATAATAGTGAGGTTACGACATGAACTGTTCGGAAAAACAAAAATGTTCGTGATTATTTATTGTTAAATAACTAGTTTTAAAGTTAATATTAGAAAAACAGAATAATTTTTTTTGTGTGGAATTGTCGTTTAAACGTATTTTGCAAATTAATTTAAAAAGTTGGTTAAACAGATTTGTACAAACAAAGATGCAGTATTTGTGACTACTCTGTGACTTTTTGCATTTAGCTCTATGATTGTTTGGGTCTAATATAATTTAAAATAGTTTGCAATGAAAGTATCAATTTGAGATATTTTTAAGAGCTTGCGTTATTATATTGGTAAGAATTTATAGCGTAGAAAATACCTTTTCTTTTTATAATTTATAAAAAAAACATAAAATTGTAGAGGTGATCAAGTTTAAACTGTTCTATATAAAATTTTATAACGCGTGGTTAATTGTGTTATAAAATAATATTTGGTCCTACATAATAATTTCTAATTACTTAAGAAAAGGTACCTCAAAATTATTGTCAACACCACTAATTTATTTCTTAATAGGCATTTTAATAGTGCCTAACAATAAAAATGAGTGAAGGTATAAAATTTGCGTTTGTGATCAGATCTTATGTAGTGTTATTTTTTACCTATGGTAGCTGTCAATTTCGCTGCATGTATAGTGAATCACATCAAAAAGACATCTTCGAGGAAAAAAGCGTGGTTTGGTGAGTGCAAAATTTAATATATGGCCCGTTTCAAAATATACGTGTTGCATTTCATCCATTTTATTCGGTTACGTTTTCTAAACAGAGAAAGTTGCGTTTTTTACAATGTTTATACCACCTTGTACCAACTCAAATCTTTGAAATAGACACTTAAAACTCACCACAAATTAAATAAATTAAACAGTAGAAAATGTGTGTTTTAAAATAAAGCTACATAACTTCTTACGCGTAAACCTCTATTTATAACATTATTGATTAATTATACACTTTCACGGTCACCTGGTTTTTTGGCTCTAGAAAAAAGAAAAATAGATGGATTTCAATGATCTCGGTCTCAAAAAGTTCCATTTTACAGCGGATTTATGAAAAAAATTAGTTCACCCCGGAATTACAATTCGCATACCCGTTTATCGTTCACCCCGGAATTGTTTTTTTAAAAACTCCACATTTGCCCCTTCCCGTTTCACTGCGAGACAATTCGCATACCCCTTTATCGTTCACCCCGGAATTACAATTCGCATACCCCTTTATCGTTCACCCCGGAATTACAATTCGCATACCCGTTTATCGTTCACCCCGGAATTGTTTTGAAATTTTTTTTTATCAAAATGCATAAATTGGAACATTCGTGTAAATGTGATTTAGAATGTGAAATAGAATAAATTTTAGGCTGTAAAATACCGAAAAATTAAGTTTTTTGAACATTTTTTTTTTTCAAAATATTCATTTTTTTATGTAGATTGCGAAAAAAAATATACGAACTTGATTCCACGACGTCAGAAACAGTTATAAAGGATTATATGTAGAAAGTCAATTTTTTTTTGCATTTAAAGTCATGAAACTGTGAGAAATATTGATTTTTTCAATTTTCGTATTTTTTTCCATGAATCCGCCATAAAAATGAAGACTTAAAAAAAAATTCATCGAAATCGGATGATTTTTCGATTTTCTAGAGCCAAAAAACCAGGTGACCGAGAAAGTGTATAATTACCCATTATTGTTAAGAAACTTCAATAGGTAAATTGAAAACTAAAGAAATTTTCAAATAAGAATATGGATACAACATGACATTGAAGTCATGAACGTTTTGTTTTCACAAAAGCCTAGACTGGTGAACTAAGTCACGTGTTACTTTCTCAAATTTTGTACAGGGCTTATTTGAAAGAATTTTAAAAAAGGACTGAAATAAAAAATAATTAAAAATATGTACAGTGAGCCTTATAAACGCATCTTCTTCTTATTTTTTTTCTTCTTTTTAGTCAGACTTGGCTAGCGGAGTTTACTGGAAAATATGTTTAGAAATATGTAATACTTTTCGTAACTTCTTGAACACCTGTATAACATCGCTATTTAAATAAACAGCCCCTTTCTTTCATGCAAGTGATCTAAACAAATGCACATCAGTACATGCCTACTACATATGTTTCGCTACGGTGACTGTAGGTGAACACACAAAAAAACAGGCGCAAATCTAATTTTTCAGTCTATTTTCAATTTTGTTTTTCGACAGTGCGTTCTTCGAAACAATTTTGTTTTCTTTTGTTCCACGTCTCTTTGCAAAACCTTTCAAAGAACAAAACCCCGTTCCGTCTATTTGTTATGATTTTCATGTGACACAAAATCATCTCTCAAGATTTTAAGTCAAAACTGCTTTTAAATTCTTTATTTTTAAAGTGCACTTGAAAACTTTTATTTCATTTTATTTATAATGAAAGAAGTTTGATATCATTTTGTAATGAAATCTAGTTTTTAAGAGAGCTCACTCACCGACGACCAAATATTATATTATTATTATTAAAGTTTGTCCATCACCCGGAATAAAATCGTCATACATGTAATTACAATACAATAGTGATATATAACAAATAAATAAAATGACATATTCAAGTTTTCATGAAAATTCATATTATAAAGGTAGTTTGCATTTATTATGTGAGATCTACATTTAGTGTTTTTTTTTTTTTTTTGAATAAGTTAAATTTTTCGAATGATTTGATATCGTTTTAATCACTGGACACAAAATATTGATAATAAAATTGCAACCAAAACGTATCTTTGACGGCTTTTGGTGTATTTCTACCAAGGAATAAAACACTAAATTATTATAAACTCATTGAAGAAAAGGTCTACAGACACTAAGTCATGTACTTTGACTATGTTTCTTTACTTTGTTTTGATACAAAACCATTGTCTACTTTAAATCTTATTTTTGAGATGAAATTTGCATTGCAGCTGCTCTGGACTTTATGTGTCTGACAGAATGCAACCACTGAATACTTCACGTATGCAAGAAGTTTATACAATCTGGAGAAAAGCTGACGTCGGAACGACATTAATTTTTTTCTGTATTTATCTTGCTACTAAGAAAAAATTCGCATACACAAACATTTTGGAGGCTCTAAGATGGCTGATTGTTTTCTACGAAGGTTCAGGACTATTCGAAGTTATACCCTAACAAAAATAAACAACGAGGGTCACGCAATACGCTCTCACTCAAATCCTTGGGAACTAAGCGTATTACGACTAGATTGAGTACTTTCTTAAAAGGATTCAAGACTGTTTAGTTATCAGGGTGGCGCAATGAGCCTAATATCAATTGAAAAAAAATGTTCTGCTAACCCCCCCCCCCATGTATTTATATAGTATTCGAATTACTTTTCTAGTCCGTAAACTGCATAGTATAACTGTAGAGTTTCAGAGAGCATAAATGAATGCAAAGCAAGACATGAACTGATAAACAATTTGTGCATCTCATCAGGATATCTTAATTTCTAATTTCTATCTCTTAAACAGCACTCATCATCTTGCTTTAAAATAAGACACAGTTGTTCAAGTAAACATTGAATTAACTATACTGCATGTTTAATCTACAACATTTTATTTGTCTTACTACAATCAGCAAGAAGTTGCTCCGAGAACCTTGAATATTCACGCGTAATTAAAATATTTTAATGAGTCTGTGTGTCGAGAGTCCTCTCTAGTAGCATTTAGAAACTAAACTTGTGTAGGTTAAGTGCGCTCGAAACTCTGTTCATCAGTTTCTTGCTGGATTGCAGAAAGCTTTGTCAAAAAATCTGATTTAACAAGGGCCTTTAATTGTGATCACATAATTTCTCCATGAGGAAAGTATTATACAGAATTTTAAATTTATCCTGCTTGAAAAATAGTTGATCAATTGAAACGATTTTTTTAAAAATATATTTAACATACTTTTTTGCATAATTTCTACTTGGAGACGACATTTTACACTGCATGTTGATTAAAATTTAGCTTGAAAATCAATCTTTTTCTATGTACTGTTTTTGTAATGTTCAACGTGACAGTATTTACTATTTTTAATTCAAATTCAATTTTTTTAAAAATGCTTTCTCAAACTTTTCACGTCTTAAATATCCGTACAATATTATAGACATAATTTTATGGCGATGTTCTGGTCGTTGTTAAAATTAACAGAGCTGTTAAATGTTTGCCTCGCTTCAACTTATGTGGTATCGTAAATAAACAGAAAAATAAAATGGCACAGAGTGTTGTATATCCTAAAATTAACGTCGAAATAGAAAATAAGCATATTTCAACTTGATATTTTATTGTCAAGTTGCTATATTTCTTTTTTATAAATAAGACTTCTTTCTATTTTAATTATCTAACTATTTTTTGTGTTTTTTCCCTTTTTGGCACCCTTTATAAATTCAATAGATATGTAATACATTACTTTATAACATTTATAACTGCTTATGGTTCAAACAAACACATATCTATATAAATCAACTTACATTGTAGTAAAGATTACAAAATTGCATAGTTTTTACGACATCTCGAACTCAGACGGACGATGTAAAATGTATCTACGTACCCATAAAATATCTTGATGTGGCAATATAAAGTCGGTCTCGAATTGTGTGAGTGCAGTGAAGCAATGAAAACGACGCCGGGCGTCGAGGGAGCGTTTCACTCCCGCAGATTCTATACGGATCGCACAATAGTCCTTACAGCATAACGTGACGCCGGTGGGTGGGTCAGATTCTAACAATCAAGGAGTATACGACTGTAAAGTATCTACGTTACTTATATTTTTATGTACCAAGCATCTACATTTCTGCGGTATCAATGCTAAGTTGCTTATGTTTACAGTTTTGCAATTTGTTTGTTAATTCTATATTTAACAGATTTCAAGAAATAAGGTTGCCAATTCAACGCGTATATTTCCATTTTTTTTTTAATATTTGGCAGCCTTAACTGCTCGAATTTGAATTATTTGTGATGTTTATAAAAGTGTTCAGTGAACCCATCTACTTATTGTATAATTTTTTAATGTGTGTCCGGATGTCTAGATTTCTGTCTGTCTTTCTAGACCCCTAGGAAGCCCCGGTAGATTTAGGAAGTTGAAACTTGGCACACTTATGATATAGGACACGGAACAGAATCTCGGAGTCGGATTGTCTATTTTCTCTCCAGGAACAGAAATAGGGGAATTTTTTAAAAAAATATCAGGTCTTGCAATCTAGTATAACCTATAGGTACTAGTTTAGTAATCAAATATCAAGAAAGAAGTCATAATATAATAAAAATTTTACAAAAAAGTTGAACCGCCGTCAATAAGAACCACTGTGAATAATGAAAGTTTTATAAAAAAAATTGGTTGTC
Source organism: Xanthostigma xanthostigma (assembly GCA_963575645.1). NCBI lineage: Eukaryota > Metazoa > Arthropoda > Insecta > Raphidioptera > Raphidiidae > Xanthostigma > Xanthostigma xanthostigma. The sequence continues at coordinate 1,620,338 of OY754470.1, read as the reverse complement.
TGTAAAGTCGGTTTACGGACGATAGTTTTACGTGATAACGTATTCCGTAATAAACAACCTAAATTTATAAAATAATTATAATAATTCGAATCTATGATATTGCATCTTTCGCTTCAAATTTAGGTAAATTTTATTAAGTAGAATAATAAAACACTATAAAAAGTACACTATTATTATATAAAAACAACTATGGCATGTATCTCTTTTGCGCATACGCCGATTTTCCCCAAAAAATTTACAAAAATTTCTAGTAAAAATAGATAGAGTAAAAACCGTTTTAAAAACTATATTATTATTATATAAAACATCATTATAAGAGATATATTCTTTTACGCATGCGCCGATGTTTCCCAAAAACAATAGGCCACTTCATATTTGCATATCAAACATCCTCCCAAAATTTGGTTTCAATCCGCTTATCCTTGGTGTCGGAATGATAAGAAATGTCAAAAGTGACGTTTGCAACTGTCAAGTATTATGTTCTAATAATAATTAGTTATTCCAATAGTTAACTTAGAAGGCGTTGCATTTCACAAAATACTAATGTCAAAAAATTGAATTAAACATTAGAAATGCAACCGTTTTCATGTTAAGACAAGACATACGTTATCTTCTAATTTCCATGTACGGCAAACAAAGACGACCGACCGCGTCGCGCCATGCATTAGACAACATTGCATTTATACAGCTATTTTTCTATATAAATTTGTATAAAAAAACTGTTTAGGCAAATTCTGTTATACGAAATCTATGTCAAATGTTCTCCTCTTTCGTTTAAGACTGGTTTCAAACCGATCTGATTTAAATTGAGCGAGAAATTAGCAAAAAGCACGCACAGGGTCAGGCGGAACGTTACGCGTTACGAACGTTAGGAACGTTACGTTACACTTTTTCGTGCATGCAGTCGGTGTTTTATCAATTTATAAGATTGGTGATTCATCAATTTATAAGACGTTATCACGTCAAAAAATAATCCACGTTCAAAAATGAGAAATATCAATGGATGCTTAAATGATCTGGATAATTATAATCTAAAAAATTAGAAAAGAAGTTTGACCCTGCAGGCCATCCCTATAACTTCCCGCTATTTTCGAGTTCAAAACGCTCAAAAATATATAAAATATATAAAAAAATATATAAAATATAGCAAGAAGTTTATTTTTAGCTCTTCGAGTTCAAAAAAAAAAACACTTTGTTACGAAATTTTCGTTCACGGTATCTCATGAACAAATGAACCGATTTTAATGCGATTTGCGGCAATCGACGCAATTTTTTAAGCTTAAAAAGTAATTTATTACAGAAAAATCGATCTCGTAGGAATTTTACGAGTAATTAAAAAAAAACACTTTTTTACAAATTTCTCGTCCACGATATCTCGTGAACAAATGAGCCGATTTTGATGCGGTTTGCGGCGATCGACGCAGTTTTTTAACCTAAGAAAGTAAATTATTACAAAAAAATCGATTTGATAAGAATTTTACGAGTAATTTTAAAAAAATACTTTTTTCCTAATTTTTCGTTCACGTTATCTCGTGAACAAATGAGCCGATTTTGATGCGGTTTGCGGAAATCGACGCAGTTTGTTAAGGAATAGAGCTGATTAGATTTTGGAATTAATCGGTTTAGTAGTTTAGAAAATATTTTACAAAAACAAATTTTTAAAAATTTTTGAAACTTGTTTTTTTAAGATTTCTCAAAATTTTTTGGGCCGAATCATTTCAAATTCACCAAGTTCACCAAGATCACGCCAGATGTCGCAAACCGCGTTTCAGTCGGACACTCCGTTCAAAAGATATAAAAGGTTTACATACACACACACACACACACAAACAGCCCTACGGACATCATCGCCAAAATAGTTTCTATAGCTTCCTAGGACCTCAAAACGTCGAGATCTGGCGAAAACTCGATTTTCGAAAATCGGGGTGAAACCAATAACTTCCCGATTTTTGAAAAAAAAAATTTTTTTTTATAGCGGGAAGTTAAAAAAAAACAACAAATTAGGTTAAGTGTTTGCTGAAGATGAGAGCGTATTTTTTAAAATGTACATTCATTAATAAAATTGTTGTGGAAAGAAGTGACTTTTGTTGTTTTTAAAAAGATTGTTTAGTTAAAAATTTGACATATCTACTTTGGCTTTCAACAATAGATTTCCTTACAATATAGGCGTCAAATTGTACACTAGCTAGAAATTAATACAACCGCGCTTTGCAGAGAATCATCTGGCGTCTTAATATACCGAGTGCCTTTTTCCAGGCAGCCATATCTAAAGTAAATTAATTTATATTAATTCAGATGATATTTTATTAAAGATTAAGATTTTTAATTATTCCTTGTGTAGGCATTTATATTTCTTTCTCTAATTGATATTTTTTTTTGTAAACTATGAAGTTATTAATAACAGAGTCAAATGGGAGAAATGTTATAGGAAATACGGTTAAAAATGTAACTCCATAATGACTTACTAGATCATTAGTTATAAATGATAATAGTTGTTTATTGTTTTATTTAAATAATACATTCTAATTTTAAATAACCTTGAACTGTAATTTATCTATTCCGGAACAATATCCAAAGTATTATAAAAATCTGGTACTTTTTCGCAAATGTACGGCAGTCTATCATTACAGTTTCTATTCCATAGTCTTGTGCAGCTTCCCAAAGCGAAGCAATCGTGTGTTATTTGCCGGCTTGCTATAGTCGTAAATCCAGTCAGTTCGATAGGTTTACCTAAAAGATTAGTTTCATCAATAAATGCTAATATTTGATGATTTTTTCTAAACGCGCGAACTTTTGTTAAGAAAAACTCTACAATAGTTCAGGCGAGTAGTGAAAAAAATGATAAGGAAAGTAGTAGATACAAGTCTCAAAAATAATAATTTAGATTTAATATAGACATTAGTGAAGACGTCTAGCAAAATCTGTATTTTTTGGTTCTGTTGTCAAGAATTTGTAATATACAAGCTTCTAATTCTTGTATTTGTTTTTCGAAGACACTCTTAGCGAATATTAAAAAAAAGAAAAGTACCTAATAATTTCTTAAACAAACTCTCATTTCATAGGACATTTTTAATAGTAAATAGCTTTTCTAAATAACATTTTGTCGTTTTCATGAAAAGTGGAACATGTCTGTTTTATTATTTTAATTAGTATCTGGTCCTTTTTTCATATTTTGAATATTGAATAAATAAACTAAAAACTCATTTTTAGCTAAGAATAATAAAGCAGATTATAGATTCCTGACAATTGAATAATTAACGTTATTTAAGTTTCTGATATTTTAATAAATCAGTTTTAAATTCATAATTGCAATAAACATTTTAAATAGTTGACGGATCAAAAAAAGAAGATGCATTACCTTCAATTGTTTCTATAAGTTTATCGGGACGACGTCTAACTCCAACAAAAGCGTAATTCTTGCGAATGGGAGTCGATACGAGTCTTCTGACAAGCATTTGGGATTCTTCTGGTGAATTGATAATAGCCAGCCTTGCACCGTCATTTTCGCAAGCTATTTTGGCTTCGCTCCACGTTTTTGGAGTTGCATAATAAATCTTGTAAAAGGCATCGTCGACAAATTCGTAATCGCTGCGATATTGTTGAGCACACCTTGCCACGTTTCCCCCTTCAAAATATATATTTTTCTTACAAGGAGGATAGCTTATGGTTTTAGAAAAATAAAACATTTGTTTAACACACATCTGCTCTTAGCTAAGGGGAAGACCGTTAATAAATGAGCTCAAAATGGGGAGAGGTGTTCGGCAAAATCTCATTCAATGGAAATCTCAAATCAACTTCTTAATTCAGAGATTATCTATTATTATGACAGATGACATGTATAATTTTTTTTCTCTTATTTCACAGAAAAAATCTAGTACATCACGGCGATTTAGTTTTTTTTTTCATTACACTGTTAAACGAAATTGCTTTGATCGAATCTAAAAAAATTCACAAATAAATATTGAATATTTCCTTACAATGTACAACAGCTGTTGCATCGTTGTCACTGATATTTTCAATGTCAACGTTAAGATCTCTTGAGGATCCGTCGTTGTAAACAAGTTGAGCCTGAAAATGTTACAAACTTCATCATCTATTCTTATATCATATTGAAGAAGTAAGGTTCGTATATTTACAGATTTGAAAATTATTTTACTGTTTAAAAGTCTACATTTTTCTAAGTAACATCAGTCATATTTTATTACGCTAAAATTCAAAGGGGGATATTATAATGTCAAATTTCTATATTTTATGATTTTGAGATGGCCCTGTCGCTTAATTGGCTGCATTTTTTTTATTTATGGAATATTTGATTTTAACGCTTATTTACATTAAAAAATTATCTGTCACTTACTTTTACACTTCGATCTCCAAAATTAAACGAGATCTCCATTGGAACAGGTACTAGAAAAAAGAAATGTAATTTCACAATATATTATCACAAGAAGAAAATTTTGTAATTTAGTTTCGAAATTATGATAGTTATTTATGTACTTAAATTCGTTTTATCAATTTTCATAAAAATAATTGAGTTTAGTATTGTAAATAAAACTTTAACAACTAACAATAATTTAAGAAAACTAACTATAGAAAAGTCTGTGATATAATTATTAAATTTTGAGTTCAAGTGGAGACAAACAGTATTATTAACTTTCCACTAAATTGGGAAGTTATTGTAATGGATTCGAAAATTGACTAAAAATTTTACCTTTTAGTTTTGCTGAAAATCGATCGCTTGATACTTTATCATTAAATAAGTCTAATTCCTCTGCTGAAACTTGATTTTGTGAAATATAGATGTAGGCCTAAAATAAAGATTATGATAATAATCAGAAACAAATTTTGAATGTGCATAAAAACTTTCTTTACCGATGCCTTCCATGTATTTCCAGCTTTTCTAGCATATACTTTTAATTTTTTTTCACCCTCCATTCTTTGGCAAAGGTTGTCAGCTAACGATACGTGAATTAGTGCTAGACTAATGCATAAATATAGAAGTCTTGACATTTTGAGTTTTCTGAAATTAAAATTAAAATAAAAAAATTTAATATTCCATTTCATGAAAAGCGACGTTCAAGCGGTTGTTGTTTACAAATATTTTCCAGACGACTTTTACACTACACACTAAAAAAGTAAAACTGACATGATTGTAAAAATAAAACAAAAATATAATGTGTACTGTATATACAGTATGTAGGTTACGTTACGTATATCAGTTGCAATGTAAACAGCAAACGTAGTATTTCACTATAACACTTATTTAAGTGGTTTAGTTAAATGCGCATGGGTTTGCATTTCAAATTGATATGAATGTATGTATATTTGGAAGAAAGGGGACTGTCTGGTAGTGGACAAGAAGTCAGGTGGTGAACGCACGTGGCTATGTCAGCGCGAGCTGGCGTAGGTCGACATTGGTAATGTAAATAAATGATTATTAAATTAAATTCAAGAGTATTACTAATTTAAAAGAACCTGATTAACCACCAACACTACAAATGGCAGGGGCCGCCGGGATTGAATCTACAATCTTTAGGTTACGAGGCTAGTGTTCTACGTCGCCGTTAACTGAGCTTAACGTTCCACAGGTGGTTTTTAAACGTACATTGCGACACGTTAGTTACATTTTCAATCTCATGAATCAATTTTATCCTACCGTACCAGAGAAGATGTACTTCATAAATTCAAATATTTGCAATAATAAATGCAGAAAGTTTTTTTTGTGTTGAATTTGAAAGTTCCATACAAACATTTTTAAGTACACAATAAATATTTGCGTTGTAGTCACGTACGTCCGTTTATAAGACGCTCAGGACCTTAACTGTTGAGCGTCTATAGGATACAATTTAACACGTTCATAGATTTATTACTTATAATAATATCGGTGCACATTCACAAATACGACTGTATCATAACGTTTCGGCACAAGAAACTTGAACTTAGTGAAAACACAATCGAATAGTTGTACGTGTGCAATGATTAATTACATAAATACTTTCTTATGCTGCACATACGTGCACATTCAGATAAATTAAAATTTGTTAACACTGCATTTTATGTCAAATACAACACACAACGCAATAACATTTATCAATATATTGGGTAAAAGGTCAGATTATGATAAAAAATTTGTTTCTTAAATTTGGACTGAAAATAATATACAATACATTTTGTAATAAAATAATGAAATTAAAAAATAATTCTACCATTAATTTCTAAATGTTTATAATGAAGTCGAAATAAATATAGAACGAACCGTTGCTATTTAAGAAACAACTGTTTTAGTAACACATATCCTTTTAAACCGATATTGATATCTTATTCATTCTTCTAAGGACAATAAAAATCAACACAATATTGTAACAGAGAGCAGGCGATGACAAAAAATATCGTGAGACAACAATCGGCTCGTCATGCTCTCACGAAATTCCTTGTCGTCGCCTGCTGGGGGTTTGTGTTACAATATTTATTTAAACGCGCGTCCTTTTCATTAAAAATTCAAACTATTATATTATTTACTGCACAAGGGCTTATTATTAATTAATATAAATTAATATCAAGTGTTTAAAATTAATATACACAGGCATATAAGAAATGTATACCTGTTTATATGTTCATCACAAGAAATCACTATCAGAGAAGGATCCTTTCTGATTTCAAGATAAAATTAATATATCGTTATTAAATATTATGTCAAAGTTCTAGGTTTTCGTGCTTGAAATAACTAACAAAACGTTTATGTAATTAAAAATCGAGAACAGCATTACACGATTTTTTCTTTTTTTAAATTTAATTTTAAAACTGGATGAGAATTAAGTCAATATAATTATTTTTTTTATTCAGAACTATTTTAAATATAGAATAATTGCATTTAGATTTTACAATTTTCGAGGGAATAGAATTATGATGCTTAGAGTTGATTGTAGGAAATGAAAAAAATATTATATAAATTTATGGAGCAATTAAAATATGGAAAAACAAACATTAAAACACGTAGTAAAAAATTTTAAACAATATATCGTAATATTTATAAATTCACATTACATTATTGTTATTTTGCGTAATTTTTAAAAATAAGAATACTCACGATTTAAAGCACTTAAAGCTCTAAAGCAGAACACACGAATAAATGATTTGAGTACGATTGCGTTCATTATATATCATTTCCATAAATATTTCCTTCCTTGTTATCTTGAGTTGACACAACAATAGTGCGTTAATGTTTCTCATCACACAAATATTTAGAAGGAAAAATCTGAATGTAATATTTCAAGAGCTCGTGGTCAAAGGTCGGTTCTTGTTCAAAATAAGCGTAGAAACAAGCACAAAAAATAATCACGGTTCCAGTTTTATATTGTAAATTAAATTTAATCCTAAAATTATTGGACGAATTGTATACATATTTTTATGTTTACGAAATGCGTAATCATTTTATCTGCGGTTTGTTTCAACAGATATAAACGTAGTCACGTTACAAAAAGTGGAATTTTCGAGGATATACTTTGTGGATAAATTTTTAATTTCATACTCCAATACCGGAAGTTTGTTTTATTTCTGTACAAACTATGAATATTGTATCATTTAAAATACTGTTTTATAATTAAAAAAAATCAGACAAAAAATTGGTACATATATAGTACAATCAATCTGGCGAAAAAAAAATCATTTCGTATCAAAAACACCCAAAAAGGTGAAACTTGGTGAGTCGTTAGAGAATGATGAAAAAAAGGTTACCTGGCAATGGCCACCTGGTACCTGTTCAAATAGTCAAAAAAAACTCAAAAATATTTTGAAATGCATTTTTCTCGAAAACTATCCATTTTACAGAAAAATTTATTGAACAAAAAATGTAGAGGGCATTGTTATCTACAATTAATGTCATTGGTGCAATGTTGTACAACAAAAAATGTGCGCAGTAGGTGGCGCTAAAGTGCCAAAAAAAGTGTTTTTCCACTTTTTTGCCCTGAAATTTTCATTTTTCAGTTACGATTCAAATGGAAAAATTGTTCCTTTTTATTTTATAAACAACTTTTATCTCAACATTTTTTTCATACAACTTACTTTTCATACAACTTATTTTCACTTCAACAAGCTGCAGCTCTGAAACGGTAAGTTGTATGAAAAAAATGTTGAAATAAAAGTTGTTTATAAAATAAAATGGAACAATTTTTCCATTTGAATCGTAACTGAAAAATGAAAATTTCAGGGCAAAAAAGTGGAAAAACACTTTTTTTGGCACTTCAGCGCCACCTACTGCGCACATTTTTTATTGTACAACATAGCACCAATGACATTAATTGTAGATAATGATGCCCTCTACATTTTTTGTTCAATAAATTTTTCTGTAAAATGGATAGTTTTCGAGAAAAATGCATTTCAAAATATTTTTGAGTTTTTTTTGACTATTTGAACAGGTATTTGAACAGGTACCAGGTGGCCATTGCCAGGTAACCTTTTTTTCATCATTCTCTAACGACTCACCAAGTTTCACCTTTTTGGTTGGTTTTGTTGAGGTTTTTGCCAGATTGACTGTACTAATATTTTAAGTTTGAGTATAACTCGTCAAGTTTCATCTAAATCGGATGAGCCGTTTTTCGAGTGATACCGGTACAAACAGAAAGACAAGAACAATTAAAACACGTTCTCACATTTAAATATCATAAAAAAAACAGGATGCGTGCAAATCTCACGCGTAAAACTAAGCATCCAAGTAAACACTGAACAGAAAGGGGCGGGTCGATCTGATTTCCCCTTCAACGCATTCATACCTACCCGCCAGCCAATCAGTTCCAATTCCCCGCTAGCAGCTCATTTCCCCCTCCCCTGACGATGACGTTTTTCGCCTTCGTTACGCTGTTAAAAAAAAATTACTCTCATCACGACTAAAGAACTTTTATTTAAAAAATACGCGAAAACCTTGAAAAATAACGAAATTGCAAACCGAGGTGCCATTACAATTTTTTATTAATATATAATGATTACACAGAGGCGTATTTAAGTTCAGAGACGCTCTGGATCACTCGACATTTGATACTCGGTGAAATTTAAACATAACACTTTAAACTCACGTTAGTGATTTAACAGCTGCCTAGTGTCGATTATTTGTTAGTTTTATGTTAGCGTGACAAAGAAAATACTAATCGTGGTGTCTTTTGTCAATAAAGTTGTGCAAGTGGATAGCAATAAGCGACTTGATGTTATAGTCTTTGATTTTATAGATGCTTGCTTTTTATTTATTTTTGAATTTATTTTAGATATTAAAATTTCGCATAATGGCTTGTTTGGCGTTTATCTATTTTGCTATTACGTAAGATTATTAATGAGGTGTGTTGTCGAGTGTCTATAATTCACAATCTGTCTATCCTAAGTATAATAAAAAAATAATAAAAAAGGGTTAAGTGTGCGCAATATTTTGTATAGTGTCTAGTGCGGAGCTTACAGACCAGCACTACGGGAACAGGTATTCCAAGCAAAGCTACTTTATGAATATCTTTTGTGGCAATGTCTTTTATCAACAGCTTTTATCATTCTGTAGCAGCGTGTGCTGTTTACACGTCTGAACTGAATTGTTATCGGCAGCGCTTTCTACAATTTCTCTAATGTCAAGGATGAGCGAGTGAAAGAATGTGTGACATAACTTAGTTTTACAGTACTTCTAGTTATATTATGTAATAATTAAAATGTATAAAAGCAATTACTTTGTATAATAAATCTGATTGATAAATGAACTACGATGTAGTTATTATTACATGGCGCAGTCGATAAACGTAAAATTATTGAATTTAAAGCAAAAAAAAAATGGGTGATAAAATAAAATCGTTGAATGAATTATCATGGGAAGGAGATCTTTCAGAAAACTGGAAATTTTTTAATCAGAAATTTAATATATATTTAAAAGCAACGAAAAGTGATAAAGAACCTGCTGATTTTCAAGCTGCATTGTTATTGAACTCTATTGGAGATCGAGCACTCAAAGTATACAATAATTTTACTTTTGAACCAAAAGAAGACAAGGAGAACGTGGAAGACGTAATAAAGAAATTTGAAGAGTATTTCAATCCTGAAAAAAATGTAACCTACGAAAGATATATGTTCTTCACAAGAAATCAAAATGAAAACGAATCCATTGAATCGTACGTGACTGAGTTGCGTGACCTATCTGCAAGCTGCGAATTTTCTACGCTATGCGATAGTCTTATAAAAGATAGAATTATACTGGGAATAAAAGATCGTGGATTGAAGGAGCTACTATTAAGGACAAAGGATCTAACGCTGTCCAAAGCAATCGAAACATGCAGAGCTGCCGAATGTACGAAGATGCAGATGAATAGACTCTACAATCAAGATAACAATGGCATCAGCTCACAGACAGTAGAAATCAACGCACTGGGACGTGGACAACCGTCAACATCACGGACCAACAGCGAAAACAGGACGTCGTTTCAAGAAAGAAGTGAATGCAAATCCTGTGGCTACAAACACAGAAAATATAGGTGCCCAGCGTATGGTAAGCAATGCTTAAAATGTAAAAAATATAATCACTATGCAAATAAATGTTTAAGTAGAAAAGTAGAGACAATAGAGAATTCAGAAATAGAAGAAAGCGTAGATAGATTAGATGAAATAATAATAGGTTCTGTAGAAAAAGATAGAAATTTAGAGGAAACCTGGAACATAATATTAAAGATAAGGAATACAGATGTAAAATTTAAAATTGACACGGGCGCGCAAGTAAATGTAATTCCTGAAAATATTTGGAAAAAATTAAATTATAACGAGAATAAATTATTTAAAAATGATCAAAAATTAATCAATTACAGTGGCGATTCGATACAAGTTATTGGTAAATGTCATTTAAATTGCTTATATAATAACTTGCGTAAAGACATTGAATTTTTTGTAGTCAAGTCACATTTACCGGCAATCTTAGGTTTAAAATCAAGCACTGATTTAAATTTAATTGAAAGAGTTTCGATTATAGATGAAAATAAAAGTATTTTAAAAAATTATGAGGATGTTTTTAAAGGAATAGGTTGTTTAAGTGGTGAATATAATATTGAAATAGATAAAACGGTTAAGCCTGTTGTAAATGCGCCACGTAGAATTCCTTTCACACTTCAAAATAAATTAAAAATAAAATTAGATATTTTAGAAAAGACAGGTATAGTTGAAAAAGTTACAGAGCACACTCCCTGGGTAAATTCAATTGTGATTGTTTCCAAACCTAATGGGGATATACGATTATGTATGGATCCGAAAGATCTAAATACAGCCATTAAAAGGCAACACTTTCAGATTCCGACTATTGAGAATATTTTAAGTAAATTAGATGGGGCAAAAATCTTTAGCACTTTGGACGCAACGAGTGGGTTTTGGCAGATTAAACTTTCTCCTGAAAGTTCAGAACTTTGTACATTTTCTACCCCTTTTGGTCGGTATAAATTTAAAAGATTACCTTACGGTATTTCCTCAGCTAGTGAAGTGTTTTATAAGAAAATGATAGAAAATTTTGATGATATAGAAGGAATACACATTTATATTGATGACATTATAGTTTTCGGGAAAAGTAAAGAAGAGCACGATCAGAGATTAAAGAAAGTATTGGAAAGATGTAGAAAAATAAATTTAAAATTAAATAAAGAGAAATGTAAGATAGGAGTAAATGAAATAAAATATATGGGACATTTAATATCTGATAAGGGCGTAAGACCCGATGAAGAAAAAGTTGAAGCGATAAAGAATATAGAAACCCCCAAGAATAGAAAAGATATTGAAAGATTTTTAGGTATGATAAACTATTTACATAGATTCATTCCAAATATGTCCGAATTAACCGCACCATTAAGAGTTTTGCTTAAAAAAGAAATTGATTGGGTGTGGGACGAAACACAAATTGATTCTTTTGAAAAATTAAAGTCATTACTAATAAATGAACCGATTTTACAATTTTACAATCAAAACAAACCGATAGTTTTATCATGCGATGCTTCTCAGAATGCAGTAGCTGCTGTTCTATTACAAAACGGCGCTCCAGTTGCATACGCATCAAAAGCTTTAACAGACACTCAAAAACAATATGCACAAATCGAAAAAGAAATGCTCGCGATAGTGTTTGCTTGTGAAAAATTTCACGAATATATATATGGTCGTAGTTTTATAGTGCACACAGACCATAAGCCTCTAGTTGCAATTAAAAAGAAACCGCTTGTATTATGTCCTGCTCGTTTACAACGAATGCTTATAAAATTACAAATGTATACCTTTGAATTAATGTATGTTCCTGGTTCAGAATTATATATAGCAGATACATTATCCAGAGCTCAAAATCAAAATAATAAGTTACAATTAAATTTAAACGAAAATGAAATTGAATCTCAATTATGCATGATAGTAAATAATCTCTCAATTACTGAAAATAAAATCTTAGATTTAAAAGCAGCAACACATGTTGATGTAGAATTATGTAATCTAAAAAAATTTATAAAAAACGGTTGGCCTAAACTAAAATGCGACATTCCGGAATCATTAAAAGTATATTGGTCTTTTAGAGATGAGTTGGTAATAGGTCAGGGACTAATTTTTAAAGGAAACAGAATTATAGTTCCGAAAGAATTAAGAAAAGAATTATTAAATAAATTACACTACAATCACCTTGGGATCGAGAAAACACAGATTAAAGCTAGGGAAATTTTATATTGGCCTGGGATCAGTAGAGATATAATTAATTTAATTTCAAATTGTGAACTATGTTTATCATTTCGCAAAATGAATCAGTCAGAACCTTTAATGCCGCATTCCATACCTAATATTCCATGGGAAAAATTAGCTGTTGATTTGTTCGAATTAAATAATAAAATTTTTGTATTACTTGTAGACTATTACTCAAAATATTTTGAAATTAAGCAATTAAATAATATGTCAAGTAAGTCGGTCATTGATACTTTAAAAAGTTTCTTTGCTCGTCATGGTATCCCTAAAAAATTAATATCAGATAATGCTACACAGTTTTCGTCCGAAGAATTTAAAACGTTTTCAAAAACATGGAATTTCGAACATATTACCTCTAGTCCGAACTATCCTAAATCGAATGGCATGATAGAACGCACAGTTCAAACAGTGAAATCAGTTATAAAGAAATCATTATGTAATAACACAGATATTTATTTAAATTTACTCGAACTTAGAAATACTCCAATTTCAAGTAAGATTGGTTCACCAGCTCAAATTTTGTTTGGTCGTCGATTAAGAGGATTATTGCCAATAGCTGATAGCTTGTTAAAACCAAAATTAATTGATCATTACTTTTTAAAAACCGAACTGAAAATAAGACAAAACAAACAAAAATATTATCACGACAAAACATCTAATAAATTAAGTTCATTATTGCCAGGTCAATCTGTTAAAATAAGACATCAAAATAAATGGTTGACAGGCGAGGTACTAGAAAAATGTGAAAATCAACCAAGATCATACCTAGTCAAAATATTTGAAACTGGTTCTGTTTTAAGAAGAAACAGATTTCACTTAATTCCGTTTGTAAAATACAATTATGACAATATTGAAAATAACACAAAAAATAAAAATGTGCAGCCAACTGAAAATATTCCTACAGGAAATAAAGTAACACGTTATGGTCGGGTTATTGTGCAACCCAATAGACTTCAGTATACAAAAAAAAAAAAAAAAAAAAAACAAAAATTAAAAATATTGATCTTGATTGATTTACCTATGTATAAATGTAAATAAAATTAATTTTAAGAAATATTTTGTTAAGCGCAAAGAATATAATTTTTATTTTTTTTTGACATAGGAGATGTGACATAACTTAGTTTTACAGTACTTCTAGTTATATTATGTAATAATTAAAATGTATAAAAGCAATTACTTTGTATAATAAATCTGATTGATAAATGAACTACGATGTAGTTATTATTACAGAATGTAAAAAATTAAACGAGCCAAAAAAACAAAACTTATTCTGAGAAATCATTTTTAGATGTTTTTCAACTAATGACAAGAAAAACTGATTCTGACGTTTAATTTAGAAGCTACGTGTTTCTATTTTTTCTTTAATTCATTAAACACACATAGCTTTCTTAAACTCATAGAAATACAAATTACAGAAAAAAAGGTGCATCTTTGCAAGAAATTACATTTTTGTTTTTTACATTTTGTCAATTGTTCTTAAAATAAATGTACAGTTTTTTTAAAGGTGGCTTAAATACATACAAATAAAACTAATTTCAGAGTAAAGTATTTTGTTTTTAATCCGCAACGGTCAGGATTATTTAGACCTACTTAGTTCAAATTCATATTTTCAATTTGTTATTTTCATAATAAATTAATAATTCAGTTCATATACATTTACATATTTAAACTTAGAAATTGGGGGCTTATAATAGAGATCCCATATAAACAAGGGCATCGATACACGCTCGGCTATTCTAAAAGTCTTCTTTAGCTCCAACCCCTATTAAGGAGTAACATACGTACAAATACATTGCATGTAGCAGGTATTTGAAACGTGCTTTGAAGACGTTTTATTTTCTGTGTACAAAGGTTTTTTTTTTGTTTTATTGTGGTTTGTCCTGTTTTATTGGAAACGGCAGCTGTTTTTGCACAAGTTGGTACAAATACCAGCCGTCTGATATGTCATTAATAATTTTAAAAATCAGTCATCGACCTCTAAATTGCATGCAAATATTTTAAGAATTATCCGAGTCTGCAAAATAATCAAAAACTTAATTAACCTAAAATTCTGTACTATTATTATAATTATATGTTTTTTTATAGATTTTATTCACAGCTTAGTCGATTTTTCCAGAGTGTAGTATATATAAATATAGTGGAACCTCTGTAAATCGAACTTTAAGGAAGACGCCAAAAAATTAGAGTTTTCGAGTTATGAAGAATTTCGACTTAGGCGGATTTTGTAAGGAAATATTCGCCTTATAGAAGTTGATTCATTCTAATTAATTTTGAGTTGCTATGTTCGAGATACAGAGGCCCAATTTATTTTGTCAAATTATGGAGGGAAAATATGTACCGAAATGACTTGTGGGGACTCACTGATTATTTCGACCTATCTAGGGTCGAGATTTCGAGTAATGGAGGTTTTGGGGCTTGAAGGGAAGGGAACAAAACATTTTTTCCGGTTTCGGAGGTTTTCGACTTATCAAGGTTTGACTTAAAGAAGATCTACTGTACTTAAAAAAAATATTGTATTTCTTTGGACTTTAATACGCAAAATAAAAACTGCATAAAGTCTAAACATTATCCTAGGCATAAAACATGCCCACCGGAAGCAAAGTTCTGTTGTTCTATCCTGCTGATCATCTGTCACTATGCATTACCTGTTTAAAACAATGTGTTGTAGCAAAATTCTTTTAAAAATGACTTAAAATTTTAACAGAAACGCCGCAACTGTTCAGTAAATAATTTATTTTCAGATATGTTGCATCAACAAGCTGTAGAGTCGACAACTTTATTTCTATATTGATACGGCGCCATCTCTCAATTTATGTAGATGTCCTTGTTTATGTGAGTGTATTTATATATGTATGTGTAATGTACCCCGTACGTACAACTCTATACGAAAGCTGTTCGCGATTTTTAGACGTCAAACAGCGTTGCTGAAAAAGCTATTTGCCCAATAAAATAAACGTAATGTAATCTCTAAGGCACAATAGATGGCCAGGCAAAAATCGGACCTATAGATGGAAGGGTCATTATAATTCCTTTTATTATTGTAGTTTGTTTGTACCCGACTTTAGGGCGAAGCTAAAAGAAAGGGTTATGAGTTTAGCAGTCTATGTATGTATGTTTGTATTTACGGATGTGCCACCGTAGCGCCTAAACTATTCATCCGATTTTGATAAATAAAGTGTCAATCGATTCGTTATTTATGGCCCGGGTAACATAGACTACGTTTATTTTTGAATTTTGGTCCCAGGGGTGAGCAAATTGAAAACAAATAAAAATTAAATAGGTTCAAAAAAAATAATTTAAATAAAAAATAATTTCAAAAACTATAACCCGACTGCTGAAAAGTATGAAATCAGAAAATATTCTCATCTGAGGATAGCCGTGGTCGTATGCCATCTCATATATATGAGGCCCTTCTGGATGTATAGCGTGATACACTTTGCCCTAGAGCTTATGATCGCTTACTACTGTTAAAATGTAACATTTTGTCAGGGTAGGTGGCATATGACTACGGCTATCCTCAGATGAGAATATTTTCTTGTTTCATACTTTTCAGTAGTCGGGTTTTAGTTTTTAAACTTATTTTTATATTATGGGTAGCGCTGCTCAGGCAAAGTTTTGCTGTGATACCCGTGCACCTATACACAACATTTTTACATGTATGTATCTTTATATCTGTATCTTTTCACAAAACTTGATGAACGTCTGATTAGTACTCTTCAATAAATAAAATTATATTCACATAAATTCACATTTGGCAAACATTTTTCAGTCTATCTCTATAGTATACGTACCGAAGCATTTTTTCTCAGCTATGTTCTACAAAGCTATCTCCAGTAAATAGGCCAGTATTTGATCGCAATTTTTAAATATGACACTATTTAAATTTTTTATACCCTGAAAAATTTCCGAGCATCGATTTTCAAGATTGTACAAGTGGCGAAGAGCTTTGCCACAAACTTTGCACCGACCCTCGTAAAGTTCAGCTTCCATTCACTTTTACGTCTGGCTAGTCGACAAAGTAGAGCCCAGCTTTACCTTCAGCATTCCGTTAGACGAGCACTCAATCTAACCCTACCAATATTGGCTATTAAACGCCATATAAGTCTATTTTATCAGTACACTGCGCATATCGGCTACGGAACACATAGGTGAATGTACTTATATTATAATATACTGAGTGTTCAATAAGAATATGAGTTTATTGTTATTCCGGCATTAAGATAATAACTAACTTTATTTTATTCGTATTAAATGGTGAACCTAATGATCATAAAAACTATAGACCTATATCTGTGCTCTCAGTTTTTTCTAAAATCTTTGAAAATGCAATGTGTAGTAGATTAATTTCATTTTTAAGTGACTTTAATATCTTAAACAAATGTCAGCATGGCTTTGTAGCAAACAAATCTACAGAAACTGCAATTGTCGATTTTATTGAATTTATTTTAAGTGCATTAAATGAAGGTAATTTTGTCTCGAGTGTCCTCTTGGATTTCACCAAAGCATTTGATTTGGTCGATCATGAAATACTTTTAGAAAAACTTGACAAGGTGGGCATTAGGAGCAACGCATTACTATGGCTGAAATCTTTTTTGTCTTTTCGTACGCAACGTGTTTATGTAGATGGGAAAGCGTCTTCGGAATTGTCTATCAAAAAGGGAGTACCGCAAGGTTCTACTTTAGGTCCGCTTTTATTCTTGATATTCTCGAACGATTTACCATCTGATGTCTGCAGCGGCGTTAAAGTAGTCATGTATGCAGATGACACCTCTTTACTTACCAAGCATACGAACACAACTGAATTGGAAATTAACTCCAATATTATGGCTAACTCGATATTCGATTGGACCGTACTCAACAAGTTACAGTTGAATTTAAACAAAACGGTATCAATGATGTTCTGCACGAAGCAAGCCAGAGTTACCACTGAACCAGCAGTTGTTATTAACGACCACCTCATCGATAACACTGACTCATTCCGATTTCTTGGTGTAACCATTAATTCGAACCTTGACTGGATTAAGCATATCAACGAGTGCTGCACAAAAATATCAAAAGCTATCTTTCTTCTCCGTAGACTTTCGTCCATAGTCGACAGACAAACACTTTTAATATATTATTTTGCTTCCATTTATTCACATATTAATTATGGAATAATTGTGTGGGGCAACTCTCCATATTCAGAACGAATTTTTATTCTGCAGAAGAAGGCCTTAAGGATCATTTTTAAAATTAAGTCGCGTGATACCTGCCGAAATATTTTCATTAATCAACAGCTATTGACAGTTCCATCTGTGTACATTTATAAATCCGCCATATATGTTTGGAACAATTATAACAGTTTTGTTACGCTTGGTCATCAATACAATACAAGAAATAGGGACAATTTGACCAGCATCAGACCTAATTTATCATTATATCAAAAAAGTCCATTATACTGCAGTACTAAAATATACAATCTTCTCCCCGAAGAAATAAAAAATGTAAATAATTGTCGACAGTTTAAGAAAAGACTTAAGGCCTTCTTAGCTGCTAAATGTTTTTATAATATTAATGAATTTTTTAACTTGTAACTAATATGTATTTTGACTTCTCCTATACAATTTTTTTTTTGTCTTTGGAGCAATAAAGAATTATTATTATTATTATTATTATTACTACTCTTGTTAATAAAGGCCGATGTTTAATTTGTTGAAATTAACAGCATGTAAAACGACCCATAATACACTAGTGCTGTAATGAAAAACAAAAGTTGGCGACCTAACCAGTAACAGTAACAATTAGACGATAAACATTTTTATAGTGGGTATCTTTAAAAAAAATGCAGCATGTCTTTCGATCGTGTGACTATAAAACTCGCTGATGATCGTTTTTACATAATGTTGCAGCTCGTCGATAAGGTACTTAATTACGTCCTAGATACATAATCCACTATTAAATATGTAGATATTTTTAAGTGTAGCAGGGCTAAGTATCTCGGCTATGGATAATCTTTGCCACTAACAATATACTGTTTACATGTTTTACTTCAACCGTAGAGGCTGCACTCAAACTTTTTTTATGGATAGTTTTTATAGTGCATTCAGTATAAGACTGAGTCAGTAAGACTTCGCACAGCAATCATTTTAAAACGCTGTTTAGAACTCCATAAATTATATGTGTTCCTCCATCGTACTTCTATGGTTACATTAAATGAAATGGAGTTGTGTTTTATTTGATTTTCGAGTTTTATTACTTACTTTTTGAGTATATATAAATTCAAACGCTGCAGTAAAGGCTTCACATAATAATACGGTGTATGTAAATGATAAAGGTTTGTTTAGAATGGGCTTCGTTTGTAATCGGTTGTATTTCACCTTCTCATCGTTGTAATCTTTCATTTTGTTGATTGCATCAATGGTAAATTTAATAAATATTACATAAACATATTAGAAAATGTAAAAAAAGTATACTTTTCAATTTCAATCCCATATAGGTTCTTTTATTCTTAGGTTTGTATATTTAAAATAATTAAATATGATTTGTTTCTGCGATGAAGATTTCCATTTAGCTAAAAGCTATGACATTCTTAAAAAACAAGCTTTTTCAGCTGAAAATCGTATCACAAACCGAGAATAATTCTGTAGTGAATTGAGATGGTTGTTGTTTAGTTAGTGTGCTTTGTATACAGTGAAATTTTGAAATAGTCCGAAAGCAAACATTCTGAATAACATTCTCGTAATAGAAAACCATTTTAATAATATACGGAATACAAGAGCGTGTGAAGTCTGATGACCGCGAATACGTCACAAAAAGCTTTATAATGAAGTTAAAACACGTTTATCGAATGTTGACAAGCGTCGTGTATGGATTTAGTAAATTATTAGCTGTTGAATATTTTTAAAGAAAAACTTCCCGGGCCAAATAATGGAGCTATGACGATTAATTAAATGGTAATATAAACATGAAACTAATGAGCTATGAAGTAAATATTTTCTAGCGAATGCAAGTTGAACTGAACGCAATGCTGTTTTCGTAAATAGGTACTTTACATTTTTGTCTTGGAATTTTAATTAAAATTAATTTGAGGTATGTTTCATTTGCACGGAACACTAAAAACGGTATTTTTTCGTGTAGATTATTCATTTATTTTTCTACGAATACAGTCTAATGTTCTACATAGCTAATTAAAGATTTTTGTAAAAAAAGTACTTATATGTGGTCACAATCTAACGTCATTGTCAAACCAAATTTCTGACAATGTTTCCTGCAACCCATGAGTACTACCTATTAGTCAGCTTATGGAAAATTATCTCCTGTTTATTCTTTCCGCATCTATTATTCTTCATTTTTTCTTCTTCAAATAAACAGATATTGTAAAAATATATAGAAATGTATTGTGGTTCAAGTAGAAGGAAAAGATATGAAAACAAAAAATAATAAAATATTTAATACGTTTTCCCTTTTGTGTAAAGACTAATTAATAAGGAAACAGTTATCGAATTGTATTTAAATTATTGTTAATAAATGTTAAAAAGTTCATCAGTTATCATTATTAACAAAAAATGCAGTCGGAATAAACAGCACTTTTTCTTGGAGGCTCTCAGTTTTTGTTGTTATCCTGTTGCATTTCCAGAATCAAAATTCGGTATATTGTCTCTACTATATGCGTATCAGATCGCCCCTAAAGAGCCTCATTCCGCCCCTTAAATCGTGTCTAAAAGGGCGAGTCGGTGTCGGTCAAACAAAGTGACTTCATTATAATGGACATTCCCTTTTTCTCTCTGCGGTATTGAAAATTCTGCTTCATTTTCTTTTCATTTTATTTTGATGATGTTCTCTAAAAGTAATATGTTATAATACCTTTAGGCTGGAAAAGAGTATTAATAATGTCATTTCTTAAAAGGGTAAAGTCAGAATTTTGTTAAAGGATAGTGGGCATTTAGATTAACCTTTTTGATTGATATTTAAAAACAAAAAATGGCTTAGCAAAAATATATATAGAAGTAAAAGACATTATCTATACCTACTATCTATGCTAATATACGAGTATAAAGCTGAATAGTTTGTTTGTTTTTTTGTTCGGGTTCGAATTGAAAATTTTGTTTTTGTTGGATAGCCCATTTATCGAAGAAAGCTATAGGCTATATAATATCACGCTACGACCAATAGGAGCGGAGCATCAATGAAAAATGTTGCAAAATGTAACTCAAAATTTGTCCGTCCGACAAAAACTTTGGAACGGTAACACCGATCATCATGAAATTCGGACACAACATTCATCTCGGTAAACTAAGATGAATGTGCGTCCCTCCCCCCATTCGTTCTTTTGCATCCGGGTGAAACCGGGCGGGACCGCTAGTAATATTATAAAGAGAGAGTATGAATTTTGTGATATGCAAGAGTAATCTCCATAACTACTCATCCGATTTCAAAAATTTTTCCACCAGTAGTTAGAGTGGACCTTGAGGATGAACATAGGCTTCTATATTATCGCGTTAAAATAAAATCGCTTTTCATAGAAACCAATTTTGCAACGTAAGTCGACTAAAAACGGTGTAAATCTACAAATTCGTGCAAAGCCGAACCGGACGACTATTGTTATGATATAAAACAACTAAGAATACTAGTTTGTTAATACTTACCAAATTAAGGAGTTATAAATATTCTTAGAAAGCTTCAAACAGATTTTTTTTTTGAAAACAGTATATTTATTCAGATATTCCGTCTGTGATGTGGTTTCAACCTGTGAAATGTTGGAATAGATTCATATTACGATAGTTCACGTATAAAACAGAATCGTATTCAATAACCGTAACGCAATTACAGTGCTTCAACACAATTTTATTAGATTTCGGTAAACAATTTCCGTTCAACATCGAAAATACATTACAGGTTTTAATTAATTTACAATTTTCTACTACAAATACATAAACACGTGTGTCACATTTTACAGTCATACACAAACACACCCTACATACTGTGTGTCCTCGAGAAAGTGCAGCATAGCTGTCCTTATTGTCAAATGTTTAGAAATTTTTTTTTAAGTAAAACTTCTTAACGCACGCTAGACTTGTGGAGTAAGCTGGTGAATGCATGACGAGAGCTTTACGGAAGTGTGATCGGGCGAGGCGAACGGAAGTTGAGAGGGAGATATAAGTTAGTGAAGATAGAAAGAGGATGGCAAATACTTCACTGGCTAGTGGCGCCATCAGGTGGCCGAAAATATAACAATAGAATGACACATACTATACTTGCCAGTGGCGCTATCGGGTGACAGAAAAAAGTTTTGTAAACCTACCTAACTTGCAGAGCTAAATAATATTTCATAAAGATTTACGCTTAAAATCCAACGAGAGCTAAGTAATTGCAATGTATTACTTTTGTTTTCATTATCTTTATTGTTTATATTTCTTTCTTCTTACATTAGACTGTTCATTTCGTTCTTGAACAATTTTATAAATATATATTTTGTTCAATACATTAAATATTCTACGTTTAAAGTGAATAAAATTGTAAATTCATTTTAAAGTTCATATTTTGTTAATTTTCGGGTGAATAATAAAAAATTATGGCAGGAAGAAGTTTTACTTCAGTCGTGTGGTCTAAAGCACACTCGTTTTTATATATATATATATAATATGTATATATAACTATGTGTTGTTTAAAATATTATATATACTGACTTCTCCTGTGCAATTTTTGTCTTTTGGAGCAATAAAGAATTATTATTATTATTTTTTTTTTTGTAGCGTTTAAGTACATAAGTGATAGGCAATTATAGACAACCTAGCAATTCCTGAAGTCGTTTACCTTATATTAATTAGTCGTCCTGCCAAAGCATGCGTTTTACATCGTTGAACAAATATGGACAAATCAAACACTTGAAGGAAGAATTTAAGTAATTAAAATACATGTGATATGGCATGCTACGCTTTACTATTGGACATGTCACGAAGCGACGCGGTGTATAGGCGAATTTTGTATTTAAACGTATCATGTTACGTTTAAACAAATGCGTATAATTGGGTGAGATTCATATGGGGGGGTGGTGAACTACCTAAACGCGCACAGCTGCTTCAATTTATAGGGATGGGGTGACTGTTTCTTGTAAATGTGTACATTTTAAATTTCATTTCTAACCGTCTTCAAGAAACAAAAAAGATTATTCAACTCATGTATTTATTTTTTATGTTTGTTTAGTCATAACTTATAATTTTTCTATGGGTTTGAAAAATTTCGTCGCCGATTGGTACTATATATTTTTTTTAAATCGGGTCAGTTGTTTTCAACTGACTTTAAAAAAGAATTTTTTTCATGTGACCTCATATTTCCAGCATTTGTGAACCGATTTTTAGTTTTTCTGTCAGGGTGGTCTCACATAAGTATTACCTATACCTTAAATCGACTCTGAAGTTTTTTTTTGATTAAAATATTAAGGAAGAATATAATAATAACGCGCAACCTACATATTGCAAAGTCACTGAAATGTATAAAAAAATTAATTGAATCTCCTTTATAAAAGCCACTAAAAGCGTACACAAAACGTAAATACAATGTATTTTGTGTTGTTTTGAATGCGATTCTATAAAATGTAAGTAACTATCGTTCAAAATGCCGCAACAGCTCATGGAATCATTCAAGTCTTACGTAATTATCGAGTGGCAAGTTATTGACGTGATATTTAAATTTTAGTTTTGAAATAGAATTTAATCGAATAAGTGAACATTTCAAATCGGCAACTGGCCAAAACCAGGAGCCAGGCCATTAACGAGTATTAAAAAAAAACCATTTCAAATCGTTTATTAACGTCTGAGTAGAACTCTTCAAAAAATAAATTGGTCAATGATTTTATTTATTTGAAGTGAACATTTTAGTTTAGCTAATACATTTTTTTTAACTTGTATACCCGCTTGTTTAGATTTTAGTTTGAATTAAAAGTGAGGAATAACACGTGATTATTGTTACTAAAAAAGTATAATAATTAATGAATGGTGAGTATCTACCTACAGCATACTTTTTATGCAATATACATCTATAGCGAATCACTGACTCGCTAGCTCTGAGATTATGAGATATAAGAATAGACATAGAGCTGTCTTATGTAATTCGCTATTTTGATATTCGGGCATCATGGCGCGCAGGGCAAGAATATCAAACTTTCGGCCCTTGTGGTGTATTTTAAAATTGTCTTCCTTAAATATTCGATGTCAAATAATAACATAGATTAACTGATAGTACATCCCTGCAATGACATCGTAGCGCTAAACGTATAAATTCAGTGAAGTAAACGACGATGCTACGTTTGAGTTGGTATTGTACATAGTTTTTAGCAATTGGATCGGAGACATTCTATGTGCCGCGCTAATATAAAGTGGACCGATTCATGCCGTATGCATTACATACGATGGCAAAGCAACCAAGTTTCCAGGGATATTTGTTTTTGCATATTTAGTGGTTTTCAATTACTGTCTAAATATCTCACAATAAACGTCAACCATGTGGCACACTTCATTACGCTTCATTGTGTACTCTGGCACACTATCTTTGTCGAGCGATGTTCACAATTAAATCACAGTGCAAAACATACTCCGATTGGCTCAGTCGGTTAGAGCGTCGGGTTAATTGCACGAAGGTTCGATCTCTCCCCATGGGAAATATCATATTTTTCTTTTTTTTAACCAATTATGAACCGATTAAAAAAAAAATTGACGTCATTTTCTTCAGAATTTTCACGGATTGGTCCCATGTAGTGTTTCTTAAAATCAGTTCAGGCGTTTTTAATTTAGTTCAAGAAAGATTTTTTATATGTATACCTACCTCATATCTTCACCATTTGTAAACCGATTTTAAAAATCCTTTTTTTATTTAAAAGAGAATACCTTCTCAGGATGATCCCATAAAAACTTGAATTAAATCCGTTGAGTAGTTTCTTTTTATATATTTCTACTTTTAAGTTCAGTAATCAAACATCCCTACAAAGTCGGTTAATATTTAATAACGTGCAAACAACGTATAGCAAAATCTTTTAAAAAGTAAAAAAAAAACTCCTTTAAAAAAAGAGAAAATTATAATACAATAGGTCCGTGTCACTTTAATAAACGTAAATATCTATATAAAATTTTCTTTTTAGTTTTTACGATGTATTTTTGTTTTTAGTTGTGTAAGAAGTATTCACTTCACGGGGGTGTTTGCAACACTAAAATGCCTATATATGTGCATTTTAGTGTTGCAAATAAATATTATAAAAAAAACAATAAATAAAAAATCCTTCTCAAATAAACACACTTGAGTTTAGCAGTGGCTGAATTACCTGATAGGTAGATATGTTTCCTCGTTTTTTTAAATTTTTAACCTTCGGCTTCTGCTTTGAGTGAGAAATAATTTGACGCTCTGCTAAAAATCGCGATCCGTTCAAAATCTCCCATGAGATTGCAAAATTTTCAGCCGCTCTATAAAAAGGGTATACCGAATAAACAATATTAATTTGTAGAGCGGGAAATTTCGCATATGCAAATAGAGTCATCAGATGCGTCGGAGATATGAGTCTGTCGTAATATTCATGGCGTGGCACGTGTGTGTGTGTGTGTGTGTGTGTAGGGTTGTATTTTATTGTATTCACACACAACATTTGTGTGCACATGTGTTACGTAGAAAAACAAATTTTGAAAAAAAATAATTGAAAAGATTGGTATTTTTTATATAGAGACTTATAGCTTTACTCCCGTTTTGTATTTATCCTATCGCTTTGTGAATTTTGACGCAAAACCATGTTTAATAGTTATCATTAAACATATTATAAAACTACTTTTTTTTCATGTTTTATCGAAATGTTTAAATATTCAATTTCGTGTTTCGTAGAGATTTTTTTTTATATTTAGCCTGAAGAATTTCCAAGATCATGCTTTATAGAAACGTGAAAAATAAACTGAAATCGGTTTGCCGGTGAACATATCAAGGAATCCCCTAAACAAGGGCGTAGATATGGGGGGTAAAGGGGGTAACTACTCTCCCTAGGACAAATAAAACTGAAAATATTACGAATACATAACTAAAAAATAAAATTTCTAAATATATCTTCAAAAAAAAAATTGTAAAATTTGTAGCTTGACACCTTCCTTCGTGAGTATTTTTGTGTTAATAAAACTATAAAAAAATGTTTTTTTTCTTTATGTACTTTGATGACAATACGTAAAAATGAGCACGGCAACGCCATCTCTCGGTATAAAAATGAAAAGTCCAAATGTAGGTATTTGTATTCCTGTAAGACTTTTGAGTAGATCGTCTGTTTCACGAATTCGACGATCTACCAATTGCCTTGTTGTTGATCGTGATTATAGATATATATAGAATCATGAACATGTATTTTCCATTTACTAGTTGCCATCACTGGGACAAATACACATACAGTTGCACAGATATAACCCACCACAATTGTACAACTGTCGTATATATAAGATGTCAAATGCAGTTGTTTGCAGGACAGACGTCTCTCTCGATGACAACTGACTCTCGACACTTGTATACATGCCGAATGCTGTGTACCGACTCTGTCATGGAAGGACTCACAATGAGTTGACTATTAAAAAATTAGATTCAACATTTAGATGAGAGTCTAGCAGCAACAGTGGCGTAAGACCGCTGCAGGGTGATTTAGTTGCTAGATTGGTTGCTCGACTTAGTTACCAGTACAGTGACTTGATAAAGTCACTGTAGTTACCAGTACGGATATACCCGACCGCTTCTCTGGATGTAACAATACTTCTATATTTGAATCAGATTTTGTTTGACAATTTCATCGATTTTAATTTTTTTTTTGCTTGAAACCCTAATTATTTTTCTAATATAAAAGTAGCTTAAGTTACTCCTTATAACATCAGCTATCTGCTAGGGAAAATCCCATCAAAATCGGTCCAGACGGACAAAAAAATTAAAATTGTTTTTTTGTTGTAAGTACAATGCATTTAGTAAAAAGCTGTTATTTTGACATTACAGACACTTCAATTTTATTTATAGTACGCGCCACGGATCTAAAAGGTTCGGAAGTTAGTCACAAACAGCGTCGCAAAGGCATATTTTAGAGCCGTTGATACTCCCACCACCTCCCAGCTACCTGCACGGAACGTGCGCTCGTCGGTGATTGGCCGTGATCGCTCGTTGCCTTTGTCACTTGTCGCTTTCCTGCTTTAAAGTACAGTCGAGTACGCTTTTGTCAAGCTGTTATTGCTATGTTAGTTGTGTTGAGTTGCGAGTTTGTAGTTTATCAACAGACTCTACAAGCGCAAGCCTGCATTCGCATCTAACTTCTGAGCCTTTTAGATTCGTGGCGCGTACTATATTTGTATAGATAATATATAAATATTTCCAGCGAGTTACTTTATCCAATATTAAATATAGGCAGGTAATTAAGTTGTTCCTATCGCGAATGTAATTTTTTTACTTATGCAGTGTGTAGTGTAAAATGCACAGTCTCTTTTTTTAAGATACTCTTTTTCTTTTTATTGAAATTATAATATTTGTAATATGATTTTGCTAGTTCAGTGTAGAGCCTCTATATATGTAGTAACGATATACGTGAATATGCATAATAATGTACAATACGACAACCAGAATATCAAACTATGAACCTGAAATTAACACTGCACTTCTGTTAAGACCTAGACAAGCTACTGCTTATATATAGTTTCTGCAGCTCTACCTTGAACGGTATTGTTTCTGTCATTTTTAAAGATCTGTCCAACGGTTCCCCCATACAATGGGGTGGGCGAAAATACAAATTTTCCTCACTCAGTTCTATCCATGGAAAAGATGCCCCAAAATTATTTTTTCTTTTTGTAATTAGTTTACACAACTGTATGAATGTTCACATAACACACATGCCTGTAAAATTTATCCGCATCACTACGGATGAACAGACAGACAAACGGACGGACATGGCAAAATTTTAAGGGTTCCGTTTATTGCCATTTGTCTATACGTAACCCTAAAAATCGCGTTTTATTAAGAAAACATTTTGTCAAAGTTTATTTTGTTAAATATCGATTGGATTACTTTAGCGGTAAAAGTGGCTGAATTACTTAGATTGTCTGCCAAACTGACAAAAAGTTACGCCAGAAAACGATGTTAGAAAGTTAAATTAAATAATAGAGTTTCTGAAAACACTTTAGTTCGTGAGATACATCAGTTACAAACTTTATTTTGTAACAAGAGAAAATGTTACTAAACAAATTACATGCTATCTCTATCTATAAAATGTGTTGACTTTATTATTTTTGGCATCAACCTTTTTTATGACTTATGTAATTAACAAAAACGTACTATTTTAAGGACGTTCATTCGTGAGGCTTGATAAACAAAATTTATTTTTGATAATTGTCAAGTTGAACTACATAGTTATCCTCCCTCAAAATTTTAAAACCCTTCATCGATTATTTCAAAAAGTAATTAACGATTAAAAATGAACAGCCGACAGCTGAGAAAGACGCTATTGCCAATTAATTTAATAAACAAATTAAAATTATTTCAAATCAATTACTAATGTACATTTACTGATATTTACTGGATAGGTCTACCGATTATTAAAGTTACTTCAGTATGCGTGATTGACGGGGTACAAATATTGTGCAACATATTCATATCAATAGATGTAATATTCATGTTTGTACGAACATTATGTAGGCGGCACCTATGTATACATTGCATGTATAATACAATTGATCTCTAATACACGGACTGTGAATAACAATCCACTGTGAAACTTAAATGTGAATCAATTTCAATCTTCTTCGCTTCAATACGACGCAGCAGCCTACATATTGTCCTGGAGAACATTGTTGGGAGGTTGGAAATGACTCACACTTAACTTACTACTTTAAGAGAAAGCTGTTAGGGCTTTGAAACCGGGTGGCATTTTT
Organism: Xanthostigma xanthostigma; assembly: GCA_963575645.1. NCBI lineage: Eukaryota > Metazoa > Arthropoda > Insecta > Raphidioptera > Raphidiidae > Xanthostigma > Xanthostigma xanthostigma. The sequence continues at coordinate 1,591,740 of OY754470.1, read as the reverse complement.
TAAATTTGTGTAGCAGCGAACTGATTCGAAACGTACAAAACATTAAAATTGACTAAAATTGTAACTAATTCAACGCCAAATAGAACCGGGACTTGGGAGCGGATTGTTGGCAAAATAGTGTCGCCCAAAAAAACCCTCTACGCTTGAGACATCGTATAAGGATTATCCACAATCCATATAATTATGGATCAGTGGTATAATACAAGTTTACAATATATACGCATATTGTGTGTATGCGTATACTATTCATCATTATATGCCTTTGGATTGACGTTTGGTTAATTTATAGTTACAGAATTGTAACTGTCAGAATAGTTAATACGACACATTTGTTTGTCCCGGATCCCGGAACATATTATACTGTTATTGTGAACCACAGGCATACATACACTATATTATTTTATACTAGCTTTTGCCTGAGGCTCGATTACTTGCATGAACGTGGATTTTATCCGCAAATTATGTTTTAGCAGAAACAGCGTAGCCGGGTAAATAGTACTTGTACTTTAAGTTGGAGTATATGATCTATAGCCGTTTTCGAAAATGTCCGTACAGACAGACAAGCATTTTGGAAATTCGTTTTCTCCTCTAGATATAACAATTACCAGAAAATGTATGCAAGAAAATAATTTTTAAGACATGTTCCGTAATTTTTTTTCGCACTGAACTGAAATGAGAAAAAAACAAGCACAGCAGTTATTAATTTTTAACGTTCCAACACCAAAGTGGGGTCAAAATTCACATTTTAAAATTTCGAACTATTTTTTCGTGTTGAGGTCCCCTGAATGCAAAAAAAGTCTGTGCGTCTGTTTGTTTGTTTTCTGTGAGCACGTTACAGGTCAAACGGATGAGCAAACAGAAACCAAATTTTGGGAGAATGTTTGATATGCAAATATGAAGAGCCCTATTGTTTTTGTAGGAAATCGGCCACTGCGCCCAGAAGAGATATATGCTATAATGTTGTTTTTTTATATAACGGTTTATTATTCTATTTATTTTTACAATAGAGCTTTGTAAAAAAATGTTCTTCTAAACTTTATAAGTTCGGAAATATTTTGAAAATAAAAACCGCTGCTCTTTTATTCTTTGTTGTCAGAAATAAATTAGTTAAGCATGCTTTGGTTAGTTTTTACATGACGTGAAATATATTATGTAGGTAACCATGGAAACGAATAGCAAATATTTATACTAGCCGCTACCCGCATCACCGATAACAGAAATTTTCTTTTCTTTATTATACTATTTCAAATGTCAATATTTTCGAAGTTGGAATGGTGCCGTCACACAATTGGCTGGAAGATGATCTAAGGAATACACCCCTGATGTTTGGCAGAGTCCACTCGGGATACTTTGTATATTTTTAAATTATAAATTGTTTCCTACAGACATCCATTAATGATATCAAGGCATCTCTGACTGTATTACTGTATAATTTGGGGCCTGTACTGCTGTCGTAATTTAAGTAATTGCTGTTAATTAAAAGTGTTGACGTCTTTTACCAGCCAATGCAAACGTTATTTATTTAAGTAGGAAAACTTTTGAGAATATTGATTCGGTAAAGTCTGGCTGTGCTCTTTCAGAATAAAATAAACATTTGCCTTTACATGATAATTAAATCATGAAGTAATTCAAAAGAAAGCGCATTTTATAACATACAAGAAAATAAACACATTTTTTGCCCACCAAAACATCTTTTTAAATAAAATAAAAATACGTATCGATTTATTCTATAAAAAACCATTTGAAATTTTATTTATTATAAGTTTTAATACACAACATAAAATCTAACAGTAAATTTCGTGGTTTTTAGCTTTAGGAAGGCTGGTCAATTAGTAAGCTATCGGTTCATGGAAAAATTTAGGCCAAAAAGTGAAAATATTTTTTTTTTATTTTTAACTCTCAAAATTCAGATTTTTGTAAAAAGAAAAACGAAGTAGATTTTCTAGAAAATGTCGCATTTCCGACCCCCAAATGAGAGTTGTTAAATCATTCCAAATTAGTCATAGTTTCTTCTCCCGAGAGTCGTCACCTGTATTGTCGGCAGGGTATGGCATTGCGATCCGAGTTTTTTATACGAGTCGTTTCTAAAATATTTCACAAAGCTCGTCAGGAAATTGTCTTGTTATACAGAATCAAACCGATCGTTCGTGCACGAATGATAACTTCATTTAAATTCATATTGGAAGATGTTAGCGTGTGATAACTGCAAATGCACGTATCGTCTATTCCTGTAGGATCAAATAAAGCTTGTTGTAGTCGATATCCTGTCAGTCAATAAGCAATAACAACGGTTATCCTACTAAATAGTGGTGGGTCGTTGACGATTTTAAGTCAACGAAATGAAACCGTCGACTGTGCAACGTTAACTATACTAATATATAAAGCTGAAGAGTTTGTTTGTTTGTTTGGTTGAACGCGCTAATCTCAGGAACTACTGGTTCGAATTGAAAAAAAAAAATGGTTGGATAGCTCATTTATCGAGGAAGACTATAGGCTCTATAATATCACGCTACGACCAATAGGAGCGGAGCATAAATGAAAAATGTTGCAAAATGTAACTCAAAATTTTCCGTCCGACAAAAACTTTTGAACGGTAACTCCGATCATCATGAAAATTGGACACAACATTCATCTCGACGGAATCGTTGCAAAAAACCGTTTGTATTTCGTTGCTGTGTCGTTCTCTATCTCTGACATTTAATTTATACCTTGAAAATCGAATTTTCCCCGGAAAATTGTACTCAGGATTTGAACATCCCGAATTCTGAAAAATTCTCAAAAAATGTGCCTACATTGAATTCCCGGGAAAGTAATCTTTTCTTCCGTCTTATCTCTTCCCGGGAAACGAAGGCTAGTAACAGGCGAGCTGTGGGTACATATAAGCTCTGTTCCAACCTCTCTGCAAACGGTAACAGAATCGTCACAGTCATGCGCAGTAACTTAAACGAAACTGTTTGTATCGGGTTTGAAAGGTATACGTAGGACTGTGACGACTCTGTTACCGTTCGTAGAGAGTTTCGAACAGGGGTTTAAACAACGGTTCTTCTACGATCTCAACGAGTAACTATTGAGTAACGATTCACTGTTGGTTCTGTATTAATATTCTTTTGTTTTTTGCTTAGTGAGGCAGCAAGTATTGGGAACGCTGCCTAAGAAATTGTTTTATTTTTTTGTACATAGTATTATGTATAATTTTTCTAATAAATTTTATCTTATCTTATCGATTCCAGTCTTCAGAATCAGGTACTCGTCGTCATCTCAAATATACAACGTACCTTATATAGGAGGGTCGATAATTGCTCGGTACCGCCAACATCCTACATTCACGACAGAGAATAGGGTTTGATTGAATCGAATTGTGAACATTTCCGCACGTTGTGGCCCATTGTGACTAATGCACGATGCACGATGGAAGACGTAGAACTCTTCTTTACACCGCATAGGTATGTCAAGATCTAGTTACGATAAGTTCCACTGATACTAGAGTCACTTTATTCGAAACGAAGCAACACCGTTCAAACAAGAGTTCAGGTGGTGTTGCACAAACTCTTTATCCTAAACTAGTGGCCCGGTTTGGCTTCGTGCGATTTTTAGATTGCCAGTTTTTTTGACGTGATAACGTCTTATAAATTGATGAATCACCAATCTTATAAATTGATAAAACACCGGCTGCATGCACGAAAAAGTGTAACGTTCCTAACGGTCGTAACGTTCGTAACGTTCCTAACGCGTAACGTTCCGCCTGACCCTGTGCGTGCTTTTTGCTAATTTCTCGCTCAATTTAAATCAGATCGGTTTGAAACCAGTCTTAAACGAAAGAGGAGAACATTTTACATAGATTTCATATAACAGAATTTGCCTAAACAGTTTTTTTAAACAAATTTATATAGAAAAATAGCTTTATAAATGCAATGTTGTCTAATGCATGGCGCGACGCGGTCGGTCGTCTTTGTTTGCCATACATGGAAATTAGAAGATAACGTATGTCTTGTCTTAACATGAAAACGGCTGCATTTCTAATGTTTAATTCAATTTTTTGACATTAGTATTTTGTGAAATGCAACGCCTTCTAAGTTAAGTATTGGAATAACTAATTATTATTAGAACATAATACTTTGACAGTTGCAAACGTCACTTTTGACATTTCTTATCATTCCGACACCAAGGATAAGCGGATTGAAACCAAATTTTGGGAGGATGTTTGATATGCAAATATGAAGTGGCCTATTGTTTTTGGGGAACATCGGCGCATGCGTAAAAGAATATATCTCTTATAATGATGTTTTATATAATAATAATATAGTTTTTAAAACGGTTTTTACTCTATCTATTTTTACTAGAAATTTTTGTAAATTTTTTGAGGAAAATCGGCGCATGCGCAAAAGAGATACACGCCATAGTTGTTTTTTATATAATAATAGTATACTTTTTATAGTGTTTTATTATTCTACTTAATAAAATTTACCTAAATTTGAAGCGAAAGATGCAATATCATAGATTCGAATTATTATAATTATTATATAAATTTAGGTTATGTATTACGGAATACGTTATCACGTAAAACTATCGTCCGTAAACCGACTTTACAGACAACCAATTTTTTTTTGTTCGACTTACGTTGCAAAAGTGGTCTCCACGAATAGCGCTTTTATTTTAATGCGATAAATATTTAGCATGTGTCCATCTTGAAGGTTCATACTAAATAGAGGTGAAATAATTTATCATATAGGTGCAGTGTTTCCGGGGATTACCCGCATACAAACTCACAAAATTCGCACTATCTCTGTTTCGTCTATGGACATAATTTCAATATGACAATAAAATAAAAAATGCCACCGTTCGTGTCTTGGGTTGTATCATAGCTATCATAACAGAGGTATAATATAATCTAAGATCTTGGTTTCCGGGCTTGTAGACTGACATCCAATGGTATTTCTACCTGACGTTCCGTCTAACACTGCGGTAGATCGAATGGATGAAGACTTGAATCAGTAAAGCCTAGACCACAGCATTACGACGTAGAAAACCACTGAGCGGAACGACCAACGACGAAATGGCGGACTACGACCGAGTAGAAAACGCACCCACGCTTAGCATAAAAGGACAGGAGGACACTTCGATCCGCTGCCACACCACTTTTAAAAATTTCTACCGCCGTAGACAAGTAGAAATACTACAAACCCGAAAACCAAGCTGATTTTGAACAACTCCGACCGTGAACGTTGAATAGTTTTTCAGTTTATCGAGTGCAGACAGACGCTGGTTTAAATATATGTAGTAATAAAGGTTCTCTATACTTTTAATGTTTTTCCCATTCTCTTTCAATTGTTTGGTTGAATTGTTCTGTACTAAATCAAATTTTCTCTCAATTGTTACGTTTTCTGTATCAAATCTTTAAAATCACTTAAACTGACATTTTACTTTTTGCTTTATTAACTACATACTAAACAATAAAATAAATTGTTAAATAATTCCGAAAGCTTCTGTGCTCGTAACTAGCTACTGTCAACTTTTTTCGTTTGCGTGAACGTCGTTTTTGTCCGCACATGAAATTATACTTTGGACACAAATTGAAATAGTAAGTGATTGGTGTAATGGTTAGGATGCTGGCCTCTGACTCAAACTGCCGTAGCTTGGAATCCCACCTTCACCCATAGATGTTTTGTGATGTGTGATTTGATTAGTCGCGAATTACATTAATGGTTGAGGGTCTGTTATCTACAATAAATAAAAGGATAAGTAATCTTCCTTATTTCAGAAAAATTAAAATCGTTTTTGGGTGATTCCAGTACAAATAGACAGAGGAAAATTCTGTAGACATCTTACAAAATACCCGAAAAATTAAAAAAAAAAAACTAAATTAGTTGACATTGATTCCTGCAGAAATGTTTATTTTTATGTAGACAAAAAACGATTAAAAAAACGAAAGTTTTGCATCTACTAGAAGGGTCATTTACTTCTCGTTTCCTTAAATTAAAATATAAACAAAAGTGCTTCATTTTTCACTATTTTTGTAGAAATATTTTTTTCAACTTTTAGTCGAGCATATAAACATCAGCCACGTGAAAGTTTAAACATACGATAGCCGTATTTTCTATACTTTCTGCATACAGTTTTCTGCCAGTGTAGACACTTTTAACTTTACTTTTCCACATAAACCAGATAGCAAGCACTAAGCACTGTAATTACTATTATTACTGATGATAGAGGGTGAACCACGCCATGATTTTTGTTACATTTGAATATAAATCGCGTATTAATGGTCCATTTAATAGTAGGTTATTGGATTGAGAGCGTAATGTTACAGATCGATTGTAGATAATAGAAACTCAATAGTTAAAGGCATCACCGTCTATGTGTGTATTAGAGAATCTGCCAGTCATCATACACAAACCGACTGGTACGAGCACGGGTTTGAGTCCATGATTAAAACCGATCTAGAGCTTTTCAAATTTGCCGCTAACATCCAGGCAGACACGAGAATACAAATTGGTAAATAGAGATTATTGGCCATTAAAAAGGTGACAACCGCAACATTATCATTACTGGAACAACCTCAACCATAGAAGGAGCTAGTTTGAACGTACGCCTTTTGCGAGCTGCATAAGCTGTCTAAGAGCTAGTGAGCTGTTCATATATATATCGTAATATGTACTGCATATATATATATATAATAATGCGTATTCTCTGCTGTGGTGTGTTGCCGGAATCCTGCAGGGACCATGCCGAAACTTCAATAGTAAATATAATATGTGGTTAGAAAATAGAATGGCTTATGTCAGTTAATATGTTGACTCGACACTCTCTGAGAGATAGATTTATGATGGGTTTCTGATACGCCTTTCAGCTTAAAATCTATAAGTAAAAATGTCATTTCTTTTCAACTGAGTGAAATTGAAAATAAAAGACGCTCGTGAGAATGGACGATCTACTAATAAGTCGCATTTACACGAATACAAACGCATTTTGCCTTTTTATTCTTGCACTGAGAGATGTCGTTACTCTTCTTATTTAAAAGAGCGATCAGAGAGTATTAACAGTTACTCGAGTAATAATAGAATAGAATAGAATAGATATTTATTCGTTACAGTGACAGGTATGTCAATACAGTATTATAAGAAAGTATAAAATTATAAAAAATATTCATTTAGAGAATAAAACTCCGCTTCCATCAGAAACAACACTGCCTTTTTAAAAGCAGAAAACATTTTTAATGATCTTATGGATCTTGGAAGATTGTTACGAACAAGAAACATACTTAAATAAAAAATATAGAATAGTTACTTCTTACCACAACAGTTTTATTAGCGGATGTACATTTCGGGAGCTATGCTCTCATCTTCAGCAAACACTAAACTGTTTGTAAAAACATATTATATTTTTTGCACGTAGCTCCTATAAAATAGCTGATTTTTAATTGAAAATAAGTATATATATTTGATAACTCAACGTCTGACCATATTGTAATCTATGTATTTGATTTTTTTACGAAAACTACATCTATTTTGTTGTACGGAAAGGATAGAACTTTATACAAACTTTGATCTACGAGTATTCCATAAATATTCACATTGAATTTCGACGGATCATTGTAACATGTATTCAAAGAAGTCTAACTATTGCCTTATGGCAGCAGTGCTAATGACCATGGCAGTCGAAGCACATTTTTTTTTCCTTAAATAAAAAAAGAGTCTAATAATCTCTAATGATACCTGAAATTAAAGGATGTCGTTTTATTTTTTTAATTTTGGTGGCGCATAGAAGGTAAATTAAAAATTTACCAAAAACAGTACATATGTCGATTTACCATGTGGTCACAGATATGTATGTGTTTGTTAAAGTGGCAGACTTTACAGGCAGAGATCCATGCTGTTTCAGCATATATATACATACTGACTTTGTACCAGTTAGTACGTTTTCAATTACATTCAGTTGCTCGGCTCTTACTCTTAAACTAAAGCTATTGATATATCTTCCAAAAATATTTTCAAATCCGACGATGTAATCAAAAAACTTTGCATATAATTTTTGTCTGCGTCTTGTGGACGTTTTTCAGTAAAACAGATACGAAGAAAGCCTCGTAATAAGAGCTGTAAAAGTAACGAGAAATTGTGTACCCGTATGTATTCGTTACATAAAGAACCAGTACCCGTTACTTTCGTATCGTTACGTTACTCGTTACTTTTCATACGACATACAATCGTGTAATAACAGCATCAAGCATGTACAATCGCGTCTAGGCGCGTTGCATACGTGATACGGTATGACTTAGTTTGTATAACGTATAACCGCATCAAACGAGTCGAACTGACATGGATACGACAAATGCGAGTAACGAAATGAATTTTTGAGTAACGATTCGTTACTTCAAGTCAGACGATGTACCCGTTACTCAGTATCGAATACATATGGTTTGTTACAGCTCTACTCGTAATGGCCAAAACACTCAAAGTGCTTTATGTTTTATAAGTTCTTCTTACCCGAAAACAATTCTGTCCGTCCTCATGTGCAGGCATAGCTAAATGCAGCTGCACACGAGTCTGGGATTGCCGTTAGAATCAGTGCTAGTTTGTCTGCTTGTTTTGAACAAGAACTAATCAGGAAACAGTATCTTGTCTCGTAGGCGACATGGAAAAACTTTTGAAGACAATAAACGTTCAATTTTGTTAACATTCGAACAATAACTGCGCGCGCACCAAACTCATCTACAAAGCCAGCTTCAATAGAGGCATCGTGTTAAGCGAACATAAAGGTTATCACCAAATCCAGCCCCACAGCACGTTTGAAAACTACCAGCCAAATCTAGCAAGGATTCTAGCGGCAAAACTATGCTCATGAGCAGCGACCCTAACACAAAATGTTTTCAGAAATGCTTCAGGAACTTTTTAATTTCCTAAATAATGGTGGTTTGCTGGTGAACAAAAATTCGTGGTTGGTTCAGTTCAGTCAAAAAGTTGATGTAGTGAAATGCCTGCTATTTATTAATACATTTTCAAAATGACTAGATTTTCGAAATAGTAAAATTAATATTGTATAGCTAACGAATTTTACTTCTTATTTTGGTGGAAAACAAGAGCACATAGAATTTTGAGAAAGCATTAATCATATATTTATATCGACAAAACATGACCGTGTATGCTACGCTTTAGTCGATCGTGTAATGGCGGCATTACCCGGCTAAAAGGACTTACAAGCTATTACAATATTGCTATTAGATTTGTGTATACACATTTGCATTTCTAATCAACGATATGTTCTCTAACAGTTTGATGAACTCGATTACATATTATTATTACATAATATATTTACATACATGTATGTATATTGTATAATACTGTAGTATGCTCATGTACTATACTCCTTGTTCAATCTCTAGTTACATTCTAATACAAGGACTATTGTATTTCATTTTCATCTCAAAATCAAGGACGGCTTAAGGCCAATTCCCACCTCTACGGTACAAAAGTATATGGAAGCAAAAATGTTCAAAACGTATACCTGTGTCAGTGTTTGAAGCTAAAATTTTAATTTTTATAAATTTTTTGACTGGAATGGCAAAAATTTAAATTTAACAAAAAAAGTAAACTTTTTGTGAAATTTGATTTTTTGCCATTTTTAGATACAATTATTTTATAAAATGAAATAAAAAAAAAAAACGGTGAACAAAAATGGCTGTCGATTTTTTTTCTATGGTTTATGGCAACAATGTTAGTGATGAAAGGGAATTATTTTGCGGAATTGGAATTATAAAAATGAATTACTCTAAACTAACATGCAGTGTGAAGCTTGTGGAAATTTTTGAAATTTCAAGAACGGTGTAACCGAGGAAGAATTGTTTCGTATTGAGACGGGCCTGTTCAAGGTCTCTTTCACGCAAGGGATATTCGATACATACTCGAATGGATAATGTCATTATCCACAATTGATCTTAATGAACGTTTAAACAATTTGATAGTACGTTTGTTTCATTCATACGTAAATAAATAAATTCATTTATCAAATAAGCATTAGCAAAATAAAGTAACTGTTAGTTAAGTTTCTACCTTATCATGCTTATGAAAAATTTACTATCTTAAAATTTACATATACAGGGTGAAAAGTATAATTATGTCATGCTCTAGAGGGTGGATAGAGATCGCGGAGACAAGCATTTTTAGTATAAGAACCCATGTCCGGAAATGCACCGTTACGGAGTTAGTGCGCCGGGTGTCGGGAAGACAAAGGTGATGGAAAACGGGCTCTGAAACGTTTGGCCTGTACAGTTTACTGTAATAAATGTTAACAAAACATTAGAGTACACTGGCAGGCTACAAAACTAAACAATTACAACTTTGAAAAGAACGATACGGCGAAAAACGGTTGGTACAGTACAGATCACTAACTCCGTAACGGTGCATTTCCGGACATGGGTTCTTATACTAAAAATGCTTGTCTCCGCGATCTCTATCCACCCTCTAGAGCATGACATAATTATACTTTTCACCCTGTATATAAGATAATATCATGTACTTGCAAAAAAGGCCCGAGTTTATTTAGCATTTTCTAAATTAGTAGAGACCTTCGATTCTTTTTAAGTAATTAATTCATTCAATTCATTCTTTCACATGATTTGTTCGCTAAGACTCGTTCATAAATTATTTACCAATTCACTCGACAATCGGTGTTGTTCTGACAGTACGGATGTTCGCGATGGTACCCCCCGCTACCCACCGGCCTTCGTTTGATATTATGCACCGATGTCCGATAGAAAAAATCGAGCTGAATCTATTCTGAACACCTACAGCCCTGTGTCTCTTTTAGTTTCAGAGATATGGTCGTTTTAAAATATTTGAATTACATTTCATTTTGACCGTCATAACTTCTAAATTAAAAGAGACACGACTTGTGCATGCGCTTTGGACGTTTTTATATATTTTTCATGGAAATTTTATAAACGCCATAACTTATACACTAAACAAGATACAGAGGTGAGATTAGTCCGAATCGATTCAACGTGATTTTTAACCGACGAAAAACAAAAACGGAGGAGGTTCTCAAGTCGACGCGTATATATTTTTTTTTTTTATGTATGACCACGCATAACTTCTTACAGAGTAGTCCGATTTTGATAATTATTTTTTTGTTTGAAAGGGTATACCCCGAAGTTGGTCCCATATAAATTTGGTAAAAAAATTCCAACCCTAAGGGTAGGAAAACAGGGGATGATTGATTGTTCACTCACTGATTGTAATGTATGACCACACATAACTTTTTACGGAGTAGTCCGATTTTGATAATTATTTTTTTATTGGATAGGGTATACCTCGAGGCTGGTCTCATATAAATTTGGAAAAAAAATTCCTACCCTAAGGGTGGGAAAATAGGGGTGATTTATTGTTCACTCACAGATTTTCATGCTGAGTTGTGTATTATAATTATAAATTATATAGCCACAAAAAATTCTAAAATAAAAACTTTTTAACAAAAACATTAAACCGCCGAAAAACTGAAAAGCAAAAAATAATAAATCTTAAAAAATAATTGCGTATTGAAATGTTTTGGAGTCGGTGCCAGCCAAAATGAAATCTATTCGGATAACTACACCGACTCCAAAACATTTCAATACGCAATTATTTTTTAAAATTTATTATTTTTTGCTTTTCAGTTTTTCGGCGGTTTAATTTTTTTGTTAAAAAGTTTTTTCCTATAAAAATAACCGTGCGGTTATGTTATGTTGAGATTTTGAGATTTTTTTTTTAAACTATAATTTTTTCTACTACAATAATATTAAAATAAAAATAATATTTTGGATAATAAATTTGTATTAAGGTTATCTACACTTTTTAAAATTAATACATTTTTTTTTTTATTTAATTTGTAGTATTTTCATTTCACCAATTAAAATATTTTGAAACTTTAGACAAAAATATTAGAAATAAAGACCTCAATGTTTTATTGTTTTGTGCATAGATTAAAGCTATTTATCTTGCACATTTAAATCGTAGTTTGCGGGAATTCCGCCAGCGCTTAGAGGAACTCCACCCACGCTTTCGCTAAGTTTATCGTAGGTAATATCGGTATCGACCACAATTAATCCATAATCCGCACAGAATTGAAACTGAGCAATGTTGCAAATCGCTACAATGACCGGCATTACTTTGCTTATGAGATCGCACACTTGATCGGCCACTGTGCTAACCTTGACCCCTGCACCACCCACCGCGTTTCCTGCTTTGTTTAGGTAGTATCCAAGGTTAGCGTACTGACGACCCTGAAAATAAAATTGTCAATTATATTAAGAAGTCTTTAAACCCCTACGAAGTTCTGAATTTTGAAACGTATAATATAACTAATGGTGCAGCCCGGTTTCGCCCGAATCTATGGGCTATGTGCAGGGAGGCGGAGTTACAAATTTATCGATGCGAGCGTTTGTGGGAAACTTCAAACTCAAATTTTCCGTATGTTAGTGAGCAATGTTTATTAAAAGTGAAAATATTTATAATTTTATGAAGTTTTTCAATTACAGAGAAAACATAGGAGAACTAAGCGATCTGAAAATGCTTGTTGTGTTCCGACCTGTCGCGCTGATGGCGATTTAAGTAAAATAAAGACCATTGGCGTCCTAATTTGACGTTCGACTGTCAGTGTAAACAAATTAACATCAGTTTTCCTTATTACATTTTTTTTTTTTTTTTGACACTTCATGGCCAACTAAAGTTTTTGACTTATCACTATAGAAACATGTCGCGATTTCCACAAAAAGTGAGTTCAATAATTCTTTATTACCCACTAGCGGCGCTAGAAGGCTTCGTGCATACAGCCTATAGATTGCCACCGTTATTTCGTCGACTTACGTTGCAAAATTGGTCTTTTATTTTAACGCGGTAATATATAGCCTATATCCATCCTGAACGTCCATTCTAAATATTAGTGAAAAAATTTTGAAATTGGATGAGTAGTTTCGGAAATTACTATCGGCATATACACAAACTAAAAAGAAATCGTATTCTCTCTCTTTTTATTAATATTAGTATAGATATGATACAAAACTGTAACACTCGGGTTTTTTTATGGCAAAGGACGTACTTTTGCCTACAATTGTACCTCCCAAACATCAGTAACGCATAATTCATGCGATAGATAGATATTTATTTGCATAGTCGCCGTAATATTCCAATCGTGAGAAACTGAGATACCTACCGTATTATATTATGGTCTTGTGAGTTAAAAACCGGAAAAACTTACAAACCAACCCGGATCGTTTGTGTCCACCATGATTTCCGAGTGTGGTCCCACAGGAACTGCCCGATGTATCCTTCGATGATGGACTCCTGCGTAAGTCGTTGATATCAACAAAGACAGCATGATTGTTGTTATAATCGTTTGTTGAAGCTCCATAATATTCTTTATTAAGAAAAACTGATTTAAATATCAAAATAACAGTAAATACCTACTAAAACGAAAATATTATATTTTGATTTTGATTAAAAAAGATTTGGAATGAATAAAAATCTAAAGATTTCTAATTTTAATATTTAGATAGATGACATCCAGTTGTCTTTGATAGTAAGTATGTATTGTTTTCTTCCTGGATGAATATTGTAGTGAAAAATGGATATTGCATAAGCTAGTAAAACCACGATAATTAAGACATTATCAACATCCATATCTTTGTATCTGTTTTATTATCAAACTGATATTAAATTCTATACTTGCCAATTTAGTGTTGGAGACCGCAAAAGTTAGTTGACGAATAAACAGTGTAAGTTGAACTAATTTCTTATTCAAGGCATGTTTAAGAAATATGATTTGTGGTAATTTTGAGATTAATTCTAAATTACTATTGTGGTTTTTATTGTAACTGCCAAACAGTATCATTTCCTTTAATTGTACACGAATTTTAAATAACAATACACATGCTTAGATTAAACTGTTAATTTGTTACCAAGTTGTGGTTAAAACAAAAAACTATTTTATCTGCCAGAAGTTTGTGTAGTTTATTTTTGATAAATTAATACATATATAGCTGGTGACCAGCTATGCAAATACAGCTCAAGTTTGGATTAATTAATATTGAGAAATAATATGAAAATAAAAAGAAATCGCGCACACTTGTCAAGCATAAACCTGCACAACCAGCACAGCACAAACCTGCACACTAGACAAGCATAAACCAGCAACCTGCATAATTTGCGCCATAGATATTTTACAGTTTTCAAGCAGTTTTATCAATGCAAATTAATTAGTAAAAACGATACATTGCTGCCACATTAGATGAGTCTTCAATTTGAGAATAAATCTATTATTATTATTTTTATCCGCTGGTAATAAACGCATTCCATAAATTAACGAAATGTTCTTGAAGAAACTTAATGTCTCAAATGCCAAGTTTTATCAGTTTCTTAGATTCTAGTTGGTTTTGATGTGCTGTGAGACGTTATTTTCGAAAAGTGATTTATTTAAATCTTGTTTATAAAACTGCCTGGTAGGAGGTTTGCACAATAGCAGCTGAAAGTGTGAAAATTTACACCCTGCTGTTAAATTTATTACTTTTTATAAAAAGATGTATACAGCGAAAAAAATATTGTATAAACGAAACTTATAAACTATTTTAAGTAGGTCAGAAAGTAAAATTTAAAAGTGAGAATGTTTCAATAATTCTATTTTATAGCCTTTCTTTATATTTTTATATCATTGTGTTTTCTTTATTTCTGTCTTTGAAATTTTTGCTTAAAAATGGGACATGCTTTGTATTATAGATTACAAGAAATAACAGAAAAAATTATAGCTATTTCTCTACGTTATCGTGTATTGAATGTAATTTCAAATAATAATAATAATAATAAATTTATTTCAATAAATATAGTACAGTTAATGTATAAATTGCTATTTTATGTTTGAAATTGATCCACCCAACTTGGCATAGCCAGTGCTAGAGTGGATTACATGTCTAAGTTCACTATCCCTGCTGTTTAATAATTGAGTAAGTGGAGTATTTTTTAAGATCTGTAGGACTATTTGCTCAAATTCTACAAAAATGAAATCAAGTTTCTTTCAATCTTTAGGCCTACAAATTTGTCAGATAAATTAATCAAAGTTTAAACTTAATAAACAATGAAATTTGAAATTTAAATTTTAACTAATTAATTTTTTAACGTAATTTAGCTTTGAGGATGAAATATTCTCGAAGCCAAAACCTAGATATATAATAAATAACTTTTTTGAAATGAAAAAACATTAAATTTTTTTGAAAATTTTATTAAAAACGGAAGCTTACAAACCAGTATAAATTGTTGATGATTATAAAATGATTAATGATATAAATAATTATAAAGCTGATCGATTATCTATTAGTCTACCCACTTCTGAGTGCAGCATAACCGGTTAAGACTGGTAAAGCTTTCTCAGCTGCTTTAAAAACGCGTTGTCCAGCACGTTCCTGTAAAAAGAAAGTAAAGAAAAGCATTAAAACAAAATGGCGCGATTCTGTAACTTTTGTAAGATTTGTACAGCACTGTTCAATTTCTGTCTCACTTTACTTACGTAATTTTAAATTTGTTAGAAAGTAACAAAAATTAACAGCCCTGTAAATTCTTGCATTGACTATACAATAGCATATGGCAAATCATATACGATATTTCATTTAAATTGCAATATATACATGCGTTTTATTGATATGGTAGCCATGGAAATTATTAATGCATTATAGAAAACCGTTCCATATAAAATGCATACGAATTTCCCTTGGGCTCCCGGCACCGGTCTATGTTATATTTAAGTGAAACGATTTTCTGTAATGCATTATTTCCATAGCTACCATATCAAACGAAATTTACTGTATATTTGAAACTAATTTCAAAATATGGTATTCGCTTTAAAAACGGTACTTTGTCACATTTGGTACGCCATATGCTAATAGAAAATTCGCAGAAATATTCTCGACATAAATTAAAAATTTTGATGATGAAGAGAATTATTTCGCGGGTATAAAATAATCGATTCATAAACTATTATATTCTCGTCCAGAATCCACAAAAAATATTGTATCTTAATAAGGTGTAGTACTTACGATTTTTTTCCATCCTTTCCACCTAGGGTTTGGTGCTGCAAAACCAGAATTAAATGCGGCAATAATGCAGATTGCAATTAAAACAATAACGTGTAATCTCATCGTGTTTTTTTTTCAAATTAACTAAAAATGTCGCCAAAGACTTGTACAACTTAGGTACTGTTAATGATTATTAGATACTGCGGGTTGCTATTTATATACAAAATCTAGTGTCGGTTGTCGAAACTCTGACGATAGAATGTGGTTTTCTTTTTTTGGCTTTGTAATTATAACCGGGGAATTTCCCTGTTGAGATACAGTTACAAAAAGTACAGTTTACATTTAACAGCTGTGCTATAACAACTCTATCTATAAAGGCTTTCAAGATAATTAATATAATTAATCATGCATCATTAAGTTATCATTCGGGGATGTACTCGATCGCAAAATATTTATTTCATATGATTCATTTTTTTTTATATACTTAAAGTTCGAAGTAATATTACAAGATTTATTCCTTATGATTCTCTTGGAACAATTGGTTCACACCAATATTAAATATATATAATATTAAATATATAACTACAAAACACCAAAGCAATAATCCTTTTCTCGATGGACGTTTCGCTAAACATGTAACTTATTGACCTACACTATTTACTCAATAATCATGATCACTCAATTGTATATTATAGAAAAGAAACGAAACGGTTGATTTATGAGTCAAATTTGTTTATTGTAGGAAGACTACGTTTCGACACCTGTTTTGGTGTCTTCCTCAGGTCTTTAATTAAATTTCAGTAAAGTATGAATTAGATTTTTTGGAGGTTATGGCCAATTAATGTCAATTAATTAAAGACCTGAGGAAGACACCAAAACAGGTGTCGAAACGTAGTCTTCCTACAATAAACAAATTTGACTCATAAATCAACCGTTTCGTTTCTTTTCTACACTATTTATTTTTTTTTCTGTAGTGTTTTTTTAATTATCTCCTAATGATGCTCACATACTTAAAGAATCGTACGTAGAGAAAAAGTATTACTGTTTTGTGGTTATTCAACGTTTATTAATGCTATGGTAGGTCTTTTAAAAGTTGCAAAAGTGCATTCTGTACTGTCAATGTCAGAATAACAGTGCTGTTAATTTTTTCAGAATTTTTTACATGACAAAATACGAAGCCGCATTTTTACGTTACGGCGAGAAAACCACGTCCATTTAGTTGTATGCACATTTTTTTTTTGTTGCGTTACTGGTCACTGGTTTTCCAAGTTCGGCAGGAAATCCTTAATCAATGTAATATTTTTTATACGTACCGTAAGTTTGAAGGAATACAACATTTTTATTATTCATATTACGACCACTCTATTTACGGTACCGTTAGGGCCTTATTAGACAAGGCTGCCAGGCGGCGCAACCAGTTGCGCCACCTTTAACTCAGTCAGCGATACGTGCAGGGCAATCGGTGACGGGACTTTAAACGCAAATAACTTCTGAACCAAAAGATATACAAACGTTTGTTTGTACTCATTGAATTCAGCGTGTTTTCTATAAGCATTATAATGAAGTTCCGACAGATTTCGTCAAAAATCGCATTTTTTTAAACGGGTATGTCTTGGAAAAATCGCAAAAATCGAATTCTTTAATATACTTTTGAAATTGAGAATGCTTACAGAAAAAAATGCGCTGAATTCAATGAGCGTAAGCAAACGTCTGTATCTCTTTTAGTTTGAAAACTACGGCCAATCGAAGGTTTTATATGATTTTCTGAAAACTATAAACGCAAATAACTTCTAAACCAAAAGACATACAGACGTTTCTTTGTGCTCATTGGATTCAGCGTGTTTTTTTTTCTATAAGCATTATGATTTTTTCAAAGTTCCGAAAGATTTTGGTTTTCGTCAAAAATCACATTTTTTTAAAGGTTTTCGTCAAAATTTTTTAAAAGGGTATGCCTTAAAGATATATGACGTGCTTTTTATAGTTTGAGGATTTAATATATTCTATTCAACTATGGTAGGCGTTATCATAAAGAAGTATCAAATATAATCAGAAAATGGCGGAATCGCATGTGTGTTAGTTCAGGTTTTTCAATTTAAGATTCATTTTACATAACTATTACTCTAACAACTGCGCTATGCATAGACCGCGTTACGTTTTGTGCGATAAGCTTTCATCTTGCAACAGTTCGCTCTACTTTGACACCTTACTATTGAATCCTTCGTGGATAAACACATTTTATCAACAGCTTCATAGAAACTTTCTCTTCATTCCAATTCAGTTTAAAACAGTGTTTCTCAACACATTTCTACTTTTGAAGCTACGCAATACTAACAACAAGAGTCCTACCTATTAAATATATTAATATAATTCAGAAAAAAGTAGCATTGAAACAAACTTTAAAGAGAGAAAGATTGTAGATTATAGACGCTCAACATTTGAGGTCATCGGCGACTACAACAAACGTTTTTGGGAATATTTTGTAATATTATAACCTTTCATATTTTTTTAATTGACCATGTTATAATATATATACCTACTACGATATACTTTCACTAAACGCCGACATTTTTTCACTATAAGACTATGACATATACTCGAGTTTTGTTGATATGGTCTGCAATACTAAAAATCTTTCCACATAAAATGCAACATAGAGAGGGCATCCCAGGGAGGTTCGTATGCATTTTATGTGGAACGATTTTCTGTAATGCATTAATGACTTCCATAGCTATCAGATCAATCAAACTCGTGTATATATTGCGCCAATGATATTCACTGTAGGTATACTGTTTCAGGTAAATAAACCATACACATATGTTTGGGACTCCGTAGCATAAAAACCAAATGTGTGTTCTCGTCTAATTACAATTTTTTACAAAAATATTTGTTTTGCTTTGTTTTTTTTTTATAACAGAGTACCGATGTGTTTAAGCCAGCGTATTTTTATAAATAAAAATTTTAGGAATATCAAAATTAGTAGAAAATATTAACTTCTTGCATCATCAGAAAATAACAAAAATAGAGGATCTCTGTTTAAGCTCACTGGTTAACAGGAAATAAACTAAAGAAAGATTTGGAAAATCACATTCTGAACTACATTACTTACAGGTTTTAAAAGTTCCGTAACATTCAGACTGTGCTCTTAACGTTTTTATCCTTCCAATTTTGTATTTATAAAATATACTAAAGCTGGTTTTATGAAAATTTCTATAGCTATTTGAAATTACTGTTTATATAATATTTCAGTTAAGCTTTTCAATTCTGAAAAGTTTTTCTTGTTTAATAGATATAACATTATATTTTTGCAAGGTGATTTGTTAATTATTATTAAAAACACAGGAAAAATTATTTATCAGTTAGAAATGAAATTTTAGGAATAATTTCATAATTGATGAAATACGTTCTCCACTCGATGTTTATTGTGTACGTAAAAAAGTCGTAAAATCAATGCATTTATGATTTTACAAAAGTGTGCAGTAATTTACAATATGTAGAATATGTATCTACTCCTAGACTTCAATTTAATTACCTGTTATTTATTTCTCGCCATTTACTGGTATCTACTAAATAAAAAAAATCAAAACATTTTGATAGGCTATAATAATTATAAATTACACCATTCAAAAGTTTAAATAGAACTAACATTTTTTTTCGAATTATCTAATATTTAACTTTAATTTTTATTCTTTTTCTTTTAAAATTGATATATTCACACCCAAATGTCAATAAAGAAATTAAAAAGCCAGATCCCAATAGTATGAACGCACTATATAAATGACAAACAGTTATTACACCTTCCGAGACAGCGCTGTCGTCGCTGCTATTCGATGCGATGTTGTCTTGCATTATGGAGAAAAAGTTTTCCCACCGCTTAAGTAGTCCCATTTCTTGAATATTTATTACAGCTTTAGTTAGTTTGCCAAGCAATGGATAACCTTTTGATACTAATATTTCGATTGGAAAATTTATTATGTTATCTTTGAAACAGTAAATTAGCGGCTCATTTGCTTTGTCAACGTACTTTTTGGAAGCGTATTCCATAAACATACGCGGCAATGCGAAAGCTAAATCTCTTTTGTACGCTACTCTTTCCAAGCATTCATAAGCATCTCTACAGACTATATATCCATCTTTTTCTATTCTTTCAAATGTTGAATCGTTCGCACTTTTGAAATATCTACCACCTGACCAATAATATCCAAATCTTAAATTATGGGATAACGCGTCATCAATATTTTCAATTTGTTTTTCGTATTTTGCGCTAGTCAATATACTTTTCAATTCAGATTTGTAGACGGCTGTGATATGAATGCTTAAGACTAAAAAAAGTATGTATATAAATCTGACATGAACGGTTTTTGGATGATTCAAACCGACTTCAAAAAAGATGGCAACCAAATTTGAAAAACTTCCTGCTAATGTCCTGTACGAATTCAATTCCTTATTATCTCTTATTGCTGACATCCAAATTGCTATCGATGTTATCGCATACGATAATACAATAAGCAGCCATGCTTCTGTATTGAACACTGATACAATACCCGTCCAATTCGCTTTTTTCTGAGCTCTAGGAACACAGAAAGTCATTTGTTCATTTGAATACGGAAAAGTGTAATCAAACAATAAATGTCTTTTGTTTGTAGAAGCTATTGATCCAATAGCCATGTTAACTTTTCCATTTAAAATACTTTCCAACATACCCGTTGCTGTTCTATTTTCTAAGTCGATAGTGCCAAAATCACCATCAGTTGAAGACACTTGGTACATAGGTACAAAGTTCATTTGTTGAGATATTAAACCAATCAAATGAATATCGCTCCCTAGTTTTTCAAAATCAACATTCAAACCGTCTTGGGATCTGAATACGTAGGGAGGCCATACGACTGCATGTATCCTTACAGGACATCCGTTCAAGTTTTTAGGAACTTTATTGGGATACAGTTCATTTAAAATTGTTATATTTCCTTCAGTACAGTCAGCAATTTGGAAAACTTCATCAATTTCATTACCACATTTGTCTTTATCAAAAGGAAAAATTGTATATAGATTCAAAGAAAGGCTCTCCGTCGATATGGGAATCATGATAATAACGTTTATAATTTGTTTTTCCCATAACATTTGGAAAAGTATTTTTATGTTGTCCATTTCTATATAATTGTTCGTAAAAACTAAAAATTTTGCATGAGGATTCCAAGATGGATTGGTGGATAAATGTTTAATGCTTTGCAATAATTCTTCGGATGAATAAATTTGTATAATGTAAGCATCAGCTAAAGTTAAGAAGTGTTCTTCTGTGATTGCAGGAGACGTAGAGTATTCTATCGAAATACCCCATTTATTTTCAGCAAATAATTGCTCTAATAACATCCTGTCGGTAAATTTCATTGTTTGAAAAGCTGCCCCTGTTTTGACGGTGGTCGGTGACACATTTATATATTTGTCATCAAAAAAATGTGTCCTACTTATTTCAATCACACAAGCAGTTGATGAATCTCGTATTTCTATTTCGTTATTAGACGTAAATTCAAAAAGTTTAGATGTCTTAGAAGTATGCAATGAGACTACAAAGCATATTAAAGCTATTTTATAACACATAATATCTGACATTTCAGTTCTTTTCACTTTGACTTAGCAACGGTGCAAAATTTAAATTGTGAATAGGCTTATTATACCATTTTTCTGTCGAAATTTGTGTGTTTTTTTCTGAAATTAAAAATAGTATGGATTAATAAATCAATTAAAATAAAATATAATCTTTTTTACAACAAAATTTAAATTTTTACCGAAGTTTAAATTTGATGTTTATAGAATAGCTGGGCTAAATTAAGTGACAATTTTTGTGTCAAGCTGTTTGTCAGTTTGTGTATTTCCGCTCAATTCAAGAACAACTAGACCGAATTTGATCACACTGTCACTATTGGAATTTAACATAAAATGACACATCTGGTGACAGAAATTTAAACCATAAACGCATTACATTTTATATGCTATTAGTATTGCTACACATATAAAAAATGGCGGATTTGACATTACATTTGGCCTAAACTCCGCCCAATACTGTTTGTTATATACGAGGGAACTTTTTTAGGGAATAAAAATTACATTTTTTTTAAATATAGTTCAAGGTAAGTATCGTCATAGAATATATTTGAAAATTTTAAATAAAATTTTATCAAAAACTTGCCTTGCCTACCTTTTATAATAACTACAAACAAACAATTCGAAACCTGTCGAAACTGTGCAATCACAAATCCATGTTTAAAAAAATGATATTCTTTTTTTTATTCTATGTTAGCAATTACATAGCAACCGCTATCAAATTAATATGTTGTACGGTCGGATTCATGCGTTACAATAAAATGAATACCTTCCCTTAATTCACTTTCACAATTTGTGTTTATGTAATATTAACATAAAAAACTATAAAAATAAAAAAATGTATATCTATGTATATGTACAAGCTAATATACCTAGTGTTTCGTTCGTGTTTGAATTTAGGTTATTGAATCGTTCGGCAGCGCAGTATGTGTCGAACTTACAACAATATAAAATGGAATAAAATAAACAAGGTAATATTTTTTATGGCACGATAATGCGATGGTATCGTTCTGTCTGTATATTTTCCCAATTATCTCTTTTTTTGTTGTGTAATTATTTTGTCGTAATGGAATAACAATGTTTATAAATAAAACAGCTATTCCCGTAAATGTTAATTAGATGTAATTCATTCAATATAAAAAAACTGTTTGTTTTAATCTTTTAAAAAATAATTAATTCATAAAAATTCAAGTTACACACGATATCGTAATTATTGATTACCGATAGATAATACTACAGATATGTTTGTAATTGTTTTTCATACTACACTAACCCTGTCGAATTTTATAAGGGCAAGAATATTTGCAAAATTATCTAAAGACATAAAATAGATAGTCCAGTCGGTGAAACAATTTTAAACCAAAAGCTCTAGAATTTCGCAAACAGACTCAAACTTTTTTTATGAGTACCTAGTTTAAAGTGTACTGATTGAAATAGAAAAAAGTTCATTCGTCTATCGATTTCCTAAAGTCAAAAAAAATTTTGAAGATAGAGATAAATAAAAAATACTACCTTGTGGACATTTTTTTCTATAAAAAAGATATCTTGTACTTTTTTCGTCAGAGCTATAGTTTACCTGGAAAAAATTCGGAAAGTTAGTAAGCCATCTTGCGTCGGCAAACAAGCAAATAAATCACTTTGCAGAAGCAAGAATCATTAAATTTTACTAAAATTTTTATAACACTATTTGTCTAGAAATGCATATTCTAAATATTCCAAATAAAAAATTTATAAAAAAAACTAAATTTTCAAAAAAAAATTTCAAAATTTGCAAACAAAATTCGGAAAATAAAATTTTTTTGTTTTTGGCGTGAACCAATTTTTTTAGATTTTTTGGACAATTCTAAAGAAAAAAGGTCTCTAATGATTTTCCTATAAAATGCACCATTTTTGAGATATTAATTCTAATTAGCTTTTTATAAAATCTTTCAAAATTATTAATGATTATCAAAATAATGAAAAATAATAACAAACAATTTTTTATTAAGTAGTCATGGAAAAATTGGTCGATAATTTTATTTATTGAAGAGTTCTAATCAGACGTTAATCAAAGATTTGTTTACCTGTTTTAATTTCCATTGTATTTTTTACCTAGATATTTTCTTACCTAGCCACATATCACATTCTATTCCTTGAGTATTTATCTTCGTAATGTAATAGTATGAAATTTTATATTCAACGATATAAAAAGATACAGACGAAAAACCAAAAAAATGTCTGTTTTCTCTTTATGGATGAAAAATCGTTAATATTAAAAAATTTTGAAAACTTAACAAATTTATACTTAGTGATTCTTAATACACTTAATTATATCTACGATTTAAAAAAAAATATACATTGAAATCCGTTAAGTTTTCATCGTGTTACAGAGGTTTAAAAATATTTTTTCCAGTGAATTCAAGATTCCGAAAAAATTGAAAATAGTAACAAGGGCCGTATTTAATAACGAGATAAGATTTATGGTCAGGAATTTTTATTTATGAAAAAGAACATCTAAAAAATAGTTTACCAGGTTCAAAAAAAAATTACGACTTTTCTTTATGTTTAAAAAAAAATATTATTGCAACGCTCGATTTTCGATTCAAATATATATCTATACTTGCATTTTTATACATGATATTTTATTCAAAAAAAGAATAACTACACCATTGAAAAGTTCAGATTTTCTACTTGAAGATAGGCTATTTGAATTTTTATTTTATTACCCTATAAGTATGTAAAATATTATAATTCAATACGACGGACACGAAAAAGTAGGTTCTTGCATGGCTAGCCGAGAATCCTGTTCGTAAAATAGATACATAGTTTATCAAATTTTTTGCAGGTAAACAATAAGTCGGACGAAAAAAGTATAAGATATCTTTTTTATAGAAAAAAACGTCTTCTATAACGAGGTATTTTTTATTTCTTCCTATCTTTTTTACATTTCAAAATATCAAAGAAATTTGAAAATCAAAATGATTTTCAATTTTTTTTTTTACTTTGGGAAATCGATAGACGAATGAACTTTTTTTTATTTCAATCAGTACAGTTTAAACTACTTATAAAAAAAAATTCAGCCTGTTTGCGAATTTCTGGAGCTTTTTATCTCCACCGACTGGACTAAGATAAGTTTAATTGTTTATATTTATATATAAAATTCCGGTGAGCGTGTGTTCCTAATTCTTTTCCACCTAAACGGCTTTACCGATTTTGATGATTTTTTGTACTTATGGGGTCACCTGAATGGTTCTTAGCTATAGTTGGACCCGGTAGGTGGCGCTGTTGTTGAGATCCAGATTTTTTTTTTTAATTTTCCGACAAAATTTGTTTAATATTTTATTTTTGAATTTCTTATATAAAAAATATATAATCCAAAAATTGTCCGCCTCCCATAATATTATAAAGAGTTAAAGTTTGTAAGTTTGGATGTAGGAGGTAATCTCCAAAACTACTCATCTGATTTCAAAATTTGTTTCACCAATATTCTCAATGAATCTTCAGGATGGACATACATTATTGTTAGAATAAAAAAGTTCGCGACAACCTAATATGTCTACCTTTAATATATAATGTACAAATCCGGACGAAGCCGGGCCGGGATGCTAGTATACAGATAAACAGCTTCAGATTTGTCCTATACAAACTTTTAAATATAATATGATATGTATTAGAAAAATAAACAATATTATCAGACTTATTTAATAAAAGGAAATTTTTTGCAAAGAGCTTTTTTATTAGATTTGGTCAGCTAATCAAATTTTTGAAAAAACTGAGTGGAAGCTATTGAAAAATGGCATTGTCATATATAACTTCTAAAAGCATGTCCGTAAAGTTAGCAGAGTAGTTGTAGCAGAACAACTATTTCTAGCACTGATTAATTAAGGCTCATTAAAGGCTATTTAAATGCCCTATTGCGAAATTAAATGCTCCCATACATATTGCAAAAATTCATGTTCTGCTAGCTTAACGAAAAGTTAGCAGAGCGCTAATGTTAAAAGTGTAACACCACGTCTTAAAAAGTCACGCCGCCACTGGTGTACCCTGGTTGTCATGTAGAGAAACAGAGGCAAGATGGCAGCGGAGCGTATGAACTAGAAAGTAGTGTTCATGTTAAAAAAAAAAACTTAAACAATAAATATGTTGAACTAAATAATATTCATGTTACAAACTTACGTTAATAAATATGTTGAATAAAATAATAGTAATTGTTACAAAAGTTAACTTTACGGACATTATAAAAGCTATATTGTTCACTGGAACTTGGCGATTTGGAACCTGGACTGTCTAAAGAAAAATATTTGTGTTTTAAATATAAAGAACTAACAACAGTATCTATTGCAAATTAAATAAAAATTAACAAACTCTTACAGTACATTTAATGTACAATTATTCGATTTAAAAATCAAAGGAACTTCTAATTATTTAATAGTTACATTAATATTATGTCGCATCACCAGACCGTGTAATTGAAATCATTATACACCCAAATGATTTTAATTCATCACACAAACCGTCTCTTTAAGCAACCAGGGAATTCAATAGGCCACTTAAAAGTCTCGAGCACAGAACATTTTTACTGATTAATAATTTATCTTTAAAAAAAACTCCGGCATTTAATGATAAAACATGTGTACATCTTCTTCTGTAAAACGAAGCTTTACTTTGCTCTGCATGACTTCGAATTCTTTTCATCCTCAAGCCATACATACTTTACAAAGTATACATTTTTTTAAGAGAACGACATCATTTTTAAATCTGATCTTCTCCACCCATTCTCTCATCTCTAATAAACTTCGCATTCTCAAGGGATATCGCTGATGGCGCGTCACCAGTCTTGCAGTCTATTTCTTTGCGTAAAAAGCGTTGCGTTTATTTTTTGTAGGGGTTCGTTTTCGCTGCAAAAAGACATTATTTTAACAAAAAAGTTATTATGAATATATTTAAAGATGATATTTAATCAAAGATTCGTTTTGAATTATTTGTTTGAATTATTCTAGCTAAAATTATTTAATTCTAAAAACGATTGGCTCGTATATTGTCATCGGAATACGAAAATTTCAAAAAGAATCGGATATGTCAAAGTGACTCTAAACTCAAATGCAAGATTTGATCTAAAAACATGTGAATTTGACTGAAATCTTCGAACTGAGATTGTAGAACTATGTAATACAAAAACCCAGTTCCAAGATGAGATGACTATACCCCTTGAATTTTCAGTTTATACTTAAAAATAACACAACAATGTACTAAAGTGAAGAAAATAACAAAAAACCAAACAAATAAATTCATTTTATTATCATTGTTGATCTGACTTAAAAACTTGTCGCGAGATATCATTATTTAAACTTCTCGCGGAAAGCTTTTAACCCATTTGAACCTACCGTTCTTTTAAAAGGACATTTATTAAAAAAAGTGTTTTAATGTTTAATTAGGTGCACGATATATTGTAGCGAAGTTCACAACATTGGGACTAGGGGAGAGATAGAGAGAGCGGGAGTCCGAATATAGAAAAAATAGCGTTGCGAGGTTTATGGACAGCTTCTTCAAGTTGTCCGATAAATTTTAAAAAAGCAATTACTAGACTGCGTGTGAATTTTGTCCCTTTTATAAAGTGATAATTTTAATAGCTCGTTTGATGGGACGGACGCCACTGGATACAAGTAAACTCGAGATGTACACATGTGAATGTTCTGAAGATGTGTGTAGTTTAAATTAAGTACGTGTGCTAGCTCACGTACCGTGGGTTTAGTGCTCTGATCGCTATGTAAATAACCACTAGATGCACATAGTATGTTATGCAACATCCCTACGCACATACCGTATGTCATTTTTAAGATTGCCGTCAGCCAATCTACGATGTGTCACTATAGCGGAGCCATTAAGAATATTAAGGTCGCTGCACACGAGGCTAGAATCGCTGCTAGATTTCTTGCTAGATTTGCATACTAGTTTTCTAGCGCTGGTTTTCTTGATTGCTGTTATGTGTTATAGAGAGTAAGTTTGCCACTGACGTACTACTTATGAGCCACGCGGCACGTTTGGTTTGCCCTACAATTTAGGGTTGAGTAGTTTCAAATCTTTGATTAACGTCTGATTAGAACTCTTCAATAAATAAAATTATCGACCAATTTTTCAGACAATATATTAACAAACAATATAAAAAAATTAATACATTAACGTTTCGATCCGGATTTGGATCTTCTTCAGAACGGATCTAAAAATATAAAAAAATAATTAATAATTAGTTTCTATTTACTTTGAATGGAATTCGTGATAGATATTTTTAAAATATAAATATTGAAAAAAAAAAATATTTATATTTTAAAAATATCTATCACGAATTCCATTCAAAGTAAATAGAAACTAATTATTAATTATTTTTTTATATTTTTAGATCCGTTCTGAAGAAGATCCAAATCCGGATCGAAACGTTAATGTATTAATTTTTTTATATTGTTTGTTAATATATTGTCTGAAAAATTGGTCGATAATTTTATTTATTGTTGAGTAGTTTCATTTCTGTCGTGTTGCTTTTATATGCGTTTTTCAGTAGTGTTGTTTGTTCTTCATTTTCATGTTCCTCGAAATTTCATGAAACACTTTCTTGCATTTATACTCGTGTTTCGGCACACGGTATACGTATTGTGTCGATCTCTGCACATAGAGCTACATAGAGTAGGTAGGTAGATGGAGGTTGAGGCGTCTAACACCGTCGTCGCATTGCTGCCATTCTCGAGCCTCACAATCGTATTTCATGTTTAGTGTCCTATTTTCCTGCACGCCGTGTGTTATCTCTCCTAATACAGAGGGTAACATTCGTCTTAAAGAATCGCATGGACCCATAACGGGCCCCCGAACTCTCCATAGTTACATCAAGCCACTCCTAGCTGTTTGTGCGCCGCATCGGTTTTATAAGTTTCATAAAATCAACCGATTGCATAATATAGATTACAAATCATAATTTCAATACAGTCGAACCTGGATAAGCAAGAGTTCAAGAGACCACGTTTTCTTTTTCGCTTATGGAGGTTTTTCACTGACTCGAGTTTCTAGCTTATAGAAATAAAGGAGTGGCTTTCTCACGTATAAAGGTCTATAAAAAAACTATACAAAAAAATATTAGTTATTTCAACTATTTATAACTCATTTTCAAATTTTGTGGAACTATATAGAGGTACATGCAAGTAGTAGTCTCAGTTATAGAGGTCGATAAGTGAAAAACGTATTACTCTTATAGAGGTTTCTGTTTCTCACTTATAGAGGTTTTTAAGGGTTACACTCTCGCTTACTCAGTTCTCACTCCCTCAGGTTTGACTGTATATACAAAGAAAGTCCTGGCTGCAAAACTTTTACTCAAAATTTTAAAATGTACATAAAATATTTAAGGTTAACCAAAAGAAAAAGAGATTGTAAATTATAGACGCTCAACAACTGAGGTTAGCAATACAGATTTTTTACTGGAGTCATCATTCGATCCACAATGATTGCAATGATGTACCTTCCGTGACCACATAAAAGAAACTACCGATTTTCTTTTAGCTTCGTGCTCATCGTTGGTAGTCTTAAAAGTTACCTAAATCTCTACTTGGGATCTGATTGAAAATTTAATTAATGCGCTGCATCGAGCGCACTGAAGCGTGTAGTTTACAGATCGCGTTCCGGTTCGAGTGCACACGGTATACAGTTGTGCAGTTCCTTCCTCAAAGTTTCCCTTTATTGCCTTTGATTCCGCCTAAAACAAGATGTAGCTCGAGCGATTTATGTCATCACATAATATTGAGAAATGGTCGAGGATTATATCTATTTACATATAGCGATCTATGTACCTGCACATTATACATGGTCGTTTGTGACGTAATGGCGGTTGGGCTCTCGGTTCTCGGCTTATTAACTATCTGTAATAAAACTTATAGCTTACATCGATTTAGCCCTTTTTCTTGTTTTCACAAAAGAACGATTTGTCAGTATTAAGATCAGGATTAACAACATTTCACATGAATAGGTAGACAGTTTGTGTTTTTCGCAAACATCAGGAAACCAATCTTTATACCTATATATAAAATGACACGATGTTCGTCCGCGCTAATCTTCGAAACCGATTTTAATGAAATTTTGGAAATGTATCTTGCTTGGTCCAACAATCTGTTGATGGACGTGATATTTGCACATTAATATTTTCTGATTGTATTTGGCATGGCGAGAGATGTGGAACATGCATGGTGGAAGCGACGGGGCAGTTACGAAAGAACTCACCATGTTAATTAGATCCCTATAAAAAATGTGTTGTGCTCATTGGCACTGCGTATACGTGATAAGTTTTAAGGCGATCAAATATTGAACTGGGTCAAAATTGGATTTGACCCTAAATAACAAACGATGTTAAATCAAATTTTACTAAAATACCTTTGCTTCCACCATATGATATCAAATTTTGATGTATCCTGAAATATTCCTAATTGGTTAAAAACCGTTACGTGATTGGTTTAGGAAAATGTGAACAGTTAGCTTTATCTTAATCACAAATCTGAAAATAGACACCAATATTACATTTGAAAATGATTTTACGTTTTCATATTAAAGAATTAATATAGCTGTGAAACCAGAGAAATACGAAATATACGAAAATAGAAACTGGTTCAATAAGACAAATTTGTTAAAAATTAAACCCTTTCATTCACACAAAAGGAAATTGTACCAATTTCGATCGGAAATTACTTTTTTATTCAATTTGTTGCCAAAGCGGATAAAATCTGAAAACGTTACAGCGAGTATATAGCGATGAAGGGAATGCTTGACTTCAAATACAGATGGCTCGAATATCATTTTTTTAAAGCTCAATATTCTTATTATTAGTGACCCTTTACTAAGCATTACTACACTAATCCCTTAATACTTTAATTACAATTTAGTTGGAAATTGTAGATACGACATACATAATTACTTCTATAGGTATACAGTTTAATTGGAAGCAAAAAAATATTTGTTCTCAAAATCCAGAAAAAACACAAAAATTTCATAACCCATTAATATTAAGCTTTAAGCTCCTGTTTCTTAATGCACGTATTTTGATTTTTGTTTCAGGAAGACTATTGCGACTCACCTAAACATCACAAATAGCCAAAATTCTTCCGGATTAAAATTAGCTGCTCTTAGATTATTGGTAAGCATTCAGACTACTTTTTGATTTTATTAATAAATTCTAAAAATGTAAACGAATTGTGCGCTAAATTTTATTCAAGTCATTTTTAAAATTTATCATTTGATCAACTCTTTCATGTTTTTTTCCCAAAGATAATTTATTTGATTTTTAAAGTGCACAATGAATGTTCTAGTTTTTATGTGCCAAGAAATATCTAAGATTTATTTCTATAAATTTGAAATATATTCGTTTTTTACCGTTCTAGGGAAAAACGCTGAGAAAATATTCGCTTTCAATCATATTTTATGGTGATTTGTATTAAAGAAAAGGCATCTACACTATATCTTAATGTATTCAAGCAATTTTTGACATTCTTCTTGAGCATCTTTAATCTTTAAAGATTTATGATTTAGTTAAGAGCAAAAAACAAGAATTATGCGAGTTCGATTGTTTTTATGGCCAAAATTCAAGGATGGGTTTAAACTTGAGAAAATTTAAGAATTAGAACAGGAACTAAAAAAATATCCACAAAATACCATAAAATTTAAAAAAAAATCATTTTTTGATCATTTTAGCATTTTTAGGACACGGGGTTTCGTCCTTCAATAAATTATTACTAATAAGGGCAAAATTATAAATCAATGAAAAACATTCTTATCATTTTTATAGCGACAAAATTGGTATTTTTTGTTTAAGAATCAAATTAAAATTATTATTGGAAGTGTAAAGGTGTTATGAATTTTTACTTAAACAACAGGTAAACTTGGGAATACCCTAAAATCTAAATCGAGGACTCCGTTGTTTATGTAATGTTTTCACGACTCTTCTATTAGAAAGTTTTAATCTGAGAGTAGATGAAATATTAGTATTAATTATTTTTTAATGAATTGAAAGTTGAAAAAATGAATTAATTAAACCCTGCAGTGTAAGAAAAAATACTAGGTTGAGAAAAACAAATTTCATTATTTTGTATAGACAAATAACATTAAAAAAATTAAAAATTATAATAATATAATATTGTTTAATATTGTAATGCATATTTATCCATTAGACATTATTTTTATTAATTAATTTTATTAATACATTATTTTTGTTCAAAAATTGTTTATATAGCAAAAAATTTACAATCGAATCTCTATTGTGTTTCACGTATTAGCCGGAGGCTTTTAAACGCGAACAAAATGATACCATGGTTTTATCCACCCCTGCCGACAACTATCCTTTGTTTCTTTAACACTGCATAAATAAGACGGTTGAGAATGAAAACTCAACCCACGTTAAAGCAGCACGTAAATCACTCCCTCTCACACATACACACACAAACATGCGCAGAACTTAAATATTTCGTACTTGCTTTGTATGTGCAGTCTTCTAGCTGAATACAAGATATGCCATACTAGTTCATTATAAGAAAATTAATTGGCCAATTAATAGTGTGACAGAGTTCGCTGTTGCTGCAAGAATAACTCGGTGCATCGATTTAATAGCAAAGCGTGACCTTTTATGCATTTGCTAGTCGATGCATAAGATTTTAAGTTATGAAATAAGTTTAATTAAATGAGTCATCAAAATTACTGTAATTTATGGATAATTCTTCATGATGTTATTGTAAAAATGAAACGTAATCCTAAGGATAAAGATAACCCATGATTATTAATGTGACTTTGAAACGGAATAAATAATTACAGCCAATTGGGCGACGACACCAACTTCGATAAATATTGATGGTTAGAGTACGATAATTCGATGCTTGTTGGCTATCTAACTGATTTCTTTTTGATAGATCTACAGAACAAAAGAACAGCTGGTACTTTTTTATTTTAAATTTTAGAAAGAAAAATGTTTTACAAAACTTTCTAGTAAAAATAAATTGAACAATAAACCCTTATGAAACAAGTATGTCATTATTATACAAAGAAACAACGTTATAGCATGTATATCTCCTGCGTATGTGCTGATTTTCTTCAAAAACAATAGAGCTATTCATTTATGCACATCAAATATCCACTCAAAATTTGGTTTCAATCCGCTCATTCGTTTGATCTCTATCATGTTCACAAACAAACAGACTTAATTAACAGATTAACAAACGCACAGACTTTATTTAAAAATATGTCAGAGATTAATTGTCTGGTGTCAGATATAAAAAGACTTAAGTAAGAAATTTTAAGATTTATTTTTTACTGGACTTTAGTCTAAATAATATTCTTCTCCGTTTGTTATTAACGGCTTAAAAGTAAGTTTTTTGACTTAAGTGCTTTATACCATATACCAGAGAATTAGCAACGTTTTCTTAATATTCTGAATCTGCAATAAAATTTCCTGACACGACCCTGAGAAACAAAGCAAAGCTCGGTACAGCTACGCGCACCACAGCAACATTTCGCGGCGCTATGCTGCGTGATTCCTCCGCGCCCCGGCGTATCCTGGCGTGACGATTCGGCGCCTCTTACGTCGCTATGTATAATTGTTTTGTGTCTAGGTACACATGTCATGTACGCATATCCATATATAGGGTGTAATTAATTTTTTCGAACATTACAAAACCTGAATATTATAGTCTACTAGCGGTCCGTCCCGGTTCACCCGGGTGCGATAGATAATTCTGCAAAATGTATTTCGTTTGCGGCATCTGAACTAATAGCTTTAAGCAAATTCTATCAGCTTTGCTTCTGAACTAACAGCTTTGAGCGAATTCTAACAGATGTCGCTACTTGGTACTAAAACAGTTTTTTTCTGTTTGTTTCTGAACCAGTAGGTTCGAATAAATTCTATGAGATGGCGGTACATGTTACTAAAACAGACTTTTTTTAGAAAACATCGTAATTTTGTACAAAATATTTAATAAAAATTATACGCTATAGCGTAACTTGGACCAAGCAAGACACATTGAAATCATCTAAATCGGTTCACAGCCGACAAAGATATCGACGGACAGAGACGACAAAAAATACAATCGAATAGAGTATCTCTTCTTTTTTTTAAGTCGGTTAAAAAATATAAGCGTAGCAACGATTTTAGCCTTGGGAGAGCCAAATTTTCAACTCTACCTACTATTACCAGAGCTGCCATTTACACACAATTTGAAAACTGTTCATAGAAGCAAAATCGATCAACACGACTTTCTGGAGACATTTCACGACAAAGA
Source organism: Xanthostigma xanthostigma (assembly GCA_963575645.1). NCBI lineage: Eukaryota > Metazoa > Arthropoda > Insecta > Raphidioptera > Raphidiidae > Xanthostigma > Xanthostigma xanthostigma. The sequence goes on along the minus strand of OY754470.1, from coordinate 1,557,846 downwards.
AAATATGTAGATTCAGATCTTTGATTAACGTCTGATTAGAACTCTTTAATAAATAAAATTATCGACCAATTTTTCAGACAAAAAATTTACAAAATCAATACATTAAGGTTTCGGTCCGGATTTGGATCTGATCTAAAAAATATAAAAATTAATTATTAATTTGTTTTTAATTGAATTTATGTATTTTTTGTTAATATATTTGTCTGAAAAATTGGTCGGTAATTTTATTTCTTGAAAAATATGTAGATTATTGTAGATTTTACTTGTTGTTTGTACGTGAACAATTAATATTCTAGGGTAGGCCACTCCCACCTGCTCCCCTCCTCTTGCTACGCCAATGTTAAAAAATACATCTCCGTGCACGACGCGTATAAATCAAACACTCTGTATACACGCAGTTTTCCTGGGTGGATGAGAAAATGGTCGTGCGTGGTTTATATAGGATTTACACTACACACACACAAGCATAAAACACGTCCTCATATTAATTTATAGTTACCAACTTTAAATGTATAGTTTATGTTTCTTCATTACCATTTGTGTCTAGCAGTTCACAGAATCGTACTATAAATGAACTCGTGTACGCTTAGGGTTCCAGCAAACCCCGACACCAATTTATGTCTCAACTTTCAGTTAAATGTCTTGTAGTGAACATTTTATCCTACACTAAAATTCATTAAACTGAAAAACTGAAACCCGACTACAGAGAACTCACGCTCAAAAATTATGAAACAATGAAATAGCCGTGGTCGTATGGCGCCTTCTAGATAGCGTGATGCACTTTGGCCTAAAGCATATCTTAGCTTCCTACTGTTAATAAAATGTATTGTTTTGTTAGGGTAGGTGGCATACGGCCACGGCTATTATATGTTTCGTAATTTTTAGAGCGTGATTTTTCCGTTGTCAGGTTTTAGTTTTTGAACACACTTTTTATTTAAATTTTTTGGGGTTATAAGCCACGAGAAACAGCTAACAATATACCTATATATTTTTGAAATATGCTAATTAAAGCCCTTCCATTTTGATAAACACGGCATCTTTAAAAAAATGCCTTTTTTAGTTCATGATTAATTGATGTCCTATAGGGGCCGCCATATTTAATTTAATGTGATGTCACATAGGTACAAATATAGGCACGAAAAATGTAATATAGATAAAACACACAGATTGTATTTACTTATGTGAATAAAAAAATAGTGACAAAAAATCAATAGTGTAGCACTTAGTTTACGGGAGTAAAAAGTGCTTTAACTTTAAAAGTGCACTTGACAATTCAAGGACGCGTCGTAACAGTGAAGTGTGAAATTTGTGGCCTACCGGTTGCTGTACTCTTGGAAAACCGCTGTGAGAATTGTCTTTGTCATTATTACTTACAAATCGACGACTTCTAACGACTGTTTAACTACTGAAGTATACTAGCTGAATTTTTTGAAGTATAACTGCTTTAGGCGCGACTTGAAAGTAACTCAGCTATTTTTTTTTTCGGACGGAAGTAATGTTCAATAAGGTTTATTGTACGCTATTTGAAGACATCGTCATCAACTGACAGATGGCGGCATCTGTAGAAATCATCTTGAACAAAAAGTGAAACAAGCTGTGGACGGAAATAAATTTTGTGAAAAGCATGTATGAAAAGTATTTTTATTAAATTAAAGCCGAAAAAAACAGTGAATTTTTACTTTTAATATATTAAAGCTTTAGACGATTTTTGACGTGATAACGTCTTATAAATTGATGAATCACCAATCTTATAAATTGATAAAACACCGGCTGCATGCACGAAAAAGTGTAACGTTCCTAACGTTCGTAACGTTCCGCCTGACCCTGTGCGTGCTTTTCTCGAAAACGGCCCTAACGATTTGGATGAAATTTACTGAAAAGGGATTTTGGGGGGCAAAAAATCGTTTTAGCTAGGTCTCATCTCTCGAAAAAATCGTTTTCTTACAAATTTTATCATTATAAAAATCAATTTTTTGACGTATGAAAATACTTAAATATTGTAAGTAGGTTTTGAAATTTTATATAAACAGTGAAACAATTGTTTTCAAAATATTATGACAGCTAATCTTTGAGACTTAAAATAAATACGAAAGAAAGAAAGTTAAAAAAAACAATTATATTATAGGTGGTGAGTAATTTAAATAAATAAAATTAACCTAAATTTGAAGCGAAAGATGCAATATCATAGATTCGAATTATTATAATTATTATATAAATTTAGGTTATGTATTACGGAATACGTTATCACGTAAAACTATCGTCCGTAAACCGACTTTACAGACAACCAATTTTTATTTTAAAAATAGCTAGTGCTGAAAATATTTTTCTTCAATATAACAATTGACACTTGTAAAAAAGCAGGATCTATGAAAGTTTATAATTAGTTAGTATTTTAAAAAGGAACTTATTTTGTCTTTAATGTTAATTAACAAAAAACACTTTTCAATGAAAAACAACTTTTTATATATTTGCAATGGAACAAGTTTATACAATTTGCATAAAAGCAGTTAATCTATACAAGTTGTTACATCAAGTCGCTAAGTACCTTGCTACAAAATATATACAAACATGAGCCGTATTGAAGCACTCTAAAATCAAAAGAAAATACAGGCACTTGTTTACAGTACACACGATTATTTGTGACGTAAAACATCAGCTTATTAAGTACAAATATTTGCAGACTAAATAATGTTAAAATAAAATAATGTATTTCGTTTGGGGCCCGGCGTCTGAACTAATAGCATTGAGCAAATTCTTCCAGGTTTGCATCTGAACTAATAGCTTTGAAAAAATTCTGTTAGATGTCGCTACGTGTTACTAAAACAGTTTTTTTTTTGACAAAACAGTAATTTTCTACAAAATATCTAAAAAAAACTATTCTATTCCGTAAGTTGGACCAAGCAAGACACATTTACAAAATTTCATTAAAATCGGTTCAGTGGTTTTGTAGATTAACGTGGACGAACATCGTGACACGAGATTTTTAAATATACGCACTATATAATGTGCATATTAGATTTCTAACAAAATTATCATTCTTACTAATATTTTTATAGTTTAAAAAAAGTGAGTAACGCGACAGTAATTGTAGTCTATGTATCTAGACTGTAATGCAAAATTTTATGTACGAGTTGTGACATTATAGAAAAACGAGTGTCATCGAGTGTTAACACTCATACGAACCTTAAAAGCATGCGAGATACATATACTAACAACATTGCATATACTTTCTATAAAACAGCGGATTTTCTCTTCATCATAATAATATAGCTGACAGATGGCGACATCAAAACGCGTCTGTGGAAATCATCTTGAACAAAAGGTGAAACGTAGCTACGGACGCAAACCAACAAACATAACTAAGGCGATTTAATTTACGAGTAAATATTTCCCAAAAAGTGAGAGTTAAAAAAAATAATAAAGAGAAGTTTAATCTTCTCAACATGTATCATAGGGGTTTGTTGCATTTCTGCTATTTTTTAGTAAAAATAGTAAAATCTAATGAGCCCCAGTATCTACTTAGAAAACTGTCTGCCAGTCAAAATCCTTATAGTCTCCGTTATGATTTATTTACATTACCTTTACCTCACTCCTCTCAATTTCAAAAATCCTTTTCATATGTAGCCCCAAAACTTTTAAATGACATGTCCCAATCACCTGACTTGGCAGATATAACAAACAAAATTTTGAATCTGAAACCAGCCAAACTAAAAATACTAATAAAACAATTTGTTTATAAAACTTAATACCAACAATTTTCGTGCCTGTGTGTTAACCAACTAGATTTAATTTTTCTTCTTTTTGTAAATATTATTTTATAAAGTTTTATGTACAGGGGCAGGAGGAAGATCAAACTCTAGTTTGATCCTGTCCCTATTGCCTAAATTTGTACATTTAGAGCAATAAACATTTATTATTATTATTATTATTAACTTCAATCGCGCGTAAAGGTTATACGCACACACTTTTTTCGGTACTTCCCCGATTCTTCCAGTCTCTTTCTCAAGGACAGAATTGGGAATTTGGTGTGAGCTATAGATATTAATCACGTATAGCTTACAACAAAATCCAATACAAAAAGTGTATGTCTTTTTTGTCGTGTCAAAGTGCAAAAGCTCAACATCTTTTCGTTATCCGCTCAAAGTCATTGGAACGAGCTTTTTTAATTAAAGCTTTGCAAGGTACCCACAGAGAGCAAAGCAAAGCAGAGAAGGGAATCAGTGACAAGTGGCGTCACGTCCCCACTGCAGTGTGTACACACACGTACCATTGATCGACCCAAGCGAACCTTTAATTAATGATTACCTCGTTATTTTTTCCTGCGGATACACTTTTCCTGCTTGCTTCTCCTATCAAAGAAACCGGAAGTGCGTGCCAAATAGATTTTTCTTCTTCAGTTGACACAAGCGCCACATTTTCTAGTGATTTATACACATTTCGTTGAATTTTGATTGAATTTTGTTTTTTCAATACAAATAATTAATATCCTATGGATTCCGAGAATGATTTTTTTTTCAAAATTAGTTATTGAAGGTATTCATCTATACAAATAAATAAAATTGCAGTGTCTATTTGTAATATATTACATATATAATACAGTAAGAATTCTCCTGGGTCTGTATATAGTAACGGATCATAAAATCCACATACTGCGAGAGTTATTTTTTTAATGAATTATACAGACGTTAGCTCAATTAATACAAATAAATTAATTCGTAACTTAGTCTGTAATTGAACAGTTTTAAAGATTCCTAGAGCGAATTTTCAATTTTCATCACTTTTTTTTGTTTATGTTTTTGTACCTATCTGTCTGTACATATAAATAAAATGTCTGTCTGTTTGTTCCGGCTAATCTCCGAAACCATTGGCTCGATTTTGACGGGACTTTCACTGACGGATAACTGATGTTATAAGGAGTAACTTAGGAAACTTTAAAATTAGCGTTCCGCGCAAAAAAATAAATTTCACGCGGACGAGGTTGTGGGTTACAGCTAGTAGTACATAAACTTTGTTTGCTGCATATAAACACCTCCTCAATCGTTTCCGATTTGATATTAACATTTTGCTGTGGATGCAATTCTTGAAGTGTGTCGCGACAAAAAAAAAATATTGAGAAGCGCTGCGGTTGAGAACATCACAATCTAGCAGACAATAAAAGATGTAAGCATATAGACCTGACATTTAACTGACTGAATGATGAGACATTGTATAAAAAAATGTCTACTATGCAGTATTTATAGTGGCTTTTAGCCAATATTACATAATTCCAGTGAACAACTGTCACGGATATTAAACCTAATCCGTGTCACTTTTATCCCCTAAGATTATGAAATTCAAGATATTGTTATGTACATATGTACACCGTGCACAAAAAAAAACGCTCTTCTTAATACAATTGTATTGAAATTGTAAACGCGCGTTTGGCTAACGCGCGTTTAACGCCTCTCATGTAAATCTAGCCTTAATCTCTACAATTTGTTAAAATGTATAAATATTTATATTGAGGTATGTGTATGTAGTACTGTAATTATTTAAGACCGATCGTCATATGTTCGATGTTGTAAAAACGTTCCTGTTGTTTTAAAGTTTCGTGTTTGTAGGCCGTGGTCTACTGGTATAAATAATTTTCTATAGTTCACCGTGCAAAGGTACCTTATAAGCTTAAATTAAGTGCTAGTAGACGAAGTATAAAAATTTTCAAGGTAACTTTGTATAAGATCGAACATTCCTGAACATCCTGTATTTGCGTATAGGTAACACAGTTCACCAATTCGTGTTATTGAGTAGCATACTAACACATGCAAATATACTTATGGATTCGAGATGACGAAACCCGTTAAATGTTGGACTCGGGTACTCGTAATGAATATCTGGCTTTACTAATAGCTTTCTGTAATCTAGTAATTTTTTTTAATACACCACGTTTTTAAAACGAACTAAAAAGTATAAAATAATTTCTTTGAGCTTTATGAGTAGGATTTGTAACGAAAAACGTGGAGCACATGCGACAGTTATATAAGAAGTGTATAGAGAGTAGCTATCAGTACCTATCAATGAATGAGATAAAACGAATAATGCGCCCCGGTTTTTCGTTTCATATCCTACCTGTAAGGCTTAACGAAATTATTTTATACTTTTTAGTTCGTTTTAAAAACGTGGTATATTAGGAAAAAATGTTATTTCTTTTATTATTCTTATACTTTTTAGTTCGTTTTAAAAACGTGGTGTACCTACCTATTTTAAAAAAATATTTCTTAGATTATTTCCACATTTTTTCTCATCAGGAAGTTTAGTTTGAAATCAATTACAAAATTCCACCCGGACAGGCAAGAAAGCGAGTTACTAAAACCTTGGTAAAAAAATGGGAGATGGCTGCATTATCGGACTCGAGTATCTAGGTTTTCATCGTCACTCTCTAGAATAATATCGCAATATGTGCTCATCGATGGATATTATTATATTCTTTGTAAGCAATAAAAGTCTCCTCCGGTGGCAATCGAACGCGTAAATGTATAACATGCTATTGAGAGATTTGAAGTCTGCCGTCGGTGGGAGATTATTGAATAATTCCACAAGTCCGTTCAACGTGTAAGCTCTCTGTTAGCCGTCGATTCGAAGCGACCGCTTGCTACAGTGAAAATGTGAATCCCCCGTGTTGAGACGCCTCACTTCACTTGGTCTGACCAAACAAATAGACGGACGAGATTTTTTTTTATTTTTTGCATAGATACGTTTTCGGTCTGCAATAAAAATGTTGGAAATTCAGATTTTTGATGTGTAAACATATTTCACAAATTGCAATAGGAGTAATCATAAATGTTATATTTGTACTTCTACATTCTTTTATGATTTCGTTTGTTTTTTTTATTATTTTTATATTTATTGTAACCACTGGTGACACATCCTCCTGTTCTGTGTCCTGTTTTTGGGAAAATATTTATATATCTTTACTGAAGCTCCTTCCTTTAAAAGTTTGTACTACAGCGGCGCGCGGAATATGGCGACAAAACTAGACATAAATTCAGCAGTACCTAATTTTTATAGATTTTTGCTTCCTACTGGTGCAGTCATTTTATAATTCTCTATCAAGAAAGGAAATTTACATTAGGTAACAAGATAGTTTATAACAACATATAAACGCAAAATTACTATAGATGGAGACAGCAACAATGTTTGTTCAAGCAGGTAAACTTCTAACGAGCAACTAATATAAACTATTGATCTTAACAACAATTAGTTTAGTTTAACAGTTACAACAATTCAGTTATTGAAGATCCAGTTACACTCACACTGTTATGAAAGATATAAAATCACGCTACAAATCTACCGATAAAAATATTTCAGTGGAAGAAGACCGTCCGATGCTTTTTAGGCGCGATTAGCGTAAGCTAAAGCGCCTTATATGTACTCGCTTTGTCTGTGAATCTGTGAGTCACGCTTTTTGTATCCAGCGTACAGCCCAAACGCCTTAACCGATTTTAAAAAAACTTTTTTTTGTTTATTCGTCTCTGGGTAACTTAAATCCTAACGTCGCCCGATTTTTGAATTTTGACCCCAGAGGGGAGCAATAAAGAAAAAACGAAGTTTTTCGCTTATAACTCACTCAATTTAAATCAGATCGGTTCGAAACTTGTCTTAAACGAAAGAGGAGAAAATTTTACATAAATTTCGTATAACAGAATTTGCCAAAACAGTTTTTTTATACAAATTTATATAGAAATAAATTCAATTTGATATAACCGATGGCAAACATCTTTCGGTTATCTCTCTCTGTTGCACGGTTTAATATGGTAATTTAAAGATTACGTTTGTTCTGTCTTAAAATAAAAAGTTTGCATTTGTTCAAAAACGGATGGCATTTCAAATATTTGTGAAATGCAACGCCTTCTGAGTTAATAATTTGAATAACTAATTATTAGAACATAATACCTACTTTGACAGATGCAAACGTCATTTTTGACATTTCTTACCATTCCGACACCACGGATGAGCGGATTGAAACCAAATTTTGGGAGGTTGTTTGATATGCAAATATGAAGTGGCCTATTGTTTTTGGGGAACATCGGCGCATGCGTAAAAGAGTATATCTCTTATAAAGTTGTTTTATATAATAATAATATAGTTTTTAAAACGGTTTATTATTTTAATAAAAAGAAAGTTTTTATTGAAATGTACCAAAAAGGAAATATAATTATTTTAATAATTTAGGGTAATAATTATAAAAAAGTTGGTTGTGACTAATAAACGATCATAGAGTTTATATTTATGAACCTAAATTATTAAAATGATTTTTTCCTTTCTGTGTTTTCAACTGTTATTTTTTTCTTAGATTAAGTTAATTAAATTATATTATTAAGGTCGAAGTGTCGTTAAAAATATACACCAATTTTCAAACATAACACCGGGGTATATTTTGTATAATTTCGCGCCTTGTAATTCTTGAATTACTTGTGTCTTCAGACAATATTTTTTTTTGTTTGATTTGGCAGATATAAATTTTAGGCTTGGTCTTGATAATGGGTTTTGGATCACCAACTCTCGTCCCTTTTCAGGTTAGTATTTTGGGTTCTTTCGATAGTATCTTATTTCAGACTCGTAAAACTCATGGTACTCGAGTGGACTTTCTCCTAAATGTGACATAAATTGACAGTTAGTACTGTTAACAGTACTGAAGTAACTGCTGAGATAAATAGATAAACGAACTGTGTAAATAAACAGTGCACGAAATAAATAATGCGGAGTGGTGAATAGACCATTGATTTCAACTATATAAATCTAGTTTAACATAAATAATCTCTTGTATATAGTCATACAGTGTTTAGTGTACATAAATAGGGACTTTGTATTCTTCATTAAATAAATACCTTATAAATACCTGATCAGTGTTCAATTTTGGAAAGAAGACTTTGCTTTACTGTTAGTTTTGCTTGATAGGGGTGTAGCTGTCTCGCGCCTTTAACTATCTCAAGGAGGCAAACTTCGAACAGGCAACAGGATAGTGTGAGCTAAGAGGCCGATGGATATAAACTTAGTAGCCGTGTCAGCACGTCTCCTGTCTTGCTGCCAACCACACGCCACGGCTGCGGTTATTGCAATTACATACTATACAACGCGTCCGGCGCTTTCTATCTCTCTCTTTCACTCTCATCTTCACACTCCTTCTCTGTCATCTCCTTGCCTTGACTGTCGTCTTGCACTTTCATTTATCTTGTCAGCCGATTTACAAAGTCAACTAGACAGAAAATCGACTTAAAATTATGACTGGAAAACCATTTTTGTTCGTTTTCAATTGAAATTCACTTTCTTTTATTTGAGATTTTGTTATATCTTTATAATCAGATTTCTTACCCAGTTAAGTCTTTTAATGTCTACGAGAATCCGTTTCCAGGAAGTAATAATTGTTTTTCAAGTAACCTTTATATTATACTAGCGGTCCCGCCCGGTTTCACCCGGGTGCCAAAGAACGAATGGGGAAGGGACATCAGACATGAGTACACACGTTCATCTTAGTTTACCGAGATGAATGTTGTGTCCAAATTTCATGATGATCGGAGTTACCGTTCAAAAGTTTTTGTCAGACGGACAAATTTTGAGTTAAATTTTTCATTGATGCTCCGCTCCTATTAGTCGTAGCGTGATATTAGACAGTCTATAGCCTTCTTCGATAAATGGACTATCCAACAAAAAAAATTTTTCAATTCGAACCAGTAGTTCCTGAGATTAGCACCTTCAACCAAACAAACCAACAAACTTTTCAGCTTTATATATTAGTATAGACAGAAGAGCCTGTACAAAAAAATATCAACAGAAAAAAGTCTTTAAAACTGTTCAATTACCGATTAAGTTGCGATTTTATTTATTGGAAGTAATTGAGCTAACGTCTCTATAATTCATTAAAAAAAACAACTCTCACAGTATGTGGATTTTGTAATCCGTTACTATAATACAGACACCGGACAACCATGCCATATCATCATCATATATATTAATACATTAAGGTTAAGATGTTTGCCTCCCTTTTTAGAAAAAACCACACAATTTCTCCACATAAATTATATATCGTTTTACAGATAATTGCTTGCTCTACTGACATCGACAACTAAAAAATTTATTATTGCTTTTGTTTTTGTAAATTAATTAATTAATAGCAACGCTGAACAACGTCTGCCATCTGACGGCGTTAATTTTGAAACAACGTCAACACTTCGATCTGTCATCTGACCTTCATATTGACACATAATACTGCATACTGCCATCTGACGGCTATAATTTTGAAACAGCGAGCAACGCTGAACAACGTCACAGCAATGCTGCATGACGCCATCTGACGGCTTAGCTCAACGCTTTTGCTACTTGCGCCTCTATATGACAATTTTAGTAAAATATTTCTTCGATCTGTCATCTGAGTTTCATATTGTAATACAACAAAAAGAAGAACGTTATAAGCAGTGTGCAAAATTAGAAAAGAATTGAATACCTGCAATCATATTTAAAAAATAATTTTGTAAAGTGATAATTATTATACTTCAAATCTTTGATTAACGTCTGAATAGAACTCTTCAAGTAAATAAAATTGTCGACCAATAATTGGGATAGTGTTAAAATTTTAGATAAAAAAAAAAAAAAAAAAAAAAAAAGAAAATTTAGATAATGAAAGTAATTATTTTAAAAGAAGTATTTCGGAAATGTTATATATAAAATCTAATAAAAACTCTCTTAATGCTCAATTAGATACGGAAAATTTAAGTAATATTTATGATATTATTTTGAAATAATATTTTATTTTTTCAAATAATTTTTTCTTTATGGGTACTTTGATATCCATGACTACGGTTTATAAATTTTGTTTGTTATTAATTTTTCATTATTTTTTAATCTTTCAAACTTTCAATTTTACGTACAATCGATTAATTAATAAATAACTTAATATTAATTATTTTTTATATTTTTTAGATATTTCTGAAGAAGATCCAAATCCGGATCGAAACGTCATCTTGTGTTATATTGATTTGTAATTTTATCATTTTTTGTCAATATATCGTTCGGTCTGAGAAAAATTGGTCGACAAATTATTATACTTATTTAGTGCGAATAATTCGCACAGGTCACGCTAGTTATATGTAAAAAATACTATAATCAAATTACGATGAAGGAAGGTTTTGGTTGAGGATCATAAATAAATAAGCTTTACCAATGTTTCGCTAGTGGCCAACGTTTCGAAAAATTTATTTTCATCTTCAGGGTCTATGATCGTAACGTTCTATTGGAACAACACTACTTTATGCTATAATCAAATTCTTCTGCTTTATTATATTAGTATGGATTTTTGTTGTTCAATGTATTACAGTTTGGAAATTGTTTATAGAGCTTGAGCTATAGCCGAGTTGACTAGAAAGCAGTTACTTTTGAGAGTTTGTAAAAGGGCAAGTGTATTTTCAGATTATTATTAAATAAAAAAAAATTAAGGATCAAGAAAACTCCGCTGTTTTGTAGTGTTATCAAATATAACTTTTTCTAACAATTCTTCACAATATAGTGTCTAGAAAACCGATATTCCATTTTTAGAACGTTGTTAAGAATAACAAATTTTACTCGAAAGATAATTCCAAAGATATTTTTCAGCCGTAAGTATTTATTTTTTTATTATAATTATGGTAACTGAACCACAAAAATATTGAAATACAATTTTCTCATTCATTTGTTTGAAATTTAATTATCATGAAGGAAAACAACTGAAATCGCTAAAAACAAAACAACGCCCACATCACCTGACAAGAAATAGCATGTTTTATAAATACAGTCGATGTTTTGTTAACTACATGTATATTGTATAGTAAAATAAAATAAGAAAATGAAATGAAAAACTTTTATACTTATAGTTTACTATTTTCTTCAGTCATGCTACATAATACGTTTGTATACCGTCAGTGCATATTATTCGACTGGTTCGTTACCATAGTGTGTGTGACAACATAGTTATCTAGTCTCACAACTAAAATGGTTATTTCAAACATTGTTCGGCATGTACCAATTTTCTTTAGGCAGCTTCAAGAGCTGTCGAAACTGATATGACTGCTTCAAGCGTAGATTCAAATGCCTATTGAAAATATTCCACCGAAATACACACGACCGCTCGAGCAGTCCCGATCGCAGCAAAATTTCGAAGGCGGTCGAGCGCTTGCTACACCTACACTGACTATTCGAACTGTTGATTGCTTGTGGACATGGTTATCCAGGGCAAATGATGAATTTGTTCATGCTGTTTTCTTTATTCAAAAATTGGATGAATTCAGAATTGTCTTTTGTTTTCTACGTCGTCTGCGCTTGAGCAAAAATAGCAACAGCAGTGCTTCTTCCTTATAATCTATAATTAAATAACGAAAATAATATACACTGTACTCGTAGACTTATGATATTCTAAATGTCTCGTTCGGCTTCGCCAGGTTGCAGCCGATTTGATATTCGGGTATAATGTTTCACGTCGCTTTTAACAAAAACTCGATAGTCCTCCACGTCTATTGCACTAGTTGTTTGAATGTTACAATGGCTCCACACCCAACATACTGTAGTTATATCTCAGCAATGCAGTCATTGGTCCGTGTAATTGGCTTCTGGGAAATGGAAGAGGCTCGGCCATAATTTATATATGTTCGGCTAGTGCTCGCGCCACGTTAGCTATTCTGGCACTTGGCCCGTGTCGCCTTTTGGCTTATATGCACTTATATAATATACACACACAGACAAACACACACACATATCAGAAGGTGAACCACTTATTCATAACTTATTATTATATAGAATGTACGTCCAATTTATGGCCATTTATGAACATCGATAGAAGCTATAGCTATAGACACTTTTATTGGTCTGGACTATCGTGCTTTTTGTCTGAAGCGTTAAATTCAACAAGACTAAAAATCAAGAAGCAAATATTTGTTACACAATTTTGACTAAGACATGCCTTTAGGGAATGGCGTTAACTTGATTGGTCTGTGACCTATGTTCTCCAATTTGCAAGTTCCAATTTTGAAACACTCCTATTCTAATCTATGTTTTAAGGTTCGGGGAGTAAAATTGAGTTGATTGATAACAATGCAGAGTACAGTGTGTAGAATACTTTCCAATCAGAGCTGGGCGGTACTGAGTACAAGTACTTGGAAAAAGTACTTTAAGTACATATTTTTGTACTTTGTACTTTGTATTCCGAGTACTTTTAAAAATTGTACTTGTAACGATCTGTTGAATGTACTTTGTACGTTCAGCTTGTTTCTAAGTACAAGTACATTAAAATACACTTTTATGAAGAAAGAAGTCTTGTGTAGAAGTTTTAAAAATTAGGCGTTTTTTTTAGTTTGCGATTTTTCCATAAAGAATCGCTACTTTCTTGTGAACATTTCTGGGTACCCTGTTTGTTCCAAGCAGCCAGCAAACGGTAACGAAACCGTCAACTGCATGCACAGTAGCTAAAAAGATACTGGAACACGTTTTAGCTATCTGCGCATGATGGTGACGGTTTCGTTACCGTTTGCTGGCTGCTTGGAACAAACCTATTAATGCAGGGTTTCTTGAAACATTGCTTTTTGTCTTTATTTAGTTGTTTATTTTTCTATTTTCAGTATTTTCATTTTTTTGTTTTTGTATTAATTCACATTTAATATAAATAAAATATAATTCATAAAAACATTTTGTGCGTACATCACTCTCTGTGTATTTTAATTTCATAAATAATCGAGCTTGTAGGGTTTGTTTGTAGTTTGTACCACAAAGGTGTACTGAGACTGGGTGTACCACATTGTGTCCAATGTACTTGTAAAAAGTACTCGTAAAATCCAAGTACTTGTACTCAGTACATGTACTCAGTACTTAGTCAAGTACTTTGTACTTTGTACTTATTGGACGAAAATGGAAAGTACTTTGTACTTGGTACTCCAAGTACATTTTTATTGTACTTGGCCCAGCTCTGTTTCCAATGCGACTATAAAATATTAATAGCTGGAGCAAATTTGATGATTTTAAAAAACGTCTGCTAGCTGTCACGAAATATAATAATGATAATGATAATAATGCGTTTAACGTCCGTTTCTCGACTTTATGTCATAACAGACGCCATTCGCACCATTACTATTTTCCGTCTATCACACTTCCCGTTACATTCCACATTTTTAAACTTCCACTTAATTAATAGCAATGGGCGAATGAAGGAATTTTAGGACATTAGGATAAGGAAAGTAAATTTTAAGCCTACGGAGTTTGACAGGTAATTGGCCATGGCCATGAATAAGGAACCATCTCGATATTGAGGGAAACTGTGGAAAACCTCAACAAGATGTCCGGTACAGGAATTATCAGGTACCTCCCGAATGCTAGTCTAGTGCTGTCACCACTTCGCCACCCGGTTTGGTAGCTGTCACGAAATAAAAATTGTATATAATTATAGTTTTCTTCTGCGCACACGACACCCGTACTTGTAACCATAGTAAATTGCAAGATTTAAAATAGAACGATAGCAATAACCCCATTGAGCTTTCAATCAAATATTTTACTCGTCATTTTGAAACTTGCAGGAACGATTTCAAAGTTGGATATAAATGTTTGGAAGTCGGCGGCATAATTGGTCACAGAGTATATTGTCGTTAGCATTTTCAGTCCCCTGTTTAAAGGCACCTCCCGACCACTCTCAAGCGCCAACTAAGGCGGGCAATATGTCTTCAGATGTAGATGGCAATTTAATTACTATCGGGAATTTGTTAAGTAATTAATAACAGTAATACCGGGCATCGAACTCGAAACCTCTACCGTGCAGCGATTATTTATGGTTTGCTTGCAATTTGTGATGAATTTGCTCGATAATTCTGTTCATTTGGCTTTTATAATATTACTTACGCTTTAAGAAAAGGTTAAATTGTTTTACATTTCTCGTAGAATTTCATGACGTAGTATGACGCCATGTTTTAGTGTTGTCCAGTAGATTTTTATACTATCAGAACATATTATACTTTTTTATGCTAGCATTAAATTGTGTAAAATAAATCTAATGATAAAAGAGATCTGTAATTTGTGCATAGAAAGAGTCAATCCTGACGACTTAGATTAAACTTTTTTTCAAGTAAGGTGCAAAAATTAAACAGGAAGGGTGGTTCCCATCGTAATTTAAAGTTCATTTATTAATTTAGAGTGACGACAAGTGCAGATAATAAATTCAATTTCTAGGAGGGTTCAAAATCCATAGACAATTATTTCGAACCAAAAATTCAATGTTTCTACCTTAGGGTATTTTCCCCTAAATTTAGAGGAATATTTTTTATTTAGAGGATTCTTTAGGGTATACATTTTTTAGGGTAAAATATTTTTACATAGCCTTAATTAAAATATAAATAAACGAAGGAGATTTATTTGGTTGAGAAACAATTGAAAAATAAGCTTGGCCACAAGCGATACTGGTAAAGATTATAGGTAAATCTTATTTTTCAATTGTTCCTCAACCAAATAAATCTCCTTTAATACATATTTTGGAACAAAACTTCTACTAACAATAAATTAACGAATTAGTATCTCTTGAGGTAGCAGTGTTCAGTCTAATGATCCCATTTAGTTTACATGTTGACCAATTAGAGCTCAACCCAGTTGCACCTCAAAAGCTTCTAATAAAAGTACTAAAATTGTTATTTGCAACAAACATTTTATTTTAAAAATTTAGGGGAAAATATTCTAAAAACTGTGTTTTTTCGGGGATTTTAGGGGAAAATAAATTTTCAGGATGTCAACACTGCAGGAATTGTAAAGTTATTAATAGTACGAATTGCGTTTGTTACAATGCCAAAGAATCGTTGCATTATATTTGTACTCTTACTATACTCGTATTTATTAAAATGTATTCTCGATAATAAAAGTTCCGTATATAAATAAAAAATAAAGGAATTAAATATTAATACAAAAACATTGAATTACAGCGTTTTGATGTGTTATGATGGTAAATGGGCAGTAAAGTAGACCGTATTACATGCAGCTGTATTATTAGACGGATTAACGGGTTTTTCACGAACGCCGCTGACACTACTCCCTGTTTACCTACATATATAGCACTCATTAGCACTCTCACCTTGGGACCAACGCCACACAAAGCGTCCCTATATCATTGGATGTCAAAATAAGTACGGTGGAAAGACAAGCTCTTATAATTATAAAAAAAAAATATTTGTCAATAATAATTTAGGTTCATAACTACAAAAAAAAAATAATTGTCAATAATTTAGGTTCATAATTATAAAAGCGTGGGTTCGCACTAATAAATATCATAGAGTTTACAGCCCACGCTTTTATAATAATGAACCTAAATTGTTAAAAAATAGTATACCATTGCAATAATACCACTGGTACAAATTTAGGTCAAAATTCACTTTTCAAAATTTTACAATATTTTTTCGTACTGAGGCCCCCAAATCCAAAAAACATATTTTTGGCAAAAGTCTGCGCGTCTGTTTGTTAATTTGTCTGTAAACACGGTACAGATCAAAAGGATGAGCGAATTGGAAACAAATTTTGGGAGTATGTTTAATATGCAAAAACAGAGAGCCCTATTTTGGAAAAAATCGGCGCATGCGCAGAAAAACGTTGTTTTTTATATAATAATGGTATAATTTTCACAACACTTTATTATTCCATCTATTTTTATAAGAAACTTTTGTCCAAATATTTTTTTAACTTCACAGTTTGGGAAATATTTTGGAAATAAAAAAAATCCGTTGTTCTTTTGTTCTTTAGATTTGTTAGTTAGGTAGTTGACTAGCATAACTACGTTGATTAATTTTTACATGACGTGATAACATATTATATGGATAATCATGCAAACGAATACTTTGTCGAAGGTGGTTTAATATGGAATAAATTAACCTTACCTAATAAAAATAAGAGTAAAAATATCGTTCAAAGTTTTGATTTTTATCTAAATATCAGCGTTATGATGGAGGTACTCTGTTTTTATCATTAAAACTGCGGTTAGGGGGAAAAATGCATGTGTATTAAAACCCTCATACAGAATCGGAACATGTTAATATTGCATAAAGACTTTTTGGGATTACAAAGAATTAACTCAACCACAGAAATACGTTAGGAAAAAATTGTGTACCGGCAAAAAGGATTTTATCCCTATTTTAAATTTTTTGTCCTCTTGCTGGCGTTATGTTTTATACATAAAAAAAATATATCTGCATACCAAATTTTCGTATTTTATTTTATTCCATTATGTTTCAGTTTTTAAACTTTGCAGTTAATTCATTATTCAATTTTAATAGAATTCAGAGCAAATGATGTGATTTCAAGTTTTGCGATATTTTTTTTAAGATTAAAGAGATTTAAATCGTTTAGTACGGATATGAAAGGAAATTTTGGAAGGAAGTTTGATATACTAATATGAAGAGCCTTATTGTTTTTGGGGAAAATCGACAATGCCCAGAAGAGATATATGCTATAATGTTGTAATGGAACTAAACCATTACAACATTTTATCGTATATCTCTTCTGCGCATGTGTCGATTTTTCCCAAAAACAATAAGGCTCTTCATATTAGTATATCAAACTTCCTCCCAAAATTTCGGTTTATAATTCTATCTATTTTTTCAAGAAAGTTTTGTTAATAATTTTTTTTACTAAACTTTTTAGTTTCGGGAATATTTTGAAAATAAAAAAAAATCAGCTGTTCTTTTATTCCGTAGATCTGTCAAGAAGAAATTAGTTAAGCATGCTCTGATTAATTTTTACATGGCGTGAAACATGTAAGTAACCAAATAGCAAATATCATAATATTTTATACTAACCGTTACCCGCGCCACCGCACGAAAATTTATTTGTTTTATTATAATGTATCAAATGTCAATATTTTTGCAGTTGGAATGGTCCCGTCGCCCAATTGACTGGAATTTTTTTCGATGTACTGAAAAATCATCGTGTAAAATTTAACTGGCGATTTGTATAGTTGATAAAACAGTATGCCGATATAGAATTTGACAATAACAGAACTCATATTAATCCGATTTTAGTACATAACAATTAATGACTGAACGGTCTGTTGAATTGACAGATAATTACAATACATTGTATTTGTATTACGAAATATCGACTCAATTTGAAACATAAATTTGATTGCTACCTTTCACGACCCCTTTTAAATGTTATCGGCGGTGTGGCAATTGGGGAAAATGTTATTTTCCAGTTTTGATAATCCAGCCAAATATTTTCGCTATCCACGCTCCACATTTAAACGATTTCATCAATCATTTTGAAGTACTTATAAAAGAAGCTAAAAATAACTATTTCGTCCTATTCCACTATTTAGTACCCTACCGTAGAACTGGAAACTGAAAAATTATGCACATGATTATTTAAAATTATTTTTACAATTCTGTATTTTCAGAATAAGTAATTGTTTACATTTGTGTATCACTGTATTTTCTAGAATTTTTCTGTAAAAAAAAACGAGTGTGCTTTAGACCACATGACTGAAGTAAAACTTCTTCCTGCCATAATTGGTTATTATTCACCCGGAAATTCACAAAATGATTTTACAATTTTATTCACTTTAAACGTAGAATATTTAATGTATTGAACAAAATATTAATTTATAAAATTGTTCAAGAACGAAATGAACAGTCTAATGTAAGAAGAAAGAAATATAAACATAAACATAATGAAAACAAAAGTAATACATTGCAATTACTTAGCTCTTGTTGGATTTTCAGCGTAAATTTTTATGAAATATTATTTAGCTCTGCAAGTTAAGTAGGTTTACAAAACCCGATAGCGCCACTGGCAAGTAAAGTATGTGTCATTCTATTGTTAGTACTGCTTATATTTTCGGCCACCTGATGGCGCCACTAGCCAGTGAAGTATTTGTTTCGGCCACCTGATGGCACAACTAGCCATCCTCTTTCTATCTTCACTAACTTATATCTCCCTCTCAACTTTCGTTCGCCTCGCCCGATCACACTTCCGTAAATCTCTCGTCACGCATTCACCATGTCAAGCGTTCCTAAAGAAGTTTTACTTCAAAAATCGTTTTAACTTTTGTTAAAGGCTGCTTAGCTAACCGTTTTAAAATGACAGTTTTTTTAGAGTTCCAGCGGCTATCTTACTCTCTGTGAATTAATTTTTAACTTTTGTGATTATTGTGGAACATGGTTTTGATATTATTACAATGGAAGAATGCTCATCTCTGAATTGAAAAAGAACCGTATGCATTCATAAAAACAAAATAGACAGCATTATTGTCGAAAAGCAAGCTTAAAACATTTTTTTTTCTTGTTTTAAAAACAAAAAGCTGCACATAATAGTCCAAAAGAAATGAAATGCTATACTGACGTCGTACGCATTTTCTTGCACATGTTGTCACATAGACATTTTATATATACCGAATGTTTATTATCGAGATTGAATAATTAACGTTGAAATATTGTAAGCTATTCGACACTAAAATGGCAAAAACGGAGATCTTAAAGACCGCGCACACTTGTCAAGCATAAACCTGTATAACCAGCACAGCACAAACCAGCAACCTGCACGATGTCGCACACTAGACCAGCATAAGGCCTAGCACACATGAAGAGCGTTCAACGCGCGTTGGCCCAACGCGCGTTTACAATTTCTAAACAATTGTATAGAACTGTTTATATGATAACGCGCGTTGGCGCCGCGTTGAACGCGCGTTATCATATAAACAGTTCTATACAATTGTATAGAAATTGTAAACGCGCGTTGAGCCAACGCGCGTTGAACGCCTCTCATACAAACTAGGCCTAAACCTTCACAAACCAGCAAAGGACCCCGCATAAACCTAATCGGATTTGGTTCTCGGTTAAATTGATCGAAATTGGTTTTATTTTATAGTTTAAAGGTCATTAAGAAAAAGTGTCCATGGGCGCATAACCTAAAAGCCAAAAGATTTTTAACTACAGATATGTTTAGCGAGATTTTAGATATAGGGATATCCATTGAATTCAAAAACATATTCCAAGTTCAACATTTGGGCTTTTTTTTAGAAATAGAAAAATAGTCGAAAATTAGGTAATGTTGTATAAAATAATGTCTTATTCGGATTAAGCGCACTCGAAAGCATATTATCAATGCAAATTAATTGATAAAAACGACATAATTATCACACTAGATCGGTTCAACACGGCTGATAGAATGGCAGGCGACCGACTTTTACAGTTGTGGTTGGTTGCTGCTCTAATGTGCGCTACTCCGTTATATAGCATGGAACCGGAAATCCTTGACTTTTTGCCACTCTGTATAATCTATAATGTGTATTTATGTGTGTATGTACAGTTACATAATATTTGCTGATTGTTCTCCATGTCGTGTGTATTTTTAAAATTACGCTCAGGTACTTGCATCTGCTATTGTTTGAAACCATCTCTTTGTTTCGTGCGTTTTCTTTTCACCAGAATTCGTAATACGGAATGAGGGAAATTATTACCATATACTCACATTCATATATGTACGAATATGCGGGCATTGTCTCGACCTTGCTTAAAAATCAAGGAACCCATTCTAATTTAAAAAGACAAAGATTAAAATATCGTTTGTCAAGCAATACATTATTTCGAGATTATTCCTTTCAGATATTCTCTGATGAATCTCTAAACAGCTGAAGGATAGAACTTTAGATAAAAATACGTCACAATGTCACTAATAAAATACGTTTTCAATCACATTTTTACTTAAGCGCTATTAATATTAACTGTTACGGTTACTGAATACCAAAACAGGTAGCCAGAAAGTACGAAAACACTAGAACTTTTTTAATCGAGGTACGTTTCGCTTACCGTGTTGATAACAACTGATTAGGTACTTTTATAGTAGAGAAATGTTGGCCAACCCTACAACACTTGTGATTTAATAGATAGGAAGTCTTGTTAAACAGACCACGATATTGTCTACAAAAAAACATTTAGGTACCTCAGTATTATATTTTTAAAATATATCTCCTGAATGGATATAATATGTGTTCCTTGCAGCATCCTACATAGTTTTCCTTTTATTTTTTGGTCTTTGTGTTGTATGTATTTTATCCACTACAAACGTATACAATAGAAATAAAATACAAAAATATACAGCGTCATATCAATTGTAAGGTTATCTTAATTAATAAAAATAAACGAAAACATATAAATTAATAATTCGAATGAATTAATATTGCCATTAAAAAATTACAAAATGCACTTAAAATTGATTAGTATCTACCATAATCATACACTTTATGACATAGTTATTTTTTATCTTATTATATTTTTAACTAGCTGCTCCCCGCGGCTCCGCTCGCGATTGAGATGAAACACGAAAAAATGATTGTTCAGTTTGTAAAGTTTACGAAATCAATTCCCTATTTTTTAATTTTTTAAACTAAGTTACTTCTTATAACATTAGCTATCGGCCAGTGAAAGTCCCGTCAAAATCGGTCCAGTCGTTTCGGAGATTAGCCGGAACAAACAGACAGATAAAAATTTTAAAAATTGTTTTTTTGTTACAAGTATAGGTACCGTATATACTTTCATATGCATTTAGTAAAAAGCTGTTATTTTGACATTACAAACAGGCACTTAAATTTTATTTATTTGTATAGATAATTTTGCTGGGTTGTCCAATTAACGAGCCATCCTTTACTCCAAAAATATTTTTTACAACTATTTCGCTATGAAAATCAAAAACTGACACATGATAAGTAACTCAATAAAAAACAAATAATTGAAATTATTTCAATTTTTCGTAAGCGAACAATCAAAGACTATCCTTAACATCTTTATTGGTAGTTCAAAATATGATGTCGCTTTGTGTGATGTGCGGTACGTTAAAAGCATGGGCTTTAATTGC
Source organism: Xanthostigma xanthostigma (assembly GCA_963575645.1). NCBI lineage: Eukaryota > Metazoa > Arthropoda > Insecta > Raphidioptera > Raphidiidae > Xanthostigma > Xanthostigma xanthostigma. The sequence continues at coordinate 1,535,982 of OY754470.1, read as the reverse complement.
CTGTTCATAAGCTGAGTGCAAATTTTTAAAATTGTATAGCAAAACAAATACTTTGCTAGTAACACATACGTTTTTGTAGCCTTTGCATCGTATTTCACAAGCATCAACCGAAATAATAATATTACACCATCAAAGTGCACGGAGGGAGGATATATCTACAATCTACAGAGCATAGAAACGACAAAAAGTTTAATTTTGAATATATCCCATTCTTGTCCCTTTTGTTGTTGCTTTTCTTCTTTGCGCAGAAACTACAGATATATGGTACTACAAAATATTCATTTTGCAAATGTTCATAGACAATTAGTTTTTCAATTTCTCGGATAAATCAAAGAGAAAACAAAGTTGTTTTTTTTTCAGCTTCTCAGAGAAAAAAAATAATTGATGATAATTTTCGGGGTATACCTAATTATTTTTAAAAAACCGATATCGTTCGGGTATCGCTATTTGTAGCATAAAGGGCGACTAATAAATTATTTTTTTAGTCAATAATATCATTAATTTGCATATTATCCTGAATTTCAAGTTTTCGTCTAAAAAACATTCACCATAATCTAGTATTATAATTACTTACATAGGTACATTTAAAAATACTGTGTTACTTTATTATAATGTGTAAACATTCAGATTCGAATAGAATGGCAGCTGCTTGTAAACTCAAATTATTTTAACAACTGTCTAAGGGGACTGCGGTGCCTTACAGTTTCGCAACTATATCACTTCCGTGCAGAAATTCTAAATATCCAAAAAAACAGTAAATCTGTTCACCTGCTAAACAGGCTGAAGTAAAACTAGTCAATTTGCTAATTGCATCAAAATTCGATATTTATTTGAACTGGTTTGATGTTTACCTTAATATGAGTTGAGGTTGTTTAATTCAGGTATACATACATTCATTTCGACTTGCGGAAATATATAAAACGAGGGAATAAAAGCAAATAGCTTATATTTCACTGACAACAAATTTAAGTAATTGGCAGTTGGGTAAACAAATACCTATGTTATGTACAAACCACTACACGAGCTTTCTTCTGCTTTAATCGAGACGTTTTCTTTAGCTCTTTATAAATAAAGAAGTTTTCGAACCAAAGATATTTACCGACAGGGCTTCGGTTTAAATCTGAGAGCATTTATAATCCTGCTGTTTTCAATTTCTTTATCTATATATATAAAAAATTCTCGTGTCACAATTTTGGCCGTGGTAATTCTTAAAACCACTGAGCCGATTTAAATTAAATTTTGTAAATTTTTCTTGCTTAGAGCAACTTACACTATAGAATAGATTTTATTAAATATTTTGTACAAAATTACGGTGTTTTCTCAAAAAAATTGTTCTCGTAACATGTAACGACATCTGATGGAATTTACTCAAAGCTCTTAGACTCTTAGTTCAGAAGCAAATCTGGTAGAATTTGCTCAAAGCTATTATTTCAGACGGCGGGTGGCAAACGAAATACATTTTGCAGAATTATATCTATCGCACCCGGGTGAACCGGAATGGACCGCTAGCTAGTATATTTGTAAAATTCAAATACAATTAAAGAAATAATTAATTGTCGTTGTTCTGTCTTTGATTTTATCACTTTAGTAGGTTGGTAGTAGTTGCAGGTGGCCTTAGAAAATACGATCAGATAAAATGAAATTTCTGTAAAAAGCGACAACGCGAGCAAACCGCCGGGCGCACCGGTTAAGACCATAGCAGTCGATAAATTTGTTGCTCGTAAACCGTAACTGTGTACAATGTGCATACCCCTGTATCACAAAAATGTCGACGAATTTTTTTCAACGCATGCCGTTTCGTGTACATTATTAAGTACAACGTGATGCAATAAAAATTAATTTAGTGTTGAGCGTGAATTATAGAGCGCAGTATTTAAATAAACTTAACATATTAACGCGAGTAAACCGTGTTTAGTATAGTATGTTACATTATTCATTTCATTTGCAGCATTTATACCCATTAGAATCATATTTTATTAAGTTTTTAACTTTTTATTAATTTAAGTTATATTTGTGGGAATAATAACGAAGTTTTAAAGTAAAAACATAAATTCAACTTTATTATTTCTACATGCATGTATTATACACCTGTTTTCGCATTCGAGTTTCCAGTACCGTAACAAAATATCAAAACAATATTTTATTTCTTTATGCATTTAATGCCATTTTTTTAAGAAATAGACACTACAGTTGACTCGCGGTAATCTGACAAACGTTCTGCAAGGCGGTGTCGGATAATTGAATTTGTCCGAAACTTTTTTAAATAATAGACCGACAAATTACATACACTATAAAAATGGCGAGATCAAATCTACGTGTATATACGATATGGGAGTTAGTTAATTAAGTAGTTATATGCATGTAGGATTATAAGGGGTGCCGGATTAGACAGGAGCCGGATTACCGCGGGTCAATTGTAGTCCAAGATGCCACCGTACAAAAGTCTAATGTACAACACTACTAAAATTTTATTAATTACTCCAATACTGATGGAAAACAATAAATCGATGGCAGAATAATTCAGTTTTTTGAAGTGAAACTTTTTCTGGCGCCTAGGGGGGTAAATTGGCCTAGATGAGACAAAAAGTTAAAAGTTCCTCCTACTCCGACTTCAAGCGGCAGTTGAGAGGAAAAGAGTGGGAGAATTTTTTCTACTCTCTCTGTCAAAGATTCGTGCGCGCTCTACACGTATGCGCAGTGTACACGTAGCATTTCTCTGACCACAACAAATTATATATAACCGTTTCTTAAACCTGAAGTAATAAAATGCTAGACCCCATGAAATTTCACGTCTAACACGCGAGGGTCTCATATGTTGAATAAAATTTCAGTCGTGTTGTCTACTAGACTTATGTACGGTGGAGGCTTGGACAATAAACTGCCGTACTATTGGGAACTCAAAAATATTCCTTTTGTGGATTTGTTCGAAAGAGTTTTTCTTTTTTTCGTTTATTTCTTATATTTGTTTATTGAAAAAGGATCAATCAATTAGTAACGTTGTGTTGGCAGTATTAAAATGAAAGCTTTGGTACTCTACATTACCGTCACACTTTATTTTTCAAATTTTGGTACGATTAGATTTCATTTACTAATAAAATGTTGTTTTTATACTGAAGTTAAACTATATAATAGACTTCAGCACAGCTGAAGCGCCTATAACCTGTGACCCGCGGATCAGACACTGACCCACGCAGGCTTTTTAAATCAGAAAATCATATAAAACCTTCGAATGGCCGTAGTTTCTATAAGCTAAAAGAGATGCAGAATTTGGTCCCCGCTCTTTGAATTCGAGGTTTTCTTTGTGTACGAATTCTCAATTTCAATTTTTTGTAAGAATTTTCAATTTCAAAAGTATGCTTATAGACGCTGAAACCAATGTGTCTTTTTGTTTAGAAGTTATTTGCGTTTATAGTTTTCAGAAAATCATGTAAAACCTTCGAATGGCCGTAGTTTCTAAACTAAAAGAGATACAAACGTTCTCTTACGCTCATTGAATTCAGCGTATTTTTTTCTGTAAGCATTCTGAATTTCAAAAGTATATTAAAGAATTCGATTTTTGTTTAATAATTAATATTTAATCATTTTATCATTCCGTTTTCTGTTGACAGTTCGCAAGCGGTCTTTAATCACCTTATTTACACACGTAATAATTAATAAAATGTTTGTTGTCATTATTTTTATTTTTTATTATTATTTAACGTCACTCAGTCGAATCATAAATAATAAAAATATTGAATGTTAGACCTTTTTTTAATTATCCTCGTATACTTTATTCAAGATATCGTGCGCCACTGTTTTTTCTTTTGAATATTTAATTTCCCTGGTGCAAATTTTTCATTACGTTTAGACTAGACAGTAGACAGTAGTGAAGTCGCGAGGTATTGTGATAAATTGTTTTTTTTATTTTTTTTTTCATTTCTTACATAGATACATGTATGGTAAACACAATAGATTGTATATATGTACGCTAAATACATAAAACAACAATGAACACATAAATGCCATAAAAGTTTATATTATTCCCTCACAATTCTTGTGTTACCTGTATATTGGCTATAATAATGTCAGAACTTGCACTCAGAAATCGTCGAAGAAATATCATCAACATACAGCATTTGCATTGCTTTATTAAAATGACTTTTTTCCGCGGCCTCACTCGCGTGAACTTCGGCTCCGCTCACAATACCAACGTTTAATATTAGTTGCGATCTAGGACCATTTATTTCATTTATTTTTAACCGCCATCTATAAGCGAGAAAAACAATTCCTCTGTACGATAACTCGATGTGCAAAATATCCACTGGAAATACACAATTATTGTATAATAACAATAAAACTATTTTATATAGATAACATAATATAACAGTGTTATTAACCGTTTTAAGTGCGGAAACTTGATTTTTATATTTTTTTTTTTTTGCGCAGTGAAAAGAGGAAAGCGTTTGGGACCCCACTACTATTAACTTTGGATCGCACTCGCTCCATTCTATCGCTTCACTTAAAAATATTATAAGTAAATAATAAAAAATGTGTCTAACCAGTCCGATTCAGAGGCCAGCTCGCTGATCGTTACATCACACTGCCTTCTATTGATCAATTAAAGAGCGGTTTTTATCATTTAAAAAAACGAACCTAGACCCATTAATACTGTTATTAGTTAAGCAAGACAAATCATGTTGATTACATCACGTTCGTCGCTAGGCTTATAACGTACCTTAAATGAAATCGATTTTATCTTGTGGTACGTATTTAGTTGGTTAATACTTTAGTGTCTGAATAAATTGCGCTAATTAATAATTAATTATTTAATGCAAATTTATAATTATTCAAAATCTATCGACTAACTTGTAAATAAACCTATAAAATATTTTTAACACTGCACACACAAATTTATAAATATTGTAAGATCTTTTATATTATTTTTAACCAATAGACGAAAGTAATTTAAAGTTTAGTGAATAGTGATTTTATGATAAGCTTATTTAAACTCATACGTAAATTGAAAAATCGCTACTAGTTTACAGGAAAGTAATATTTTTTTTTTTTCAAATTTGTTATTAAATTTTAGACACTGCGTTATCTCAATTTTAACATACCAATTTCTTATAGGTATAGCGACGCTGATGACCTCAGCTGTTGAGCGTCTATAATTTACAATCTCTCTCTATAGATATAGCTTTCTTTTAAATTTTTCAAAAGTCTCATCTCAAATTTCATTTGTATTTGAAATATCGGGTTTTTAAAATAAAAAACAGTTAAATATTTTGACAAAATGATTACTCAATAATTGTTTTTGTAAGGTATTTTATAAAATTTGAAATATAATATATTTTTTTGTTATTTATATCTACATTTTACATTTAAAATTTTTGTTTATCCAACAGTTAGTTCTAACAACAACTTTTTTGATAAGTTTTCTCTAATTGTCTTTTCTTTTCTTTTCTGTTTCTAGCTTATTGAAAAGATATTACAGACCGACATTTTTATATTGTCTATTTAATTCGTACACGTTGTGTTTGCAATATCATTAATTAATTACGTACCGCTTTAAAATGTGTCTGTACTGATATAAGGAAGCGTTTGCTACAAAAAATCTTTATATATAAAATGCCTGTGTGCGCGTGTTCGTAATTCTTTTCGTCCTAAACGGCTTGACCGATTTGGATGAAATTTTTTTTGAATTTATTGGGTCACCTGGATGGTTCTTAGCTATAGTTGGACCCGTTAAGTGGCGCTGTTGTCGAGATCCAGAATTTATTTTTTTTAATATTCGACCAAATTTCTTTTTTTGGATTTCTTACATAAAAAAACATATGATTCCAAATTTTCTCCATCTTTCTTAATTCAATAATTTTTTTTATATTTTTGACAAATTCAAGCGAAGCCGGACTGGACAGCTAGTACCTACCGATATAAAAATTAAGTGTCTGAAAAACTAAACGGAAGTATACATGTACTGTAGTGTCGTGTTTAAGTGAAGTGCGAGTACTCAACAAACGCAACTGATTAATTATGTGCGTAAACACGTGAACGGGAAACATTGTATCTATTGAACTGTATATTACGTTTAAGAAAGAAATCAACAAAAAAGGTAAACTAGTTTTTTACGTTAAAATAATAATAATAATAATAATGCGTTTAACGTCCGTTTCTCGACTTTATGTCATAACAGACGCCATTCGCACCATTACTATTTTTTTTCTACCACATTTCTCGTTTTTTTCCACTTTTTTAAATTTCAACTTAATTAATAGCAATAGGCGAATGAAAGAATTTTTAGGACATTATAGGACTATATGTAGGTATATATAGTTTTACTAGTTCTCCTATTTGGTATAGTTCGTATGCTTTCTCAAACACTCTGGTTTTGTAATGAAAAATCGAAAATCTGTAAAATCATGTTTATCTTATCTCGTCAGCATTGTTATACCTTTTGTTGATACGTCTTCGAATTAAGGCCGCTTTACACAGGTATAGTAGCTAAAGCAACTTAAGCAAGTAACTAAATTTAGCTACTTGCATTGTGTGAACATTCAGTTTAGTAACTAAACTGAATGTTCACACAATGCAAGTAGCTAAATTTAGTTACTTGCTTTAGCTACTATACCTGTGTAAAGCGGCCTTATATCTGCGTTAATAGAGGCAATTCTAAAGTCAAATGATTTTTTTATTTAACATGGTTTAATTGATTTAGTTGTAAATGAGAGACGCTCGACAACTAAGTTTCATCGGCTTAAATTATATGTATGTTGTGCATATCATAAATTTGCAACTGAATAAATATTATCTTCTTTCTAAAACTAATTTTCATTTTATAACTCTACTAAATATTCTTACAGAAATGAATGGGTTATTTTCGTTGACAAAATGTAGATGATGAATAAAAGTTCCAAGAAATGTGACATTCATTTTCTTCATTCAGTTTTTTTATATTTTTTAGTGAATCGTTACCTATGTCTCATTTTATATGAATAGAGTAAAAATGAATGGAACTAAAAATATGTCCCTTTTTTTGTGTTGTTACATTCTGATTACAATTTCAAATTTGTGAGATATATTATTTTTATTTTTGTACTTAATCTAAAGATTTTTAAACCAGAGAATTTTGATTTACTTTAGGAGATACAGAACAGAAGAATATTCTATATTTGCTAATTTTATTGCTAACGTTTTAGCCATTGTCTAAAAAAAATCGCAAATTTGCAATATTATTTATGTCCATTTTCTTTTCAATTGATAAAAATCTAAAAGGTCATCGTACTAAAATTTACAAGAGAATAATAATATGATTTTATCCGAATATTCTAAAATTCATCGTCGCGTCGGTCGGAACTAAATATTTTGAAAAATGTTCGGTTTTATTATATTTAAAATATTTTTAAAATTAAATACGAACTAAAAAAAATGTAGATACGTAAGGCATTCTGGTTTTTGCATAAATAAAGATCGACAGCGAAAAATAAGTTTTTTGTCAGGATACTCCAAGCCAATTTCACCAAAACAGTCACGGCAAATTGTAAAACGAAATCTGAAAATAAAAAAAAATCTTTTATTAGCTACAGGTCGATATTGGTTAAAATTATAAAGAGTGCGAATTTTGTGAGTTTGTGTGTATGTGGACGGTAATCTCCGGAACCACTGCACCTATTTGAAAAATTCTTTCATTACTATTTAGACTAAAGCTTCAGGATGGACACATAATCTTTTTCGTGGAAACCAATTTTGCAACGTAAGTCGACGAAAAAACGGTGGCAATCTACAAGCGAAGTCGGACCGGGTCACTAGACTATGGTAATTGTCCGTAGATATAATTAAAATTTCGAGTAAAAATGTCTTGATTTATTTATTTTCCAATTAACAATTATTGAAATAATTGCGATTCTGTATTTGTGATCATTCGTTGTCTAATTTATAAATTTATTACACAATAAAATCATATTTGATCACACATCACAAAGCATATAATATAGATTCGCTTTTCGGTATACATAACGCGAAGTAACAATTATTTCGTAATATATTCTGACTGCGGAAGATAGACGCGATGCGGTATTCGGAGTCCTCTATACATCATCAACTGTGATAATGATTTCCGACCAAACTCCTTGGTCATTATTATGACTTAACAATACGATTACCAAATAGCCCTCAGCACTTATACGTACCGCACCGGGCGAGCGCTAGCTCTCCTTATACAAATTGCAAGAAGCTTTTCTCTCTCTCTTTGTATCTCCTTTTGTTTGCAGTAGAGAGAGTAAAGTAAACTATAGTATACTGGGAATTGTTGTTCTCTTTATTGGATGGTATTTTGAAAATTTAACGCCAGGGTTGAAAATATGAGATTTTTATTTTTTTTTTATGTCGTTTTGAGGAGAAGATGACTCGATACGGCGGTTCATCGAGTCCCTCATGAATGGAATGTGCGCCTTCTCACAAATTTTCAAGATTGTTCGAGTCCTAACTTGGATGTCGGGGATGCACAATGGGTCTTTGTAGGTTTGAATGCAACGGGAATTTTTCCTGCCTCCAATTGCAATTATCTAATTTCGAGATGATAATTTTAAAATTAAAATTGCGAGGACGATATCTTTGTCATAATTAAAAAGAAATGAAAAACTTTTTTTGAAAAAATTGAACCTCCTCCAAAGAAGGGTCAAAAAAAGCGTAAAATATCTAAGTTTTGAATATACGAGAAGTACATAAAACGTGATAGTAATTAAATTGGTAAAAAGAAAAACTTTTTTTGAAAAAAATTGAACTTCTTTCAAAAAAGGGTCACTAAAAAGCGTAAAATAACAAAGTTTTGAGGTCGGTACCAATTTAATAACTATCATGTTTTATGTATTTCTCGTATATTAAATTGGTGCCGAATACAAAACTTTGTTATTTAACGCTTTTTAGAGACCCTTTTTTGAAAGAAGTTCAATTTTTTTTTAAGTTTTCTATTTCTTTATTTTGTTAATGTGCTGAAAAGTAACTGAACTGATTTTGATTTTGAACCAAGCCTTCTACAGATCCTTTCCAACACAAAAAGAATAACTGAAATCAGTTCACAATCGGCGAAGATATCGCTGGACAATCACGCCGACTATTACATCTTTTGCTATATTTCTTTGATTTTATTAATTTTCTAAAAAGCTACGGAATCGATTTTGATAAAATTTATGTGGGACCAACTTTGAGACATACTCTATCGACTAAAAACAGAACCATTCAAAATCGGTTCATAGCCGGCGAACATATCGACGGACAGATATACAAAAAAAAAAAAAACGAATATAGAACGTCCTCCTATTTTTTTTAAATCGGGTAAAAACAGACAGAAACTAAAACTGACAGAAATAATTGACAATTAAGCTCAGTAATCTAAAAACACCTGTTGCCATATCAATAATTCCGAAACCCTTACAAGAATCTATTATTTAAAATTGTCATAGTCAGAAGTAGGTGGCAAAGACGACGAAGGTGCGTAAGTAGATACGATATTTCTTCAACCCTGTCGCGATAAATCCCAGAGCTTTGCTATATGTGAATTCGCAGCAGTAGTAACTAGAGTTGACGACGACAGCGCGGCAGGCGCTAGTATTTCAGTGGGTAGCGTGCACGGTCTGCTGTGACGCGGTGTGGACTTGATGCCGGGGGTGTGTTTTGTACGTCAAGGGATGATTTTCCTTTCAATCGGTAATAGTGTTGTGTAGTAGTTACAAGCTTTCGAAGGCGTTCATGTAACATGAGTGGTTTTAAGAATATGTTGGTTCTTGAACACTAAACCAGGTCCGAAATCATACAATTTCACTCTTTTGAATGCTATTTATTTTCTCTGTGTAAAAATTTGACTTGACAATGACCTTAGATTGCGACCATACAATTACAGTTTTTATATATGCAGGAGCAGTCTATTGTTCTTGTCAAACTCCCTATCACGTTGAGCATTAGATTGTACTCAAACAAAAATAAATGCTTGGAAAAATTATACGAGAACTATGTTAAAAATATCGTTTCATTCTATCGATTATTTTTCGAGCAGGATCGATTTAAAATGCTGCAATGTTTTTCTTATGGAGAAATATGTCTACTACACACAACCAAATGAGCTGTTGAGCGTCTATAATTCACAATCTCTCTCTCTCACAACCTAATGGAGCAATTCTGTAGCCTCTGTTCTAATTTTGTACAATGCTGTTAAAGTTTTGTCTCGCTTTAAATTATGTGATTTTAAATTTGTTAGAAAGTGACAACAAATTAACAGCGCTGTACAAATCAAATAGAAGCTGCAGAATCGCGCCATAAGGTCGTTCTCAATTCAAATCTGACACTTTCCGCAGCCGAGTATAAAAATATGATTATTAAAAAAATCATTGAAAAATTGATGTTGCAATCAATATTTCTAATTAAGAATACTACAGTTTCTATGCAGCAAACAAAACAAATCGTTCAGGATTTCGGACATCACAGTGAGCAATTCCGTACATCATCCTCATTATATTGTCATCAAGTATTTTTATAATCGGTATTTATTTGTGAAAGCGGCTTTACATGATTATACTTATTCGAGTTCTTTACTGAACGCGTATAAACGCCATTTTCATTCCTGTACAACACTGTCAATCCAGCGCGCAATTCGGTCCAGTTAATAGACAGTAAGTTGTTCTATTTTTAAACCCCAAATTTTTATGTACATGAAACTTGTGCAACTCGAAACATCTAGACAGGTTTTAGCGTTCAAGTGACTACGTTTAGGTAAAAAATAAATTCAAACAAGCCAACATTAGGATATAGTAACTGGTATCATGTAAACCTTACTTAAAAGAGCCCTATTAAGGAACTATATTACAGATATGCGTCAGTACATTTCGCATACTCTTATAAATTCTGCTAACAGTATTGTTTGCTTCCTCATTAATTCACGTTGAATTATTGTGCAACCTTTTAGCTGTGAAGGTAACCATCCTGGATGGAAGCCTGTGCAATGCAATAAGATCCCATTGAAGCACAAGTAAAGGGGGCTAACTGAACACACCCGATGGTGAGCCCTCACTAATCCCATGGCCGGTCAAGAGAATTGTAAAGCCATCGCCGACAACGCGACTACTTCTTCATTCACCCAGCTCCCTGAAACGTCTTGCTTGATTATCAACTGGCTTTTGCGTTCGTTACGTCTACGGTCTACGTATGTCTCTACTTGAAATTGGATAAGTAGGGTTGTCAATATTGCCCCCAGCTAAAACATTTCAGAACTGTGCAAGGGCATCTCTTGGATTGTTGTCAATGCCTGCACAGAAATAAAATTGAGCGGAGGACATTTGTTTGTAATTTCCGATTCTTGCTGATTTTCGGGTATTTTGCCGCAACTCTCGAAAAAGTATGAGACTGATGACCTCAGCTGTCGAAATAATAAATTAATGTTTGAATAGTTTTTTTTTAAAGACAAAACAAAACAGTAAGACATTTTTTAAAACAAGTTTTTTATTGAAATGTGCAAAAAATGAAAAAAATAATGTTTAATAGTTTAGATTCATAATTATAAAAGCGTGAGTTGTGACTAATAAACGATCATAAAGTTTACTAATTTTGAATTTAAATTATGAAAAATATTTTTTCCGTTCTAGTACATATTTTATATTACTTTGCGGAATTGTATCGAGAGGCAAGTTAATTTGATAAATTAATGGTTGCTGTCAAGAAGAAACGGTGACCCTAGATTTAACGTAGTATTTTACAAAGCGGTATCAGCAAAACAACAACAGACTCAGGTCTGATACTATAGTAAGTTTATAGCGTCTACCTCGTGGGTTGCTGGTATAAGGGTAGCGGGACAACAATACAGACACACCAGCGTCCAACGCGGCCACCCGGGACCCTGTGACGGACAGAATAAACAATTACCAATTACTCTCATGAGCTGTGGGAATTGGGGACCGACCGGCCCACCGAATTATTTCAAATCAGCCCCCATCGTAACTATACACATTTATGTATAACCCCCACAAGACAAAGCGACTTAGGTCGATTTTTACTAATTGTTTTTGTATTTTCCCGACAATTTTTTTAAATACTTTATCTTTAAACAAATTCTAAATGACATTTAGTGTGGGTATAATTTGAAAGGAATTTTCTAAAACTTGATCAGCCAAAATTTTCAAAAAATTTAGTAAACACATAAAGGTATATTTTACAGGAAAGCTATTAAGATGTTTTCAACAGATAGTTTTTGAAGAAATTAAAAGGCAAATAATAATATGGTTGATCACATAAGTTATGAACATAACTTAAGAAAGAGTGTATTATTATAAATCTATACATATAAATAAGTGTCTGTCTGTCCGGGCTAATCTTTGAAACGACTGAACCGATTGTGGTGGTAAATGACTATTCCAGGAGCGATCTAGGCAACATTTTATCCCAATAATAACCCTTGATGGGACGAAAACGGTTAATGTTACGGTAAATCTGATAGCAAGGGATTATTGCATTGCAACTCAACAAAGAAATGTAACTGTTTTTGACATAAACTACTTTGTTTTATGCCTATAGTTGGCTCTACATCTAACAGGATCGTATTTAACTTAACGACAACCGGGGGACGCAGAGCCAGAGGTGGAAACTTGAATGTCTTCTGAACTTAAATTAATAGGCAAATGAATGCTTTACATCCTTGCATATAGACTACTAAACTCCTGAGTAAACTATTAACAAACATTAATGAATAAGGATTTCGATTAGAATGGATAGTGTTCGGGTAATTACCGGTTAGTTTGAATACATCAAAACAGAGCCAACGGTTTGCACTCAGTCAATACGGCTACAAATTAATTCATGATAAGATTTCACAACAAAAAATTATTTGCGCTTATCTTTGTTTCAAAATTATTTTTTTTAACTATTTTAAAGTAATACCGCTTTATTAAGAAACATCATTTTAACTTTTTACTTGTAATAACAACAACTTTTCCAATTTATTTAACAGTAGTTTATGCATCTAGTTTGCGATACATTATTTTATGACGAGTTAGTTTTGTAGGAGCGCGCGCAGCGACAGTTCGAATGTAAACAAAAGTGGACGTTTATTGCCTCTGAACAGAACACACACTATGACGCCGTGCGTGTTTAACTCGTTTGCCCGCGTCGTCCACGTGCCGAGATACGGGTTTCTGATTGGTTTTCGCAAAAAGCCATCCTCGGAGTCAGCACGGCGGCAGCCCAATTTCCAGCAGCTTTCTAGCGATAAAACCACTCACGTGTGAAGCGGCCTTTATACACAAGTGGCTGTGTACTATAAACATTAACATTTAAAAAGCTGCATGGTACATCATATAACATAAAACAATATTCATAACGTCAAGTTATATAATCTTGAGTAGTTGTAAAAATGTATTTTATTTTTGAATGTATACACAGCAAGTATCAATTTAAAATATCATGTTGTTTATTTATAAACAAAATGCACTTTAGTTTAATGTTTTATCATACAAATATATAAAACTGTAACGGGATCGCTATCAATATTTTCGTTCTCTCTTTCGGTTTTGAGTGAAACCTAGACAAAAGAGTGCAGCTGTAGAATCTGCTACCAATTTGTAAAAAACGATGGCTATCTACAAATTCGGGCGAAGCCCGACCGGGTCGCTAGTAATTTATAAGTACGTATATAATTTATTTGTTTTGAAATAAAACATGACCTTATGTCTATCATATTATTCACTTATATTTTCGATCGCTGCACCATTAATTGAATCATTAGTGCAAATCAAAGAAGTTATATTTGAGCTCTCTGTGTTTATGAAAAAACATCTGCACCTTTTTTCAAAAAATAGTGACTACTCTAAGTATGACACACGTGCCGCGAGCTGCCTCTCAATCCCTTTTCATAACACTGCGTTGTTTGAGAAGAATATAACCATGGCTGCTATAAAAGTTTATAATCATCTCCCAGATGATATTGCTATATTGCAGCCTTTAAACAAATATAAGACTACACTTTTAAAATTTTTAATCCATTATTCGTTCTATTCATTAGTGATTAGAGGAATACTTAGTTTATGCATTCGAATTTACATGTTACACACCCTTTGACTTGTTCCACACTTTTTTGTAAGTTTTTACGGAATAAAAATATTATTATTATTATTATCAAAATGTGCAAGGCCTATGGTTTTGCGAACATCGTTTCGAAGAATATATTTTCCTCCTGAGAGCCTCAATGCAGGTTTAAAGATGGCATTGAAGCCTTGAGGATGAAAATATATTTTTCGAAACGTCGGCCACAAACAATACACTGGTAAAGCTCAAATTTTCAATCGTTCCTCAACCAAAATAAATTTCCTTCCAACGTATTATTTGGAACAAAATTAATACTAACAGCTATCGTAGTGGTGAGAGCACTAGACTTGCATTCGGGACGTACCGGGTTCGAATTCCAGCGGGGGCAGATGTGGCTAGAACTTTTTCCAGCTGCCTCTCGCCGAGAAACGGTAACTCCTGTACCGGCCACCTGGTTGAGGTTTTCCATCAATAATTCCAGATAAATATCGAGATGGTTCCTTATTCAAAGCCATGGCCAATTACCTGTGCTCACAATTTGCATACCTTAACCTAATGTCCTAAAATTCCTTCATTCGCCCGTTGCTATAAATTATTTGAAGTTGAAAAAAAGTAGAAAACAACAAGTGCAATAGATCGAAAATAGTAATGGTGTGAATGGCGACGATATAAAGCTGAGAAACGGGCGTTAATCCCATTATTATTATTTTGGATAGCAAACGGATTTTTGATATTTTTATACAACGAAATACATAATTAAATAGTTTTTAAGAACACTCGGTATGGAGTTATAGTCGGATCGTTTAATATGTGTCGCACATTTTCAACATTTTATTAAAGTATTTTATAGTTTCAGACGTAAAGGTTATGTGTGTCTATCTATAGCACACAGTACATATATATAATATGTATAATATTATGTAATATCTGTAAGTTGTATGACTCGATGACACAAAACCTATAACGTTGTTGAACTTGCATTCGCCGCATTGACATAATACATATATTAAATATTAAACAGTTTATTATATCGATGAAACGAGATATAAAACATTTTACTGTTTCATCTTAAAATTGATTTCAATTTTGATTAGCGCTGCAACTTTTAAGGGCTGTAGGTACTTTTCATGAAATTTTGAAAATCAGTCGTTCAATAATTCAGTCCAGTCAGTTCCCGACAGATTATTGTTTTGCTGCATTCGTATAAAGCGAAAGTTGCATTTATTTATTATATAAATACGTATATATTTACGTAACTATTCCCGTTACTTCCACCACATATGACCCGTTTCTCCCGCCATGAGTGCAATAATTTCATGCGAACAAAAAACTTGTTTAAAAAAAATTTGCCTTCGTAGGACGCCTGAAACATAAATTTAAGCGAAATTCTAGTAACTAAATTTCGCCCTGTAGGTAACTGAAATTCGGCCTGTAACGAAATTTCGCCCTGTCGTGTAACTTCAATATTATAACAAGTTAACAACGGACAGTAGTTATTATTTACTCACGCCAAAGAGAGGCACACGACGTACACAGCTCACACAGAGAAGAAGCAATGAATGTATACACGCGGAAGTCCATAGCGGGGATATGAAGTCATGCGAATCGCAGTAACGCGCCAATAACATATTATGAAAATAAATATCTAAATTAAAATATTATGTGTAAGGTATGAAGTAGGTACATGCACCCCTTAATCGATTGCTTCACTTCAACAGAAAATAATATTATACTGTTTTCGAACCTGTATGTACAGACATTGTTTTTAGCCACGCTAGTACTTAATTTTTTATTAGTTTATACATTTTTATATTTTATAGGTATGCAAAAATTTTACTATTTGCAATTTATTCTGCAACGGAATCAACAACTCACTCAAATCATGCTTAAAAGAGAACTTCAACAGCCTCAAATTTCTCAAGACATTTACATTTTGATTATAGCTCAAAAGTGGAATGCCATAAAAATCCCGAACTCACCATTTTTATCTCGAAAACACGGCTCATTTAGATTTTTTTAATGAACACAGCAAAATGGGACGCACTGTACGTATACGCCTGAATAGGAAAGTGGGAGTGGAATGGTAGGACTTGGAGTGAGGGGGGCGGTGATATAACGCGGGTAGCTCACACATCACTAGTTGTAACAATGTCATCTACACTTGAAGTGATTTGGGGACAACGGAGTCTGTAGAACGGAGAGTTGTCTGTCCTCTTCCTATGCCTTTAAATCCAATTAAAATATGTTTACCCTTGAAACAATTACCACATCGGTCAACTACAGAAGAACAGGGGTAACACAATGGTTCACTCATGGACGACATTCGTTGTCCTGTCTGTTATTCATAGTTAAACCCATTTTTGAAAAGTAATTTATGTATCTCGTACGTAAATACGAGGATGTGACATTGCGTTAAAACGGGAGACATCTGAATCTCATAATGACTATACTACATTTTTTTGCATTCGTGTCGCCTATAAAATATCTGATTTTTGCTTCATAATGAGCGATCTGGTCCGACTTCGCTAGAATAAGATTGTCTCCGTTTTTGCGTCGATTTATGTTGCAAAATTGATATCCACGAAAAGCGCTTAGCATTAAAACGGGTATAGTAAGCCATCCTTAAAAGATAGACATATGCCAAAGGGGAGTTTTCTGTAAACCTATAAAATAGGAACAATTCCACCTACTTTTGTTATATCTCAAAGGGATTAGGCAGCGTTTTCGATGAAAGTTCCCAGTCGGCTTGATTTTTTCCGACATCTTCAACGATCATCGTCACATTTCAACCAATTTACAAAATCATTAATTTTTCTTGGTTTCTTAAACAGTAGGTATAGAAGATAGTATAAATAAAATTTTATAACAGCACCAAAAAATAGAAACACTTTTCTCTAGAATTTTAAAAGAAATCATAAAAAACAAAAATGTAAAGTTTGAAAAAAGAAATACCTATTATGCATATTAAATGACATCTTAATACCCGTATTTTATCTAGTTTAAATTCGAACAATAATTATGGTCTTTGTTGTAACGCTTTGTATTTATCAGTGACTATGAATACCAGCTTGTAGTTTTGTCAGTTTACAACTGCCCATAGCGAGCCTCACTCTCTGGAACCGTAATTCCGGTTTCTGTGCTACAAATTCGTCACACTAAATACAATGCAATACGCGTCGCTTGAACTGAGCTTGTAAAAATAACTCTTCTGAACTATATTCCAATAATCAAGCAGATACGTTACAGAAAAAAAATTCCAGCCAATTGGGCGACGGGACCATTCCAACTTCAAAACTGTTGACATGTTTTGATTATAATAAAGAAAATAAAATTTCTGATATCGCGTGAGGTGACGCGGGTAATGGCTAGTATTCAATATAATATTTGCTATTCGTTGCCATGGTTACCTACATAATATGTTCCACGTCAAAAAGTAGTCAAAGCATGCCGAACTAGTTGATTTCTGACAAATCCATAAAACAAAAGAGCGGCTGATTTTTTTTATTTTCAAAATATTTCCGAAACTATAAAGTTTAGAAAAAAAATGTTTGCGAAACTTTCTTGAAAAAATAAATAGAATAATAATCCGTTATGAAAAGTAGGTATACCATTATTATATAAAAAACACCGTTATAGCATATATCTCTTCTGCGCATGCGCCGATTTTCCCCAAAAACAATAGGGCTCTTCGTATTTGCATACCAAACATCCTCCCAAAATTTGGTTTCAATCCGCTTGTCCGTTTGACCTGTATCGTGTTCACAGACTAACAGACGCACAGAGTTTTTCCAAAAATATGTTTTTTGGATTTGTGGGATCAAAATGATTAACAAATCGGGGAAGTTGATCCAAAAAAGCTAATTAGAATTTATTTAATTTAACAGCATCGGTACGCGATTTAGCTAGGCAACCCATGTGCGATTTATCAATGTATATAATATCTTAAAAAAAAAACTTCGGAGAAGTAAAAACTTCGTTCTGTGCTAAATTCAAAAACTTGAGGCGACTGAATCTTAAGATTATAACTTAAAAAAAAAGAATTTCGAGGCAGACAAGAAATTGAAATCAAGCTCGAAATTCTGTGCGTAAGACGTCGAAAAAAAATGAATTTCGAGGCAGACAAGGAATTGAAATCCAACCTTGAAATTCTGTGCTTATAAAAGCTACAAGAGCAACAGCAAAAAAAATGCATAGACGGTGTTCGCATAACTCCTTTAGTTATCATTAAAAAAACGCCGTCTGTGCACTTTTTTTTGCTGTTGCTCTTGTAGCTTTTATAAGCACAGAATTTCAAGGTTGGATTTCAATTCCTTGTCTGCCTCGAAATTCATTTTTTTTCGACGTCTTACGCACAGAATTTCGAGCTTGATTTCAATTTCTTGTCTGCCTCGAAATTCTTTTTTTTTAAGTTATAATCTTAAGATTCAGTCGCCTCAAGTTTTTGAATTTAGCACAGAACGAAGTTTTTACTTCTCCGAAGTTTTTTTTTTAAGATTTCACGTCTTTTTCCAAAGTGTGAGACATTATTTTTATTTTTCCTCCAAAATAAACATATGTGTTTTTTTTATATTGTTGTATTTAAATGCAATAAAAGTGTTCATATTGTTGTATTTAAATGTAATGAATCTCCGAAATTAGAATATGTATTGTAAAAAACAACACGATCCTTACTCCATGCAACTGTGGTTTCGAGCGCGTCTCTCATGTATTTTGTTAAATAAGAAGTAACAATCAAAAGTCGGTTATAGAAATTGCAATAATCGACTTTTGATTTTTACTTCTCATTTAACAAACAGTACTACAAAAGTGCATTTATATTTTGCCGCGTAGTCCAGTGCTGCCGCGGTGCAACACCTAGTGGTGCAATCGGCTCATCACACCTCCATGCGATGATGACATTCAATTTGTAAACAATCCATGTGAAGTCTATTAAAAATAAAAATGAGCTATAACAAGTCTATGCTCTGTAATACATGATTCTTTTTTATTAACCGACGAAAAACAAAAACGGAGGAGGTTCTCAAGTCGACGCGTATATATTATTTTTTTTTAGTTTTTTTTTTTTTATTTATATTCATTTGAAATATGGATATTCTTGAAGATTCCATGAAGGCACATTTTGAAGGCATGAAAAAAAAATCAATGAACAAGGCCCACCATTAAAAATACAAATTTTTTTTCATATCATTTGTAAAATACTTATTTTGCATTAAAAAAAGAAGTTTCTCTTCGTAATCTTTTCACTTTTTAATTTTTGTTGCACTTTTTATAATAAATATGTTTTTTAATAAATTAATTTATTTAAATCTAACTTCAATCATATATTTTGTTATTTTTTAATAAAAGATTTGACGAAAGTGAATTTTTCAAAAAACAAGAAAATAATAAAAATTAAAAATTAAAAAAGAAATAAAAATATATGAGAAAAAATTGAGAAAATAAATTAAAACTAAAAAAACAATTAAAAACATAAAAACAAATTAAAAATTGAAAAACAAATTTTCCAATGATGCTGGCGGGAATCGAACTCAAGACCCTGTTATTAGTTATTACTAGCCTAACGTCGTTACCGCTAGTCCACGGGCACACTCAGACTATAAGCTGTTATAGTGGTACAGAAGTATATATGGGTGATACGAAAAATCGGTCCTATGAAAGTCACGTGGTCACAGAACTATAAAACTTGGAAACTTGCTTCATATACACAGCGTTATATGGGACAAAGGCAAAATCAATGTATAAGAATACGCTAGAGATTCGTTGGCATTTAGCACAGAAAAGAATCTCTAGCGAGATTCTTCGATTATCTGACATTTAATCTTTGTCATCATCAAATAACAGATGAGGCTATATATTTTTAATACCGGATCTTAGACTATAAAATTTCAAAAACGATTTTGACAGCTGAAATGTCGACACAGAATAGCTGAATGAAACGCTATTCGATAAATAAAATTATCGTTCAATTTTTCAGACAATATATTAACAAAAAAAATTGGTTGTCTGTAAAGTCGGTTTATGGACGATAGTTTTACGTGATAACGTATTCCGCTCGAATATCATATTTAATAATACATAACCTAAATTTTAGTAGCTGTCAAACTATATTTTTACCGACTCTCTATCGCTTATACTGCGCTCTCGCTTGCACGCACAGGGTCAGGCGGAACGTGACACTTTTCGGAACGTTACACTTTTCCGTGCATGCAGCCGGTGTTTCATCAATTTATAAGACGTTATCACGTCAAAAAATATATAATTAATACATTATTTTGATTTCATTAATAATTTTGAAAGATTTTATAAAAAGCCAATTAGAATTTAAATATTAATTATTTTTTATTTTTTAGATCAGTTCTGAAGAAGGTCCAAATCCGGATTGAAACGTTAATGTATTAATTATATATTTTTTTGTTAATATATTGTCTGAAAAATTGGTCGATAATTTTATTTATTGAAGAGTTCTAATCAGACGTTAATCAAAGATTTAAACGCTATTCGGTTCGGTGTTACCGTTAAAACTCGACCACAGAGCTTGGAGCTTTGAGTATACACAACGCACTACTGTTGTCCACGTCAGTGTTGTTGATTGCCTATTATTGCCGGCCAACGGTCTGCTAACGTGCTCTCGTCGGCTCACTCACGCACACACACATTCACGCACTAAACCACTCGCATACAAACATAAAACCGCTTTGTTTAAGCTCTGATATAACTAGCGAACAAACAAATACACTGCCAAGCCGGTAAAACCGTGTAATATAGCGCTAAGCGCACGTTCGGAAATTGCTGAGTTCAAATCCCGGCGAGAATGTGACATATAAGACTTTTTACTGCTGGTTTTTGTCAAGAAACTAAATTTCTGTACTGACCGTTTTGATTGAGATTTTCGACAGTTTTTCATTATCCGTACGAAATTACACTTTTAAAATTATGATTTTTTAAACTAATTCACTTTGTTTCCTTGATAAAAGTGGTTAAAAGTTAGAAAAAAAAGTACTTTTTCATTATTTTAACAGCATATTATCTACTTCTACTTATGCCTTGGCTTCCTAAGATACGATTCTGTAATATAGCTGCCGTGTTAGTGAATGACGTAACAAAAATTGTGCATAGAAGTAAATGAATGTGGTTTTCTCGGTAGCGCCGTCACTATACCGTAACGTAAACAGAGGCATCCATTTACTTCTATGAACACGTTTTTTGTCATATTACGGCCGCTACAATACGATACCTAGCGCTATCTTAGGAAACCAAGTAGTTAATTTAATATTTGAATTCTATTTTAATGAATAAAGTCCTACTGTTACATCGGCGTAAGAATATTTTAAATATACTTAGAGTTTTGACGATAGTTTTGTTCCGGATTGACTCACAAACTGCTGAACCGATTTTGAGCAGACTTTCACCATATTTTTTTTTTATA
The DNA here is from genome assembly GCA_963575645.1 of Xanthostigma xanthostigma. Lineage (NCBI taxonomy): Eukaryota > Metazoa > Arthropoda > Insecta > Raphidioptera > Raphidiidae > Xanthostigma > Xanthostigma xanthostigma. Next base: position 1,514,516 of record OY754470.1, on the reverse strand, counting down.
CTTCAGGGTATTTATTACACCAAATATCAAAACTGATCAGTAGCCATAAGATCGACATCGACGCAAGCGAAAGTAGATAGGTATACTATTTGTGATTTCTTGGTAAGAAAAGGATTTCCGTTTTGATTTGTGGCCATATTGCACTTTTTGTGAGTGTACTTTTGAGAAAGTAAAGAAAAGTACTTATAGTGCAACTTTATACTTGTGATTACGATATAGACTTTAAAAAAACTACACAACTTCAGTGTATGTACTAAGTAGATTAAGCAGACACCACAATATGTCTACTTTATAAAAATATAATATCACTATTGTCAGACAAAGTTTAATTGGTTATGATGTACACAAAATATATTAGATCAAATTGGAAAATATTGTTATATTTAGAATAGAATAGATAGAATATTTACTTTATTAAAAACCAAAAAGGTATAATAGCGTCATTTAGGAAAAAAAATAATTGGACAGATCTGTCTTAGAATTGCACGCGGCAATCATATGGACAACTATCAACAATTTCTTTACTCTATTTTTGAGAATTGAAATAATAATAATATAACTTTATTTCACATTGACTACAGGTGTGCGATTCGTCATACAAAATTAATAACACTCGGAATTGATTTTATATCTGAAGGTATACAAATTTTGTCGCTTATGATTTCTTTGTGGGAAACAGTTGTTATTTTATTTTTTATAAAACAATTTTGATAAATGAAGACTCTTTTTTAATAACATAAAATCGTTAATATGACAGAAAAATATGTCGCGGAAAGCATTTTATTTGCCTTCTTTGCACACTAATTTCCTGTGCTCTCAGTCCTGTGATACATCCTGTATATTTTCGTTACGGCTTGTATAATAACAACGCAAGAAGAAAATTCGATATTGATAATTGTTAGACTAGAAAAAAAGTGAAAAAATACACGATTTATTATTTCTATATAATATAACAAAAGAGAACTTTTTGTCTTGAATGAATTGAATGCATATTTTAATTGCAAGAAAAATTCGTTTAGTGGCCGATATTAATGAAATGCAATGTAAACACAGAACATCGTCGCCATTCTTAACTTGATTTCCAGCGGCTAAATGTACTTGGTATAAGTTGGTTATTGTAGTAAGTTAATTGAGAAAGCTTATCACGTTGACGGCTAATTGAATTTGTTCACCAGATTGAAAGGCATATCGCGCGAGCGAACTCCTATAGGAGATTGCTCCGACTTCACAAAATTGACTCATTATATCAGCTATAATCACAAGACAGAATGACTTATTTCAGTTTTTTTTTTGGAAAAAATTTCACATAACCATCTAATCACGTCGATTACAATAATTTAGTGAACCGCGAAAAAACTGCCGTTTATTTGTCCTCAATAGAGTCGTATCTTTGATGTGAAACATCTATTGGCTCGTTTGGCAGCAAAACCATGCCGTGACGGAAACGGGATCACGCTCTCTTATGTCCCATCTACGCCACCGCTCGCAGCATCCTTGTGTGTACGCGCGTTGCACTCGTTGCTTCTCTGTATGAGCTGTCACAACTCACACGCTGTGTATACTGCGTGTGCAAAAAATTAAAATTACTGCTATTTATTAACCTTACTAATATGTGTCATCCAGGTAGAAGCTCCCCGACTTTTTACGAAACAATTCAAGACTACTTAAACAAAAAATATTGAATGTTGTTAATCTAGATTTTTTAAACATATTTTGGATACTATGTAAATGCTAAACAATAAAACTAAAAAAATATTTTTGAAAATATATAATGATTATAGCTAAAGATGGACATACGCCATTTTGGCTTGTAGTCACATATATTCAATCGAAGACCAGTTATGATAGAAAATATAATTTAAGTGTAACGTGTCTTGAATATAACATTGATGCACATCTTTGTACTTTTAGCAAAAGCAATTTAATTACGATTGTTCTTTACATTACATATCGCTCTCAAACACATACTGGTTTATTATTAACTAATTTTCCGCCCTGAATACGCACGTGTAGGTTTTGGTTTGGCGTCTCTTAACTACTTTTAAGTAACTTCGGACCTCAAATCACCTCCTCAGAGGTTCAGAGATATAAGAACTTTTAACTTCGGTATGTTGAATGACATTTATTGTATTAACGACAAGCTATACTAATATTATAAAGAGATAAAGTTTATAAATTTGGATTTAGGACTGAAAACATTTTTTAACCTCTATTTAAAATGAATCTTTAGGTTGGATATAAGCTATAATATTATCGCGTTAAAATTGAATCGTTTTTCGTGGAGACCAATTTTACAACGAAAGTCGACGAAAAAACGGTGACAATTTACAAATTCGGACGAAGCCGGACCAGATTTTATAAAACATAAAATTAAGCTTTTTATTTTTCGATTTTATTCGTGAATCGGTCAGGCTGTATAAAAAATCAACAGTAGACCACATTGTATAGACAATTACGTGCCACATATCTGTGATTGTGAACCTAGTCGGTTGTGTTTCTGTTGTCTAGAAGTAGATGCGGCCAATACGTCTGTTACGTCAGAGAAAAAAGTAATCTAGCATAGTGTTGTGCGTTAGATGATAAAAAAAAGCAGTCCATATATGGAATACGTACTATGTGTGGTATACATAGGTGAACAACTAGACGGATATAGATGCCGAATGATCCTATACATCTATGACAAACGAGCAAAAATATTCATGTCGAATTTTTCTGCACAATTTTTGAGGTTAAAATTCTTTAGTGTTTCTCAAATGTTATTTCGAACGGAAGTATTTGCAGATTCTGGTAGAAACCATCTTGAACGAAAGGTGAAACATAGCTACGGATGAAAATCAGTTTTGTGATCGTTTTCCGCTATTTATCGTCTTGCGTTACTTTTCTGTCACGTGAGTGTCACAAACGTCCAAAAATCAACGTACATTTTAATTTCAACTAAAAACGCTAGGCTTTGCCGTTTCAAGTTTAATTTGTTTTATTGCAGTGAAAATAGAAAACCAGGTCATTCAATAAACTTATTAAGGTTTAATAATCGTTATATTTCGACTTGAGCGATTTTGCCTTTTCGCCATAGATATGTATCACATGTATATCTCAAAATGAGATTGGTTGAGAGAGAATCGCTCACGTCGCATACTATTTATTGTTCATTCATTTTTTAAATGCCCTGATATGACGGGTTTCCGATATAATTTTCAACGCTAAATTTACTTTCAAAGTAAAACCCACTAACTTTAAATGTCCCGCGAGAGAATGTGTGTAGAATAAGAATAGAATAATTTATTTATAAAAAAGTTACAAAATCGTCGCTGGTCTGTATTTTTGATATTTCTTAAACAAACTCATATTTCATCTTTTTTTTTTGACCAAACTTAATTTTATAAAACGCATCAAGTTATTTAAAACCCTGATACACTCATCAATAACAGAAGACAGCATATATAAAGAAAAGTAAAATATTTTTTAACTGAATAAACTGTAGGATAGACAATAGTTTACAAAGAGATATAGCAAACTGTAGTACATATACCATTCAAGTGAATGAGGACCCAGGGACCTCATCGAGGCGAATTGACCAAATATTTACTGTAAAAACTCGATACCTGTCTGATGTGAAGTTTCCCTCCCAGTGCCGTCTCTAGACGTTATTTATTTTCATGTACCTATATATTTTATATACAAACTGTTTCATATCAAAGTATCCCTGTTGTAATATTCCATATTTCAGTAGCAAGGACCATTTGCATTGTGACGTACCAAATTACATTTTGAATTGAAATGAAATTTGGATTTATCACCACTTCAACTGCTCCGAAAAAAATGTTCAGCCACTGAATGTTCACTAAAATATGCAGAGAGGGGCTTGGTGTAACAGCGTACAGACCTTAAAGTTTTTGACTCACAAACATTGAACAAATTTTAATAGTACCTACGTTTGCAGTGCGCTTGCGTCATTCAAGTCTACCATTTCATATTTGACTTTGCTCCGGTAAGAACAGTGCCGGATTAACCTATAAGCAAAAGCAATTGCTTAGGGCATCACGTCTCAGGGGGCACCAAGAAGCACAACTCAGAAATGAAAACTACCTCACTAAACCGTGTCAACAATTTTTTTTCTTTTTGTCATGTTCTCAAAAATTTGATCTATACTGGTACCTATGTCGTTAGAAGTATAAAAGTTAAAAATAAATAATAATTTATTTTTGAAATTAAAAACGAAAAAAACATTATTATTTTTTTAATTTTAAAGTCTTGAAACTTTTTTTCTATTAATTGTATAAAAATGCCTAAGGTTCGATTGTATAGACAGCCAATGAAAGCATTGATTATAAAATTCAATTTTTTCCTAAAAATCTATGCTTTTAACTTTTTTCCATCAATTTGATTTTTTTTTTATAAACTGAACATATTAGAGATGGGGCCCATAACCAAGAAATGCTTAGGGCATCAAGGAGTCTTAATCCGGCACTGAAAGAAATTTCATAATTAAAGCATTGATTTATTTACCCTTAGATTTAATTTAATTTTATTTTATTTTCTTGATACTTGAAAAAAAGAATAATAATAATAATAATAATAATACGTCTTTATTAATGCCACTAGCACCAATAGGCGAGGTTCAGCCATCGGCTGCTTTACAACCTAACCTTTACTTTAATATTGAAGAACGTCGGAAGTCATGGAAGAAAACCCCATTAAAACGGAATCCGCCTATAATGTAATATAAGGCCTATTATCACAGGAACAAGATTAGAAAAACAAAATATTTATCAATAAAGCAGCAAGAGGAATAAATGCCACTTTTAAAGCGTAGGCTGTAAGCTGTAACTAGATGCAATCGGCAAGAAAAAAGTTATATCAAATAATGCTTGCTGTTTTCGATAGCGAGTTATACATAGTGTGGATCCGGGATTCAGGAGAAGTCCAGAATAGGTAGAGTACATACTCGAGATGTAAAAAAACAACCGGTCGTCCCAAAGGATTTGAGGAGCATCTAGCATGCTGTGCTTCTGACGCTGCAGACTTTTTTGTACCTACTGAATGTATGGTATCCTCCAGTTCAACCTAAATAGCTCATCTACATTTAGCAGTTTTTGTTATATAATTGTAAGGACTTATGATAAAGATATAAAAAAAAACATCTCACTGACATTGACGACAAAATAGTGTATATTATTTTACTATATTCGAGTTAAAGTATTTAAGAACTTAAATCCATTGGTAGACTAAACATATTTAAGTTCTAGATACATAACCTTTAAAATTATTTAATTTTGTAACGGGATTAGGTAGATTAATTTTAATAATAACCTTAAAGCACGTTTTTTATTAATTCGATTATAATTTTGAGTTAATTGTGTGATTAGTATTAGGAGAAATAAAATTGTTAATCAATTAATCATTTATATTAATCATAAATATAACTTGAATATATGAAAAAATGCGCTTTAAACTAATTGTTAAAACAAACCGAATGTAACCTGGTTGATTATGGGAAAAAACGCTGATAACCTTAGCTGACGAGCGTCTATAATCTACTGTCTATCTACCCAACCTGCTTATAGGTGGAGCCCATCGTAGGGCTAATAGAAAATAATTTTGAGAATTCAATATTCAACTCCCAAATATAACTCTTAAAATGGTTGTTCATTTGAAATGTGCTATATTCTGTTTGAAACGCTATTTTTCTTTAAAATGACAGAAAAGAGACATATTTTTAACATCTGTATCTCTTTCTTTCCTGCATAGTGCATGAAATGAAATGAAGCGGACAAATCACTCCTCATCGAACGGTTGCTATCCCGTGTCGAGAACCGTTTTTAAACCAACTGTAGCTTACTGTAGATACTTACATAAGCCAGTGATGCACAAAACTTCAGCAATGTACGATCCAGTCTCATTATATGACTGGTTGCTGGTTATACCACTGATTCATAGTTAATGGATAGTGAATATATTACTAAAATCTCTTTGAGAGGTAGGACGTGACCAAGAAAGAAAATGGTCTTATTTCAAACTCTCTTCTATTTTTGTTTATAGGCCTTTTTGTCTATATAAAATTTGCTCTTTAAAAATAGTTTTCGCCTTTTCATAAACATTTTCGACATTTTTAAGAACGTTCAATAATATTCTGTACAAAATTTGTAAAAAAAAATGTTTTAGTAAAATGTAGCAATATCTGATAGAATTTTCTCGAAGCTATTAGTTTAGAAGCAAACAAAAAACTGTTTTTGTACCAAGTAGCGACATCTGATAGAATTTGCTCAAAGCTATTAGTTCAGACGCCTGGCCGCAAACGAAATACATTTTGCAGAATTATATCTATCGCACCCGGGTGAAACCAGCCCGGGACGCTAGTATATCAATATATTCATACAATGGCTACCATTTGCAATCCATCAATTAGAGATCGGTAGGTTGTACTAGCTGAGAGAGAAGAGTGACTATATATTTACACAGTTTTTGAACAATGAACGTTTTCCAGACATTATATATATATATTTCATATATATATAGACACACAAAATCACTGATTAATATAACGTCTTGCACAAAACCTGTTCAAGTCGATACACTCTTAAAGTGCTAAAATCCCAGAGGAATTGTTCTCAGTAGAAAGTTTTTTTTTTGTTTTATATCTCTGAAGTAACGATATAACCATTAAATTTCGTGAAATTGTATATCATTTGAACCAGTGTTTAGGCAGTTAAAGCAAATTTATTGCATATTTTTATACGATATGCTGTCCCGGTCGATTCAACAAATGATATTTGTAAATATTTTGTTTTTAAAATGTCTTAGTTTACTTGTGAATTGGAAGAAATGATGTCAAAGTTTTTTTTTTTTTTTAATAGCGCAAAGATACTACCTATTTATCGATTGTAGTTTTATTTTTTTGATGTGTTCTTTGATTTTGGTAATCTCATATTAAATTAGTGCTAAAATTACTCTATAGCGCAGAATACAAAGCTATTTTTTGTGGTACAAAATAGTAGATATTAGAGACAATTTGTTTTTGATTTAATTTTATTTTTCTCTCATTAATCGTGCTAGCTTTATATATTAATTTTTTTTCTATTCTGCTAGCTTCATGATTAGCTACCAATGTCACAATATTTTTTTTTTGAATGGTCAAAGATTAACAAGTTATTTCTGTTAGTACAAAATAACTACTTTAAATTCCACAAAAGCCCTTTTGACTTTGTTGATATCAAACGATGCCTAAAAATACAAACGCAAATATTTGACACTGAAATTAGCCTAAAAATACTGCAATTTAGAAAAATAAAATTAAAAGTAATTAATTTGTGTACACCCAGACACTAAAGTTCGGCGATAATGTTGGTATTATCTACACTAATCGTTTAATATAAATTACTCTAAACTGTCAAATGATAAACAACAATCAGTGTCGAAGTTAGTCGTAAGTTCTCTGTGAACATGCACCTAAGTAATTTACAATTCCTGAAATTAATGTCAGCGTAAGAAGTAGCTCTTATTGTTGTCAACGAAGATTTCTATCTATTAGAATTAGTGCAACAATACAACGTCCTCAAACTTGGCCAATCCAAGCATTGTTTTACTAATTTAGGAATGGTGTTTATCTTTTCCTCTAATGACTGCTCATTTACATCTAAGGGTGTGAAGGCGCACGGTTAAATAATTAGCTAAGAGACCAGTGACTAGAGTCAGTCATTTATTCTTGCGGCGAGGCGTTGCTTACAAACCCTTGGAATTACCCTACATTTATATAATACTCATCCCCGAATAAGGCTAATCAGTTTCACCTTCAGTATCTTCGTACAGTGAAACCGGAAATAACCGAAGTAAATCTTCTCGGTATCTTGACTACCGATACTCCTTGCTGCTAACAACATATGCATTGTTTGCATTTCTTACTTCAACCACGCGAAAAGACTACACGCATACTTTTAGAATAATATTTCTGCAGCAATCACAAGCATTTTTTTTACAATATTTTTTTTCTTTTTATGTACTATTGAGATGTTTTGATATGTATTTGCACTCCCAATTCATTAGAATTATCGTACGTCTGCGAAGTTTTTAGTCACACGAATATATAATAATAATAACCAGTGAGGTTAAAGCTTGCGTGTAGATATATACCCGTCAACGATCACAAAGTATCTGTTTTTAAAGGTTTCACTGTATTTACGCGACCAGAATATTCAGTGGTGTATTAGTTTGGGAATATCTAGTGACATTAATTCTAACTGATGTTTAACAGGGTTTGTATTTAATAGCTGAGCTTACAAAATTTGTAAAATGACATAAATAAAGCTGACATGAAAATTATATAAAAAAACGATAGTTATGCATATTATGTTCTAAATTTGATCACTCTCAACATATTTTGCAAAATTACCGAGCGGGGTGGTGCAGTGATGAGAGCACTAGACTCGCATTCGGGAGGTACCGGGTTCGAATTCCGGCGGGGGCAGATGTGGCTAGGAATTTTTCCTGCTGCCTCTTGCCGAGAAACGGTATTGCTTGTACCGGCCATCTTGTTTAGGTTTTGCATGGTTTCCCTCAATAATTCCAGATGAATATCGAGATGGTTCCTTATTCAAGGCCATGGCTGATTAGCTGTCAAACTCCTATGCTCTAAATTTGCCCACCTTATCCTAAAATTCCCTGATTTGTCCATTGCTATTAATTAAGTTGAAGTTGAAAAAATGAAGTGACGGGAAGTGTGATAGATGGAAAATAGTAATGGTGCGAATGGCGTCTGTTATAAGATTAAAGTCAAGAAACAGACACGCATTATTATTATTAATTCAGCTTAATTTTTAATGAAAAACTCAGCTTAATGTAGTACCTAAAATAAAACGTTAATTGACTCAACGAAAATTGCAGTTAGCTTCATTATTAGAGCTATATTGTGATTAAAAAGCTCAAGCAATTAAATTAAAAGTACTTGAAAGAAGACAGCAAATGTAATGTTGACAAGCGAAAGTAAATTTATTAAGAACCTTTATGTAATATAAAAGATCAAATATAGTTGAAGTAAAAGCTACTGACAGCCAAAGTCCACCAAATCCTCTGAATAAGCCTCACAGACTTACGTTAATTTGAACATTGCATTGCGCTACTATAATGCCAGATCGCGGTGTGGTTTCGACAGGAAGCTCAGCTTCTTCACGAACATACCGTCTTGCTTATAATAACACAGACTAATATCAATCACTACTAGAATGGTAGCCATTTTTTTAAAGAAAAATCTTTTTAACCAACTTCAAAAAAATATAGGTATGTATGTTCGATTGTATTTTTTTTGTATGTCTGTCCGTCGATATCTTCGCCGGCTGTGAACCGATTTCGATAGAGTATATCTCAAAGTTAGTTCGATATAAATTTTAGAAAAATCGGTTCGGCAACTTTTTAGCAAATTAACAAAAATCAAAAGCTGTAGCTGTCGGCGTGAACGTCGTTCTTCGGTTTCATTTGACACTAAAAAAAACACTAATAAATTTTAAATGAAAAACGTTTTCTTCAAAAAATTACAACTCCTTCAAAAAAGGATAACTGAAAACCGTAAAATAACACAGTTTTGAGCTCGATGTCAATTTAATATACATAATATCTAAATACTGAAACGTAATAGTAATTAAATTGAAACTTTATTATTTTACGCTTTTTAGTGACCCTTTTTTGAAGGAAGTTAAGTTTTTTATATCGTCTCAATTGATGACTTATCGGTATACTCAAGTTGTTTATTAGTTGTCATAGTCTAAGCACGTCTTTAGCGCTTTCATTCCCGTTATTTGATGACCGAAACGATAAGTTAATAATATAAAATACAAGAAAAGACAGTCAAAGCCAACGAAGGACCGGTGCAGTGGCCGTGACGACGCGTTCTGTGCTATTGCTGAAAGAATCGATAAGCAGGGATTATCGTCTTTTACAGCTTTTTCGTCCGTGCAACAAAACTGACAGTGACACGATTACGCGGCACTTGTAGGGCGTCGTTAATTGACTGGACGTCGGTCGTATCCCCGTATTAACGACGCCCGCGTCGTCTCACCCTCTCACATATTTCACAAATCATAAGATTCATACTTTTCTTTAAGTCTTTGCGTTTAATTTTTAAGTAATTCTTAATCCACTTTTTGACGTAATGTTTAATAAGTGATTTTTAAGTTCTTTTTTAACAGCGTGTAGAAATCAAATAAACGAACAAATATTTCAAGTAACTTTTTTATCAAAACTCAAAAACGAAAGAGAAACTGGCATTCAAAGTTTCATTAAATTTTATCAAATTTTGAAGTCGGTCCTGGCGTTATGTTATGTCACTATGGAAGTATGTTATGTCACTATCAAGTATTCACAGAAATTGTACAAAGTTGTCCCCGTTTTGTTGGACACAAAGATGCGTGCGTCGTATCCATGCTTTTGTACATGCTTGTAGTAGCGATGAGGGTCTTCTGCGAATTATTTGGGATGCATTTCCGATTCGTGCTATCATTTCTTCGCGTGTGTTAACCGGGCTTTTGAACTAATTAAATAAAATTTTAAAAATTCGATTAAACTTTGAACGGCTGTTTTTCTCTTTTTTTGAGTTTTGATAAAAAAGTTACTCAAAATATTTGTTCGTCTATTTGATTTCTACACGTTGTTAAAAAAAATCATCTTAAGATTGCTTTCTCGTTTAAAAACTCTATAAAGTATATTTTATTGGTATTTTGTTTTATCGATTGATCATTAGTGAGAGAGCTCCCTTAATACTGAAGTAGTTTCATCCCTGTATATAATTTTCTAAGCTAGTTTTTGGCTCTTTCTCATATCTTTCAAAGAAAAAAGAAATGTCTTATATAACAATGCTCTTTATGCGAGGTGACACTTTGTTCTTAAAATATGCAGCCGTGGGACTGACCCTTCGCTTTTAAATTCAAACGCGTTAACGCCCAAACGTAGCCAACTGCCCCACGTATGTGTCATATAAGCACTTGTTCACCAAAACTTCAAAGGCGAAAAGAAAATGTAAATGATGTCAATAAGGGGAACTTTTTCTCCGTATAATTTTAATACTGTAGGCAGTTCGAAACAAAATAAATCGTACGGGTTTGCTTTTTTTCTATAAAAAAACTATTAAAATATTCCAAGCGGTGGGCTTTCAAAAGAAAACTTGAAACTATTTACATGTGGGTGAATTCAATTTCAGTTCGGTAAGAAATTCATTTAAAAGTTTATTGAAAAAAGAACGGAACATTACGAAAAACAAATATCGAAAGACATATTTTGTTTCCGTGTGTTATTTATCTGATCAAATTATAGGTATAGATAATAAATCATGAAATGATTCTATTATACAAGTTATTTCTTAATATTATTTTTGCACGACCCTCTATAACATAGCTGCTTTTCATGCCTGTATAGCGGTAGTAAAGTGACACTTTTTCGCACAAGTGCGTAAAGTAAAATAAAAGTAAAGCGATTTTACCAGAGAAGCAAAGTAGGTGCTGAACAGTCCACATAGATAACAATATGACCGAGCGTTAACTGTCAAAAATATTACAAATACAGGGCGATTTTTAAGTTAATTCTTATTTTTTAACAGCGTATAGAAATCATATAGACGAACAAATATTTTAATAACTTTTTTTTTCAAAACTCAAAAATAAGAGAGAAACAGCCGTTTAAAGATTAATTAAATTATATTTAATTAAATCAAAAGCCCCCGGTTAACACAGACGAAGAAATGATAACACGAAACGGAAATGCAGCCCAAATAATTCAGCAGCATGGCTACGACGCACGCATCTTTGTGTCTATCAAAACGGGGGACCACTTTGAACAATTTAGTAAATACTTGATAATGACATAACATACATATTTCCATAGTGACATAACACAACGCCAGGACCGACCTCAAAATTTGATAAAATTTAATAAAACCTTGAAAGCCTGTTTCTCATTCATGTTTGAGTTTTGATAAAAAGTTACTTGAAATATCTGTTCGTCTATTTGATTTCTACACGGCTGTTAAAAAAAGAATCAACTTAAAAATCATCCATATGAAAATAATATAATATACTTTAAAAAATAGCTCTTAAAAAATATATCCCCTACTTTGTGGGGATTTTAAGAAGCCAGTTTTACAGGTGTTGGTAGGTTAATTACTTTAGAAATAGTTTTCCAACTATCAGATTTACCTAGTGAATAGCAATTTGTCTTGTGTTTAACCACACCTGAACATAGAACACGTAGAATATATGAACACGTTGTGTTTATAAAGTCTTCATAACGGCGAGGCTATTGTCGCTGTTAACACGTCGACGTATGCAGGTTTGAACCAAAGTATCTCATTATTTTAAGTTTGAACAAAATATAATATAGACGAGGACATAGCCAACGTCAGGCATACGAAAATAAAGTATTAAGTCCTGAACTATAAAAATGCACGGAGAAGTGTGCATTCCCCCATTTTTGGTAAAAATATGATTTCAGTGAATACTTGAGATCGGTTAATTCTACGAAAAAATATTTAAGACGAAAATTGAAGAGCATTAAATTCTCTACAAAAAAGATTATATATTCTTTTTTTGTAAATACGACCATTATTTAAATAAAGCAGATTAAGTGTGCACTCAGTCAAGGGTAGTTTTTAACGCGTTTAACATGTTCCCGTCGCTTTCTTCCGCTACGGGTATTTTATAAATGCGTGATATGACCAAAAAATATTCAAGACAAAATTTGCAAAACAAAGGTATCTTTATTTTTATGGCATTTCTATTTGGAACACTGCGTAGACACAAAAATAATTAGAAACTAGTATAGAAGCTTAACTCGAAGGCAGCGACTTTGATGTGTCTACCGAATGTTAATATTATTTGCGAAGATTTACGTAGCTCTAGTTAAACGTAAATAACAATTTTGATATTGTCATTGATAAAAATATGAACAATCCGCTAGTTGAAGTCATTCCCGCACTCACCCTAATAGGTCACCTCGAACGAGGCAACGTCTGTAATCTACTAACCTTGGTTTAATGTTCGTCTATTCTCAAGCCTTGTTGCCAAATTTGAAGCATACAAATACAATTTAGTAACGGTGATCTTTTCATTATGGTCAGCCCTTAAAGTGACAAACTGACTGCCGACGTACACGGCCGTTCTGAAGGAAGGGTTGGCCCCAAATGTCATAAATCATCCCTGTTTTTCTTGCAACACACGTAACGCTCGTGTAAGTTCTATTGCTGTAATATGTTCGTGTATGTAAAGTGTTCAATATGTCCGTTGTGTACTTTGAACAGACTGACAATGTATAAAATGGTGAGGTGAGAATTTCCGATGATAATCCGTTCTATTCGTTAGCAATCGAAGCATTATTAAATCTGGGTGTCTGAAAATTCTCCAAATTGTACACAGAAAGTTTGAACTGTCCTTTAGAACCTAACTGATAGCAAATTGACATTTCCCAGGCCCGATCTAGATACATAAAGTAATGTTATCTGTTTATCAGTTAATTTTTAAAAATGAAAACATTTAATTTGGACAGAGGTAAGTTTTAAACCTCACGATAACCTACAGAAATTGTGTATAATTTATTATTGTATATGTTGCGATAAAGTGATGTATTACATTTACAACAATACATGCGTACAATGTACATAGGTACATATATAGGAAATTTTATTTGCCTTTTGGGAAAATGCACACATGCGTGAAAACACGAGTATTTTCCCTTGATTAATAGCTAGGTTTGAATTTCAGTATTTAGACGCAATCAAATAAAAGTGGAATTTTTAGCAAAAAAAAAAACATTTATAACATTTTCGTGAAATTACGTTTGTCAAATTGCGAATTGTTTACCAAAACGAAACGACGTAAATCAGAAAGCTGTCTCAATAACGAAGTAATATACTTTTAAAACAAGCATAGAAGCATTACTTTTCTTGTCAAAAAGAAGGTTCTATTTTTTTTTTACTATTGTTTTCATGACTTCTTATATTACAATCCTCAATTTTCCAGGTTTTAATACGAGAAGTATCGATTGCATTTTATGTTAAGTATTAAAAAATATTTAAGTGAAAATATGAATTGATAGGTATTAATCCCAAAAAATGTTGACTGTTGATGGCCTTAAAAGAGATATGCGTTGATTCGAGATAAAGTAAATTTAACTTTTAGATAGATTTGTTAAAAACCAACAAAATTCAAATTCACAAGATTACGCCATGAAAAACGCAAAAGAAAACTAAATTTTCTTTAATCGTGAAAATAATGCTTGTTTTAGATAAAAAACAAACAAAATCTATTTTGATATCAAATGCACTGTTTAAACCGCAATTTCCATATGTATAGTAATTCTAACATATAAAATGTAATGTGCCTATGGTTCAAATTTCTGTCACCAGATGTCGTATCGTTTTATGTCAAATCCCAATTGGATTAGTAAAATCTAATTACTTTTGTTTTACTTCACGCACAAGTGCAAAAAGGGTCATTTTAGAACCGCTACACCGCCATAAAAAGTAAATAAATTAAATGGGGTCGTGCAAAAAATTATTGTCAACTGTATTTTTTGCATAAAGTAATTAATATAAAAATTTATTTTTAGATTTTTTCTCGTCTCATGGGATAATAATACTGTAATAGAGGGGCCTTAATAAACTCTATGGTTATTTATTTAAAATGTTATTTCATTATCCAAAAATGTTTGAACAACTCTGTGCTGTAACCATTGTATGTACTCGGAATATTATACACTGAATACTGCAGCCTTTATTTGATTAACGGATTTAAAAATACATGGAATCGTGAAGTACATCGAACAATCCTGGTTACAAAAAGAAGTGTGTGTACTACTGTACGACACTGGACAATATTATCGAATATCATACGTTTCTCCATACCGCGCCCAGTAGAAATTTGCTTTGTAATTTCGTAAAAAATAATTCATACAACTAAAATTTAGTTAATCATACGATCAACTAAATTTCAATTGGAGTTCATTATGGATAATAAAACGTAAATTTTCGACTAAAATTGAAATCTCCCAGCACTTTTTAAAGCTTATGTTACTTGAAGTAAATAATTTAGGTATATATTTATTTAGAAGCACACTATAAATACTTAAAAATAAAATATTTCGGATAAAGTCATCTTTTCGGTATACAAATAGTATTTTCTTCATACCTCTGTCGAAGTACAATACTTTCAACATCAATAATTGTATTACGCAGAAAGTCTAACATTAACGCATTGGTGGGATTACACGCAGTGATGCGGGAAGTACGTACGTTCGGGCGAAAGTAAAGTAAAGTTGTTTGGCGAATATATTTTATTTTTTTTTTATTTTCTACATTACTTTCTTACATTTAAATTTATTTTAATTTTATTTTCTAATTAATTGCTCATTTGAAAACTGTTATAACTATAGGGACCTACAGTGTTTTCAATTAAATATTTATTATATTTTATTCCAGTAATTATTGATTTAAAAGAAATTTATTATTATCTATACTTATAAAAAGTATACCTAATTACTGCTTTTTAACGACAAAAACTTTTGAACGGTAACTCCGATCATTATGCAGTTTGGACACAACATTAATCTCGGTAAACTAAGATGAATGTGCGTACTCATGTCCCTTCCTTCCCCATTCGTTCTTTTGCACCCGGGTGAAACCGGGCGGGACCGCTAGTATATTATATACGCACTGCAATTTTTTTTTTCCAGCAATGTACGTATATTTATTTTCAACAACGTACATACACAGGAATATAGCTACAGCAAATAAAGGGAGTGTACACAAAGCATTATGAGTTGAAGAACGTGTGTGATGTGGAAACGTCTTAACAATACAGTCCGTGCTCCGGAAAGATCTTTGTAACTGGATTGCGCTTCTGGCTAAAAAATAAATCATTCATATCTGTTTAATCTCTGATCAATGTTGTGAATAACGACTTGCCAACATATTGTAACATTGTGTCAAGTCAGAACACCCGGACCACCCGATATAATAATACAAACTGGACGGGTGCACGTTACCTGTATAAGTAAAAGTGCAGAAATTGAAAATCTCGTTTATTGATCACGAAAAAATGTCACTTTGAAGTTTGAAATATCGCAGTAACTTTGGGTTAGATTTATATAAATATAGCAGAAAGCTTAAACATGCGTACATGTCAATAGCTGCAAAATGAAAAAAAAACGTACCTACCCCTTTAAAAAAATGCGATTTTTGATGATAACCGAAATCTGTCGGAGCTTTTGCAAAATTATTATGCTTATAGAAAAAAAACACGCTGAATCCAATGAGCACAAACAAACGTCTGTATGTCTTTTGGTTTAGAAGTTATTTGAGTTTATAGTTTTTAGAAAATCAAATAAAACCTTCGAAAGGTCGTAGTTTCCAAATTAAAAGAGATACAGACGTTTGCTTAAGCTCATTGAATTCAGCGTAATTTTTTCTGTAAGCATTCTCAATTTCAAAAGAATATTAATGAATTCGAATTTTGCGATTTTTTTGAGGCATACCCATTTTAAAAAATACAATTTTTGACGAAAACCGAAATCTGTTGGAACTTTAGCAAAATTATCATGCTTATAGAAAAAAGCACGCTGAATCCAATGAACACAAACAAACGTCTGTATGTCTTTTGGTTTAGAAGTTATTTGCGTTTATAGTTTTCAGAAAACCATATAAAACCTTCAAAAGGCCGTAGTTTTCAAACTAAAATAGATACAGACGTTTGCTTACGCTCATTGAATTCAGCGTAATTTTTTCTGTAAGCAATGTCAATTTCAAAAGTATATTAAAGAATTCGATTTTTGCGATTTTTTCAAGGTATACCTACCAATGAGTCTCACCCACCATAAGCCCACGAGGGAAGTGAAACTTCTTTCGAAATTATTTTCAACAGCTGAAATAATGACTTAGTTGATATCACGCATGCACTGACACTCAACTAAATAAATCAAGCCGGCTGGAAGCTTTCATCGAAAACGATGACTAATTTCCCTTTGAGATATAACAAAACAATGTATACCTAGTTGAATTGTTCCTCTTTTATAGGTCTACAGAAAAGTCTGCTATGGCATATGTCTATCTTTTAAGGATAGCTTACTATACCCATTTTAATGTTAAGCGCTTTTCGTGATATCAAATTTGCAACGTAAGTCGACGAAAAAATATGTATAGGTACTTATAATACATAAATACTGTATTTAAGTTATATATCAGCACGCACTTTTTCTGTTATATAGTACTTTGATAGTTTATGGTTTTTATATAGTACTTTGACAGTTTATGGTTTTCTATTTTATTCACCATATTTCTTATTCTCCATTAGTGCTAAAACTTCATATATTCCGTGACTGTTTGGTTATTTGACATGCGACCACGACAAATATTCGTTATTCGGTCTGTGATGTGAATTCGTAGAATTCACTGAAATCTCTTAGATCACGTCAGCCATTGCTCATCAATTGTGCGTGCATAAAGCGATTGAAATTCACTACTTTGGTTACGTATTGTGCCAACCATATACCCGGAAATGTCTCACACTTCTCTTTTCACGTGGACTTTCCTGTGATAGCCGTTCGCTCATACACAGGTCATCTCGTATACCAAAAATCTAGGTGTGGAAAAACTATCTACTAACGTTCTCTGCCATAAAAGAACTTATTAAACCATAAATAAAAAAGGTGCTACGAATTATAGTTTTGTACAGCCTTAACTGCTTCTCGAAAACAACTCATCTAATTCAATTCCTTCTTTCTTCTGACCTTTTTCAAAAAAGTTCGACTTTAAGATTATCTGCACACATTGATTTTCTTGTGGTGGTATCTATGATCACACAGAATGACGTATATAAAATATACTTGCCTTATATAACTATACTAGCCGCTACCCGCGGCTACGCCCGCGATTGAGATGGAAATCGACTTTTGACATGCATATCAGGGGTTGAAACAATTTTCTTATTTTTCGTAAAAAATTTTTATTTTTTTTTTAATAAAAAGTATCCTATGTTACTTCTAATACCTTCAAGAGTGTATGTGCAAAGTTTCATGATGATCGGTTAAGTAGTTTTTGCGTGAAAGCGTAACAAACAAACTTACATTCGCATTTATAATATTTCGTTTTCATAAAATTTGTAAGTCCGGTCCTGTCGGGCCGATTTTAATGAAATTTTAATAGCACATTTTAATCATTACTACAGGGTTAAATTTCAATTTTGAAACGATTCGGAGAAATTTTTCGGTATTTTTGGGCCCAAAAAATGTTTTCAACCCTTTCTTATTTTTCGTAAAAATTTTTTATTTTTTTTTAATAAAAAGTATCCTATGTTACTTCTAATACCTTCAAGAGTGTATGTGCAAAGTTTCATGATGATCGGTTAAGTAGTTTTTGCGTGAAAGCGTAACAAACAAACTTACATTCGCATTTATAATATTAATATGAATTCCCGGGCATAATAATAGCCTTAGTTGTTGAGCACGTTTTATTTAAGAAAGGCGGTGGGGGACAGCTGATGAAGTGTTCTAGGGCTCAGTGGTTTTGTATGCTCCTGGTTTTACTTAGATTCAGGCCTTCTTTTCAGTTGAAATTCTGCGTGTGTTTGTGTATTTCTATGACCGGATATAAGAAGATTTGGAACAAGACCTACACACTTTACTTGTAATGTACAGACGAATTTTTTGAAGCCCAACTCACACTGTGAGCGATGTAGTCAATAGTTTTTTATGCGCCTCGGCCAATTAAGAAAATGGTGTCTCGGCTCCAAAGTAAGTTTACCATTGCTGTAATTTATGTTTCCCACACTCTGTATTCAACACGTGTTATATAGAGCATAGGCAGAGTTCAAGGCGACTCTTATTTCGATAGGAAACTATTATAAATAGAATAAAGGCGTTTTTGTCCTTAGCGGTTGAGCCCTTTGCTACCAAAGGTAGTTGTTTCTCTTCAATTCAAACGTTCTCTCTAGGCGAACGCAACATAAAAGGTATATTATTAAATGACAGGTTATGCTTCAATGGCTTTTAAATAGATTTTTTTTATTTCGTGTTTTTAAACGAAAAATTATAGCAATTGTAATTAAATCATAATAACCCATTAAACTGATAAAGAAAATGCTTTTTGTTTAGTACAACTCTATTACAAGCAATGCACATTTTTTATAAGTACAAAACGTTTCTTTATAAATAGCTAGCGGTCCCGCCCGGTTTCACCCGGGTGCAAAAAAACGAATGGGGGAGGGACATGAGTAAGCACGTTCATCTTAGTTTACCGAGATGAATTTTGTGTTAAAATTTCATGATGATTAGAGTTACCGTTCAAAAGTTTTTGATCGGACGAACAAATTTTGAGTTATATTTTGCAACATTTTTCTTAGATGTTCCTCTCCTATTGGTCGTAGCGTGATATTATATAGTTTATAGCTTTCCTCGATAAATGAACTATCCAACAAAAAAAAATTCAATTCGAATCAGTAGTTCCTGAGATTAGCGCGTTCAACCAAACAAACAAACTATTCAGCTTTATATTTATATTAGTATAAATATGAGCCCTTGAAAATGTATTGTTAGTTTGCTTTTATGATTTCTCAGTCGTTATTCTAAAATATAATTAACATTTTTTTTGTGGATTTTAGTTTGTTTGTTAGCCTTGTGGTGGTCGCTGTGGCGATTTAATTAATCGATTAATTATTAATACAGAATGGGTTATATGTTGCCTTTTTTAACATCTATCATAATTAACGTAATATCTATGTATGTTGGGTGCAATCGTGAATAAATGGTTTCATCACTCCCTCTTTAATGGTTATGAAAACTGGCCATTTCTGCTATAGCTTTCCCTTCATTTTAATGACTAAAAATCTATATTTGAAATACCAACCAGTCATTCAAATGCGGCGTACACCATTTTGGCACCGACTTCATTCTAATAACAAAGCACGGTTTTCACAACACGAAACGGTTCGATGTTATTTTAATACTACGTCATCAATATAAATAAATACAAAGCCATAATTTTTAACGATGTACAGTCTGTAAGAGACTTAAACCGAATTAGCAATTTTCATAGTTTTAGTCTGTCAGCTTGTTTGTGTGTGCCTGTTTTCAAAAATAACTGAACCAAATTCGATCGGAGTATTAATGTGATATTTGTTATAAAACAGGGAATAGAATAATAGAGTAGTCAATAACCTGTATAATTTCTTTTAAAGAAAGATATTTGTAATTTCCTTACGTAAAATATTATATTTATTTTTCTATATTATATTCGTTGTCTTATATTTATTTATTTGTTTATATTTATATTCATTTCTCTATTTAAAAAAAGGTATTTCTTGTTTATTGAACGAAAGAGAGTACCCACATAAAAATCCTAAATCTATAATATAAAAATGAATCGCAAAATGTGTTGGTAAGCGCATAGCTTAACAACGCCTGGACCAATTTGGCCAAATCTTTTTTTAAAATGTTCGTTGAAGTTCAAGGATGGTTTTTACGGCGAGAAAAATTAGAATTATTGCTGGAAAAACCCTAAAAATAGCCCTTTTCTTTTTCCCATACAAATGATTTCTAACTAAAACGTAGTCAATTTGAGCTTTATTGCTATGGAATAAAGTTCATATTATTAAAGACACGAATTTTTTTTTAAATTCGTATCCATGGTTTTAAAATATAAACAGCCTTATGTATGATTTGAAAAAATTCTGTCAAAAATTAAAAAAACATTGATTTATATACTTTTAACATTTTTCATCATTAAATAATTTTCAAGTGATTTTATAACCTCAAAAGTACTCAACACGTGACACGAGCTTCCAATAACAACGGATTTTGTGTTGTAAGTATACTTTTTTTTATTCATATCGAAAATGTTGTTGATCTTATAAAAATTGGTCGATAATTTATTTATTGAAGAGTACTAATCAGACGTTAATCAAAGATTCAAATATCCCCATTCGTTCTTTTGCACCGGGCACGACGGCGCAGCCGGAGTGTTCGACATACACACATAATATACGTCCATGTATATTTTAAAATAAATAAAATAGATAGATAGATGTTCCAATTATATAGATATATATCTAATATATAAAATTCTCGTGTCACAGTTTTCGAAGTCATACTCCTCCGAAACGGCTTGACGGATTTTGATGAAATTTTTTGTGCTTATCCGGTATCTATGAGAATCGGCCAACATCTATTTTTCATCCCCCTAAATGTTAGGGGTAGTCCATCCTTAAATTTTTTTTCTTCCTTTGATTATAATTATTATTAAAGACACGATTTTTTTTTTAAATTCGTATCCATGGTTTTAAAATATAAACAGCCTTATGTATGATTTGAAAAAATTCTGTCAAAAATTAAAAAAACATTGATTTATATACTTTTAACATTTTTCATCATTAAATAATTTTCAAGTGATTTTATAACCTCAAAAGTACTCAACACGTGACACGAGCTTCCAATAACAACGGATTTTGTGTTGTAAGTATACTTTTTTTTATTCATATCGAAAATGTTGTTGATCTTATAAAAATTGGTCGATAATTTATTTATTGAAGAGTACTAATCAGACGTTAATCAAATATTCAAATATCCCCATTCGTTCTTTTGCACCGGGCACGACGGCGCAGCCGGAGTGTTCGACATACACACATATACGTCCATGTATATTTTAAAATAAATAAAATAGATAGATAGATGTTCCAATTATATAGATATATATATATAATACTGTTAGGCGGTACGAAGTTCGCCGGGTCCGCTAGTCTAATATATAAAATTCTCGTGTCACAGTTTTCGAAGTCATACTCCTCCGAAACGGCTTGACGGATTTTGATGAAATTTTTTGTGCTTATCCGGTATCTATGAGAATCGGCCAACATCTATTTTTCATCCCCCTAAATGTTAGGGGTAGTCCACCCTTAAATTTTTTTTCTTCCTTTGATTATAATTATTATTAAAGACACGATTTTTTTTTTAAATTCGTATCCATGGTTTTAAAATATAAACAGCCTCATGTATGATTTGAAAAAATTCTGTCAAAAATTAAAAAAACATTGATTTATAATATACTTTTAACATTTTTCATCATTAAATAATTTTCAAGTGATTTTATAACCTCAAAAGTACTCAACACGTGACACGAGCTTCCAATAACAACGGATTTTGTGTTGTAAGTATACTTTTTTTTATTCATATCGAAAATGTTGTTGATCTTATAAAAATTGGTCGATAATTTATTTATTGAAGAGTACTAATCAGACGTTAATCAAAGATTCAAATATCCCCATTCGTTCTTTTGCACCGGGCACGACGGCGCAGCCGGAGTGTTCGACATACACACATATACGTCCATGTATATTTTAAAATAAATAAAATAGATAGATAGATGTTCCAATTATATAGATATATATATATATATAATACTGTTAGGCGGTACGAAGTTCGCCGGGTCCGCTAGTCTAATATATAAAATTCTCGTGTCACAGTTTTCGAAGTCATACTCCTCCGAAACGGCTTGACGGATTTTGATGAAATTTTTTGTGCTTATCCGGTATCTATGAGAATCGGCCAACATCTATTTTTCATCCCCCTAAATGTTAGGGGTAGTCCACCCTTAAATTTTTTTTCTTCCTTTGATTATAATTATTATTAAAGACACGATTTTTTTTTTAAATTCGTATCCATGGTTTTAAAATATAAACAGCCTTATGTATGATTTGAAAAAATTCTGTCAAAAATTAAAAAAACATTGATTTATATACTTTTAACATTTTTCATCATTAAATAATTTTCAAGTGATTTTATAACCTCAAAAGTACTCAACACGTGACACGAGCTTCCAATAACAACGGATTTTGTGTTGTAAGTATACTTTTTTTTATTCATATCGAAAATGTTGTTGATCTTATAAAAATTGGTCGATAATTTATTTATTGAAGAGTACTAATCAGACGTTAATCAAATATTCAAATATCCCCATTCGTTCTTTTGCACCGGGCACGACGGCGCAGCCGGAGTGTTCGACATACACACATATACGTCCATGTATATTTTAAAATAAATAAAATAGATAGATAGATGTTCCAATTATATAGATATATATATATAATACTGTTAGGCGGTACGAAGTTCGCCGGGTCCGCTAGTCTAATATATAAAATTCTCGTGTCACAGTTTTCGAAGTCATACTCCTCCGAAACGGCTTGACGGATTTTGATGAAATTTTTTGTGCTTATCCGGTATCTATGAGAATCGGCCAACATCTATTTTTCATCCCCCTAAATGTTAGGGGTAGTCCACCCTTAAATTTTTTTTCTTCCTTTGATTATAATTATTATTAAAGACACGATTTTTTTTTTAAATTCGTATCCATGGTTTTAAAATATAAACAGCCTCATGTATGATTTGAAAAAATTCTGTCAAAAATTAAAAAAACATTGATTTATAATATACTTTTAACATTTTTCATCATTAAATAATTTTCAAGTGATTTTATAACCTCAAAAGTACTCAACACGTGACACGAGCTTCCAATAACAACGGATTTTGTGTTGTAAGTATACTTTTTTTTATTCATATCGAAAATGTTGTTGATCTTATAAAAATTGGTCGATAATTTATTTATTGAAGAGTACTAATCAGACGTTAATCAAAGATTCAAATATCCCCATTCGTTCTTTTGCACCGGGCACGACGGCGCAGCCGGAGTGTTCGACATACACACATATACGTCCATGTATATTTTAAAATAAATAAAATAGATAGATAGATGTTCCAATTATATAGATATATATATATATATAATACTGTTAGGCGGTACGAAGTTCGCCGGGTCCGCTAGTCTAATATATAAAATTCTCGTGTCACAGTTTTCGAAGTCATACTCCTCCGAAACGGCTTGACGGATTTTGATGAAATTTTTTGTGCTTATCCGGTATCTATGAGAATCGGCCAACATCTATTTTTCATCCCCCTAAATGTTAGGGGTAGTCCACCCTTAAATTTTTTTTCTTCCTTTGATTATAATTATTATTAAAGACACGATTTTTTTTTTAAATTCGTATCCATGGTTTTAAAATATAAACAGCCTTATGTATGATTTGAAAAAATTCTGTCAAAAATTAAAAAAACATTGATTTATATACTTTTAACATTTTTCATCATTAAATAATTTTCAAGTGATTTTATAACCTCTAAAGTACTCAACACGTGACACGAGCTTCCAATAACAACGGATTTTGTGTTGTAAGTATACTTTTTTTTATTCATATCGAAAATGTTGTTGATCTTATAAAAATTGGTCGATAATTTATTTATTGAAGAGTACTAATCAGACGTTAATCAAAGATTCAAATATCCCCATTCGTTATTTTGCACCGGGCACGACGGCGCAGCCGGAGTGTTCGACATACACACATATACGTCCATGTATATTTTAAAATAAATAAAATAGATAGATAGATGTTCCAATTATATAGATATATATATATATATATAATACTGTTAGGCGGTACGAAGTTCGCCGGGTCCGCTATAATATTATAAATGCAAATGTGAGTTTGTTTGTTACGCTTAAACGCGGAAACCCCTAAACAGATTTCGATAAAATTTGACAAGAAGATGGATTGCATCCCGAGGACGGACATAGGATATCTTTTGTCTCAAAAAAAACGTGAAGAGAGTGAAAAGGGGGATGAAAGTTTGTATGGGGAATAAAAGATTACGTATTTCAGCGTTTTTGCAAACTCATCCCTCAAGAGGGTAAAATAGAGAATAATTTTAAAATTCACACGTAATATATATATAGCACGCAAAAACTGCTGGTGAAAACCTCAAAGTGTATATAAACACTGTTTTCTAAAGTGGCACGGCTCCACTATATTGTTATCGCTGTCCCGTTTCATCTCAATCGCGTACGGAGCCGCGGGTACAGCTAGTAGAAATATAATACAATGTAAAATGTTATCTGTTCCTCGCTATGTTAGTGATTTTTTGCGACTCGAAAGGCATGTAATCTTCAGCCTATTCATTCACGATGTGTAATTTTAATTGTAGGACGTAAACGGCGATAGAACGCGAATGCAACGTTGGCCATTTACGCGCTCACACAGTCTTAAAGCCAAACACAACTCCCGGTAGATAGCGACAACAGCCCAGCACCGTATATATAATAAAGTAAAAAGCATTGGCCGGAGGGCAATCCGGTCAACGTCGAGGGACTCCATCACAGTTAATAGGCTTTCGGGCCATCCCATTAGGTGCCACCGTCAAAGTTATACTCAACTGCTACTGCTAGAGCCGCCGCCACCATTAGAAAGGCTATTGTATGTTTCGTGTCTAATTTAAATTGACCGCTCGATTTTCATAATTTACTATTATATGCATATGAGGACCTCCTTGTTGATGTATGTTATATTCAGAGCTGCTGGGTGTCCGGTTTTCACCCGGACAGTCCAGTTTTTATGTTCGGGTTTAAAATGAAAAGAAAAGCGGATTATAACTATTTTTTTTTTCAAATCGTAAGACAATTAACAAAACTACTCCATCCTGGACTAACTTTTTTTCTGTTCTAAAAGAACACAAAGTTTCATTTCCAATGAGAGCGAATTATTTATGGGACTGACTTATTGATTATTTTTAACTAATACCGAGCGGTGTAGCGTAGTGGTCAGAGTACTAGACTCGCATTCGGGAGGTTTTCCTGCTGCCTCCCGCCGAGAAACGGTAATTCCTGTACCGGCCATCTTGTTGAAGTTTTCCATGGTTTCCCTCAATAATTTCAGATAAATATCGAGATGGTTCCTTATTCAAGGCCATGGCCGAATACCTGTCAAACTCCTATGCTCAAAATTTTCCTACCTTATCCTAATTTCCTAAAAGTTCCTTCGTTCGTCCATTGCTATTAATTAAGTGGAAGTTTAAAAATGTATAGAAAATAACGGAAAGAGTGATAGATAGAAAATAGTAATGATGCGAATGGCGTCTGTTATGACACAAAGTCGAGAAACGGACGTTAAACGCATTATTATTATTATTATTTTTAACTAGTTAAGTGCTCAAATTATATAATACCACGGATGCCCGATTTTTTAACATTTCTGACTGCCCTGGTTATATCTTATATACATTTGTATTGTACCGGCGCCTCTAAAAATTTACCAAATTTAAGGACATTTTTTTCTGTTCGTTACCAAAATATTTTGAGGTCTCTACGTATTTCCACTAAACTATTTCTCAACTTCATAATTACAGTAAACATTTTTGGGGCAATTGAAATGTCCACTGGTGTTAAATCAAAAATGTTTCAATAGTACGCGTTTACTTATAAAAAACCAGCATCTTCTTTAAGCTAAATGGTTTCTAATTTTAACATTAAATGATTTCTTTTTGAAACATTTTAAGATATAGACGTTAACGTGATAAGATTTACCAGGCACGTTTGTGACTTTTATTGTCGATGCAAAGTCCACAAAAACACGCCGTTAAAAATTTTCGTGAAACTTTTATGACCTATTTCTAATCTTGAGAGTTATACACGGCTTTGATTGGTTTGATTTAATAACCGGTTTAGGTACTAAAAACTTTCGTCGTAATTTTCGCATACACACAGAAATCTCATCTTAAGATTGCGAAACCAATTTCATTTGTGATTGTTTCGTTGCTTTCACACTTAAGTGACATAAAACAGTAGTAAAATCCAAAGATCGTAAATGTCAGTCAGTCGATGCTCAACTCCTCCCCCTCCGTTCACCGATATCAATATATTTTACCGCGCGGACAGACTAAAGCAGTCTTAAATATGGAGAAGATGGTGGCGTGATGAAGATATTAAAGGCCACACCTTTGTTTTCAGTCTCTTTGCCAATAGTATCTCACCAAAAACATAAATGTGAAGAAAGGGCCAAGTTCGATACCAAGCCAAGGGGATTTGCTGCCAAAAAAAAAATTGGTTGTCTGTAAAGTCGGTTTACGGACGATAGTTTTACGTGATAACGTATTCCGTAATACATAACCTAAACCTCCCAAAATTTGGTTTCAATCCGCTTATCCTTGGTGTCGGAATGATAAGAAATGTCAAAAGTGACGTTTGCAACTGTCAAAGTATTATGTTCTAATAATAATTAGTTATTCCAATAGTTAACTTAGAAGGCGTTGCATTTCACAAAATACTAATGTCAAAAAATTGAATTAAACATTAGAAATGCAGCCGTTTTCATGTTAAGACAAGACATACGTTATTTTCTAATTTCCATGTACGGCAAACAAAGACGACCGACCGCGTCGCGCCATGCATTATACAACATTGCATTTATACAGCTATTTTTCTATATAAATTTGTATAAAAAAACTGTTTAGGCAAATTCTGTTATACGAAATCTATGTAAAATGTTCTCCTCTTTTGTTTAAGACTGGTTTCAAACCGATCTGATTTAAATTGAGCGAGAAATTAGCAAAAAGCACGCACAGGGTCAGGCGGAACGTTACGCGTTACGAACGTTAGGAACGTTAGGATTTAGGAACGTTACACTTTTTCGTGCATGCAGCCGGTGTTTTATCAATTTATAAGATTGGTGATTCATCAATTTATAAGACGTTATCACGTCAAAAAAGAAGTGAGATCTAAGAAGGTTCCAAGTTTTCACCGGCAAACCCATTTGTTCTTTGTATCGAACTAGAGCCTTTTTTCACATTTTTGTTTTTGATGACTTTTCAATTCTTTTCATTCTTACTTATTATATACGCATCATATCACACGCCATGACTAGACTAGACTAGACGCGAGTAGTGTTCGGATGACTGGTTGATGGCCATCACCGGCTAGATGCTTGTGAATAATGATGATCAGTGAATGCCCAAAATCGTGATTTTTCGACACTCGGATCTTGAAAACTATTCCACCCAGACGTACGAAATTTGGAATACTGCACCTTTAAACTTTATACCCTCTGAAAAAAAAATAGTTCTGTAACGTAACTAGCCACGGATATAGTGGGGGGTCGAAATCAGCTCGAAATGATTCATGTAAATATAGTTTACAGTGCTTTGCGAGAACTTGGCGGGCGCACTCCGTGCGCGGTTATAATATAACACGCACATTATTGGCGTCGGTCGTACGGCGAGATCTCTAGAAACTGGATCATAACCATATTCAATTATTAAAAAATTATTTTAAAAAAAGTGGTATATGAATATTATTTTCATTGCCACAAACACAAAAGGATTGATTTCAATTCAATAAGTTAAGTATTTTCGGAGGTACAAATGCTAAGGGGTTCTCAAGATTTCGACTGCCTCGCATCGGATCCTTAGAATGATAATAATATCAACAAAGCACTACGAGTACACAAGTCAATCAATTTACTTTTAAACAATATAAAACGCGTGTGTTTTATTGGTACAAAATAGCAATTTCGTTGAAATGTTGTTTTAGTGTTCGCTCCGCGGAGCGTCGGCGGCTGCATTGCGTACGTCGCGACGGAGAATGAGAGAGAAAGTCGACGCTCGTGCAGCAGTCCAGAGGTGTATTGCACAGAGGCCACACTAAGGGTACACTCGCTACACCCTCGGAACAGTAATAAATAAAGGAAACTGTGCAAATAACTGGTGTCTTTTCTGCAGAGACATACAACGAGCGCGAAACTAACTATACGTTACGCCAGAGCACACATGTGTCAAAACAGTGGCGTACTTATCTCAAGGTCATAGTTTAGAAAATTCAACGGTTTCATCTTTTTGAATTTTTGAGCCGAAATGCAGAGAACAACAACCGTCACTGAGAACTATCATGCTGGATTGCAGAAAGCTTTGTCAAAAGATTTTATTTGACAACGACCCTAGATTGTATTTTTAATATTTTTTTGTATTGTTCTGATTACATAAATTTTGTATAATCTAATCACAGCTGTTCTATCTAGGTATATTTAAAAATTTAAAACAATATTCCAGGAGAAATAAAAGACCTACCGCTAAGTACATTTAAAAAAAAAACTAAAGGACACGCTGTGTGATCAGTGTCATTATAATATCAAAGACTTTTTGTAAATTGTAATTTTTTTGTATGACATTTTTCTATGCACTTGTGCAAATCAGAAATAAAAACATTCTATCTAAAAATTCTATCTATTAAAATGTAAAATTATTATTAGATACTAAATACTAGATATTAAATACTCGGAAAGAAAGTTCTCAAAATTTTAGTTATTTTTATTAAAGTTAAATTTTCAGTTGCAAATGAAATTGCTATTTTATTAAAAATAAAATTAAGGTTTCTTTAGTCGTTAAAAACTAAACATAGGGAAACGCCGATGGTGAAAAATGCATTGAAAAAAAAGGTGTTACTTTTAGCGGAAGTTTGCGGCAAAATGAGAGTGGTATCGGGCGATCCGCGGCGTGAATTAAAAACCGAAACGACACGACTGGGAATCGAACGGTCAGTATATATTTCACTATTAATGGCGGACACTAGTTATCAGCACAGCTGCCCCTCTAATAGCTGTGCGCGGGCTCGGCTACCAACAACACTATTCTCTGCTCATTTGTTAATTACATGTTGTTACAATGTTTTTATTTTATGGCCTATTTTGTGTGTTTTGTGACTTCCACTAAAACACACCGAGTTTATAAAACATTTACTATACTCTCTTTTTATACAGAATGTTTTCTGACCAATTCTTGGTTTAATTTAATTTATTGATCATTCAAAGGACTACAAATAGTCCAATTTGTCAGTTAGAATAATGAATTGTAAAATTAAAATCATCAGCAACATATGAAAACTAGTTTTTAAACTATCAAACTGTTTAGTCGAGGAATTAAAATACTAAAAACGGCTTAACTATCGACTTTTTGAGCAGTAAGTTGAATCTGTATGCGGTTTGGTAGACGAAATACGTACGTACCTAATTATTAGCATTTGAGTAACGAGAAGGCTCATCTGTCTCCATATATAATATGTAACTAGCAGTCCCGCCCGGTTTCACTCGGGTGCAAAAGAACGAATGGGGTGGAAGGGACGTGAGTACACACGTTCCTATTAGTTTACTGAGATAAATGTTGTGTCCAAATTTCATGATAATCGGAGTTACCGTTCGAAAGTTTTTGTCGGAGGAATAAATTTTTTGCAACATTTTTCATTGATGCTCCGCTCCTATTGGCCTACACCCTTTCATGATAAATGGACTATCCAACAAACAAAATTTTCATTTCGAATCAGTAGTTCCTGAGATTAGCGCGTTCAACCAACCAAACAAACAAACTCTTTAGCTTTCTATATAGCATAGATAATTACTATATCAAGCAATGTGCGGCGAGCGAAGGCAACAAAGCGTATCGAAAATATATCTGCGCGTCTTTTTTCGAAGTAATTCCCTGGTTATTCCGACAATATATTAGCATCTCTCTTTATCAAAAGTTTTATGGCATTAGCCAATCAAAACCATCGAGCTATTACGACAAAGAAAGACAGAAATATATCCTTGCACTCTAATGGTTCGATTGCGATTTGATTCCTATGCTTGGTATATAAATAAAAATATATGGATAAAAGCCTCTTTTTTTAAATAAGTAATTAATTTAATCGTGAGTTAAACTCCAATAAGGGTAGCAAGCGCATCAATAATTCCCATAAACAAACCAGTATAACTGTACAAACGGTGTGACAAAATATCATTTGCGCAAACCTGACATTTTAATTATATAGAACGGGAACTAGAGCACTCATAACAAGGGAATACCCGTTTGTTGTTTGCCAAGTTCACACCTCTAATGCGTATTTGTAAACCAATTCTAATCTCTGAATCATGTAAAATGCATGCGTTAATGCTGTTTAAATTTAGTTTATTGTCATAACTGGCTTTGTTCTGAATTTTTAATAATATCACGCGATATACATTCATTTAAGTGTTAATTTATTCACAAATGAAATATCCTGCCAACCACTGTTTGTTACTGCTTCAAGTATTGTTATTTATTTTATTTTTTTATTATTTACCAGCAGAGGTTTTCTAGGCCTAGTACCAATACAGCAGCGGGCATCTTCCAAAGAGTCGCAGATTTATATAAGTTATTTTATTGCACATACCGCTAAACTAGCGTTTTTTAAAACAGTATACTAAATAAACTTACACACATTAAAAGTTTTTATTTATAATAAAGCAGAGCTTTTCTTTCAAATGGCATCTCAGACATATATTTTTTTCAAAAATATAATTCCAAATATTTGTGGCCTATACCCCAAGATATTATTATTATTATTATTATTATTATTATTATTATTATTATTATATTATACCTATATTATTATTATTATATAATATTATTATTATTATTATTATTATAGACATAGTCCTACGTCAAAATAAATAATTGTGTCTGCAATTTGTGATATCTCACTTTTTCACTTGCTTTAACTAGATAAGACATCTGATACTATTTAAAATAATAGTAACAGTGAATTTAATTTTATTTTAAATCACGTTTTCTTTCTCTCAATAAATTTGACTGAATATTTTTTTCCTGTTTTTGCTGTTCTTAAAAAGAGAAAAATTTGTAATTATAAAATTAAAATTTGTCACGTAATATATGTCTGTACTCCTAACGATGGACTGATTATCCGAAACGATCGTCGAGAGAGAAAATATTTAGTAGATTTTTCAAGTTTTTTTATTATTTGTTATTAATCGTGCTCTACCAAGTGCCGAGTGAAAAATCAGTGCAAATTATAATGAAAACATTGTTCGTTATATGTACTAAAATATCTCACGATAATCTTGCAATAAAAATCTTGCAGTAATACTCTGCAAGTAGTTATTTTGAACAACCGTAATCCAGTGGAATAAAAAGTATACTTACCTAGAAAGGTAGAGATTTCCATATAAATATTTAACGAATTGAACACAGATTGCCATGTGTACTGACCATTTTGTTATTTCCATTGAAACCGTTGTGAAATCTCTGCTAGTATTCTCATATCAACAGAAGCGCTCTTACTGATCCCCTGTGACGTAACTAAAGGCAACAAAAGCATTTATTCCACGTTTACACATAGGATAAAAAACAGTATCGGTATTGTATAAGATCGGTTAATATACAACTCAACGATTTTTCTAGAGGAAAAATTCTTTAGTCGCGTTTTGAAATTTTACGGTAAAATACAATCTGACAACTACAAAATTTGACAAAAATTCTAGAATTTTTCATCTAGATAGATCATCTGACAAATATAACTAGCTAAATAGTTGGTTGTTTTTGGTTTTTTAATGAGAAAATATCTCGACAAAGAAATAATAAAATCAAAATTCTTAAAAAATAAAATAATATGAATTACTTTAAAATATTTTTTGCACCGCCCCTTATGAAATAGCTGCTTTTCAGGCCTGTAGATATAGTAGGAGTAAAATGGCCTATTGCACACAAGTGCGAAAATCGAATCTAAGATCATTGTCAAAGCTTTTCATGTTTTTATAGCGGTAGTAAAATGGTCTATTACACACGAATGCGTATAGTAAATTAAAAGAAGTACGATTTTTACAAATCCAGTCTAAGATCATTGTCAAATCAGTTTTTCCGACAATGTTTTGTTTCAGTTACACCAAACTTATTGGCCAACGACTATAGCATAGGTATTACGTGAAAACGGTGCATTATATGGTTCTGTCCAATTTTTATAATCTCCCATTCAGCCGCTAAAAGCATGCCTTCGTCAAATCGGTTTATTTTCATACAATATTTATTTGATTCTCTCTTGGCTTTACCGTCAATGAACAGTATAATGTCTCCACTCAGTGCTTCACCCTTCTTCTACCTTTATGTCCAGACTATTCTTTCTGCAAGGTATTAAAACCATTTTCATTAAGAGCTAAAGTACTATATAACTTTTCTTCTTTTTACGAGAAATATTTAAGCTTATTCAATTAAATAATTAATTATTTAAATATGTATCTCACTCTTAAAAAAGAGTAAACTCGAGGAATATATGAAACGTATTCTTTTTAGCAGAAAACTACCTTTTCAGTCTTAATAAAACAGCAATACCAATAAATTTATTAATCCTATGAAACATGACCTTCTAAAATATATTTTAGAATTGTTTGAATTTTGAGTTTCGACAAAGTTTTGTTTTTTCCTTTGTTGAGAAATCTGACTGAAGGAGGAATTCTTATCTTTGTAGGTTACTGTACCTCAAAAGGAAAACAGGAACCCTTATAGAATCAAGACCCTTTTTCTCAGGAGCGCGTGGAGCTATTAAGTTGAACTCGCAAGGGAATCAAAACCTATAGGATACTTTCCTTTGACCTACAGTCAGGAAATTTGGCAAAAAGCAATGGTTTATCGCACAAGTAAAAGTAAAAATCCGAAAACCGTAAATTTGTAGTTACATCACAAAAAAAATATTTTATACTGACTTATCAAAACCTTTAATGTTTCCCGTTAACCTAGAATCTTGTTTGGCGCGAAAGAAGGTTGCATAGCGCAAGTAAAGAAAAAGATCCAAAAATCATACATTTCTGATTTTATATAGAATTATTACATGATCAATTTTATTTTTATGAAACAAAGGTACGTTACCTTCAGGATGCGAGTTCTACTCGCAATTGTCCGTCCTTTTTTCTTCTTCTTAGTTCAAACTGAATATATCGTGAGATTCTAATATACCACAGCCTCATGATTCAGTGACGTAGGATTTTCCCATGATCTCAGGTCGGAGGCCGTGGCATTTTGTCCGTCCAGCTACTAGCCTCATCAAGTCAAAGGTAGGTATTCATTATGGCTCAAAACAGTAAGGCGCAGGAAAAAGATAACTAGAAGCGCTGACGTAACGCGAGGTTACTGTATATATGTTGAAAAATAAAAAGTAATACAATGATATAGTTTTTATACTGCGCATTTCACCTACAGTTGGAAGACTTAATCACCTCTGGGTTTAATTCACTGTGAGATTCATATATGGATGTAATTAGCTTATTGAGAGCTGAACACTAAGTGTTAGTGCATCTAGCCGATGGGCAGTTGTACTTTCCAACACAATGGAACCACTATTATAGTTATAACTACGCTGTGTTACCCCATTACCTTGCTGTGTCACATCAAATGCGGTGTTAGACGTTATGTTCCGTTTCCGATTTATTTATTGGGAAGTTCTGTAATGGATCCAAAAATAAAAATCAATATTTTTAATAAATGTTTATGTTTCAAAGCAACCAAACTATTTTTTGAAAAAATGTCTCTCTGTGCCTAATCATTTCTTTGGAAAACGCAATTTGAGATGTGTTTTAATTAGCTTTGCTAGTAAAATACAAAATTGATGTGTTATCACCAACGATTCGTTTACACGCTTTGCATTTAAATATTTTGAGAAAAGAATATTGTGGTAAAATTTACATTCATATCGAAAACGCAGTAAATAACTAAATGCTAAATGTCATCTATTTCAGGTATAATTGATTTTTCCGTGATATATTTTGCAAAAAATAATTTATTAAATTAAGAAAGGCAACAAATTACGGCATACTGAACCATCATCAGGCCAAATTGTTGTAACATCTTACGAAAGAAAAGAAGAAGAATCTTGCAAATAATACAAATTTACATCATTTTTATTTTTCTAAACAGATAAACATTTAATGTTCATTTATTGATATAAAATGATATTTTCAGTTCGTATTTTTCACGTCATTTTCCGTAAACTTATTGTTAACAGGACAATAGTTTGATAACGGCTATATTAGTATTTTAAATGTAGCTTTAGTTCGTTAGCCATAGAGACTTCTGAACACAATAAACCAATGCCCAGTTCAGTGCCAAAAACCAACTCCCACGAGATTTGATTACACAACACGTGTCGGAACCATTTAGTTGGGGCTGTAGCAGGATCCAACAGATCAGAGAAGATCAGAGAATGTCCAACAAATGTACCAACCAAATTTTGTTTCTTTTTTAGTTTATTTTATTCCACTATTTTTTAATTTTTGTATTTACATTTTGGAAGTTCTTGCTGGACCGAATATTAAAAAACCAAATGATTATTTATAGATGAAAACATATTATATGCATGACTAAAAACATTTTTTATATAATAGTTTAGATTTTAGAATATTTACATCCGTAT
Source organism: Xanthostigma xanthostigma (assembly GCA_963575645.1). Taxonomy (NCBI): domain Eukaryota; kingdom Metazoa; phylum Arthropoda; class Insecta; order Raphidioptera; family Raphidiidae; genus Xanthostigma; species Xanthostigma xanthostigma. The sequence continues at coordinate 1,479,418 of OY754470.1, read as the reverse complement.
TTATACATACAGATACGCAACAAAAACATCCGTCAACTGCCATATATACCCGCCATCCACCAAAATATACCCGTCATCCACCATAATATACATCCGTCATCCACAATATTTCTAATGAACACAGTTGATAAAAATGCTTATAAAAACCTTACACCTTCTTTAAAAAAGTCACTAAAAAAACAAAAGCAATAACATTTTCACGTCAACGATTTAATTACCTTCTAAAATTTGATATACGTACTTTTATTTAAATTGTCTCCGTGCTTAAAATTATTTTTCTCTTTTTTGTGACTTTTTGAAAGACGTTCAATTTTTCATTTTTTTTCACTATTTTTACTACTGAATCCATTTGAATCAAAATAGTATTAAACTATCTTCCTGAACACAATGACTCGATGTCGAAATTAGACAAATTGGTTAGCCCCTCGAAACAGCCGAACAAATAAAAAAAAGAAAATTTATAAATATGCCTGTTAAATCGCTTGTAGTGTTTTCCTTTTTTTTAGAACTTGGTTAAAATGGTTATCAGTAATATACTTTAGGGAAAATTTTATACAGATATATTTTTCTATGTTTTTCTGTGAATACAATCTAATAATATAACGAATTCGACAATGACATTAGACTGTATAAATACTGAAATTGTATGATCACAATCTAAGATCAATGTCAAATCAAAATGTTTAACAGTATTTCTGCAACACAGCATCAGTTTAAAGTAATGTAGTGTAATGTAAAAATAATGTTTGGACTACATCTCTGGACGATCACTACCCTCCGGTCAAGTTTCACCACTGTGCGAACCGTATAATGCCTTTTGGATTACTGACCGGACACTGAGCTGATGATGGCTTTGTAGTTTGTAATCTATCAGTAACAGATGATAAGATTGTAAACGCGTTGCAGAAGGGTTATGTTTGTTTTGACGATCGCTCTATACATTCAATACTTGTTTACGTTAAAATTATATACAGAATATGAAACATCAAAAGTAAATAAATAAAAAAATTTTTGATAAACTAAAATCGAATCATAAACGCCTTGATGTAAATTTTACTATTTTTAATTTCGATGTAATATATTGATGTAAATTTTCCATTTTGAAATTAATGAATGACAAAATTTTATGTTAGTTACGGCAGTAACATTAATAGATTTAGTTGTATGAGAAACTGAGCATGATTCTAGATAGATATATTGTAAATTATAGACGCTCAACAGCTCAGGTAATCAGCACATATGTGTGTATTAAAGAATCTTCCAGCCGGCGTACACTGGTACGAACTCGGGTTCCTGGGAGCTTTGATGCCTCAAAAACCTTGGAATTTGCAAACTACATTCAAATGTTTCGCCTGAGGGAAGAATAATTCTATGCACATTGTAATTTTCAAACCACATTTTCAAATGAGTCTAAATTATTATACGCTACGTTTAAAATTTAAACCAAAACAACAAGAAAAGTATAATTATTTGATTACATTTTTCAGTGTAGCAAACTTCACAATGGCAAACAGACTAAACGCATTAAAAAATAATTTATTTAAAGCGATAACCGCGGTTTCAAAATAAACCTACACATAAATATGGCACCTGAAATAGTTAGCCGGAGGCATAGACACAGTCTGCTAATTTTTTTGTTGTCAGATAAAGAGCTATTCTAAAATATATAAACTTTGTTTAGCGTATCAAATAAAACCCCTATTACAAAAAAAGTCGTTTCGGTCACATATCTATCGCCATTAACGTATATCTGGATGATGTTACATAATGCTCTTTGGGGTATATTTAACCCCCCGCAGTCACACATTCGTGCACGGTAAGCTTTTAAAACAGTGGCGTTCGTTACGATGTTATAACAATTATCAACCCATGAAAAAATTATTTGCAATTTAAATCTTAATATTTATTAGTATGTGTGCATTAATTTTAGTAAAACGATACTTGAAAATGCTATTTTACGACATTAAAATATACAAACCAACCTATTTTTGTTGGTAAATTTTTGATCAGATTTTGTCTTCAAACATCCAATTTGAACAAAAACATCATGAAATTAATTTTACCCTTTAAAAACACGGCGTGTGTTCTGTTCAGAGATATTTTTGTTAACATTCGAACAATCACTGCGCGCGCACCAAACCCACCTACAAAGCAAGCTTCCGTGCACGCATTGCGTGAAGCGAGCAAATAAAAGCCATCGCCAAAACTAGCGCCACAGCACGTTTGAAATATGTAGCAGCCAAATCTAGCACGGAATCTAGCGGCAAAACCAGCCTCTGTGCAGCGGCCTTAACTTATATTAAAGTCATATTTTCGCTACACCACTGCCGTGTATACAGAATGTTTATAAACATAATACGTAGAGAGCGCTGTGTTATCTACCAGGACGTATATTTAAAAAACGGACAAAAGTTTGTTTTTGGTCTGGCGTCTGTTGCATGTACACACAGAAACATCCGCCTATACATATAGAAATAGTCTGTGAGAGTATTTGAAATAGCCGCTATGTTAGGGTAAGCATGGTTTAATTAGCATTTAACATTGGCTGACAAATGAGTTAACTGCCTTAGGTGGCATTATATGTTTTATGTACGACTCTTTCATTTTAAGAATCGTTGCGATATTTTTCACGATTTAAATCAAAACGAATGATTTTGATATTTATAATATGACTTTTAGTACTTGCGTCACGTTTGGTTGATCTATTTTTAAAACTAATTCAAAACCGAATTTAAAAACGGTGTACGTAATTGAAATACAAATATTATTTTTGCACATCTTCTTATAAAAATGCTGATTTTCATGCCTGTATAGCGACAGATTTTACCCTAATGCTGTAAAGTAGAATACACGTAGTCTAATCGCATGAGAATTGAACGCAGTCTACAATCAGCAGTTATTTTGATCAAAATTGAACTGTCGAAAATTTTGAAAATTAAATGAAAATCAACTATTTTATAGGAGGTACTTACGTTATTTTGTGACTTATGTGATTGTTAAAACTCGCTGGACCCTCGTCTTTCCGTAATGTCACACCGCGTTATAAAATAATAATACACACAATGACCTAACATTGTAAAATTTATTGAAAAAAATTACTACTGAAATAGTTAGATTGAAGATTGTAGACGCTCGACAACTAAAATCATTTGTGTCAATGAAAAACGGCAAACGCATTAGCGGCTGATTCTAAAATTCAACCGAAGATATAATTGCAAAAAAATGTAAATAAATTGTATTTTCTTTGGCTATTTTAACTTCAACTTTCGAATAAAAATAATAATTGAACATGATTTTAATTATTTATTTTTTCAGTACGTACTAATCACAAACTAAATAAAACTTAAATATTTAACGCCACAATATGGCTCTGTTCCACCCTCTCTGCGAACGATAACAGAACCGTCACAGTCATGCGCAGTAGCTGAAACTTGTTCCAAAACCGACACAATAGTTTCGGTTTAGCTAGTGCGCATGACTGTGACGGTTCTGTTACCGTTCGCAGAGATGTTGGAACAGAGCTTATGCGAACGACGTTTCCTTTCTCAAGTTATTAGTTACTTCGTTTGTCTTGTGTTTTTAAACTAGATAACCTATAAACTTCAACCCTGTATAGTAAAGAGTGTTACGATTAAGTTTCTTGCAAGACAATTGTTAAAGCTTAGCTTCGAAATTAAGCTTTTTGTGCAGATTGTAGTGTATTCAGTAATTACTGCAGTGCTGCTTATAATTTTAAATATAAATTAATGGATTAAATGAATAAAAATAATTTATTAGGTTAACTACATATTGATAGTATTATGACTTCATCTTTTAAATTGTATTCGGCTTTAGAATAGCCGAGCTTAAAGCGATACCGTTGATTTTATATGGCGTATCCATCGATCCTCGATTATATAAGTCCCCAGTTCCCATCACAGCAAGATGAGAAAAATCTCGTCTCAGAATCGAACACTCAATTTTAATTCTACCCAGGTTATTTAACAGAGTAGCGCATATTAGACTAGCACCTGCAACCAGCAATGACCGTCAGAGCAAATTGTGTCGATCGGGATATAATTTTGACTTGCAGTTTCTATGTCTCGCTGAACTATGTGTGTTTTGGTGCTGTAGGTGGAAGAACGATATCCAAGAGCTACGGTTTGTGTTGTGACATTCGAAAATATTGTAAGAATTTATGTTGATCTCTATCCATAATTCAGAAAATAAATGATAGAAATTCACCATATTGCTTCCTCTTTTCATTCATTTATAAGGTGAACTTTTCTGGCTTCTTCATCTTCACGCATCATCGTCAAAATAAAAACTTAACTAATTACTTGAGAAATGCAAATTGTCTGCCGCAAACAGAACCTCCACTAAAAGTTAGTGCTGGTCATGGTCCGTGCTGGTATACTGTCCGTGGTCATTAAAATACAACAATCTCGTTTTTTTAAAAGCTATCTATTTTTATTTTCAACTAATTACGACCTCAGATATTTGTTAAAATTGTTATACTATTTTTTTAATACATATTGTTGTCTAGAAACAGTCTTCGCTAATGAAAGTTAAATTGCATTATTGAAAGCAGCGATAATCATTTATTATTATATAAATTTTAACGTGTTTTATAAAATCTTCAAGCTATGTTAAATTACAAAAATTAAATTACAGTACACAGTTCTTTCAAAATACATATTTTAATGATTTGTTTATATTAACAACTCGGTGTTTTGAATATGATTTAAATTTGAATTTTATCTAACGAATTTTAATCGTTTACAGATTATGCAAGTTGTCTCGTTACGAGGGTATATTATCACATAACGGCAGGTACTTATGTTTTGTTCGCGCAAAACAGAAAACTTTGTGCTAATGGCTGAGAGAACGGAGTAAACCCTTAAAAACTGATTAAAATTCATCCAACTCTTGAATTACTATGGTCGTTTGTTAAAGGGATAAGAAGCGGAAAATTTGTTTTCCTTCAGCCCCGTTCCTTTCACTTTGTAACTAGAAATAAATAAACTCTTGCCTGATTGCAGTTTTAGTAGATATAGGTAACATTTTTCCTCGCCTTTTAATCAAATTAAAGCAGACACTTCAGGGTAAATAGTTTAGTTGCTGAATGCCAACTAAAAGAATCGATGACCTTATATGTAAGATACTTTTTAATATATTTTTTTCTATCCTTGACACTTTTTGTATCTTAGGTATCTGTATAGTAAATACTTATTGTATCTTAAAATATAGATACTTGTATCTTAGATACGTCTTTTGTATCATAAACAATTTTTGTATCTCAAATACTTGTATAGCTGGGTGCAGATCTGTTCATTGTTTGGAAATATGGCCAAGTGACTCGTTAAATGAAACCATACATTTTCCAAAAATGCTTTTGTCTTTTAATCGTGAAAATACAAGAACTGAAATACGTGGCGTATATCATAGAGGATTGAGTAATCAGTTAAGTAGCCAACACGTGCTTGATCGATTTTTATTGGGGAAAGTTCGAGAACTGCTGCGCTTACCCTATATTTGTATGCAATACAAAACTTAGTTCCTTTTGCTGCTCACCGTAGCATTAATGAGAAACAGAGAATTAAAAGTGTAAAACCACTGAAATATAAATTTTGTCCTTAAAAAGATTACGACCAACCTGTAATTATTGTCGGAATAAATTTAAATTCCAAGAATTTTTGCAAATCGGATTATATTTAATACTGCTTCAGTAATTACCTAAGGGGTGGTCGTAAAGAAGTTCTGATTTTAGCTAGTTATTCACACCGGAGCATTATAATGAATATCAGACAATATATGTTTTTGTTTTGACTCACAAAATGTTTAGTTTATATAACAATAGCAAATTTCATTTTTTGTAAAAAATAATTTGAAGAGGCAAATTGATCTAAATTATGATTCCTATAATGACTAAATTGAGCGTGATGTTTAGTGCTTCGTTTAAGTGAAAAAACACAACCAAACAATATATTACAAATCACTTTCATTTATTTATAATTTTATCTCATTCAAATTTCGAGGGAATATTAAAAATCCAGTAAAATGTATATTTTATGAAATGTAATTTAATATAAAAATCTCATCAAAATTACAAAACATAATACATTTGTCAATTTAGTTACAGGATTTTTTTAACAATTCGTGACGATCCAAAAGACCCATATTTCATTTTGATGTCGCAATATTTTAGACAACAATTTTGAAATATTTATAGTCCTATTGGCTTTCCTATATACATAATAGAAGATTTACTTCTAGGTGTCAAAACAATTTATACAGAGATTTTGTTTATTTATTTTGATAAATTCGGAGCGCGTATGAAAAAATGACACGTGATTTAAATAAGATTGTTCCCTTTTAGAGCAGTTCGTTTCACGTACCTACATGCTTATAGGAACTTGAAATGCTTGCAATATCTATGTACGTAATGTCTACGCATTAAGCATATCCCAGTATTGTCATACTATACTCCATTCAAAATGAATCAGATGACGCCAACAGTGTCACTCGACTACGTTGAAATGTCGATTTATTAATAATTTTTCCGTGAGGAAATGGAAGAATTGTCGAACGTCAATAATCTACAGTCTGGTATTGGAGATTATTGAATTATTCGACATGAAATGGACACCGTGTTAGAATTGATAAGTCGTGTCAAGGTCAGATTCTAATTATCCCGCCCTGAAAACGAAAAAAATTGAACTTTCTGCACGTACGAGTTTGTGAATTGCGCTGTCTGTGAAATTTTCTTTCGTTCTCAAACGTGTGCGAATTTTTCTCTCAGTGATAAACTCAAGGTTCACTGATTTGGGTGCCAATCGAAACCTGAAACAATATCGTCTGTTGCTCGGTTTCAGCCTTTAAGTCCAGATTGAAGAACTCATTTGTTTTCAACTAAATATTTATTATTTATTTAAGGGTAGTATTTAAACGAGTGACTGTAACAATTTTGGGTGACAAAAATAATCAATTTAGGTTACTGTATTACTAAGTGAGCGACTGACTGCGCGTGACGAGAAAATAATAGTTGGGTGACTAAATTACTAAGTAAGCGACTAAATTACTAAGTTGTTAATAGTTAATTGTTTGAATAGAACTGCGTTTTCTAATAAATATATATTTAATTGACTGTCAATTAAATATACATTTTTTTAGAAAACGCAGTTCTATTCAAACAATTAACTATTTAATTTGCATACCCCGTTATCGTTCACCCCGGAATTGTTTTTTTAAAAACTCCACATTTGCCCCTTCCCGTTTCACTGCGAGACAATTCGCATACCCCTTTATCAAAAAAAGCGGTGGTCTTCAATCTTCATGAAAATGTGAGTTTTAAGTTGTAAGTAGTCTCAAAGTGAAAAAAAAAATAAAAAGTAAAACAAAAGAAGATATCTGCTTCAAAATTACCGAAGGCATTCTAGTCTCTCACTTAGTAATTTAGTCGCTCACTTAGTAATTTAGTCACACAAATATTATTTCAATATCTCAAGTTATTAAAACAGTATCTCATCATCAGTCACCAATTTTTTTTTTTTATTCGACCGTTTTATAATTCCCCTTTATTTAAAAACAAATAACATTCCTAAATCTACAGAAATAATATTTATAAAGGCTTTCGGGTAAAGCTGAAAGCAATATTGAATTTTAAAAGTTATTTTAGAACATAAAATCCAAGCAAGGGCCTGCTTACCGACTGTTTTCTTATTTTTTTCTCAACAGTTATACGCTAAAATTTTAAGAGAAACGTGAAATAATGACGTCAGACGTTTCTTACAATAAACCGGCTACATAAAGATCTAGCAGTCGTGATTTCACCCTCCGTCGCCGTGCATTTGTTCTGTGCGAACGAAAGGGCGTATCAGAATTTAAATTCAATCTCATGAAGTGACATCTGTGCAGATAATATGTAATGTGTGTGTCTGATATTCATAACTTTAAAATACTCATAAGAAATTGGCGGATTTTCGAAAATAATACTTTGCATTTTTAGCATAAATCCGACACGTTTTTATTTTTCTATTAAATTTTATGTTTACATATGAAATCTATTTGTATTGTGTAATAAATTTTAAAAGATTTATACCTTCTAGGTATATCTGGAAAATTATTATGTGAAGTTTTGGAAAGAAATATGTCCTAGTTTTGCTCAGTTCGCGGCGAAATAATAGATATTTTAATTTCCAAAAATTGTGACAATTCAACAATTTAAATAATTTTATTAATCATAATCATTTCTTTGACCATTATATTATACAGGATGTTCTTAGTTTACTTATTGTATTTTTAATGGGTGACAGTACAGGTCAAGAGAAGACGATTAATGTTAAAATATCTTAGTGAATGTTTTATGGTAAATTTAATGCAGTTTCTCATAAATTAGCATCATGTCTAATTAAATGTTAGAATATGAACATTGATATTAATTTTCCTTTCTTATCATACAACTTTTACAAAGATGCTTTAACACGAATAGTTTTCTTTTTCATCTGTAATTCTTACTTAACTCGACTATCTTTTGAATATCATATCTTAGTGCACTACATTCATCGTACTAAACCAATTACAAGTTGAATCTAGCTTTATTTAAATATAACACGAAAGATGACAAAACAAATTTCATCTTCCTCCTGGCCTAATACTTAAAAAATACAATAAAAGGAAATAATTTATAATGGATAATTACACGTTATTTATTCATAATAAAACAATTATCATATAAGTACATGTGTAAATGTTATGCATATATTTTAAAATATTTGAAATATAAAAATTTTTTTTTTCGTTTAAATATATGTACAAAATTCACAAAATAGTATAAATAAATACAAATGATTTCTTTAAATTCTACAATACTGATCATCCCAATCATCAATAATATGTTGAGCTCCTTTTTCTCCCGCCATGATAGTTGGTCCATTCAAATTACCACTTGGAACAGATGGGAAAATTGAAGCATCCATTACACGCAAATATTTGACTCCATGAACTTTCAAATGATTATCGACAACAGCAAAATCTAAAAACAAATATTCTTGCATAATTAAAATAATTCTTATTCTATCAAAAACGAATTAAATTAAAGTTATGACCAATTATATCATAACACTTATTTTATGTTTATTCAAAATATATTTAATGAATTTGACTTCGCTGTTAGATGAAATTATGGACTTTTGTAACCTAACTTCGGTGCTTTGTTACTTGATATTATTAATTTTGCGGTACTCTTTTCTATTATTTAAGTCTTTTGTCGTATGGCGTTTGGAAGGAACGCGGCAGAATTATGTAAAAAACAGTGTCACGCTGACTCTGCTTCTTTTTCGACTTACTGTCATTTTTGGTTCCCATTTTGCAGGTACCAGTCTGATGATTTTCAGGATTTGTTAATCTGGTCATCGCACAAATCCAATATTCATTCGAATCGAATTTCTCATTGCAACCAGGTACTGGTGTGGTATCTAATTCTAGCTTGTCTTTCAATGCTGACGTGTTCACCAATTTCTGTACAATTCTTTAAAAAAAACATTTCAGTGTAAAAAAAATATATTAATTTTTGAAGTAAAACTTCTTTTGGCGCGATTTGAGAGTAACCTTTTTTTTTCGGACGGAAGTATTCGAACGGATGTAACGTGTTTACGCAGTTTCTGCTGTTTAAAGGCATCGGCTGACAGATGGCAGCATCAAAGCGCATGAACGAATAGTTACATACCCAAACCGATAAGCATAGCCAACTCAATTTAATTTTACGAACGATTTAATTTGTAAGTGAATATTTCCCCAAAAGAAGTTTTACTTCAACTGCTTGTACAGGTTCAACGCACTAATTTTTTTAACTATATATTATTCTCAATACTTATTAAAACTGCTCAGCATCGAGTACCACTGACATGAATTTGGTACTTATTTTTTAAATTAAAAATGCAGTTTTCTCTTATTTTAAATTTATTTGATCAGGAAAAAAGGCAGAGGCATGTAAAACAGTTCGATAATACTTATTTTTGTCAAAGGTCTAATTTGTCATCCAAAAAAGTTCTTAAGTTTATCCTAGCTGGACATTTTGCCATATCTATAAGCCTGCAATAGCACCCAAATAAAACCTTGTGAACCAGAATCAGAAAATAATGAAGATAACAACATGTACCTGATTCCATCAAGAACAACCATTAAATCATGATATGACGAAAAAAGATTAGATTTGATTTTTGGATTGTCCAAAGGATGTTGACTTCTAAGTGTCAGCCTACCAACTGAATAAGGACGGAGCAGCGTTGGTGAAATTCTGTAACAATTTTTTTCATATTATAGTTACCTGCTAACTGGTGTCTGGCTATAATATTAATTTTGTATAAACACAGCATGTTTAGTTTTTGATTAAAAAAGAATGACAGCATTAATTATTAAAATAAATTATTGATTGCAAAAACAATTTGGCGACATTAAAAATCTATTCATTTTTATAGTAGAATTAATTATCGATCATTTAAATAATCCTTACGTTATTATACGATTTTTTAGTCCATAGTCACGTTCTCCAACCTCGCCTGTGCTGGAGCAGTTTGCTAGATATCCAGAAAAAAAGATTTGTAAGTCTGGCATTTCTCCCTTGGTGACATACTTAGATTTTACAAATCCAGATACCTAAAATACGTTTTTATTAGCTGTGTTCCAACGGTTATGTTATCTTCATAGTCTTGCACAGTAGCTAAAATGAAAATATTTGTATCGGTATTTGAGCTACTGCGCAAGACTGTGACGATAATATTACAGTTCGCAGAGTGGTTAAAACAGAGCTATTATAGACTTTTCTCATTCCGTTCTATGCACGGATTTTGCTTTATTGATTTACCTGTGACAAACCAGTAGATGTTAGCGGTCCAGTACGATTTTTTAAAAACTGGTTTAATGTATCTTCATTGAGCAATGTAGTGCTATTTTCATTTACATGATATGTCATACTGAAAGATACATGGTTTTGAAGGTTTTGACCAACTCCTGGTAAATGCTTAACTACCTTAATGCCTAGAAATAACAAATAAATATTTAGAATTTTAATTTTTTTTTAATGTGGAATTGTTTAAAAATATCAAATTTTGACACACGGAATCTTCATACTATAAATGTTTATTTGTTTTATTTGTAAATATCGGGTGTTCACAAATTTTGTAGATTTATATGAAAACTCTTACCAAGTCGCTCCAAATCTGATTTATTCCCAATTCCACTGTTTAATAATATTTGCGGTGAACCAATTGTGCCAGCTGAAATAATGACATCTTTTCTCGCTATCACATTATAAGAAGCTCCATTTTTAATATAATTTACACCATATGCTTCGCCTTTATCACTGATAAGTACCTTAGTTACCTGAATAGAACATTATTTTGATAAAATTTTAAATTGTAAATGAATAAACCAGTATATCTATATGTATTTCATTTTGAAAGTTATAACCAATTGCGGATTTGCGATCATCAACAAACTGGAAAAGCAGGGGAAATAAAAAAAACTGTGAATCCCCTAAAACTTTAAACCAAGTTAGACATTTAGTTTCATCCGTTGAACGGTGTATCAACCAAACTTGTTCCTTCGATATCTGGGACCACTGATGACTCTAATTCGATTTTGTCACCATTACAAAATTTTCTTTACTCGTATCGTCGCCCAAAATTTAAAAATAAGTGAAATGTGCTTACATGTGCGAAAGTTCTAATAAAAAGATTGGGTTTTTTTCCTGGGCCGTAGATGAAAGCTTTTGTTGAACTGGCACGAATTCCATTCCTTGTGGTCGCTTGCATAATTGTAAATCCTAAACGCTTTTCGCCTGTTAAATCTACATTTGATTCATAACCAATCTCATTGGCAGCTTTTAAAATATCCCAGGCAAGTTGAGGCTGGTCATGGAAACGCTCCACCCTAAGCAAACCACCTTTCTGATGATAATCAGCCTAAAAACATGCCAAATATAATAATTTTTCCCTTTTCTCTGCTAGTGATTCGATGAAATATCACGAGAATTGTATATTGCAGAAGTGACACACAGGTTCACTGTCAGCTGTCAAAAACTTTTGAGGATATATGTAGCTACCATCGTTTCCAAAAATCGATGTTTATACATCTCTTGAAAGCTTAGAGGATTTACTATTTTTTCCCCGTCTTTGTAAAACTCTCATCCAGATTGACAAGAGTGTAAATAACTGCTCTTTAATTACGTACATCAGCGACCGTTCCAATTTCAGTATTATCCTCCGACTTGAGGAAATATGGAAGTACATCATTCCAACCCCATCCACGATTCCCACTATCGTAATCATTTGGATGTCCTCTGTGATACATGCAACCGTGAAGAATTGTTGTACCTCCCAAAGCCTTACCTAAATATCAATTAAAATTTATTGCATAAATGATAATCTAACTTTTCTTCTAAATATCGCAAGTTATAATAATTTTAATCAGCAAATCATCTTCTTCTCCCTTCATTAATGCTTGTCTATTCTGGGTCGTTGCTAATTTATAATTATATAAACGTCTTTTGTTTCGACTTCCTTGATCTTCTTTCGTCCTGGCAGAATACAATCATACTATTTTATTATTTCAAACCGTTTTGTACGTTTTATTTTTACACTTTCTGCTGTACTATGTTTTAATCTTTCTTGATTTAATTAATTTAAAATAAAAATTCCAATATAATTTCGAGAATTGGGGGAATGCCTTTGTCTATATGACATTTCTATGCCTCATCTATTTCAAACCCTTAGTTTCCAGGTCTTCATTTAACATTTGATGAATGTATCACTTGAATTTTCAAGTTATAAAATAATAGCAGAAAAAATATATGATTGGTGCTTGATCAAGAGAACTCTCAATAAAGAGAACAAATACAAACCTCTAGGCCAGTAGCAAATGCCACCAGGTCGTCCTCTACATGCACGTTTTTCCGGTTCAAGTGGATAATTCCAGTCATACAAAGGATTTTTTAAATAGCTGAAGTACGTGCCCAGTATAGCACTACCTGTAGGTGCCGGACCACCAGCTTCTAATAGTAAAACTCTCCATTTTCTGTTCTCTGACAGTCGAGATGCGACCACTGAACCCGCTGATCCAGATCCCACAACGATAAAATCGAACTCTTCATTCTTGGATTTAAGAATATAAAGAAATTTAAAAGCATGGTGGTCGATTTCACCAGTAGCTACTTAATTTAAACAATGGCAAGAATGTTATAAATTATTATAGATTTCTTCATACACTCGAAAATCTTTCCCGAAACAAAATACGATTAGTGTAAGTTGACTCAAATATTTATAAATTGCTGGCAAGAAATTTTTGTCAAACTGGAAAAATATCGTTTTAAAATTAATTTCAGCCGAATCATTTGGATGAAGCAAGGCAACTTATATGGATCTTTCTTTGAAAAAAGTTTACATTGATTATTCAATGATTATGTAATTACCTCATCATCATCATCATCTAAATTCTAAATTATTTACGCGGATGTTTCTAGTTAACATTGATTGTGCAATGATCATGTAATTACCTCATCATCATCATCTGAATTACATCTCATTGGATCGACAAGATCGCAATCGGCTTCTAATTTTACTTCCACCGAATTCATATAATTTTCATATTGACCGGAACCACATGTTAATGACAATGAAGGTGGCTCTTGTTTATTCTTGCATACACAAACTGGATTGCCATAGTGTACAGGAGGACATCGATAATATTTGGTTGGTTTCTGCCTGATGACGTCTTCAGATTTTGTTCGAACCGTAACGCACACTATAAATAGTAATCTGGAAACCCCAATTTGTAATGATGAAGGATGTCTTCCCTCAATCCTGTTCTTTATCGATTAACATTACGAAGAATAGCCAAAAGATCTTTGACTAACGAAACTGATTTTTAAATGCATATTATATTTCGTTCAAAATGTTGAAAACAAAAGTTAAACTTACATAAATTTGATGTAAAAATCCATATTACCAATTATTCCTAAAATAAGATAGCTAACTGTTTCACAATAACGTTTTTCTTCCTTTTATAAAAACAGCTTAACATCGACGACTTAAAAAAACAATATATTGACTTATAACAAAAGAAAAAAAATTATCACGTAAAGGTTGGTTCACAAAAAATACATTTTAATATTATTTATGAAATTGATCGTATCATTTTTTCGCTGGAGAAAATTAGCTTCTACTCGGGTATTCCATTCTTTTTAATAATAGGTTATCCAGGTTTATTATGAGTCAATATTTTTGATGATCCGTTTTTAGTGAACCTTCAAATTAAAAAACAATAGTCATCCTAAAAAATACAAAGTTGAGGATATATCATTTAAGACATTATTGTGAATGAGCCATTATATTTTTTATAAGTATCATCTGTTAACACAATTAAATATTTGAACATATGTACAAGAAAAAGTATAATTTATTTTTAAACTGCTGCAATTTGATGAAATATGTTTTGCAAGACGTGTGACAATGAATAAATAATCGTAATCATTATCAATAACTATAAATGCATATAAAAATGTATTAGCAACGTTAAACTCCGACCAATGGTGGTTTTTTCAGCCGGAACTGAACTTCGTTTTTGAACTTCCGCTAAAGCTTTTAACATTTTAAACGTATCCGGTAGAGAGGTGCTACAATTGGCTCCCAACGTGGAGTCAATCGTAACACCTTCTTCACCGGAAATATATTACAAGCTGAAGTCGAGAAATTTTGATCCGACCCCTAGATCCGATCGACGCCAGTAGTGTAAGTGCCTTATGAAAAATAGATCAGAAACAATTAGAAAACATTTGGTTCAAGATGAAGTGTTTATTTTAATAAAAAGCATTAAACGGATAAGCAGTTCCGGCGAAACCTTTTCGGTTTATTGTTTTTAACCAAAGCCGATAATTCTGTTGATCTCGTACATGAATTGTTTATTTGAAGTAAAACTTGAGATTGTCACATGATTTACCAATTGCGAAAAATGCATACGCTTTGTAGTTATTTACATGCAAAAGCTTAAAGCAGCATTGCAGCAACGAAGTGATGGATTTCTTTATTTACATTCAAACATTACCAACTTTGACTCATACATAGATTCTGTCACATACTCACACCATAGGTGAAACCTTAATGTGAGTTCGCTTAGATGTGAGTGTTTTAAAATACACTTTAAAAGATTTTGTTGGAAAAATGCGAAGTCTCATTTTATTTAAAAGCATGTTATTTGAATATATAAAACAGGTGCCACTTGCCTTGTATCTAATGCGTGTGCAGTATCGAACATTGACGATGGAAATAATATTTTGGCAAACACGGAGCAGAAACATTTTAGTGACTTCTTTTGTGTTAAAACTTGAGTTATAAGTATTCAGATCAATATTTAAGAAAATAATACGATATTGTTGTGTCATTGAAAGTATAGTCGAACGCTGTAGTCTGACCATATTTGTGTCACAAACGAAATATCCCAGAGAAAAAATATATTTCCGTCACGCATATTCAAGACTATGTGTATGTTTCTACAGATTTGCAAACGCATGCCGGTTCAGAACCGGTTTAAGAAAAAATTTCGAACAAACAGACTCCAAAACTCCAGTGGTCTCTCTTTAATTTGTTTCCTTTTCCCTCCAAAGCAGACGTTGTCCTGCCACAAACCTCATTATTTGAAAAGTCATGAATAAAAAAAAATATTTAGAGGTGCTGGGAAGCTGAATATTTGGGATTGTATGTTTTATGTGAGAAATGAAGAAAAAAATTTTTGGTCGATAAATAAAAAAAATCTGGATCTCGACAACAGCGCCATCTACCGGGTTCAACTGTAGCTCAGAACCATTCAGGTGACCCCATAACTACAACATTTTTTTTATCAAAATCGGTCAAGCCGTTTAAGAAGAGGAGAACTACGAAAAAACACATCGAAATTTTATATACACACTATCGGCCCATTCCGATTTCACCCGGGTGCAAAACTGTTCCGGAAATATTATAATAGCCTTCCCATCTACACAGCAGACCTATCAAAGTACATTGTGTTGATGTATCTCAAAATATTTGGCCTGTTAGCCATGTAAGCGTACGAAAACAGTTTTTTTTTTTGACAAAACACTGTCATAGTTCAGCCATTTTGTAAAAAATATTTACAAATTATATACAGAAACCTTCCTCGTTTATTGGTGAAAACCGTATAAAAATTCGTTCGGTAGTTTTTGAGCTTATCGCGTTCAGACAGACATATGCGGCGGATGGACTTGGTTTTATATATACACCTATAGGGAATAGAGATAAATATTATCGTTCACCTAAAGCCGTTCCTGTATAGCATATAGTAAGTACAACGGCGTCATACCATAATATTATACCTATGTCCTATGTAATACGTAAAACACGAAGAAGAAACGCTTTCTGTCAAGCTCTTTTTTACGGATTTACATATGTGTATTCCTCATCATATCATTTGCAGAATATGAAACATTTTAAGCTGTCGTCTTTAGATAAAGCAGCACTCCCACGCTGCGGTATTTAATAATATTTTCAACTAATTATTTAATTCGCAAATTAATTTTTTTTTTTTAATTTTTGCAGCCCTATTTTCACCTCTAAATTAAAATTATTAATATTGGTGGTGGAGTTCTGGGAGATGGGACTTTTTTGTAGAAAATTTCCTGCTCTTTCAGAACCTTTTTTCTTATTTCAGATGTCTGCAATAGTTTTTGAGATATTCGCAAATAACCAAACCCCTCTTCTTTCTTTTACTAAAATGTTTATAGCTTTTACAATTATTTAGTCCCTCACTTTGTTTTAATTTTCAAAAAGTTTCTAGATGTTATTCCGAAACGAATGACAGCATGATCATAATTTTCGGTGAACGAGAACTGGAATTCATCAAAAAAGAGACATGAAGACTAGACTACGCATAATGAGAGCATGATAAGACATTTAGAAATTTAGTTTAGACAATTATTAATAAGAATCGCAGGATTGTGGACAAAAAGTTCTTTATTCAGTGTACGACGTTTCGTCTATAAAAGACTTTTTCAAGTACAATTAATGTGAAAATTTAAAACAATTATTTTTGTCCACAATCCTGCGATTCTTATTAATAATTGTCTCGATGGACACGATTTCTAGTATTTAGTTTAGACAGTTAGAAAGGTACATATAAGTATATCCCAACAGAATCGAAAGCGTCAAATAATAATCTGGTTCATTCTGATGGGTTTAGGGATTCGTATCGTGTATGAGGTTTGGGCCTGTATAGAAACGTACGAACTATGAGGAAGTTAAGCCAGTTTATTATTTTTTAAAGAACTTGGCATGTCAGGTTTTCTGTAATTTTAAATTTTGTTTTTTTAGTCCGTGTAGACGTGACTTAAATATGTACCTATATGATGCGTACCATAGACCATTTAAATTGGGTGAATAAAAATATTTTCCCCTTGTACAATTTTATAAAAACATACATTATATGTTATACGACTTGAAGTTTTCTTTTTACGATTTAACGATGTCGTGAATTTTAATCTTTTTGTATTTTTGCTTATGATTACTTTTCCCTTTACAAATTTGTTCAAAATAAAACTGTTACGGAGATAGCTTTGAATACATCTTTTATCTATGAACATCAAGTAAGTTACAGTTCATTTTTTGAATTGATTAAAGAGTACTTCTGTAATGATAACTAAGTAGATTTTTTTCAATAAATTTACAAAACATAAAAATCTCAGTCGTTATTAAAATGAATAAAAACAAGTATGTGAATATACAGAGTATTCCAAAAAATGTATAAAAAATATCCATTATATTTTCGGACAATTTGAGCATTCATTTTTTATCTGATTTCGGGGATTTCCTAATTCAGAAATTCAAAACTTAAAACAAACAAAATTATTATAAATAAAAACTAAATGTACAAACCAACAGTTAGTGAATTAATTATTGATAAATAAAACAAGTAAGTTATAATCAGCTATTATTAGTAGTATTTAAATGGCAAACAATCAAAATATATATATATTTGATTTCACAAGGTTTGACTCATATGAATAAGTTACGCGGAGTAAAAATTCGCAATTAATATTCGATATCTTGAGGACATATAAAAAACACAATATTTGTTTATATTTCGAAAAATGTCATTAAAAAAACTGATGAATAGATAAATATGCAAATTCTGATAGATATTAAAAATTCCTTGTAATTGCACAATACACATAAAATTTCCTCGTATACAGGTGATTTTTAAATTGATCCTTATTTTTTAACAGCGTGTAGAAATCAAATAGACGAACAAATATTTTAGGTAACTTTTTTTATAAAAATTCAAAAATAAGAGAGAAACAGCCGTTCAAAGTTAAATTAATTTTTTAAATTTTATTTAATTAATTCAAAAGCCCGGTTAACACACGCGAATAAATGACAGCACGAATCGGAAATGCATCTCAAAGAATTTGTGGAAGGCCTTTATCGCTATGACGCACGCATATTTGTGTCCAACAAAACGGCAACAACTTCGAACAATTTCTGTTAATACTTGATAATGACATAACATATTTCCATAGTGACATAATATAATGCCAGGACCGACCTCAAAAAGTCCGTTTCTATTTCATTTTTGAGTCATTATAAAAAAGTTACTTGAAATATGTGTTCATCTATATTTAATTTCTAAGCGCTTTTAAAAAAAGAATCAACTTAAAAATCATCCTGTATGTAATATAAGAAATTTGTTTCAGTGCATTCAATAGACGATTATAATAAACAAATAATTAACATTTGTGTTTGTATTTTGTAAATAATTACGTCATAGTATCAGCTTAAATTAAATGAAATATTTTAATATTATATACATCGGTTGTAATACAAAACTTTGCCGATAAAATAATGTATCTGCTAAAACGTGCATTTATGAATCTCAACCAATTATAATTAAAATATTATTTTTTTTCAATTTCATTTTACCATCTACACCAAATTATAAACACCTCTGTACTGTATGTCTGATTTTTCAAAATTTTCGAGCACGTTTCCATTTTTACCTTCTTTAAACCCCTCCCCTTTATCTACACCCTTGATATGTCCTTTTCTTTATATCAGTGATATAATTATAGTTAACTTGTTGAAAATGCTATGAAACATCCCGCTTTTAAAGTTTTACTCCTAGGCTCCGCCAAACAATTGATGTCAATAGTGTATGTACAATATACTATGTATAGTCAAAAACAATGGTAATGGTTCTTTTAGAAATATAACATACACATTCCGCGTATCCAACAAATTTTGTTTGCTCAATATATCACTATATACATATCTGTCAGAAAACTTCGTAACAAAATATATTCCAATTAGTGTTTCATTATTCCGGTGGACAATAGGACCCCGATGGATTACTACTGTTTTTTTTTTTTTTTTTGTAAATTCGAAACATCACAGACGACGGCGGCGAATGCAACAGCGAATATTAGCAAGCGAGCGACTTCTAATGAAGTTACCCCCGAAGCTATTTACAAAGCACGATATGTCGACGACCGTTAAGCAAAGTGGCTAATGTTAAGTTTTTAGCCCTCATTTCCTAAGATAGTGGTACTGAAATATAGATAACGACCGTAATATGACGGTGAATGGCGCAACAAAGAAAACGTGTGCACAGAAGTAAATTGATGTGGTACCACCACCGTAACGTAAAAAAGCCACAACCAGTCAGTCGCCGTCATAATGCGGCTGCTATAGTACGGCGTCGCCATGTTAGGGAACCGGGGATTTATTGTTAGGGTTTTGAAACCTGGAAGGCTATATCATTGTAAGCACTGATAAGTTCTTACTTCAAAAAAAAAAATTGGTTGTCTGTAAAGTCGGTTTACGGACGATAGTTTTACGTGATAACGTATTCCGTAATACATAACCTAAACCTCCCAAAATTTGGTTTCAATCCGCTTATCCTTGGTGTCGGAATGATAAGAAATGTCAAAAGTGACGTTTGCAACTGTCAAAGTATTATGTTCTAATAATAATTAGTTATTCCAATACTTAACTTAGAAGGCGTTGCATTTCACAAAATACTAATGTCAAAAAATTGAATTAAACATTAGAAATGCAGCTGTTTTCATGTTAAGACAAGACATACGTTCTCTTCTAATTTCCATGTACGGCAAACAAAGACGACCGACCGCGTCGCGCCATGCATTAGACAACATTGCATTTATACAGCTATGTTTCTATATAAATTTGTATAAAAAAACTGTTTAGGCAAATTCTGTTATACGAAATCTATGTAAAATGTTCTCCTCTTTCGTTTAAGACTGGTTTCAAACCGATCTGATTTAAATTGAGCGAGAAATTAGCAAAAAGCACGCACAGGGTCAGGCGAAACGTTACGCGTTACGCGTTACGAACGTTAGGAACGTTAGGAACGTTACGTTACACTTTTTCGTGCATGCAGTCGGTGTTTTATCAATTTATAAGATTGGTGATTCATCAATTTATAAGACGTTATCACGTCAATAAAACTCTGGTTGAATAATAAATAATTCGAAAGCTGATGTTTTCTCAAGATAAGTGAGTAATCAATTAAATTTTTTCCAAAAGTAACAACATTCACTTTTCCAGCGTAGCTAAGGAAAACTAATTTTGACAATATTAAAAAAGAGAGAAAGAGAGTTAATGTAACAATGCTTGCTACATTATCATATTAATTTTATTTTATTTATGTATGACATAGCCACTTTGTCTTGATACCGCAGATATAGGGTGAAATATAATATCAGCACGTCGATAGAAAGCTGTCAGTTAAACAAAAAATGTGTGTGTAAGCTGATTTCAGTCTTGGGTGGAGAAACACTATGTTATAGACTTGCAATTGTCAGGGGTGAGTTACTTCATTAAAAAAGACGGACAAGTGCGAGTAGAACTCGCGCCCTGAGGGTTCCGTACCGTTATTTCATAAAAATTAAATTTGTCATGAAATTTATTATTTCCGAATTTTGCAATTAAAACAAAATGCTATTTTTGACGAAAACCGAAATCTTTCGGAACTTTAGCAAAATCATCATGCTTGTAGAAAAAAACACACTGAATCCAATGAGCGCAAACAAACGTCTGTATTCCTTTTGGTTTAAAAGTTATTTGCGTTTATAGTTTTCAGAAAATCATATAAAACCTTAGAATGGCCGTAGTTTCCAAACTAAAAGAGATACAGACGTTTGCTGACGCTCATTGAATTCAGCGTATTTTCTTCTGTAAGAATTCTCAATTTCAAATGTATAGTAAAGAATTCGATTTTTGCAATTTTTTCAAGGCATACCCCTTTAAAAAATTGCGATTTTTGACGAAAACCGAAATCTGTTGGAACTTTTACAAAATCATCTTACTTATAGAAAAACACACGCTGAATCCAATGAGCACAAACAAACGCCTGTATGTCTTTTGGTTTAGAAGTTATTTGCGTTTATAGTTTTCAGAAAATCATATAAAGTCTTCGAATGGCCGTAATTTCAAAACTAAAAGACATACATACGTTTGCTTACGCTCATTGAATTCAGCGTATTTTTTTCTGTAAGCATTTTCAATTTTAAAAGCATATTAAAGAATTCGAATTTTGCAATTTTTACCCCTTTAAAAAAAAAGACGGACAAGTGCGAGTAGAACTCGCGCCCTGAGTACCGTTATTTCATAAAAATTGAATTTGTCATGTAATAATTTTATATACTAGTACCTACATCTAAATTCAAAAATTTATGATTTTCGAATTTTTTTCTTTACTTGTGCAATGCAACCTTCTTTGGCGCTAAACAAGATTCTAGGTTAACAGGAAACATTAAAAGTTTTGCTAAAAGTGGGTCAGTATAAAAAAAATAATCAAGTGATTTACAATTCTAAAAATAAACAAAAAATTAATCAAATGATTGGCAATTTTGAAAGCAAAAAATATAATTGCATCGGCGTGGCAGACGAGCATTGTACAAACAACAAGATTGTTAAAGTTTTTAAAATATGTTTTGGCCACACTTTAACAAATATACAATTTGTTGAAAACTTCCATTATCTCAAAATATTAAGGACGACTCCAAATTTTTAAGCAGCTTTACGTTATTTTTATTTTTCTTAATTTAGTGAGGATCATTTTAGAAAGCCTGTTACTGTTTTTTTTTAATTTCAATCCCATCCTTGTTAGGTACCGAAGAGGAGGCTATTGTAAAATTAAACCGACGTGTTTGTTCATTAACAGGATGGAATGTTTTCCAAGTTACATACATCGCACACAAAAACATAAATTATAAAATCATATAACATTTTATGTTATTCAAAATCAGAACATGGCCACGAGCTCATAGAATACCAACCAACGCTATAATAATGGTTATATTAAGCTTCCAATTAGCGTCTAGAGCAGAGATTCTCAAACTTTTTATTTATTATTTTTTAAGCTATTGCATAGCTTTTATCGCGGGCTTTGAGCGCGGCGACCAAATCAAGAAATTCCGTAACGAAAAAACCTAACACCCCCCACTCCGACCGGCACAGCGGTGCGGCGTTGACAGCCGTACATCGTCTAACGTCGTTTCAGTTCGGCAGACTTCGGCACGGTGTTTGTGTGCTCATAACTGCATAACTGCTCATAACTGATTCTATCTTTATTTGTGTATAAATGAATTTATATATAATACTGCTATTAAAATAACCTAAATTATTTAGGTTATGTGCAGAGAAAGTATATATGATATTATATCTATATAAATGTACATCGCGCGAAATTCTATGATCAAACTCTTAATATCGTTCTTTTTGTTCAAATTTTTTGAATGAATAATTGTTTTGGTGTGTAATTACACTATTTATACCTTATTATTTATACCTAGCTATTTTCGTTTTATAGAGAAGAAAAACTTAAAGACCTAAAAAGAATATGCAATAGCTTTAACGCGGCAGTCCCCGAGTGCCACACGTTTTTTTTATCATACAATTTAGCGTGGATTGCACTTTTGCTTTTGCCAACAATTTTGTCACATCTTAACCGTAACAATTTTATTATTGAAGAAAAAGCTTTCTTCACCAAAGACTCGTTTAGTTTTTTCTCAAGCTGGGAACATGTACACTCAATGATTAAGTGCGGCTATGAAGCGACTTTTTATATATTGAAATTCCGGTTACTGTAACATAATACCTGATTTTTTCCATTTCTATTGAAAAATATTTTTTCAGTCGCGTCAATTTGCATGTTGGCCAACCGCGACGATACAATTAAATAATATAGGAACATTACCTACCATTGTATTTACATAATATAGAAAGCGACATATCAAATTTCGACATTTGTATGAAAAGCGCGGTATGAATACAATATTGTGTTATTATGAATTCGTTTTTCAGTCAGTTGTCAGTAATTATTTTAGTGGCTTGTTAAGACGATCCTCTGTATTGTTAGTCCTGCGGCTGTCATGGGCTATATTGCTCAAAATCCCCTTCATGCATACTAATAACACGAGTGAAAGGTGTAGGACCCTGTTATATTCATGATACATAATATTATACACTACCTTCAAGTATAATAGATATTATAAGCACTGACCAATGGCCAGCGGCCAATTAGGACTCCGCGCGTACGTAAATTCGCCTATTTAAAGGAATTAGACTTAATACCACTGTTACGTAATACTTTAATAACGTCGCCCATTATTTATTCCCTGTGAAAATAAATTATTATCGTGAGGTCAGCGCTGCTTATTTTTTCTCGGCAATTTATGCAACATTATTCGGGGAAATTATTTTAAAGCAATATTTTTTTTTTACCATTTCAACTTATAAATGTTGAATGGTAATAATTTGGGTCAAAATTCACTTTTCAAAATTTTACGATATTTTTTTTCTTTTCGAGGTCCCCCGAATCCAAAAAACGTACTCCGTGCGTCTGTCTGTGAGCACGATACAAGTCAAACGGATGAACGGATTGAAACCAAATTTTAGGAGGATGTTTGATATGCAAATATAAAGAGCTTTATTGAGAAAATCGGTGCTTTCGCAGAAGAGATATATGTTATAACGGTGTTTATTAGATAATAATGGTATACTTTTCATAACAGCTTATTATTCTATTTATTTTTTAAAGAAAGTTTTTTTAAAAAATTTCTTTTTTAAACTTTATAGCTTCGGAAATATTTTGAAAATAAAAAAAAAATCAGCTGTTTTTTCGTTTTATAGATCTGTCAGAAATAAACTAGCTAAGCATGCTTTGATTAATTTTTACATGACGTGAATATATTATGTAGGTAACCATGGTATTAATAGCACATATAATATTGAATACTAGCCATTACCCGCCTCATCTCACGCGATATCATAAATTTTATTTTCTTTCAAATGTTAATATTTTTAAAGTTAAAATGGCCCCGTCGCCCAATTGGCTGGAATTTTTTTGAAATAAAATAATAGAATGAGGTTATCGTTTGTATTCATATTGTATTTTTTATATACCTACTCAATATATAATTCGTTCATAAACCCCAGATAAAATAAACTAATTTCTAGAAACATAAAAAGTATTTTGTCTAGACAAGTATTTACTTATTAAAGTTAAATTTTTCTGTGAATAATTACATTAATTATATAATTTAAATACATTTCAATTTACACGATTTTAATTTTATTTTTAATAGAGAAAACGTCTCTTATATGATATTATAAAAGAACTAAATGAAATAAAATAGATTTATAAAGAGTTTCTCGTGCGCATATAAAACTTTTTACATCGCATTTAAATGAAATTCAATCAATAACTTTTACTTTGTAATAAAAAGTCTCATCCCAAAATTGTCTGCAGTATCAGGTAATAAAAATATACCGAATGGTTTACAATGACGTATATCTTGAACATTAATAAAAAACAAAGAATAGATAGTTTTTACCACAACAGTCTTATTAGCGGATGTACATTTCGGAAGCTATGCTCTCATCTTCGGCAATACACTAGTTTGGCCCGCGCGTAGTTACAGTTCGAATGTTAACAAGAGTGAACGTTTATTGTCTCTGAACAGAACACACGCCACGTGACTATATACTGGTTCCTGATTGGTTCATGCTCAAAACAATCACGGACAATAGCCCGGGCTCTAATTTTGAAATTCATCTTCTGACCATGCACGCATGCAACGATTCCATTCTAATTTGAAAGGAGGGGGATGAGCAGCAAACGAAAATGTAGAGCAAATGGTGAATACAGTACGCGATTTATGAGCTAAATCGTTACGATAAAAATATTATATATGACAAATGTTTTGTTCTAGATTATTTCGCAACCAAGTCAGAATCTACCCGGGCAAGACTATGGTTAATGAATACTTCGAAAATTGAAATAATCAGCATTAATTAATATTTTTTACTGAACAAAACGTACTGTATCCATATTTCTCTTTTAAACATTTTGTACATAGGGTGCATGTACTGTACTTATCTACAGAAATATGTATGATGAATTCCAGAACAAACTTTTTCCAATAGACACAGCTATGTTGAAAGTTTTGAATATATGAAAACGAGTTGAACCAGAATATTATCGGCGCTGTGCATTCAGACATTATAACAAGCAGCACACAGCTGATACGGTAGTATAGATTCAAAGTACAAACACTTGCCGAAATAATTTAAACAACTCCTTAATTTACCGTTACTTCGCTTCACACGATGCGTGTTTTGGAGTTAGTTTTGTAGATAAATTTGGTGCGCGCGCAGTGACAGTTCGAATGTTAACAAAAGTGTACGTTTATTGTCTCTGAACAGAACACACGTTTGTTTGTGGGCGTTTACCCATATCATCCACGTGGCAAGATACTGTTTTCTGATTGGTTCTTGCTCAAAACAATCAAACGAACAAGCACGCGAAATAGTTCAGGTTCTGATTTTGAAATCTTGTGACCACGCACGCGAGCCCGCTATGACGCAATTTCCATCCTTGTAGCCAGCGCGACAGCCAGCACAAGTTCCAGTGGCAAAACCAGTTTTGTGTGCAGCGGACTTAAGATTTTGGCTTGGCAACGTAATAATCAAGAACTACACAGTTTTTGCAATAGTGCACTTTGCTCTATGTCTTATAATTCAATACACCAATTTTAGCTCAGACTTGTTTTACATTTTTCCTTACTGCTCATCCATATTTTGTCGTAGCGCAATAAAAGATAGCCTGCATCACTTGTAAAGAAGTAGGCTTTATATAATTTTTCAAATCGTATCAGTAATTCCTGAGATTATCCGTGGCACACTGTTTATAATATTAGTATTTGTGTGGTAAACTTTAGTGACTAATGCCTTTCCAGGAGTATATCAGCAGTTCTTAATAATTCTGGCAGTAGGATGTATGTGGTTGGCAGATTTTGTTTGTAGTTCCACATTGGAATGGGGCGCGCCTATTGAAATGGACAGTAGCTAAGCTGCACATTATGTAACCGCTGTTAGTAACACGATATTATAATATTATGTGGAATGACTTCTGTCAGGAGTGGCTTATCGATAAATTCGCTTTTATTTAAACTTCTTTCTGAAAATACCGACACATTAATTTATAATTGTAGATATAAAATAATCAGTTATATAGAAAATTGGTCTACTGACAATTCGAAGAATGTTGAAAATTAAATAAGTTGATTAAAATAAGATCTTAATATGAAAAACTTATTCCAGCTATTTCCACGTTTAAATATCTTAATTTAAATGCTAAAAGAAAATGACGTACCCAATTCGAATCCCGACGGATCCTGAGGGTTACGAATTTTTATGGGCGATTATAACCAGAGATGGGCAGCGAGTATTATATAAATAACCGGTGTTCTGATAATCACGATTTAGTTATATATAAATATACGTGGTGGGGGGACGGGTACACATGGTGGAAGAACGGGTATCAATGTTGGAAAAACGGATAATATAAGTAAAAAACGGGTAAATTTTTTATAACAATTTTTGTTAAAGTTATGACCGTCGCTTACATTAACTATAAATAAATTTTTAGTCATTTTAAAAGAAAGGTTTTTTTGAAATTTTTTTGACGTATTAAATTTAAATAATGACCAACGTTTCAGAACTACATGGTTTGCTTCATCAGCCTTTATATAATACTTTAGATAAATAGGAGGTAATATAAATAAAACATGTATTTTAAATTTTAATATAAATATTAAGATCTTACGAAAGAATCTGGAATTCCGAAACATTGTTAATAATTGTTTTTATTTTTGAAAATATGCTGAAGCAAATTATTATGAAATATGTTTTACATATTTTGTAGTGAATCAGTGCCTGTTAACTTCTTTATACTGCAATGTATTGTATGTTTTCAAAATACATACATTGTATAATACAGTTTATATTGAAAATTCATGATATGAGATTTTTTTATACATAAAACTTACCTTTGAGTTTTAAATTAGATATTTCCATAGCAACAGACCATGCGTACATAAAAATATTGCGCACTTAATAATGCAAAAGTGAAAAGAAAAAACTTGCAGATTATTTATTTATTTTTATTCTTTCAAACATATAAAAATAGAATTTTAACTTTAACGAATAGTTTCAATACTCTATTCTAGTATCACAGATTAAATTGAGAGATTGTTGTGAGAATACACTTTGAGAAGAATAATTTTCAATAGAAATAATTTAATGAAATGTCGACGCTTCAAAACAATGTGCTTACGTCTCAACAAGCAATATATTCGGTTCGTAAATGCATTTTTCTTCATACCCCGATCGAAAACAATCAACTGTTGTTTAGATGTCGTTGCCATAGCAACCCTATTACATTTTAGCTAATAATCGCGAACAGCTGTCATTTGTGTATTTACGTATAACCTCAAATAGTTAAAGCAATGGTGCGTATTTCAATCGGTGGAAAGCAACCGGATGACTCTTGGTATTTGAGTTCCTGAAGCAATTTGGAAACTTTTTTGTTCAGTACCTCATAACCCCAAAATGGAAGGAATCGGAGAAAAGGGGGGGGGGGGTCAAAACGTAAAAAAAAATTGTTTAGAAACCAAATGGAAAGGCGGTAGCATTAAAGTACATGTACTCACTATTGTTTAAAAAAATTGTCATCCGAAACGTGCGGACGGTTTGCGCGAACCGATTTTTTGAAAATCGGAAAAAAAAAATTGTGTCGCAACCGGTTGCTATTTTGAGGAAAATTCTTGTTTTTGTTCAGAGATGCTGTAAAAAAATTGTCATCCGTTTCTGCTGGACGGATTTTGAGGAATTAAAGGTTTGAGTGGCTAAAATTCTCGATTTTTCACTAGCTTTTTTCAAACATCATAAAAAAATTGCTAAAATTGTTAAAAACGGATGACGTTTCTTATACATGTTCTCAGAGGGTCCAACTATAATATGTATCAATGTCATCCGTTTTTATAACATTTAACCCCATTTTTCAACCCCTTACTTTTGTGCGATATTAATCAGAATATTGAGGTTAGACTCGTTTCTGATGGCATACAGATAACGTACACAACCCCTTTAGGGGTTGAAAAATGAGGTTAAATGTTATAAAAACGGATGACATTGATACATATTATAGTTGGACCCTCTGAGAACATGTATAAGAAACGTCATCCGTTTTTAACAATTTTAGCAATTTTTTTATGATGTTTGAAAAAAGCTAGTGAAAAATCGAGAATTTTAGCCACTCAGACCTTTAATTCCTCAAAATCCGTCCAGCAGAAACGGATGACAATTTTTTTACAGCATCTCTGAACAAAAACAAGAATTTTCCTCAAAATCGCAACCGGTTGCGACACAATTTTTTTTTTCCGATTTTCAAAAAATCGGTTCGCGCAAACCGTCCGCACGTTTCGGATGACAATTTTTTTAAACAATAGTGAGTACATGTACTTTAATGCTACCGCCTTTCCATTTGGTTTCTAAACAATTTTTTTTTACGTTTTGACCCCCCCCCCTTTTCTCCGATTCCTTCCATTTTGGGGTTATGAGGTACTGAACAAAAAAGTTTCCAAATTGCTTCAGGAACTTAAATACCAAGAGTCATCCGGTTGCTTTCCACCGATTGAAATACGCACCATTGCTTTAACTAAAAGCTGCTTGGTTGGAATTTATCTGTGTTTTTATGTAATTAATACGTAATTAATTAATTATTGTAGGTTTTTTGTTTTGTTTTTCTATGTGCTAATGGCCTCGCCATCGAAGCACACACTTTTGTTATGTTTATTGTATTTTTTTCTGTAAATAAAAAAAAAATAATGTAGATATTTAATAAGCGTCCTTACGACCGAGGTATGAAGAAAAACGTGTGATAACCTTGCCGCCGAGGGCATCATGGCGCGCAGGGCGAGAATATCACACTTTCCGCCCTTGCGATGTAATATACTATTTATTGTAACTAGTGGTCGCCGCGTGGTCGAAATTCTACCGTAATTCATTTAACTTTTTAGATTGAGGTTCTTTTGTCATTATATGGATTTCTCCTGAATCTATTTTTCCTGTGTTAATTCGTACACATCGTGATGAAATATATATTGTGCACTTTTCCTCATTAAAAAGAAGAGAATGATGTACGTCTGTCACAGCGTATTTTCTCTAAATTTACTGGATGCAAAAAAGTTGAAATTTGGTACATATATAGAGTTAAATTATAATAATCCATTCAGGTAGCGTAAATAAACAATTTCCAGTTTTAAGGTTTAATTTTCGGGTGTAAATTAAAAAATTTAAAAAAAAAGACGGGAGTGCCGCAGAAGTGAAAACTTGAATATTAACGTCTTACGAATTGTCGATCAAAATGGTTTGTATCATAGATTGCATTTTTATGTACGATATTTCAACGCTAGATGTCTAATGTTGTATAAAATTTACTATTACTTAGAGAGTTTCCTCGCTCACCCAGTTCTTACTTGTCCTGACGCGAGTTTAACATTTTTTACGCATTACAAAAAAAGTGTTTTTCACTTCAAAAAATCAAGTGCGTCATGTGACATAATAAATAAAAGAGCTCGTTATGAGAAATACAAATATATTTTTATATTATTTTAAAGAATATAACTTAGAAGATATTAAGGAAAGTATACGAAAATCGATCATTCCCCTTCTTTATCTCCGAAATTACTGAGCCTAAGATTTCAACAAAACAGGGAATACAGACTCATAGTTTAGAGAAAAAACCTAAACGAAAATTCTAAGTTCTCACCGAAAACTCACGAAAAATCCCTCTCGACACAAGTTTGACTCACACTAAACTGTTTTTTTGACGTGATAACGTCTTATAAATTGATGAATCACCAATCTTATAAATTGATAAAACACCGGCTGCATGCACGAAAAAGTGTAACGTTCCTAACGCTCGTAACGCGTAACGTTCCTAACGCGTAACGTTCCGCCTGACCCTGTGCGTGCTTTTTGCTAATTTCTCGCTCAATTTAAATCAGATCGGTTTGAAACCAGTCTTAAATAAAAGAGGAGAACATTTTACATAGATTTCGTATAACAGAATTTGCCTAAACAGTTTTTTTATACAAATTTATATAGAAAAATAGCTGTATAAATGCAATGTTGTCTAATGCATGGCGCGACGCGGTCGGTCGTCTTTGTTTGCCGTACATGGAAATTAGAAGAGAACGTATGTCTTGTCTTAACATGAAAACGGCTGCATTTCTAATGTTTTATTCAATTTTTTGACATTAGTATTTTGTGAAATGCAACGCCTTCTAAGTTAACTATTGGAATAACTAATTATTATTAGAACATAATACTTTGACAGTTGCAAACGTCACTTTTGACATTTATTATCATTCCGACACCAAGGATAAGCGGATTGAAACCAAATTTTGGGAGGATGTTTGATATGCATATATGAAGTGGCCTATTGTTTTTGGGGAACATCGGCGCATGCGTAAAAGAATATATCTCTTATAATGATGTTTTATATAATAATAATATAGTTTTTAAAACGGTTTTTACTCTATCTATTTTTACTAGAAATTTTTGTAAATTTTTTGGGGAAAATCGGCGCATGCGCAAAAGAGATACATGCCATAGTTGTTTTTTATATAATAATAGTATACTTAATATAGTGTTTTATTATTCTACTTAATAAAATTTATCTAAATTTGAAGCGAAAGATGCAATATCATAGATTCGAATTATTATAATTATTATATAAATTTAGGTTATGTATTACGGAATACGTTATCACGTAAAACTATCGTCCGTAAACCGACTTTACAGACAACCAATTTTTTGACGTGATACCGTCTTATAAATTGATGAATCACCAATATTATAAATTGATAAAACACCGGCTGCATGTTCGAAAAAGTGTAACGTAACGTTCCTAACGTTCCTAACGTTCCTAACGCGTAACGTTCCTAACGCGTAACGTTCCTAACGCGTAACGTTCCGCCTGACCCTGTGCGTGCTTTTTGCTAATTTCTCGCTCAATTTAAATCAGATCGGTTTGAAACCAGTCTTAAACGAAAGAGGAGAACATTTTACATAGATTTCGTATAACAGAATTTGCCTAAACAGTTTTTTTATACAAATTTATATAGAAAAATATTTTATACAAATTTATATAGAAAAATAGCTGTATAAATGCAATGTTGTGTAATGCATGACGCGACGCGGTCGGTTGTCTTTGTTTGCCGTACATGGAAATTAGAAGCAAACGTATGTCTTGTCTTAACATGAAAACAGCTGCATTTCTAATGTTTAATTCAATTTTTTGACATTAGTATATTGTGAAATGCAAAGCCTGCTAAGTTAAGTATTGGAATAACTAATTATTATTAGAACATAATACTTTGTAAGTTGCAAACGTCACTTTTGACATTTCTTATCATTCCGACACCAAGGATAAGCGGATTGAAACCAAATTTTGGGAGGTTTAGGTTATGTATTACGGAATACGTTATCACGTAAAACTATCGTCCGTAAACCGACTTTACAGACAACCATTTTTTTTTAATAAACCTCATTTAAAACTAACGTATTGCACTTTTAAAATTGACACTATAAACTACGTACTTAATCCTCGGCAAGGCAGTATTGTTTTGTTTTTTTTTTACACTCAAATGAGCATAATAATATAGAAGACATCCTCCTGGCGCAAATGTTTGTACGAAGTTAACGCGTTGTTCCGCATCGCATTATCCGATCGAATAAAGATGACATCTAGCAGGCCGGGACCGGAAGTTGTGAGACGCTACGAACTCAGTGGTGCGAATAAATGCACTGGTGAGAGGATTAAAGCCTTACAAGAACTGAAACTTGCAATTGTTTATTGCCGGTGCACGTCTTATACCTCCAGTGCGGAAACTGGAAATCCGATTTTGATTGAAATACGACGAAAATCATAAGCAAAGCATGTCCTTCTTACAGACATGGATTACTATTTAAGTTGTTCTCATTTCTAGATCATACAAAAAACAATCTCTATAGCAGTGTACAGGTATAAATGGTGATTTAATATGTAAAATCATAAATGTGCTATTTCAAACTATCTTGATTTTATTAGAGCAAAAGTTCATTGAACTAAAAATTATCACTGTTGAATTATCTGAACGATAGATCACTTAATTATAACGAAAATAATTTTTATACAGCGTGGTTACAAGAAACGCACATTTTTAACATTTTGCTTATTATTAATTTGTCAGAAAAAAATGTTCTTGATAAAAATATGCTGTCAAAACGGAAAATGAATTAATTAAAATCGATATAGCTCTTTTCATATACAGGGAAATATAAAAGTTGGGTTTGGTTCAAGAGCAAAGACTCCCTTTGGAAATCACGAGCTTTGTTCCAACGTCTCTGCAAACGGTAATTTTATCGTCAAAATTTCCAAAGCTAAATTAATTTTAATAGGTACTTGTAGTTTCCATGTGACATTAAATTTATACCAAAATAATTATTAGAAAAAAAGTTAGAACCTTTCAATTGTCACAAAATAGCTATTTTTTTAAATTTTACTTTCGAATGGCAAAGAAATTTTTTTTTCAAGAAAAAAAAACAGGCAATGTCACATGGAAACTACAAGTATTAAAATTAATTTAGCTTTGGAAATTTCATGGCGGCTGTGGAATGTACGGAGGGCAGAGATGGTTTTCCTGCAAGAATTTTTTTAATTAACCAATATGTAGGCTCCTATGGGGTTCAATTTTTTTTTTTTAAATGTCATTACCTTCTTAAAAATTCTATTAAACTACAGTATTGATTTCAATGTATGTAGTTTTTTCAAACAATCCCAAAAAATCTCAAAAAACCGGGTATTTTTCGGGTGCTTAACCCCCTTAAATTATGCAGTATTTATAAGAATGAATCGAATAAAACTGACCATTCATCTTTGCAAATAAAGAGCACTTGTCATAACGTTGAGCAGAAAATGGCCCGCGGCATGTTGATTTTGTCGCTAAAAAGAAATTAATTACATAAATAAACAATAATTATACACAATCTATTCATCATATATCAACAAAACAAACTTGTATATTTTGTGCAAACAGACATGTTTAAAGTACTTCAAAAATAATAATATATGCAACACAATCCGTTAAAAACCAGTTAGTGGATTAAATCTGCACTGAACGACCTCTGTATTTATTTTATAACATGTACCAGTTGTTTGCTTGCATATAACAAGCGGACTTCAATAAAAAACTGACTTCAAAAATAAATGTTTGAGAAGTTCTAGTAAAAATTGGAAATAAATACTCATGCCAAATATATTTTCTGAAACACAAAATTACAACACTTTCAAATTATTTTCCTTCGTAAAACAAAATTATAAATATTTTTAAAGTAATCGTTTTCCTTAGTATTTAAATACGTTTAATAAAAATTTTTCAAACGAAATAAAGATTTTGATCATAAAAAATAGTCAGACTGTATCTGATAAACATTTTTATGATACAAAAATTAGTGCTCTTTGTATATATTTGAACTGTCACTGCGCGCGCTCCAGATCTAACCACAGAACAAGATTGTAAAGACGTCTCGTGTGAAACGAGCACATAAAAGCAATTAAGAAAAGCAGCGCTAGAAAACTAGTAGTCAAATCTAGCAAGGAATCTAGCGGCAAATCCGACCTCGTGTGATTTAGATATCTACGTTTTCTTGTCTTCAGACGGCAGTATAATGGTCTAAGAGCTGGCTACGGAGAAAATGGGTGACTCGGTGCAGAGCTGAAAATTTGCAGAATAATAGGAGATAGTATAAGTAAGTAGGGAAAAAATTGCCAGAAGGCTAGGCGGAAGATAAAAAGCCGCCAGAAGGCGCTAATGTTGCGAAAAATCAGTGCACTTCTGGCAATTTCTATACTTATTCTGTAATTCAAAACTAGATTATATATTATATAATTATACATTATATAGTTATAAGTGCATACTGAAAATTACGTTGTTATAACAACGTAATTTTATTAATTTATTTAATTTTATTTCTATCAAAATGTCATTAATAATTTTGAATATTTGTCGAATGTAATTATTATATCATGTTTGAACTTTCAGTATGCCCTTATAACTATATAATGTATAATATATATAATATATAATCTAGTTTTGAATTACAGAATAAGTATTAGAAATTGCCAGAAGTGCACTGATTTTTCGCAACATTAGCGCCTTCTGGCGGCTTTTTATCTTCCGCCTAGCCTTCTGGCAATTTTTTCCCTACTTACTTATACTATTTCCTATTATTCTGCAAATTTTCAGCTCTGCACCGAGTCACCCATTTTCTCCGTAGCCAGCTGTCCATCTATAAGTGAATCAGTCATTGGATATTTAGTTTTATGTAAGTGGCAGCACTGACATAACATGTCCACGGTCACATAGCTTATATATGTATAATCTTATTGTAATGTCTAGTTATGAATCCATATATTCCTGTATAATATATTTGGGGAAGCTATTCAACGAGACGACGACGTATAACGATGTACGATAATATGTACTTTCGGTTCACGTACTCGACTTAGATAATATAACTGACAGTGAAAGTTTGTGATATTAACAATAGGTGGATTATATTTCGGACAGCGCGCGTACAGATGTACGACAGTCGTGTATTTAAATCAGTAGCGGTCTTTTCATATTTTAAACTATAGCGTTTAGAATAGTAATTTTAAACGTCAATGGTGTAGTTTTTTTTTAAAGTGAAGCTTTTTTGCTCGTAATAACGCAGGATTTTCTGTCACTGAAATTGGCGAGGCTGACGTCACATCCTGAAGAATAAAATTATAACAATTATAATTACCTTTATACGCCAAATCAGATGTAAATTGTTAACAGTGCTAATGATCGCATGGTCGATGCACCTTTTTTTGTTGTATTTTTGTGTTAATAATAAAAAAAAAATTATAACTAAACTTTGTACAGTCATTTTAAAGGAAATACCAATTTTCTTTTAATAAGACAATAATTTTAACATAACAAATAAAATTACATTGTTAATAATGTATATCGTTTAATAATAATATTATTATGATTTATTAATAAAAACTTTGTAGTTTTTTTTAACTGAATAAGAAGGTATATAAATAAAAGTCTAATAACACCCATTGTTAATAACATAATAACATTTTTGTAAGATCGCATGTTGTTTTATAATATTAGAGCACACTATAGCTATTTATTTATGTATTGATCAATAAAAATTAGTAATAATAGTGAATTACGAGTATTTAAAACATAAATCAATACTGGTCATTTAATAGACAATACTAAAAACTGACTTTAAAATATATTTATGTGTTTACTTTTTGTTTACTGTGGTTAATTTATAGATCAAAGCTCATGTTTGTCTTTATATCGAAATATTCAAAATTTAAACGTGACGAAATGTATTTATTTTGTACCTTTTCGCTATAAAGTACCCTTCAGCTGTTTTGATGTATATGTACAAATAAATAAACAGGAGTCGCTTCTGGTTTTTCATGCACGGCCTTTCCTATACATTGCAGCGGTTCTCAAAAGTTTATAATCGCATTCCTAAATACAATCTTTAAACCAGCGACTTATTAAACTATTATAAAGGGGCCATTCAAGTTTTACGTAAGCAGAATTTTAGTATTTTTTTTGTGATCCTTTTTTGAAGTAGGTTACATTTTTTAAAAGATGTTTTTTAGGGAATCCCTGAGCATGTTTTTCGCTTTCGAGCATAGACAAGTAGGGTTGACATATCATAATCCATTAAATTTTGTAGAATACTCAGAAAAAGTAAATAAATATTGTGGACGAAATCACCAATTTAACATCACCAAGATAAAACGAAACTGAAAAACAGCGCTATAAATTTTAACATCGGCTTTACAGAAATAGCGCCACAAGACTTCTACTACAACATTGCAGTATTAAGAACTTGAAGAAATCTTGATAAAATTAATAACAGCTGTGTTGGCGTAATTTTTTCTAGCCTTCAGTTCTTCATACCTATATGAATTTTGGACAAGAACAGTTATTTGTCTAATTTTAGTTCCTATACTACATTGAATGAATGAATAAATTAAGGGGTATGGCTTAATAGCTCGTTATGCACGTCATCCGAGACGAAT
This sequence comes from Xanthostigma xanthostigma, assembly GCA_963575645.1. Classification (NCBI taxonomy): domain Eukaryota; kingdom Metazoa; phylum Arthropoda; class Insecta; order Raphidioptera; family Raphidiidae; genus Xanthostigma; species Xanthostigma xanthostigma. The sequence continues at coordinate 1,442,881 of OY754470.1, read as the reverse complement.
TTTTGTGCTCCCCCTTGACCTGGATCTAGTCCTCCAATATTTGTATCTTCTCATGAACCCCAGAAGATTGGTGACTAGATTCTCCCGAGGAATTACTCCTCTCGCATCAATGTATCCAAAGATGGTTGTTCTCCTGTAGACTAGAACAGTAAATGGATGGCTGTTTCGTCCTCAATTTCGCAATATCTACACTGTGTCGATTCCTGACGTATCCCCATCGTGTGTAGATGCTTTCTCAGGGGTGCATGATCGGTTAAGAGCCCAACCACTTTCCTGAGTTTAGGTCTACCTACTGAGTTTGATCAAGTCCTATGTAAGCCTGTTTCAAGGACCCACAAACATTTTTTTCCCATGTGAATTTCCTGGATTTGCTGATTGCGGGTCCAGCTTTTGACAGTTCGTTGAAAATTTGTGTAAGTAACTCCACAAACCGGTTCTGGTCCAATGAACTTCGCAGACGATCTTTGTCGAGCAAGGCTCCTAAACTACTTTAGTTCGGGTTTTGGTCTGTTATTTGAGTACCACTGATATTGAAATTTAAGCACAAAGTCTTATACAAACCTACACAAAGTCCGAGTTTACAATAAAGAGCTTAGAGAATAAATCTGCAACCGTTGATACAAAACAACCGGACATTACTGATTAATATTAAATATTACATCTGTTATATTATTATATTAAATCTGATAGCATCGCATCTATTCAAATAGAAAAATAGATTATTCATTCATGCGTAGATATTATTTGCACGCGCATATAATGAATAACTCATAGACGATGAATATAAATTTAAAACTATTTTCATGCTAATATTTTTCTTGTGAAGATGAAAGAAATATTTTATAACAACAAACACTTCAAATTTATCGCTTACTATTATGTAATTCATCATTCAATATCAGAGGCTCAAATACTAATTTAGGGGATCATGAACTGCTCGGCCAATCATAAAAAATTGTCATGTTGAATAATAATTGCGCAGAATTGCACAACATAGCTGCTTTGCTAAGAATTTGTAAAATCGATATAAGTTAAAATTAATATCGATATAATTTATTCATTTGAAAGTTATTTGTGCAAATAATTTTTAAAGTTAGAAGATGCTGTAAAAACTCAAAAATAATAGTTTTATGTCTTCTAAAAAGGCACAGATCTGGGCAGTGCTAAGAGCTTGTAATAATGTACCGTGCTTAAAAACAGATGCTCAATTCTTGCTGTTTAGAGCACTTGCATAACGACTTGCTACTTATTAAGCACGTAAGCATTGTAGATTGCTTAATAAGCATTCAACAAGTTTGTTAAGCATTAAGATAAAATCGTGAACGACTCACTACGACATAACTTTATGGATCGGACACTAAGATTAGAACAAATTTTAAAACGTTACTGTTCACGTTTTTTATGACTTCTCTCGCGTTAATGTCGGTTTTTTAGCTACTGCCAAGTTCCTTTTTGTAAAAACACGATCCTTATTCCATGATGCATAAAAATCATACTGCAAAAAGCTATTTTTCAGTTAAAAATTCTGAAAATGACTAATTGAGTCGAGGTATTTTTTTAAATGTAAACTTAAATCGAAATTTGTTTAAAAACTTACAACTATAGTTACAATTTAATTTTTTTGTAGTAATAAATATTGATGACATATTCAGGATAACGCAGAATTAACGACATTCCTTTTGGAAGCGTAATCTATAAGAAAATTTGAACAGAAACAAAATATTCTTAAGGGAATAAAAAGTTTGGCTTTTAAACTTTAAACAGATATAATATTGTGATCATAAAATGAAACTTCGCAGAAAATATATACAGATATTGTTTTCTTTTCATATTACAGAATATTATACTGTATAATACAAAAGTCACTTATTGCATCAATATTCACGAAAACATAAGATATCCGCCCTTCTTGTAGAGCAACCTGAAATCATAGACATCTGCATAATGTCATTGGATTTCGTTGACACCATGACGCCTCCTGACTGTTCTTCAGACAAAGTTTTTGATTATGATAGTTTAAAAAGTTGGCAGAAGAATAACAGAAAAATAAACGTACTTTCGTATTCGAACAACTTTATTTTTCTAATAATGTCAATACTTTTTTCAAGTAAGTTGTTTCTTATTTTACGACGGCACTACAGTGACTCTAAAACAGTATAGAGCTTACAAACATCGCTTTTAAGAATTTTTGCAGTGAATTTTTCGATCCATTACTGTTGCAATTTTTTTCACACTATTTTGAATTTATTATACAATTGTATATTGTGCAACTAGTGCGACAATGCCGCACGAGTTGCACATAATATTTTTTATTACGAATTAAATTAAATTGAAATTAAAATTTTATTTCGAATTAAAAAAAGAAATTAGAAGTAATAAAAATTAAAATTAAATCATTAAAAAGTTGAAAATTCAGTTAATATTGTTAAAATTGTCAAGAATAAAAGTCCATAATCGAAAATTTTAACCTCAAATCTGCTTCAACTGTCAGTTTGTTTCGTTGACATTAACACCGTTATTATTTTGTTTTTTTCTCTGAATTTGCGTGCGGCAAACAATAATTTCAGTGCGACAAATAAAGTTTCCGCACGCAAATGAAAATAGCTACTTTTCAACCGTAACAGCATGCGTAAAGATACCACTTTTCCCGCATGAGTAATAAAAAGTATAATTGGAGCATTGCTTTCTAAAAATATTTGCTTCCAAAATAAAAAAACGGTTCTTTTACTTTCTACTAGCTTTTCCAGACACACATATCAAATAACATGGAAATCAGGCAGCGGTTGCTAGATGTCAGGCATAATTTAATGCGTAAATTAGACATTTCTATTTAACATACTTTAAAAGTCATTCGCTAGACGTATTATTTAGACAAAATAATAATTAGTAAATATCACAATAGATGAAATTATTCATTTACTAGAAGTGCAAAAGTTTCGAAATGTATACCCTATACTAAATTTGAAAAAATCAATTTATTTTTTGTGTCTGATTATATTGTGTCACGTCATTTACAAAATAATAAAACATGTCAAAAAAATATGTCACACATACATGCATTCAAATTACACGAAATCCGTTAAAACGATTCATTTCCTTCGTCGGATATGAAAATTGTGTTATTTGTTACAGAAAATTGTAATGCCTGTACATATAGCTATGTCTCTATGAACACTATTATGTATTACATTACATAAATACGTAGTTCTAAAGCGAGGGAGTCAGTATTAGTATCGCGATATATATAATCACAGTACGGTGTAAAACATGCTTCAGTTAAAACTTCAAATGTACCAGTCATGGACAACAGACGGAATTATTCGTATACACAACCCCAATAAAATAACTACTTTTCAGGCCTGTAAAGCAGTAGTAAAATGACCGACTTTAAATATGATTCGTTGTGGTGACAGATTCCAACATGTGGACCAAATGATTTTTAAATTGATTCTTTTTTTTAACAGCGTGTAAAAATCAAATAGACGACAAATATTTCAAGTAATTTTTTTTATTAAAACTTAAAAATAAGAGAGAAACAGCCTTTCAAAGATTAATCAAATTTTATTTAATTTTGAGGTTGGTCCTGGCGTCATGTTATGTCACTATGGAAATGTGTTATGTCATTATAAAGTATCTTGATGCCTATTTGAAACTGACGTGTTTATTGTTCTGTTTTTGAGAGAAACGGGGACAACTTCCAACAATTTCTGTGAATATTTGACCATGGCATAACATATTTCCATAGTGACATAACATAACATCATAAAGTGGGTAGGAAAAACGGAGATAGATTTCAAAAGAAGTTTGTTATAGATTCGGGAGTTTTTAAGTGTATCCAAGTATACAATTTGGTTACAGTAAACTTCTGAACTAACTAGTTCTATATCTCTTTTGCAGAATCTACATCCTCCACTGATGCTCCAGTATATAACGGAGCTGAGAGGCCAAAAAGGGTGAGTGCCACGATATATAATTTATTTTTTGCAATGTAGTTGAGTTGTGACATTTTTTTCTGCCAGCTAGAAGTTAACTTCGCCGACAGTTGTATTTATTTGTTATTTTGATAGCGTAATTAATTTTTCTGTTTATTTACGAGTGTTTTATAGAATTTTTAGCGTTCTTTTTAATGTTTCTCTGAATTTATTGTATAATCACTGTCTTCTTTTGGCTTTCTGACGTAAAACTCATTAAATTTTATTTAAATTTTTTTATGCAATCGTTTAAGTTTTGTAGAACAGTTTGAATAGTCGGTAAAAAAGCTTTTTAAGCTAAACTGTTTTATTGTACAATCGATGATGTACTAAAAAGTAAAAAATAATTATAGGGGGCTTTGATTGAACTAAAATAAAATCGTGGGGCGCATTTAGAAGAAAACTTTTATTTGTTTGAATTTGGAAATCATATTTAACTTTCGACTGTCTTCTTCGACTATAAATGCCCCCCACGATTTTTTTTCTAGTTTAATCAAAGCCCCTATGGTAATTATTTTCTAATTCTTAGTACATCATCAATTGTACAATAAAACCGTTTAACTTAGTTGTTTTACCTATTTTATTTTTGTTTTTGGCGTGCTTTATTTAAAGGGCGATTTGTATCCGGACGAAAGCCAGACCGGTCAGTAAGCTATTATAATATTGTATTGTAATCGGAACTACATGTACATATGCAAAATTTCATCTCAATCGGATAATGGGAAGTATTTGAATAGGCTGTCGCAAGACTTGAAACAAAGATACGGGGTCAAGCTAAATAAAATTGTTTAAAAAGAAGCTTTACCCATGTTTCGCTTGTAGCCGACGTTTCGAAAAATGTATTTTCATCTTTACCCTTAAAACAGGAAACATCAGAAATAAAAATACGATGTTCCATCAGTCATCTTTTAAATAAAATTTCAGCAAAAGATTGAAACACTGTATAAGTGAAGATAATGATACATATAGGTATTGCAGTGGTAGGTTTTATACGATTTATGAGTCAGCCGTTTCTGTTAAATTGATGTGACTGTCGACTTAGCGAAACCGAAAAACTGACACATTTTTCAGACATGAATACGACACACATGACATATGGACTGACATCTTGCCTTTTACGAAGTGTCAAATCTGCATACATGCAAGATATTGAATATTTTATTTGTACGTTAGGTTAATTTTCTATTTTCAAACTGAATTTTGATGAAGAAAATGTAGTTTTACTAAATAATTAATTTTCATACGCCCTTAAGGGGGGGGGGGACAATGTAGAGCGGTTTTTGAAAATTCATTGTGACAAATATAAAACTGAGCATTTTAATATTAAGGGTTATTATTAACCTATGTTTGAGATACAATTCCTTTTTTGAAAAAATCAATTTGCTCCACTGACTGACTCGGTAACGATAATCTTCTAACTTAAGTGAAAGAAAGGGGGCTGTCCAACGGTTCTGAAACAAAAATGAAGAATATTTTTACTCAGGGTACTTGCCGCTATCGTGTGAACTACAGTATGAGAGTTCCAAAATTTTTTTGTGACTTTTAAAACTTTTAGAAGACCGAAAATTGAAAAAAAATTTCATATTTACAGCGCCTTAAGAAATATTTCCTACAAAAAAGTGCTTTTTAGTGGTTCTCACAAGATCAAGGTTTTTTTTTAAAGTCGTTTGGCGAATACCACATAAAATTATCTTTTTTTTACGCCCTGGAGAGTGCCCGTCATATTGGAAAATAATGTTTTGAGAAAAAGCCACTTAAACAAAAAAACGGGTTAATTTGGTAATAACTTTAAACAAAAATTCTTACCAGTCCGAATACAGCAGTCCATTTTCGTCGATTGCATCGTTCTGTACCTTCCTGCGGGCTTCTCGAAGGGAGAAAGGAGGAGACAGCAAGAGCACAAATCAGCTGACTCACACAACAACAGACGGAGTGCCCGCATTTTGTCCAAGAAGGACAGGAGATTTTTTTAAGTCAATAAAAAGAAAATCGATTTTTTTTCGATTCTACACTGTACTCTCACCTTAAATTAGAATGTCTACCGCCTTAATGCAACATGCCAAAGCCAGGAGATTCGACACCAAGTTCGCAGTGTGCGTTTTATACTGTTCTATCGAGCAATTAAATTTACTTAAATACTGCTCAATTAAAGTTGATGTAGTAGCGACTCCATGTATGTGCCCGGAGAACTGTCAGCCGCAGACACCCAACTCGACAGTAAAGTTGCGTTTGACATTACCAGCACACAACGTGTCCAGGTGGACCCGAGACATAGTTGATTAGTGACGGTTTTTAATTTTTATGGAATTACTAGCCGTTACCCGCGGCTTCGCACGCGATTGAGACGAAACGCGGACGCATTCCCATCATTTGGCATAGTTACTCTTTTCTCGACGTGACTTTCCTAATAAATTTCAAAATTGATGACATTCACGTTATCAGCGTCCTGAAAAACCTTGAAAATGACGCCCATACTGATTTTTAGACTATTTACCTCTTTTCACCCTCTGAAGTTGTTGTTTTTTATACATATACAGTATGTAAACACGTAAGGTGCACATAGGGAAATTAACATTGGGAAAAAATGACTGGATCAGAGTGAGCCTTGAAATCTTGTTTTTCAATTTGACAGATAATATTCTTTTGGAAAATGAATGTGTATACTACCGAAGAAAATATTCAAATGATTACAACATAATTGGACTTTTTTTATTAATGGGACATTAAATTCCCAAAAATACTTCAATATGGTGCGAGATCAAATATCTCCGCCTATTCGTGTTGAACCTAAAGACATTGGGTCACTGATTTACCAACGCGCATACGTCATACCAGTCAAACAATTTTTGGATAAAATGTTTCCAAACAGATGGAGTTGTTTTTTTGTTTTATTTTTGTAAATTAAAATAATGATTTATAAGAGCTTTTTATTATTAAAAAAGTCAAGCAAAATAAAAATAAATCACAATAAAATAAAAATCCTCAAGATTACCACGATAATTCAATAGAAATAACAATTAATGCAGTCGTGGCTAACTCTGATCCAAGTATTTTTTCCGAATGCTAATTTCCCTATGTGCACCTTACGCGTTTACATACTGTATAATGGTAACAAAAAGGATAAATTATCTTGAGATTGAAGATCCAACAGTTTTAAAAATAAGTAGTGGCAACGAATGCAGTCTAAAATCCTCACTGGATAGATTCTGATCGCGGACCGTATTGAAATGGCTTGAGGGCCGGATGCGGTCCGCGGGCCGTATCTTTGACATTACTAGTTATTCTCTAATTATTAGTCTTTACAAAAATCTAGCAGCTTTTGACCTCAAGCTCTTGAACTAAATCGACTATGTTACAGTCCTTTGACGTTTTATACATTTCCAGAGACACTCTGTCTGTTGTTGAAAGTGTAAAATCCGTTGTAACGTGAAAAACAAACACCGACATTCGGAATGATTACTACACACATGTAGGTAGGTACCTATGTTTGTTCACACAAGTGACAGATTAGATTTTAACACATAGATTTCAACATAAATTAATAAAGTTTGTTCAACAAACACGTTGATTCAGCCAGGGATGAATTTTTTAAACAATTTTTAGGGTTGCGGAGCTATTGGAAAAAACTAAACCCTTATGATGTTCGTCCGTATGTGACAGCCAACTCCGCCATCTTTCCAACGATTCGGATGAAATTTTACATGCACAGGTCTTTTATGTAAACCGCCATACAATCGTGTAATGAAATTTAAAAAAATATATTTAGGGGTAGCTTTCTATGTACACAGAACTGAGGGATGAAAATTAGTATTTTTGCGCACCCCATTGCATGGGACAGCATGGGATATCATTGGACAGATCTTTAAAAATACAATAAAAGTTCTTAAGTGACTTTTTTTCTTAGGTGAATATTCCCCGAGATATAAGCTCCTACATTTGCTAATAATGTGCTCCCCCACATCTCTAACTTTGCAACCATTTGATTAAAAAATCTGAAAAAATCAAGAGAGTAGCACTTTATTAATACTTTCTAAGAAAATTATTTTGAACATCATATATTAAAACTAATTGTTAATTCTTAAAGTTTTCGTCATTTTCTGCCTGTTTATCTATCTCTATATCTATAGACTATAGATAAGTACATATTATAGTAGGCGTATATGAAAAAAAAACTAAACCTAATAACATATGTTTTGTTTGCATGTTTTACTTCAATCGCGCGTAAAGGTTACTCGCACACTTGTTTTTAATATTAATATAAAATAATATCGGTTTGATCTACAGAAAATAGAAATAGTGGCACTGACAGATACTGGTATGAAAAAGAGAAAATGTTTTTTGCAGTCGTGCAAAAATGTAGATACTTGAGTAGAGTTTGTAATAAGTTTTATTACTATAGCAAATAATTCCTTGTGATAAAATTAACAAGTGAACTTTGTTTTATTGCGACTAATAACAAACAACATCCATTGAAGCAGTACAATAATAACGTATTATTTGCAATGAACAACAATAATAAACATCAGTGGCCCTTATTCAGTTGGTTATATAATGTTTTAGGTACGTCGAGGTCGTATATAATTTGTGCCTGTTTGGAGGCAGACTCCTATCCAACCACCCGTCCACATATCCGACGCAAGCACACATTTATTAGTGCGTGGTGTCAGTGTGGTGCCACGCAAACTGATTTTCTCTCAAACAAAACTATTTCAGTCACTAAAACGATTTATGCTGATGTAATATTTTCTGCATCTCCATTTAACGTCATTTGATATAACGATCACAAACTTCTTAAAACGTCGAAATTACTTAACTCTAGTTGGTTTACCTTACACCGTACACCCTAAATAACGACACACTCACTCTAAATAACGACAACAATAAGTCATCATTAAGCAATAAACAGTACTTGTTTGTTATTTTGTTGCTTTGTGGTCGGCATCTTGCGTACCGAAGATTCTAAGAAATTCGTTCTTTTGTTTGTTGGGATTATCTTTCATATGTTTAACTTAGCTGCTTATCGATAAATTATCATATTCATAGTTGCCCACAAACATTCAAACTGTGAACATGGCGAGTAAAAGAAAATATTTGTGTATTGACGAAAAAGTTTCACTAATACGCGCAATAGAGGCGGGAGAAAAGATAAGTGATGTTGGAAGACGCTTTGGATTCAGTCGCTCGTCCGTATCGACAATATGGATTATTGGAATAATGGATTATTTCTTCTCCCCGTTTAACACAACTCTCAATAACGTCATATACGCTATATAGAGTTTAGACTATAAAATAAGGGTCGTTTAGTAATGTGGTGGAGGTGCGGGTCTAAGATTATGTAATAGACTATTTAGTTATAATTTATATGATGGAGGTGCGGATCTAACGTACATAATAGATCTATAAATAGTTATACGGCGGAGGTGCGGGTCGAAAACCACATAATAAAAGTTATTTAGTTATATGGTGGAGGTGCGGGTCTAAGATCATAGAAATAGAGGTTATTATTTAGTATACGGTGGAGGTGCGGGTCTTATATCATAAAATAAAGGTCTTTATTTAGTTATATGGTAGAAGCACGGGTATAAATAACAGGATTCTTCAAATTAAGGCGTACAATAAAACACTAAATAAAATAAGCAAATGCGTTTCACATATCTTTTTTGAGTTTCTTTTTTCGTTAAATATTAAAAAGATAAAAAACCGTCCCAACTGCTGCACAGTGTCGAAAAAATGAAAAAAGTTGAAAACATTTCTAAACATCCTCCGCCGCTGATAGGCGCAAGTCGACAAAACCATGAAACAAAGGACAATAGATGACATGTCACGGGGAGAATTAGTTGTAGTTATAAATGTCATTCGACAGACGGCGGCAAACAGTATACAATGAGTAGCTGCCATTTCTGTAACGTCGAACAACTGAGAATCATCTCTATAGCTGTCACATGTTTTGTGTTATTATTGTTATGTTTTGTTTCCTTGTGATGTGAACTCGGATGTGACTTCTTCCTTATTTTTTTCACTCTTCACCCTAATTTCTGAGCTCTCGTTGACTTACCTCCCTAAGACAAGACTTGATTCTTGTCATTAAGTTTTGATTGATATTTAATATATTTTCCTGCTAGGGGAAAAATAAATGATTTATTATAGTCGTTTAAAAAAATTTGATACTTATATTATGTTAAATGAGAATAATAAAAGTGCCTCTTCTTTCCATTATCGTTTTTAATATCATGCTCTTTACTTAATATCATAAGTCCGCTGCATACGAAGCTGATTTTGCCGCTAGAAACACTGCTGGGACTTCTGCTGGCCGGCAGACTGGCTACGAGGCTGGAAATGACGTCACTGCGTGCTCACATGCTAGGTTACAAGAAGGTTTTTAGTATTAGAACCGGGGCCATTTTTCTTGCTTTTTTTGAGCAAGAACCAATCAGAAAACCGTTTCTTGTTACGTGGACGACACGGACAAACGTCGTGGTATCTGCATTTGCTCAGATAACAGACACGTTCTGCTCTCTGGTCATCGTGTGTTCAGGTGCTATAGAGTGTAGTTCCATCTACAAAACAAACTTGAAAAGACGCACCGTGTGAAGCGAGCACATAAAAGCCATCAAGAAAACCAGCGCTCAAAAACTAGCTGTGTTTCTTGAGGCAAAACCAGCCTCGTGTGCAGCGGCCTTTATAAAGAAAAATTGCTGCTAACGTTCAATTTTTTTCATGCTGGAGAAATATTTAATTGAAAACTGATACTTTCTTTTAATGATATTGACTTACGACTACAAAATATTTTCGCTTCATTATAATTCATATAATGAACAAATAAATTGAAAAAATCAACATGCGTATTAGTACCACGGCCAGCTAAATTAAAAATTATTATTTGCTTTGTACTATAACGTTATTCATTCAAACGCTTCTGTCTTCTCTTTCAATTACTTTTTTTGTATAACCAGTAGCGCCTCTTCGAATTTGACGCTCCTGTAGGCCTTGTGGGCTTATATAAAATTCGACACTGATTTTACAAACAAAAAAATCCAATGTTGAAATAAATCCGTAACTCCAATGTGTTAATGATAAACATTTCCAGTCTGAAAAAATCACGAATTCATTTAAAGTTTCAATGAAAATGTAAAATAGAATTAAAATCAATTGCAAACGCAGTGAACAGAAATGAAACAGCCATTATGAAATTAATTAATCGTGTAACTGAAAAAAGATTAATCTTCATTTTCATTACAAAAACGAAATCGAATATTCCGTTTAACAATATCTCCAAACCCAGCTCGTTTATATCATTCAGCCACGCCGTCCTTTTTTATCTTTCGAACCGAATAGCGTTGTATATATTTTTTTTCCTTGTCTGGCTCAATCACAATGTAATTGTCACAAACGATACAACTTCTGTGTGCAATTTTCTCTATTTTTTTTATCTTTCTCTTGCAAACGAAGTTTATGAGAATTGTTGTCTTTGTTAGTTAGAAAAAGTAATTGTCTCTAATGTCTGTCCCCTGTCAGTTCCAAATTATACTTTATATCCTTGTTCGACTCACACACGATTCGTGCGAAGTATTCGCTCTTTTCTCTGGCCCCGAGCGCGTCTTTGTCTCACTTAAATTATACTGATAATTTTATCTCACTTGTAAGTGGAACTTAGATTTAGCGAACGCTAATTTTTCTTGTTATCTGGTCATTTAGTTCTCTCTTCTTTCTACTATTCCAGTATTAGCAAACATGTTTTAAAGAACAAAATATACATTATAAATAACGGATATAAAGAAATAAAATTTCGGTCCGGATTTGGACCTTCTTCAGAAGTAATCTAAAAAATATAAAAATGAATTAGTATCTACCTACTTATTTTCTAATAGAATTAAGATTGATTTTATTTATTTTTGAAATATTAATGAAAAATTCATAACAAACAATTTATAATAAGTAGTCATTGATATCTAAGTACCTAAAAAGAAAGAAAAAATTCACTAAAAACAAAATATTATTTCAAAATAATATTATAAATATTAAAATCTTAGATTAACGTCTGAATAGAAATCTTCAAATAAATATAAAATTATCGACCAATTTTTTCAGACTGTATATTGACAACAAATTATAAAATTATAATAATTCAATATCTCAATAAATGAAAAGACTAGTGTGGTGTATTTAATTTGATAATATTAATAATTTAAGAAAAATAAATTCAAACGGTAAGTAGGTACTTTCACAAGTCCTAAGACTAAAAAGTTGATTTTGAATAGACTGAAAATATTAGATGCTTGTGGATTTGATTTCTACAATAATATTTGTTAAAATAGCAAGTATTTATAAACCATTGTTTGAAAGCAACTGATATCGAGGCGTTCCGCTGGGATTCAATTCATATGGGTTGATTAAAGTAGATGAGATGAGTGCAGAATAGGTGCAAGCGGTATCTCTACATACACCAGGACACCTATTAGAGTGAATCGATTGTCGGCTATCACATGAACAGCGTGAGTCTGCCCATTGGGTTAAAAGGGCAGATAATATACCTGCCCGACTGCTGTGTGTACGATTTATCATTATCAGAGCACGAATTACATGGACTTTGTTCTGGAGATAAACAAGTATAATCGAAAATAGCATTCCAATTACGGAAAATGAAACAACACCAAACTAAAAACTGATAACCTTGTCACTGGAAAATGTTTTATTACATCTCCATTCCCCGTGGATTGGTACACAGTCGCAGCTATTACAATACACAGTTAAGGTCAGTTGTGTAATCTCAGAATTATTGGGCACATTTTACAACGAAATGAAATGTATCCCAATTCATGTATTGGGGCTAATTGCTACTTATACCGCCAAAACGATGACAGACGCGTGGCTATGCACAAAATTGAGAGACTCGACAACAAGATCATAACAACAAAAACTACCCGTCATCATACTACCGCATTAAATGCATTGATGTTATTTTTAAACACGCTGTAAATTCAATTATCTGGAAATTATTCATTGTTATTATTAATGAGTAAATAAAATATATTAAATTAGTTCCCTAAGGAATCAACAAGTCGGTATTCCTCGTAGCGACAAAAGTTTTCCTCGTCAGAGATTTAATGATATTCTTTGCTACTAAATGTAATTCCAAAACACTGTGAAAATTATAATAATCACAGAGTTTTGCAAAGTATAATAATAATGTTGCAAATTGTTCACCGTGTCTTTCTTAATCTTGAACACTAAGCTCCCTTCTTGTTGGCGCTTATCCCCTTCTTATAATCCATTCACCCTTATGAACCCACGACACTATCCAGTGAACCGTCCACACTCTGCACTGACTGCACCATTTTCCCACAACGCTTACACTTCACCTTACTGTGTCACACGTAATCGAATTTTCCTCTCTTTTTATCTATTTCCCATTAAGTGTTCTGTATCTAACCACATTTTTACAAACAGTATGGCTCACAATTTCTTCTTAACATACAAGTATATAGTATTAGCTTTTTCTAATGTTGTTATGAAATACACAATATTAAAAAAAATATATATATTTTCAAGCGATATAACAAATTATACTTTTACCAGTTCTCAGATTAGAACCTGGAAACTGAGGGTCTGTAAAAGAGGAACCATGAATGTGCTATACAAATGAGGTTCGGCTATCCTCAAGCCTCATTCTAAACATATATTTTATATTTGTCAAAAGATGATGAGTACTGAAATACTGTTTTTCACAAATTCAGATTTTTTTTTCTAATAACGCAGGGTCCTAGAATTTCTGAATTCGGATAGCCCATACTCTCATTTGGCAGTTAAGAGCATTTGGCATTTTTAGTAGTCTGCAGTTTTTAATTTCCTTCAAGAGACCGTATAGATTCTTTATTATTTGACGAGGTTCTTTTCTTTTCAAAACAAGCAATAAGTTTTGAGTCCTGCCATAGTATTTCACAGTTCATTTCGTTTATAGAGAAACATTGAAAGGATACACATGATGTATACCATTACAATGAGATAAAAACAAAGGAGGAGAAAATTGTGATACACAAAAAAAAAAACAAACAAACAAACAGACTTTGCTCAATGTGAGTTGATCTTAACCCTAGAAGCACACACTAGAATTTATTTGGTACTGTCGATTGTTCAAACGGTACGCTTTTATTAACTTGCTAAAACTATTTTAAAAATTAGTTTTTTCCATGTACAAAAGAGTGGTGTTTTATAATCAGTCTGACCGTTGTGTAAAACGACGAAATTTAAAATTATAATTAGACAAATACACATCTTATATAACCTTTATTTCTAATAGTATCAGGAAAGTTGAATCACCGAAATAGTAGCTTTGTTTGAAACTCTCTGAGAACGGTAACAGAACCGCCACAGTTATGCACTGTAGCCAAAACGGAAGTGTATCGGTTTTAACTACTGCACATGACTTTGACGGTTCTGTTACCGTTCTCAGAGAGGTTGGAACAGAGATCTATTCGCATGCAAAAACAAGTGCGAGAAATTTAAGATTGCCATTTTTTCCTACCAACAAACACACTTATGAACCCAATTATTGGGGTTTGAATTTTTGTAATAAATTACCAATTACTATACTCCTTCCTGTTAATGTTTTCAAAAGAACAACAAAACTAAATTAATGGATTGTTTATATGACTAAAAAATATTTTACAGTTCCTTTATTAACGTTCTTAATGTGAATTTGTAATTTAAAAACGTATTTTGTACCTGTTGCTCGACGCTATTTATACCAAACTTGACTCTTAATTAAGATTGCATCTATCTATCTATTTGAACGGAAACTCGAGTACACCGACACATTTAGCCAAAACACGATGAAGGAAACACGCTGTATTCATGGAAAATTCATTTTAATAAAAACCAATTTGCGAGTACATATAGGAAAAAACTTATGCCTTTTTAGTTCAGGACTGATACTTGCATTAAAACTCGTACGTGCTGCAAACATAGAAAGTTGTCTGTAGTTTGATAATGAAAAAAATTGCAACATCAAAGTGGATTAGTGAAAGAACCATCTGCATGCATGAATCGGGAACTTTTCGATTAGTCAAATATTCGGATGATTCCGATTATTTTCAAATATTCCGACTAGGTATATTTTATTAGCTACGACCAGATGAGCATGAGCAACTAGAGCTATTTTTGCACGTCCTCTATAAAATAGCTGCGTTTCAATCCTGTAGAGCGATAGTAAAATGTCCATTTCACACTAGCGGACGCCACATTTTCGATCGATTTGAAATTATAAATAATCAATTAATTTTAATAGTAAAAATGTTGGTAATAAAAACTTTTTAAAGACAAGCTTTTATTAGAATGGGAAAAAAGGATGAAAATAATTTTTAATAATTTAGGTTCATGATTATAAAAGCGCGGGTTGTGGTTAATGATCTGTCACAGGGTTGAGAACCCGCGCTTTTATATTATTATGTATGAAACTAAATTATTCAAAAATGACGTTTCCCTTTTGAGTACTTGAAATTTTATGTTTAAAAATGTTTTTAATCTATACAAATATTATAAAGAGAAAAGATTTGTATTTATCTTTGTAATGAATAAACTCAAAAACTACTGGACCAATAACCCAAGGTGTAAAAAATAAAAAACTTAAAATTTGTTCGTCCGACAAAAACTTTTAAACGGTAAGTCCGATCATCATGAAATTTGGACACAACATTCATCTCGGTAAACTAAGATGTACACGCGTACTCATGTCCCTCCCTCGCATTCGTTCTTTTGCACCCGGGTGAAGCCGGTGTTATACTATAATATTTTATTTCTTGAACAGAATCGATTTAAAATTCTACAGTGCCTTTGTTATACAAAAATGTGTGGTACAATATAAATCATTATCTGACAAAGTGTTCTTCAACCCGGCATAATAGGGTTTGAATTTTCATGTTAATATCCTAGTTAGTTTTATCTCAATTGGGGTTGTACCAGACTTTGAGCTAAGTGTATCTTCTTCTTACGATACTTCTCTTATTTACCAGTTTCTCACACACATAGACACATAGCAACGTTGTAACTGTGGCTAAAATCCATTTGGCTTCGACTTATAGACTAAATCGATACCTACTGAGGATTTTAACTGGATTTGCACTTTCTTTATTGGGTTTAATTATCTTATCACTTGTCTATGAAATTGTATTTACACTTTGCTAATGGCCATTTTATAACGGTTTTACTTTTTCAGTGTGTTTGCCTATACATAGGATATGGGCACATACACTATTTGCGTTAGTCGGATACCGGGACATATTCTCCACGTTTCACATTATCTTGAAAAGCTTGCTATCATTTAGCTCCATTTAACGTCACTCGATATAACGACAAACTCCTTAAAACGTCCAAATTACTTAACTCCAGTTGGTTTACCTTGTTCATACAATGATACACTCAAAATGACGACTTGTTTGTTATTTTGTTGATTTGTTGTCCGCATCATGCGTACCGAAGATTCTAAGAAGTTCGTTATTCTGTTTGTTGGGATTATCTTTCATATGGTTAGCTCAGATGTAATTTATGAAAGGATGAATGTTTGTTGGTCAGTTGTAAATTTTATATATTATGAGTAAATACATATTATAGTAAAAAAATATTCGTGGATTATTTCTTCTCTCCGTTTAACGACAACTCTCAATAACGCCACAAAGTGCACAGTCCCTTGAGTGTCGCTATATAGAGTTTAGCTATTTAGATTTTAGACTGACTGACAAATATTTAAAGTTGAATAAAACCTTGTAAAAAGATTAGAAATTATTTTAAACATAGAAATTTTGAAACGAATTTCGTGAAAAGATTTGAAATAGAGGTTATATAGAAAAACAAACAAGGTATACCTATTAAGTTTAACATTAATTTGATAGTATTTGAGACAGCATAACTATGTCTTCCACTCTGTCTTTTATTTTTAGTGAAAACTCGAAATAAATAAGGCAAATAAAAAATATTTAGAGGTCCAAACAGTTTAGAGATAGCGCTGCGCCGCAGGTAAACTTATTAAATTGATAAAGCGCTTTTATTTCAAAGGACGAATGTAAATTTACGCACGTACTTTTAACAGCTTTTTTTTGCAAAGAATTTTGATTTTGTTATAAAAATGTGATCTCCAGTTATTGTCGTTTATATTTCAACATTGTAAATGCAATTCCTTTCATAAAAAACGCCTTCCTAATAGGAATTTTATTAAATTTTTAATTTAAGCACAACGTAGAAAATTTAATTTCATTTTATATTAAGTTTAAATGAATATAATTTATGAGATGTAGTAAATTCCATAAACAATCTTGTTGTGAGAGAAAAATGATTATATTAGATTTTTTAAATTGTATGCTGGAAGAAATCGATTTTTTGTCGAACAATCTAATTCAGTTAGGTGCTGTTTGCATATTTACATTGATTCAATCCATTTTTTTATTTTTTTCACATACATTTTCTTCTAAATAAAATGATTAATATGATTTGACATTATGAAGTAGCGTTACAAAAGTAGAAATGTGGGAAAACGGAATATTTCTTAAGTTGTTGGGATCCTTTTGAATAACCTATTTATATTAAAATTGAAAAAAAAAATTAAATGTATTAAAAAATATGTTTGAAGGTAAAAACAAAAAAAAAATTCATTTTTAATTTTTGACACTAATATTTTTCGTTTATCCAGTTAGAAAACGTACAGTTAATTTTTTTTATTCAACACGCGTGAGTAATATGTAATTTCGGGGCCCTGCTAAACGTGGGAGAAATAATATATTACTTCACTATAGTGTAATAATGAATTTTCTGGCGTGGGAGAAATAATGTATTACTTCACTAGTGTAATAATGAATTTTCTGGACCAATAGAAACTCAGTAGCAAGCCCAAGCGCTAAATAATGAAAAAAACTGCAAGTAGCTTCTGGACCAATAGGAACGTGGTAGGCGGTATTGTATACTTATATGAAAACAGCATCGCAATTCAGCGAAATCATGGCAATCTTGTGTATACACTGACGGTGGTACGTCAATCAATGAAGTGATTTATTATTTTTCCCTCTTTTATCAGGGCCCCGATTACATATTACTCCTGCTAGTTGAATAAAGTATTATGTGCGACTATTGATCGAAGGAGAATATTCCACTCGCGTGTGTTTTACCGCACTCGCTGCGCTCGTGCGGCAAATTTCACGCTCATGGAATCTTCTCCTTCTCTCACTAGTCGCACAATATACTATTACTTATTTTGTGAAAAAAACAGAATTTAAATTTATACATAAAATTCTGCTGTGCGTGTGTTCGTAATTCTTCTCCTCCTAAACGGCTTAACCGATTTGGATGCATATTTTTTGTACTTATGGGGTCACCTGAATGGTTCTTAGCTATAGTTGAACCCGGTAGAAGGCCCTGTTGTCGAGATCCAAAATTATTTTTACCGGCCAAATTTTTTTTTTAATATATGTTTTGAATTTCTCACATAAAGATCATAATATAATCCCAAATTTTCAGTCTCCCAGCCCCAATCAATATTTTTTTTATATTCATGATTTACCAAATAATGAGATCTGTGGCAGGACAACGTCTGCCTAGGAGGGAAAAGGAAACTAATTAAAAAGAGACCACTGGAGTTTTGGATTCCGTTTGTTTGAAATTCTTTTTTTATTATATAATGAGCGTTTCATTCATAACTGACCGTTTGCCTACCGGATTCGCTATTATTCTATAAAAAAAATTCCGATGCAGCATATGCTTATGTACAATAAGTAATCTACAAATTCGGGCAAATTCATAACCTTTCCTTTCGACTTTGCAGTAATCTGGTAAAAAACAACCACTAGATTTAAATGGCGTTCATACACCTCGATGCAATTTTTTAAATCAGGGTTAATTCATTTCATTGACCACGGCATATCTTTATATTCATCTAATTTGCATTTTGTTTTGTTATAAAATCAAAAAACCTTTTTATTATGCTGTCGTATTATAGCGTTAATCTTTTTCATTGATGCTTCTTAACTTTTTTTTAATAGAAAAAAATCTCTGCTTTATCTACTAAACAATATTTTCGCATTAATATCACATCGCGTTATTCATTAATGGATACTAGATAGCTTAAAAACGGTGAAACATCTGCTTGTTTTACGATTACGCATTAAATGAATGAAAAGCTTTTCACAACACATAATAGCTAATCAATCAGTATTTCTAAAGATGTGACAACAGGGTCGATGAAAAGAAAGCGTTGAACAAGAAATTATTAAAATACAAGTCTAATACTAGTATAACAGTGGAGGGTTACGTATAGTACGCGCCACGAATCTAAAAGGCTCGGAAGTTAGAGTCAAATGCGCGCTTGCGCTTGTACAGTCTGTTGAAAAACTATACAAACTCGCAACTCAACAAAACTAAATAACAATAGCGTCTTGACAATAGCGTACTCGACTGTACTTTAAAGCAGGAAAGCGACAAGTGACAAAGGCAACGAGCGATCACGGCCAATCACCGTCGAACGCACGTTCCGTGCAGATAGCTGTGAAGTGGTGGGAGTCACAACGGCTCTAAAATGTGCCTTTGCGACGCTGTTTGTGACTAGCTTCCAAACCTTTTAGATCCGTGGCGCGTAGTATATATCTATATTGTTTGAATGATTACGAGCTCCCAGCTAGTTTTAAGTCACAGACAGGGCCGTTTATGAAACATACGAGGCCCTCTTAAGGAATTTGTAGTAGGTCAAATACATCGTCAATGTTCGTGAATCTTTGAATTTTAATTAATTTTGATTGAATTTCGTAATTCAAATAGTCATAAAAAATGTTTCATATTATTTTCGTAGTTATGCTCAATAAAATTTATGAAACATATTTTTTTATTGTTTACTGTTTGTTGCAATTATTTATTTCTCTCTTAAATTTTGCATATCCTCGAGGTCTTGAATGTTAGGGGGCCCCTGGGCCCGGTCGGTCCACACCTAAAGACGGCCTTGGTCACAGAAGTCGTAAAATAATCACGCACGAGATATAGATGGAAAATAGTAATGGTGCGAATGGCGTCTGTTATGACATAAAGTCGAGAAACGGACGTTAAACTCGTTATTATTATTTAAATCTCTAAATTTTGTTATCTTTGCTAAATGAACTCAAAATATTTATGATGAAGGAAGGTTTTGGTTGAGGATCATAAAATAAGCTTTACCAATGTTTCGCTAGTAGCCAACGTTTCGAAAAATGTATTTTAATCTTCAGGGCCTCAAAAAACATATTTATAAAATTTGTCGCTATCTCATGACTATATCCTAGCATTATCTTACTATATTAATACCAACACAACGCGAATATATGTTATAGTATATGCCTTCGTTGCGCTATTTTCAGTGTAGTATGTACGAATTTTTTAACGTCATCCCTCATTTCATACGCATAACATATTCAAGAATTGAAAAATACATGTAATGTCGCCAGGTCACACTAACTTGCGTATTATAGATTGTATTCCGCGTTAGATTAACCCTACAATGGTCACATCTTCAATGTGTCACTTCCATTGACTGGATTGACAGGCACAAAAGATCTTATAAATATAATAAAAACAGGATTCGGGTACCTACATGTGTAGTTATTATTATAGGTAGCCACCCTTCTTTTGGTGAGTGCATCATATCGCACCGCATACTGCACTGGTCGGATGTAACACGACACTCTTCTTCTTATTCGTCTTCTGCTGCACCGGTCATCTTTAGTTACCGAACGGCGTGTACCTTGTATTTTGTGTGTACAATATAACATGTAAACCACATGTATGGATAACAACCCTATTTTGTTGATCGTCAAAAACCAGACAAAGGTGTCATTTCATTTTCTGTTTGTGACGGCTCTTGCTACTTTGATGTGTTTCGTATCAATGACAGGATCGGCTTAGCTGTTCGGTTTAAATTTTTTTACCCCACCGTATGACAGGGTAAAGCGCGGGTCACACTAGGCTGGTTGCCAGCCGCGAGTTGTGGAAGCCGCTGCTGTCAGCCATCAATCAGCTTGGTGTGAGCATAAAATTCGCGCCGAGTATTTATCAGCGGCTGGTGAAATTGGACATGTTCTATTTTGGTAGCAAGGCAGCGGCGACTAGCAGGTCACGTGACTCACTCGCACCCGCTACCACTAGCGAGCAGCGCAGTCTGACCGAAGCAGTGCATCATAGGCGAGTAAACCATCACGTACCACATGGTTTATGTTCGATGATGTAGTGACCGGATTGGCAGCCACTACTCGCGGTAGACTGGCGAGTAGTAGCCGTAGTGTGACTGGGCTGTCCGCCGCTGCTTGCTGGCGCTACTGTCCGCTGCTGATCAGCAGCGGCTGACAAGCAGCCTAGTGTGACCCGCGCTTTATATAGTGCAAATTTTTATTTCTAATAAAAAATGAAAATTGCTAGGCAAGATCACATTTTTTATAGGGGAAAATATTTGTAACCAAAAATAATACAATAATAAGATTCTCAAAAAAAAGAAACATTTTTGACTAATTTTTTTTGTTGAAAAAAAAAATGGTTACTTTCTAGTCGATAATAAGACAAATACAGTACAGTGTAGACGTTCTAGAATAGATATTATAAGCGCCTTTGTTATACTTTCATATCTATTAATCATTTAATCATCGTCAAATTTCAACAATGATTAGTACAGTATACTCTTAAGCCACGTCTGATTGTGTCCTCTCAGTGGGGCGTATTAAATCAACTCCAAAAATCTCCCAAGCATAAACCTTGATGCCCAGGGAGCGGACATGTAAAGAGAGAGGAGATCAGAATATTCAGAATAATAATAAGCTAAGTTTTTACTCTAAGGGTCAGTATCACAAAGCTATAGGTATATAAATACATACGTGCATGTACGCATATTTCAATTTAATTGTCGCTTGAAGTTCATGCGTAGCTGGTTTCATAATATCTGTTTCATAGTATATCTGGACTTAGGGATAAAACGACCTCTCAGCAGGACATGGACTGCGACGTATGAATGACAATGCCCAGTTTAGCACATTAAAAATTTTATTGCAGTTTTGGCAATGTTTCGCATCATAATATGAGGACAATAATATTAAATATTTATACTGTTTGTATCCGAGACTTCGTTCGCTTGAATTTCGAACTGTTGAACCAGTTTTTTATGGATTATTTATAACTTAGTTGATTTCAAATTCCGAAGAGAAAATGTAAAAAAAACACGGCGATACTGTTTCACAACTGCATTGTTTATGTCGAAAAAATTTTAGTTTTTATATTCGTGACACATTGTTAAAAAAATACAAAACTAGACTATCAAGTTTTTTTTAAATGACAATGAAAAAAAATTGGTTGTCTGTAAAGTCGGTTTACGGACGATAGTTTTACGTGATAACGTATTCCGTAATACATAACCTAAACCTCCGAAAATTTGGTTTCAATCCGCTTATCCTTGGTGTCGGAATGATAAGAAATGTCAAAAGTGACGTTTGCAACAGTCAAAGTATTATGTTCTAATAATAATTAGTTATTCCAATACTTAACTTAGAAGGCGTTGCATTTCACAAAATACTAATGTCAAAAAATTGAATTAAACATTAGAAATGCAGCCGTTTTCATGTTAAGACAAGACATACGTTATCTTCTTATTTCCATGTACGGCAAACAAAGACGACCGACCGCGTCGCGCCATGCATTAGACAACATTGCATTTATACAGCTATTTTTCTATATAAATTTGTATAAAAAAACTGTTTAGGCAAATTCTGTTATACGAAATCTATGTAAAATGTTCTCCTCTTTCGTTTAAGACTGGTTTCAAACTGATCTGATTTAAATTGAGCGAGAAATTAACAAAAAGCAGGCACAGGGTCAGGCGGAACGTTACGCGTTACGCGTTACGAATGTTAGGAACGTTAGGATTTAGGAACGTTACACTTTTTCGTGCATGCAGCCGGTGTTTTATCAATTTATAAGATTGGTGATTCATCAATTTATAAGACGTTATCACGTCAAAAATAAAAATATCAATTCCAAACAACGGACTCAATTTCGACCTAAAAAAATACAGTCGAACGTATAACCTCCTCCTTTTTTGAAGTCGGTTAAAAATAAACGCTTGCGCGCAGATGATTTTAAAATGAAGAATACCGAATTATATGATGACAGTATTGTTTATTTAATTGAAATAGACAAACTGCTCATCCCTGGCATTGTGTCCCCTTTCATGCTATTAATATTATTTGAGAGGACTACGGAAAGTCTATTTTCTGTTCTTTTCTGTTGCATGCTGATCTAAAGCCAGCCACACGCTGCGAGCGAGCGGTTTAAACACACTGGTCAGTGAATGATTGTGTTCACTCAGGCAGGTTGTTTCAACACCGTTTTTGTGATCCACAAAGATAATAGATTGACACAAGTACTCTTTTCTTTTATATTATTGTGTGTTGCCCCTGTGTTGGCCAATGCCCCCCCGTTCGTATCTAACGTGGAAATCATCCCAGCCTAGCAACAGATGACCGGCCAGGATTTTACACATATTATATATGTCATTTCAATAATAATTACTTGTTTTACAATTTAGATAAGCCTACACAATTTTGCATGGCCTATTTCTTTTCATGAAAAGAGGTTATGTCTCGTTTTATTAAAAAACATATTTACTGTTAATATTTTGATGAGCCTTTTTACCCAACTAACATTCAAATTGAATTCTTATAACGAACTATATAATATAATTATTTAATTTATACTATAAATGTTTATTTCACTTTTAAAAGCACGGCTTACAGCTGTCTCTTTCCCCCTTTTTATCTCTCTCTAATATACTGCAGCACATGCGCCAACTGTATGCCGCATCAAAAAGAATAATAGCAATTTGAATAGCGCGCGCTTCTTTCACTTCCTTAACGTATTTCCGTTGCATTCGCAAAATCACTGCCCAAACCGAAAGCTAAGATGTTACATATAAAAAAAACGAATAAGTGACAGTAAGATTCGCGCCATATAAGTGTTCCGTACCGTTATTATTACGTGATAAACTTATTTTTTATTAAGTTTCGTAATAATACCACATAGAATTAGAAATTAATGATAATCAGGTTGTTGTTTTTTATCAAGGTGATTTTATCTTTTCAGAAAGTAATGCTATTTTTCTGTGAATCTTGAGGTTTGAAATACTCCATTTGTAACAAAATACTATACTATAAAGCGAAACAATCCATCCATAGAGATTTCTATGTGCAAAAAGAATAAGTACATCAATACCGAAATGGTACGCAAGACGTATTGTGGCATATTGGAAAACAACCATATTTAGTTTCAACAGAAAAAATAAAACAATAAATTCGCGGATGATTTGTAAACCCTCCACGATTGTTCATGATATATGATACGTCATCGTAGAAACACATTGACCAATATGTAACACGTGCCGGTAATTTTAAAGTTCCCGCATTTGTCGACCGGAAACATCCGACATCAAGGGGTGCGTTTGATTTTGCGCTCCGATCTAGCGTTCTAAAGTTTACTCTATCCTGCGTTTGGATAAAAACGTTGGGAGGATTTCAAGCAAACCCGATGTGCTCCGAGGAAAGTGATCGACCATCTTCGGAGAATTAATTTCATTCTACTTTAAATGAAGCAGACCCGAAATTCGTGCTGTATTATATTATGAAACCAGTGTAAAAAATAATATTCCAGAAAGTGTATTTCAGTTTCAGAACAATTCAGTTCCAAAAACAGTAAGGATAAATGCTAAATTGAACACCAATTGTGAGTGTTTAGATTTCAAAATTGATTTCTATTAAATCTCGCTAAACATATCTGCAGCTAAAAATCTATTAATTTTTAGGCTATGCGCCCATAGACACTTTTTCTTCCATAAGGTTTGCGCGGGGCCCTTTAGTGGCACCATATATTATACTGACGTTTGAAAAAATCTGTTTGATTACGTACGGCATTGTTCGGGCCACTTGCATGTCACGTGACCTGCTCGCTCGTCCCGTGTCAAACCGAACGTACCCCCGCGCGTTGTACGTCATCATCTTCATATATTGCACATTTAAAAGAACATAAGGTGATCTGTTCGTGGGTCGAACGAAGAAGAACATTTGAAATAAATGTGTGAAATAAACATGAGGATTGCAGTAGGCCGAGTGATGGACGGGCACTGTCTGTCGAGGGAATGGAAGGAGGGGATGAGGTATGCGCGCGGTCACTGCTCGTCTCCCGTGAGAACGACGGCGGGCGTCGTTGTTAATGGACACGAACTCTCTCCGCACATACATGTATAACATGTACTATCAACTTTCTCTTTCTATCTGTACACGTTGATGCTAATGTCAATGTAACATTTTCACAAACGATGACTGATAAGTTAGATTACTGAAATTCTTTAAACTGAGGACCGCTGCACACGGTGCTGGTTTTTGGGACTTGTGCTGGCCATCAGGCCGGCTGCGAGAATGATAATGATGTCACCGCGTCATAAGTAAACATGGCGTCATAGTGTGCGTTCACTTTTGTTAACATTCAAACTGTCATTACGCGCACACCTTCGTAACATGCATCGTTTGAAGCCAACACACACAAATCGTCACAGATTTCATGTATATCCCAGCACCGACCAGACGCGAGTAGTTTTCGGACGACCAGTCGATGCTCCCAGCAATGGCTAGACGCTTGTGAATTATGATGAGCCGTCAGTCAGCCAGTGAATGCACAAAATTGTTATTTTTGAACACACGTGTGTTGGAAACCATTTCGTTAACCTTAAACCCCCTAAAAAAATTAGTTGTGTAACGTAACTAGCCTCGGAGATAGAGAGCGGGTCGAAAAAGGCTCGAAACGGTTCAAGAGCACAGAGCTGTGCGAGAACCCGGCCAGCGCACTCCATCAGTTATGATCATATATCTATTAATTAACTATATGAATCATTGCCCAATGTGCGGTGAGTGAAGTGTATCGAAAATATATCTGCGTCTCTTTCTTCGATGTAATTCCCTGATTTCTCCGAGGATAGGATTGGTTGATGTACTTGCATTCAATCTGAATAAAGTATCTCTGTTTCAAAAACTTTGTCTTTTTCTATGACGTTAACATGGGCGTACCCAGCTTTTGGCCCAGGAGAGGGCAAATTAGAAATTTCTTAAGGCGGGTCCCCAGTGCTTGTTTTGCCCTCCTGGATACACCGGTGCTTGTTTTGCCCTCCTGGATACACCGGTGCTTACGGCGTAAAAAAAGACAGTATATATGTTTGCACCCTAATAGTTCGATTGCGATTTTATTCCTATCCTCAGTATAGAATAAAAGTATATGGTTATGATATTATTATTATTTTGTGAATAACTCACTCCGAGCGTTATTGCTATGTGCTGAGCTGTTCTGTACTGTTGCATTCGCACATTTACAGAGCGCACACAGCACAGCCCACACAGGCACTAATGAATTTTGCGAGTACGGAGTTATCTTTGCTGAATCATTTAATGTTGAATGACACACTATAAGTGCAATAGTACTAAGCTTAAACCATTCACATTGACGTCGTTGACAAAGATATAATATTGTAACAATAAACGTTATTATTGTTCAACTTTTATTATACTTTATAGTTTATCCGAAAGGCGAATAATATAAGATCAGAATCATATTAAAATGAGCTCAGAGCTGAGTGTGTGTATTGTGGTGTGTAATATTATGACTCCTGAGCATGCATGATGACAGTCACACCTCTGCAGTCGGCACACTTGTGTAGTGCGTACTGTCTAGTGTCGCTCCTTTGAACGACTCTCTCTGAGCGACTCTTTTTAGTGAGCGGAGCGTACGGAGTCAGCTCCTAATAAAGAGTCATGTGGACACATCACTGGGAGAGAGATCTAGTACAGTACATTCACAATGTGTTTGAACAACGTCCCTACGAGGAATATTCCACAGTGTATATCACAACCACCCAAAACTGTAGAACATGGTGGGAGTCTTTGACCACACTGCACTGAGGCCGTTAAAATTTCCACGATAGTCATTAAAAATACAAGTCGGGCTCTTCAGGGGATTCCATGAACGTTTTATTTAATTGTCCCGCTGCTAAAAGAGGAATTATTTTTCGGAGACAGTTCATCGTTGTAATTTCACTTTCTACACAACCACCTATCTACAGTGTTGCCAAATCGATAAAAAATTCCAAATTGAAATGGTATTTTTTTTAATGATTTTAGCATAAAGTTGTATTGATCCAATAGAATGCTACAATGAAGGAAGGTTTTGGTTGAGGATCATAAATAAGCTTTACCAATGTTTTTTAAATTTAAAAATAAATTCTGAAGTGTCAATTGAATCTTCGATTTATTCAAAAAAATTGGTTGTCTGTAAAGTCGGTTTACGGACGATAGTTTTACGTGATAACGTATTCCGTAATACATAACCTAAATTTATATAATAATTATAATAATTCGAATCTATGATATTGCATCTTTCGCTTCAAATTTAGGTTAATTTTATTTATTAAATTACTCAATACCTATAAAAATAATTTTTTTTATTAACTTTCTTTCTTTCGTATTTATTTAAGTCTCAAAGATTAGCTGTCATAATATTTTGAAAACAATTGTTTCACTGTTTATATAAAATTCCAAAACCTACTTACAATATTTAAGTATTTTCATACGTCAAAAGATTGATTTTTATAATGATAAAATTTGTAAGAAAACGATTTTTTCGAGAGATGAGACCTAGCTAAAACGATTTTTTGCCCCCCAAAATCCCTTTTCAGTAAATTTCATCCAAATCGTTAGGGCCGTTTTCGAGAAAAGCACGCACAGGGTCAGGTGGAACGTTACGAACGTTACACTTTTTCGTGCATGCAGCCGGTGTTTTATCAATTTATAAGATTGGTGATTCATCAATTTATAAGACGTTATCACGTCAAAAAATAATTATAAAATATGAATTGGTGCTAGGCTCAAATTTTTTAAGCTGTTGGTAACATTTAAAAAAAATTGGTTGTCTGTAAAGTCGGTTTACGGACGATAGTTTTACGTGATAACGTATTCCGTAATACATAACCTAAACCTCCCAAAATTTGGTTTCAATCCGCTTATCCTTGGTGTCGGAATGATAAGAAATGTCAAAAGTGACGTTTGCAACTTACAAAGTATTATGTTCTAATAATAATTAGTTATTCCAATACTTAACTTAGAAGGCTTTGCATTTCACAATATACTAATGTCAAAAAATTAAATAAACATTAGAAATGCAGCTGTTTTCATGTTAAGACAAGACATACGTTTGCTTCTAATTTCCATGTACGGCAAACAAAGACAACCGACCGCGTCGCGCCATGCATTACACAACATTGCATTTATACAGCTATTTTTCTATATAAATTTGTATAAAATATTTTTCTATATAAATTTGTATAAAAAAACTGTTTAGGCAAATTCTGTTATACGAAATCTATGTAAAATGTTCTCCTCTTTCGTTTAAGACTGGTTTCAAACCGATCTGATTTAAATTGAGCGAGAAATTAGCAAAAAACACGCACAGGGTCAGGCGGAACGTTACGCGTTAGGAACGTTACGTTACACTTTTTCGAACATGCAGCCGGTGTTTTATCAATTTATAAGATTGGTGATTCATCAATTTATAAGACGTTATCACGTCAAAAATAAATAAAGGACTGCGCACACTATAACAGCACGGACATACTAATTCTGTTAAAAATTAAAATACATACGGCGTCAAATTCTCTATGTCAATTAAACCAGAAATATCTAGGAACTTTATTTCCAGTTTGGCAACACTGGTCCTCACGATTCTCATCTTCTACACTTCTTTTATCCATGTGTGCTTTTAATTGAAATTACTTTTGCGTAGGTAATGTTGGCTAGCGTGAATTTAATTTACTTTTGATGAAGGTATTAACAATTTAAATAATTGTGTTAATACAGTTTACCCACTGCGGATTACTCACGTGAAATGATTTATATTTTGTGACAAGAAAAATACTAAATTAAAATATAAAAATGTTAATTTCATGATGTATTAAAAAAGAAAACAATTGTCAGGACTCAAGCAAGGTTATTTTAGATGTATTTATTGTAGTTTTTTAATCGACTTCAAAAAAAGGATAAGATTCTCTATTCGATTGTATTTTTTTTTTGTATGTTTATCCTTCAATATCTTTGCCAGCTGTGTTTCGATGATTCTTTTTTCTTTCGATAAAGTATGTCTCAATTGTCCCACATAAATTTTAGCTAAGTCGGTTCAGCAGCTTTTTAGAAAATTAACAAAAATCAAAGAAATATTGCAAAAATTGTAATTGTCGGCGGGAACGTTGCTCTTAGGTTTCATAGAACACCAAAAAAACCCACTAAAAAATTTAAAATACAAAGCTTTTTAAACAAAAAATTAATTAAAATTGGTTCCAACGTGAAAACTTTATTTTACCCTTTTTTGGAGGAGATTCAATTTTTTTTTAAGTATTTTTTTTTTGTTAGGATAATTTCTTCATCAGTCTAATGTTTTTCATTTGTAACATCGTCTTCGTTGTACTTAGAATAAATACTAAAGCGTCTATTGCAATAGGAGTCATTTTTAAAACACATTTTTAGTATGCAGACAGAGACTTGATCGATGTGTGCTTGTTTTAAATATTTTAAGTTAAAAACATCGCACAGGTTATATTTTTTGTCAAGTGAAATAAAAACAGATCGAAGCATTCAACCCCGTCTGACACTGTAACTGGCGGATGCATCGTTTGCATGGCATGAATCATTTATGCAGCCTATAAAACACGGCGGTTACGCCGCGCTTTATACGAGTACATAATATATTCGATATATGTGTTTATCTTGGTGAGTGCTTGAATTTGATATGTACCAACGTTTGGTTCTACATTTTGTACACTGTGTCTACGAATGCAGAAAATTATGCAACCATTAAAAACATTTTATTGTCTGCAAATATGCATGCGTTCAAGCCGTCTAAATCATAGGCACCTATGGAGAAGAGATGGAAAGAACAGATCTTTTGACGTGATAACGTCTTATAAATTGATGAATCACCAATATTATAAATTGATAAAACACCGGCTGCATGTACGAAAAAGTGTAACGTAACGTTCCTAACGTTCGTAACGCGTAACGCATAACGCGTAACGTTCCGCCTGAGCCTGTGCGTGCTTTTTGCTAATTTCTCGCTCAATTTAAATCAGATCGGTTTGAAACCAGTCTTAAACGAAAGAGGAGAACATTTTACATAGATTTCGTATAACAGAATTTGCCTAAACAGTTTTTTTATACAAATTTATATAGAAAAATATTTTATACAAATTTATATAGAAAAATAGCTGTATAAATGCAATGTTGTCTAATGCATGGCGCGACGCGGTCGGTTGTCTTTGTTTGCCGTACATGGAAATTAGAAGCAAACGTATGTATTGTCTTAACATGAAAAAGGCTGCATTTCTAATGTTTAATTCAATTTTTTGACATTAGTATATTGTGAAATGCAACGCCTTCTAAGTTAAGTATTGGAATAACTAATTATTATTAGAACATAATACTTTGTAAGTTGCAAACGTCACTTTTGACATTTCTTATCATTCCGACATCAAGGATAAGCGGATTGAAACCAAATTTTGGGAGGTTTAGGTTATGTATTACGGAATACGTTATCACGTAAAACTATCGTCCGTAAACCGACTTTACAGACAACCAATTTTTTTTAGTGATATTCGACTCTCTTAACTGGCTCAAAAAGATCTGAGTTCTCAATACATTACTGCTACTGTTACCCATTGTTAAATGATAAATGTAGCACGCCGTTTGCTTAGAAATAAAATTAATTTTTCATTGGAAATCAAATTTGAAAATAATTGTGCGCGCTTGAATTCAGATAATATATTTTTAAACGACGTGATATAACGATGACGTCACTAAGTAGTATTATAATTGAAAGATATGCTATTAAACTATGACCTGTACAAAGATTGTCGTTAAAACTCGTGGAATATTATAGACAAACATTAACAGAATAAAGAACGAATGAACCCAATGTCGATAAAATTATTTCAAACGATGTTCGCCCTTGTTGCGAAGAATAAGTTTTTATGCAAGCAACGCCATGCACTTTTATTAAAACTCGGTATAACCAAAAAAGATATTTGTCATAGAGACGCCATGCAACGTTTTAAAAACGTGACTGAACCAAGGCCGTAGATAGGAGGGGGGTAAAGGGGGTAATTACCCCCCCCCAGGATCATAATAATAAAAAAATAAAACTGAAAATAATACGAATTTCCGCCTAAAAAAAAATAAAAATCAGAAGCACTTCTTGAAAAAAAATTGTAAAATCGGTTTGGAAATTGATATTTTGCTTGGCACCTTCCTTTGTGAGTACTATATTCTTGTGTGATATTAATAAAACTTAAAAAAATATTGATTTTTTGCTTTAAAGAAAAAATATAATATCTACGCCCTTGGACTGAACTATTCACGTGCGTATCATCTTTTAATTCCAAGGTACAAGATTAGTTAGATAACTGAGAACTAACTTCTGGGGGACGCGACTATTTTCTAATTCTGTACAGAATGGTAGGTACATACAACAGACCAGAAGTTTCTCAAAAATAGATGGCATTATTGTCCCACTTGCAAATTTTGCTTTATTGATGTTTTATTCTCTATAATGTACTTATAAACGAACGCATAATGACCTTTTTGCAAACCTATTTTCAATTACATAACTAAAAATATGTATACCTAATAACACTTTTAATGCCTCTACTACACACGTGGCCAGCACCACCACTCAAATAAGTGCCTATCATCGCCGCGATGATTGCCTAGCCCTCCACACAATCGTGCCGGTCCGATTGTGTGTACGGGCGCACGATGCTGGCCACGCATTCCTTTGATGTACCGACAATCAACCGATTACAGGCGATTATGTCCACGCACCGACGAATATGCCTTCTACACGTAAGTGGCGG
Organism: Xanthostigma xanthostigma; assembly: GCA_963575645.1. NCBI lineage: Eukaryota > Metazoa > Arthropoda > Insecta > Raphidioptera > Raphidiidae > Xanthostigma > Xanthostigma xanthostigma. The sequence continues at coordinate 1,410,937 of OY754470.1, read as the reverse complement.
TGCTGGCCACTTGTGTAGAGGAGCCTTAAGAACTGCAGTTTATTATTTTAGTCTTGTTGCGGTATTTGAAATGATAGGTTGCTGTTAATAACTATCTATTTTTTTGTTAGATTTTGTTTGTTATTTATTGTAACTCAGTTGCTATTTTTTTCGGTTAGTCGTTACTTTTTTGTGCTGTTTATTGTGCATTTTTTAAAGAAACTAGGAAGCATTTTTAATATAAGTGAACATTTTGAGTTATTTTAATTACGGACAGTAATTCAGCAATATCCAAACAACTTTGATTATGTGTATATTTACGAGATATGTTTTCAAGAAACTGGCATTATTTTATGAAAAAAACCATGGGTAAGTTCGTACATTATTATTAAAAAAATTAATTTACAAAACCTTTATTACGTAACATTAAACATTCGTGCACACAGTGTACGTAAAACCGTTTGATGTATCTACCCTGCGCAAAATTGAAAAAATCATACTAAATAGCTGCTGAAATATTCATGAAATTTTAAATTGCTTAATTCTATTTGCAGAAAAACTTTTTAACATGTTTTATGTATTGAGGTGATTGTAGAATTTTTATCTAAACAGTAGGTAATTTTGTCAAATAAAAAAAATTGGATATAACTCTTTTGTATTTATATATTCTTTTTGATCACTGTACAAATAACATTAAAAGAATCTTAATCCCGATTCCCGACTGCGTAAAAGAAGGAAACAAGCTTTCAATATGAAAAGTAGTCTAGCATACTTTTTTCACTGAACCACTTTTCTTACTGGAAACTAGTTGGAAGCTCGAGAAGCATGAACTGCAAAATCATTCTTGCACAAGGGTGTCTATTATAGAATTATGTATACAGAATCTTACGTAGGAAAACCCATGAAAATTCCCTTGATATTTTGCTCCCCAGGAGCAGAAGAAAAAAATTAATTTAATTAGAGGCAAAAACCTATTTTTCAATTTATTTATCTGTACCTAGTAGGTACTTAAAATTTAATGTTAAACTTTTGTATCCGAAATGCTATTTGTAACATCATATTTAAAAGCTATTGCAGCGCTTCCTAGAATTTTAAGAAAATAAATCCTATAGAGAGCAGGAAATCGACATTTCAAATTACATGAGGTTTTCCTTTTTTTTTGTCAAAACTAAAGTCATTTGCTCATATCCATCACAGCAATTGTAATAGAATTATTAAGCACAAACCCTTTAACTAGGTAGTGTAATAATCGATTATTAATGTAGCCAAATGCAACGGTGCAACAGTCCGATGAAAGGCGCATTTACAGGCGATACAAAAATAAAAAGTCGCCAAATTACTTTCACTTTCAAAGTTTAGATCTTTGTAAAAATCTAAACTCGCATTTCGGCACACGGAGCAATGAACATTGTTTCAAATTATTCTTGTAATATTAGGTTCGCCGCTCGCCCAAATATCCATCTTTTCTTCCGAACAGCATTATATTTTGTGAAAGGTTTTTTATTGCCAATTAGATCAGCAAGCATAAGGCCTAGCACACATGAAGAGCGTTCAACGCGCGTTGGGCCAACGCGCGTTGGGCCAACGCGCGTTGAACGCGCAATTGTATATAACTGTTTACATGATAACGCGCGTTGGTGGCGTGTTGAACGCGCGTTATCATGTAAACAGTTATATACAATTGTATAGAAATTGTAAACGCGCGTTGGGCCAACGCGCGTTGAACGCTCTTCATGTGTGCTAGGCCTTAGTCTGTAACAGTTAAATCAGATTTTTTTCATATGTCACACGGAAAACTACTTTTTTGTGTTTTGAGGGTAGTTATTTGGGACATTATTTTACGAAGTAATTTAAAAAAAAATTAACCTTTAAAATGGGTCACTAAAAAGCGTAATATAATAAATATCGGCGCCAATTTAAAAATACGTAGGTATAAAAAAATAAAGAATAGTTACTTCTTACCACAACAGTTTTATTAGCGGATGTACATTTCGGGATCTATGCTGTCATCTTCAACAAACACTAAACTTTGCTCCCGAAATGTACATCCGCTAATAAAACTGTTGTGGTAAGAAGTAACTATTCTTTAATTTTGTTTCAACCAGTGCTCTTAATATTTGTACTAGGTAGATACTTTTTTATTAAAATGACGCAATACGTAGTTTGTACGTTATTAACCGCTTTCTTCTTTAATATTTTACTACTAATCTAGAAAAATAAACTATTAAAGTAAAAATTATGTGTGACCACTCTGAAGGTATACCGTATTAAATAAAAAAAGAATAAAACTCCTTTTTTTATGAACCAATTAAAAAAAATATATGGTTCCAACTCGTAAACATTCTGAACAAAATGTCGAAATTTTTTAAAACCGTTGGAACCTTCAAAAGTAAAGTTGAACAAACATTAAAAAAAAAAATTGGTTGTCTGTAAAGTCGGTTTACGGACGATAGTTTTACGTGATAACGTATTCCGCTCGAATATCATATTTAATAGTACATAACCTAAATTTTAGTAGCTGTCAAACTTCTCTATCGCTTATACTGCGCTCTCGCTTGCACGCACAGGGTCAGGCGGAACGTTAGGAACGTTACACTTTTTCGTGCGTGCAGCTGGTGTTTCATCAATTTATAGGACGTTATCACGTCAATAACGAATTGATAACCTCTTATTATTTGAAGTCTGTTCAAAATTTAAAACATTTCCTACTTAAACAGTCTTTGAAATAACGTCTAAAATAATTGAAAAGCTTAAAAACCGCATGAAATACATATTTTTAAAATTATTAGAATAAATTAAATTAAAATTATTACATTCAAATTGTATCTGGCCGTTTCCCTAAAGCAACCCTTTTCATAATTTTCGAGCTCGGCCAATATATTATATACTGTAGCATGTATACGTTTTGGCTGCCCACCTGAAACAAGCCATTTAGTAATGCAATGCGCTCGATTATATACGACCAATTACACCCGTACCAGTTTTGAATAGTGAACTATGGAGAATCTTGTGAACCCTCCATCGCCATTTAATAGTTCGAGCGAAGTATAAACTGCACGCTGGCTTTGCTATCCATAACAGCCATCACTCTCATTCGACCTGACACTGGACATTCTCCGTTAACTCACGGATAGCTTGACAATAATTGACGAAGACTTATATGACCTGATTCGGAAGATATAATTAATCAAATAATAGACCCCGTCGAATTTCAACGGGACGCGAATATCTTAGAATTGAAATAAATATGCATATAGTCGTATATATAAAGAAATATGTTCGTTTGTTCTCTTTGAACTTCGAACAGTGACGATCAGTTCCGATGAAACTTCATATATCCACATATAACATACCATATTATATATTTCTTACCCATCTATCCTAAAAATGGATCATGAGCTCTCCCAATATAAGTTGATTATTTTTTTTAACAGCGTGTAGAAATCAAATAGACGAACAAATATATTTCAAGTAACTTTTTTATCAAAACTCAAAAATAAGAGCGAAACAGCCTTTCAAAGTTTTATCAAATTTTGAGATCGGTCCTGGCGTTATGTTATGTAACTATGGGAATATGTTATGTCAGTATCAAGTATTCACAGAAATTGTTCGAAGTTGTTTCCGTTTATTGGACACAAAGTTGCGTGCGTCGTATAGCCATACTTGTAGTATAGCGATAAGGGCATTCCGCGAATTAGTTGGGATACATTTTCGATTCGTGCTATCATTTCTTCGCGGGTTTTTGAATTAATTAAATAAAATTTAAAAAAACTAGTTAAACTTTGAACGGCGATCTCTCTCTTATTTTTGAGTTTTGATAAAAATGTTACTGAAAATATATGATTTCTATTTTCTACACGCTGTTAAAAAAGAAGAATCAACTTAAAAATCATCTTATAATGTTTAATCGGTTAATTTATTAAATACTAAAAATATTAAATTTTTGCCTCAAGGATATAATATTGCAATAACAAATAATTTATATAACATTTTTTTTTATAACAACAAAATAAGTGACGACACTAGAAATACGGTAGTAGGCTAACAGCTTTAAGAGTATTCCACTATAACAAAGAAGCTCCTCCTTCTTGACAATTCATTGTTATAACGGTATATTGTTAAATGAAATTATACTTAAAGAGTCTCTGTAGCGGACATTCGAAATTATGCACAGCTTATCTTAACAATATATAGCATGTATCAAACGTTTAATCTCCCCTTTTGTGTACATATTTTTTCGGTGAATCAAAACCGGTCCAAAATATAATAAATAGTGTCGGTACCTTCTGTGTACATGTTGTTCGCCACTGCTTCCCAACCCATCGGACGCCGTTTGTGAATTTCTTTAACGCACCTGAATTAATGACTTGTATTTTACGAAACAAAAATTGCACAGCGCTTTTGTATTTTTCAATTCAAAACCAAATATCTCATAACATGATGACTTCGAGTTCACGGCGTCAATTTAACATTAATTCTGTAAACGGTCCATTAATCACGAAAAACACGGTACCTACAACCGGTCATGTGCAAAAAGAAATTTAAATTATCATTGAACTGAATTTTATTATTTATTAATGGACAGAGCTGTCATGAATGGGATGACGGTTTATCAGTACAAATAAAATGAGATTTGGAATATAAGTTCTGAAATAAATTTAATGCAGTGTCCCTTCAGACTTTTGCTTAGCAAAAAACTTAACAAAACTGTAAAGTTGCCAAGAAAGAGCCTCAACAGGTGACACTGTTTATATTTAATTTAGAATTTTTGAGTTTAGAATTGAACTAAAGCTTGGTATCGGAATAAGAATGATTGATTGCTGAAGCATTTGAGTCATTTGATTCAATCATGGGATTGGTCTTCCATCTGTCTTTACATAAAATACATAAAATAACAAATACAATGCAAGAGCTAAAAATATCTGGCGAATTAATAATAATAATTATAATAGCCTTTATTAGTGGCGGAGTTCAGCTAAGCTGCTCTTCTCTTGATGTCCACACTAATTGACCACTGCGCACGCACCAAACCCATCTACGAAAGCAAACTTCAATACATACGTCGTGTGAAGTCATCACAAAAACCAGCGCTTAAAAACTAGCAAGGAATCTAGCGGCAAAACCTGCAGCCTCGTTGTGCAGCGACCTTTAATTCCAAAAGACTGCCCATCACAATTCTGTCTTAATTCAAGCAATATGGCAATTTTTTGACGACAATCTTTTTGAATACGTGCAAACGGGACGAATGCATCTTCCATATTCTGTGTTGTCACCGTCGGCGGTAGAAAGACGTGCTTACATAACATTTTCTTCGTATCATCTGTCGTTTTGCATACACAAATGCAGTGCACGGCTGATTGTTCGCCAACTGCTTTTGGGGAGAAAGGCGCGTTCAACAATGCATGACATCTGTATCAGCGCTCTCTCGTTATATCATTGTATAACACTAAACGGTTGCGACATGCTTTAATAAACTATATTGCATTGTTCAATTACCATAAATCAATAGATATACAATATAATAATATATATATCGGTGGTTTCATGGCAGAAGGTGCTATAGTTGAAAATACAAATTTTTCAGGAGAGCCAAAAGAAAGTTTTAAATTGCAATAAAACAAGACTTTTTTTGAAAAATTAGTTTTAATAAACAAAAAAAAGCTAATTGTACATTCTTCAAACTAAAAACTATCGTTAGTAAGCAAAAACTTAAATTTATTCTCATTTTAACAGGTTTTTTTGCTAAAAAACCACTGATAGAACTTTTTGCCATAATTAGTGAAGGGTTATTAGAAGACATGCCCCGTTTTAAGAAGTTAAAAATAGACATGTCTTCTTATAACACTTCGCTAATTATGGCAAAAACGTTAAAGATTGATGATTAGCATGAAGATGCTAATCATCAAAATCAACATGCCAGTCTAAAGCTTTATTGCTGTGCGGAAGACTCCTATAAAATTGGTGATACTCTTCTGGTATCAATTCCAGCATTTCTATTAAATTTTTATATTTTTTTGTTGAAATCGGTATTTTCGTGTTATTTTTTATTTTCAATTCCACCTTATTCTCTGAGTTAACGTTTCTAATAATGGACAACTCTTTGAATTCCGGAGCGTCAATCTGCTGGGACAAACTAAATATCCCAGGTTTATCTTTCTCTACTTTAATCCAGCGGCTTTTGGACCATTCAACTGGTTCGTTAGTAATAAATTTTTGGCGTTTTATGTACTTAGAGTTTTTTAAATTGTAAAGCGACTTAAAATCAAAAAAGTCGCTGAGTTTCATTTCATATACATTGAAAAACGGCTCCCCACGTCTGTTTTTCAACATCCTAATCATTGTGTACCAATCTCTGGGTATACATATCTCCATGTCTTTTGGTTTAGCTCTCTCTATACGTGCGTGGTCGGAGTCACACTCCATATGCGTGTGACCCACCACTAAAAATTTATGTTCAATTGTTTTTAAATTGGGTTTTGATTTTATTGCTATCTCATACATAAGTGGTAGAGTGAAATTATGATTTTGGCCTGTGCAGTTGTCTGAATAGTATATCAAATGTTCAACATCATCACTAAGATTTTGAATATCTTTATATAATATTGACGCTACTTCATCCGAGCCACGACCGCCTATGCTTTCATACCATAAATAGCTTGATGCCTGATTGGTAGCCAAATCATGGGTAGTTAGATTGTAGGTACTTAGCTGTCTCTTATAAAAACTCGTGCCTGTTGTTAACGATGGAGTTTCTAAAACTTTTTGCAAGTCAAATGCTTTGACCACAATACTACCTTCGCTTGCTTTGGCGGTCATTTTATCAACAGCTTTGGTTTTGTATGCTGCATCTACTTTCTCTAAATGATGTTGTTTTTCCAACTCAATTCTCTTTCTATCGTCTTCAACTAGATTTTTATTTTTAAGTTTGATTTTTAATTCATCACAAACTCGACACGTGTCATTATAGGGCTTCTTAAATGACAAGTTCATCGTTTTAAATGTATTATAATAAATAGTATAACAAAGGGGCTTTCTATTCTCTGCCCTACATTCATCTGTATAAAGAGAATACATTTTTCGTATATTTAAATCTGGATGAAGATACTTTTTTTTCGAGTCCCTACGGCTATAATGACTTTCAAAGCTTGGAAACTTCAAGATATGATTTCGCAAGTTTTGGGTATCTAGCTTGCTGCTTTTATTAGCAGGTTCTTTTTTGCCCCGCATATCAGAGCTGCAGGTTCCTGACTGGGTTGCATTTGTGGTCAATATATCCACATACCGTTTACCTATTCCAAATGTGGCTAAAAAAGTGAATTTGCAAACTCTGTACTTTATGTTGTTTGCTTTTAAGAAAAACAGATTTGTCTTCTTCTTTCTTCGATTTTTAACACCCAAAACTACTGGTTTTTCTTCGATTAATGAGGTAACATACTGAGACTGTACATGATGATCCCCAATCTTCCAAAATTCTTCAAAAATGTGCTCTCTTTCAGAATCACTTAAAAGATTACATTCAAATCGACAACCATTGCATTTTCCTTTCATTTGACGAGCACACCTAACATTTCCCTTTCTGTCTACATATTCTTCTCCTTTAGCCCTTTTTTGTTTGTTTTTCATTCTTAGTTTTACCGTTGAAGCTTTTTTAAAAATCACTGAAAATATATGTTGCATCAAACCTTCTAAAAAATTTTTCACGATAGATGCTGCAGTATGGCTGATGTCGTCATTTTCTTCTATTTCCATTAACACATTATCATTTTCCTCATTCATTATGTGCAGTCTTTTAGGAGGAGCTACGCCTTCTATTTCAGAATCGGAAGAACTGGTATTGCCTAAAATATATGATAGGTTAGATCAGCAATCACTAAAATTATAATTAATAATAATTAATAATACCTTCTTCATAAGTTGGATCATTTTGAAAATCATCCGAATGTACCGAATTAAAGCCTTGCAAGTCGTTTAAAACAGCTGTTGTTCCACTATTTTCCGGGTTGAAATTGTCTGTAGTATATACATCTTCCAAGCTATTCATTGTCCTGTCTTGCAACTGCACAGGTGAAAAGTTTTCAATATCAGCTGTGGAATAACTCGAAGCAGTAGCTAAAAAAATCATTATAAAATTAATGATATCTACAACACTATTGTGGATTAATTCGTTTCCATTTTTTTAAAAACTGCAAGCAAAATACCTCATACTTAGTTTTAAAAACATAAACAGGATGGTAAAATAAATGTAAAATTAAAGAGCTAACCTTGACGCATACCTACGTACCTTTATCAAATTTATTCAGTTCTTCCATTAATATATCATCAAAATGGTCCTCTGTTGCATTCCTTTGTGTTGTTTTATCATGATCGAACTTAGGACTATAACAATTATTATAACTAATTGTTGGCTCGCTTGTAGTAACAAAAACTAAAAATTATAATGCACAATAGAACTACAAAATCATACAATGAAAAATACAAACTGCAACATACCATCTTTAACGGATTCATTTTCACTTTCAGAAAAAACGATACTGCACACAGTAGGTTCAGGTTCAACAATTTCATTTTTCCTATCCTTCGTTCTTTTTATGTCTACTTTAGGCACTTTTGAAACCGCTAACTGCACAATCTTTTGTGCTCTTGTATAATAATTATTATTCATTGTAAATAATCACAAAATATCACCTACAATATCACACAAAACCAAGCACAAACCGTACACAACAGCGACGAAATCACAATGACACTGACGTAAAAGTGAGGTTAGGTTAAACGTCAACTAATATAGTACTTTTTGTCACGCTTTTATTAGACAGCAGCAATTTTGTTATAGTAAAACGTTTTCTGGCAAAAGAGGGCTTCGCACAGTCGGACCCTTTTGCCATAAAACTAATTGACATATAACATGATTACTGTGCAAGTTGTGGCAAAAAGGGATATGTGGCTTCATAGAACCTTTTGCCATGATAGGTCCATTCTCTTTTATTTCACTGAGATTTTTATGACAGAAGGAGGTATGGCTATTAAGAACCTATTGCCATAAACCTATGAGAAAGACAAAATTGTCGTACCATGTTAAAGCCAAAGGAGGTATCTAACTGTATAGAACCTTTTGTCATGATCAGCAAAATCGTTGTAGCTTTTGATAACATTTTATGACAAAAGAAGTTTTTGCAAGTAAGAACCTTTTGCCACAAAACAAATCTACAAAATTAATACATAGGTCGCCAAGTCAAAGTTAAATTATATTTAAGCAATGACAACTAGAGCTATCAAACTTTGCTATAACATAGAACCATTTGCCATGTCAAAATTGGCCAAAAATCAAAATTTTAACAAAATGTTCAGATAGCACCTTCTGCCATGAAACCACCGATATGTACACCGTATTTGTTTGGTTTACCCCCCTGATATCAAATGTGCGCTGTACAAAAGATCGCCCTTCTATATTCAACTGAAAAAAGGATGGCGAACTTTTGCCCAGTCACGAACAAAAATTAAATTAATTACCTATTGCTTTAATAACTTAATTTTTTGATGATGAGTAACCATACCTGATACAACAAAATTTCCTAAAATCATCTTGTACAAAATATCGCCGTTCTTTATGCAATTGAAAAAGATGGTGAACTTTTCTTCAGTCACAAACAAAAATTAAGTTAACTACTATTGCTTAAATAATTTAATTTTTTGATGATGGGTAACCATACCTGATACGACAAAAGTCTCTAAAATCGACTTCTATACTCAATTTTTCTTCCCATCGTATCACAAAAATTATTATATTCCTAGGTGTTACGTTTTTAAGATCTACGGTTATTTATTCTCAAGTATAATAATAGAAGTAGAATGTAATGTATTATTTTATCATCGAGTTTTAATTAACAAAAGCAGTACGCTCGAGATACATACCAATAAAATAGCTGATTTTCACTTCATAATAATATTTCTGACAGCTGGTATCAACACTGTACGCGGCCATATTGCATATATGAAAAATACGCGTCTTGTTTCGTTTCGCTATCTCTGTGCATATCAAAGAATAAAACAATAACAGACGCGGACGCTTTTAGAAATTACTATTGGATTAGTAAGATCGTGTGTTTTTTTTTTTTATTTTTCTTCACCCACCAGTGCGTAATCAATCATTTTACTACCTCTGTACAGGCACGAAAAGCAGCTATTTTGAAGGGATGGTGTTCAAACCAATTATTATCATCTTTTGTTATAACATTAGTATTCGCACTCAATTCATCAAAATGTAGTATTTTGTCAGTTTTAAAATTAGTACTCATAACGAGACGTTACCGTTTCGAAAATAAGTATCATCATCGATACGCAACATGTTCCGTATCTTGTGAATCAGCCTTTACAAGTTCACTTAGGAAAAATACAATATAATTCTAACTCATCCCTAGTTGAAGAAAATACTTGTTTGTAAACAAGCATAACAATATTCTCCCTCAATAATTGTGTCAGGGAATATTTTTAGCTCATAGAAAAAATGATCAAAAGCGATACCTCCGTGATATTTGCATTTCCACACATGCAGTTTCTATTTATATAACCATTATATTTATTTTTAGAGACAATTTAAATTTCAAGAAGAAGTAGGAGAATTGAAACAAAAACTTTAAAGAAGACATCGTAAAGCTGTATATTTTATTTCTCTTCTGATAAAAATAATTTGTTTTTTTCCCACAGTAGTTGATGCACACATTTTAATTTTTATTTCAACCTTAATTATGTATATTTATTTGTTTATTTTTTCTTATATTATTTTCTAAATAAAAAAAAATATATATTTTTTTTAATATACCACGTTTTTAAAACGAATTAATAAGTATATTATGAGTAGGATTTGAAACGAAAAACGTGGGGCGCGTGCAACAGTGTCGACAGTAGCTATCAATGAATGAGATAAAACGAATACGCCCCACGTTTTTCGTTTCAAATCCTACTCATAAGGCTTAACGAAATTATTTTATATTTTTTAGTTCGTTTTAAAAAAGTAGTATATAATTTTCTTTTATTATTTCCACATTTTCTTGTATTGTCATCTAATTCTGAGTTAAGTTAAAAATGTCAAGTCATTATCTCATCAGGAAGTTAGTTTAAAATCAATTACAAAATTCCACCCGGACAGACATACAAGAAAGCGAGTTAATAAAAACGTGGAAAAAAGAACTTAAATTGTAAACGCGAAAATGTGTTAATTCGAATATTTATTACAAGTTTTGAGAACGCGTGAACAGCCAGTTTTGCAAAAGTTTACACAGTTTTAGTAAAACTGGTTATTTTTGCAATGTTGCATAATATTTCAGTGGACCATATGTTACATCCTAAATATGTACGCGAAGCGTGATTTAAAATTTGAAAAGCGTGGCGAATGTTGAAGAATAGCGCTAAATTGGTACAATTATTACGCTATTGTTAGAAGTTGATGCATTGCGCAAATCTGTCGACAGGTTTATTATCTTTTATTATCTTAACATACGGGTGTTCAAACTAAAATGTAATCGTTATTGGTATACTTAATAAAAACCAGTCGTATAATACGTGTGCAAACAATTCAAGAATTGCAAGGCGCAAAAGTGTTTAAAAAAATTGGTTCACATATCAAGATCAAATCCAAAAAACCGGACTTTTAATTTTTAAGCTCATTGGTGAGTTCATTCTTTGAGAAATTCTCAAACTATTCATCATTACTAAAAGGTTGTTATTCGAATTCCTATATTTAATAATTTGCTATATGAACCATTGTCTATCTACTCAATGTGCGGTGAGCGAAGGCAACAAAGCGTATCGAAAATATATCTGCGTCTCTTTCTTCGATGTAATTCCCTGATTTCTCCGATGATATGATTGGTTGATGTACTTGCATTCAATCTGAATAAATTATCTCTGTTTCAAAAACTTTGTCTTTTTCTATGACGTTAGCATTGGCGTACCCAGCTTTTGGCCCAGTAGGTGGCAAATTAGAAATTTATTAAGCCGGGTCCCCCGTGCTTGTTTTGCCCTCCTGGATACGCCAGTGCTTACGGCGTAAAAAAGACAGAAGTATATGTTTGCACCCTAATAGTTCGATTGCGATTTTATTCCTATGCTCAGTATAGAATTTCTTTTTTTTTTTTACACATAAATGTTACAAAACAAAACAAATTATAAATCTAAAATTACGGAATTTTCCTACCCAACTTGACTTAAGTCAGTGCTAGGGTAGGAGTAAATAAAAGCATAATATGTTAGAATTATATAATTATAAATATTTAACTGAAAAAGTGGTTTCGATAAATAATATGGCGCCTAGGCTATGAACTTTGTGAAAAAATTAAATTAAACAATTTTACTATGGAAATTTGCCATGCTTCCTCCCGCTCTATCAGTGGAACTCCCTTAAAGGCATGTAATAAATTGCAGATCACTGTCAAATGTATTTAAGGTCGGTAGCCTGACTAAAGTTTTCATGTTTAAGTTTAATTGACAATTTAATATAAAAGAAAATAAACAAGTAGTTGAACTGCATTTGAGAAAGCTGTGAAACCGTGCAATTTATTGCCTTGCACAACGCTACACTGTATTTTGCATCACTTTGTCATTTATAAAGTTCATGAATTCAAATATTATGAGGATCGTTTCGTGTTGTTTTGGCAGAGAATAAGACGTCATACAATCTGATCTAATGTGTAGATAGAAACCGTATTCGATTAAAGTTATTATTACTTGACGAAATAAACACGCCATTACATATGTACATGACAAAAGTTTCATTATGTTTGTAAGAAAACTACACGCCATCTGAAACATTTCACTATTGTATGCCGGTGTCTTTTACTTGTCTTAAATGCGGATATTGTACGAACCGATAAAAACGCTCTGACGATCCTGAAGCTCATTCTTTGCTTACTTGAACCGTAGGATGTGCCTTCGAAAAAAACTAATTCTATTAATTATTATAGCATGATTTGGGTAATTATTTGAGGAACGAAAAAAAAATGTCATTTATTTGACTTGGGATTGCGGCTCCCAAACTACCTTAAATTTTGAGTGTCTGCTCTATAATTAACAGAATTGTTTTTTCTAATAAAACACATATTACGTTTTTACCAATTTGACTCTTTATCTAATATTTGACCTTCATTAAATAGAAATTTATGTCCAGTGTCGAAATGATGAGATGGCAACGCGGTCTTATTATCACTTAATAAATTTATGTTTCTACAGTCCATTCTGTGTTGGTAAATTCTATGTTTTAGTAACTGTTTTGTTTGCACCACATAGCACTTACTACATTCACAAGGTATTTTATAAATGATATTAGATTGATGTAAAATAGGTGTTTAATCTTTAAGATTTGTGAATAATCTGTCTAATTAATGTTTATTTTCATAAATATTGTTTTGAAATTTTTTTTATTGTACTTGAAAAGGCTAAATCTATAGACGAAACGTCGTACGTTAATAAGTATAATTTTTTGTCCACAATCCTGCGATTTTTCTTGTTAATTATTATCTCGATGGACACGATATCTAATATATCTTTTTATTTATATTATTGTCAAAAGTACGCAAAAAAGATTTTTTTCTTGAATATCTCGTGGTCTATTGGTTTTGCATTAATTTTAGTTATTATCAAAAATATTACAGAGCTTTTTGACTCATAGTTTGCAGAGGTCCTAAGAAATTTCAGGTATCTATATTTTGCAAAAATAATGAAAAAATGTTTCGAAGGAGAAATTGTTTTTTTCAACTAGGCTAAATACACGTAGCCACAATTTGGACAAAGTGACGACTCAATGGATTTAAGGATTTTGGATCCAAAAGGTTCTCACCTTTCTGCTTATCCGTCTTCTTGTCGCAGTTTTCTAGCTTCTTGACTATAAGTGCTACAATAATGAAATTGAAATACAGTATTTTATTTAAATATCTACCCTATTATACTTCTCTAGTGATAAAATGTCAATTTCGTTTTTCTGACAAAAGTCGCGACATCTAGCGCCATTGACCGACGAACCCACTGTACATATATGCCAGCTTTCGCCGCTAAGCGCGCACGGTCTCCCTTCCGCTGCACACAGCGAATCATATATATTAATACGTTAAGGTATCATTTTACAGATAATTGCTTGCTCTACTGACATCGACAACTAAAAAAGTTATTATTGCTTTTGTTTTTGTAAATTAATTAATTAACAGTAACGCTGAACAACGTCTGCCATCTGACGGCTTTAATTTTGAAACAACGTCAACACTTCGATCTGTCATCTGACCTTCATATTGTAAATACTGCATACTGCCATCTGACGGCTTTAATTTTGAAACAGCGAGCAACGCTGAACAACGTCACAGCAATGCTGCATGATGCCATCTGACGACTTAGCTCAACGCTTTTGCTACTTGCGCTTCTATATGACAATTTTAGTAAAATATTTCTTCGATCTGTCATCTGAGCTTCATATTGTAATACAACAAAAAGAAGAACGTTATAAGCAGTGTGCAAAATTAGAAACGAATTGAATACCTGCAATCATATTTAAAAAATAATTTTGTAAAGTGATAATTATTATACTTATTTAGTGCGAATAATTCGCACAGGTCACTCTAGTATTATATTACGGTACAAAGACTTTTTTCAATACTCGTCAAATAAGAATGAAACTTCGGGACGAATTCGTCCGATCTGTTGATATTTTGTCGTGTATCGAGTAGAAATATATAGAGCTGTAATAGCGACGACAGTGGCGAAGTCCTACTACGTGGTGTACTATTGTGAGAATTGTCGTCAAGTTGTCTAAAAGCACTGGCGGGAGACGTGATACACAACGAACCGTGCAAAGACAAGAATGACATCTCTCACCCTTTTGTTGTCAGCAGATAACGCAAATATAACACAACAAAACAAACATGCCACGCATCGAAAACAAAAAAAAAAAAAACGAAACTTGTTCTCTCGCAAAAAAATTCCTATTTATTATATTTGTGCTTTGTATTCCATTGTATTCCGTAATGAATAAAACTACGGCTTCTATCTATTTTGTAGAAAACACACACCATTAGATATTAAAGGTGTATTAAAATTGGAAGAGACCAATAGACGCGAATGACCTCTGTTATCGAGCGTCTATAATCTTCGCAAAAAAGCAGTAATTAAACGTTTAGACTTCAAACCAAACGTGGAACCTGGGAGCGCTCCGTCTCCGGTTAAAAAATATTTTAAGAATAGATGAGAAAATGAAAAACTTGCAGGGGTTATATAGTCGTTTATGTAGGTAATGTATTGTTTCATGTATAGTACGCGCCACGAATCTAAAAGGCTCGGAAGTTAGATTCGAATGCAGGCTTGCGCTTGTATAGTCTGTTGAAAAACTACAAACTAACATAGCAATAACAACTTGACAATAGCGTACTCGACTGTACTTTAAAGCAGGAAAGCGACAAGTGACAAAGGCAACGAGCAATCACCGACGAGCGCACGTTCCGTGCAGGTAGCTGGGAGGTGGTGGGAGTATCAACGGCTATAAAATGTGCCTTTGCGACGCTGTTTGTGACTAACTTCCGAACCTTTTAGATCCGTGGCGCGTACTATACGTTGTAACATATTAAAACAAACGATAAGCGAGTTTTAACAGTCACACGAGTCATAAAAGCATTACAATCGAGACACAAACTACATTTTTTGCACGAACCTTCTATATAAAATAGCTGATTTTTACATCGTAATTAGTATATTTATAATATTTTTTATATTTATTACTACACCGACGATGGCTGATTATGCAAACAAAGGCCAAAAAATTAAAAAAAAAATATTTTTGAATTAATATGCTTGTCTCTGTTGCTCAAATGGCAACTGACAGAGACAGAATTATTGAACAATTGAAAATCGCATTAGGTACTTTTATTTTATGCACTTGTGCAAAAAAAGCGTAATTTTCCTATCACTATACAGACATGAAAATCGCCTATTTTATACAGGGCTGTGCAAAAACGATGTTATGAGGGTTTGCAAGGGCAGGAATATATGTTTTGGACGCGTGAATGAAGGTAGATTGGGAAGGTGTTAGGTGACTGTAAAAATAGAGAAAAATTATTTCATAGTGAAGTCAATAAAATTTCCTAAAAAGTTATTTTTATTAGGTACAGCAACTTTTCTTTCGGGTGCAAAGATCGTTTTGTTAAGGTTAATAGGTCAAATACGCGCTTAGTATAAACTGCTGGCATTATTATAATATGGCAGTGTATTATAAAATACGTGTGAATGCAATCCTTTAGGTGAATAACTTTGGTCGATTTAGGTAAATGCATGATGCAGCGGTTGCAAGGAACGTCATTGTTGCATATCCGATGATTAATTATCTATCTGAATATATCCATCTCTGTTATACCGACATGCATTTTGGAGATGGATCGATTATAAATGAGAGGCATGCGATGTCATGTCATTTGTCCAAGCCATACCGTATAATAGAACACGTTGAGAGAGAATGGAGGTTAGAGCTCACCAACACCATCATCGGGCGGCCGCCATTCATTGACGCGACATGTTTCCATACTCGACAAGCTCATATCAATTTATCATAAAATTGTTCGCTGTAACCTACTGATATGTTGGTGTTATGAAGGGTCCGAACTAAAGCTGCATTGTCATTGATACACTTCGTGCACTGTTAGTACGAATTTATTCTGACTACATTCGATTCGTATTTCTACCGATCCAACGTCGGCCAACATCGAAAGAATAT
This sequence comes from Xanthostigma xanthostigma, assembly GCA_963575645.1. NCBI lineage: Eukaryota > Metazoa > Arthropoda > Insecta > Raphidioptera > Raphidiidae > Xanthostigma > Xanthostigma xanthostigma. Next base: position 1,394,217 of record OY754470.1, on the reverse strand, counting down.
CAAACACCAAGATTTAAATCTAGATACCTGCATTGAAAAGGGAAGAAACAATGACGACCGTTAATGGATGGACGCGATGGGTTGATCCATCAAATGTGATTATTTCCATTACGATTTCTTATTTCGACGGCACATAATGACGGGGAAATTGACAGAGACCAGAGTTGTTGAATATAGTTAAACTTTTCAATAGTTTTTGAATTTATTCGGGCAATTTCGTATAGGTGGGTGAGTTTATTACATTTCCAATATTCTTATCAATATTTCAGTTTAAAAATTTAATGTTATTTCACTTCTGTCAGCAGTCCTCTACGACTGCCCATGTTTTTTACTATAATAGAAAAAAAAATAGAACCTTAGATGGTCAAAAAATTAAAAAGGCTACAATAGCAGTTGGTGATTTTTGTCCTTTGATTATTTTTTGTGAATGAGCTGTAGCTGTAAAAACTTTACAATGATCAGATAAAATTTAGATAATTAAGTGGATGAAATACCTTTTTATCAGCAAATAGTCGCAAAGATTAATGATGATGCGTTAGCATAGTTAATTGTACTGTCTGTCAGTCACAAATTTGAATACGTAAATTAAAGCTTTTTAGCAAATAAAACGAGTTTATTTAGCATGCATGTAACCTGTCTCTTTTTTATGAATTATACATTGATATTTTAATTGATTGTTAATTAATTACCCCAGAATTGATTAATTTAAAGATAACACAATAATAAACAGAGCAAATAGTATTAGTATTCCTATTGTATGCAATGGAAGTCACGGCCCTTACAATCTGTAGCGGGCCCCTTTCTCTACTGCTTCGATTTTTGTTTTCAATTCTTCTCTTAGCTAAGACCCTACCAGAAAAATTTCTCTACATTATTGAAACCCGAAAGTGACTTTGTTCGAATAATATTTTTTTCTAATATTGCATTGTTACGTCAACAATGAATGTTAGATAATATAATAGCGAACTACCTATAGGCTATGTGCACGAAGCCTACTAGCGCCGCTAGTGGGTAATAGAGAATTAATAATAATAATATAATTATTATTATAATATAATAGAGAATTATTTAACTCACTTTTTATGGAAATCGCGACATTATGGTGATAAGTCAAAAACTTTAGTTGGTAAAAAAAAGGAAATAAGGAAAACTGCTGTTAATTTTATATCTATAGGTATATATAAAATTCCCGTGTCACAATTTTGGTCGCCTTAATCTCCGAAACCATTGAACCGATTTTACAAACAGAAGTCTTGTATTTAAAAAAAAATAATAACAAAGATTTAGCATAAAATTTAACCTCTATACTGTAATAAATGGTATGTATTAACAAACCTTAATGTCCCCGCCTATTTGTGTATAAATAAAAAAATTAAATCGTATTTAAAAACGTGTCTTTAAGAAACCGGTCAGATAACTTAAATAATAATAATTGCAAACAAAGCCTACTGGATCTCGCGTTTATTTTATCCACTCATCGTTCCGCTGTCGCCTGAATTGTTCCTGTCACTATAATCAGGGCGGTTCAATATCATTTTTTTTCATTCTTCCATTTTATTTCACTCATCATGCGCAACTAATCTCACGCAATAAAACAACAAACAAACGGCATATCTTTTAACTGTCTTTTGTGTTGTTTTTATGTTATATCTTGTACTATTCAAAAAAAAAAAACGTTTTCCTTTCGTCAGCCGACATATTTTACGACAATCTTTTGTCACATTGCTCTGATGTTTTAGTAGCACCCTCTGTTTATATTTTATAGGTTATAAAAATATTCCCTATTCAAAATCATTCGTAATATATTTTGTGATGGTAAAACACATAAAATCTTCATTGAATGTGTGAGTCGTTAGCTGGGGTGCTCTTTATTATGATATTTGTGTATCTGCGGTTTTGAGCCGAACTAGATTATGTTAATTTTTTGATAATTTGAACCGGTGTCGATGGTATCACACGTTTAGGGGATCAGGATCGCGGAGACTAAAAAAGTCTAAATAAACCTATAGATGTATTATTATATTTAACGTTTTGTTAATTGATAGAACATATTTTTTTAGAGGAAGATGCTCAATATTAGGTTTCCTTCGGTGGCTTCCAGGCAGTGGCATAACTATACCACCTAAGACCCGTGGCAAATTCATCGAATAAGGCCTTCCCTTAATATTATAAAAAAAGCTTCAGGTTGTAGTTTCATCTTTATAAATCACGAAGAAAAGTAGATATTTGTATATAATTCGTGTATGTTCTTGAGTTAATACCTTACTTAAATTAATTAAATACAAAATTAATATTTCTTAACAAATGTAATAAATGTTAGGTTCGTCTTGTCAGGGGCCCTAGGCATTTTACCCGTTCTGCCACTCTATTGTTACGCCACTGCTTCCAGGTAACAATAATATGGAAGAACCAGCAATTTTATTTTATCGAAAATTTGACATAGCCCTGCTTTCCTTGTGACTTTACACTAGTGTAGTGTTATCAAAATATATGCATAAAAAATCGACATAAAATACATCTAAAAAACAATGTCTAAGTATATGTAGATGGATGATTCACAAAGATTTTTTGTATGAACGACAATTTTGAATTTTTGAAACGCATCTGCACTTAACAAACAGCGATCCATTTAATATTACAAATAAATAAAAAAGTATCGTAGTTTTCACTTGTGTGTTTCGAATGAAATGCGGTTTAAGTATTACCTAGACAGAATTTCAAAATTTTTGTCTGGCTGTCTATTTTTTAGTTTGCTCAACAAACTATTTTTCAGATCGGCATTTCACTACTGTGTTAGTTATATATCAGGAAACCTGAAACTTTATTTTTTTTGCGTCGTAAAAACTTTGAAGATTTTTTTACAACATATTGTTATTTTATAGCAGTTATTTAGAATTTTTAAGAACAAGAACTGTTTGCCTACCCCTAGAAAATAATCCTGTGCATCGTTTACTTTCAGAATTTACTAATTCGTACATCCTTCATAAAAACCAATATCTTAAAAAGCATAATCAAAGTCAACGTGTATTATTACCTCGGCATTTCTGTAAAATTGACATATCTATTACCTAATATAAAAAAGGTAATAATAATCGCAGTAGGACGCAAGGAAGATGGCGTATAGTTCACGCACGACTTGCAGCGTAATAATTAATTCCCCGTGAGTGAGCCTATGAGGTGATCTTTACAATTGGCAGCCTATACAATGAAGTCAGACACAATACCCTTGCACTAATTTAACATGAATGAAGTTGTATGCAACGACATTCCACCCAACAGTCAACTTCAGTCAGTTTAGGAAACGTGGGCGTACGATTAAAGCCTGATTCACGCTGTACTCATTTTGGAGTCCTCATCGCTGCTGTTTGATATTATTCTAATCTTCAAGCCTATCTTCGTCAGAAACAACGCTGCTCGTTTTCTATACAAATAAATAAAATTGACGTGTCTTTTTGTAATATAGCTAAAACCCAAGCCTAAGCTACTTCTTATAACATTAGCTATCTGCCAGGGAAAGTCCCGTCAAAATCGGTCCAGTCGGTTCGGAGATTAGCCGGAACAAACAGACAGACATTTTATTTGTATGTATAGTTGGATAGGTACAAAAACATTAACGGAAAAAAGTGATGAAATCTTTAAAACTTCAATTACGGACTTAGTTATGATTTAATTTATTTGTATTAATTGAGCTAACGTCTGTATAATTCATTAAGAAAACAACTTTAGCAGTGTGTGGATTTTGTAATTCGTTACTATATATACAGACACTTCAATTTTATTTATTTGTATATGTCGGCGGGATATTGTCAAATCCGTGATATTGTAATTTCACTAGTGAAATTACAATATCACGATTGAAAAAGAGTCGTGATATTGTAATTTCACTAAGTGAAATTATAATATCACGGGTTTGACAATATCCCGGTGACATATAGATAATTGTGAATCATACTCGATAGGGAAGCATGAGAAGAATGTCTGCAAACGAGAGAAACCTTATTGTACCTACTCGATTATGTCAGGAATCCACCAATCGCAGAATACTTCGAAATACTTCAGATAAAGAGTCACAGTCTCTTTAAAATACTGAACGTAAATTTAGTATCCATCGATACGGACAATAAAACTTTTTATTATTATTTAACATACCTGAATTGTTTTCTATATAATTTTTTCTCAACACTTTATATAAAATCGTAATTTTCACGTGAATTTCTCCGGTTTTTCGGCTAGTTCGTGTAATATATACTGTTCAATTCGAAAATTGTAGGCAGTGACTAATAATTAGTTACAAACTAGATTAATGAAGCTATTATCTATACTAATATATATAAAGCTGAAGAGTTTATTTGTTTGTTTGGTTGAACGCGTTAATCTCAGGAACTACTAGTTCGAATTGAAAAAATGTTTTTTTTGGTTGGATAGCCCATTTATCGAGGAAGGCTATAGGCTATATAATATCACGCTACGACCAATAGGAGCGGAGCATCAATGAAGAATGTTGCAAAATGTAACTCAAAATTTGTCCGTCCGACAAAAACTTTTGAACGGTAACTCCGATCATCATGAAATTTGGACACAACATTCATCTCGGTAAACTACGATAAATGTACGTACTCATGTCCCTCTCCCTCCATTCGTTCTCTTGCACCCGGGTGAAACCGGGCGGGACCGCTAGTAGAATATAATGTTAAAATTAAAATTAATTTCGCAACTAGAGCACGGATCATTTCTAATTTACCTGCAAAATCTAATCAATATAACAGTTCGTACTAAAAGCATTTCATTGCGTAAGCCGCTTAACATAAAAAAGAGAATTATAAAGACTTCACTATCCGGTCTCTATTCGTCAGTAGTGTAAATGGCCTGCTTTATGAGGCCATTGTTCGGACTGTAGATTTAGAGAGAAGTTTTTATGTTAACTGCCTTGACAACACGGTGACAACTTTTATCCCGGTCAGTTTTCATTCCCGACAACTTCAACAACGTATCCACGAAGAGTGTTTAGTGTTGTCAAGGAGTACTTTATCATTTACGTGGCTGTGACATTCTCGTTGTGAAACATATTAAAATCTAAAAATAGGAGTGAGAGAATATTTAAAATTCGACTGACTATAGTGACTTCCCATATATTGAACAAATTTCTCGTCAGTGAAAATTTTCACAAGAAAACATTTCTCTTTTCATATTCTTATTAGCTTCGTTCGTACGACGATCAGAAACCGTCAACAAACTGACGACGCATGCGCGTTTGTTTAAAAACGTTCACTGCACAGGACACATCGCAAACCCTTAATAGAAAATCCGGCGTTCGCAGAGGCCAAACTGTTGGTTGTCGATTGGTTTCTAACCGTCAGAATAATCCGCTGAATACGAAACAATTTTTAGTTGGGAACTTGTGATAGATAAAAAAATATTTGGCTCAAAATCTAATCATATCTAAGTTAAATGCTCACAAATACAACAAAATTAATCGTATAAGTATATAATTATTATGTCATTCCGTTTTTGAGATATCAAAGAAGAAAAAAGTTCAGCAATCGAAAAATGGCCTTAAATGATTCTTAGGGTGTCAAAACGTGAAGGTCTATTAATATTTCGAACTACATTCAATACTTCTCTGCCATAGTATACGGCAAAAATAGGCAAAATAGACAATATTCAACTTAATAAATCTCTACAAACTGAAAATTTGGGAAAAATGTGACGCGAACATATTAATATTATATTAATATTTCCAGTTTCCTTTTTGTAAGTGAATTGTGAATACTCTCTATCTCACTCGTTCATCGCGTTTCTAAGCAACGTTTAAATCAGTCTCCTGTAAGTAAAGTCCAACTCGAATATCATGACGATAACGTAACCTCCCAATTTAAGAGATATATTAAAAGTTGTTAGAAAAGTTTTTAATTTAAATAAATAATTTCAAATAACATTTCCTAGGAATTGAATTCATCTTATTGACTGAAACGTTTGCATGCAACCGATGGTACGTTCAAATAAGTATTTTTTTCATCTCTTTTTTTCACGTTCGATTTATTTTAAGCAATAAATAAATAAGACCACCTTAGTAGTTTAGTTTTTTATTAATAAACTAGCGGTCCCGCCCGGATTCACCCGGGTGCAAAAAAAGAATGGGGAGTAGGGATGAGTACGCATGTTCATCTTCGTTTACCGAGATAAATGTTGTGTCCAAATTTCATGATGATCGGAATTACCGTTCAAAAGTTTTTGTTATACGGACAAATTTTGAGTTATATTTTGCAACATTTTTCATTGATGCTCCGCTCCTATTGGTCGTAGCGTGATATTATTTATATAGCGTATAGCCTTCCTCGATAAATGGGCTATCCAACAAAACAATTTTTTTTCAATTCAAACCAGTAGCTCCTGAGATTAGCGCGTTCAATCAAACAAACTCTTCAGCTTTATATATTAGTATAAAATATAGATAGATAGATAATTACCTGCCCATGGAAGTAAACATGGAAGTAAAGTTAACATTTTTGACAAAAAATCGAATATCTGAATACTGCATTGTCGTCATATTTAGTGTATATATATTATATATTTTATATATATACCTATATGACGGGTGTCGTAAAAGCATTGAACGCAGCTGAGGGTAATAGGGCTTTAGTATTTCCGCTCATATTCACATTATGAGTGCTGCGATATGACAATAATAATTGTGGTGCCTGTGCAGAACCCGTATAGCATCGGCTTCCAAAAACATTTTTTGATGGTTTATTTGGAAAACTTCCGAATGACGCTTCCAGACAAAAGCAGACTTTTTAAAGGTAATATAAATCTATATAGAGCAAGTATTTCCGTTATTTATAAAATCGTTAATTTAACGAAGACATGCTAATGCTTAGGTATAACCTTAGACTTTAGAGTAATATAAAAAATCGAAGTAGTATTGTGTGTATACTACTTCGATTTTTTATATTACTCTAAAGTCTAAGGTTATATTTCTCTATAAAATTGCTAATTTTCACGCTTATATAGCGGTCGTCAAAAAATAACACATTTAACACTTGTGGTGTAAAGTAAAATAGACTTAGTCGTATAATACCATTTCCATAGTAACTCGATGCATGAGCATACAACGCAGTCTACAAGTAGAAGTGAACTTGCTCGAAATTGAACAGTGGAAAATTTTGAAAATCAAGTGAAAATCAGCTACTTTTTAGGAGGTATGTGCAAAAAATAATATGTATAATATATATCTCGTATGTGATGACATTAGGACTCATGTGACTGTTGAAATTTTGTTTTCAAGTCGAAAGTCCATTAAAAACTTTAAATTACAGAGGAAGTAATGATTTTTTTTAAATTTAGATAATTTCAATACGTCACGCGTCAGTTAAATTTTTGAAATAAAAATTTCAGCAAAATATCGACATTGAATTTTGTGGCCATAACGTGTGCACTGCACTGTTTTATGACGTCATAGGACATAGTCGCTAGCCGGAGAATAGTTACTCACTCTTGATTTTAACGACCGCCCTCGTTATATTCCGTTAATGAAACGAGCTTTCGCATTCTCCGAATATCATATTCGTTGTCTGGTCGAGTATTATAATGAAAATTGTAATATTGCAAACCGGCTCTTGTTAACTGCATCAGAAGAGAACAACGTCGCTCTCAAGTTTAATCCTCTCGTGGACGCATGGGTCACAACTCACAATAATTATTGTCTAGTCCAGTGATGGCGAACCTTTTTGAGAAGTCGATCAAATTTTGCTAATTCTTTTTTTAGTACTAGCTCGTGGGACACTAAGTCAGTGGCGTTACTTGGAAAAGGAGAGGGGGATGGTTAAATACTATTTTTTTTTTTGTTCGAAACTTTTTTGAACGACACACGACGTTTAACGACCATGCTGGATTCAGCGTGTTTTTTTCTATAAGCATGATGATTTTACAAAAGTTCCGAACAATTTCAGTTTTTAAAGGGGTAGGTACCTATGCCTTGAAAAAATTGCAAAAATCGAATTCTTTAATATACTTTTGAAATTGAGAATGCTTACAGAAAAAAATACGCGGAATTCAATTAGCGTACGCAAACGTGTGTATCTCTTTTAGTTTGGAAGCTACGGCCATTTTTATATGATTTTATGAAAACTATAAACGCAAATAACTTCTAAACCAAAAGACATACAGACGTTTGTTTGTGCTCATTTGATTCAGCGTGTTTTTTTCTACAAGCATGATTATTTTGAAAGATTTCGGTTTTCGTAAATAATGAGTTTATAGAAATAAACACGTGTGTCATTTAAAAAGCCTGCGTTTTCAGTGTCTGGCCCGCGGGTGATAGGTTCGCCATCACTGATCTAGTCATTTTTTTCGCAACAGTGCTGATCACATTCCTTTGAGTGAAGTAACTTCTCGCTCTATGAACGATAAATGCTTTTTTCTTCGTACCTCGGTCGAAAGTACGCTTACTAATTACATTAATTAATTACATAAAAAATACTGATTCCAAGCAAGCAGCTTTGAGGTTATACGTAAAAACACGAATGACAGCCGTTCGCGACTATTGGCTGGCGGAAGTCTCATGGTCTACATGTAAATTAGTTTTCTTTATAGCTAGTAGGTATCAGTCCGTGTAATCCCACCAATGCATAAATGTTAGACTTCCTGCCTTAAAATTGATGCCAGAAGTACGTAGTTTCGATCGAGGTATGTAAACATCGATGTCCTTTTTTTAGTATAAACAATATACACGAGTACAGTTTATATTTTAATGTAACTGATACATATAAAAACGTATTTACAAAAAATTAAAATTAAATAAATAAGGATAATACAATAAATTAGTACATATTTGATAACATCCAATTAATGTAACTGGAAACTTTGGTATAAACGCCAGGGAATCCATCTTGTCCACAAGGCAATGGACCAAACGAAACCACCCCGATGGAATACCACTTGCCCGTTGATAGATTACGATACATTAAGGGTCCGCCACTATCGCCCCTACACGAGTCTCTTCCGGCTTCACCTCCTGCACAAAATTGACCGGGACCCAACTGAACGCTATACGGTTCCCTCAAATACGTTCTAGCACATCTACTTTGTTCGACGATCGGCAAATTAGCTTTTAATTTCACCGGACTCAAAACACCTGAAAAATATAGCGTACATTGCAGATAGTTTTGCGGGAAAGCACCGGATATAGATATCAAGACAATCAATTAAAAATCACTGTGTCAGGGTCGGTCTGGGGTCTAAAAAGTTACCTGGGAAATTGTCAAACAATTGTTCGACTTAAAATAAATTAACTCAGCACGGCTGTACGTGACCATGTAACTAAGTAGAAAAAGATCCGGACCGACCCACAGAGGACCGGCGGCCCATCGGGAATAGTCCCGGTATTCCCTGAGGCCAGACCGACGCTGGTTTGTGTTGACGGTCGATTTTAAAAGATCAGGTAAAATTTGCACTCACCAGTTTCGGTTCTACCCCATCCAGCAACGTCTGCCGATTTTCCAACGGGCACGCCCATATTTGGCATAGGTAAACAAATAGGGCGTATGAAATCTGAAACCGAAATCAAATAATGCGTAAAGGCGTACTCATAACATAATAATTTGATATCACATTATAGATTTACCCCAAGGTTGAACATAAGTACCTACTACAAACTACAGAATGTAGTACAATGAATACAATATGGATAATAATTGAATGGATCAAATATCAAATTGGCGTACGACAAATCACTGTATAATATTATTGTAAATATTGATTTTATACTACGACCAAACTATATAGTCGTCTGCCCTTAGGGAATTTATTGCTTACGATTTTGACATTATATAAACCTGAAATATAATGCAATCCTATTACGTGTTCTTATTTGTATGTTCATAGATTAATGGCAATTTTCTGTTAACATGGAATACTGCATGTTACATATAAGCGTCCCTGAACCGACTGACCGTCGTATTTCGTAGGCTGAGTGTAATTTGCACGGAAACAATTTCAAAAAACTCAAATTTTCTTACGATTTTTATTTGTTTTTGTCTTATAGCCTAGTCAAGAACTGAGATTATGAGAAAAATAGACCCAAGTCTTCAAAAAATATGAGCAATAGCTTTGATTCGGAAAAATATTCCGAAAAAGACTTTTTTTTTATTTTTCGGTAACAAGAATTGCATTTGTTATTAACAAAAAACGAAAAGACAAAAAAGCCCCCCAGATTTTTGAAAATTACTCAAAAACTATAAGCGATAGCGGAAATTAAAAAAAAAGATTCTTAAAAAGGAGAAAATATCCAATAAAAAGTCCCACTCCCGGAACTCTATCTTTATTATTTATAGTTTTAATTTAACGTTGAAAATAGGGTTCCGTGCGGCCTTTACAGCTCGAGCGCTCCGCCTGTTGTTCTAGTACAACACATAAAATAATTTTTTTATAGTATTAAATAACAATTTAAAAATTTGAAAAAATTAATAACACTTAGTTCCGTTGAAATTTTTTTTAATTTATTTTTAAAGAAGTGAGGCTATTGTAACTAAAAAATGTTTTTTTCGAAAAACCGTCTTCATTGAAAACAACAAAAAGTGTTTAAATAATTGGCCTATAAATTTTTTGCCCTGGAACCCTTTTTGCATATATACAAACAATGCATAAAGAAGTTTATTTTTTGACAAAGCTGCCAAGTTCAAAATAACTATTGATTTTTAGACATATACTTTTTCTGTACGAAATTGAATATAATATTTGTTTATTGTTTTCAGGGCTTCTCTTTTCTTGAGACACACCAGCTGAACCCAACCTGAAATTTTAAGGTTAGTAACACAGTACTATTCTCATGTTTTTTTATTTATTATTTCGTTTCTTTAATCTATAAGCACAGTATTGTATACTAATAACGTTAAGGTACATGTCAACGTGTTTAGGAATTTATATTCACTGACAATTGAAGTCTGAAACCCAACCCTGCTTATTAGCGAGGTAATATTTTTTTTTCATAAATAATGCCTAACTCAACAGTTATTTTCTCTTTCCAAACTTTCAAATAAAATATTATATATCAATTACCCATGTCACATTTATTATTTTACATTTAATTAATTTTATATTTAGTTGTGAAATTTTGTCTTTATCAAGATTTTTTTTAATTGGTAATTAAATATAAGAAAGAAAATACCCGTCATGTCTAATGAAAGAATCACAATCCATCGGGAATTACGAACGTTATAATATCAAAACTAACATTGAGATAAAAATATTAGAAAGTACGATTTGAAGATAAAGACATATTTTTATTTTTCAACAGACAGATGACGGAAAATCTAATAAATAAACCAAATTTAAAACACAATTTTGCATATCGTCTTTCTGTCAATATAACTAATATAACACTATTAAAAAAATTAAGTAGTTTCGTACCTATACTAATATTATAAAGAGAGAGTGTACATTTTCTAAGTTTGTGTGTATATAGGAGGTAATCTCCGAAACTATTTATCCGATTTCAAAAATTCTTTCACCACTATTTAGAACGAACCTTCAGGATTGGCATGGACTATATATTAATTGCGTTAAAATAAAAGCGCTTTTCGTGGAGACCAATTTTGCCACGTGGCAATCTACACTACTTCCATAATGCAAATGCAATATTATTGTTGTCTAGCCCTGAAACTTTCACTAAAACTTAGTTCGTTTGTGGATTAATCTTTGATTAATTATTTTAAGGTACCTTTCGTTTCCGATATAAATAAATTTAAGTTTTAAAATGGGGAAACAACTTCATAATAATTTCATTTTAAAAATCAGTTTAGTTATTCATAAATATTAACAGATTTAAATGAAAGTGCTCTGGTGTAATCTGTACATTTTTCTTAAAAACACGCACTAATAGGCGCCATTGTAGATTGTAGACGCTCGACAACTGAGGCAATTAGCGTCTATGAGCGTCATTGCCAAATATGTTAATCATGAACAAATTAAATTTAGCGTATCAGAAGTCTACCAAACTTGGTTTCATCTAGATCCGAAGGGTATTAGGAACGGCTTTTATTCTTCTGTGAATTTTGTTGCCTTTTTTATCTTTAGTAACCTGAGGTCATTGAAATACAAAGAGATTCAATCATGATAATTATTAACTGGCGCCAGAGAAGATTATTTATAATCGTAAAAACGTGACTTTCCCTTGTTTTTTGTAACTAAGTATGTGTAATATTCTAAAGCTCTCTCTAAATAAAATTACTTTAGAGACTTAAAATCGAGACCATAATCGTTCGCTTTGCAATATTTTATCAAAACTCCAGCAGATACTAATTTTATCAAAAAGTAAATAACAGCAATGTACGTATAACATACCTATACTATAAAAAACGTAGAACATTGAGCTACGGTGGCGGCGAACTAGAGTCCTCGCAACCTAAAGGTCGTAGGTTTGATCCCGGTGCCATTAGTATTTTGTTTTTTAACAATTATACCAGTTTTACTTCTGCAGTATGTAGTGTAATATACAGTGGTTTTTTTTACAAACTAGGGTTGCTTTTAAATGTTTTTGAAATGTTAGCAATGTAATTAAATTTTTGGAATGCAGTATAAATTATATAAAAATAATTAATAATATTGAACTGAAGATTATTATTAGCGATTCAAATCAAATCGTACAATATTATAAATAGAATACACTGATTTTCGCAATCGCTATTTAGTCATTACCTTGTTTTCCACAAATTGAGTAATATTGAATGATTCTTGTTGCACGAAATTGTCATAAAAATGAATGGATTAATTATTTTATACTTGCATACAATAATCATGATGACATCTACCTTATTAAAAGACCACATTAAGAACTTGATATCTGTGTAATTTTAAATTTGTTTATATACAGAATGTCCAAATATAAAACCAAAAACTTTGGGAATCGTTCCTTCGGCCAATAAAAAAAAAAGTTTCTGAGATACAGGGTATTAAAACCAAATTTTCGTGTCTATAAATATTATTGAAGAAGCTCATATTTTACGATATAATGAAAGCAAGAATTTCAACACCCGAGAAGAAAAATTACTTGAATTATCTCCAGTATCTCGGTGTAGTGTTGGAACACACTTTATAATTAGTTTTGCGTTATTAATGCAGTCAATTTCTTAAATGATTAGACAATCAGTATTAGTTCAAGATTGCGTTTTAGAAAAATAATATTACGTAAAGCATATGAAACACGGTTCTTATTGCAAACGGAAATATTAATTAAAGTAAAAAATATATGTCACAAATCACAATTCTACATCAAGTCATGTCCCATTATCAATTATCTAACCCCAGTTTCTAACTCAAAAGGCACAACAATTAAATGCGTTGGAAGTTTTTGGATAAACCCAAAATTCATTAACTATAAGAAAATATATGAAATTAATTTTCAAAGTGAAAGATAGTTTTATCAGTTAAAACCAGGGATGCAAACCTCGAAGGACGTAATTAGCGATGCAATCTGCAATTCGTAGTATTAAAAAATGTCTAATAATAATTAATTGACACCTACTAAATTATTATTTGGTAACCCTTGATGTTATATTCTCGTTCGTGTTTACCTGTGAAAGGTGCTTTCTCTGCCATCCGAATGATTGAGATATCATTGTACTGATTCGCATTCTCCTGGGACCACCCGGGATGCGGTATGGCTTCCTCGACAGCAATTTCTATCGGAGGCTCGTTGCAGTCTACATGGTCCGATGTAGTCACACAATCTACAACACTCGAAGTGTTCCACTCGCCCAGCCGGATTGCACTTCTGCAAAATTACATCTTACAACTTCATCTAGAATCCTATTTTCTACTCAAGGGAATCAATTCCTACTCCCTGCAAGCAATGTCTTTCAGTTCACGGTACCTACAATTATTATTAATGTTGTTTTTGTTGTCAACATAATTTATAAACTAAATATCGCCCTGTTACTAAATTTTGCCATGTTATCTCCTTGTCACCTTTAACAAAAGCATAAACACAGCAAGCGTCACGCGCTGTTATCTAACGAAATACCAGTAAATAAATTTCGTCCTGTTATCTAGATGTCGCCATATCGCTCACAAACGTAACGTCTTCCCATAAAGGTGTCGCGCCAACCAAACGCGTCATTAGATGTTTCACATCAAAAATATGATTTATGGGTTTTATTGCAGCGATATTGGTATCACTGTAGTAAAATATTTTGGAGGAAGAAATTTGAAATATTTAAGTAGTCAAGAAAAAAGTAGATTTGAGTCCTGATTTAGATGATAGAAATAAGTAATTCGTGTTAAAAAATATGGCAAAATAAATATTTGTCTTAGTCTTGTTTTTTGATTACGTCAGCTGTAATCTTGATTGACGAATTTTAATATAAATTAGAGCTAAATTGATATCAAACATAATTGAATACTTTAAATTCAAATACATTGCGTTTCTTGTAAGTAGTACGGTTGACATAACTTTCTAAACGCGCCAAATATGTAATGATGAGGTAATCCTAAAATATCATGTTTTCATTGCAAAATAGAATTAATTAATATATTTTACTATTAAATTATCTAATAACATTTGCTACTCTAACTGATCAAGAAAAAAGGAGATCTTTTCTATAATAGATCAAACGTGTGTCTGTATTTATAAAGTGCCACTCTCTTGATATTTTTCAGACTGTTGCAAAGTTAGATAGGGGGGGGTCATTATTAACGACTTTAGGAGCTTATATCTCGGGAAATATTTACCTAAGAGAAAAAGTCGCTTAAGAATTTTCAATGCAATTATAAAGACCATGCAATTTTCATCCCTATATATGAACAGCTACCCCTTAATTATTTTTTTCATAATTTGATTACACGATTGTATAGCGGTTCACATAATACACTTGCGCGTACAATTTTATCCAAATCGATGGAAAGATGACGGAGTTATTAAGTTGTGACATATCGACAGACAAGCGGACATAACGAAATTATAAGACGTCCGTTTTTTGCCATTTGGCTACGAAGTCCTAATAATACTTTAAAGAACTTACATGCTTCCTAGAAGTTTTTGAATATCTCCGCGCAAGCAGTGAGCTGCCGATAAAACATATTTCGGGCTTATTAAAACTCCTCCGCAACCCACTGACCTTCGACCTCTATTATCGGTATACAATAGCAATACCACCCATGGAAACTCATCAATCCCTGTTTTGTTTCCATTGATTATCCGATCGTCCAAACCATGCTCACCGCACAAAGTCGGAAATAAGTCAGATGCAACATTGCCCGCAGGTTGCGACTTCGTAATGCTCTTCGGACAACAAACTCTTGGTCGCATTAATTCCTCTCCGCATTTCGATTTCTTCAAATAGCTGATATCGTCCTGACTTAAAGGTCTTTTTTTAAGGATTTCAAGGATTGGCGGGCAATCGTCAATCAAAACACACGCGCCCTGTTTAGAAGTCGGTGTCAAACAAGACAGGGATTCGCGTTTCTCTTGTACTATCTTCTCACAACATACTTTGGGAGAACCATCTTCGTAGCCGCACTGTGAGTTGCGTAAAAAATCTTTCGTTTCTTCTGTTAAAGTTTTCTTTCGTAGCAGTTGTAATAAAGATGGACAATTTTGTATCGGAATACATTCGCCTTGCCTATTTGATGGAGTTTGGCAAGCATTTTCTGTGGAAAAAAAACATAAATACTTGTAGTCGTTTAACTTTATGAACAAAAAAAATTCACCCTATAAAATAGTTGCTTTTCATGCGTGTATAGCGCTAATAAAATAATAAATTCAACATTGGTGCTATGAAGTATGAACTAAAACAAATAAATGCTATCTTATACCAGCCCAACATTAATTTTCAAAATCGACCTATCAGTTACTTGTTTACACTATAAGAGGAACAGAGATAGCAAAACAGGCATAATTTTCGCAAACAACCCAAAGAGACTGCAAACACAGATGTCAAAAATATTAAAAGTGTACGTCTGAAAATAAGATATTTTATGGGAATTATTTTTGGGATGCACGAAAGCGTGGTGAAGCTAATCTCCGCAATGGTATTAAAATCACTACATATTATAAAACAGAGCCCCCCGCCGCGTCTGTCTGTCTGAATGCGATAAACTCAAAAACTACCGAACGGATTTTTATACGATTCTCACCAATGAACGGAGTGATCCAAGAATGTGTATAATTTATTAATGTTTTGTGTAAATTGATTGAAATATGACGATGATTGTTGAAGATGTCGGAAAAAATCAAGCCATCTGGGAAGCTTTCATCGAAAACGTTGCCTAATCCCTTTGAGATATAACAAAGCAATGTTTAGTGGAATTGTTCCTCTTATATAGGTCTGCAGAAAAGTCCGCGATGGCATATGTCTATCTTTTAAGGATAGCTTACTATAACCATTTTAATGTTAAGCGCTTTTTGTGGATATCAATTTTGCATGCAACGTAAGTGGCAATCTACAAATTCGTGCAAAGCCGGGCCATAAAAATCAATTTTTTTAAGCATACAATTAATGAACTGTTAAACTTTAGAAGATATTTAAAGAGATGTAATGTTACAATCGTAATGTTATTTTAATGTAAATTGCTAGGTCAACAATGGCACATATTTTTTAAAATGAAAGCTGATTTAACGATTACAATAACATATTCATGTAATGACGTCAATTAAATACTTAACTCTTGTTTAATTAAATTAATATTACCGCAAGTATCGTAGTTACATAAAATTTTCACAAAAAAACAATGTCTTACATTAATAACTTAAAACGGAAATTGTCTTGCGTGAGAAAAAATTATTCTTGCATATATTATATTGCAGAAGACTTATTATAATAATATGTACACATTAAGGTTTTAATTAAATTTGGTCATATTTTAAAACTTCATTTAAAAATACTATCTACAATATTCAAGGACATTAAAATAGATGTCAATGCTACTTCAAACAAAATGTCGAAGCTAGATAAGTAAGTTTCTCAGTAATTATTACAAAATAATGACTGTCTTTTTATATACATGTTCATAGGCCCTGAATATGAAAATAGATTTTTAAAATATTTTTTTTCAGAACAAAAAACCGAGGCATATCCGTTTCCGTTTTGAATTAATTTCTTAAGATATCGAGAATGACAGAAAAAACCGCATTTTAAATTAAAAAATGTCTAAAACCACAAAAAACGATAATTATATTCAATGACGTTAAAATATTATAAATAGATTTACAGTAAATCTATTTTGTAATTAATATCATATTTCACGATATACCTCAGTCGTTTTTATGAAATTTGTAAAAAAGAATTTCCAAGAAAAAATATTTATAGCACATTTTTACGTGATTTCAATTTTTCAAGCGTAAAATTTACGCTTCTATCTACTTACATGAGCACGCGTCAAATTAATTCATCCTTAGATTGTCATTTGCTCTAGAACAGTGATGGCGAACCTATGACCCGCGGGTCAGACACTGACCCACGCAGGCTTTTTAAATGACCCACGTGTTTATTTCTATGAACTCATTTTTGACGAAAACCGAAATATTTCAGAACTTTGGCAAAATATCATGCTTATATAAAAAAAAACGGTCATAAATCGTCTTGTGTCGTTCAAAAAAACTTTCGAACTAAAAAAAAAGAGTATTAAACCATCCCCCCTCACCCTTTCCAAGTAACGCCACTGACTTAGTGGCCCACGAGCTAGTACTAAAAAAAATAATTAACAAAATTGACCCACTTCTCAAAAAAGTTCGCCATTACTGCTCTAGAAGTTGCCTTTATCGAAGCTTTTTAAGCTCACCAGCAACTAAGGTTTATCTGGGTCTAGTACAAAATTATTGGAGGTATAAATGCGAATACAAGTTTTTTTGATAAACAAACTGAACATCCGGGTCAAACGTTTTACAATCAATTAATTGTCTTGAAATAAAAATGCTTTTTTTTAGATTAATTTCAATTTTAACATTGTATGATAACAATCTCAGCTAAAAGATAGAAAAAATGTAGTGCAGGTATAGTATATGCAAGAGTTCCGCGTTTTAACAGCATTCGGATACAAAATATTAAACAAGTAACGTTGTCAACATATAACATTATAAATTATATTACTGAAGACGGCCTTGTAGACCATACAAAAAAAAACAGATCTTGTTTTTCAATGAAAAACATACATAAGAACAAAATAGCTTTTATAAAGATATAATAATAATATATTATTATAAAACTTCATGCCGAATATATATACGAAGTGTCACAAAATTGTCGTTAATTATTTTTATACATTAAACATGGAATGGTCAATGATAAACATGCGCGGAATGTTATACAAAACTAATCAAAATATAAAATAATACAGTGGAGTCGCGTTATTGTGAACGCTCGCAAATATCACAGGTAAGTGTGAGCCCGTTGCCACATCTACCGCAGCTGTAGACGAAACTTCAGGTGGAAATACCAATAGACCACAGCCTACAAGCCCGGCAACCAAGAACCGGTCGCGGAAGCCTACACACTTTGTAAACAATTTGTCACATTATCAAGTCTTGTTCAACTGATTACCTACAATACGGCAAATTTTTCTTTCAAGTTATTATGTACCTAACTTCAAAACTTATCGAAGACACTGTATTTGTGTTTTCAGTGAAAATATCGACGTTTAGTGTTTACACTTTCACAGATTAAGCAAATAAATAAATAATATTCTTATTTGTTGACTGTTGTTGCCTACTTGACATAAAATGCTTGTATATAATAATTACATTCCACATGATGCTCTAAGATATCAGCGGATTCTCTAAAACCAATAATAGTTTCCCGATTGAGATTTGACATTTGACGATATGCTGTTATGTTACACCCTTTCAACTTTTATTTTAAACATTTATATTACTATGGAATATATAATATTAGAACATTTACCTGCATTGACAAATATAACGGCTATCGACAGCAATATCAGCCAGCTCCATAGGGCACACGTTGTCTCGTAATTAATCATTTCTATAATTAATTATTTGACATTGGACAGTTCGTTGCAAATCTATGAAATTAAATTTAAATTAACTTTTCTTTAACACTTCCAGATACTAATGTAGATGTGATCACTAAAATATCTAGTAAAGTCACTAGTTTTTTTTTAAACAGGGTCACAAATTCGCCATTGGTGTTTTACTGCTAATTGATTGATTGACGCTCTCGGATAACTAATAATTAATACAGCCCTGAAATTTTGCCGTCAGAAATAATTTGAATAATAAAATGCACTCTTTAATATGTGATCAAATGAAGTTCTATAATACATATAATAAAGAAATATTTAAATGTTGAACATATATATTGAAAGTTTATAACTTGACATCGTTGGTAAATAAATACTTTCCTATATAGCATTTGACAGTGCGCTTTATCGAAAAAAGCACCCTGTATAATTTTGTCAACTTTCTATTATCAATATTCATTTTGATTATAAAAAGTACAAAAATCATGAAATCATCAAATATGTTGTATTTCTCTGATTCGCAGTCAATTGCTAAACAAATTAAATAGTTGGCAAAACCAAAAGTGCACATCCCGCAAGTTTTCCACTGTATGATAAAAAAATAACAATTAAAAAATATTTTTAATAAATTTAAAAAGATTTAAAAATTTAAAGAAATAAATAATTAAAAATTGAAAAAATATTTTTTTTTAAGTTTGCAAAAATAAAAAAAATTAAGAACTATACCTACATAATATAATATATAATTAATATCAAGTGGAATAAAATAAAACAAAATAAAAAGAAAAAAAAAAGAAAAAAAATAATGATATCGTAAGGAATCGAACCCAGGACCTTGCCCTTGGGGATCCAACGGCATAACCATTAAGCCACGGCTGCCTAATACGTGCAGTGGTGTTATCACGGTATACAAGTGTAGCACTTGTTTTATGGATTACACTATATTTACCCAGCAATTATTATATTGTTTAGCTGTCAAAAATAATAAAAAATAAAACTGTTTATAAAAATTAAACTACTGAACACATTTTAGTGAATTTAAATAGGGTTCTGGTCTGATAGTAAACAAAGTGAATAAAATATAATCCAAGGCAATCCGACCAAAATTGCGATCTGTAGAGTCGTGACGTACGTACGTACATACGTACAGACCAACCGACAACTGCTGTTTGTGATTTTCAATTACAATTTTAATAGTATTTATGAACTCAAATTGATTTAAAAATGGTTCTATTTTATAGATTAGAATCTCCTCTTTTCAAAAAGCTTCAATTTGAATGGATTTCGTGTGAAATTAACTTAGATATAACTTCTTATATGAACGAAAGTCAGCTCTGACGCACAAAGCGATAATAAAGCACATACCGCTAGTTTAGCGGTATGTGCAATAGATATATCTATCGTTAAAAAAATATCCCTTTAGCTATAAGAAATAATTGCTCTAAAAATTATAGGAATTAGATTTTTTTCTAGATCGCGCATTAAAATCTCTAGCAAAAATACACATTTTTCTATCATTTTCAATAAAGTTTTGAATTTATTTATTTCAAAAATTAAAGGTGGTCATATTTTAAAGGTTTTTTTTAATAAAATATATCTTCGTCATATTTTAAAGTTTCAATTTAGAATAAAAGAATTTTTCGTTATATTACTAACTTTATTTAGAATCAAGCATCTTGCACTTTATTAAAAAAGAATCAGTAGAGAAGCAATCACGAAAAACAATTTGTTAGACACAAACGACTGGCAGTATTGACATTATCCAATCTCTTATAATCAAAAACACGTTAATTATAAAACAACATTAGCAAAACTTTAAATTTATTCCGTTTAATTATTCATTTCAGTATCGCGAAACAGATTTATCCCAAATTTAACACAAAACACTCCACTAAAACATGATCATTGAAAATTCAAATGATTCAAATTGATAGCAACTTTCAAAGACTGCAGTTACTGTATTTGACACCTGTAGGTTATAATTTGATTACTACACGCGTAATCACGAGTAACTTAATTTGATATTTGAATTTACCTAGGCAAACAAGTGAGTTGCTCTGTCGTTCGGTCACCGGTGGATATAGCGCCAACCGGACTGCGTTTGTCAGTTTGTGTGTGTGTTTTGTTTAATACATAATGCATATTGTCTGTGGTGGCAAGGCAAAATAGCGGATTCTTCATTTCAAAGACGTTACGTTACGCGAAAGTCAGCGCAAAAAGTTTATTGAAAATATATACAGGACTTTGTTTTAAAAATATTTGTTGAACTTAAAAAAAATTAGCGGACTTTTCCGTAAAACACTAATTTATTATAAGATTCTTATGTTGGATATTGTCAGGAATTTAGAGTTTTATTTATATATGAATAGAACAGGGCTGTACAATTTCAGGAGAAATACATAACCTCAATAACGTTTAAACTTTAAAATTTAATGAATTACGACCACTTGGCGACCACTAATTGTTAACATTAAAATTTAATTTCTTAAAGGACGGTTATGACCTCTTTTGTAGGGCGTCTATATTTTAAGATCTATCTGAATTGCCAAACATGATCACTATTCACAGCAACCGACGCCTAAAACTCTACAAAATAAATATTTTAAGAAAATCAACATGGATCACTTTGCCTTATGGCCACAGATAAACGTTTTCTGTTACAGGTAAACTACACTTTATAATACCTTGATCAGTGAGCGCAACAAACACTGTCTCTACACGCATAGAGAGGAACGTGTATAGTACGTATGTCTTTTGTTGATTTGCTTGACTGATCGCGACACGCGACAGTCTATTCTCTTTTATAATATCTCTAAACGCATCAGTGGCGTAGATGCCGGCTTCTTCAAATCGTCGAATGGGCCCAAATTATCATCTGACACATCCTGTTAATAGTAATGATTTTATAATGTTTTATTTTACTAGCGGTCCAGACGTTGTCCTGTCACAGATCTAGCTAGCAAAATATATTTCTTGAAATAAAATCTTTTATTTATGAATATAAATAAAATGTTGAAATAAAAAATATTGAGAAGTGGTGTGAGGCTCAAAATTTGGGATTATATGTTTTTTTTTTGTGCAAAATACAAAAACAAATTAGTCGAAAAATATAAAAAAAATAATTCTGGATCTCGACAACAGCACCACCTACCGGGTCCAACTATAGCATCCAGATGACGTCGTAGGTACAAAAAAATATCATCAAAATCGGACAAGCCGTTTAGGAGAAGAGTTACAAAAACACGCACACCGAAATTTTATATATAAAGATTCTCAACTAAAACTGACTAGATAGACGAACTGAATCCCGGTCGCTGTTTGCGTGTTTGACAGTACTGCCTCCAAACGAGTACTGTTTTGCAATACTTTTAAAATTTCAATGCAAACATTATTTTATAAATGTTTTTGTATTTAAAATATCCATTCACCAAAGATATTGAGAAGTGACATAATTAACTGCAATAGGATCATTTTTTTCTTCGCTTTTGTTTATTTCTGCTCCTTCACTTTAAAGGTTGAATAATTGCCTACTACCGCGCCTCTGATACACATATAAACGTTGTGTAAATATACGTAAAACCTAAATACATATAGGACACAACAGGTGACATTACACTTGCAGAAAGAAAATTGTGACGCATCACTGACCAGGGTCGAATTTACTACAGGCCCACTAACCATTGAGATGTTACGGCTGCAACTCTAGGGCTCCGCGCTCTGCAGTCTCACAATTACATTTTTTTTTTAATTTAAATCTTACATTTTATTCAATTTAAGAAATTAAGGATAAACGAAGTTATACATATTTGTTGTTAACTACTAACCCGTACCAGTTTTAAAAAATGTGAAAAACATTTTTTTTTGTTTATTAAAAAGATATTTTTAGGGTTCCGTACTTCAAAAGGAAAAAAAATGAACTCTTATAGGATCACTTTGTTGACTGCTGTCTGTCTGTCAAGACTCTTGGGAATCAAACTGCAGACCTATTTTTAGGGACCTCAAAATCATGTCCCTTCACTCTGTTTATACTTATCATAGTTTAATGTTTGCTAAAAACAATATTCAAGAATTTGTTAAAAACAAAGACTACCATAATTATAACACCAGAAACAAAAACAACATTAGTAACCCCACTACACAAACTAGCTGTAAATCAGTCCAACTTCAATTACATATCAATTAAATTATTTAATCTTCTTCCCGAATCATACAAAAATCTGCCCACCAAGAAATTTAAAACCTCCATTAAAAATCTACTCACTGCAAATTGTCTTTACAGTATTGATGAATTCACAAGTGTAAAATTTCTGTAATACTTTTAACTAAGTATGTCTGTAATACTTTTAACTATGTACCTATTTGACGCTATTGTTTTCCGTTGGAATCGTAAATAAAGAAATTTATTATATTATTATTAATATTATTATTATAGGGTAGTTCCCGTTGACCCGACCATTTTTTTTAGTGTCTGTCCCATTAGTAAACCAAACTTCCGAAAACACGCTATTCTGTAGGTATCTAAAAAATCCATAAGGAAACGATAATTCATAGGTCCCGTTGCAATTTTCTAAGTCCAACCCTGGAAATATATATAAATGACGTCCATGACAGCGCATCCCAGGAACTTACACGCCTTTTTTTTATTTCACAATACGTCACAAAAAATTACAAAATTTACAATAAAATCAAGCCCACGCAGCGCATAACAATGCATAGCCGTTTAAGAATTCTGATTTTTTTTTATTAATTTCCTTGATATTTAATAATATTTTGCAAGCAGAGTTCATTATTTGTTGGTGAATAATTACAACATGTTATATTCTAACATAATATTCGAGAGTTTCTGAAATCGCATTTTGAGTCCGGCGCACAGTTTTTTCCGCCCTCTACAAAGTGAGTTTTTGTCGCCCCCTATTATTTATCGAAAATATTTTAATTTTGGTGCCGAATGCATCCTTTTTATAATCTTCTTGTAATCTTTTCCAGTTTCTATATATGCCTTATTTTGTTCAAAATTTTAGATCGAATATTTTCAGAGATAAAGAAGATACCTCAACAACCAAAAAAGTATGTCTTTCCCCTCCGTGTCTCCGAAAGTTTACGGCTGATAAAGATCACAGAAAGACTATAGCAAACACGCATTCCACGCCAAAACTCATCAAAAAAAATTATAATTTTTTTCGATGAATTTTGACATCGAGCAGTTTTTTTGTAATCTTTACCAGCTTATTTATATGCATGTAATTTTTCAGAATTTTTAACGTACTAGTTTCGGAAATAAAGAGGTTAATTAATGGGCGAAGAACAAAAATTTGGCGCCCTGTCCACAGTGAGTTGCGTCAACCCTGCGTCGTTCGTCACGAATTAAGTCACGCATACTTACTGATACAACCAACTGTGCAATAGAGCATTTTTAAAAATGGCACGAACAAAATTAGTTAATCACTTCACGAATTTTCTCTAATTTACTGCAAAAAATTGCCGTAAAAATAAAAAAATAAATTAAATATGGAATGCGCTTTTAATTTTAAATTCCAAAATTTTAATTCTAAAATTGGATCTATTGAGTAATTGCGTTAGTCATAAAAGATAAAAATCGTTTATAAAATTGTTATTAAAATATGTATTTGCAAATACTTATCAATGGATGTTTGCTCAATTCCATTCATAAATACGTCATTACATTTCCTGGCATGTGTTTCCAAATAAAGAATTAAATTGTTATTTCATCAGTAATAGGCGTTTTTGTTTACATTGGATACTGTATATAGATGACAACAGTGAAATGTCACCAAACATTTTTTTTTTAATCCAACTTCTTATCCGGATTTGGGCCGGTAGCGACGTAAACGTGCGAGCACCGAACAACAAATCATAATATTTTAATCTGTCAGTGTTATTTATAACTTTCAGATGTAGATTTTGCGCAAACAAGTTTCACTTCTGTAGCGTGTAGTGTAAACAACACATATCACTACGTCTCAGACGGTTTTGCTCACTTACAAACCGTTGCAAATCGGAAAAAAATAAGTAACGAAAAATATTTTTCTAAACAACATAATAAAATTATTTTTCAATTTCGTGGAGTTCAGCGTATAAGCTTACAGAAATTATTCGGGCGTTTTCGTATGCAGTCGGTTCATATTCAACGAACTTAAGTCAAGTCGTGTAGTTAGTAAAAACATCTGGTTGCTGGTTTGATGAATCCTTTAGAAAAAGGATTGAATGTCATCTCGATCATCATTAATTATCTGGAATTATTAAGGTAAAAAATATTGTCTAAGACGCAAGTAATTCAAGAATTACAAGGCGCGAAATTTTACAAAATATACCCCGGCGTTATGTTTGAAAATTGTTGTATATTTTTAACGACACTTTGAGCTTAATAATATAATTTAATTAACTTAATCTAAGAAAAAAATAACAGTTGAAAATAATGAAACACAGAAAGGAAA
Organism: Xanthostigma xanthostigma; assembly: GCA_963575645.1. NCBI lineage: Eukaryota > Metazoa > Arthropoda > Insecta > Raphidioptera > Raphidiidae > Xanthostigma > Xanthostigma xanthostigma. The sequence goes on along the minus strand of OY754470.1, from coordinate 1,368,793 downwards.
AAACCATTTTAATAATTTATTAATAATTTAGGTTCATAAATATAAACTCTATGATCGTTTATTAGTCACAACCAACTTTTTTATAATTATTACCCTAAATTATTTAAATAATTATATTTCCTTTTTAGTACATTTTAATAAAAACTTTCTTTTTATTAGTAGGGGAGAATGTGGAGAAATGGGACAATTTTTAATTTTTTATTGTTATTTTTATTTGCATGCTAATAACTCAAATCTATTTTAGCTGATAACGAAATATAACTATTCTGCATGAGTTATCTGTAATCATACTAAATAATTACGTAAAATGGAAAGATATTTTAGTTAAAAAAAATGGTTGTCTCATGTCTGTAAAGTCGGTTTACGGACGATAGTTTTACGTGAACGTATTCCGTAATACATAACCTAAATTTATATAATAATTAATTATAATAATTCGAATCTATGATATTGCATCTTTTGCTTCAAATTTAGGTTAATTTTATTTATTAAAATTACTCACCACCTATAATATAATTGTTTTTTTAACTTTCTTTCTTTCGTATTTATTTTAAGTCTCAAAGATTAACTGTCATAATATTTTGAAAACAATTGTTTCATTGTTTATATAAAATTCCAAAACCTACTTACAATATTTAAGTATTTTCATACAATAAAAAATAGAGAATAGTTACTTCTTACCACAACAAGTTTATTAGTGGATGTACATTTCGAGAGCTATGCTCTCATCTTCAGCAATACACTAAACTAAGTTCATAAACAAAAATCTTTACATTATATAGCAATTACAGGTATAAATTAAAATAATGATACAGGTGAGAGCATAGCTCTCGAAATGTACATCCACTAATAAACTTGTTGTGGTAAGAAGTAACTATTCTCTATTTTTTATTAGATTCAACCACAGTGCTCCTAATATTTTTGTTATTTTCATACGTCAAAAAATTGATTTTTATAATGATAAAATTTGTATTAAAACGATTTTTTCGAGAGATGAGACCTAGCTAAAACGTTTTTTTGCCCCCCATAATCCCTTTTCAGTAAATTTCATCCAAATCGTTAGGGCCGTTTTCGAGAAAAGCATGCACAGGGTCAGGCGGAACGTTAGGAACGTTAGTAACGTTACACTTTTTCGTGCATGCAGCCGGTGTTTTATCAATTTATAAGATTGGTGATTCATCAATTTATAAGACGTTATCACGTCAAAAAAAACAAGTGTGCTTACGTCCCGTTCCTCCTGTATGCAGGTGGATTGGGACAGTTTGCAGGAAGAATGGGACACTTTATTACATTGCGCGCACGGAATGAGTGTGAGCTTTGGCAAAGTTAAAGTTTATATAAGAGAATGGGTGGTAAAAGACAAATTTTATGTATATGTGTTACAAAAACATTAAAAATAAAATAAAACACTATAAAAAATATTGATTGTTTACGTTCATACACTATAAAAAATTAGCGAAGTAAATGCGGACTGAATTACGGTTGAATTTTTACTACAGACCGGACCGCCAGTATAAATAATAGTAAAACAAATAATTTAAACAACACATTTATTAAACCAATAATTTCCCATATATTTTGTACTTTAAATTACTGGCAATACATATCTAAACTCAGAACTACATTTTTTATACCTAATTATTATTCTAGACTAGACTTATCTAACAAAAATAAATATTAACCTAATTTGCTAAAATTATTATCATTATTAAAAAATGATGAATATGTTCCTTTATTTCAAATTGGCACAATTAATAAGTAACTTTAGAGTGAAAGCATTATGAAATTAGTAAACTTGGATCTTGAAATTCAAACCTAAAGCAGACGAGCGTGTAACACTGCAGAGCGTCGTTCGAGGTACGAAAAACGTTTTTTTTGTAAATGTGCAAAATTTCATTTAGCAGTACCGTATATTAAGGTGAGCTTTTGACCGCGACGGCAAACAGCGACATAGTGTCTCGCATCGCACTCCACACATGCGCAGACTCCGCGAACTGATTCATTCAATCAATGCTTTTGAATCTTTTCGATGTCGGTCGCACATTTCGAAAGATACTTTGAATATACAGGGACTTCAAATATTCTGGTAAAGTGATTCGTTTGTTTTGCAAGCAATAATTTCATTTTAAAATAAGCCCGACTCTGTATCTCTTGCCAATTTTCCGCTGTCAAAATAGTAAAACGAAAACGCCTTGTTGGTACAACTTACTACAATTTATTCGTATTGCGGCGTGTTACACGCATGTTTGTTTCAGGTCTTTCTCTCACGATGACCTAGACACGAGATGGTTATGATAAAAAAACTTTTTAACAAAAAAATTAAACCGCCGAAAAACTGAAAAGCAAAAAATAATAAATCTTTTTATTTAACTAAGTTCTATCTAAGTAGTTGAACGTATGTGACAATCTAGTATATCTAAGTAATTTTGAGTCGGCGTCAACAATCCTTCGCCGGAAATCTCTGAGCGTTCACGAAGTTAATATCAGCGACAGAGCAACCCTAACGGGCACACTGAGGGCACACGTCTTTGCAAGTGGTCGTGTGGAGAGCGCATGTTTAGAATGTTAATGTTTATTGCTGGAGATTTCACGTATCATTGTTAATTTGATTTGGTTATTTCTTTTAGTGATCTTTGTTCATTGATGGTTTGACGCCGACTCAAAATTACTTAGATATACTAGACTGTCACATACTTTCAACTACTTAGATAGAACTTAGTTAAATAAAAAGATTTATTATTTTTTGCTTTTCAGTTTTTCGGCGGTTTAATTTTTTTGTTAAAAAGTTTTTATTTAATAATTTTTTGTGGCTATATAATTTATAATTGTAATATACACAACTCAGCATGAAAATCTGTGAGTGAACAATAAATCACCCCTATTTTCCCACCCTTAGGATAGAAATTTTTTTTCCAAATTTATATAAGACGAACCTCGAGGTATACCCTATCCAATAAAAAAATAATTATCAAAATTGGACCACTCTGTAAAAAGTTATGTGTGGTCATACATTACAATCAGTGAGTGAACAATCAATCATCCCCTGTTTTCCTACCCTTAGGGTTAGAATTTTTCTACCAAATTTATATGGGACCAACTTCGGGGTATACCCTTTTTTACTACTCTGTAAAAAGTTATGCGTGGTCATACATAAATAAAAAAAAAAAAAAATATACGCGTCGAATTGAGAACCTCCTCCGTTTTTGTTTTTCGTCGGTTAAAAATATGAAATAACTTAATTAGTATCAACAAAATCGCTACATTCTACGCGCAATAAATATTGCATGGCAAGAAAAACTTTTATAAACCTATATTATATAATAAACTATTATGGACGTCGTTATAAAAAATGTAGTTGTAATAAAATTCAAAATAACAAACTGGATTTGATATTGCATTATTCTTGGAATAATATGCATAATCGACTTTAAGTATATAATTAATAATTACTAATTACATCATTATTTAATCCTAGAATACCACACTACAGTCCAAAAAGACTCCAACACATATCGATTTTTTTATATAATCTCTTTTTTATTAATTATAACATTCTAATTTTCTCTATGACTTCAGAAAATACCCTTAAACGGCCTAAATTAACCAAAACATAAAAAATAGCGTGTTATTGAAGTTGTGGTGTCTATTCAGGGCTTTTGGGAGTATGGTATTTAAGGGTTAAATAAAAAATGTTTGCATTATTTCTAACTATGAAATACTTCCCAGAGTTTATTTTTTTTAATTATCTGTGTATTAAAATGATATTTTCAATTACGCATGTTTCGGATAATCCAATCAGTATATTCGGATACACGGGTGTAGACTCCGGGCCAACCGGGCGTTCCACATTTGGCACCAAACGACACGATGCCCTCAACATACCATTGATTATTATCGTCTCTGTTGACGTTCATAAGTGGTCCTCCACTATCGCCGCGGCATGAATCCTTGCCTTTTTCGCCTCCCGCACAAACTTGTCCCTTACTGATGCTCACTCCGGCTTGTTGAAATACTTGCGCACATTGGGCCGGAGTCACCAACGGTAATTTCACTTTCAACTTCTTCGCGCTGTAACTGGCTGCAATTTACACAAATTAGATAAATATGCTAAAGCGTACGCACTATTTTGTTCAGAGGGGCAAAAATAATAAGACTAAACATCATTGGTTATCATACTGCAATTAGGAATAGGTCACAAACGATAGTCCGAACGTTCTAAATGCAATTCGGGGGATTTTCAGGCGCCAAAGTACAACAACTGGAATTCAAAACGATAAATCTTCATGAATATTTACGTTTTTTCCATAATTTCAAATCTCAGAGAGATAAAATATCTCAGTACATTTTCACCATTCTGCAATAATCTGTTGTAGCAAGTATTGTTACATTAACTCTCTCTCTTTCTCTCTCTCTCTCTCTCTCTCTCTCTCTCTCTCTTGTAATATTGTCAAAATTAGTTTTCGTTAGCTACGCAGGAAAATGAATGTTGTTATCAATTTGGAATATATTATGTAATCAATCAGATCTTGAGAAAACAGTTTATCGCGAATTGCTTATAATTTATTGAAGTTTAAGACTTTTTATTTATTTGAAGTAAGAACTTTTTCAAGTGCTTACACTAAAAAATTTTAATTAATCAAATTTGAACATAAGCTAGTTCTGAATCAACCCAACGACATAATATTATGTACTGACCAGATGCAGACGAAAACAACAAAAATAAGCAATTATTTTTAAGGGCATTTCTGTGAATACCATTATATACTTAATTCTTTTTTATAAAAAAAATAGCAATGCGTAAATATGCAGCGTTCCACAGTCAATAAATGTTTCCAAGAAATGTCTTTTTCTTTTTAAAAAGCCCAATTTTATTTTTTTACACAATGGAGTACAATTTATTATAAAATCTAAAAGTAGGTACTTACCTTTTTCCGTCTTTCCCCAACCAGCTACGGTCAATTTGTCCCTGGCTTGACTGCGATCTGAACTTAATGTTGGAAGACATATTGGTGTTATAAAACCTGAGAAAAAAATAATATAATATAAATATACACATCTAATTATAAAAAAACTTGTAATTATTATATCATTTGGTTGAAGTATATAAAAACGGCTGGACTGATTTTCATGAAACTTGCAATCTGTTGATGAGAAAGACTAGAGCTACATAAATTCACTAAGTCTAGAAAATGTTATACTTTAAAATTTAAAAGTGTTCCTTTCCGCCAACCGAAACGATATCAAATCTTTGATTAACGTCTGATTAGAACTCTTCAATAAATAAAATTATCGACCAATATCTCAGAAAATATATTAACAAAAAATATAATTAATACATCTTTCACGAATTTCATTAAAAATAAATAGAAACTAAATATTAATTATTGTTTTATATTTTTAGATCCGTTCTGAAGAAGATCCAAATCCGGATCGAAACGTTAATGTATTAATTATATTTTTTGTTAATATATTGTCTGAAATTTCGATAATTTTATTTATCGAAACGACATCAGATTAGCGAAACTTCAATGTATCGCCTCTACTAAATGGGGACGCGGAAGTAACAAAAAAAAATTGGTTGTCTGTAAAGTCGGTTTACGGACGATAGTTTTACGTGATAACGTATTCCGTAATACATAACCTAAACCTCCCAAAATTTGGTTTCAATCCGCTTATCCTTGGTGTCGGAATGATAAGAAATGTCAAAAGTGACGTTTGCAACTTACAAAGTATTATGTTCTAATAATAATAAATTAGTTATTCCAATAGTTAACTTAGAAGGCTTTGCAAATCACAAAATACTAATGTCAAAAAATAAACATTAGAAATGCAGCCGTTTTCATGTTAAGACAAGACATACGTTATTTTCTAATTTCCATGTACGGCAAACAAAGACGACCGACCGTGTCGCGCGCGCGCCATGCAATAGACAACAATGCATTTATACAGCTATTTTTCTATATAAATTTGTATAAAATATTTTTCTATATAAATTTGTATAAAAAAACTGTTTAGGCAAATTCTGTTATACGAAATCTATGTAAAATGTTCTCCTCTTTCGTTTAAGACTGGTTTCAAACCGATCTGATTTAAATTGAGCGAGAAATTAGCAAAAGCACGCACAGGGTCAGGCGGAACGTTACGCGTTATGCGTTATGCGTTATGCGTTACGCGTTACGAACGTTAGGAACGTTACGTTACACTTTTTCGTACATGCAGCCGGTGTTTTATCAATTTATAATATTGGTGATTCATCAATTTATAAGACGTTATCACGTCAAAAAAAATAGCAATTAACGCCAGGGAAGCCGCAGGTAAAGCCTAGTACGTAACATTCCCTTGAATAATCTACTTATTCTGATAAAAATGATAACGAGAATATAAAGAATACGAAGAAAATGTTTTTGTGAAGTCGAGGTATTTTATCTAGAGTGAAATTGTTGAATAGCAACGAATTTTTCCATTTGCAGCAACGAATGAAAACATAATATGGAGTATGGACAGTGGAGGAAACTGAATAAAGTGGACGTCTGAAATACTTCACAATCCAACAGAAGTACCCAAATGGCAGTCTAGACGTTTATAGGTGTATCTTTGAAACTTCAGTATTCAGTCAGCCAAACACACAGACACTTGCCTAACCTACTTTTATTTGCAATGCAATACTTTGTTCAAAGGTGTATACGAATAAAAACTCTGTAAAGAATATTTTTCCACTTTGCGTGGATTTCCTTTTTCCTCAGCAATAAAACAGTCCTTAAATAATCAAATCAACGTTAATGACATTGTTAAACCAAACAAACCTTAGCAATTTCTATTTTTTAAGGAGTTTTTCGTTAAATAATAGAGTTTACATGTATATTAACAGTAAACTTTATACACTCTAAAAAACGTTCATTTTGAAAGCGTTCAGTAACTTCATTCTGAAATTATTAAATTGCAACTTAGCAAAGTCTTGCTTTCACTAGTCAGAAAAACGCGGGTAACGGCTAGTATAATACATAAAATAATCCCTCGGCAAGATTGTATAATATGTGAACATGGTCATTCTGAGATAAATTGATACTAAAATAATATTATGATTATAGGTTGTTAGAATGACTTTACGGCGACCGTATTCCAGAAATGTCAACCGCATTATCTGTCACATTATCATTTATATAGCTGCGTTATTTATCAGTAATAAAACGACCCCTAAAACTTCCAAATGTTACGTAATGTATATTTATTAATTTAATTCCGTTTTTATTTTTGTACTTTCAGTTGTAAAAACAAAGCACCGAAACACACGCACAAATAATTTGATAAAGATATAAAATTAATACAATTGTTCTAAAGTTTTTCAATCTACGTGCCATAAAATCTGGGATTTTTTATATACTTTAATAGGATAATAAATCTTCATTTATTATTTATTTTATTAGCTACATTGTATTGTCTTTTGTTGATCGATCTGTATCGAGCAGTTTAATTGCTGATGTTTTGATTATAGATTTATTTCAACTTTTCTATTTCTATTTTTCTAGATTGACAATGTCTGATCCAGAAGAGTTACAAGGAGCTGTTTGTACACGTGAGTTATCAAAGTTTCGTTTATTAATTTGAATTTATATTGTTTTGAAGTCTAAAACCATAATAATTTAATCTATTATATCCAGGTTTTTGAATGTTTTAATTTTTGATAACAGCAATTATAATAATTATTTAAAAGTAAATTTTACATTATAAATAATTAATAATAACTTCATATTACATTGATTAACATTAAAGCAATATTAATCATTGCCAATAGATGCTAATTGATTCATATTATCCGGGTTTTTTAAACTACAAAGCGATAATTAGATTACATTTAGCAATAATCAAATAAGTAACAAAGCAAAAAATACCCCATAACTCTCTCTGAATTAAGGTTCATGGCTAAAAATTAGCTTTAATATAAGAAAGGTTGATAATTTGGAAATATCAGTGTAGAGTAAATAATAACTCATCCACCGCGATAGTGGAAGATTCGGGTTTGTTTCCCGACAGTTGTTTGAATAATATTTTTTTCTAATATTACAGTACAATGTCCATACAATGGGTGTTTCATGATATAAATAACAAATAAGTTTCTATTATTACAACTGTTCAGACAAAAAATAACATTTTTTTTGACGTGATAACGTCTTATAAATTGATGAATCACCAATCTTATAAATTGATAAAACACCGGCTGCATGCACGAAAAAGTGTAACGTTCCTAACGTTCCTAGCGTTCCTAACGTTCGGCCTGACCCTGTGCGTGCTTTTCTCGAAAACGGCCCTAACGATTTGGATGAAATTTACTGAAAAGGGATTTTGGAGGGCAAAAAATCGTTTTAGCTAGATCTCATCTCTCCAAAAAATCGTTTTCTTACAAATTTTATCATTATAAAAATCAATTTTTTGACGTATGAAAATACTTAAATATTGTAAGTAGGTTTTGGAATTTTATACAATGAAACAATTGTTTTCAAAATATTATGACAGTTAATCTTTGAGACTTAAAATAAATACGAAAGAAAGAAAGTTAAAAAAAACAATTATATTATAGGTGGTGAGTAATTTTAATAAATAAAATTAACCTAAATTTGAAGCAAAAGATGCAATATCATAGATTCGAATTATTATAATTATTATATAAATTTAGGTTATGTATTACGGAATACGTTATCACGTAAAACTATCGTCCGTAAACCGACTTTACAGACAACCAATTTTTTTTTGTTGTACATTTTTATTAAATTATAGGTATCTCGGGTCAAACTAAAATAATAATTTAAAAACTATACTTAAAAATGTGTTTTAGTGGTTTCTTTTTACAGTTCACTTAAGACAACTTTCCTGTTGCAACCCAGGCGAGGGACAATTATCTTTAATTTGACGTCAAAAAGTTTACCCTCTACCAGAACCGAGTAATTAAATTTCAGGGGGCAGGGATAGGACTACATCCCACTTAAGGAATCATTAATTGACTGAAATATTCTGACGACTCAATAATATCTACGTAGTACGTAATGCAACATACTTGTAAAAGTAACATCGCGCTCGAGTCGGAGCACAGCAATGTCATCCGCACTGAAACGGGAGCTCACGTCATAGTCTGGATGTGCTTTGAATTGTTCCACTCTCACGTTGACAGGATCATCGGCACAAACTTCATCTTTAGTATTCTCATTAATGCAGTCACGTGTCGTATCCGTATTATATTCGCCAAGTCGAACGCTGTAACTGTATAATTAGAAAAAGATAAGTAAAACTGTATACCTTCGAATATATAAACAAGAAACATAAAATAGTTAACGCTCCCACCGTTCGAAAGTTTAGGGAACGGCGCTATTAAAATTTTATTAGTCAACTAGCGGTCTGTCCCGGTTTCACCCGGGTGCGATAAATACAATTCTGAAAAATGTATTTCGTTTGCGGCCCGGCGTCTGAACTGATAGCTTTGAGCAAATTCTACCAGATTTGCTTCTGAACTAATAGCTTAGAGCGAATTCTAACAGATGTCGCAACTTGGTACTGAAACAGTTTTTTTTTGTTTGCGTCTGAATTAATGGATTTTTATATACAGTGTATCCACTAAAATTCTTTACAAATTGAATTTTTTTATTATTATTGAAAGAAATCTTTTTTTCCGTGGAAAAGTTCTGCTTCTTCCAAAACCTCTAAAACACCAATGAACGTTTTGGAAGGAGAACTGTTCTTTATATGAAGAGAGATGGAGAACATGTTGAAGTCTGATTTATAATTCTGAATACATAATTACTTAGAAGTAAGTTATGTTATTATTTTGAATTAAATTTGATTATGTAACTAATTTTACGAAAATCTTGAATATCACAGATATTCTTTTTTTTAGTAAAATAAAACTTTTTTTATTTCCCTCGTATAACTTTAGACAGAAAAAAAATTTCTTTGGTGTTTTAGAGGTTTTGGACGAAGCAGAAGAACTTTTCTACAGAAAAAAAATTTTGCTTAAATAATTAATAAAAAAAATTCCACTTGTAAAGAACTTTCGTGGACACGCTGTATATATAGATTAGATAACGTGATGGAAAACAACAAATCGGTTGTAAATAAATTTGATTTTTTTAAATATTTTATAGCTCGTATTTTTAATGTACCTAATAAACCATGAAATATACAAAAAAAGAGTTTCCGGTCATAGCGTGGTCTTTTCTGCTGATATGGCAAAATTGAAAAATTGTAAGATATTTTCCAAAACAGTACCTAAATGCAATAATCAAAGGTTTGGGAGCGTAAAGCCTCAAAACAAAACTATGCGTATATAGTTTAAGGTCGATACCTTATAAAATAGTCCAAAAATAATTGATACTAACATATCACCCATTACTTGCGTTATCTCTCCTTTGACACAATGCGCCGCCGAAAGCACATAACGTGAACTGATTAGAGCACCTCCGCACGCGAATCCCGTGCTTCTTCCGTTTCGTCTATACTCCAATAATGCCAACCATGGAAACTCGTCGATGGCTGTTTGCTCGCCTCCAAACACTCGATCGACGATGCCCTGTTTGCCACACACATCTCTGGACGGCAAGAGATCGTTCGAATTGATCGATAAACCAATCGGACGTCTGGTGGTGGTGGTTGATCTTCTTGAAGACGATACGAACGGTGGTCTTTCTTCGGATGATCCGTCGAACGGCGGCCTTCTGCCTTGCAAAGGCCTATCGTACGTTGACGGTTGTTGTAGAGACTGGTAACCGGCGTACGAGCCGCAACATACTAATGGACCCCCATCAAAACCACACTGGGACTCTCGTAAAAATTGCGGATCACCGTTCGAACTTACGGCGTTAAAGAGCACTTTGCAGTCGTAGATAGAAATGCAGCCGGCAGTTTCTCCATTTGGTGTTATGCAGCTACGACGATTTTCTAAATGAAAAAATGCAATTACAACAAAAAGTACTAATTGACCACGTCGAAATTTGATGGCGTGAGATTAACGAAAGATAGAAGTAATAGAGATTGAAACAATACTGAAAACTCATGTTTAACATGCTGGGTTGATCGATTTCGCCGAGAGGCTAGGTAAAACCCGATTCATACTCGGTTGTTCGATTTGGACGTCTCCGAGGTTCCGATGATACCCGATTCATTACTCAAATGTTAAAAAAGGAGCAGTGAGAATTGTTTTTTTTTTTTTTTTAATTTAGATTATCGTCTATTTAAAGACAAATAGTGATGACACATCTGTAGATAGGAAACGGTTTATGTTTTAAATATGTCGATATCAAAGTGGAAAATATTTCATTGATTATATTCGTATTTAAAAAATCCTAGACTTGAATTATCGGGAGTATAATAAATTTAATCTTGAAAAATCGTATTTTGCGGCTTTTCTTCTAAATAACAAACAAGTCATGCGGCTTCAACAATTTCCTGCTTTAAATGTATTTAATCTTAAATTGGGTATTTATTTTTTTATAAAATAGAGCTGATATATAGGTAATTAGGAACAACCGTTCCTCATTGAACTATAAATTATTACCTTTACTGCAGTTATAAATTAACAATGTAATAGCCGCAGCCACTTCCTGTTTTATGAAAAAATGCAGTTTATGATAACGAAAAAAAAATATTATCAACACCACTAAATGATATGAAATAAACAACAATAAACGTTTTGATTAAGTATAATATAGCACAAAAATATTAAAATCAGAAGAAGGTGAAATAGTTTTAGGTTAATTTTAGAAATAGTTTTATTTCATTTACTTTGATTGTCTTTATTCAGTTGGGATTATTTATTTTGTTTTGTTTATTTTTGTACACTCTTGGAACTTTCTGTTCCGTTGTGTTTCAATAAATAAATAAATACATATACGTGAACTTGATTTTGAAGTTATTTATCAAAAGAGAGAATACAAATTTCCAAGAAAAAAGAGGCAAATTAAAAAACGTAATCGATTTTAACGAAGTTTGGCATAGGTACATTTCGAGTTCTACCATCATGCATTACAGAGAATCTGTTAAAAATGACCATGTGACCATTTTAAGGGGTGTATGTAGGGGATGAAAGAAATATGGTTTTTAAAGCACGTACAATTTTCAAAATAAATGATTTTTTGCGATGTAAAATGTACTGAAATTTTAACAAAATTGGCGTCACAGGGCTGTGGACAAAATAATTTTCATAGTACTTGCTTAAAAAATGTTTTGTATGTAAAATAATCGACATAAAAAGTTCAAACAAACAAACAATTATAATTTAAATACAATGAAAAGATGCCTATTTAGTTATGAAAATCAATTAAACTAGTTACTCATTTTAAACGCAATAAATGGAACGAAATGAGTTACTATTTGGTTCAAACAAAGTATTTGCTCATTGTAGCGAAACAAGTAGCTATAAAAATTATTCATTAGAACGAAACATTTGTAGTCAATTAAATCAATAATTGAAGATTAAATCAATTTTACAAACAATATTTTATTGTGTAAGTTTTGAGCACTACAAATGTTTTTAAACAGATAATACCTAATATGAAAATGGATTGGTCACGCCTTGAAGAAGGACAACCAATAAATTCGAATCGATAATATAAAGAAAAAAGAGCTGACAACAATTTAAAATAAAAACATTTCTTTAGGTATGATGGTCTAATATTAATATTCCAATGTACTCAAATATCTCTAAATAATTTTTAAAAAATAAAACAAACTTTAGGTTGCTATCTGAATTTTAACCTGTGCCCAAAGCCTTCAAATGCTTATTTAAAATAACACGATTTTTAGCATTTTGCGGTTAATTTTCGTAAAAAAAAAACATTTATTTTCTGAATTGATGCAAAATTTTCATTTAAATATTATTATATTTTTAAATATTTCTCAAATACCTACTACAATATCTAGGATATTAGTTAAGTTTCAGAATTGTGATAGAAAAAAAATTGATCGCAAAGTGCCAAAAATCGTGTTTTTAACGGGAAAAATTGAGGGCTTTGATTTGAGATAGGGACCTGAAATTTTAACTGCATTACATTTAATATCATGGGAACATTAATATTCGGAAACGACCATTTTAAGAATCACCCTAATGGACTCCAGTATTTTACTACAAAATCTGCATAATTATCATAATTATTTTTCTTCTTATCTAAACTAGGAAAATTGAAAACAACAAAGTTCTATCAAAATTACCTGGCAAGTCCATAATTTTATTTTCCTTATAAAAAAAAACTAGTAGCTGTATTTGGTAAAATTTATTACCTATAAGTGGCTATTAAAAAATTTACATAAATATAGGTAAATGATGCGCAAATGGAACAATGACGTAGCGAAGGTCGTTATCCTTTGTTTTAAAAAATGTATTACGTTTAGACCCTATAAAGATTAGAGCTCCGAGTTAAAAAAGTAAGGACCCGAAGAAAAACATGTCGACCCAAACAGATCTATTAAGTTCTCTTAATATCGCGTCAATTTTTTAAATTAATTTAACATTTTCTGTGTTGGTATTTTAGGTATCTTTTGAGTTGAAGAGTACCAAATTTAATTCAAATCGGAGTGTTTGAGAGTTACGGCGGAAAACACAGATAACCTCCTTTTACATTTTTATAATTAATATTATTGATAAGTTCGACAAAAATCCTTTTCGATTGCATTCAAATACGTTAAAAAAAGAAAATTCCTTACGCGGCTTGACAACCGTTGTACATCCAATAAACATCAATGTCACCAAACACCACCTGTTATTGCCCATGTCGGCGTTTAATTAAATGGTTTCCACCGTATTGCCACCGTTACAGAGATTTCAACGCACGACAAGAAAACACGCGCTTGTTATTTTTCCACCTACTTGATGTGCAGGACTGAGGTTCGAAGTCAACACTGGCCTTTACCCAGTCTGCCTTGAAACTTTTATAAACTTATATTATATACGATGGTCTTTCCTGTTTTGCGGTATTCACTGTACAGGTTGATTTCAAATTACGTATTTCAATAAAATTATATACCGAGTGATTTTACACCATGCGCCTTATAGTAACGTCGATTTGTCTAACTCATCGAAATGTTTCCTATCTTTCCTTAAAATGCATATTATCTTTCCAATACACCGCCATTCATTAAATCCACGGTATTCGTTCGTTCCCGAATAAGAGTGCATATGTATTAGGTCGAGCGTCAATAGCATATTCGGATATACTCCGTGTTTACATTCTAGAACTGTGGAAGGAGATGAATCCGTGATCCGTGGACACTCGTTATGTCATTTCTTTCGTTCAACGCAAAGACAACAGTGGAATGACATTGTTGCTCGGATATATTTCTCGGAAATATGTTCGCTCAACAATGAAAACGTTTCTTGATAAAGACATTTCACCGAGAAAGCAAATTTGGGGAGACCGTCGCCAGTAACTGTTATAGGTATACTAAAACAAAGAAACATGCTTAAAAATCTTTATTAGGATAAAAAACTAATTATATTTGATTGACAGTTATTTTAACCAGTCGTCAACAACAAAAAAATGAAACGTTCATGTTTTTGCATCAATTAATATTTAACTGTTTTTAAATTATGTAACATAAGCTTTGAGAACATTCGAAAAAAGTTGACGTCAACTACTGATCTAGATTCTAGAAGATAATAAATTCTTTATATCACATTTCACCGCTTATAATTAACTAACATCATAATATATTACTGCCATAATTTCAATAGCCTGATATTGCGCAAACTTACTATGCGCTTTTGACAGTCGTACATCAGTTGCGTATTTCAGCAGATAGTATCAACTGGAGTACGCTAGTGCCATTAAAGTGAAATTGTCCTCAGTTAAGAGAGAGAACGCTGCAGAAAACCAGAAATTTGTTTACTCAAATCAGCATTGTTTTGCATCATTAGTTACCATAAAGATAAACGTTCTCTCTCTTAATTGCAGGCACTTTCACTGCTCTCTCGCGTACTCTAAAGTGAAGGTGTCCTCAGTTAAGAGAGAAAACGCTGCAGAAAACCAGAAAATTGTTTACTCAAATCAGCATTGTTTTGCATCATTAGTCATAGAGATAAGGAACTGTTCTCTCTCTTAATTGCAGGCACTTTCACTGCTCTCTCGCGTACTCTATAGCTGTAGGGTAGTTTGCGAGTTTACGCTATTGGTTGTTCCAAGTGACGATCTACAAGCGACTGAATTGGACAATCGTATTAGTATCTCAAATCACCTTGTATATTTTTGTTCTAACATAGAACAATAATACATATCACATTTTTTTAAAATTTTCTTCACATTATTACTCTTCATTCAACACACTAATTAGTAATTAGTTATTTAAGTGGGGGAACACGCGAAAATTAATAATTCATGTCTGATATTAATAATTAATTAAATTGTATGTTGTAATAGTTTTTTCTTTGTCATCGCGCGCACTTATTGTTTTTGTTGTTGATCAAAACAAATAAAAAAAATTTCAAAACAAAGTTCTGTAATTGTTAGTTTTAAATAAAATTTCAACATACGTTTTTCACCCAAAAATTCACTACCCTTTTACGGTTACAATAGCGGCCCGGTCCGGCTTTGCCCGAATTTGTAGATTGCCACCGTTTTTTTGTCGACTTACGTTGCAAAGGTCTCCGCGAAAAGCGCTTTTATTTTAATGACGTCCATCGTGAAGGATCATTCTAAATCTAGGTGGGAAAAAAATGTGAGATCGGATGAATAGTTTCGTCTGTCCTAAGGTTCATTCTAAATAGTGGTGACAGAATTTTTCGAATAGGTTCAGCGGTTCCGGAGATTACCCTCCGCATACACACAAACTCACAAAATTCGCACTCTCTATAATATTAGTATAGACGAGATGTGAAGCGGTACAGAAATTCGTATCTTTTGTATATTATGTATTTCCGCACATTATATTTTATAAGTACATACAATTTAAACTTGGAGTTATTATCGTAAAACCCGAATATGTGATAGCTTATACCCCATTCAAATAAATACACGTCGTTCAATTATGATCCTAAATCGTGATATCAACAGAGTCTGTTATAGCACAGAGCCTGCGGAATGAAAATTATAATAGAGAGATATAGGCCTCTTCACATATGAAATCATATAAAGAAAAGGCTAAAACCATCATTGAAATGGAACTCTCGTTTGAAATAATTATGTATATAATATTAAAACAGTTCCTCAAAATAATGTCCGTACGAATGGCTGGACATTTATTTTGTCTTACCGGAGTGGTACAAATGTTCATTTACAATCTGCAATGATAGGTTTTTCAACAGGGCTTGTTTAAAATTCAACCATACTGAAATGTATCTGGTTCGTATTTTAATTTGTAAAATGAACGGCAAAACTTAGTTAAAACGCTACAATACATATTACATATAAATGTGTATATGTATACAATATACAAATAATGCACATCGATTATTTATAACCACACACTTTTTCTATTACAGAGTACTTTGACAGTTATATGCAATACTAACCTACGCAAAACTATAGAATCAATCTTGCCACATAGGTTATACACATGTAAGTGTGTATATGTATACAATATACAAATACTGCACATCAATTAATTATTTATAACCACACACTTTTTCTATTATAGAGTACTTTGACAGTTATATGCAATATTAACCTACGCAAAACTATGGACTCAATCTTGCCACATATGTTATACACATGTAAGTGTGTATATGTATACAATTCCTTTATGTCCCGCGCTCCACGTTTCTCTTATATTTCCTCGCGGTTGAGTCATTTCCCCTTCAACGTCGCAGAAAATCCCGAACGATACGTCGCTAAAGAAATGTCATTTAAAAAAATCAATATTTTAATATAATACTGCATGCTTTCAATTTTTCAATGACTTTCGTTCATTTGTAAATTCCGAAGTTTTTTAATAAAAAAAAAATAGGAAACAAGCGCTGTTGTTACAAACGTTGATTAAACTCAACTCATCTTTTTTCAAGGACGTACTTACGATTCACCCTCTAGTGTACATATATGTGTCACTGTGTCCCACACACAAAGCTCCTGGTTTTCCCTACAAAGTCACCCCTTTTTATAACTTGATATGTTTATATGCACTTAAAACATACATCTGCCCGTTGACCATTTTTTCCTGATTTGTATTTATGTCCACACAACGAAAAATTAATGTTTTAAATTATTATAAGCAACGTATAATGATAAAGAATGTTGTTTTATTTTCAAAACACATTAAATTTAATTCTACCCTTTCACTAAACAATTTGCTTAAATTAAAACGATTTAGGGGTTTTGATAAATGACAGTTTTTTTACAATGCTTGGTTTACTGGTTAGCGATACAGCATCTCTACAGATTTTTTTTTTTTTTTGGGCAGGAGGAAGTAATAAAAAAACAAAATTTAAACAAAAATCTAAAAATTGCTACCGTTCAACTTTGTCTTCATTTTTAATCAATAATACAAATAAATCAAATCATTTTGTCTGTAAGCTTTCTAACACTTGTATAGTGAAAGAAAAGAGAAACCCGTGTGTAAAGGAGACTTCACGCACGATCTGTAACCAAATAAAGCACCATTTTAATATATTCGTGTTAATTTAAAGCAAGTTAAAAAAGCTTATAAAAAAATTGGTTGTCTGTAAAGTCGGTTTACGGACGATAGTTTTACGTGATAACGTATTCCGTAATACATAACCTAAATTTATATAATAATTATAATAATTCGAATCTATGATATTGCATCTTTCGCTTCAAATTTAGGTTAATTTTATTTATTTAAATTACTCACCATATAATATAATTGTTTTTTAACTTTCTTTCTTTCGTATTTATTTTAAGTCTCAAAGATTAGCTGTCATAATATTTATAAAACAATAATTGTTTTATAAATATTATGACAGCTAATCTTTGAGACTTAAAATAAATACGAAAGAAAGGAATTTTATATTATAAACAGTGAAACAATTATTGTTTCACTGTTTATAATATAAAATTCCAAAACCTACTTACAATATTTAAGTATTTTCATACGTCAAAAAATTGATTTTTATAATGATAAAATTTGTATGAAAACGATTTTTTCGAGAGATGAGACCTAGCTAAAACGATTTTTTGCCCCCCAAAATCCCTTTTCAGTAAATTTCATCCAAATCGTTAGGGCCGTTTTCGAGAAAAGCACGCACAGGGTCAGGCGGAACGTTACGCGTTACGAACGTTAGGAACGTTACGTTAGGAACGTTACGTTAGGAACGTTACACTTTTTCGTGCATGCAGCCGGTGTTTTATCAATTTATAAGATTGGTGATTCATCAATTTATAAGACGTTATCACGTCAAAAACAATTGTATATGAGTTATCTGAAACTTCTTCAAGTAATAGGATCGGTTAATTTTACTGTAAGGAATTCTATAAACTTATTTTCTACTTTACGAGAATAATTTTATCCCAGAAAAATTCCCTAGATTTCCTTGACTACATTTCCTTTTTATTTAACTCTAATAAATTTAATTCCATGTATTATGTTTTTAAATAATTGCGTACTTGCACTTCTTTCTCTTATTTTAATTGAATCGGTGGTCGTTGACGTCAAACGTCAAGGCACCAAACAAAAATACAATAAGTTAAATTTATATTTCTGATCTTTTAATAGAACTAAGTGGAAATGTTTAAAAAATAATTTAGTTAAATTTGCTTAAGGTAAAAAATAACCTGACTATGGTATTTCCACAACCGCAATGTTCTATGCAATTCATTTTTTCCGTGAATGTAAAAAAATCAAATCATATTAATTTGAAAAAAATATTCTTATATACTACGAATATTTTCTTTTTTTTAATTAACTATATAATTTATTGTTGAAAGGTTCTTTTTCACTAATGCGTACACGAATTGATTTTAGGGTAAAGGATGAATCTCGAAAATCTGATAGCTGCTCTGGAATATTTTTATTATAAAAACACAAACATATCTCAGTTTGAACTAAACTTCAACATCTGAAAAATATTTTCTGAATGTATCGTTGAAGTGTTATAATTTATTAAGTCGCTGTGCTAATCAACGACACGTGACGTCACAGCATCACGCTGACGTCGAAAGTTCTTTGTTGACGTTTGGACTCTCATCCAGTATTTTAGTCAACAAAGACAACAAAACGCATTTCAACAACTCAATCAATATTTCTAAGATCTTAAAATTCAATCTAGTCAAAGTTATGCACATTGGGAATGGTGTCCCTCAGGACTAAATCAACAATGCATATACTTTTATTTTCTGCAAAAGAATATAGTTCAAACAATTATTTTAAACACGTAAAGAACAAAAACAATTTGACTCCACGAATTTCTTTAAAAGTATAAAAGTGCTACTGTTATGATTTTTTTCAGATTTTTTAATTACGTGGTTGGAAAGTTAGAAGGGGGTGACACATTATTATTGACGACTTTAGAAGCTTATATCTCGGGAAACATTCACCTAAGGAAATAAAGTTGCGTTTGAACTGTTATTGTATTTTTAAAAACCTCTTCAATGCGTAAAAATAAAAATGTTCATCCATCAGTTTGGACTGCCCACCCCTAAATTATTTTGTTTTGTAATTTCTTTACGTCACCACGGTTCACATAAGACATTTGCCTTCGATGGAAAGATGCATACAGAAGGACGGATGGACATGACGGAATTAGAAGGGTTCCGTTTTTGCGATTTGACTACGAAACTTTAAAAAATAGATCGACATCTTAATGACATCGTCCTATGACAGTTTTGGAATAAATTTACTAAACAGAGCTTAATATATTCGTACATATAAACATAGTACTTACTCTCGTAACATGAGTATACAAACAATGCTGACATAATCGTACCGAAGGGTAGTGAAATATTTTACAATACACACAAATATACGCATATGCATCCATTTCCCGATGTCCGTTGCAGCAGGAAGGTCGAGTCGAGAATCCTGTCGCCAGCAGTTGAAGTAGCAGGAGCTGTGGCAGGATTTAAGGGACTGAACAATGCTTACTTTTATACAGACTGTTTTCATTAAACGGAAATCTATAAACACTGATATTCTTCATGATTATCTACAACTACTAAATTGAGCTTTAAAATTTTATTTCCTGGTAAAAGTCAGCAACCTGAATTTTGATCGTAATTGCTTTGAATCGTTAATAATCGCTTCTCAATTAATATTTACAATTCTGAACCCAAAGGAATGGCGAGACCTCTGTTGAGAAATGCGCCGAACTGTCCTAAGGGGGGTTTTTGACAGGTAAACATTGATTTAGAAAAACATGATCCTTGCCTCCATCATGCTTTTCTAAATCAATGTTTACCTTATGCCTCCATAGTTTACCTGTCAAAAACCCCTCTTAGGACAGTTCGGCGCATTTCTCACCAGAGGTCTCACCATTCCTTTGGGTTTCGAATAATTAAATATTGTGATATGGTTGTTAATTGAGGTTTTTTTTTATTATCTAACTCTCAAAACTGAATGCGCGTGTATTGTGACGTGTTCTTTCGTTCGCAAAAATTCATCAATGAATATTTTTTTACAAAACGTTTATCTCGGTAAATTAATTTATTGTAGATTTTTAAACCCTCAACAGCTGAGATTATCAAGTCTATTGATTTTGGTACCAATCGGATCAGTGGTACCAAAAAATGTTCGTAACGTTCGAATGAAAATTATTTTGGGACCTGGAACTCGAGTTTTCTATATTTTTATATCTTTTCTCGTCTCGGCGAAATCCAACCAATTAATTTTGATCTTGTTTCGAAATTCGAGACGAAGCATATTATTTACCTCATCTTGATATTTTCTCTGACGATGGATGAAAAGAGACAGTCTGTACATGTTTTGTGCACGATGTGTGTAGAACATCTCATGTACCCAGCTTAAGACCATTCAAATGCCTACCTCTTAGTCCGCACCACTTATAATAAGGTATGTGGTATTATGAACCTACATTTTCCATAACACTGTATATGTATTTATTTCAATAAAAGATTTACTTCCATAGGCGGATCGTCAAAACCATATTATAATTTTGAAAAATAAGAAATTTGAGTAACATGTGGGTGACAATAAATGCTATTTAACAATAATAGTTACTATTTTGCATCTATCACACTTCCCGCTAATTAATAGCAATGGGTGAATGAAGGAATTTTTGGACATTAGGATAAGATAGGCAAATTTGGAGCACTGGTGTTTGATAGGTAATCAACCATGGCCTTGAATAACGAACCTTCTCGATATTTATCTGGAATTATTGAGGGAAACCTTGGAAAACCACAACAAGACGGCCGGTACAGGAGTTACCGTTTCTCAGCGAGAGGCAGCAGAAAAGAGTCCCAGCCACATCTGCCCCCGTCGGGATTCGAACCCGGTACCTCCCGAATGCGAGTATAGTGCCCTCACCACTACGCCACCCCGCTTGGTCAATAAATGCTATTTAATAATAATAAATGTGTAAGTAACAGTGGTTTATGTATCTAGCACGAATATGAACGAAAATAATTCGATCATACAGAAGCTAAATATAATGATCTGGCGTTTTAAAAAAAGGTTAATAAAAATTCACCCAGAACATTTAGGGTAACAACACTAGGTCGTATTTTATTTTAGAGGGAGCAGAAGATTATAAAATTTTACAACACGTAACATTTTAATGATTGTTTTTCAGTTAAATTCCGTAATGGCAACTCATGATTCCGTTCTATAATTTATTATGTCCAGCGTTTATAACCTATAATTTATTATGGATATAAACTAGACTTGGGTGATTCCCGGACATGTGTATGTCCTGGAACTAGGTCCACTCTTTCCAATCTTTCTCTAACTGCAATTTGTCCATACTCCGGCATATTGTAGCTCGAGTTCATCATGCGATATGTCATACACAACGACCAAAATATTCACTCGCTCCCGAATGAGAGTATTCAATGTGAAACGAGTCGTTTCGCGAACAGACGGACACTTATCATTTGCCTTCTTCAATTCAATGATGCCAATGAAACGAGATCATAACTTTGTAAACCTGTTTAATGAAACCATTTTCGCTTCAAAGTTCGTTATGCGAATGTCTAGTAAATAAACCGAATATTTTCGAAAACCCTGTTCCTCCGGCAATGATTTTTGAGGGTTTACTTGCAATAGGTAAGTGCGTAGGGTGTTTTAGTTCAAGAACATAACAGTACTATCCACGGAGCGATTTATTGAAAACATTATGAAGCAAGTCATTGAGATAACATTATAGTTAGCCTCTCGTATGATTTTAAACCAAATATGTTCGGAATAGGGATAATATTGCACAGGTATACCCCGTTCAACACTTTTGACCCTACAGCGTTGTTATACAACCACGGATTATATACCTAACGTACCTACACTTTTCAGTATAAATTACACTATATAGAACTTTTATTTCAGAGCTATGCCCATATTCATTGATCACTATTAAAGTTAGAAGTTGCTAATCTTGAAACAAATTTATTCGTTAGAATAATATTTACTTTCAATTCACCAAGCAAAATATCAGGTAGAAAAGTTAGTTAAAGAATAAATATACACTGCACTATTCTCCTTGCTCTTTTTGTAGAATATTTTAACGGTCACCCAAAAATCCGGCCGATGGCGTTAGTGTAAACGTCAAAAAAAATTTCACAAAATAATAATGTTTTATCCTAACCCAATCGTACACAAAACTTCCACTAACTTTAATGTTTTACAACTTTTATTATTATTATTATTATACACATCACCAGAGGTTAATAAACAGCACATAAATCAATTCACAAGAGCAAACTGTAGATATAATACTCCGCGTTTATAGGTTAGGTATTATGATCTACGTATCAGGCGAATAAATATTAATTCTCTCTAAGTAAGACAGAATACCTGCAATAAACATAATTATGTTTGGTGAATTGAATTATTTATCGCTATTTATTCGGAGGAATAGCTACCTGAAGAACAAATGAACCGAATAAATGTCTACTTACATTCGGTGAATAGAGCCATTAAACAAGATATATTATTTTATATTCTTGAAATCGTTGCTGATCCGATTGTAAAAATGATCAAAATGCAAACACGAAATGCACCGAACACAATTTGTATTTTTAATGCTATTTGTGCAGTTGTCGATACGGGGCACGTTTAATGTTATCTAATATAAAAATTCCAATCTTGTTTTGATAGTGTTGTTGTAGAGCGTAAATAGTCACATTTAAATTCGATTCACATTGTATTTGAAGTGAAATGAAGAGGAGAGGAAAGAAACGGAAACAATCCTGTGAACTCGTTCATATAAATCTGTATCTCCAATCGTTAAACTTCGATTCGGATGACAGTAAAGCCTTTTGATATTCGGGACGAATCGATTTGCATTTCAAATCTGCGACGATTTTATCCCGATCACCAGTTCAGACCATTCCGACAGATCAATTTTGAAGAGATTTTGCATGTTAGTACGTACTTAAAATAACTATTCAATTTGTATTTCTACAAGAAATAACAGTATCAAATGGTACGCAAGACTCCAAATATTTAATCGGTACATACAGACCATATTTATTTTACGCAGCGTTTCGTTTTTGTTTCCAGATTATCTTTTGCTGAGGAGTAATAAAACGATGTTTTAGAAAATGGCGTTTGTTTAAGATTTGAACGTTAAAAATTGTACTAGCTTCTACTTGCCGAAAAAATAATGAATTTTAAATTTATTGTAATACTAACGGTCCCGTCCGGTTTCACCCGGGTGTAAAAGAACGAATGGGGAAGGGAGGAGCATGAGTACACACATTCATCTTAGTTTACCGAAATGAATGGTGTATCCAAATTTCATGATGATTGTAGTTACCGTTCAAAAGTTTTTGTCGATAAAAAGCAGTATTTATACTTTTTTAACTTATAATTTTTTTTAATTAATTAAATAAAATTAAAATAAATTAAAATGTAGGTAAGCCTTAGAAGAAAGCAATGTAGAATATAAAAAAAAAAAATAAAAATATATTCGCCCAACGTGGGGCTCGAACCCACGACCCTGATATTGACAGTCACATGCTCTACCGATTGAGCCAGCTGGGATTGTGTACTCACAACGCTAATATGAGTATATTTAGTTAGTGCATTTCACCTGAATAGCAGCTTATTTTTGAGATACATTTTGCAACATTTTTCATTAATACTCGGCTCCTAATGGTCGTAGCGTGATATTATATAGCCTATAGCCTTCCTCGATAAATGGGCTATCCAACAAAAAAATTTTTTTTTAATTTGAACCAGTAGTTCCTGAAATTAGCGCGTTCAACCAAGCAAACAAACAAACTCTTCAGCCTTATATATTAGTATAGATTTGGCTTGTATCTTTTCTCCTATTACAAAGTTGGGATTTTGTTTGTCTCGATTATTCTCTGCAATAATACATATGTAATGTTATTGCTGGTTGGCCCAAAATAAAAACTAAGCCTTCATACTTCGGACATGTTTTCCTCTCGTATTGAAAAATGGTGGCTGAAGTACGTTAAAAGAAAGCAGGTACACACCATACTTAAAAAAAAGTTAAAAATATTTTGCTTTTAAATTGAATGGGTGTTTGAAGTCATGAATAAATTATTAAAGCCCTCTACAACAAAAACGTATACCGCCTCGTTAGTATATTTTGTACTATGTGTATAAAGTAACCATATACCTCCTTTGGAGCTTGCATTGTGTGATGTATGTATTATACGTACTCGTATATTAAATATGCAGAACTCTTCAATATGCTTGCAGCCGGCAAGCAAACATTAGCGAATGAGATAGATTGTGAATTATAGACGCTCAACAGCTGAGGTCATCAGCGTCAATTAGCGAATGATGACTCCAATAATAAGATTTCTTTTTTTCAAGCATTCCTTAATAAATAAATGAAATTATCGACCAATTTATTTATTAAAGAGTAATCAGACGTCAATCAAAGATTTGAATTCCTTAACAAAATATATTTATTACCATGGATTGAAACTAAATCAAAATACCGTTCGGGTTTCGAAACTTTCGGTTTTGTCGAGTATTTTCGGTTTCGAAAGCGACGCATAGCTTCACTACCAACTGTATCGTACTCTCTTTGGTCAGCTGTCATTTTTTTTTTGCATAATTAAAATCTGAGTATTTATCTTTTGAATAGATTATTATCAAGTACAAAGGTAATTGTCTTCTAGTGATAGCTAATATTTAATTTATTTTTGTAATAGTAGAAAAATCTATACTTTCACAAGTGCGCAGATAAAAGCACGGAACTGTTTTCGATATCTAACATTAAAAAAATCGGCGGATATTTTTACATTCGAGTAAGTCTGGAAGTTTTAAACTTTTTGTGGATAATGTTGTGTCTTGAATAACATTTACGCAGCCTCCTATTTCTGTAGCTACTGGAAGATGCGAAATATATTTTTGACGTGATAACGTCTTATAAATTGATGAATCACCAATCTTATAAATTGATAAAACACCGGCTGCATGTACGAAAAAGTGTAACGTTCCTAACGGTCGTAACGTTCCTAACGTAACGTTCGTAACGCGTAACGTTCCGCCTGACCCTGTGCGTGCTTTTTGCTAATTTCTCGCTCAATTTAAATCAGATCGGTTTGAAACCAGTCTTAAACGAAAGAGGAGAACATTTTACATAGATTTCGTATAACAGAATTTGCCTAAACAGTTTTTTTATACAAATTTATATAGAAAAATAGCTGTATAAATGCAATGTTGTCTAATGCATGGCGCGACGCGGTCGGTCGTCTTTGTTTGCCGTACATGGAAATTAGAAAATAACATATGTCTTGTCTTAACATGAAAACGGCTGCATTTCTAATGTTTAATTCAATTTTTTGACATTAGTATTTTGTGAAATGCAACGCCTTCTAAGTTAAGTATTGGAATAACTAATTATTATTAGAACATAATACTTTGACAGTTGCAAACGTCACTTTTGACATTTCTTATCATTCCGACATCAAGGATAAGCGGATTGAAACCAAATTTTGGGAGGTTTAGGTTATGTATTACGGAATACGTTATCACGTAAAACTATCGTCCGTAAACCGACTTTACAGACAACCAATTTTTTTTTTAATAACTTACAAGTGTGGCCACCGTACGCTACATTGTTAAGAAACACCCATTGCTACATCGCTATATTATGCTCTCGCATGATGTGAAATAAACAGTTACAAATTGCTATATATTAGAATGATTGATTAATGTTGCTGCGTCACTGTGGAGTAATGTAACTCAGTCCGCCGCGATATTAGAAAAATTCGGGGTTCGTATCCCGATGGTGACATTGTTTGAGAAATAAATTTTTCTAATATAGAGATGTAACAATGGGTGTTTCTTAACAATATAGCGAACAGTGGCTACACTTGTAAGTTATTAAATTAAGTAATACGCACTATATCTTAAGAAAAATTTACATTTTTTTTAATATTTATGTCGTTTTTATAAATACATTTCTGATCAGTGAGTCAATTAATCAGTCTTTATAATTATGCGTATTTTAAGTAGATGTATATAAAAGTAAGTAAAGGTACCCCGTAAAATGTTGGATCTCTTTCACGAGTTGGTTTGTTTCGTTATATATTGTTTAATTTTAATTTACCTTTGGGGTGGATGCACTGACTTTTATGTGAATACCCTATTTTTTAACTAAATCTGCTCTCTATTGTTATACTTTGAACAATGATTTCGTTTCGAGGGAAAAGAAACTCATATAATCAAAATTAAGAAATAAATTTGCTCGCTTCATTTTTAAATGTAACGAAAACCCATCGTAATTATCTCCGCAACGCAGCTAGAATATTTTATTCCCGCCATGCATTCATCTTCCACGGATTAATTATCTGTTTCGACTAAAAAAACGTCAATCAATTAAAAAACTTTTTTTCAATAAAACCGCATTGCCTGTTAAAAAAACTTGTTACTTAAATCCTCTTCGATGTTGCAAAAATTCCCTGCTAATACCTAAACGAAGTTCTCAAAATATATATATAAAAAAATAAACTTTGAAAATTCATTAATCGTAATCTATCTCAAATGACATTGTATTATTAAAGGGGGTGTTGCGCCCTAATATGGGTACGTGCCTGCGTCTCACTCGTTCTTCTGCTGTCGATGAGAGGGTGACTTTTCATCCCCTGGAAACAGGGAGTTTCACATATAAACAGGTATTGATTATCGAGCGTGATACATATGTACAGTTGATAGTATAGACATTACATCATTACAGTACAACTTATTTAGGAGCACACATTTACGAGATCTCTTTAGAGATACATCAAAACAATGTACTTATAATACGCACCACGAATCTAAAAGGCTCGGAAGTTAGATGCGAATGCGGGCTTGCGCTTGTACAGTCTGTTGATAAACTACAAACTCGCAACTCAACAAAACTAATATAGCAATAACAACTTGACAATAGCGTACTCGACTGTACTTTAAAGCAGGAAAGCGATAAGTGACAAAGGCAACGAGCGATCACTGCCAATCACCGACGAGCGCACGTTCCGTGCAAGTAGCTGGGAGGTGGTGGGAGCCTCAACGGCTCTAAAATGTGCCTTTGCGACGCTGTTTGTGACTAACTTCCGAACCTTTTAGATCCGTGGCGCGTATTATACTTTGATAGTTCTGCTGTGTTTAGATGGGAAGGTCAATATAATATTTTCAGAAGAGTTTTGCACCCGGGTGAAACCGGGACGGGCCGCTAGTATTTATATGAATAGTTCAGTGTTAGGTCATATTGGAATCTATTTGAATTGTTTGCGAAGAATAGAATATAGTTTTAAATGGCTACTGACAGATCACTTTTAGAAATTACTGCTGAATTGGAAAAATAGAATTTATTTACTGGCACGAAAAACAGTTATTTTATAGGGGTCATGCATAAAAAATTGTTTTCCGTTTTTAGTATATACATTTCAATAAAAGCTTATCTTTAAATAGTGTTTTATGTATTTTGTCTGTAAATGATATTACCATTACTTTACGCACAAGTGCAAAAAGGGTAATTTTTCAAACGCAATTAGAAGTAGTTATTTTATAAGGTATCGTGCAAGAAGGTTTCTTTTACTAATATTTTATAATTTATTGATTTATTAAAACAAATTATATAGATAACACTGGTCTACTCAATAAGTATGTAATCTATACTAATATATAAAGCTGAAGAATTTGTTTGTTTGGTTGAACGCGCTATTCACAGGAACTACTGGTTCGAATTGAATTTTTTTTTGTTGGATAGTCCATTTATCTAGGAAGGCTATATGCTATATAATATCACGCTACGACCAATAGGAGCGGAGCATGCATGAATGAAAAATGTTGCAATATATAACTCAAAACTTGTCTGTCCGACAAAAACTTTTGAACGGTAACTCCGATCATCAAGAAATTTGGACACAACATTCATCTCGGTAAACTAAGATGAACGTGTGTACTCCCTCCCCCCAGTCGTTCTTTTGCACCCGGGTGAAACCAGGCGGGAACGCTAGTTTATTAATAAAAAACTAAACTACTAAGGTGGTCTTATTTATTTATTGCTTAAAATAAATAGAACGTAAAAAAATAAAGGATACCTATGATGTTCTAGGATCTACACGGCTGCTAAAGCAGCCTTGAAGTCATTGGTCCATTAATGATTTCACTGACAGCCCTGGGACAGCATACCAAAGCTAATATTAACATTAAAAACGTTATTATGACAGAAAGTTACTGTCGAATTGTACAAAGAGGATCACGATGGGGTGTCTGCAACAAGCCGACCAACTGACTAGTCCTGCACGATGTCGCAGTGCAGCGCAGCACAGGTCTATGAGGCACTATGAGGTAATATTGTGAGGCTGTATAAAGCACAAACTGCAAGCCGCGCGTACATACACAATGTATATAAACTCATTATTGCGACAATACAAATAGACCCCGGGACACACAAATTAAAACTCTATTCGACGCTGAAACCTCTTCATACATCCACCTGTCTATTGATATATACAGCGTGTCCTACGATTTCGAACCATACGATACAAAAAAAAATAAATATTTATCGGCAAAAAATTTTTTTTTAAGTCAAGGTTTTTATTTTTATTACAATGTACTTAAAAAGAAAAAAATAATACTTAGTAATTTAGATTCATAATTATAAAAGCTCAATGGTAGTTTATTGGCCTCCTTAGTCGTAACTCGTAGCTTATAAATTAAAAGTGGTACCGCGCATTTTTTTCTATAAAAACCTTCAATTTCAAAAATATGTGAACGATTTCAATTTTTAGGATCTTTTTAAGGCATAGGTACTTACACCTTGAAAAACGCGGATTTTTGACGAAACTTAAAATCTTTCAGAACTAAAAACGATACGCTAAATCTAATGAGTGTAATGCAAACGTCTGTATATTTTCTGGTTTGGAAGTTGTGTGCGTTTTAATTTTCGAAAAAAATGTAAAATTAAAAGAATAATATCGGTACATTTTCAAAATATTATTTTTATAATTTTTGACATAAGCCTGCGATGCGCCTATCTTAAAATACACTCTTTATATCTACATGGATCTTTGTGCCTAAATACCTTTGTTTATATGAGCTTGTTACAACAATACAGGGCTGACAACAATAATATCTACTACCAAGTTTAAAATTAGGCCTGGTGCTGACTAGCAATTCTTAGTCGGCCGATTAAATAGTTTGTGAGTCATTAAGTCAAATCTGTCGATCAAACAACCGATTATAAATTGCATGATTTTTCGCACATTTAGTCCACAGCTCACGTTGCGATCGATTCAGGTGTCCCCACTTTATACTCTGCACCCAATACAATTTAATCTAATTATAAATTTTAAAAGGCAAAAAAATCATTTCCTAAAAAAATGTAGCGTTTTTTTTAATAATCCGCTTCTTACATTGAAAGTTGAGCATTATACGTAAAAATTCTTCGTCTGAAAATAAAATGAATAGAGTACTCCGTTCGCTATTGGCAATTTAAATCCTATTTTCAATTTAAAATGTGCGTTAGTGCAAAGAGCTAAACAAAAAGGGTCTTTTTTACAAGTTTAGAGTATCATTCGCATATTCAATTTCGTACATTTCATGCGGTTGTCGCCCCCTTATTTCAATCCGTTCCAGTAATTAGATTGCGCGCTAACACTAATTACTCTTGTCGCTTCAATATTATTGAGTTTACAACTTTTTGGAATGGATATACCATCAAAAAGTGTAAATAGAACGATATATAGACACACACACACCCACCTCAGAGACGTCGTACACTGGATTACAACGCTGGCAATACTTGTGAGTGCTCAAAAATTTTCGAAATGACGGTATTTTATCATGGGTCATAATTGAGGGTATGATCAGGGGCGGTTGGGCTCAACTGTTCCGGTCCCGTCATATGAATACTATTTTTTATATACAGAGGGCCGGCGTTAGTTTCTTTCGCCCTGTGCAAAGTGAACGTTTGACAATCTCTATTCTCCGTCACAAAAAAATCTAGCTTCCGGTTGTGAGAGCTAAAAAAAGACAAAAAAGCATTATTAATTTTCCCTTAGATTATATCTATTACTTCTTACAAAAAAAATATAAACTATCATAGGCGATCGGCCCCGGCTTATCGGGAAAACTCCCAAAATTCTATGGATCCATTCGCTCCTGAATACTTTATTTCATAAATAGTTAGTACCTATTAGCTATCGGTGCTGTGATAGACTGTCAAAGTTTAGTCAAATACAAACTACGCTGTGTTTGTCAGCGTACTGACCTTTGGATGGAATCCTACCTCGCTCATTGAAGCTTTGTGATATTGTTTAGTTTTTAATGATGATTTTATTTCATGTAATTAAGACGCTAATGGCTTGTCGAGCGTCAATAATCTACAATAAATGATTAATTATAACGGATAATAGTCTTATTGATTAATCACTAGAATACACGATATCTAAATGAGGTAAAAACAGTTTTGGTAATAAATCATAAAATTTTAAATAATAAAAACAAAAATATCAGTTAATAGCCAAATAAAAAACATAATTTAATAGCCAAATAAAAAACATAATCGTATTCTGGGAATCTATCGACATTATAGAGTTTCTGGTATTTTACACGCAATTGCTTTCAGGATAAATCGTTTTTATTTTTATCTACTTGTTATTTATCATATTAGTATTATTATTATGAGTATTTTATTTTTAATAAATTTTAGATGTTTCGATATTCACTTTTAACCATGCGTGGTTAATTGCTTATGTTGTACCTTTAAGTTTATACTAAATAGTAGATATTATTAAGTAATTGATATAATTACATAATTTGTAAGCTAAATATTAATTTTGACGTATATATTTAAAACAGCTTATAAACTAGTTTGGTAGATGTGTTGTATATTAGTGTAGTGTAAGATAACTCAGTGACATTTACACTGAAAAATGTAGGTTAGATTTACCAAAAGAATCAATTTATTCGAACAGTTGTCAAATTCAGACATCTAACACGCGATCTAGACTGCCAGTGTTTACAATTTTAGTTCGACACTGAAATACCAAATCTTACACTTTTGTATACCAAACGCAATAGTATCAAAAGTGTTAACACTTTTTACATTGGAGCATGATACCAAGCACACCTACTATAATAGCTGTTGGTACATAAAAAACAAAAGATCAACATAATCTATGTACAGTTGACCAATGCATATCAGCTAAACCTTTGTTAATATACAGATAGGATATGGGTGAATTAATAGTATACTCTGTTAAAACAAGCTTTAACCTTTGTATTTACAAGTCCCCAGTTCCTAGCATCTAATCTGAGAACTGGTAAAATTTAATAAAAATACAAATATGAATTTGCGCTAGGCCAAAAAAAACTCTGAATATTGTGGTTCTTTTAAAAAAATGGGGGCATGTACTATGACGTGGTTAAAAACTAATTTTTAATTTGTATAGAAACTTATTTATTAAATTAATAAAAGCACTGGAGTGATATATTGTCACTAATATTCACAACTAACATAACATAATATTCACAATACTCACTATCAATAAGTACTGTATATATAATATATGCTTTGATATAATTTATGATCATGTATCTATATATATATTTTAATTGTACTGAATTAAAACATCACCTGACATCTGTCATATTCACTATTTTAGAGCCATAAACTGAAAATGTGAATAGGAATTAGATAATCAAAAAAAACAAAATAGTAAGCTTTGTGCATGTAGATCTCACACGTTTGAAGTAAACACTAAACACAAAGAGGCGTGTCTGTCGAGATTATGCGTTAGTACCAACAATACCCACTATTCCAATCGGTTCCGGTTCTATGCTAGCAGCTCATACTGTGATAATAATAGGTATGTTCCAAGCAGCCGGATAACAGACACGAAACCGTCACCGTCCTGCGCAGTACCCAAAACTAAACTGTTTGTATAGGTTTTGGAACACGTTTTAGCTACCTGCGCATGACGGTGGCGGCTTCGTGTCCGTTCTCCGGTAGCTTGGAACATATAATACGCGCCACGGATCTAAAAGGTTCGGAAGTTAGTCACAAACAGCGTCGCAAAGGTACATTTTAGAGCCGCTGAGATTCCCACCACCTCCCAGCTACCTGCATCGAACGTGCGCTCGTCGGTGATTGGCCGTGATCGCTCGTTGCCTTTGTCACTTGTCGCTTTCCTGCTTTAAAGTACAGTCGAGTACGCTATTGTCAAGTTGTTATTGTTATTTTAGTTTTGTTGAGTTGCGAGTTTGTAGTTTTTCAACAGACTGCACAAGCGCAAGCCCGCATTCGCATCTAACTTCCGAGCCTTTTAGATTCGTGGCGCGTATTATACCGTTCGCAGAGAGGTTGGAACAAAGTCACCGTGTACGTATATATTTACATGTAATACCGTATTGTGTATTATACGTGTAACAGGGTGTTGTATAGTTCAACCACGCGACTCAGCTTTTCCAAATCCCAATCACAATCACACCGCGTGGCCTAATGACGTGTCACAATAGGGTGCTCCAGGGCGTACAAATGTTTCCCCTGCTTTACTTTACAACCAGTTCTATGTATCGACTCAACTTTGTCATGATTGTGACAGCTGTGATATACACGGAATTAATACATATTTAAAAATTAAAAAATAACCATGTGTAAGTATTTTTTGAGGATTTTTTTTTAATCGTCGTTGAATAGAGGGTTAATTTTTTTCCACTGGAGTTCATGCTGGGTTAATTATTCTCTATGGTGATGGAGTGTTTTTTAACACACGGGGTTTTTTTTACTCAGTCGTTCGCTTTCAATGAATTATTGCTACCGCATTCTGTTTAATTTGTATGGAATTTAACAGTAGCAATTATTTCAAGTATGTATCGTGATAAAATACGTGTGTGTTTTATGTGACGAAAAATAAAACTTCACTTGTCGTAACGTATTTTTACGATTCAAACACGTACTACAATACACGACATAAAAAAATTTACCTCCGCCGCTTGGATGACGACAGTACGAATCATACTGCTGATAACAGAATTCATTAAATACAATATTATTAATTGAGTTCAAAACTGTTATTTATGTTTATGAACATAAATCCAGTTTCTTAGGAGTGGCTTGGGGAGGGTGCAATTGGTCAAAAATTTCTGCCGCTGGTATTTCCCGGCCATTTGGCTCTAACAGAACCTTAAAACGAAGCGGCAGGAGTTTTTTTAAAATATTAACCATTTTTTTACCATCTTTGGCATTTTTTATCCCCTTTATCTTAAAATGGGTCCAGATTCCGCCTATACTTATATCATATAAGAAACAATGCTATACCAGGCGGCATGTTTTTTTGCGCGTCAACTCCTAACTATGCGTTATAAGTTTTGCAGGTTTATCTTGTTACCGAACTAAATTACAAAATTGACGTTTTTATGCCTATGCCTCCGCCACTGAACTGTTCACGTAATTTAAAAAACTTACCTAAGAAAATCATCAATACGTTTAATAAAAAGGTCATACATTTGTATTAGAATTTGTCAGACATTTGTGCTATAAGTTGTGAATTGTGGTGATCTAGTGTGATTATTGTGTTTTGTGATCGTGATTGCAATCTATTTTTGACGAATATACACACTACACAGGTCAGTATAAATAAATTGAAAAGAGCTATACGAACAATTTTTGGTTTAAAACCGCGTGACTCTTATCGTAATGTTTTCAAAGAAAATAATATTTTAATTTTGGTAGCAGTTTACATCTATAAAGCTGCAGTGTATATTCACACAAATATGGAAAATTATGGTTCAAGACGTCACGATTACAGTACGCGACATAAAGATTTGCTTTTACTGCCTAAACCGAACTTGACAATGTTCATTAAAGGCACATGTTACAATTGTGCACGGATCTACAATCATCTGCCAAATAATATAAAAAGTATTAATAATATTAATAAGTTCAAAGGAACACTTAAAAAATTTCTGTATAAGGGCTGCTTTTATTCACAAGATGATTTTTTTAATACGGTGTGATTTTTGTATTCTGACGTTTCCAATAACCGTAACAGGTTCTTAATGGAATAAATATATATTATTATTATTATTATTATTATTATTATTAATAACAATAAAATCTGTTTTATAAAAACAATAAAGATCAGTTCTTACTTCATTGCTTACTTTGTAAATATACACCCGAAAAAAACGGGTGTGCTTTAGAGCACACGACTGAAGTAAAACTTATTCCTGCCATAATTATTTTAAATATATTTATTAATGCGCAAATACCTCAAATTTGCTCATGTTTAATTCATAAACGAACAATAATATGCAGTCGGTTCGTCTCAAAGTTTATCGAACACAATATAACCTCACTCTGTAGCACATATCTACAAAATATAAAATTAATAGGTAAAATATGTATATATATTTATTAGCATAATTTATAATACATTTAAAAGGATTTATTAACTAACCTACATTATTTCCCGTTACAAAATGCAGCAAAATTCGATGAAATGTATTTTTGATACAAAAAAATAGTTGTTTTCATTTTAAACGTCAAATAGTTATCTTAATGCTCCGTCTTTGTCGCACTCACTAGCTTATATCTCCCTCTCAACTTAATGCTCCGTCTTTGTCGCATTCACTAACTTGTATCTCCCTCTCAACTCCGTTCGCCTCGAACGATCACGCACCGTCGCGATGATGCACTTCCATAAACGATTTCGTCAGGCATTTACCAGCTTACTCCCCAAGTCAAGCGTGCCTAAAGAAGTTTTACTTATAAAATTCGCAAAAAAACGTTAATTTTAAATGTGTCTATGTAGATGTGCCAGTAATTAGCAGAAATGTTTAGAAACAAAGAAGCATAATCATGAAATGATAGACGGAAAGAATTTTATATTTTCGTGAAAAAAAACGAATTGCGGACTTTCGATGCGAGAAACAAATAAGAATGAGAGAGACAGAGCGAGTTGAATAATATAAATGACGTAATCAGCAGACAGTGTATGTAGTAGGTAGGCACTCTTGATAGTGGCGCTATTTATCTATATATTTCCACCCCTAAAAACGCCACCTAACAAATAGCGACATTACAGCCAATCTGATTACGAAGCACTGTTCCACTCTCTATAAATCACATTGTTTTGTGGTAAATTTACACGGTGCTAAATCACAAACGCCGTTACTAAATAATTATATATAGTATTAGTATCTAGAGTAAGTTATATTTTTTTTCGTCAAAAAATCGCAAAAATTACTTTGTCAAATCAGTAAAGTATAACTTCTTAGTTCGCTGTAACGCAAACTTTTTGACGTGAAAACTTCTATTAACTCGTTAAGTACAGTGATAGCTGATCGAACTTTCTTGTGTTACAAAATACCCTTAGATTTCAATCGCCAATAATTACGAAACTAATAATTTTCAATTTTTAGAAATTAATAAATCATTCAAAACATCAACTTTACGAAAACAAGTTTAAAGCATTTCTTGTGTGAAATCAGTCAAATAATATAAAAAAAAACGTTTTTCTTATTGTTATAACAAATGGATTTAAACAATGTCACTGCCTGATAAGATGAATTTTCATATTCAGTACGGTCTCCTGAACTGATTCCAGCAAAAAAAAAGGTCACGGTCAGTTTGCCAACAAAGCGTGTAATTACAATAGCCTAATTGTCGTACCGTGTTGTATGGGAGAGTTGTCACATTGTGCTGTATAAACGCACCGGTTAGCGGACGCTTGTTTTGTGTTCGTGCGTAGCACGTTGTTGCGGTTTACAACATTTTTTTTTGTGAGGTAACCACAAATTTACGGTTTTCGGATTATTCCCCTTACTTGTGCTATAAGACATTGCTTCTTGCCAAATTTCATGATTCTAAGTCAACGGGAAGTTGACAGACAGACGGACAACAAAATGATCCTATAAGGATTTGTTTTTTTTCCTTTTGAGGTTCGGAACCCTAAAAAAATGATTCCGAATTGAATTCGGAACGACAGCGCCGATTCCACTTGATCTAATAGGGAAACGTCTTTATAAAATCTATAAATAACTAGCGGTCCCATCCGGTTTCACCCGGGTGCAAAAGAACGAATGGGGAAGGGAGGGACATGAGTAAGCACATTCATCTTAGTTTACCGAGATGAATGTTGGGTCCAAATTTTTTGCAGTTTTCGGCAGTTCCCTGCTTTATTACTTATTTTAAACTCAATCCTCCATTTTTGATGAAAATATTTTTTTTAAGTAATAATTATTTCTTTTAAATCAATAATTACTGTATAATTAATAAAATATAATAAATATTTAATTGAAAACACTGTAGGAAAATTATTTTTATATATAGGTAGGTACTGTAATAGTTTTCAAATGAGCTATTATTTAGATTTATTTAATTTTGATTAGTCGTAAATAAAACTAAAATAAATTTAAATGACAGCCTTAGAAGATTGCAATGTAGAAAATAAAAAAAAAACACTAAAAACATATTCGTCGAACCCACGATCCTGAGATTAAGAGTCGAGCGCTCTACCGACTGAGCTAATCGAGCTTCTATATGTGTGCCGCTAATATTGGGCTATTCACTTAGGGCATTTCACCTGAATATAATTAGTATATTGTGAAAAATTTTGACTGACATTCTGCAACATTTTTCATTGATTTTCCGCTCCTATTAGTCGTAGCGTGATATTATATAGCCTATAGCCTTCCTCGATAAATGGGCTATCCAACAAAAAAAATTTTTCAATTCGAACCAGTAGTTCCTGAGACTAGCTTGTTCAAACAAACAACCAAACAAACTCTTCTGCTTTATATATTAGTATAGATTCCCGCCTACTATACGTTGCGCATACTGTACAGTGAAACACGTGATATCGAGAGCATTGTTCTCGCTGATCCGCTGGCATAGGCATAATTTGTATATTTATAGGTGTTTCGATAGGTTCTGATATTTTAACGACAGCCGTGCAGGGCGATTTAAAATGTTTGATGAATGTGGCGAGAAAGCGTATCCACTGCGATCGCAACCACCGCCCGAGTTTCGTACGAACTATACGCCGTTGACCTATGCACATCATTTGGCGCACATTTGTCACTTATCCGCGTCGCTACAGTTTGTGATTTGTTGTCGCTTCGAAGTATCGACACCCGCGCATGTTGTTCAACGACACACGTAACAGCTTGTATGTAACAAGTTGTGTCCGACCGAAGCTTCGGCTTCAGCTTCGGCCACCTTCGACGAGACCGAAGATTTCTAACAAGCGCCGAAATTGAACGAACTGTTACGAATGAGCGAGAGCGCGATGGACGTAGCGACTTCTAGAGATGATTAAAATTACCTTTTTGAAGTGAAAACTTCTTTAGCGGCGTTGTACACTTTTTTTGTAATGGGTAAAAAATGTTAAACTCGCGTCAGGGTCACGTGTCCTGATCGAAAATGCGTAAGACGAAAACTTTTATTTATGCAACGTTAGACATCTAGCGTTGAAATATCGTACATAAAAATGCAATGTATGATACAAACCATTTTGATCGAAAATTCGTAAGACGTTAATATTCAAGTTTTCACTTCTGCCGGCACTCCCGAAGTGCAAAACTTTTTTTTATATTATGTAGATTATGGTCGATGTAAACCTGTAAATTTAAAAGTTTTAAAATCAGTTATAATAATAATTGAAGCTTGTAGCAGTTGTAGCCAATTTAAACTGAATTTCTTAGGGTTTTTAAGTGTTCGGCTTCGGTCGAAGGGGGTAGCGATAGCCGACTAATCGGCTTCGGCTAGAAATCGACCTCCGGTCGAACACTAGTAACTAATACAAGTATGAAACTTATATTACAAACCCCCAGTTTCCGGGGTTCTAATCTGAGAACTGGCAAGAGTATCAATTATTGAACTTTATAATTTAAAAAAATTGCCCCAGCAATCTTAAAAAATTTG
The DNA here is from genome assembly GCA_963575645.1 of Xanthostigma xanthostigma. Taxonomy (NCBI): domain Eukaryota; kingdom Metazoa; phylum Arthropoda; class Insecta; order Raphidioptera; family Raphidiidae; genus Xanthostigma; species Xanthostigma xanthostigma. The sequence continues at coordinate 1,330,356 of OY754470.1, read as the reverse complement.
ATAATCAAGGTAGATCGCCCATTTCGTAAGACAGACGATCTACTAAAAAACCTTATTTACAGGAATATAAATACATTTTAGATTTTAATTTTTACACCGAAAGATATGATTTTACATCATAGTACTAACGAAAACTTATCTCAAAGAAGAGAAGACTGTGATCCTTGATTGATTATGATGTTTGGATGAAGAAATTCTTCACAGCATGGGATCATAAACATAAGCAATACGAGTTTGGCAGTCTTCCGACCGCCTTTATTTAACTTTTGCGAAAAAACGTCAGTTTTGAAGGAAACTCATTTTTTTATTGCATTTGGTAGTGAAATGTGTAATTTTACCCTGTATAAAGATATGGAAGTACAAATAAATCAAGGAACGGTGAAGAAGATAAATTGAAGTACATGTAAAAGTAATGGTTGTTCGATAAGTTTGTTTTATTAAATAAACTGTTAATCCGTTAAAATGTTGATATATCCAGTTGAAAGAGACTAATACAATTACACGATGGAAGATCGTCGCGTGAATAATGATATCATGTCACCGAGGATGGGAATGAACTGTGAGGACAGACCATCTCGTGTGACAAATGTACGCTGCATTTATAAAACACTGGAAAAAACTGATACAAACATCCATACTCGTGTTTTCAACATCGATACAGGATGCGTCATGAAATCAACACCAGATTTGTGCCTTAAAGTTAAAGATTTAAACAGATAAGGGTAATCAGTGCACCACATCTTATAAGGATTTTTGTTCTTCCCCTTTTTATGTTGAATCTAGTCGACAAATAATCTGGATCTTCTTTTGAGCCTTAGAAGATTGGCCACTAGATTATCCTGTGGAATGCTTCCATCCGCATTCCAACACGATATGTTTCATCCTTCATTTCACAATTATTGGTAAAAAATCTATATTAGGTCCAAGTTTCTAATTGGCAAATGTGTTAATTCTTAATCGTTGCATTAACTCCGCAATTCTGATATTAATGTCTTCAGTTCCAAAATTGATATGTTTAAAAATATTGTCCGAAATTGCGGTATTGAAGCTCTAGTCAAACATCATTGTATAAAACATGTTCAACTAATCACAAACCTTGTACAGGTCAAAATCTTAGTAACTGATGCGTCACTTTTTATTTTTCGCACGGCATTTTAATAAGAGCATTTTCTTGGAATTAACACATGATTGAAACATAATTAAATCAAGTACCTATTCTAAGGCCTAGTTTATATGAGAGGCGTTCAACGCGCGTTGGCCCAACGCGCGTTTACAGCTTCTATACAATTGTATAGGACTGTTTATATGATAACGCGCGTTGGTGGCGCGTTGAACGCGCGTTATATAAACAGTCCTATACAATTGTATAGAAGCTGTAAACGCGCGTTGGGCCAACGCGCGTTGAACGCCTCTCATATAAACTAGGCCTAAGAGTTAGTTTTTTATCAGAAAAACTATAATTTGTTTATAGACAGCGAATAAGGTAAGGATGAAAATACAAATTGCACAAAGAAAATACATACACCTCATTATATTAGAATTGATCAAAATTGAAATATGGAAATAAATGTCTCGTCTTATATTTTCACATCAAGTAGAATGCATAGCAGTGCCGTTTCTAGGGTTTGACCGAACACTTGAAACAAAGTGGTGCCGGGAGTCAGTAAAATTTATATTATTGCAAAATACAAACAAACAGCACTTAGATATTTTAAAGCCGTTTGTCAAAATTCAGCCGTTTTTTTTTTATAATTATTTATAATCCTAGTTTGGCTTTGTGTGAGTTGTATGGTGTCAAGTCTTCCTTCCGTCACATACGCAATTCCTCCTTTCTCCAGGGGGAACCAGAAATGCATATTTTCCATTATTACTACGAATGTCTGGAACTTCTTAAAAGTTTTTTTTATAAATATATAAAAAGATTCAACCCATCCTTTAATAACGCGAAACTAAAATAATATATGTAAATACTTATGAGAGAAAAGTCATTTTCGAAGATCAAAATATTTATTATTATATTATTATGCATTGTACAGACACAATGCTGTCATGTTTTGCTTGCAATTATCAAAACTTCTCTGAAACGTATTACCAAAGATCTCTAACGATATAGATTGTAGAAAATTTAGCTACTGTATCTAAAGTCTCTTGGTAGAGGCAGGACACAACTTTAACAAGAAAATTGAATTATCAATACAGCTGACGCACACTACGTTACAGATCTATTCATAGTACGCGCCACGGATCTAAAAGGCTCGGAAGCTAGTCACAAACAGCGTCGCAAAGGCACATTTTAGAGCCGTTGATACTCCCACCACCTTCCAGCTATCTGCACGAAACGTGCGCTCGTCGGTGATTGGCCGTGATCGCTCGTTGCCTTTGTTACTTGTCGCTTTCCTGCTTTAAAGTACAGTCGAGTACGCTATTGTCAAGTTATTATTGCTATGTTAGTTTTGTTGAGTTACGAGCTTGTAGTTTTTCAACAGACTGTTTAAGGGGAAGCCCGCATTCGCATCTAACTTCCGAGCCTTTTAGATTCGTGGCGCTTACTATACCTATAACGGTTTTAAAAATGTCTGCCAATCATAACAAGTTTAGCATTGATATCGCGCTACACAAGTTAAATTGTGCAACTCTCGGTGCCAGAATTTACAGTGGTGTTATGTTTCTTTCCAGAAAAGGATTTTCCCAGTTTAATATGTCAGAGGAATGAAATTCAATTAAGTAAATGTGGAGGAAATATATATTTGGTTTAGGTAGCGAGTTTCAGATCTTTGAAAACGTTTTTAGAATCAATCGGTGATTGAGTAATGTTTAGATTTTTATAAATCTATATGCATAATGTAATATAAAAGGAGTATAGACTGCAAATTGTTTGCCATTACGACTACACATTGACGACATTCGAGATGAAGTTTATTTTGTGCAAAATGCGACAGTAAGAAAAAACTGTTTTGTAATAAAAGAGAGTATAAGGCGTTTGTTTTATTTTCACCGTTATGTTGTCACTACTGACAGTACATTCCTTTCTTTTCCCAGATTTCTGTGTGAATTTAATTTGTGAAAATTTTCTCTTTAACGTCTTAGTTTTAATCCACACAAAAGTCGGGTTTCTTGAAAGTTGACAAGAAATTTACGTTCTTTCAACATTTCTCGTATATTTTAAAATTACTTTGTTTACATTACCTAAAGCTTTTATGCTTTATTAGAAAAATTACATCTTTCTTAAAGAAATTTGCCTATTTAAACTGTTTTTTATAATGTTCAAGAGTTCATCCGGATTAGTGATGCAAAAACTAAACCTAAACGTTTAACTTAAGAACGCAAATAAATGCTAATGAAACCAAATATCTACCCAATCAAAGATGGTAGTTCATAAATAGTGCGTCATTCTTTATTTTTCTCAAACTGTAATTATTTATTATGTTGCTTTCTGGTTACGTCGCCTCACGAAGTTACGCTCACTAAGTTTCTCCTCAAAAAAGACGTATTGTACAACTTAAAAAGAACTTATATCAACATACGTCAACACTCAGACAAAGAGACAACTAATATAAAAATACAAATGTTCATATCGAGTGACGAACGAAACTACATATTTCGTCAAATTGTCAATCAGTAGCGTACATAATAATCATGCGATTTTCCTTAAAAATAACTTACTTTTTTTTTCAAGATAAACTTGTATATTACGACGGTGTATCGATATTTTTTTGTATTTGAAGACATTGTTTTTTAAATTAATTTAAAGGTTTTTGAGAGGTATAACTGAACGAACTTAAAAGTAAGATATTGAAGGACTTCAACAAAATACTTGAAACTTGAAAGATGTTGAAGGGAATTATTCTCGTTGTAGCTTTTTTACATCCCATGTGATAGGTTTAAAAAATCGAATTATTTTTTTTTTGCATAAATTGGTTCCTAAACATGTTTAGAATATGTTGGTAAAATGATTTTTAAATATTCGAAGTTGTTGAAAAGATACAGCTGCTATAAGAGGAGGTGTTCGGACTTCGGAGCGCTCAGTTGAGCAGTTAGGCATCGAGCCTATTGTCGCGTGTCGGCTTATTACTTGAGATCTTCTAAAACAAATGAAGAATAACACAAGCAAAACCAGATAAATTCATTTTTTCGTTTTTGAGTTATATATAAATTCTAGTTAATTTTGGTGGGCTTTTTGCAGATTAATGGTGAGTAAAGATTTCATAGTTTAAATCGTACTTGAATCTTTAAATGTGTTTTTCTCAAAACTGTGTTTTTCTAATTTGCCTCCACTATATCTCAAAAACGGTTTAACCGATTGCTTTGAAATTTTAATAGTAGATTCGACACATGTATAGTCGTAGGATGAACCACGATCCTTTGGAAATTCCGAGTGGTTTTATTTTTTTCGACGCAAAATTATCGGAAAAAAATCATGAAATTTACAAATTACTTTTCAAAAGTCTGTCAATTATTCAATTTTCAACATTTTCGAATAATTCTAGTTCATCTTATTGCCACAGGCATACAGATTAAAGTGCTATTTAATTTTTTTATTTGAGATCAGTCGGAATCATGGAGACCGTCAACAACCTTTTTCTCAAGATGGGCGTCTTCGGAGTGGTACAACTCATGTTTTTGTGGAGATTTATGCTTGAAAATTTTTTATGCACTGCTAAAATATTAATAAATATATCATAAAAAGTTCAAAGTTCTATCTTTTTATTGGTCGTCAAAAAAATTTCCTAAAAAATGCCTAAAAAACTGGTCATAACATGATGATAATAAATGACATCCAGTAATTCGTTGTTTGCTGGAACTAGTAGACAGAAAGAACTGATTAAAACTTACGTACGCCACTGCACAATAGAGGATACACGTGAGGCTCGATCATCGGGCGACTCAACGAACATTGTCCCAAGCTGTCGCCCAGTACGGGAACTCTATAGTGTCGCCGCCTTTTCGCTGCGACGCAATTCGACGTACTCATCCCGTTTGTACAAATTCATACATCAATTACTTATTCATTGTTAAATATCATTTTTTATTTTTTCCAACCCCATGCCTCCACACACTGCAACAATTTGTCAACGTACGTTTTTTAACGTTTGACACCCTTTCGTAATGTATGCATAATATGTCGGGAGCAGCTTGTGTTGCGAAAAATTACACTTTCAATTTTTAACTCTTCTCCGCTGCCGGTTGACATTTTAATAAAATCGTTTCATTTTTTACTTAATTTAATTTTTGTTATAGTCAGGCAATTAATTCTGCATTTGAAAGTTCACTCAATTATAATTTTAAAGCATTAAAACATAAATTATTTTTTACCCTTTAATACAACATTTAAATTGGATTTTTTTTTAATCAAAGACTAAACAGACTAATTTTTATGAAATAATTGTTGATTCACAAATTAAAATGTTCTTTTAACGATGTTTTGAAAGTTTAATAAAATTTTGTATACAAAGCGATTTCCGGCAACAAAATATTTATTCTTCAAAAAAATCCATATACCTATTCTGTCCAATTAAAATATTAATTCTAAATTGCCCAATTATAGATATTAATGTTGAGGCCAACCTCAACACCCTACATAATATATTATTGCATTTTTAGATTCACTATAAAATTCTGACTGTATACAGCGACAATTTCCGAGTTAATATTTTTTCGAAAGATTTTCGTTTTATACTTAATTGAAAATTAATCTCCCTTTAATAGAACGCCGCGCTGTAATGAAAGGCTGATCAAAATCAATTTTAACCCCGAACAGACAGACTGACAATAAATCTGAAAATTCGTAATTCACTCTGGACGTTCTATAAAAGTCGAAATTTCGTTAAAACAGTTAGAGGCAAGGTTACAATTTTATTTGTATATTAATACACACACTTTGGCATATAATTCAAAATTTAATACTAAGAAAACCCTATAATTTGATAAAATAAAGACACTCTGTATATTTAATGCAGTGTGTCACTTACTCATTTCACGTTGTATCTACATTCTTAGTATATAAGATAAATGAAGGAAGGACTTCAAAATATGCCTGAATGTATTAATTAAACTATAATTCAATAATCTCCACGATATAAATTGCACTCATCCATATTCCGGTTACCTTCAAAGGAATTCCAGTGATTTTCATTTCACTGTTTGGGGTTTGTTGGATATCCAAACACAATTATCAATATACCTATTCGTAAATTACTATTTCACATAATAGTAATAATAATTAATTGAACATCTTGACTTCAGCATCGAAAATACGATTTGTAAATTTTTTAGTCTAGTTATACTCCTTTTGGCGCGTTATGAAAAAATTATTTTTACGATGTGTGCTCAAAATTTGCAGGATGAAGTTGCTCGTAGAAAAAGACTACCAACAGTATAGAAGTAGGTAGTAAAAACAATTGACTTACTCTAATAGACATGCCTTCTCCGCGTATCGTTGTAGTTGTTTTTCGGTTCACTGAATGAGGAGGATAGAGTATGGTAGAGATCATGTTCGCATGAACGTAGCGTCTAATAATTGTATTTATACTAATCTTCCTCCAGTCATTAAATTATTTATTTCGACTAATTGTTTGAATGTAAATTAAAAACTAGTTTTTTTTAATCAAAGAGCCTTCTAGCGCGCGTACATAAATACAAGTAGCCATTTTTTTTTTCTGAAAGCAGATTTCATTAAGTATATTTCCAATCATGACGTAATGTTTGAAAAGAGACTAAACGATTTAGAAAGATAGAAACGATTCTGATAGAGTAAGAAAATTTTTAATGTTTACGCAAGAATAAATTATATTTTATAATTTTATGTTTTTTTATAGCTATGTCACCTTGCAAACTTTTTTATTTTACTCGAATTAATTTAGCGGTTTTGGGTGTTTTTTTTTTCTCTTGTTAAGTTGGTACGAATGATTTCGACTGACAGTGTAAAAAAAAAGTGAAGTAATGATCGGGGTAAGAAGACAAAAACACAACCGCGGTACTACTATACAGATGTATTATTTTTCTTGCAACAGATGCTAGGAAAATATTAGATTCATCTGTTCCAATGAATTATTTTAAATAGCGCTTACCGAAGAACTTTCCATTGTTTTCTATATATTTGAGAGGGAAATGTTGCTAAAGAATCAAATTTTTTGAAAATAAGACAATTTCTGTTGAAACCTGGATGACGTCTGAATATTTAACTGCAAGACTTTCCGAAGGCACCTACCATCGAGATTTACTAGTCAACAATGCAAATCAAGAATGTAGTTTCTACCATTTACAAATTACCACTTGATATTGCAGGTGAAATAGCATTCCTGTCAAAAGTTCGTCGCATTCTCTACGTCACCGATATTATAAAAGTCTATAAACTATTTATTTGACTCAGGGTTGTCCAAGTTATAGATCACAACTTTCTTCTTCTTCTAATAATAAAAAAAGAAATAATCACTTTCTTAAAATAAATAAATAATGAAAAAATCAACTATAGATAAAGCAAAAAACGTTTTCTGGTAGTTTGTTTTTAAATGAGACTGTTGTACTATATAAAAAACCGTCTTTAATTTTCATCATTTGACAAATTACCTTAAAAAATCTTTGAAAAAACCCTCAAAAAAATGAAATTACAGACTGGCATCTCGTTAGTATTGATAGTAAATGTGTTGTCATATCATTATTCGAATCGTTGTGTATGCTAGCTCGGTAAATTCATTTCAAATAAAACAAAAATTAATTGAAAATTAAAATCGCATACCGTAAAAAAACAATTTAAATGAGATTAAAAAATGGTCTAATTGGTAAATGCTTCATTATCAACACAGTTGTTATTTTGTATTACAGTATGGTCTCAATTATTTGATCCCGATTCCAGTACACAAAACAAAACTACTGAACTCAAATACCTACCCAAAAATGTTTGATAGCTCTTGGACTATTGGGAGATTTGGATCTTTCCTTGCAAACAATTATTATTTACGTTATTGCGTTTTATTGTCTGGCACTCCTCTATGAAGGAAGTTGAATTTAGAAAACTGCGCCAACTTCTGTTTTCAGTTGAATACGCCCTTAAGCTAAATCGTGAACTAATTTAGGCCAAAATCACTTCACTAAAGCTTCTCGGCTTAGTAAATAAGACATGTGATGAAATCTCTTTGTTCCTAGTGTGCTTACAGTCGACCATACGAAACATCTACAGTTTGCAATAATAATTATATTTGTGTGAGAGCGTGAATGGAAGACGACTTTTGTTTTGTAGGATATTCCTCTTATTAATAAAGTAATTGGCGTGGAATTATGCCTACCTAGAGACAGGCTGTGCGGTAAGCGTTCCCTGAACACGGAGAACTCTAATGCGCTAGTTATTTCTGCATAACCGAACACACTACATATGTATAACTAAATTCCAATATATGTACAATCAACCTGCAAACTAATCGACGCAATATTAATAGATCTCTTTGAAATGTCGCCGACATTTGATGTGAGTGACTTTATAACTGGATGTTGACAACCTCTATACCAGGTAATTAAAGGTGTAATCAACACTTGAACGGGTTTTATTCAGGTGTAATTAATAATTTGATTATTCCGTACTCGCTGATGATATGTACGCACAGACACACATACACACACGTAGGGTGGTACGAGTCGACGCCAGCTACGGATAGGGTGCCGTCGCGTCCGCGTCGACTGGTTACGTTACGCTGTCGGTAATATAGATACCTACTCTCAAACTATCGGTTATTTTCACTCGAAAAATGCTAATTAAAGGTCAGTTAAGCCCAATGTGTTTACTCTTTAATTTTGCTCTCTATTGTAACTTTATCCAGCTTTTTTAACGTCATATTTCGATTAAAATGTATTTATCGTAAAATCAATTTTTTGAAGGAAAACTTTTTTAGGCGCGTTTTGTGAATAGCGCGAAAGGGCAATTGCGCGAGTTGCCGTCACATAGTATATCGTATTAGTTTATACATGTAGTTTAATATTATACAAGCCTTAATATAGGATGACCGGTAATTGCTCGTATTCTTCTTGGGAGAAAAAACTATGACTAATTTGGATGATTTATCTTATCACTTATGGGTCAGAAATGCGTCAAATTTTTTTTATGATAATGACACTTCTGTGAAGAATTTGTATTTAATTTTTTTTTAATTTATTGTATCTAAGTTTTAACACACAACATAAAATCTAACAGTAAATTTCGTGGTTTTTAGCTTTAGGAAGGTTGGCCAATTAGTAAGCCCTCAGATTATGGAGAAATTTAGGCCAAAAAGTGAGATTTTTTTTTTTTATTTTTAACTCCCAAAATTCAGATTTTTGTAAAAAAAAAACGAAGTAGATTTTCTCAAAAATGACGCATTTCCGACCCCCAAGTGATTGAGGTTAAATCATTACAAATTAGCCATAGTTTTTTGTCCCGAGAGGAATATGAGCAATTACCGGTCACCTGTATATTGTTGAGTTCATGGTTCAATAAGCTTTCATTTGACACCCTACCTACACGATGTCCTTGAAAAAAAATGTTTCCTTTTCTCAATTTACCCCCTGAATTTAAACCCCAGAATCAAACAATAAATATTATAGATTGTAATTGGGCCAGCACACTCTATCCTTGTGCGATATTTCAAAATTTTACGTCAGATAGTTTCAGAGAAAATTGCCTGTGACAGGCGGACGAACGGACACTAAAATGATTCCAAAAGGGTCCGTTTTGAAACGATCAAGTTCAAGTCGAACTCTTGTACCATTAAAAATTTTAAATTAAAAAAAATATCTTAAGTATAATGCTGATAATACAGGACAAATATCTATGACTATATCGAGCAATTAGCACATCAAACCGCTACCTTTTACCCCACTACGAAAAAGGGAGGGTTATGATTTTAACAGTCTAATCATCTAATGCATCAAAACTACAATAAGTCGTGCATTTTATACAGGCAGCCCATCTAGCATACGTGTAATTATGAACAACTGCATTTACAGGTATTTCAAAATCACTTTAAGTTAATTATTATTATTCATACATATGCAAAATTTCAACTGAAAAAGATTTGAAACAAAGAAAATAATTCATTACAAACAAATATACGAGGTCAAGCTAAATAAAACCGTTTAAAAACATTTAAATTGTTCGTTGTGCTTCCGGTTTATCTACCCACAAAATTGTCTTACAAATATGAATCACAATATAATATGTTATATTGTTCTTTATCATAAAATAAACCTAATTAAATCAGCATTATCATATTTTACTGTAAATTCAACATAAGGCGAAAGTATTGTCTTCAATGTGCCGTGATGTAAATAGGTTTTTGAGAATCCTCGACGTTCCTACGCGAAGCTTTCTGACTTTGCGAAGCGTATGCTAAAATGCATCCTCGACAAATTATAAGCGTGATTCTGAAAGCTGTAATGAGAAATGTGCTAGCAAACTGAAACTGATTGCAGAGACGGCTCTCATAACTGAAAGCAGATCAATTAGTCTGCTATATTATACAACAATTTTCCAAAGTTTTGATCGGCCATATTTAATATACCAAAAACCATTATAAATGTTTGTACATGAAAATCCATTGTTTATTTTTATTAAAACCCCTATTAATTTCCGCTCGCCCAAAATACATACATAACGAAGAAACATATTCACATGGCAAGCAAAATATAAATAAATTAATCTTAAGAATTAATCAAATTTTCATGCAGCTATTCTTACTTCCAGAAAGAAAATCCAAGATGTCCAATCGTTCCAATTTCTTACCGCAGTTAAATATTAAAATTTTTAATACAGTGTAAACTATATTATAGCGAAAAGCTGTTTAACGAAAAACTCCTTAAAACGTAGAAATTGCATAGGTTTGTTTGGTTTACATTGTTACCCATATGCTGAAACAGTCTATATAGCGTAACAACCACTCTCAATAGCGAAGCAATACGTCATTATTTAGACCCCAATAATGGGATTCTTGGAATTGTGTTCATTTGTTTTAAAAAAATGTAAAAAACGACAAACAAAGTTAACAGATTATACCTAATTTCGTTATTTAAATTTTTTTTACTTAATTTAGTCAAAATTAAAACCACTTGTTCTTAAAATTATATTGTTTTCTTTTACTCTTCGTTAATTAAGGAAAACTCTTTATAACGCAATAAAATACCCGGTCTCGTAAATTTCGCTATATAGAGTTTACACTGTATGTTGTTTATTTAAAAATGTGCATTTTTTAATTTTGTATTTGATAATTAGTGTTCAATATTCTACACTTCTATTTAATAATATTTTTTGCATATGAAATACACTGCTAAATGACTAAAATATTTCTAAATGCACATCTGCACTAATCCACGCTTGCAGCTCGTTTTTCTAGCTCTCATAAACACGTTATCAGTTTTTATAGAAGTGCAAATATAAAAATACCAGACTTGAACAAAAACTTTATACACACTTAATTTTACTTTAATTAGGTACATAATATAAGCAAAAGTAGAGTTTTTTCTAATGTACATTTCCAAAACAGTACAAATAGATACTGTTTGTTGGTCAACAATAAGTTTAAGATATTTTTTAAACAAGGTCAAGAAAACCAAAGATTATCCAAGTACTGGATTTCGCAAAGTGACTTTCTATCTGATTTCACTTCATTTTTTGTCAGCACGGCGAGGAAGTTGCTTTTAATTTCGCATTTAAATGCAATTGTGTAGCTGTATAGTTTCCTTACTAACTGTAAACCATTGTTCAGATTTTCGCGACCGATTCTTAATGCTCTTTTAAAGATGTTCTTTCATTAAATTGTTTTGTTACAGCTTTTGTATTTACGTTCGGGTGTAGTAATCTTGAAATGTTACATAATTCTAATGTTTTTATATGGATTTATTACGTCATAATAGAAGGCTGTATACGAGCCACTTAAATGGTTTATTATACCAACGATGTCACTAAAGCTATCTTTAAATTCAACTTTAAATCTAGATTTATCGCAACGCCCTAAAACATACACAAACATACACACAATTTTGCCGACATTAATGTTACGTAAAGTTTTTATTCTCCTACAGCCCTTCCCCGCCGCCAAGTGTGCTGCAAAGTCGGATACAGCACTGCACCTTGCATAAATACAATGAAACTTTGTTATTTCACGTATTTTAGTGGTCTTGTTTGATGGAGGTTCAATTTTTTTTATTAGTATATTTATGGAACATACACAGTTGACGTCGGTTGGATGGCGGGCCCTAGAGGTCAAACCAAATTTCCTCGACGTTTCAAAGACTCCTGAGCAGTTTTAGTTACCTGAAGAACAAATGAACCGAATAAATAACTACTTACGTTCGGTGTATATGGCCATGGAAGATTTATTCTTAGTAGAGTATTCAATTAATTTAAATGTCCCATTAAAGTTCGGAACCAGACAACTGGTTTAGGTATTTGATGTGTATAATACACAGGAGAGGAAACCTATACGCATTATAATTTTCATTTTACTACTTTAATTTTGTGAGTTAGTACACATAACATTTATATCCAAAATCTAAAATGTGCAGCGCTTGGTGAAAATACAAGATGCGCATTCATGAAGAATTGCGGTACAGTGAAAGCTCGTTACAACATTAATCGCGTGAGAACGAGCTGTCCCTTACATGTAGCAAGACTCTAATTTCTCACCCTCAACATTTTGTTTATTCCAGGTTCCTTGACTCTCATCAAGTATCAAACTACCTTAAAAGTCGTAGTTGATAGATAAGTAAAACTCGGACGCCTGGAATCGGGACATCGAAGAACTACCCAGGAGGAAATTCGTCCGTTACAACCGAAGTTCGCAGTATCGGGGTTATAACGAGCTTTCACGGTATTTTTAATTTGAACTGCTTTAAACTAGATATTTCAGCTATTTGGTACCTAACTGCTCGAGATACTAATGCATTGCACAGTATTGAATGCGATTACTTACGTCTTTTATCTGCGTCTGTTGCATGAAATACTCTGTGCAGGTGACTCTCTCAATACTGACAATCGAAACCTTGCGTAAATTCATTCAAAAGTTGAAACATTCATTCATTCACGCATAGTACTGACACACCTATTATTATAATACATCGTGCAAATGAATCATCATATCATATCATATTAATATTATAAATGCGAATGTAAGTTTGTTTGTTACGCTTTCACGCAAAAACTACTTAACCGATCATCATGAAACTTTGCACATACACTCTTGAAGGTATTAGAAGTAACATAGGATACTTTTTATTAAAAAAAAATAAAAATTTTTTACGAAAAATAAGAAAATTGTTTGTCAAAATATGTGTAATACCTTAACCCCTGATATGCATGTCAAAAGTCGATTTCCATCTCAATCGCGGGCGTAGCCGCGGGTAGCGGCTAGTTTCGAATAAATCATTTGAATATAAAATTTATTCGAGTAGAAAACTTTTGATTATTTAAATCGTTTGATTATTCCCAAATTTAATTAGTACTAACAAAACATCCTGTATACATCAGCACTAGTACGCTTCATATAATAATGTTCAGTTATAAAAGTGTGTTGGCCCCCCTACATAATACGAACGACCTGTTTTAACCAAAGGCTTATAGATATACCCATATAACATGATATATAAACGTAACGTATACATATTATGCCTACTGAAAACGAAAGTTATGGGTTCTATTGCAGTTTATACTGCAAAACATGCATGGATTGTTAAATTGTATTGCTAACAGAGTTTCTAAACTACAGGAAACCGATTTATTTCGAAGAAATTAATCTCTTTTTTTTAATTCACGGGACTCGGCATGTCTCCGGAAACACCGCAGCCTCTTGGGCTATCTCCCAATCTGTTATATCACTCGATCCAGTATCCTCGTTCCTTGCACTAGCTTGTGCAGTCCGTGGACTGGGTGATTGATATAATCTTCTGAACTCATTCTACATTGTCCATAAATTATCTGTCTTCAAATCTTTGATTAACGTTTGATTAGAACTCTTCAATAATTAATTATCTGTCTTCTACCAAAGCTATCCAAAGCTTCGCATTCACAAAGAATATGATAAGCTGTTTCCGTCTCCTTATTGCACTGTCTGCACTTTAAGTCCCCGTTAAACTTTGGAGGTGTGCTTTCAGGGCACAATGTCCTGTCAGGAGGCCTACCACGAGACGAAGATTATTCCTACTAAGTTGTAGTAGTTCTTCATTCATCTTTCGGGATGGCGCCTTGATCAAATTCTTGCCATGTTGCTGCCCGGAAATTTGATTCCAGTGTATCTTGTGCTTTTTTTTATCCATTCCCTTATTTGATCCCTTACTGTTCTTTTGGACACTCCCAGGGCAGGTTCTGGACCAATGTATGGAGTTGACGATCCTTTCCTCGCCAGCTCATCAGCTTCTTCATTGCCTTCGATTCCAGAGTGTCCTGGCACCCACAGTAAAGTTACTTTTTTGTGTTCTGCCAGAACTCTAAGTTCTCTTATGCATTCCCAAACCAGCTTTGATGTCACTTTTTAGTTAGCAATGGCCTTCAATGAGGCCTGACTGTCTGGTGCAATTTGAATCCGTTTATTTTTGTATTTCCTTCTATTGTTTTCATATGCACATTGCAATATATAGCATATACGTCTGCCTGAAAGACTGTAGTATGTTGTCCAAGTGGAATGCTGAATTAAGAATTCCTCATTTCACTATATACACCAGCTCCAGTTCCCTGCTCGGTTCTGGATCCATCTGTATCCCAGTTGATCTCCCCGAGCGTAAATTAATCTCTTAATGTGGTAATACTTTCGCTCTATAGTTTTTGAAGTGAAACTTCTATAATGGAGGTAAGTTTTTGAGTTGATGAGACAAAAGAGCGACATGGCAGAGATAAATTAAGAATGCATCTGCAACTTGCGCACTATTTATGAACTAGACAACGCGTTTAGTTTACTGTTGAATAGGCAAAGAAATTTCGGAGCTATACCATGCGGTCTTAACATTTTCATTTTTTTTATTTTTGAAGAAATGTTCCACTTCGAAGTCGAATATTTCTTTGGAATAGGCTTAATACGTTTCTCTGTGGAAACAACAAGTTAATCACATTCCATTTCTCTGTCTAATTTTTTATAGTTTGAAAGCTCAAGTGCAAATTCATTTTTTCAGATAAATTTTCATATTAAAATTAAAACTTTAGTTGGATAAATTACTAATTTTAATTTAATGGATGTGTCACCGTGGACATAAGTGTCCACGTCGGACATTTACATGTTCACGGTGGGCGCTTATGTTCACAGTAAACACTTTTACCACGGTGGACACTTATATCTACGGTTAACATTAATTTTATGTTCACGGTTAACACTTTTGTATCCATGACAGTGATCACCGTGGACATAAACGTCAACCGTGGACATACTAATCAACTGGAAAAAATCTACAAAATTTCAAAATTTGCAATTTTCAAGTTATCGCAATGAGATAAAGTTGCGGACCGCAGTAGAACCATATTTCAGTTGTGTGTATTTTTGTTTATCAACCCGTCAACCACCACGCAGACACATTACTGCATACTAATATATGTTTTATGTTCTCTTATGAGATTTTTTTATCGCCCTGAAATGTGTGAGTTCTGCATTTGTATTATCCGGTTATATAACATATAAAACCGAACTAATATACACCTTTTTGCACACAGAACTATTTTACATAATATTCCACTTCTACTTTTCAGTGTATATATTTTGTCAGAGTGGGCGTAAGGCGTAGGTGACGTGGGCCTCGCGGTACAAGGGGCCTCGCGCCTCAAAGGTTGTTTGCAATAGTTTGCATAGGTACTTACTTAACAGCCGTAACCGCGACAAAAAAAAATTAAATGATAAATATAATTATCAAACTTTTTTGACGTGATAACGTCTTATAAATTGATGAATCACCAATCTTATAAATTGATAAAACACCGGCTGCATGCACGAAAAAGTGTAACGTTCCTAAAACCCTAACGTTCGTAACGCGTAACGTTCCGCCTGACCCTGTGCGTGCTTTTCTCGAAAACGGCCCTAACGATTTGGATGAAATTTACTGAAAAGGGATTTTGGGGGGCAAAAAATCGTTTTCTTACAAATTTTATCATTATAAAAATCAATTTTTTGACGTATGAAAATACTTAAATATTGTAAGTAGGTTTTGGAATTTTATATTATAAACAGTGAAACAATTGTTTTATAAATATTATGACAGCTAATCTTGGAGACTTACAATAGGTAAATACGAAAGAAAGTTAAAAAAAACAATTA
The DNA here is from genome assembly GCA_963575645.1 of Xanthostigma xanthostigma. Classification (NCBI taxonomy): domain Eukaryota; kingdom Metazoa; phylum Arthropoda; class Insecta; order Raphidioptera; family Raphidiidae; genus Xanthostigma; species Xanthostigma xanthostigma. Next base: position 1,314,106 of record OY754470.1, on the reverse strand, counting down.
TATTATATGGTGAGTAATTTAAATAAATAAAATTAACCTAAATTTGAAGCGAAAGATGCAATATCATAGATTCGAATTATTATAATTATTATATGTAGAATTTAGGTTATGTATTACGGAATACGTTATCACGTAAAACTATCGTCCGTAAACCGACTTTACAGACAACCAATTTTTTTTAGTGTAAATTATAGTTCCATCAATGCGACAATTAATTGTTATATTTTTATTTAAAAATTATTTACAGACAACATAAAATATTAGTTTTTCAAACATGTGCCATTTGTATTATAAAAGAAAACATATTTGCTTTTTATTTGAATTTAGTACGGCTGTGATAAGTAAAAAAATAAATAAATGCTGAACGAACAATTGGGGAAGCTTAACAAAGCGAAACGTCTAAAAAAACATTCTATTTTGTTCAAAATAAATAAAAAATTTATAAACATTTAAACTTTCTTGGTGTTCCGTATAAAAATTAAATCGGTATTTCTCTCGACAATGCCGCAATTCATATTTTCAATTTTTTATTTTTTCCTTAATTGACAATCCAGTTGATACTATTACCGGAATGCGCCACGCGGATTAGCACCTGGGGAATGGGGGCTTGTAACCATATAAACAACGGCATCCCTACACGCTCGGTAACTCTATGTTCTAATAAACAATGAGAAAGATTTAATAAATACTTGCAATATTATATACGAAATCAATCTGAAGAAATCCAATTGCAGTATAATTATTTCACTGAAATAGTGAAAGCATAATAATATTAAACGAATATTATCGTCATAATATTTTTTTTAGAAGGCTTATATATAAGAAAAATTTAAATGTCACTGTCGGGACTTGAACCCGAAACAACCAATTTCGCGTTGGCTGAGTTGCATTACTCTACAGTGCCCACGACAGTTAATTCATGATTTCTCTTATATATAACACAATGCACCGCAGAATCCACTACCTGCGAGAGCTAATAATTTTAATAACAACACTACAAGAGTGTTGACTTTCTCTAATTAGCCGGACATGCTGATGTAACTAATAAACAATGAGAAAGATTTAATAAATACTTGCAATATTATATACGAAATCAATCTGAAGAAATCCAATTGCATTTAAATTTTTCTTATATATAAGCCTTCTAAAAAAAATATTATGACGATAATATTCGTTTAATATTATTATGCTTTCACTATTTCAGTGAAATAATTATACTGCAATTGGATTTCTTCAGATTGATTTCGTATATAACTCTATGTTCTATAATATTATTTATTAAATAATTTTGTTTATTTTTAAAACCGTCTTGTTTAGCTTCAACATCAAAATGAAAAAAAAAATAATATAGCATAGAAGTAGATAATAATTTTTATATCGCTAAAAAATAACGTCAGGTACTAAAACGACGTGTTGATAAATAAATCATAAGAATTTAATATGGCATATAACACGTGTAAAGACATTTTTCTGGACTACATTGATATTGCATCATAAAAAATATAGGAAATATGGTTTTATTTTATTGAACCTGTATACAAGTCCTGTGCTACCAACCTGGAAGTATTATGACTACCAAAATGATTCGGCCACTATATATGAACTTACTGATATAATCTTGTAAGCTGTCAATTTATTTCATTTTAAGTAGAAAGACATAAAATTTATACTGTCGCCAATTTTACTACTTTTATATATTACAGGTTACGGATAACGATACGAGTTTCTATACGTTTAAATGACTTAAAATATCAACTATAAGAACTTAGGGCCAACGCATACGTACTTCTTTTTGTATCACGATTATGCGATTAAGTCGCTTTTAAATCGACAAATGCAGCCACTTTATATCACGTCAGAAAAAATAGTTGTACTAAATATTATACACATTTTTATACGCAATTTTGGAATAGCTGATACACTAAAATACACTTACACGGTAGTACCAACTGTATGATCATGAAATTTCAAGCCACTCGCCTTCCTCTGAAAACGACTGTATCATACAATGCTTTTTCATAACTCAATTTTTTTGTTCTTAACGTTGACAATGACATTTTAGTCCTGTAGTGCTTTACTACGGGAGTTTCCCCTTGCCCCGCTTCCTATCGCTCTACCAGTCAACGGCGTAGATATGAGGGGTAAAGGGGATAATTACCCTCCCCCCAGGATTATAATAATAAAAAATAAAACTGAAAATATAACGAATACCTAACTAAAAAATAAAATTTAGAAATACTTCTTTGTAAAATTAGTTTAGTAATTAATATTTTGCTTAACATTTTCCTTCGTGAGTATTCTAATGTGTTAATAAAACTTAAAAAAAAATTGATGTTTTTTACTTTCCCCCCCCAGAAAAAAAATATCTACGCCCTTGCTATCAGTCGTACTCTCTTAATATATTTTGATCGAATCATTTAAAATATAATAAAAATTATAGTTAATTTTTTGAGAGCAATTGCAGGATGTGAGTATTTATTCAGTTTCAGCTTGTGTTGAGCATCAGTCTGAAAGCTTCTACTAACGACACTAAAGCGTTCTGATTATACGTTAGCCGTACGTAAACTTTAATTACACAAGTAGCCGCTAGCAACGTACACATTTACATACAACTCTGTTCCTATATTAAGGCAGTGTGCGTAGGTATCTCTAGATATGCATGTAACATATTAAATTCAGGCAGGTCAGATAATCCCTGTTTGTGTATCAGTAATCTTCCTGAACTATTTCAAAACCGTTCAACCCATCAGGAACCACTGTTTTATTTATAGGACAGTACGTTTTAATTTTTTTTTACGCTTCAAAAATGGTCTGTGATAAACATTGCTTTTACACAAACGATAAGTAACTTTTTTTAAGAAAAAACATTTTTTTTCGGTTCTCGATGAGTTTTAAGACAGCCTTAGCCAGGGGTCGGCAACCTTTTGAGACGGAAGAGCCAAAGGTTACAATTTACATTTCCCAGTTTTTAAAGAGCCACTAAACATTTTCGTTTCAGTATTATAGTACTTATTAATTGCTTATATATAGGTATAATATATATATTTCACCATTTGATCAAAACCCTTTTGAATCAATAAGGACATTATTATTATTATTATTATATCCAAGGACGACACGTCGCGTCGAGGGCGGTGCGGGTGAGACGCGAGTGGAAATGGCTGAGAGATAGGCATGCTACTACAAGCATGTACCGAAAGCATGGCTACGACGCGCGCATCTTTGTGTCCAACAAAACGGGGACAACTTCGAACAATTTCTGTGAATACTATTGACATAGTGACATAACATAACGCCAGGGTTGACCTTAAAATTTAATAAAACTTTGAAAGCCCGTTTCTCTTTCATTTTCGAGTTTTGATAAAAAAATACTTGAAATATTTGTTCGTCTTTTTGATTTCTACACACTGTTTAAAAAAAAAGAATCAACTTAGAAGCTTCCAATGACCTACATAAAATTACAACCCGATTCTGAATTGTTTTTGATCGACCGGGCGATACAAAGCCCACAGGTATTATGTTTGTTCCGTAAGAACATTACCAATATAGGTGCACCCAAACTACACAATATCAAAACCCCAAACTGACTCCTCCCCAATCTTATAATATTGGCAGGCGGGTCACATGACCGCTTGTATTAAACGCTTTTATAGCTGCGGGGAATAAACACTTTACGATTCATTGAACCAGTGTACTTTAGCGTCTACAAACTAAAGCCGCTTTTGCAACGACGCGTATATATTCACGATGTTCATTTATTTGCAAGCACAGTCAAAGAAACATCTAGGCCAGGGGTCGGCAATCTTTTGAGACGGAAGAGCCAAAATTTACAAAATTTTCCAGTTTTTAAAGAGCCACTACTTTTCGTTTCAATATTATATATTTCTCGACGGGGACGGTGCGGGTGAGACGCGAGTGGAAGTGGCTGAAAGATAGACATGGTACTCAATCACAGATCGATTGCACGACTTTTAAGGGTTTTTATAATAAAGTAATTAATTTTTGCGTATGGAACTGGAGAGCCGCAACTTTACATCAAAAGAGCCGCAGGTTGCCGACCCTTTATCTAGGTTGTTGCTTGAAAATTAAACTGTCCATTTTTATATTCGAGCGACCTCACTAGTGATAAAAAATGTGTCGCGGTACACACGACCGAATTGAAACTTCTTATTTTATTTCTTCATTTTATTTTCTTTTTCTTATTTTCCAATGTACATAGGTATATTTAAAATTATTTTTTTACAGTACCTAAATAAAAAAATGCTTGTGTCACTATTTTTTTGGTTTCATTCATTTTACCATCCAAATCGGATAGGTTGTTCATTTCACAAATCGAATTCAACATTTCGATGTATTTAGACGTTTCATGTATTATTGAATCTTGGCTCAAGAAATGTATTAAAGACACTTCGAAAGGAATTTTAGAAATAAAAGAAATTATTGCAATTGCTTGTATAAACAATTCTAAACGAACCTTTCTGACATGGTTGGTAGCGTGCTTCCAATTTCGCCCAAAGGGTTAGATGCTAGATTAATACATGTATGTTCGATTGCTCGCTTTGGATTTGCAGTTTCGATGAAACCCGATTCATAAACAATAATAATGGCGAACTGTCGATGGAATACCGCTTGTGTTTTAAATTTGTTCATTTGGTTTAAAATTTCATCTTCTTGCCAATTATATATTTTAGGTGTGGATCGAGCACTAGTTGCTAAAACAATGTAACATTTATTATTGCGGTTTATGTAGCTATAGAGCAGAATCTAAAGAGCATATAGATAGATAACTAGATAGTGGGTAGGTATCTCTTAACCGTTGACTATAACGCTGATGTCTATCTCTTTGGTAGTTTCACGCTTATATCAAGACAACCAATATCACCGTCTCCGTTCCTTCTTAATGTGCTAACACCCAAGACCGTGTGCCACCTGAATCGTATTTATTACTGAATCGACTCTTCCAAAACTAACGGGAATTCTTAAATTGTACTAGCCGCTACCCGCGGTTCCGCACGCGATTGAGATGAAACAATGTTTTATACGCACCATCGTCTTACAATATTATTTGTTGGATATTTATCGGATGTCTGCAATTTTTAGTAGCATCTAAAATTATCCAATTTTTTTTTTAATTTATAGAATAAATATGTAACCTCCTTGAGACAGGATTTTTAAAAAATCCTTTCTTAGTGCTCACTTGCGATAAATAAGGAACTCCTGTGCAAGATTTCATGCTTCTAGAATCTTAAACCCACCAGTTTAGTCTGTCCGTTGTCTGTCAGTCAGTGTTAGAATTGTATTAAATAGAATATTGAAGTTATACTTCTTATGCAAACGGTTTACTCTTACTTGTTTACCGGTGTAACACACTAAAAGTTGCTTGTTTGTGCTGATCCGTACTGGTTCATGCTGGTCTAGTGTACGACATTGTGCAGGTTGCAGGTTTGTGCTGTCCCGGTCGTGCTGGTCCATGCTTGATAAGTGTGCGCGATCTTTATTCAGTACTATTGAATCATTCAATTTGACACGAGCAACACTGATTCGAAATATGCACAAGATGCAAAAGGGCACATAGTCATTGCGCCTGCTTAATTCGACACAAATTAAAGTAACGTCAATGGTTGTGTGAAAATTAGTTGTATCGCCGCAAGGTAATTAAAGTGGCTACCACCTAAGTCCTATCTTCCAACTCGACATCTACACATCTCCCTGCTCCGTGTTATTACCGATTGCACTATTTTTATTATTTTTCGGTTGACGCTTTTTTATAACCTTTTTTATTAACCATTTACGCAAAGGTCGCAAAATAAATGTACCAAACTATAAGAGATTATATTTATAAAATACTTACGTTCACCCGCAGCTTTCGTGGTAGGTTTAATGTCGGTTTTAGCAGAAACCTTCCTTACCTGACTGTAATATTGATCTGTTAAAAAAAAATGCTTCGAGATTTTAATAAATATTCAATGTTTTGTTTTTTTAAGAAGCGTTTGGCCCATTTTCTGATTGATATGGTAAATTGTTTCACGTCCAGGAATAAGGAATAAAATACTGTAATGCGTTCTTTGGCGTAGTCATTATTTAGAGCTGATTAGATTTTGAGCAAAATGATGGTGAAATATTTGAAGAAAAATGTTCAGTTATTATATTGACATTGGTTGTCTGTAAAGTCGGTTTATGGACAATAGTTTTACGTGATAACGTATTCCGCTCGAATATCATATTTAATAATACATAACCTAAATTTTAGTAGCTGTCAAACTTGGGCCGGTCAGGCGAAACGTGACACATTTCGGAACGTGACACTTTTTCGTGCATGCAGCCAGTGTTTCATCAATTTATAAGACGTTATCACGTCAAAAATACAACTCCCAAATGACAAAATCTTACAAAAATCTTGATACCTTTATTAATTGTAGAGTACAAAAAAAATACAGTCAGTGTCCCGTTTTTTTCTGTCTGTTAAAAGTGATTGTGATTTTGGGTACCATTACTCCATTAGTAATCACATTAGATGACTGCTTTTTATAAGATTATAAAAAAGATTGTTTTGTCCAATTGTGTGATAGTTTACGAATGATTTTTTACGAGGTGGAAAAGTAGAGAACTGACTCTCCCCATTTTTCAGTAAACTTTTTTACAAACAAGCTGTATGTTCAAAAAAATCATACGTTTCAAACTTCAAACAGATATTAGATTATTAAAAAAACGTTGTTATATAATATATATCAAAGAAACCATGTATAATAAAGTTATATATTGGAATAGCAAAAAAAAGATTAAATGATTGTATTTATACAGTGTGTCAACTAACAATTCAGTACATCTATATAATATGACCGAAACATAAAACCTATTCAAAACTCGAATATTATTTGATAGTTTGATTAAAAAATACTAATCACCTATACATAACGTTTTCATAATCTATTTTGAAATCTAAGTTAAGTATTCACTTTACGAATCCTTTTTTAGCCTTTTTTAGCGAATTTGTACGCCGCGCAGTTCGGCAGCGACAACAGTACACCATATTGCAGTAGTACTCTTTAAAACACTATATTTATACACTTTTTTTAGGGTCAGGAATATTGGCGCGCGCACGCGTACAACTCACCAAAGTGTCATCATAATCGGATAATTTGTATAAAAACATATAGATTCCGAGGAGACAGACATTCATTTTTTTATATATTAGATTAATATTAGTCCAAGCGGCAGACGTAAATAAACTAACCTATTCCTGAAGAGAATTATGGGCCAATTAAGCATACGTATTGTAACAAAACTGTCCGTGGCGGAAATTATTTATTTGCAATAATAAATGTTTAACAAAACGGTTAAACACACAAACGAAAGCGTACTTCTTTAAATCACAGGAACACAACGCAAAGTTTATCACCACACTTGTCTATTAACTATAAATAATTTATGTAAACCCACTCACTAAAGTTAATTTATTTCCACAGTAAAATTTATGTCGCAATGCCAGAGCACTGTATCAACACAACTAACGAACAGGTTTCCATTGTTGTTGTTTCTAGTAATTTCTACCGAATTCCAAAGTCGTCCCATCAAGGGCACGCAACAGTATTTTGCACCGAAAGTGAGCTCTTCCCGAACGACGGACCTGGATTTCACAAGGCGACCCTAGCGCTTCTCCTTTGTCATAATAAATACTACCTTCCCTGATAATTTCGTCCTTTCAGGAATAAGTTAATAAATTTACACCTGCATATTAAGAAAATTGAAAGTATAAAACTTAATTGCAATAAACAAATGCTAAATATCTTTATAAATTCCCGCTTTACGAACCGGCATAGGAACGAATAAAATTGGGAACTCCCGGTAATTCTCTTGACTTTTAAGATCAGTGTTCTACTACATCACTCGTTTCTGTAATATTGATAGGGATTGTACCTAATATATATAAGTATAATGGACAAACAAATAGGAAAACCAAAAAGTCGTTTGAGATCAAAAGCAGACGCAAATAACAGATCACCGACCGATGCGATGTATAATACACTACATACACGCATTACGTAACCTGATAACGTTCTATACTCTTTTGGGAAATGACTATATGTTTCAAAAGCAAACTTATCCACCAAGAAAGGCGACATATTTAAAATACAGGTACAACTGGATTATGTTCAATCGGCAAAACGAGAAAGCTTGCCAATTTAGAAAAAAATTAACGGACACTCTAAGGACTCGAACTCAAAACTTCAGGTTCACAATGAATTAATAATTCGAGTCCCACCACTGATAAATAACGCCTAGTTTTGATAAAATATGGTTAAAAAATTACGCGTTCATCAAATGCCTCTCTAACAGAAAGGAATTGAGTTTGCACTAGATTCACGCAAATGAAGCCGTGAGAAAGGTCTAACGATATTTAACACATAAACATAAATAAAAATTTAATAATAATTTAAAAAATAATGCACCACTAAAATAAATCGAATTAAATCTGAGTAAAATTAAAATGGTTTTGTTATTTGAAGTTGAAAATAGTAAAAGTAATAAAGTACAATTTATTTACATAAATATAAATTATTTCTACTATACATATTTGAGTGGGTTACTTCTGAAGTTTTGCATCTCTTTTTTATATTTTTTACAGATTTGCTGCTTGAAAAACTTTTTATTGAACAGAATATGGACCTAAACAAACTAACTTATAGGACAAGATATTTGTCATACATGTAAAAGCTAACCCCGCAGTCGTTTGTAAAAATAACAGAATTAGAGACATTTCAATCTTAAAGAGTCAATTAATAAATTATATAGAAAACGAATTTTCTTCTAAAAACGCTTCAAATCGAATTTAATTTAAAAAAATAGCATTTTATAAATATAATTTTTAAACAATAAAACTTGTAAACTAACTGCACAAAACAAACTCTTGCGGAATTAAAACTATTTCAATGAATCTCTTGAAGGCAGATGAAACTTTTGGTGTGAAGACTTGTAGTTACGCAGGACGGAAATTATAATTAATTGAGCGCGCAAAATTACCACTATTATAAAAAAATAAAAAATTATACTCAGTTAATTAAAAACAAAAATAGATCGTACAAAAACACAATCGTACATGACCCATGGAGGATCCAACTATCGACATTCGCGTTATTAGCACGACATTCAACGTTAAACAAGTAAGAGTAAACCGTTATGCATCCGCAGTCGCATAAGAAGTATAACTTCAAAAAGAAAGAACAAGACCCTCTCAATAAGTGTTGTGAAGCAAAAAACGGTGATGGTACAGTTTGAAAAAGTCTGATGCGAGTTTGTCTGTTTCAGGAAGCGCTTATTTTTGCTGAATTATCAAAACCGTCCGAATGTAGCGTCCTTACTATACACATACTCGTTTAACTGCGACCACTGCTATAGCCATTGATGTCTCCATACCGTTAAATAGGTTTCTGTAATTTGTTTGCGTCCCCCATGGCAACCATGATATCAACGAGCTACACATAGTAATGACTGAACCAGTTAAATGTTCATATATGTTTATAACGTTCAACATTTCTTTAAAAAAATGTAATTACTGAAGTGTTTAGTATCGTCAACATTAAAAAATTCGCCAATACGATGTGTCTTGATTCTTTATTTGGCGTTTAGCCGAACCATTTAACTCTAAAAATAGGCTAAGGGAAAGCTGTTACCGTTTTTAGGGAAAAGGATTTTAAATGAAGAGTGCAAGGGGAATTTGTATAAATAGCTTATACTGTTAATTTATCATGTACCTATAACATTTTCAAAATTGTTTTCGTTTAAACTTTTGTTCGTGTGAAATTTTAGATACGTATATATTTATTTTTTGAACATTCTATGCGATCCCTCTGGCCAAAGCGGGAAACGTATTTATCCTACCGACCATTATGAACATACCGTAATATTGCGTTATATAATATCTAGGTTGTATTATTATAGTCCGTAATTTGGACAGAGATGTACAAACAGATAATATTGTGGGACAAACTTTGTATATAGCTCTATAATTGGTCAGCTGGCCATTTATGATGAGCATTAATCATTTTATTATTATGATGCTGAAGCATACGAATTATTTGAAGGCACGTATGATTGAAAAATATAGATTACTTATTTTTATAAGCGATTATTTTTCCTACTTTTTAACATAACTAGCGGCCCGGTTCGACTTCGCCCGAGTTTTTTTTATTGCCATTATATTTCCGTTGACTTACGTACTTAAAATTTGTCTCCACGAAAATCGCTTTTATTTTAACGCGATAATATAAAACCTATATTTATATTCTAAATATTGGTGGAAAATTTTCTGAAATCGGTTGATAAGTTTCGGAGATTACCTCTTACATCCAAACTTACAAACTTTACCTCTTTATAATATTAATATAGATTACATTGATCATTTTTTTTATGTTTTTATTTTAATAAAATTTTAATCACAAATGCGAACTCTCGTTGTTGGAAATATGGAAAGAATTTGAATGTATTCAAATAAAGTGATTATTTTATGTGATTGACTTATCATATCCAATGTACCTAAACAATTAATATATTATTATTAATTAATACATTTTACAATTATTTGGTAGACTGTTTAAATTTTCTTAACGAATATCCACGTTCTGTGTTGATACATAAAAATGAATCCCTTGGAACGTTTGCCACCTGAACCGTTGTTCTTAAATTCACCACTGGTAAAGCCGCTGGTAAAGACTACTATAATAATATAATAAAGCTGCTTTTGATTGCTGATATAATGAAAACATATTCTTTAAATAAGCATTCAAAATTTCGAACGACTATGAAATAATACCCGAATATTTATCTGGTCAATTACCAGGCCCTACAACCACGCATTTACTTTGTTTACCAAAATAATAACGTGTATACAATTTCTATGTACATTAAATTGGCTAAAAACAATTTAAATTAATGACGTGAAACAAATCCTACATATCCAAAAATAACTTAATTGTTCTTCACCCCTGCAATCTTCTGTGATCTTAACAAACGAAACTATGTATGAAATGTAAGTAATACACATGATTGAAACACTAAGTTATGAATATTTGTATAGATACTAAATTTAGACGCGTCTTAATTATACGCGCATTGATAGAAATTCAAAATTGCAAGGGTTACAACAGCTGTTATAATTATTGTTGAAATAATGACGTCATGTAATCAAAGGAGTATGATTCTGATAGAGGAAGTACAGTTATATATATATACCTATATATATAAAGAGCACAGCTGCAATTAGAGAGCGCATACCTGCTGCGTACTTCATGCGACTTTTGAATTCAATTGTGATTTGGCATTGTTTTCATCAACCCAACCCCCAGGTTGTTATCTTCCCCTATCTGCACCTCTATAATGCGTACAGGGTGTATTCTTCAGCATATTTTGTGTTGAATTAGTTTGATCTAATATTTTGAAAGTTGAAAATCATGATTATCTGATATCTTCTTCCTGTTTACAATTTATAATTTCTTGACTACTCGTTAAATTGGAAGGAATAGTTCATGATCGATTTTGAGTAATAAACTGCCTCGATATCTGCCCTGAAAATAGTCTTCCCTACATTTTCTAGGAAGAACTACTTATGACATCTCATTACTACAATATAAGCTGAGTCGTTTTTAGAAAAAAACATTTGATTGTTTAACCTGTTTTTAGAAGACCACTTCTTCCTCAATTGAGATCAATTTCGTCTTAAAGTACTGGTGTGATCATCCTGAGCTCGCGCGCAAAATTTAAGCAAAATCGATCCATAGAGAGAGCCGACGGACAGACATACATTTTTATAAACTACTATTTTGGATTCAGGGAATCAAAAACTTGATACAATGTTATATCTCTAAATAACATTGAAATAAACAAATAATACATGGTAAGTAAATAAACACCGTTATTCCGTCTTATGACTTCTTTCTTCGTCTATTTTATGACGCGTTTCGTCAAGTCAAAATATGATTTTTTGCACGGTCATGGAACTCTTTTGTATATGGGAAAGTCAATGACGTCGTTCGAGATGATGATTCAGGATTTCATGAGACATTCTGTATAGAGTATTGTGTGCATGGCCGAATGATTGAACAAGCGACTCTGTTCAATAGGACATCATCATCATCTGTGATGCGCTATCCCAAAAGCTGATTTTCTATAATTGGAATGCATCGCAGCATCAGCCAAGCCTCGCGAACTTCGTTGCCAAGGCGAGAGGCAACCACAGACCAGTGACCAAAATTGAGAGACATTGTTCAGCAACATCAAACCCTCCGTTTGTCAAACTCATATTCGTGTTTATCCAACTGACGAGTTTGACATGCTTCAGGGCTTGCCATATTTCGTTTAAATTACCTACAAATTTTCAAACAAACCTTTACAATAGTCCTTTAAATAAAAATAACGTTTACATTGTGAGTCGTATTTTTCAGAAAACACTTATTTTTTTATTTTTCTCGTTGAACATTTTGTCGTATTATATAAAAACAAATCAACCATTAACGAACAGACTGTTTAACTCTTTCCCGATTATTATAGGAGCTATGAGAAGTGAAGGTGGAGGAACCAGTTGAATTGTGCTTTATCAAAATATTGTAAGATTTAAGAGTAATAGTCTATACGTAAGATGTTCCATTCTGCCCACTGCATGTAGTTTATGCAGTGACGTGCCATGAATAAACTAACGTTCTCACTACAATAGTAGCCTAATTAAATAATAATGTAGTTTATTCATTGACTCATTAAAAATTCTGTATTATTTCTAATAACTTATTTAAATCTTTCAATGACATACTTTATTTTAATTATTAATTAATAAAAACGGATAACCCCTCGAGAAATTAAACCGAACAAAAAAAATAAATAAAAATACGTGCCAAATTGATAACCTCCTTTTCTAGAACTCTGTTAAAAAACGTGAACCCTGAATGTTGTGCCAATTGTTGGTTATGCAGGTATATATTCAGGTGACTTGCTAATCATTTCCAGCGTTATGCACTAGCCTTATTATTTTTTTTTAACAAATCTAGTCGTCGTCAATTGCCGCACACATGCCGTATTGACATCAAAGCCAAGTTACCTTTCAGTGGCACACCTGTTCTATTGCCAACGTAAATTGTATTGTATCTCGGTTTTATTAATGCGGTTTTAGAGGTTGTATGATACTGAGTGTCAAAGGTTGCCATACCTACAGATTACTGTAAAAGGGGATTTTATTTGTATGGGTTCACACAATAATTTCATAAACATATTATTACATTATCATTTATAAGATTATTATATTCTATTGACCTATTATTTAATGCAGGAAATAATAGAATTGTCCCGTGTATCCAAATTTGAGAATTTTAAACAGTGCATCTCATTCAAAAACAAATAATGTAAACCAACTGTTTTGTTCTTATTGCCTCAAGGGCGTAGATATTTTTTTTCTGGGGGGTGGGTAAAGCAAAAACAAAAATCAATATTTTTCAAGTTTTATTATAATATCACACAAGAATACTCACGAAGGAAGGTGTCAAGCAAATTCCCAAACTAATGTTACAATTTTTTTTATTCAAAAATTATTTCTAAATTTTCTTTTTTAGCCGGGTATTTGTATTATTTTCAGTTATATTTTTTATTACTATACGCCTTTGTTTTGCATTCCTCTTAATTACAAACAACAATTAAAGAAATATATTTTTAAACGCTTGGCATAAACCGCCGTAATATTAATAGAAAAAAATGTATATAATTTTTTTCCTCGTGGTTCGCTTTCAATTTGACAGATCAGTGGACGTGACACAGGCTGGATACTATCTACGTCATTTCGACAGCGGCATAATCACTATGTTTAAACTGTCATTGCCGAATAAATGCACATTTTTGTTATAGAAAAAGGTACCAAAAAAACTCATTATCTAATGGCAAATTAGATTTCTATCAAAAAAATAATATGTGGGACGACCCCATTGTGTCAACATTCAGTTATGTCAGAAATGTTCTTTGTGTTACCGATTTATAAATATCCACTTCCAAAGTTCCAGCTACAGTGTTGCTGCGTGCAAAGTGTAGATTTGTGAGTTTAAAATTAGGTCGTCGTCATTGCATATGTAGTTCATTTTTTATTATATTGTTTTTATATAAAAGAAGAATAGTTCGCTATAAGTAAAATTAGATCTGTTTGTTTATGTCATAGAATTGATGGCGGAGATTTATAATACAGAAAACAGTCACCGGGAAGATTATATTGTCTTACGCTATGCATCTCATTCATTCATCTAATAATTTTAAGCGTATTTCAAGTTTTCGTAGAGTAGACCAGTAAAATGATGAACTGTTTCCACTAATTCGAAAATTAGAACTTTTCCATGGTTACAATATTGATTTTTGACAAGATACAAGCAAAAACTGATGAAACACAGTTTTTTAACTTTTTTAAACGTTTTTTAACAAGTTCCAGTCATTGCACGAAGGTGCAATTTTGAAAGATTGTGTATCATAATTATATAAATGTTTCCTCAAATTTACACCCTTTTGCGATTTTGTGGAAATGTTTAGGCTCCACATATTTGATTGCAAAATAGTTTACTTATGTAAATCGTTTGACTCAAAGGAATATGTGTGCAAAATTTCATTAAAATTGTCCCAAGCACTTAGGCGTAATCGCAGAACAAACCAACAAACGGAACTACATGTCGAAAAATCGACTTAAAAACTTTTTAACAAAAAAATTAAACTGCCGAAAAACTGAAAAGCAAAAAATAATAAATCTTTTTATTTAACTAAGTTCTATCTAAGTAGTTGAACGTATGTGACAGTCTAGTATATCTAAGTAATTTTGAGTCGGCGTCAACAATCCTTCGCCGGAAATCTCTGAGCGTTCACGAAGTTAATATCAGCGACAGAGCAACCCTAACGGGCACACTGAGGGCACACGTCTTTGCGAGTGGTCGTGTGGAGAGCGCATGTTTAGAATGTTAATGTTTATCGCTGGAGATTTCACGTATCATTGTTAATTTGATTTGGTTATTTCTTTTAGTGATCTTTGTTCATTGATGGTTTGACGCCGACTCAAAATTACTTAGATATACTAGACTGTCACATACGTTCAACTACTTAGATAGAACTTAGTTAAATAAAAAGATTTATTATTTTTTGCTTTTCAGTTTTTCGGCGGTTTAATTTTTTTGTTAAAAAGTTTTTATTTAATAATTTTTTGTGGCTATATAATTTATAATTGTAATATACACAACTCAGCATGAAAATCTGTAAGTGAACAATAAATCACCCCTATTTTCCCACCCTTAGGGTAGGAATTTTTTTTCCAAATTTATATGAGACGAACCTCGAGGTATACCCTATCCAATAAAAAAATAATTATCAAAATTGCACCACTCTGTAAAAAGTTATGTGTGGTCATACATTACAATCAGTGAGTGAACAATCAATCATCCCCTGTTTTCCTACCTTTAGGGTTGGAATTTTTCTACCAAATTTATATGGGACCAGCTTCGGGGTATACCCTTTCAAACAAAAAAATAATTATCAAAATCGGACTACTCTGTAAAAAGTTATGCGTGGTCATACATAAATAAAAAAAAAAAAAATAAAAAAAAAAAATATACGCGTCGAATTGAGAACCTCCTCCGTTTTTGTTTTTCGTCGGTTAAAAATGAAATAAATCGTTCTTTTTTCATTGCTAAATAGGCAAACCCACTTTCAGCATTTTATATTTGAGCGATTTATTTTTTGCCACGTTTTAATATAATAAAGTGGGCCTTTGTCTATTTCTAAATGACGCCATAAAAACGCACTTGAGTTTTTTTAAGTACAGACGAAGTCTGTATCTCATTATGCATAACATAATATTTGAATAGCGGGTGTAATTTTTAACAGCTTGTCAAGCGTCGGTTTTACTGTGATATGCTGCTGTAATAATATAGTTTATGTAATTTATTGCCAGTTAAAAGAAAAAAAAACAACATAATATACAGCTGCAAGCAAAGGAGCTCCAGTAAAATTATGAACTTTATAGACGATCAAAAAATTACAAATATTAATATGGTTTTCTTCATATCTCGGTCTAAAGTCTGTACTTCCGGCATCAATTTTAAGGCAGAACTCTAACATTTATGCATTGGTGGAGTTGTACATACTGATACCGGATATATGTACTTTCGACCGAACTACAAAGAAAAATAGTTATCCTGTATACCGCACCATGAGACTGCCGCCAGCCAGTAGTCGTGTTTTTACGTATAACTTTAAAGCTGCTTGCTTGGAATTTATCTGCGTTTTTATGTAATTAATAATTAATTAATGTAATTAATAAGCGTACTTTCTAACGATGTATGAAGAAAAAAAGTATACACCGCACGGGTTGAAGGTTAGAGGGCCTTGAGGAAAATATATTGAGGTCCATAACTGAAGAGCAGTAAGTACTTTATGGTCGGCCTATATGCCAAAAACTGACTAAAGTAGGAAGTGAACGCCCATTCTTATTCGGCAAGTTTATGTGCTATTAAAAATACCTTCTTGGAAAAGTGTTTATAGCTTGTTTTACGTTTTTTTTTTGACAACAAAGCAATAACATCATAAATATATGTATTTGTTTCAAAATTTTAACTTTTTTCTCAGCCTTGATATTTTCGTAAATTTTGCAAATATATTTAACGTGATTTATTTTTACCTCAAATCAAATATATTCAATTATTAATATATAATTAAAAAATGTGTATCTATATATCTATTTTCAATCTCTGAATATTCAGTTTTATTGAATCTGACCAACAAATGAACGCCATTCACCGGTTTATCGTGATGACGTTCGCTATTGGCTGGGCTGCTCGAATCAGCCGATGTTCAAACAAGCGTGTTATTAATTTAACCTCACATTCTTTCGCCTAATCATTATCTCATATAAAACTGTGTGTCTGCGTTGTATCAGAAAACGTAAGTTTTAAATTTGGCAGGATGGTCCCGTTAAGAATACTTGCAAAAGGTTGTCGACCACTGCTACAGAAGTCTCACAACAGAACTGTTTCAAACTTCAGACAAGTCAAATGGAATACTGTGAAATTTACATGTTACTGTCTTGAATTCTGTCGCGATCTGTTTGCATGGATATACACAATGACTTCATACATAATATCTTATTTCAGGGCAGGTTGAATGGGTTAACCTTGAAAACTAAATTTAATTTAAACAAGAACGTTTTTATTAAAAATACGTGGAAAATACTTAAGATTTTCATCTGAAAATGCCAGCATTGTCTACAATTGCGTTGTAACTAATTTTTATATATTTTTTTGTACTCATAGAAACAAATATATATTAACTACTTACTACTAAAATGTTAAAGGGGTGTATTTTACGAAAGAAGTTGAAAAATGTATACATCTACACTCTAGAGCAGTGATGGTGAACCTATGACCCGCGGGTCAGACACTGACCCACGCAGGCTTTTTAAAAGAGCCACGTGTTTATTTCTATAAACTAATTTTTGACGATAACCAAAATCAGAACTTTGGCAAAATCATGCTTATAGAAAAAAACACGCTAAATCCCATGAGCACAAACAAACGTCTGTATGTCTTTTGGTTTAAAAGATTTGCGTTTATAGTTTTCAGAAAATCATATGAAACCTTCGAAAGGCCGAAGTTTCCAAACTAAAAGAGATACAGATGTTTGCTTACGCTCATTGAATTCGGCGTAATTTTTTCTGTAAGCAATATCAATTTCAAAGGTACCTATATTAAAGAATTCGTTTCTTGCAGTTTTTTCAAGGTATACCCCACTTCTGAAAAAGTTTCGCCATCACTGCTCTAGAGTCTAGAGTCTAGAGCTTAAAATTTATTCGAAACTACGAGAAAATATCAATTGGAATAATACCACAAAATCACCGTTTTGTGACCGGAGCAATGTGATTTGACGTGCTATAAATATCTTTATTATTTCTTCTTTAGATTTGATTTAAATAAAATAGTAGGCTAATGCTGGGTTGCAGGAACCATTGTCAAAAAAACTGTGATGCAAAACATCAGATTGTATAGTAAGTACAATTTAATGATTATTCTACATAAAAAAGATTGCTTTTCAAGCAACATTGTTATCAATATGCGTAGAAAAATGTTATTTCGAAGTGGACAATGTACAGAAAAACTATGTTAAACACATGCCTACAAAGTTTTTTAAAAAAATATCATTTTATTTGAAATAACTTGATCTTTATCAAACGGGGTTATTTAAGAATCAAGTTTAATATATATGGCACAGGTGGTAGATTTTTTATTAGTGGAAATAGAAAGATAAAGATGAAAAATAGATCTTCAACTAAAGTAAAACATTCCTGATTAGGATTATCGGATATCCCATAGCAGCTGTAGTAATCTCAACCCTGACATGTAAATGTATTTCTATTTAGTGCAAAAGTATCTACCATGTGAGAAAGAGCTATATGTACATGGCGAAGTCTCAAGTTACATTCAAGCTTGCAATTATTTTAACAAACTGAACAAAACTTTCAAAGTTTCTCGCTAAAGATATTCAAGCAGACAAAATTTGAACAGTGTGTTTGCAATAGAAAATTTACATCGTTTTAACTTTCCAATGCTTTTATAAATAAAATAAAATTAAATGTATCGAAAACTTGATAATTATAATCTACTGAAATGCCGAACAAACACGAATTATTGAGTTGTACTTTAATAAAATATGGTCTCCTCGGGTTGAAGCACACTTTGTGTTGTTTGTTTTTCAAAATTAAAAAAAAAAAAAATATGGTCTAGTGATTCACATACCTATAATATACAAAAGTTTCACAAGCTTTTTGGTGATGTTCAAAAAACTAGCGTCGAATTAAATTTTCGATAACAATGGTCAATAAAAAAAATCCCAGGCTATTCTGTCGGTTTTAAAGTATGACCTTAAGGCCGCTGCACACGAGGCTAGATTCTTTGCTAGATTTTTTCTAGCGCTGGTTTTCTTGATTGCTGTTAAGTGCTCGCTTCACACGAGACTATTTTTCAAACTTGATTTGTGGATAGATCTGGTGCGCGCGCAGTGACAGTTTGAATATAAACACAGACCAAAACGTGTCTGTTGTCTGACTCTGAACAGAATGCGACACCATGTTGGTTTGTGGGCTTCCTGATTGGTTCTTGCTCATACCTAGCAGCAAATCTCGCAGGGAAAATAGCCCTGGTTCTAATTTTAAAACCTATTTTGTGAGCTAGCACGCCAGCCCGCAGTGACGTCATTTTTAGCTTCGTACCCAGCCTACCGGCTAGCAGAACTCCTAGCAGCGTTTCTAGCAGCATTTCTAGCCTCGTGTGCGGCGGCCTTTACTTCAACCGCACGTAGAAGTTAGACGCACAGCAAATTTTATTTAGTATCGAGCTATGTATGCAAGCCATTCATTGAGAATAATAAAATAAAAAATATTGTCAAAGCTGCTATGAAATAATTGCGGTTAAATCTCGAAATGTGAGAATCCGCTGCTCGTGAAATGAGAATATAAGCTATGCGAGGGCGCGATAAACATATTACATTTAAAATATAACAACATTAAACGTGCGACCAAATTTGGCAAATTGCGTCCATTTTATTTTTCAAATCCTTATTACGCGAAGCGCAACAATAAAATATAAAAGTCCAATCCGTTCAGCTATTCATATGGCTACAACACACAGTTTAGCATTCCCATCGGTGATATTATTATGTAAATCCACATATACGCATTTATTTGATACTCGATGCTGGACTACCAGTGATATGAACATTGAACAAGTGCTTCGTCACTGAATAGGCATGATGACAGATTTTGAAAACCAGTTCTATAATGTAGGTACACGTCTACTATTTCCGAAAAAAAAAAATATTATTTCGGCAATAAATTAAATTTTAACGCAAATTGTCGCATTTTTATCTTTCTGTTTTGAAGTAACCGCGAAAACGCTTGTGACGTCATGCCTCAGTGACATCTGACATTAGATGTTGTATTTATGGGTGTAGGGCTGTGGTTCAAAAGCATTTATTAGAAAGGTATGTAACTTTATTTAGTGATATGATTTGCATTAAGTATTTTCTTAAAAGTAGGTACTTAGTAGTAAAAATATATAAATAGTACGGTTTTCTTTAGTTGCAAATTTACTAACCTCAAAAAACCTACGATATAAGTGTTATAAAATATCACAAACAAACGAATAAACAAAAAATCAGCTAATTAAATGATGCAAAAGTGAATGATCGCAACAAAACTTTAAGCGACACGGTCATTATTTACTTCAAGTGTTTATATTATCTTTCATTTAAGAAGACGTGACAGACAGCACAACCAGAGGCGAGTTCTGTAAATACCCCATGCCATAATTCGTCACTTTCCCAACGTGTAGCATACAATAGTTTATGAAATCCTTGCTTTGAAAATTTACTTTTAGCCATTTTCTACAGCTAAAAAACCCAGCATATAATCAGTAGAATTTTTGTTAATTTTATTAATTGACTAGCTGTTACCCGCGGCTTTGTCCGCGTGGATATTAACAAAAAATGTTTGTTCATTTCGCTGAGTTTACGAAAACCCTACCTTGTTCTTTTTTTTTACATAAACAAAAAATGATGAGAACTGAAAATTCGCTCTAGGAATCTTTAAAACTGTTCAATTACAGACTAAGCTACGATTTTATTTATTTATATTAATTGAAGTAACGTCTGTATAATTCATTAAAAAGACAACTCTCGCAGTATGTGGATTTTGTAATCCGTTAGTGTATATATATATATATATACATCGTTGAATAACATTTCATTACTACACCCTGTGCGATAATATAAATTATACAGTGGTCACTACACATCGATGTAGAAGTAAACTTTCAAAGCAAGGATTGCATATATATATTAATTAAAAACGCTGGACATAAAACCAAATCCTTTACATTCATATATCAAATCATTAAACTGACGCTATAAAATCATATCATGAGTTGACGCGATAGAGCCATATCTCGATTGGCTGGTCGTCAAATGAACGCCATAATGGAATTGTCCATATATATGTGCTATATATATATATATATTCATGTAGGGGCCAGCATAGCTGGTGACTAGCATGAAAGTGAGAGTATAGGGTGCAGTTGCAGGGTGGTGGTTAAATCATCCCTTTATCAGTGGGGCGGCCGTGTCCTAGAGGTTGAGGTGTACAAGTGTAAAGAGGGACAAACACAACTTTGTACCAGTTCACAATTTGCGAATTGCAATTACACGCTGAACTAACTTAGTAACTGCACCGAATGTATGTAGCAGCATTGTTGCAAGTTATATCTATATATATAAAATATATATATACGTTCGGCTACTAACAATTCGGGATGAAAACGCACGCAACCCTTTTGCCCGTTCAAACATTACAATCAAAGCCTGCTGATCAAATTGAATGCTTCCCTTAAAATATACTATGTGTTTTTTGTCAAATTTTATTTGAATGTATACACGCAAGGTCATCCAAAAATCACAATATTATTCAGTTGATGTGGTGTTGGTTTGTAGAGCTCCATGCCGTAGACTTTTATTAATGTTTGAACAAAGATTTATCGATATTCTCGAATTAATAAATCGCAAAAAAATGTCAAATTTTAATGAGCCCATGGGTGTGCAAAAGCCCCAGCGTGAAAGATTAAATTTTAATTTTCAATCCAGTCGAAATCCAATTTTTAGTTTCGAAAATACGGCGATTGGCAAAAAAGTATACATTTCAAATTTTACTTTCTCTCGTCTTATTTTCGGTTATTTTTGGAATAGTCTTTCGCTTGCTATGAATTCGTACGAATGCGGCGGGAACGAATCCGACACTTCGGTTTCTCCAGATACGTAATCCGTTAGTCTTACTGAAATTTGAAAAAGCTTACAGGAATCGTGAAACACACTGTGTATACGATGTCCGTTCGCATTGATGACTAGACTCATGTAGACAGATTCATATTATTATCATTTCTACCCCAACTATATATGTATTTAAATATCCTATGTTCGAACACATGTAGAATGCGAGAGTTGATATATACATGCTAATATCGGCAGACAGAAAAAGTTTGAAAAAAATATACTCATTGTAGAATTGTTTGTTTTATATAGAGTTTCGTGTTCAATACAAAAAGTAATTATTTTTTTTCAACACATGTTCACACAGGGACATGAATGCATGACAGAAAATAGTTTGATGTTGAAATCATCTCATAACCATGAAATGTCGATTACACGTTTGCGATAATACGATCAAAATGGAAATTTCAAAATCGAAATTGGCAATTTTTTTTGTATAAAAACAAGTCTATTATTGTTTGAAAAAAGTTTTTTTATTTATTACTTATTGAAGTCCAATGTTATTTTTATATTTGAAATGCCTGCATCTAAATATTCGTAACTCTGAGCGTATTTTTTTCTATACCTTGAGATGTCCCTATTTTATGATAGTTTTGAAACACATTTTAAATTTAGAATTTATGTAAGCCGAAACTCGACACAAATTCTAAATTTAAAATGTATTTTAAAGCGACTTATTTAAATACTTCCAGTATAAGAATCGTCCTGCGTATTTTTGTCGTCACAATAAAAGAGGATCGAGATTAGGGTTTTCTACAAAGAAATTCGGAGATTTTGCAATTCCGGAAATAAAAAAAATAGTATCGGATTTCCGGAATTCATGAAACCATTAAAAATTGACAGATTTCTTCAGAATTTGTTGACCGAAAAATTGGCGTTAATATAAATGATTTACCAATAATTGAGGAGGTCTCTAATAGCACAGGCTCCGTAATTGATATCGACCTACACCGATCAAGTAACCGAATGAAATTAGACTATAAATTTTTTACTATTCGATTATTGTTACAAAGCTCAGTGTAGGAAATGGGCAAGGGCGTAGATATTTTTTCTTTCTGAGGGGATTATATAAAAAAATCAATATTTTTATTGATATTAAAAAAGAATACTCTCGAAAGAAGGTATCAAGCAAAATGTTAATTCCCAAACTAATTGTTGTTTGCAATCTTGTGTAAGTTTTGTTTTAAGTTAGGTATTCGTAATAATTTCAGTTTTATTTTTTATTATTATGGTCCTGGGGGGGGTAATTATCCTCTTTACCCTCCCCCCGTATCTACGCCCTTGGAACTGGGACACTAGCTTCAGGTTCGGGTTCCGGTGCAATGGATTGTTTGAGCCGTGTGCAAATCGAAAATGTCACTTTACCTTAATCCTGGGCGCGGAACCAAAAACCTCAAATGCTAAAGAAACTGGGAACAAAAGCAAACTATATAAAATACATCAGCATCCCTCGCGATACATACCCTTTCAGTGTGATAAATACTCTCCAAGATACTTGAACAGTCGCTCCCTTTTTAATGCATTTGACCGAACACAACATTGTTAAGTTTTTTTTAACTCTGGATGCTCAAGTAGCCTCTCCAAAAATCACCTTTGTGCCGAATAAGTGTACTGTGTATATGCCTTACATTCTCTGCACATATTCTCTCATTCCCACTCAAATCCGGTAACATCTATTATCCTTATCTAATACACGAACGTGACCTGTTCTCTTACTTTATAATAATATCTGATCTTTGCTACACATTTGGTTCATTTCAAGGACTTCTTTATCCGCGATCAATCGTTCATAAAATATAAACGACTGACCTAGATTTTCCTATGAATTAGAGAGGAAAAAAATGGACTGCAGCAGTACGTCGTCAAGGGCAATTAAATTTTATTTTACGTCTGTAATCATTATTAAATACATGAAAAATATCATAATTGTTATTTTGTTGACAAACAAAGATTTAAAAAATTTTGAAATAAAAAATGTGTATCATTTATGTAATTTTTTTACTGACATTATGCGTAAATATTTTTGAAGTGAAAACTTCTTTATCGGCGTTGTACACTTTTTTTGTAATGGGTAAAAAATGTTAAACTTGCGTCAGGAAAAGTAAGAACTGGGTGATCGAGAAAACTCTCTAAGTGATAGTAATTGTTTATACAACGTTAGACATCTAGCGTTGAAATATCGTACATAAAAATGCAATCTATGATACAAACCATTTTGATCGAAAATTCGTAAGACGTTAATATTCAAGTTTTCACTTCTGCGGGCACTCCCGGTCCCCGTAGTGCAACCCGTCTTTTTTTTATAATTAAGAATAACGCTGGTTTCCATGGGTTTGTAAGTTTGGAGTGAACCAGATTTTAAAAAATCAAACACGAGATCGCATGTCAAAGATACTTTCCTAGCGTCTGTCAAAATTGAATGTAATATTGTAACCATGGTAAAGTTTTCTAATTTTTGAATTAATGGAAACTCAGTTCGTCATTTTACTGGCCTACAGTCCTCCTCAGATGGTTTCTAATTTATACAAAGTCATTGTATTGTAAATTATTGTCAGATTTTAGTTTTTTAAAGCAAGTTATTAATTTCAATAAGTTGAGGTCAGGGGCTTGATTTAGGTTAAAACCTTTGGGAATTCATATGTATGTTATATTTAATATAGTCCATCAGTGAAACGTGTACCTACTAAACCTTTTTAATATTCATTCCCGTATCAAAATCAATTTTAACGACACTTACATGCTTTGTGAATATCTGAAAGCATGAATATTTATAAGGATTGGGACTACATTTTTAAAAGCAGTCCGTTGATATACCCTTTTTAGTAATATACATATATGAAATTTTACGAAACGCCTGCGTCAAATGTAATTATATTGTATTTCATTAAATTTCATATCCATTTTTAATAATTGATACTTTTTTACATGTTACATAAATTCAATTAGTAAAATCAGCTCAAAATTAATATTCACCCCGGCAGACGACGGAATCTATCAACGTAGAATTATTCTTTTTTTGCATAAAAAATTGTTTATATTACTGTTTGCATTTCAAATAAAATTAGAGTTTAAAAGAACTAAAAAACAGACACGGTTATATAGCAATGTGGACTAAAAAGTAAAAAATAATTTTGTTCAACAGCGATAGGGAGTCCCCCAACTTAAAACAAAATCGGTGCTGAACAAAATTTTTATAGTTTTTTTAAACTCAAATTTTAATTACATGACTAAAAACCACGCTTCAACGAGCTGTACGGCTTGTTAGTGTGCTTACAATCCTTTTTCAAGTTAAGTAGTTAATATAAATTATTTATACGAACTGTTGTATCGTTATGGGTTCTTAATACGTGTGCAAAATTTCAAATTAATCAGACATCTGGAAGTGGGCGAAAATTAATTTGAAAGATTTCATTAAATAGATACATACATACATGAAGGCTAATAAAAGCGTGTAAAAATTTACATCAATTTATTCAGCTATACTATAATGTTTAAGACTTAACTTTACGCGTGACTACACTTTTTAGTTTTTATAGCTACGGCTCAGTCGCAATGATAATAATCAGTGATGACGAACATTTTTGAGAAGTGGGTCAAATTGTGTTAATTATTTTTTTAGTACTAGCTCGTGGGTCACTAAGTCAGTGGTGTTACTTGTAAAGGGAGAGGGGGATGTTTAAATACTATTTTTTTAATTAGAAACTTTTTTGGACGACACACGACGTTTTACGGCCATTCTGGATTCAGCGAGTTTTTTTCTATAAGCATGATGATTTTGCCCTGAAAAAATAGCAAAAGTCGAATTCTTTAATGTACTTTTGAAATTGAGAATGCTTACAGAAAAAAAATACGCTGAATTCAATGAGCGTAAGCAAACGTCTGTATCTCTTTTAGTTTAGAAACCACGGCCATTCGAAAGTTTTATATGATTTTCTGAAAAGTGAAAACTATACACGCAAATAACTTCTAAGCCAAAAGACATACAGACGTTTGTTTGTGCTCATTAGATTCAGCGTGTTTTTTCTATAAGCATGATGACTTTGTCAAAGTTCCGAAATATTTCGTTTTTCGTCAAAAATCGTATTTTTTTAAGGGGTATGCCTTGAAAAAATTTCAAAAATCGAATTCTTTAATATACTTTTGAAATTGAGAATGCTAACAGAAAAAATACGCTGAATTCAATGAGCGTAAGGAAACGTCAAAAAATGAGTTTATAGAAATAAACACGTGGATCGTTTAAAAAGCCTGCGTGGGTCAGTGTCTGACCCGCGGGTCGTAGGTTCGCTATCACTGATATATTTTGTAGTTTATTCTATTCCTGGATTAAAGCACAGAGTGAAAATCTGATCAAACACAAAAAATGTGGTTTATTCAATATTCTAAAAATTCTGCCTCTAAGTCGAAATGTTAAAAACTTTTGCAATACAGACACAGGATTTTGCAGGGCGAATGGATTTAAAAAAAAAAATTAATTAATGAAATTCTCTGTTTGGTAAATAAACTTGTTCAGAAATAACAACAATAATTTGTATACTATTAAATACAAATAAAATCTGTATAAATTCATATACGGCCATTGTACATGTAATTGTATTTATTTCATTGAGTTAATGACTTCACGCTTTTGCCGTTTAGTTAATCACGAGCTTGGTGCGAACATAAGCTGCAATTATTCAAGCACTCTGTTATACATAATTACTTTGTATGTATATCTAAGGCCAAATGATAAAACCACTTTTGGCGATTTTCTGTATTTAGGGTAGTTCACTCGTGAAACGACTTTTCTTAGGAATTTAATAAAATTGAAGTATAACGTTAACAAAAGTGTCATATTTAATTTTAAAAAACTCCGGGTCGCAGTGCCAAACCCTGCCGACAATAAAGTGTATTTGCTTTTATAGGCAGTGTGGCTCTATTGTATGAACTTAACTTTGTGTTTGGACAAAATAAAAAAAAATACCCCTTAATACACCCCTTAAAACAACATTTTTTTACTTAATTTCAATACTACATATCAATTCAACATCTGTACCAAATTATATACACCCTTCAGTATGTAAATCTATATTAGTAAACTTGCGTAATGCGTTGGATTTTAACATGGTTTTTCTATATTCTAGAATAGACACTTAAGTGGTGTTGCCAGTAACTGAAAGTTGCAGTGTCCATAGGGCTTTAGGAAGTGTACGACTGTACGTAGAGTTTCAGGCGGAGAAAGAGTTCCGTTTTTGCATTCGAAACCCTAAAAATATCAAAACTTTGACATAAGCGATTTTGCCTTTTAATCACGAACTTTTAGTACGAACATTGGCAACTAGAGGCGTGCTCGGTTTTCAAGCTATATTTTGTTTAATGATGATAATAATAGGCATGTAATTAACGAATGAGTTCAACTTAATATTGTGTCGATTTAAAAGTTTGCGTGTACGAGGTAATTTTATCTTCACGGGTCATTAATTAATTAACATATGAAATGTCTACAAATTAAACCATAATTTTGAAGTGAAAATAATTGGAACACATTTTGAAAACTTTCATGTTCTAACTTAAAAAACATACAATTTTTAATAAATTAAAATCGTTTATTTGTGGTTTTTATTTGCGACTTCGACTGTAAATTCTTTCTCAAAAATACCACGTACGACCTGAACAGCACAATAGCGCCGTTTCTACGATTTTTTCGAATCGAGGCAGAAAATTGATAATGGCGCCCTGTCTCTCCAGCGTTTGAGATATATTACTTAAAAAAATTGGTTGTCTGTAAAGTCGGTTTACGGACGATAGTTTTACGTGATAACGTATTCCGTAACACATAACCTAAACCTCCCAAAATTTGGTTTCAATCCGCTTATCCTTGGTGTCGGAATGATAAGAAATGTCAAAAGTGACGTTTGCAACTGTCAAAGTATTATGTTCTAATAATAATTAGTTATTCCAATACTTAACTTAGAAGGCGTTGCATTTCACAAAATACCAATGTCAAAAAATTGAATTAAACATTAGAAATGCAGCCGTTTTCATGTTAAGACAAGACATACGTTATCTTCTAATTTCCATGTACGGCAAACAAAGACAACCGACCGCGTCGCGCCATGCATTAGACAACATTGCATTTATACAGCTATTTTTCTATATAAATTTGTATAAAAAAACTGTTTAGGCAAATTCTGTTATACGAAATCTATGTAAAATGTTCTCCTCTTTCGTTTAAGACTGGTTTCAAACCGATCTGATTTAAATTGAGCGAGAAATTAGCAAAAAGCACGCACAGGGTCAGGCGGAACGTTACGCGTTACGAACGTTAGGATTTAGGAACGTTACACTTTTTCGTGCATGCAGCCGGTGTTTTATCAATTTATAAGATTGGTGATTCATCAATTTATAAGACGTTATCACGTCAAAAAACTCACAAATATATAATGGTTTGCATTTTTCGTGAACGGGAAACCGTCAGAAAACAAGCAATTGAGTAAATCGGAAAAAGGACAGATTGGATGTGGTTTTTAACCGTATTATATTATGAATTTGGCGCCCCCTAAAACTGCCATTTTTGAAAATGACTGGCTAAAATCTGATGCAGCGCTTTTAAAACACGCTTGATTCGACAAACCAATAATAACATAAGACCAGCAGACAGTAGTTACTGTACAACCCGGAAATTTGCGTTGCGTCACACGAAACCTATTGGTGTTTCAATTTTATACACCGTAACTAAACATCCATCTAAGGCCTAAGCTATCGGTTTTCCCTCTGGTACCTACACACTTTGGTAAACACAGTGTGGTATGTATTTAGTAGTTTTACATACGTATTACGTGCTTACCAAACTGCACTATGCAAATATTCTAAGCTAAGATGGAAGAGTGCGTATAGGAGCTTAGCCAATCCAGTTATCAAATTCACAAAGAAGCATTATATTTTTGTTGACTAAACTGAACCCCGTGATGCGAATATAAGTTATTTTTTATAATTTGCACTGATTTTTCACTCGGCACTTGGTAGAACATGATTAATATTAAATAAATAATAAAACACTTGAAAATTCTACAAATATTTTCTTTCTCGACGATCGTTTCGGACAATAAGTCCATCTTCAGGAGTACAGGTTAACCTACTATACCTATACAAACGACTGCAAATTCAAAAAATTCAGTATAGGTACGTCTGTACTCCTAAAGATGGACTTATTGTCCGAAACGATCGTCGAGAAAGAAAATATTTGTAGAATTTTCAAGTGTTTTATTATTTACTTAATAAGTTATTTTTTTTTTCAATTCGAGAACGAGTAATGTCCTTTTTTTACCATTAGGGGGACGGGGGGCATAAGGATCACGAGGTAATCAGAAACATCGTAAAATTGATGTCGAACAACAGATTAGTACATTAAAAAACAAACGTTCGTAAAATTGCAACGAATACGCCTGCTACACTATGTGACCCACAACTCAAGTAGCCATCGGTAAATGCAGCGCCAGTAGGTTCGGTGTAACAGATACAAATTAAACAATGTGTAAATTCAACAATAAAACCATAAGTAAACTGTAAAACCACGGGCAAGATAGACTCTTGTGTCCATTATGGACACGAGTGTGTCCGCCATGGATATTGAACACAAGTGTGTCTACTGTCGACACAATTGAGTCCACCGTTTGCTTTTTTATTTTTTCGATAAAAAAATGGAATTCACATTTGGTATTTTAATTATTCTGTCTATTAAAATAGCATTTGTACTTTTAATAAAAGTCTAATGCATTAATTGTATACAAACAGAAGCACGACTCAGGGCTAAGAAAAATTTTATTAATCTAAAATTATCATTGTCCTTAACTTTGTGATATTTTTCGATTTTTCTAAAATATTGATTTCACATCGAAAAAAAAACGCCACCGTACCAACCCCGCGAGAAACAACAAGTGGAATATGGACTACTTGTAAAAAAATAGAAACTGTATTTTACACTACTCATAACAGAAGGAAAACTTGTATATAATTGTAAAAAAAATAATAATAGCGACAACGAATCTCAAAGGTTCGGAAGTTAGATGTGAATGCAAGCTTGCGCTTGTACAGTCTGTTGAAAAACTACAAATTCGCAACTCAACAAAACTAACATAGCAATAACAACTTGACAATAGCGTACTCGACTGTACTTTAAAGCAGAAAAGCGACAAGTGATAAAGGCAACGAGCGATCACGGCCAATCACTGACGAGCTTTAAAATGTGCCTTTGCGACGCTGTTTGTGACTAGCTTCCGAACATTTTAGATCCGTGGCGCGTACTATAACAGTAATTGACGAAGCAGGCGTTATATCCATTCAGCTCTCGTAACCGATTAATTTACATTTGTTTTTATGGTATATTATTAAATCATATGATAATAGACCGTGGCGAATCGATAAACTTCGGAATTGATTCTTCGAACATCGGTCAGACAGAAAATATTTTAATTTTTTAGTCTTGTTTAACGATTTCTCGATAACTGGTTCCTCCAGCCCTGTAGCGTGCGAAACGTGAACTGAAAACAGTAAACACGGCCAGTTTTGTTTTTATTGCGTTGCAATTTTTTCGTTCAAGTGTGGGTGGTTCGGCGGGTCGCGGTGAAGAGGGCAGAAGTGTGTTCAAGGTTAAAAGTAAGCTCTGCTTCGAACCAATTCTATGTTGCCGTAGTCCACCGATGCGATTCGGAACTGACTACAATATCGCGTGATTTTCAAGTTCAAGAAATCGCAGGCTAGACCCATTTGATTGCCATTCTTTACGAAAACAAAAAAAAAATAAAATAAAAAAGTGGACTATTCCTTACTCTACATTCTCTGTAATGTTAATGGGATTTTTTAAACCTTGTGCATTCTGGAAGATTGTTAAATCTTCTAGATTCTAGAAGATTGATCTGCGTCGACGAATTTATCTCTATCACTACAAGAATATAAAATCGTAACGCTGTAATTTCGAAGTTTTTAACTAAATTTTGACTGTATGTACCTACGCGTTATTATTTTGTTAATCACAAAATTTAAAAAAAAATGTATAACTTTACGAAGTCCGTTTGTCTGTCTGAACGCAAGAAACTCGATCTGCAGTTTTAAAATGATTTCAAAACAGTGTGTAGTCTGTCATTCCTGAGCAAAACGTCTGGTAAATACAGTAGATTACAAATATACAGTGCCGGATTAATCATTAGGCAGAGTAGGCAACTGCCTAGGGGCCCCGCATCGACTAGGGGCCCGTGCACGCACCAAGAAAAAAACTTTTCATAGAACGAAAATTTTATTTGAAAATTTGTATGAAATTTCCCAACAACAATATTATTTTTATACGCTTTATATTAGTTTGGGTTGTAAATATGTATGTATGTATGTAACTAACTCCGTAACGGAATCTTTGAGCATAATTTTCACCAATTTCCCGAAGTCTGATTAATTTGAAACTTTGCATACGTATCAAGGACCGATGACAATGCAATAATTTGATAACAGTTTCCCATTATCCTTATTAGGACCCCCAGGATTAATAAATTCTTTTATAGATCCTCTGTAGTAAACGCTTTATTTTCACCAATTTCCCGAAGTCTGATTAATTTGAAACTTTGCATACGTATCAAGGACCGATGACAATGCAATAATTTGATAACAGTTTCCCATTATCCTTATTAGGACCCCCAGGATTAATAAATTCTTTTATAGATCCTCAGATTAATTTGAAACTTTGCATACGTATCAAGGACCGATGACAATGCAATAATTTGATAACAGTTTCCCATTATCCTTATTAGGACCCCCAGGATTAATAAATTCTTTTATAGATCCTCAAACTAAAAAGTGAAAAATAAAATATAGTTTAAAAAAAACTAAAAAACACGCTTTATATCGCACTAAAAAGTAAAAAATAATTGTTTTAAAATAAGCTTAAAAAGCGTTGGGCGCTCGATGTACGAAAATGTGGAACAAAGCGCCCCACGCTTTTTAAGCTTATTTTAAAACAATTATTTTTTACTTTTTAGTGCGATATAAAGCGTGTTTTTTAGTTTTTTTTAAACTATATTTTATTTTTCGTTGTTTCTTGTAATTTAATGCATTTAACAAGATAAAATTTAAAATAACTACGTCACGTCTCATTTCTCTTTTCTGACCCATCAAAAAACCTGGATCATCAATTATCTATAACCTATTCATTAAGACCATTTCAATAAAACTAACGAGTTAGGTAAAGCGATGCTGCAGCATCTAGTCAAAGTAATCATGTTGTTACAATATCACATAAGACATTGAAGTAACAGGATGCCTGGAGCCGATCATCTGGAAGTTACTCACATCCCTTCATCAATTTGAAAAGACCTGATTGCATTGCCTAGGGGCCCGGACAGGGTTAATCCGGCCCTGCAAATATAAAATTTTTAATCGAGCAATGTTCTTTTTTCATTGGATGATTTTATTTCCACGCAATTCTTTTTTCTGTATATATGTATTAAGTATACCTACTATTTTGTTTTTGACTGTTATAATTAATGTTTTGACGCTATAACGAATACCTATGTAATGTATTTTGCAACTTTGTGGCGGATTAATTATCGTTTCATAGTTTTTTTTTTTTAATTTTGTAATATTGGTGTGCTACTGAAAAATATAGAATTACTTTTGTTTACTGAATTGAACTATATTTGTAATACCTACGACTATTGGTATTGTTGTTTACTTTAACAACATGCCAAACAGTGAAATTGACTAAACCGGTATAGTGTATAAGTTGAGAAGCTGCAACGGGTCGTTCTGAACTAGGCTTAGCCCAGCCCATCGTTGCGTTACAAACACACAGAAATGTACGCACACTTCTACGGCATAATTTGTTGTCTGTAACGGATAAGACTTACATAATAATGTTCCAAGATGTTACCGAGAATTTACAAAAATAAAATATTGCAAAAGAACGTGTTGCCGTAGAAAATTTGGGAACTGTATTTTCAAGACTTAACAGTTGATTTACCCGGAAAACAGTTGAAATTATTCTCCCCTTGAAGAATTTGATTATCTTAAAGCCGGACATGTATTTTTGACAAGATATTCTATTATCAGCATTCTACTCTGCTCAGTCTATAGGAAAATATTTTAACCTCAAATTAATAAATTTTTTAATGATTGGTTGCCTCGAAGTGAGGATGAAGAACTTGTAAATACATTGAAAATTCATATCCATAACCAAATTTTAAAAAATTATCATGTCCTCTTCTCTTTATTAAACGCGAATGATGTACAGCACATAGTCTACCAACTAAACTGCAAGCAGTATTTAAATTATTTAGAGCGGAACAAATTATAGGACTCAAGTACTCATTAAAATCAGAACTGCATTTCGCTTTTTGTTTTTTTATGCCTGTTAAATTTATTTTTAGGACTATCAGTTGTTCTAAATGTTTAATTCTATTATTTATGTAAATAAAATGTTCGTATAAAAGACCTTCACATCCAATTAACTTGTATTTTGTACGATTCGGCACATTATTTTTGTTAAATTATACTACCTACGTTACGCTTGTCTGCTAATGACAAAAATTCAGTTTGAAATTGAATGGAGCTTTATAAACTTGCAACTATATTAAGAATAAGAAAGAAGTATTGGAACAAAAATGATCTACAAGTTGAAAAACAAAACCGATAAAACTTCTTCTTTTTGAACTAAAACTTCTGTGAGCACGGTAGGGTAAAATTGATTCATGAAATTGAAAATGAAACAAGCGTATCGCAATGTACATATACCATATGGAATATACCATAAAAACCGGCAGTAGAGCATTAAGCTAAGGTGGCGGCGATGTAGAATAGTTGCCTCGTAACTTAAATTTGGTAGGTTTTTTTACAATTATACCAGTTAACTTCTGCAGTGTGTAGTGTAAAATTAAAAGTATTTCTTTTTATTTAGAAACTGAATTGAATCTCAAATAAAAGGGGTGCCAGGGTCTGGATGTAGAAAACAAAAGGAAACATGTTTTACATTGTTTTCAACACAATATTCTATTGGCTGTCGTCACCAATCTTTTGAATATTTTCAGTTTCTTAATTGTTAAAATTTTAAAGTTGAATACAACCTAATCGGGGTTAACATCAGGCAGGACGATAGCAGGAAATACTCATAGCGATGATATGAATGTTTCCTGCTAAATCAGGATGTTGGTTAACGCATCGTTATAATATTTCAGGATTGGTATTATAATGAGTTATATTTTATAACTGGATTTTTTAATAAAATTGTAAATTGATACCTAGGAAAATAATGAACTGTTTCGTAAGGGATAAAACAGTTCAACACGCCTTAATATATATTATATATCGAGATTTTTTTTTAAAACAAACAGGTGGTCAACGTGTTGAAAAAATTACGTCATCTTTGTTTACATCGCATAATAAAATATGTCAAAAAATGTGTATCTTGCGGAAGCGATTTAATTTTTTTCTAAGAACCCGAACCAAAGTATACAGAAAATAAAAAAAGAACGTCGGTTCCTTTGTTTTCTAAAAGAATTTTTTATAAATGAGCAACCGGTCTATTGCAAGACATAAAAATATTTTAAATGCGAAGCCAAACAAGTATTGTTTTTTATTTTATGTTCTAATAACATAGCAGTTGGAAACCAACAAACAAAAAAAGAATTTCAAAACTTTTAGCCTTGAAGATGTCTTAAATTTCGTTTCTTTTTATAGATTGTTTCCAATCCATTGGCAGTCTTGTCGTTAATTTTAGAACTAAAACAGGAAAAATATTAAACATAAAGGAAGGAAAGAAATATTGTGAGATACAAATTAGATAATGATGTCTTTCAAATGATTCCTTTTAAAATTTAAAATGCTTGGACGTTTGATGGTGATATGGCTCCTAAATCAATAAAAAAAAACAGCGAGTCTCCGTCATTCTCAAAATATATGTATAAGCACTAATAAAATGCAAAATACTACCTGGTTTTATGCCAGGAATCAAAATGTCGACCAAACTTTAGCATTTTATAGGTATACATATTTTACTTTCGATTGGTAAATCTGGATTGGTATCTGAAAACTCGATAACTACATTTCAGAAATTAAATTAACAACTTTAATTTTTTATTAAAAATAGCTGTGCCAAGAAATTTAATGGCAACCAAATCAATTTTTCTTTATTAATATATTATATTATCAAATTTCATTAGAAAACTCGATGGGTGAAGATCGAGCCAAATTGTACTATTATACCCAACAACAACTTTTAAACGCGATTTCTTAGAAACCTGCTAATTAATAATAAGCCACACGTGACGTTTGCTCGTAAAATTTTTTTTTAGACTTTTTAGTCGATTGTATAGTTTTTTATAGGGAAATACGAACGAATACATAAAAAAGGATCAAAATAAACTGATGTACGTTCTTTAATTCACTTCCTATTGAAACCGGTCACCGTACAAAAGCAATATAAATATTGAATTTCCGGCAACCCTCTATTTTAAGTATAATATGACGTGTACTATTTTACATCGGTACATTCAAGGACAAAGTAAACATAATTTAAGGAAATGTATATGCAAAATTAATGAATAGATTTTAAACGTGCGCATGTGTAACCGTATGTCATGCGTATCCTTTTTTCTCCCTCCTGTAATAGTTTGACCTATATTTTAATTGCCCGCCCATCGCGATCGACTCGTACCCAGGTATACCTATAGGTATAAGAAAGGTATGCAAATTCCCTTAACCAACGGAAGTAGTCAGTCCCAAGAAGGGAATCACGTGTCGATTTACCAGCACGCAGGGGCGTACGTGTATAATTTTATTTATAGGCAAACGTCCCATGAGATTAGCAAGGAATCTAACGGGGTCAAGTCGATGCGATGGCGCTTTTTTGCGCAGTGAAAAGGGGAAGGCGTTTGGGAGGATTTTTTTAAAAAACAATTACGGGGTCGTGTCGATGCGGTGGTGTTTTTTTTTCGCAGTGAAAAGGAAAAGGCGTTTGGGGGGACTTTTTTAAAAATCAATTACGGGGTCGTGTCGATGCGGTGGCGTTTTTTTGCGCAGTGAAAAGGAAAAGGGAAAGGCGTTTGGGGGACTTCTTTAAAAAACAATTACGGGGTCGTGTCGATGCGGTGGTGTTTTTTTTTACGCAGTGAAAAGGGGAAGGAGTTTGGGGGAGTTCTTTAAAAACAATTACGGGGTCGTGTATACGAAGTGAGTTAGTGGTACAGTAATTCTACACCAGTTTTGCTGATAGGATATTTTGTCGGGGGATGTTTTGTTGAGGGTTACATGATGAAATTTCACCGTGCTGGTGATTGCTCGATACGATCGTGTTCTTACCGCTCGGGCAGTGGAATATTTTTTATGGAGATTTGGAGTTCGATTCATTCAGAAACCCACCGTATGGAAGAAGGCATATTATTCTTCGTGACATTTAATACCAAAATATAGTTCTTTACTATTTTTGTTTTCAAGCTGTTGTAATTAATTATTATGTTATTAGTTATTAACATTCGTTTTTTTATTCTGTTTATGTTGTCGACTCGTCAACAGATGTATCCACTGAAGTCAAATTGCTTCTTCGTGCTATGAAAATAGTTTTAAATGCATGTCAAAATTAATCATGGTAGCACTTAAATGAGATTTTATAATTAAATTGTATAGATAAATAATTTTATTTTTCTACTTAGAGATTTTTAGTTACGTCATACGTATTATATGCGTATGATATTTATATTAGATATGAATCGCAAACAATTGACAGATAATAACATATCGACACGCCCCCGCATTTACATAAACAAATGAGTTAATAAGCTACAGTAGAGTACCCACTTATACGACTGTTCGTAATCCTAACTAATATTATAAATGCGAATGTGAGTTTGTTTGTTTGTTACACTTTCACGCGTAAACCGTTGAACAGATTTCGATAAAATTTGGCAAGGAGATAGATTGAATCCTAAGGATA
The DNA here is from genome assembly GCA_963575645.1 of Xanthostigma xanthostigma. Classification (NCBI taxonomy): domain Eukaryota; kingdom Metazoa; phylum Arthropoda; class Insecta; order Raphidioptera; family Raphidiidae; genus Xanthostigma; species Xanthostigma xanthostigma. The sequence continues at coordinate 1,277,295 of OY754470.1, read as the reverse complement.
GGCCACTGTTTGTCTCAAAAAACAAATCTGAAGGAGTGAAATAAAATCAAAGTGTATAAAAATTTTATTTTTAAGTTGTACTACAAATTACAATACGGTTGTTGCTGTCGTGCTTCATGTCAATCGCTTGCGAAGCCGCGGGTAGCAGCTAGTCTGATATATCTATGAAACTGATCGAGTCTAATCAATAAGAATATAAATTAAAAAAAACTAAAATCTGACTACTTACGTAAAAAAAGAAAACAAGTAAATCAAAACATGAAATTATTTCTTTTTATTAGTTTAATCGAAGACTCGAATTCTGAAATTTTTGCTACAGCTCCTGAACTGGTCCCTGACTATTTTTATGAAAAATCGATCTTTTGCTTTGATTTACTTGTTTTTGTCATCCTAGAGGCCTGTATACCTTTTATAACCAAAATTTGCGTGCAATCTTTGGCGTTTAAACAGTATATTTATTTTTTACAGAGTACATACATTAGTCTTCCACTGACATGGTGTGAATTTTTATAGAACTAAAAAAAGACCGTATAGAAATCCGTTTAATAGGCAGTTCTCGAGATTAACGGGACAAACATACAGACAGACATCTCCCGACACTGTTTATATATTGTGGTACTCATTAATTTCAACTTTGCTTTCATACAATCTATAGAATAATTTCTCCAACCGGACCCGCAAAACGTGACACTGTGCGGTGCTGGAAAACGGCCAGCGTTGAAAAACCTGTGCCTTTTTAATGAACACACGGTATATCAAAACTATAAAATAATAATATATAATTAGAAATATATAAACACAATAATAACTTTATTAATAGAACAAATTGTCATCGCTCATCAACATGTTGATTGTTGTTCTTTGATCCGCAATGGAAACTTGCACTCCCAGTGTGCATATTTTTCTTGGTAAACAGCACGCCTATGTGTCAGCCGGCCGATTCAGTTTAGTAGTGTGTGCCCTCACTGCGCCCTCTGTAATGTACATACGTGACGTTGGACATGAATTGAAAGTGCGGTGAAGATTATCAAAAAAACATGGTTTTTATTCTGTATGTCTTTCATGTGCTTTTAACTATTATGTTTTTGGACTAATAGGGGTACAAGGCAAGGATATAATATCCACTGAACCAAAGTTCACAACAAAAATAAATGCTAGAGCGATCTAGCCCCCTCCTTCGTACCTAAGAATTATAATACATCGATCGCATCTATCCAAGGATAAGTTTTACCATTCCAGCTCCACAAGAGAAGAATGGTGCCGATTTAGGTCAAAATTCGCATTTCAAAATTTTACAATATTTTTCGTTTTGAGGTTCAAAAAACATCTTTTTGGTAAAAGCCCGTGAGTACGATAAAGATCAAACGGCTAAGCAGATTAAAGCCAAATTCTGATAGGATGTTTGACATGTAAATAGGAAGAGCCCTACTGTTTTCGCATGCGCAGAAGAGATGTATGCTATAACGATGTTTTGTATATTATAAAATTCATTTTTGCAAGAACTATAATTCTATATTTGAAATTTGGATACCATTTTGATAATGTGGCAAGTTTCAACAAAATTTGTGGAAACAGGTTTTCTCATCTCGGTATCATACAAGTTTACAACATACCTACTGTGTAATAAAATACAAGATTCCAGACAGCATTCTGTACGGACCATTGACTAAAATAAGGCAGTAGGTAATATTATTTTGAATCCGATAATTGAATTCAGGGCTATTATTTATAGTTTTTGGCTAAAATAAACCGACAATATTAAATAATTTAGCTGTTTAAAATTAAATAGAACTACTATAATACTAGACCTCAGCTTTTAGCGTTTATAATCTACAATCTCTCTACTATAATACTTTCGTTTTTTTATTTCAGAATTCATAAATCATGACTGTTTTCTGAAGTTTGGATTGCAGAACTGAGTAAGTGATTATACTTTTTTCGCATCATTTTATAAAGGTAAAGAAACTTGATTCAACATTTTTAATAATGTTAATAGCGCACTTAAAACGCGTGTTAAACTATCAAAATAGATTCCAATATGGCCGCCCACTGAACTTGTCAGATATATAAATATGTACTTATTTTCAAGTGAAAATCAACTATTTTATCGGAGGCACCTACGTGTAAAAATGTAGTATGTATTTCGAACGAAACGTTATTATAACTCGTGTGACTGTTCAAACTCGCTGGTCGCTCGTTTTAACACAATGTCACAACTCGCATTTACGTTTTAGATACAACTATACTGATTTAGTTAAATAATAAGTTCAGTGTCTCAATTATATCAACGCACACATGTAATATTACTTCCCAATGCGCTCTTTTTTTTTATTTTACTAAATAGGTATTTTGCATGAAGGTGACCTTCTTCCTAATACAATAATAATAATGGGCCAACATTCGCGATGTAAGGCAGGTGCGTTTACTATGGTTGTTTTTTTTTATTATTACTATTTTTTACTCACACACATACACTAATATTATGGCCACAAGACAAAGTGTTTCGCGTCGAATGTTTGGTAAATTTTTATTTACATTAATTTGAAACCTCGGTACCTATTTTTATTTATCTAAGGTCAGGGTTATCATCGCCTAGAACCAATGCATATTTTTAATTAATATTTTTAACCGACATACTTCGACTTGTGTATCAAAAATCATTTAGCTTAAAATAATAACAATTTTGAATCGACAACATATAATAACTAATTACAATGAATGACAATTATTTCATACATACACGCCATGGCAGCTTTCCTGTCTCTGTCGATAAAACAGTTTTACTGTCGAGCGCTGTTTTATTCATTTGAGGCAGTGATGAAGCAGTTCATGGATGACGCTTCGGTACGGTAAACTTGACTGAAATCTATTGTTTTGTCATAAAATACTTGAATTATTATTCTCGTTGTCATAAAATAATTTTTCTATAAATATTAATAAGCTTTGACACTCTGACTATTTAAAGATTGTTTCCGCAGAGAACTTGTCCCCGACGACGCCGGGTTCGCAGCTATAGTTGATGATATTTTACCGAAAATTTGACATACGTCACTTTGTTTTATGACCATAAATATAAAAAAACCCACACATTACAATTACGTTTTTATTAAACTATGTGTGTACAGTTTAGAATGTTTATATTAACCTAACTGTAAAGTTATCCCTTTGTTATATTTTTGTTTGTGTGTATGTATAACATAAAATTATTTTGGTTTTATTATGCGATGAATAACGCGCATTTCCTGTTCGTTTATTTTTAGCTCTGTTTTGCATAATTCATTTTTTTTAATCATTGTGGAAATTTACTTTTTATAAATAAAGCCTATTTTTTTACGCTATTTGCTGTATAAAATTATTTGCTATATAAAATTGAATCGATATTCTTTCGGTAAATAATGTTGACAAACGATGCAAACGACAATGACTATTAATAAACTACTTCTCGTAAGACCAAAGGTTGGTGTAGACTTGGAAAATGTGTTGTGTTGTTTTCCATCCGACTTAAAAAAGAGGGTATCCCTTTTTCGTGTATGGCACAAGTTAAAAAGTTAAGAAGAATATCATGAATGCAATTGAAAAAAAATTAAATAATTACATAATTTTGTTTTCAAATTAAATATACATAAATGTGATTTCAAAATAACAACTGATTAACATCGTTTCCAATTAATTAGGAGTATACTGATAACTTTTACGCGTATTTTTTCTTACGAAAAATAAATTTTAATGGACTTTTTATATTTGGTTACTTTATATTTATTTATAAAAGTTTGTAGCTTTTACAAAATTTTTGTAAAACAATACACTATTTTTGTTTTAACGTAAGTCCAAGAATAGGAATACATACTACGATATGATCAGTTTAAGACAATTTAACAATAAGAATCAAATAGCCCATTAGCACTAAAATCATATGCAAAAGCCTGAAGTCTTTACCGAGGATAAACAATTTATAAATAAAAAATTGGTTGTCTGTAAAGTCGGTTTACGGACGATAGTTTTACGTGATAACGTATTCCGTAATACATAACCTAAACCTCCCAAAATTTGGTTTCAATCCGCTTATCCTTGGTGTCGGAATGATAAGAAATGTCAAAAGTGACGTTTGCAACTTACAAAGTATTATGTTCTAATAATAATTAGTTATTCCAATAGTTAACTTAGAAGGCTTTGCAAATCACAAAATACTAATGTCAAAAAATAAACATTAGAAATGCAGCCGTTTTCATGTTAAGACAAGACATACGTTATTTTCTAATTTCCATGTACGGCAAACAAAGACGACCGACCGCGTCGCGCGCGCGCCATGCAATAGACAACAATGCATTTATACAGCTATTTTTCTATATAAATTTGTATAAAATATTTTTCTATATAAATTTGTATAAAAAAACTGTTTAGGCAAATTCTGTTATACGAAATCTTTGTAAAATGTTCTCCTCTTTCGTTTAAGACTGGTTTCAAACCGATCTGATTTAAATTGAGCGAGAAATTAGCAAAAAGCACGCACAGGGTCAGGCGGAACGTTACGCGTTATGCGTTACGCGTTACGAACGTTAGGAACGTTACGTTACACTTTTTCGTACATGCAGCCGGTGTTTTATCAATTTATAATATTGGTGATTCATCAATTTATAAGACGTTATCACGTCAAAACCTTAAAGATCTTGTGAACGAAAGAAAATTCTTTAGTCGGTGTAATCAGAATCTGGCCTTATCTTGGATGCCGTTATTCGACTCTACTACTCTTCAACTTGGCATATCGGGCGGCAAATGTTTGCTTGGGGTGGTAAAAAGCCGGCTCTGTATTTCAGATAGAATCATTTCTATTTTCTCAGAAAGCGTTTTGGAAATAGAAACATATGTGATCTGGACAGCGGGCAAAGAACACATGCGTCGTTTATTCCTTTGTCGATGGCTTCAAATATGACTCGTGTAATTAATTACGGCAGGTGTAACGTTTTTATACATGAACACATTTATATGGGATAATGTTGGTATCTTATTATTATCGATTGGTCAAAATCTTATTTATACGATATCATATTATAATCAACTAGAACACCTGGGTACACTATGCCTGTTCTACCTCCTTTACTATGTCTACATTTCCTACTATAGGTAAAGTAGAATTAGTGTATTTTCAACCTGTCGAGATTAATCGACCACTGAATTTTTAACTTCGTGGTAGTAATAGACCAATCAGAAAAATCCTTTATTAATTTGGGGTTCAACGTATTGTTCCATTGGCTGAGCAGCGTCGGGGGAGAAGTGGGAACTAAAAACTTGAAAATACGTGAGTAATATCAGTTGAAAATAAACGATCTGAAAAATAATGCGTTGAAAATAGGTGAGTTAAAAGTAAATGCTTTTTAAAACTCGTACGTTTCCGGCGAGGGCGTCTAAACATGATTTTGCTGATCTTTTGTCCCCTAGACTCTTTATATCGCATCTGCAAAGCTGACTTAACATTTTCCTATATAAAGAAATGTGTTTTACTTTTTAAATGAGAAAAGTTTAGTGACCTCAACGTTTGTCCATCTGCACAAAATTATTAAAAAGTAATTGGTGTTAACTTACGCCCAGCAAACAGATGTTTTATTTCTAATAGGCTATATGTTTCTTTGTTCATTTGCTTCTAATTGAACTGGGTCAATGACCCGGCGTGTTGTGTTACAAATAGAGCAATATGTAAATGCATACAGGTATTCAAAACGAGATAAACAATCTTAAAAAAATGTCCTTAGAATGTCTTTATCAGTAGTTTTTTGTTTACACATTATCGCAAAAGATTACGACTTTGTTCATTCGAGTTCGCAGATTTCTCGGGTTTGACGCTAAAACATTTTTACACGGACGTAGCCAGATTAAAAACATTCTGTACTTTTAAATTAGTTTTTAGTACCATCCTAAGAGCCATTTAACTCTTTTAATGCTCCTGGGTAAAGTGAATAAATGTGCCCCGAATTATTATTAACTCGCACCCGGTTCGTCTTCGCCCGAATTTGTAGATTGTTTTTTCGTCAACTTATGTTCGTTGCAAAATTGATTTCCACGAAAAGCGCTTTTATTTTAACGGGATAATATATATGTTCATCCTGAAGGTTCATTCTAAATAGTAGTGAAAGAATCTTTTTTTTCCGTTACTACCTTTTTCCTATTTCAGAATAGTCTAAGAGTTGACATTTGTACATTTGAACAAGTACTGCTTATTCAGTTTCACAATTTGACATTATACAAATAAAAATTCAAATTATATTTATATTTAAAAGTATATAACAAAACAAATTTGTTATTGCTTTGTATGTGGCAGACCATTTTTCAACTGTGAGAAACAATCCTCATGACTTTAATAATTGTTATTGTTGTTTCTGTAACATTTTTTTTTATCAGTTCAATAGTTATGTCGAAATTTCTCAGCATTGGCGTAATCATAGAGTAGAAGTATAACAGGGCGAAACCCGTCCTAGGATACTAGAGGCCTATTAAATATACAGAAATATTATCAGAGAGATTGTAGATTATAGACGCACAACATCTGACGTTATCAGCGCTGTAACGCATCATAAACACACACAAAATTAGTAACTAATGTCAATCAATCGGCAAAACAAAATACTTACAGTTTATAATTTAATATTAATTCATACTTACCTTATCTATGAATTAATGTAACATTATATACCTATATCACTATATTTATGTATACAGTGCTAGTGGCTAAGCGCCGATGCACATTTTGTTTTGTTAATAAAAAAAAAAATAGTAACTCTTCAGATGTATATGAAAAGCTTTAAAACATTTGAGGTTTTGTACAGATGGCTCGAATATAGAAAGCCTCGAATTTTAGTGTAATAAAAAAACAAAACTTGTAATATGTACCTAGTCGGTAATAAAGATTTCCGAACAAAATAACCATTTACCAACCCTCCGCGATAAACTTGTCTTAATTAAACAAATTGGAATTGAACTCTTATTATTTCATGAATTCTTAATTCATATTTAGTTGATGGTGTTGAGTCCCTCCCCCCACCGAAAAAATAATCCTAGTTACGCCAATGTTTATCAGTATTTAAATGAATGTTTTTGTGTGAACAATTTATTCTGCAGTATAAACAAATCATGTGACCATGAATGCAGTTATTTTTTCCAAAACACGAAGATAAAAAAATGATATAAGTTGATATAAATATTATTTGCCAAAGATAACAAATGTTAACCAAACCAATCTTTATGTAGTTAGTACCTAGTTTATTTACAATAAAAAAAAACGCAAAATATGTACACAATCAGCACCGTATTTATTTAAATTAGCCGACTAAATCACTCGCAAAAGACCGCAATTTTCTTAGCAAGCTTGTGTCGACAAGTGAGTGAATGAACCCAACCACACTGACTTTCTAGGTCAAAATGCTGCACCGACCTTCAAAACCAATAAATGCTGGCGTATTGTTGGGTCGTTAATGAAATATTGATTTATGGAATATGGACAAAATTGTAGAAGTCGTTTAAAAAAACACGCATTTTCGATTTTTGTTCATCCGTAAAAAGCTTCTAGAGTAGGAGGATACTAAAAATCCTCCTTGAAAAATCCCTAGTAATTTCGTGAATAAGTAATTATTTACGGATGTAGTATTTCGAAAATGTTCTTAACCAGAAAATTTTACTCTTCATTTATCTATAAACTATGAAGCGCTGAAAAATATGTTAAATGTAACAACAATTTTACAAAAGTCGTTTCAGCTATCTGTACAGTGTACAGTGTACATACTGTAGGTTATTATACTGATATGTATCTATATGTTGGTGTGTAACAAACTGTATCGGGGTAAAAGTTTTAGATATGTACATTCTAAGCTCTTATAGTACTAGCGGTCCCGCCCGGTTTCATCCGGGTGCAAAAGAACGAACGGGAGAGAAGGACATGGGTACGCACGTTCATCTTCGTTTACCGAGATGAATGTTGTGTCCTAATTTCATGATGATCGGATTTACCGTTTAAAAGCTTTTGCCGAACAGACAAATTTTGAGTTACATTTTGCAACATTTTTAATTAATGCTCCGTTCTTATTAGTCGTAGCGTGATATTATATAACCTATAGCATTCCTCGATAAATGGGCTATCCAACAAACAAAGAAAAAAACAATTTTCAATTCGAACCGGTAGTTCCCGAGATTAGCGCGTTCAACCAACCAAACAAACAGACTCTTCAGCTTTATATATTAGTATAGATATGCGGAAAGGGACATACTTTTCAGTACGATTGGATCTGTTAAACACCCTTAAAATCTACATTGTAAACAAAAAATAGATACTCCGATCCTGTACTTATATATACCGTAAAAAATAATACGTAATACGTATTCAGATACGATACATTGCAAATGAACCTAAAACTAAAATTTGACACTAAAAATGATTTGATTAATAAATCTTAGAATAAAATGGCTGACTATAAATTACATTAGGTCTCACGCCTTTGATCATTTCGAAAGAGTTAAAAGCTATAGATGAATGGGTATTTTTACTTGATTAAGAATTTGAAAAATTGTATTAATCTGAAGAATGATTTATGTTATGATACACATTACGCCCTAAGTTCCACCACATATATATTAACAAATTATTGTTCTAAGTAAAACAAAAGAAGCGTAAAATCGAAAAGTTTAGGAGCATCTGCTCAATAGACTTATTTTTAATTTACTTCTCAGATTTTCATGAAAATTAACTTTTCGTTTTTATGTATATATTATTTATTGAACTGATATAAATATTTTGGTTTATTTTAAACAAACTAATTATCTATTTTGATGATTTATTTAACTGATATCTGCATAATAATAATAAAAATAATAATAGTACGTTATCTATTTGTTTTTTATTACAACAATTATCAGACAAGCTGTCAGGTCAACGATCGACATATATTTAAAAAAAATATAAAAGTAGATTATTTCATTAGCTTTGAAGTTTAAAAAAATAATTTTTATAAAAACCTATCAAATACCTCACATTTAATCGATCATCCTGATAACTCGTTCGTCGATTGCTATTTTTAGTGAAAATTAACTTATCGTAAGTACGTACTTAAACAAAATATGATAATTGATAAGTTTATCTTAAAGTATTTGCTATTTACTAAAACTTTAAAATATATCACCTGAGGAATTATAATTTACAACTACTTATATGTTTTATAACTTGTCGATAATATTTTTGGAGTAAAATTCGAAAAATAAGTGTTATAATTTTTAAAAAAATGTATTACTTTATTGCTTTATGACTGTAGTTATTTTGTAGAATTTAGAAAGATGGACAAAATAGAATCGGCCACATGTTGACAAAATTCAAGAACTTGAGATTGACAGTTTAACCCTTAAAAATGATTAACTGCTTTAAATTTGCCACGCTAAAGCAATTAAAAAAGGGTTCTAAGAATTATCTAGGAATGAGTGACAATTGCAATGTGTTTTGGTATGATTGGTTGAGAGAGAATGACAGTTGAAGGGTTTTTGAATGTGATTGGTCATCGTGGGTGTGTGCGAAAAAGGGTTAATTGAAAGAAGATGATTTTTTAAGAGATTGATAGTCAGTAAGAAAGTAAGTGATGTTTGATATAGTTGGATAGAGTTGGTTGAAGTAAGTTGATGGTTGAGGTTGAAGTTGAAGATTGGAGTTGGAAATGTAAGCTAAGAGTTAAGTGAAATTGTAAATATTGTAAATAAAGTTGTACAAAGTCAAGATTGTTTATTTCAATTTATTTCCATCCTGACAAGAGAAATAAATTAGGGATAAATATACATATATCAATTATTCAGAAGTGGGCTATAATTAAATTCGTTAATTCAGAAATAGGATGAATTATTATTATTCTTTAACAATTATCTGAAGTGGGATTATTGGTTCTGTATCAATTATCAGAAGTGGAGATAGAATAATTTTTTTCTAACATAAGTTAATAAAATATTAATTTATTTTAATTACAAACGACTATTCAATCAAATAATTTTAATTACAAAATCACTCACAGTGTAAATGTTTATTGGGGATGTTAATATATATGAAGTTATCCAACAATTTAGTTAAATTATTGATTTATTAATAATTAATTGATTTTATACAAAATTATTATCGATTGTAATAAAAAAAATTTTTTGCACAATTTATTAAAACAGCAATTTGTTTTATGATTTTTATATTTGCTACTGAAGAGTAAAAAATATTTGCTTTTTTCGTCAGTGCGAATAAATAATTTTAGGTTATGTGTATGGTGCGTGATGACATATATTATGGCGAAAACGTTAAAAACGAGGGACAGCGAGTTTTAACAGTCATGCGAGCCATAATATTCTCTCGAACGAGAGTATTTTTGCAATGGTTAATTTCCAAATAATATCACACTTCAATTTTGAGCTTGCTGCTCATCATTTAACAATGGAAATGGTAATGCGACTAGGTTTCGCATATATTTTGTTTTATTTTACGCACTAGTGCGAACTGGGTCATTTTGAAACCGCTATAGTGGCAAGAATTAATTTATAGAGGGTCCTGTAATTAAATTTTCTCGTAGTTTTTCACGAGCTTTTTCGACATCTCAAAGATGAAACCGTAGTTTCCGAAAATCCATTACCGAAAAATATTGTTATTCAAAACTATAAATCAGATGCACTGTAATAAATAAACTAAAAAACACACTTAAACAAACATAACTATATTTAAATGTATATGAAATTAGGTTAGTGAGTGATATTTTAAAATAAATGTTCTGTAAAAACTATTTGAAGTCATGTGTAATGGTGAACAAATGTTTATATGAGACACTGGCAGTGTACACATAGATCAAGAAGTCGTTTGTATTGACACAAGATGGGGAAGTTGATAGATACAGCCTATACTCTTGAGTCTCCGCTAACTCGTTAATAGTGGTGGGTCGTTGACGATTTTAATATCGACGAAACGAAACCGTCAATTGCCCCACGTAAGCTAGTTTTCGAATTTCAAATTTACACCCAGAGGAACAATTTGGCAACTTTCAATATTATAGTATTCGCACAAGCACGGAACGTATTAGTTCAGCATCAATTAAAAAATATAGAATTTGCTATTTGAATTGGAAAAAAATATAGTTTAAAAAAAACTAAAAAACACGCTTTATATCGGACTAAAAAGTAAAAAATAATTGTTTTAAAATAAGCTTAAAAAGCGTGGGGCGCTTTGTTCCACATTTTCGTACATCGAGCGCCCAACGCTTTTTAAGCTTATTTTAAAACAATTATTTTTTACTTTTTAGTCCGATATAAAGCGTGTTTTTTAGTTTTTTTTAAACTATATTTTATTTTTCACTTTTTAGTTTGAGGATCTATAAAAGAATTTATTAATCCTGGGGGTCCTAATAAGGATAATGGGAAACTGTTATCAAATTATTGCATTGTCATCGGTCCTTGATACGTATGCAAAGTTTCAAATTAATCAGACTTCGGGAAATTGGTGAAAATAAAGCGTTTACTACAGAGGATCTATAAAAGAATTTATTAATCCTGGGGGTCCTAATAAGGATAATGGGAAACTGTTATCAAATTATTGCATTGTCATCGGTCCTTGATACGTATGCAAAGTTTCAAATTAATCAGACTTCGGGAAATTGGTGAAAATTATGCTCAAAGATTTAAAAGAATTTATTAATCCTGGGGGTCCTAATAAGGATAATGGGAAACTGTTATCAAATTATTGCATTGTCATCGGTCCTTGATACGTATGCAAAGTTTCAAATTAATCAGACTTCGGGAAATTGGTGAAAATTATGCTCAAAGATTCCGTTACGGACATACATACATAGTTAGTTACATACATAGTTACAACCCAAACTAATATAAAGCGTTTAAAAATGTAGAGTATTAGTATAGACAATCCCAATACACAATCCAGTACAATAATTCCAAAATTAATAATATTTATAATGTAAAAACATTAAAAAAAATAACGGATAATTATAAATTTGGTACTAGTTTCGTCTTATAAAAGACCGCGCACACTTGTCCAGCATAAACCTGTACGACCAGCATAAGACGCAGCAAAAAAGCCCGTTCGTGAAGGTGTCTATGTTATTTAACGGAATAGCGCACATTATAGACCAGCAGCCAGCAATAACCGTCAGTCGGTCGCCTGCAATTTCTGTCTATCCGTGCTGGACCGATCTAGTGTGCTAGTGATGGTGTCGTTCTCATCATTTAATTTGCGTTGATAAAACTATTTGAAAACTGCAAAATGTTTACCGCACATTACTACAACTTGCTGGTTTATATGCTGATCTAGTGTGCGGTATCGTGCAGGTTGCAGGTTTGTGCTTGATACGTGTGCGCGGTATTCATATTCATATAATTAATCAATATTTATAGAATATTTAATATTTATATACAACAATATTTAATATATAAATATTAATCAGTTAATCTAATGCGACGTATTTTGTCACTTTTCTGTAATTCAACATCTTTATTCTTTTAAATCACCTGACGATGTCCTTGAGAGGACGAAACTATAATAGTAATTGATTCATTTCACATGTGTTTTTTCAACTGAAAGAATTATTGTTCTCTTATATGGCATCAGAGCGCGCGGAGTGCGCCGACCAAGTTCTCGCAAGGAAGTGAGATATGAGAAGGTGCCACGTTTTTATACATGACTCGAGTATAGTACGCGCCACGGATCTAAAAGGTTCAGAAGTTAGTCACAAACAGCGTCGCAAAGGCACATTTTAGAGCCGTTGATACTCCCACCACCTCCCAGCTACCTGCACGGAACGTGCGCTCGTCGGTGATTGGTCGTGATCGCTCGTTGCCTTTGTCACTTGTCGCTTTTCTGCTTTAAAGTACAGTCGAGTACGTTATTGTCAACTTGTTATTGTTATTTAGTTTTGTTGAGTTGCGAGTTTGTATAGTTTTTCAACAGACTGTATAAGCGCAAGCCTGCATTCGCATCTAACTTACGAGCCTTTTAGATTCGTGGCGCGTACTATATGTGAACTTGTCAAGTGAAAACTTGCCACTTCTTTTTTTCAGCACACTTGCTCTTTGTATCGAACTTGGCCCTCGTTTTCACAATTATGTTTTTGGTGGAATAAGTCTTCATCTATGTAAATACTGAATAGTTTGCTTGGTTATTTTTTCATCGGTCTAACTTTGTATCTACTGAATTTAATGAGTTGCGTAATGGTGGCCATAGAGATTATTAATTTAGAATGGTATTTACACCTGCCTATAATTTTTATAAAAAAATTCAATTGGATACTTTTTATTCAAGATAAAAAAAACCGTCATTAACATTTATTTTGAAAATGTAAAATGGGCAATTTTATAAAATGCATCGATTTATATCTCTATCAGTCAATCGACGCGAACGAAGGTTATGACTTAGATACTTCACAACGCGGATGACATGTAAAAATTGGAATGTATTTACGGATAAACTAGGGTTTTGTGTACACACCTTTCCAGAATTTCAAATCGAACATTTTTGTAAAATAAGTGCATCTCGACGAAAGCTAACGCATACATTGGGAGCTTTTAAGATAAAGGGACTGTCCGTCGATACATCTTATATAAGTGATTGCTAAAAGTTAAAGCGTTATATATTATACTAGCGATCCATCCCGGTTTCACCCAGGTCAGGCCTGTAGCCATGTACGGGTATGTACGGGCGATGCCCGTACCAGCGATTTGTTTGCCCGTACTAAATAGAAGTTTTTTTACAATCACACTTATTGAAACATTTGTTGTTATATAATCTCGCCCGTCCTTCGTTCTTATTTGTCCGTACTACGATTTGGACCTGGCTACGGGCCTTACCCGGGTGCAAAAGAACGAATGGGGAGAGGGCATGAGTACGCACATTCATCTTAGTTCACCGAGATGAATTTTGTATCCAAATTTCATGATGATCGGAGTTATCGTTCAAAAGTTTTTGTCGGACGGACAAATTTTGAGTTACATTTTGCAACATTTTTCATTGATGCTCCGCTCCTATTGGTCGTAGCGTGATATTATATAGCCTATAGCCTTCCTCGATAAATGGGCTATATAACAAAACATTTTTTTTTCAATTCGAACCAGTAGTTCCTGAAATTAGCGCGTTCAACCAAACAAACAATCTCTTCAGCTTTATATATTAATTTTATTTATTGAAGAGTTCTAATCAGACGTTAATCAATGATTTATATATATTAAGTATAGATTCCGGTATCCGTGTGTTCATAAATTATTCTTCTCCTCCTAAACGGTTTGACCGATTTTGATGAATTTTTTTGTACTTATAGGGACACCTGAATGATTCCTAGCAATAGCTGGACCCTGTAGGTGGCTGTTATCGAGATCCAAATTTTTTTTTATTTTCCGACCAAATTTTTTTATATATATTTTTTTTGATCTCTCACATAAAAAAAACATATATACCCAAATTTTCAGACTCCTAGCATATCTTTAATTTTTTTAGGTCAATGTTTTTTATATTCTTGATTTATGAAATAATGAATGTTTTATTCCTTAACTGACCGTTAGAATGACGTATGCAACTTTGTAAATAAAATAAATCGAAGCAACTGTAAATTTTAAAAGTAGTAAAAATGGTGACATTATTTTCCTAATTGCTAATCAACCACTTAAGATGACATAATCGTTTCTAAATCGGGACTTGTTGAAACATTGAATTATGTTCATTTGCAAATGTACACTAAAAACGAATAATTTAAAACGCAGTTTTAAGCAATGTGGTCATACTCATAAATTATATTTTTATACATCTAATTTATTATACAATGCGGCGTCAGTTTGGTCACGTAGGTATACCTACATTACAAAAAATATTACAAAAAAAATTGCTCCGTCACCTAAATCTAATCATAATAAGTTGATATGTCACAGAATCTAGAAACAAAAATTAAAGAATTTTTTGTCTCAAAACTAACAAAAAAATATTAATTATATTCATATCTATGAGATGTCAATAAATTATTTTCAATAATAATTATTAACAACAAACTAAACAGAAAATAGGGAAGGAATATTTTTAGAAATGTTTAGTGTTTTACAATGAAATTATCACTTCGGATGCGTGAAATTTACAAGCGCTCAGATTTTTGAAGTAAAACTTATTTTGGCACAATAAGATAAAATACATTTTTGAGAACGAATTTCACAAATATACTATAAAAACCAGCTGTAACCAGATGTATGGAACACTTGCTTCGTAATCTAAGATCGTAGGTTCGATCGTGGCGGTCGGTGCCATTAAGACTTTTTTTTACAATTATAGTAACTTTACTTCTGTAGTGTGTAGTGTAAAGTATACAATCTCTTTGTTTAATGAACGAACAGCGTTGTTTTATTACCGATCTCGGCTATTTGCGAATTATTTATCAAACTGAAAAATGTTGACAAGCACTGTGTGTATACCGTGTACACATTTGGAGTTAGACGGAGAGCCAGAAGGAGCGGAGTTAGTCGCAAGTTTCGTCACATCACTGATTTACATGTGGAGTGACAGGCCGAGACCGGAGTTACCGATCACGTGCTCGGAATACCGTCAGCACTCAGCGGACACCCGTAAAAACGGCAACACGTCCTTCTCCCGACGTCAACTAGGATCACAGGGAACTTTCCTTGTCCACGTGTATAAAGTAAACGACTGAATGTCTCGGTGGATAGATTGTTCGGAGCGAAATTGTGTTTTTGACACTATTCGGACTTAATTTTTACATGCACCTATACTATGCGATTCTGAAATAAGAGAGAGGGAAGGACCGAATTTATGTTTGAAGGGTCTTAAGCAGTAATCATCTGAGAGGCTCTTAACCTCAGTTAATGCAATATTTGAAATTTCTCACGTGTTTTATTGATGTGTTGGATTAGATAAGATTGTAGGTTATTATAGACGCTCAACGAAGTGTTGGATATATTCATTGGATTTATTATTAAAATTGATATCGTCCCCTTTTCTCCGGACACTGTCCTCTTTTTTAGGACGTCGGGGGAATTTTTCGAATGTGTACGATGTATATTAAATTCACATCAATATTTATAATGAATGCTTCTCTAGTTTAACGCATTTTTGTACGCGTCTGAGTCATATTTAAACCGAATTATTGAATACTTATAAGAAAACTATATTTGGTCGAAAAATAGATACCAATAATGTATAAATCACGGAACAAATCCATCAGAACGGAACTTTGTCTTACAAAAAACGGACTAACTTACGTGCATGTATTGGATAAGTCTCTGCAGAAGTTACAATGTTCCTTTACTTTGAATGAGCAAAGAAGATGACCCTTTCACAATTGAGTTAACAACTTCTGAAAAAACAAAGCTTGGTTTTGCGGCCCCCGTCTTCGATTTATTCTAAAATAATCAGTGTCTACTGTTGAAAAAGGACGTCTTGACACGCATTCGAAATTTAAATTAGCCGCAGAACTCTGTTTAAATATTTACAATAATTTGTGAAACATCGAGAACATAATAATTTGAAATTCTTTTCTCCCAAAATGTAATCAAATTATAAATAACTTCCGATGAAGGAAGGTTTTAGTTGAGGATCATAAATAAGCTTTACCAATGTTACGCTAGTCGAAAAATTTATTTGCATCAAAAATAAATTTTTCGAAACGTTGGTCACTAGCGTAACATTGGTAAAGCTTATTTATGATCCTCAACTAAAACCTTCCTTCATCGTAACATTCTATTGGATCTACTTGATGCAGAAGACATAAATAACTTCCTTAAATGTATCTACATCAAGTTCACATTTTTTTTACTTCTAATGATAACGTGTACAATTACATAGAGAGAAATAATTTTTCTTTTACTGCGTTTTTTTATTAATTTCTGTCATTATCGTAAACATAAAAAATAGACACTTGATGAAATACTGACCTTACCTTTCATAGCAATGTTAAGTGCGTATTTATTTATCTATTTCAAGTATGTCGACACACCAATAAAACAGATAGACGCTAATGTCCTCAATTGTCGAGCGTCTTTGATCTGCAGTATCTCTCTCATAAACACAAATAAACGACCAATGATATTGATTTTAACTTATATACAGGTGTTCCATTTTGAACGCGCGGTGGCGCCATAGTCGAGATAGTAATCAAAACTTTGTTCGGTCGGACACTACAATTAGTTATCCAGTTCTTTCAACATGAATCCTCGAACAAAAATTTTATAAAACGGCCCTTTGAAAAAAAAAGTTATGCGTCACTGTAATAACTAATAGCTCCTCTGAAAACATATTATTATCTGCATAGTACAGTGCTGTGACTATTAATGATCGTTTGATATTTGAGGTCAAAACCTTTCGATGTTCTAAAAATTATATATTATTGTTATCATTGCACTATGAATGTTATCACTATCACTTTTTATTAATTGTGAATTATGATATATTTTTATTTGCAGAAATAATAACTATATATGAACGTAATTAAAAACACACTACAGTTGATTGCGTAATTTTTTATTTAATGCCAAATTATTTTTAACTTTTAATTAATATCATCTGTATCTACTTTTTTCTAATCAATATGTTCTACATTTTATCAATTACCTAAGCAATACTAAGAATTTTACGATGTAACAACACGCCTTGTTTTTAAAAAATAGCAAGTTTTGATAAAATTTTTGAAATCTCACTGAATTTCTTCAGACTCACCATGCTTGTGCAAAATGAACCCAAGCAAACGTCTTTACCTTGTCTGGTTTAGAAGTTCTATACATTTAAAGTTTCTTGAAATACGTAAAAAGCTCTTCGAGCACCGACACCTTCTAAACCAAAATAAAAAAAATAAAAGTGGCACGGAAGTTGGCTTGTAGCCTATTTGAATCAGCATATTTTTTCTAATAAAGTTTTCAATTCGAAAAATGTATGAAAGATTTTGAACACTAATTTTATATTTTACCAATGTATTTTTTGCATATACTTTTATTCTATTATACTGAGCATAGGAATAAAATCGCAATTGAACCATTAGGGAACAAACATATACTTCTGTCTTTTTTTAAGCGTATCCAGGAGGGCAAAACAAGCACGGTACCCAGCTTAAGAAATTTCTATTTTGTCTCCTCCTGGGCCAAAAGCTGGATACACCCATGTTATCGTCATAGAAAAAGATAAAGTTTTTGAAACAGAGATATACTTTATTCAGATTGAATGCAAGTACATCAACCAATCCTATCATCGAAGAAATCAGTGATTTACATCAAAGAAAGAGACGCAGATATAGTTTCGATACGCTTTGTTGCTTTCACTCACTGCACATTGAGTAGATTATAGGCAATGATTCATATAGTAAATTATTAAATATATGATTTTTTGTCATTTTATCATAGTTTACTATTTGTTACATATTTTCGAGATCCTTACCAATTCCGATTCGACCTTTAGCAACGAGTTGATGATGGATAATAGATTTACCGTCGTAGTCAGCCAGTTCGTGTAAATGTCAGTGCTATTTGAACAATCTCATGAATTCTTAAATAACATATCTTGTTAGTAAATCACATACAATAGCTATCTGGAATTATGCAACAATCCACTCTCCAAAATACCCAGCACATAGAGAAACCAGACAGGGTTGGAGCGGTGCATTGTTCAATAAGGGAAATCCTTGAAGAACGAGACAGCCGTTACCGCATTCAAGCTAATTAAATTAGTTAACAGTACAAACATTATTGTATGTTCAGTTTCAAACTAATTACAAACTGATGCAGTGAGTTACACTTGAAATTGACCACTTTCATTTTAGATATTTGAATATCTTAACCGATTAAAAAAGATGTGAGAGACGCGGTACTCACGAGACGCAAAAGTAACTGTGTCTGTCTGATTGTGATGAAATTTGGCATGGAGATAGTTTAAAGTCTGAGGAAGGATTTTTTTTCCAAAAATTAACCTCTAATAAATGCCTTTTCATAAGTTAAGTTTAAAAGTGGGTGTTCCGGTACTTTTAATGCGAAATCTTGATATATGCCCAATTTTTGTAATGGTACACGTTTTCAAGTTTCTCATCTAGGTCGAAATATTGTTAGGACTATTATAATTAGTGGCAAATCTAAAAAAGACAGTGTTTTACGGACGAATACCAATTGTACCAAGGGATTTGCCGTTTCGATTTAAAAGATTACAATTTTCTTTAACAGCTGCTTTCGGAATGACTGTAAACAAAGCCCAGGGGCAAGCACTAAAGGTAGCTGGCATTCATTTAGAAAAAGCATGTTTTTCGCACGGCCATCTGTATGTGGCTTGCTAACGTGTATAAGAGGGCCATTAAAAAAATATATCGTCGTTTCTTCATTTATTTGTAACCGTTGCTATTATATTTTATTATTTGTAATGAATATAAGCGATATCCAAACAAGTTTGTTTTTGTGAAAAATGAGTTTGAAATGTTTATACTTTTTTTATGAAAACGAATGTACTCTAAACCGTGTAATGTATAAATTGTCTGGTTACTTCTGTAAGGACGTAAAATGTTTCTGTAACGTTACAACTGCACCCGATTTACATGCAAATGCTCAAAGTTTTGTAATAATGTGTCGGTCAGACGACGGTGTGACTCGTGTGGAGTCACCGTTCATGTTGACTGTAGTTGAATGAAGCATAATATAGTTTCTCTTCGAAACCATAAAGTACTCCAACGAATTACGGTACTCTTGAAGAGCTTACTCTTAGGCAATTCGATTCATTTTTTGAAAATTCGATCTCCGAATCGACCTTTTAATGCTCGATTCTAATTCTTGATTAAATCGAGCATTAATGCTCGATTCTAATTCTTGATTAAATCGAGCATTAAAGGGTCGATATTCGATTTATAGAATCGTTAGTAGGAGGCAATCTCCGATTTCAGAAATGTTTTCATCAATATTTAGACCTTCAGGATGGACATAGGCTATATATTATCGCGTTAAAATAAAAGCGCTTTTCGTGGAGACCAATTTTCCAATATAAGTCGACGAAAAAACGGTGGCAATCTACAAATTCGGGCGAAGCTGGATCGGACTGCTAGTGAGTCTATGTGTATTACCGCTTTTGGTTGTCGCATGCGCCCTACGTTTTTCGTTTCAAATCCTACTAATAAGGCGTAAAGAAATTATTTTCTATACTTTTTAGTTCGTTTTAAAAACGTGGTATTTTAATTTTTTTATTTATTTTAGTATTCACGTTGTCAGTACAAACAAAAAAACCAAACATTTCACTAACGATTTAGTTAACAGTCGAGTCTTCATAAGAATGCTTGGTGAGTTGATGTAGTCATCCGTGTAAACTAATGCCGACTGAAAATTATCTGCCAGTGACTGACTAATTTTTGTACATTTTCCAAAAAATAATATTGATTGTTTTCTGAACCTATCACGGGTGACTGATTCGCGCCAATAAGATGTTATTTGATTTTTTACCATTTAATTCGTACGAAACAACCAGCCAAAAATATAGGATTACCTAGATAGTTGGCAAGAAATACTGTATCTGTTATGATCGGAAATTTCGTGGATTAATTTAGGACATAATTGAACTGTTTCAAAAGCGACATAATTTAGACTAATATAACCACAACTGTTGGAAAAACATTGTTTTCCCATATGCGCAATATTTGCACATATTAAATGTGCCCATAAAATGTTCTGTACAATTTGATTGAGGAAACCAATTGAGAACACATTGTTTTGTTTGTGTATCCCGTAAGGTTTACATTAGATTGCATGTTTCAAGCTTTCAAAACCATTTATTATTCCCTGAAACTGAATACATTTAGTAGTCATGTTAATTCTATATCATAGTCATATGGTTATTTACAAATACAAAACAGCTTGTATATAAAATAGTAATTGTCTTTCTTGATTTTGACCAGAGATGTTCACCATCAGATACATAAATAGATAATCTGTTTGCAAAAAATTGTTGTAAATACAGTATTTTACATCCACATCCAACTTTTTTTTGGCATTTCGACATTTTGTGCTGTGATGAAAACATTACTTTTCGATAACACTGCAAAACTCTCTCGATATGTTGAAAAGAGAGCAACCCACAAAAGATTAATAATAATACAGTTTTAAGACTAGAGGACAGCTTGGTGTAATAGTCACCGTGCTGGTCTTTGAATCAAGCTGCCGTGGATTTGAATCCCACCTCGCTTATCGATGCTTTGTGATGAGTTTTAGTTAAGTAATTGATGTAATTAAAACGCTAATGACCTAAATTGTCGAGTGTCTATAATCTACAAGTATATAAATTAAATTTACGTAGATCTCTATATAAATATATAGATATAGTTGAAGAAATCTTTATTTACTAACAGAATTCAACTATTTTAACTGGCCACTAGTAGATGGCAGATCAATAACGAATGCAATAGAGAACTGATAATAGTTGTGGTTTTGACGTATTTAGTATGTATAGCACCGACATCATCAGCTCTGATCGGATATTCAGATTTTATCCGTCATTGCATGGAAAAATAAACTCACCTACTTTGCATGTAAAGCGATCGCTCTCAGTGGCGGTACATTAACCTAAAACAATACAAACATTTCTTAACTTAGACAGACTTAAGTAAATCGGTACCACAGTCGTACAGACTCATTGTCGGGGCTATGTCGCGTATTGGTGTCAAATTTTTAAGTCTTACTAGCGGCGATACAGTCAGGAATGCAACAAATAAATGATTTGAATTAAAAGAGACAAAAAATCAAAGAAAAGGTGTAAACAAAAAAAAAAATGCGTAAATTAAACAAAAGTTCGTTTCTTTTTATCACGTGTTTTTATGTCTTACATTTTCCTCCCTGAATGCAGTGGCGTTATCGTGAACTAACATTTTGACTTCAATAAGGGTTCTACGCAGTGTGTAGGTCTGTCTATAATTAATTTATGCGGGATTGAATTGCAGGTATATACTTATTTGTCGCCACCGCTGTTTTTTATATACATAAAAAAATACGTCGTACTCATATGAATAATATTGGCGCCCTTGATGTACTTCTATGAATATCAAAATACTAATTTACATGTCCAGCATTAACGTAGCAAGACTACCAAATTATTGACACTTGAATGATTAAAAAAAGTTTCTTCATTGAAAGCTGTATTTGCAGTTAATAATTTTTTATTAATATGGTACCTAAATGGTTTTTATTAGTTTAAAATTAAAAAAAAAAATGCGGAAATTAAAATGTTTCCTTGCTGAAACAAGGACGTGTTTTTGATTTTTTTAAACATTATTTTTTAAAAAATATTTTTAAATTATAACTCAGAAAAAGATATATTTAAATACTTGGAAATGGGGGTCTTCGTAAGGATGCTATTAATAGGTACTACCTTCAGATGAATCTAATTTCACAATTGGGAAAATTATTGCTATTTTTATTTTTTGTTTAGAAACAGGTTTTGTTATTGTATTATTATTATTTTTGTATTTACCTATATTTTGTGAAAATATTGTTCTAATACGACAAATATTACATTTTTCCAGTTTACACATTTAAAAATTATCTGTCATACATTGAACATATTATGATTCGGTACTAGGCCTGGATTAGCCTACCAGTTGGCGATTAATTTTTTTTGGTTACATAAAAAATAAAAAAAAAATTATAAATTCTGTTGTATTTCAGTAAAATAGTTTTCTAGTGTTGATTTAAAAAAAAATTGTCAGTATCCAAAGAGATTGACTGTATTTTTAACAAATTCAGTGTCTTATTACAACAGAAGTTTGTCGTATTTAAAAAAAAAAATATTATTTCTAGGCCAAAACTGAAAAATCGGACATTCGAAGCATAAATACTATTTAATAATCGTTAAAATGTGTTAAAAAATATTGAAAATAATATGAACAAGCTATGATAATCACCAACTAGATTTTCTATCACTTCTGGAATATTATTAGTCATTATTATCATTAAACAGGCAATTACGTATTGAGAGTGAAATGACATAACAACAAGTGAATAAAGCATTGGCAACAAACAAGTGAGTGCAGTCTGTATGTGCGCATGCGATTCGTGAATATTCGTTGTCCGTGAACCCTGTCTACACAGAAATTGAAAGTGAAAAGCGCATGGAAAGCAACGCATTCAGTTTCAGCTCTTCGTGTGTGTATGTGTGTATTGTGTTGACTGTTTGTGTACGACAGAGCAAGCGAACGAGTGAGTCGACTGCCTCCACCACTCCCGTGTGATGCGGCTTGCCTGCTTGCGCTGATGCCCGACAATCCCTACCTTTCGCTTTCGTCCAATCGTATCTTTGTGATTTGCCAGCACACACACACAAACGCGCGGTGTAATAGCGAGCGAGTTCACTTTCTACGCCACTACGTGCATATTCTATATACATACACACTGACAGGCAGACACAGCGAGCAAGCAGCGCTAGACACACGCAGCAAAGCGAATGCATTGCATCCGTCGAGTCCGTCGCACTTCCAGAGCCATCAGCCGCAGCAGCAGCTAGCTAAAGCTAGTCCACACAACGCAGAAGTCTTTCGTTTTCCGTTCTCCTCAGTGCGTGCTGCAAGTCCGCTGTACGCTTGTGTTGCGTTGTGCGTTCAGTCATTCATTGTAGTAGAATCGGTATCGCGATCAAAACAGACACGTTTACACAACTGTATATTATTGGGTTGGTTTTGACCGGCCGGCGTTTTCTCGTTAAACACGTGTTGTCACACGCAATATTATTAATACAAAATTATGTAATAATAACATTACTTCTTAATAATACGTCTTATCGCATATATTATTAATATTATATATAAATAAATAACGTTTTTTTGTACTTTTGTATTACTAAAACTGTCATCAAACAATAGTGTATTAAGAACATTGTAATTAAACAGTTACCGGAACAATGGGCGCGTCGGTTTATTTATTTGTTGCCTAATAATAATTGTTGTGTGCGTACAATTGTGAACAATTTTATACCAAATATACTTAAAAGTATTATTTAATTTACGAACTGTTTAATTGTTAGTTGTATTTGTTAAAGAAGATCTAATTGTTTTGTTGAATCGAACATTGATTTTTATCCGAAGTGAAACGTGTTGAGAACATTAAATTTAAATAATTGTCGATCTGAGAGACTAAAACTATAACAAGAGGTGGCGGTGTCTGTTCCGGTACTCGCGATTACGGTCCGGGGGGAGGGGAGACCCTCGTCGTATGCAGATAGTCATCATCGAGTTAATTTAAACGGCTGCAGGAGACGCGCGGAAGAGTGGAGGAGCATTCGACGAAGAGAGTGTGGTAGACATTGCAATCGTTCGACACGGCGGCCGTCGTATTGCAGAGACTTGGCCGCATGGCTCCACGCCGGCACCACGGCCACGGCCACGTAGGTGGTCCCGGCGAAGTTCAAGGTCTTTTGGGTATCGATCCCGAGAGCGCGGGTGCAGCGCTAGACGCACCCACCGCCAATGTGACCCGGTGTTGCGTTCCCACCGGAGAATGCCTACGTGCAAATACGATGGCGGGCAACCCCAATAACAACGACTATGTTCTCATTTCGTTGGACGACCTGCGGGACACCGTACGCGTCATTTGCAATAACGAACACTGCACGATGGGCCAATATATGCACCGCGAATGTTTCGAAGCGTGGGAACAGAGTGTACTCACTTATTTGAAGTCGTGCGGTCGCGCCAGGTCATGGTCCGAGCGTCAAAGACACCAAAACCTCTGGACGAAGAAAGGTTACGATCTTGCCTTCAAGGCCTGCGGCTGCAAGTGTGGCCGCGGACATCTTAAGAAAGATCTCGATTGGATTCCGCCACCACCGACTAGCGGTATATTTCGCACAGACGATTTGGACGCAGCGTCCAAGAAAAAGAAACGTCGAAATCGCGCCAACACGCGTCCGAGCCTTGCCATTTCGGCACATCCGCAATATCATCCCAATTGTAATCAGGGAAGACCCGACATACAGATATTGGCCAACGGCGAGACACGCGGTCGTACCGGAAGTTTGTCCTCTAGCACGGGCTCCTCTTCGCCTCCCGTTTCTGGAACCAGCGAACCGAGCATTTCTCCATCGCACAGTGGCGGCGCCAGAAAGAAATCCAAATTTGAATTCTTTTCAGACCGAGTTCGGTGAGTATTCTTCATTTTAATAAACATCCATTCACTCAACATCATAAGATAATTTTATTTTAAAAAAGATTAACTTAACAGTGCACTAAATGAAATATTTTTTTAAATAAGTACCTATACAATGCGCTTTTTCACATTCACGAAAATGTTTATTATTATTTAAATCATTGGCAGCAGTGATTTTTAAATGAGAAAAAAGTACGATTCTACTTAAATTAACGTCGAAGATCGGAGCATTCCTAACACATAAATAAGGGTCATGCTTACCTTAAAGTGTAGAATTAGCATATAATTAAGTTATAAAAAAATAGTAATATTGTTTTAAAAACAGTAAGAGCCAGAAAATAATGACCCACCTACACTAAAATAAAATTTTATTTTGTGCATTTTATTGATATGTTTGTATATGAGTTTTAAAAACATCGTCAATTTATCGTTTTATTCCTAAACGCCAACTGCTTCGGAAAAAATATATATGCAAATGTAAAAAATATGTATATTTACTTCACAAACAGATTGAAGGACATGTCAGTTCCTAAATTTAGTTTTACGTTCACCCGGCAAAATATTGTTTATGTTTAATATTAATGTCGTGGCTGAATGTAATCTAACCGGAGGTTCTGTTGATAACTTATGTAAATTGTTTTTATGTTCTATAAATCTATTCATTTAAGTATATAAAAAAGTATATTTTATTTTGCACATATTATGTGCTATGAGATAGCATGTTTTAAACAGATACCATTTTTAAAATTAATAAATTCGTGGACAGATTATATAATTTCTACAGGTACAAGGCAAAAGAAACACATTTTTTGGTTAGTGCCCAACGTTAAAAAATTTTTTTTGCTGCATTTTTAGCTCTTGAAAAAGACAAAATGGATGTTGTAATGTTAGTCATTCATTTAGCAAATAAATATCGTTATTTTTTTGCCTTGAAATCCTAATAAGGTATTCTAAAGAAAATTATTAATACCTAATATACCTATATAGTGAATCTGCAAAGGAGCACTTTATGCATTGTCAAATTTATCGTCTTATCTGAATTATTTTTGCACTGAAAAAAGAAAAAACGTTCATTTAATTAAGTAGATAAAAGAAATTCGGATGATTGCGAATAAGATTGTCGCTGTACCTAGTAATTTTGGAAAAGATGGGAATTAGTGTTTCAAAAAGTTCGTAACATGAAAATCTGAAAATAATATTTCTTGGAAGCCTTAAAAAAGCCCTTTCAAATGATATCCTACACGCCCTATTAAAAATATTGTTTTCGACTGTCAAATATGCTCCCCCCCACATTTACAGGAGAGTATTATATATGTGCCTTGCGCGCTAATAATTATATAACCATGCCAAATTTTATTCAGATCCAAGAAATTCGGCTGTGACAAAAGAGTGATCCCATTTGAAGTTGCAATTTTTTCTTTTGAGCTAAAGAACCCTAAAAATAAAAAGGTACTCATTTTGACGAGCTTATTTATTTATATAATTTTTTGCCCGTAACTTTTGAATGGATGCACCGATTTCGATTGAGATTCAAGGTTTTCTAATATTAAAATTATATTTTCAACTTTTTGTTTTGAAATGCTTACAGTAAGTTGTCACGAATAATTATTTAGATAAACGCTTAGCGGAATTTCAGACGTTTTAATAAATGGGCACTTATGGCAGGCATTTCCGCCGCAACTTTTTCTAGTTTTTCGTATATTTATTTTCCAATTTGTAGAAATAAACAAGTATAATAAAACTGAAAAAAAGTATATGCACCTTCTTCCTGTTCAAATAAATTAGAAAAATGGAATTAAAACTTTTCCTCATACACGATTGACATCAGCGAGAAAGATTTGTAAAATAAGAGATAGAGATACTGTAGTCACTGCAATACAAAGATTAATTTGGATTTTCAATCTTGATATGTTTGTTTTTTTTAAATTATAAATATTCATAATAATTCGAACCCAAAGGAATGGTGAGACCTCTATTGAGAAATGCGCCGAACTGTCCTAAGGGGGGTTTTTGACTATGGAGGAATAAGGTAAACATTTGATTTAGAAAAGCATAATGGAGGCTAGGTTAGCCTCCATCGTGCTTTTCTAAATCAATGTTTACCTGTCAAAAACCCCCCTTAGGACAGTTCGGCGCATTTCTCACCAGAGGTCTCACCATTCCTTTAGGTTCCGAATTCTAAAACAACAAAAATTAGACAATTGTTCCTACCCTTGTATCTTATATAATTCTTACCAAAAGGATAAAAACTAACAAAACCAGTTATGTGACTTGCGAGGAAACGCCATACCTCGGAAACTATTGAGTCAGTTCAATGATTATATGGGTAAAAAAGGAACCCTTATGGTGAGACTTTGTTACCTATCTGTGTATGTGCCACAGTCGATTTTTTGCGTGCCCGGACCTAGTCCAAGAATCAGATTAAAAAAAATATTTTTTGTCTATTTTTGGGGACCTAAAAGTTGAGGGTGAAAAATATTTATTTGCTTTAGCCAGTTACGTAAGATATCATAGCAGTATCTAAATTTGAATCCCGGAAAATATCAAGATCCGAATATTTTTTACTGACCGCAGCTTCCACTTAATAAATACAAAAAAAATGTTAAATTAAATTTGAACCGATTTCAACAAAGGAATCAGATTGTCTAAAAAGAACGAAATCGTTTTTTCCCAAAAATGTGCAATCCACCTTTCCTATATTCTGTTTTTAAAAATGGAAAATGGCATGATTAGAGAGAATTAACTGCACTGACTTCGGTAATTGATTGAAGGTAAAATTAAGGGGAAAAATATTTTTTAGAAATGTTTTTAAAGTCAGAATTAACTCATCTATCTTGGCGTAGGCACCGATAGAACAAATAAACGAGTAAATTATTTTCAAAACAAGATAAAAACAATGTTAACAATAAACAATAAAATCGTATTGTTCAAATGTTTTTTTGTGTTTCGAAAATGCTAGTAGATAATGTAGATATACAAAGTTGAGTCAGTTCGTACAAAGACAGTTTATAGTCATGAGAGAAATATTTGGATATTAAAAAAAAACAATGTACTAATTTCGTATTTCACGATACAAAGGTTTTTGATTGTTATTAATCTCCACATTGCAACGAAAATTTGAATTTCCTTATAAAAACATTTAATAAATATTTTATTAGGTTAAACTTGATAAAGTATAGATAGATATACATTTATTTTAATAATTAAAAAACATTTTGAAATTATCAGTGAATAATTTTTATCAGTGTGGCTCTTTGAAAAAAACATATTTTATCAGAGGTAGTCTTAGTGCAGTCTACTACAGTCTCTATAAACCTTTGTTGAAATTTTGCATAATGTTCCTCTATTCGCCTTGGCCTTTTGGGTATCATTGTCATTTTGTCGAGAATCGAGATCTTAGTTTTCGCTTTGCCTCACGAAATTTAAGATATCTGATGTAAATATTTAGTGAAACTCGCATAATTTTGTAGTAAAAATTTCCAGAAGCTTAACCTCACTTTTGTTTGTTAACTCTTGCTTGTAATGGGATCATTTAAATTTTGTTTTGACTAATTATAGTTGTTTTATCTATGAAAATGCACTGATGCTGCCACCAATGTGATAAGGTGAACTACGTATATGTGTATTAAATGCCAACACAATTTTGAGAGCTTTTTGAAACGACTGAATCTGAACAACTTAAAATTATGTGGATTTAATACATAAAATAGTATTGAGACTGCTGTTTGTAATTCCCTTTTCTTTGGATATTTTGTGAGATGCGAGGAAAACGTGTTTCTAGAATGTTACGTTACTCGAGAATAACCGAAACGATTTCGAGGAAACGCCCTTATTGAATTATTATCGTTTCAGGAAAATAAAAGCAAATTATAATTGTCCAGTTTTTGTTATAACTCAGTGATGGGTTGACGTTTGAAAAAGTTTTCGAAGAATCATAAAAAAATCTTGAATAACACAGAAGTTTTATTCCCTTCCAGCGTTTCACAACTTCCGATAAAAATTCTTTCAATAGCGTTATCGTATTACTTCTGAATTTAATATAAAATTGGTATTCGCCAACTTACATAAAAATAAAAAGAATGAAAGATACGATAAAAATAAAATTATCTTGTAAAATTAGCATCTAAAAGACGTCAGATGCAATATGTACCTATCTAAGTAAAGAGAACTTTGTATTATAATTTATAATTTACTATTTCTCTACTTTTTTATTAATGTGAGGGTATCTCAAAATAGATGAACGTGCAATAGTTAATAAAACTATTTTTTGAACTATCATTAATTTTTAAACAGCTAGTCTCACGGTTTTCACAAAAATCAAAAATTATGTCTTATCCCATTAATTCATCTATTAAGAAATAGGTTATTTTGTTGAACTAGTCAAAAATCCATCCTAGCAGGATAATTATTATCGACGATGGCTGATTGTGCAAACAAAGGCTAAAAATTTTTTAGATTAAAAAAAAAGGCCTAGCAGGACGACTGTAGTAAGCGTTATGTAATTTAAGGTTAATTTATATAGTAGTATAAAATGTTGAACGAAATCTTTATCTATTATAAAGAGGAAAAGTTTGGATGTAGGAGGTAATCTCTGAATCTACTCATTCGATTTCAAAATTTTTGACGTGATAACGTCTTATAAATTGATGAATCACCAATCTTATAAATTGATAAAACACCGGCTGCATGCACGAAAAAGTGTAACGTTCCTAACGGTCGTAACGTTCCGCCTGACCCTGTGCGTGCTTTTCTCGAAAACGGCCCTAACGATTTGGATGAAATTTACTGAAAAGGGATTTTGGGGGGCAAAAAATCGTTTTAGCTAGGTCTCATCTCTCGAAAAAATCGTTTTCTTACAAATGTTATCATTATAAAAATCAATTTTTTGACGTATGAAAATACTTAAATATTGTAAGTAGGTTTTGGAATTTTATATAAACAGTGAAACAATTGTTTTATAAATATTATGACAGCTAATCTTTGAGACTTAAAATAAATACGAAAGAAAGAAAGTTAAAAAAAAACAATTATATTATATGGTGAGTAATTTAAATAAATAAAATTAACCTAAATTTGAAGCGAAAGATGCAATATCATAGATTCGAATTATTATATAAATTTAGGTTATGTATTACGGAATACGTTATCACGTAAAACTATCGTCCGTAAACCGACTTTACAGACAACCAATCTTTTTCACCAATATTTTGAATGGACCTTCTTCAGGATGGACATAGGCTATATATTATCGCGTTAAAATAAAAGCGCTTTTCGTGGAGACCAAGTAAAAACGGTGGCAAGTTTCAAATTCGGACGAAGTCGGACCGGGCCGCTAGCATTAAATAATTTGACGTTTTCACTACTGTATAACCCAATTGTTTTATTTAAATTATTATTTAAAAAAGGAGTAAGAAACAACATCTAATAAAAATGCTAAGAAATTGATATTTTTTATTAAAAAAATATTATTTTATTATGATAATTACTCGCATGGATTTTGCAAATGCGAATGTCAGGAAATATGTGAATATCCGTTACATTACTGAAAATGAATCGAAATTTTTTAATTCGTAAAACCACCATTTCCGAGCGTCACGGCAACTTGAGGTCTTGAATTTTTTGCGCCATCTATTTTTTCACATTTAATATCTTTGATTTTGAATACGAAAACACAGAGAGTACAAGAAAATCTAACGTGAGCGAGTTAGTATCAGAGCTGGGCCAAGTACAATGAAAATGTACTTGGAGTACCAAGTACAAAGTACTTTCCATTTTCGTCCAATAAGTACAAAGTACAAAGTACTTGACTAAGTACTGAGTACATGTACTGAGTACAAGTACTTGGATTTTACGAGTACTTTTTACAAGTACATTGGACACAATGTGGTACACCCAGCCTCAGTACACCTTTGTGGTGTAAACTACAAACAAACCCTACAAGCTCGATTATTTATGAAATTAAAATACACAGAGAGTGACGTACGCACAAAATGTTTTTATGAATTATATTTTATTTATATTAAATGTGAATTAATACAAAAACAAAAAATTGAAAATACTGAAAATAGAAAAATAAACAACTAAATAAAGACAAAAAGCAATGTTTCAAGAAACCCTGCATTAATAGGTTTGTTCCAAGCTGCCAGCAAACGGTAACGAAACCGCCAGCATCATGCGCAGATAGCTAAAACGTGTTCCAGTATCTTTTTAGCTACTGCGCATGCGGTTGACGGTTTCGTTACCGTTTGCTGGCTGCTTGGAACAAACAGGGTACCCAGAAATGTTCACAAGAAAGTAGCGATTCTTTACGGAAAAATCGCAAACTAAAAAACGCCTAATTTTTAAAACTTCTACACAAGACTTCTTTCTTCATAAAAGTGTATTTTAATGTACTTGTACTTAGAAACAAGCTGAACGTACAAAGTACATTCAACAGATCGTTACAAGTACAAGTACCAAGTACAATTTTTAAAAGTACTCGGAATACAAAGTACAAAGTACAAAAATATGTACTTAAAGTACTTTTTCCAAGTACTTGTACTCAGTACCGCCCAGCTCTGGTTAGTATATAGGTACGTTTAATAAATCCTCACACCTGCGAATTCGCTATGCAGTTGGGAAGGTTAACAATACGAAACAAGAGAGGTATGCACTATGCGCCCGTCATATACGCGCTCTAAAGAGGTGCATCTTTCTAAGTTCTTTGCGTGAAGTTAGCAGGACGGCGAATAGTTTTAGGTCAAGGTGAACAAGCTCTGCATTTATGTTCTCCCTTCTTGTTGCTAACCTGGCGGCTTCATTAAAATGGTTTCTTTTGTTCATCCAAGGGCACATATAAATTATTTTTATTTTAAATGAACTATTTATAGCAGATTTGTTTTGTTTTTTTTTGTTTCTTCGCTCGAATAAATCGTGTATATTATTTGTTCAAACAAAAAGCAGCCATGTAAATTAAAATCTCAACAGCCGGTTAAGTATACAGCGGGATTTCGACGTGGAAATATTTTTGTGCAGTTCTTTTTTTTTGACAGGATGGACCAGAGTTAATACAAAACAGTTTTTAGGAAATAATCGCCTGTTTGTGATCTTAAACTTGACCTTATACGCCGTACATATGTACTTATTATTAAAAAGCTTTTTTTTATATATTTACAATTTTTTTCGTACGCAATATGCTGATAAACAAATAAAAATTCTGAAAATTCTAAATCGAAATATAGGTAGTTGCAAATTTGTAATTTTTACAAAGCTACGATTTTATTAACTTATGTTATAAATGTACAAAACCCCGATAGTTCAATCATGAACGTTTGACCGTACTATCATGAAACACTTAATTCATTATTTTTCGAGGAACTATTCTTTTAAAGAAAATGTTTATCAGTCGATCAATCATACGTCGATAACAAGCTGTTATCTAATAATTGTATAATAAATCAAGCATGCAGCATTTATCGAATAGGTAAAAAAACAGACAGTAAGGAAAACGCTCAAGTCAAGTGCATCTCCATAGGTAGCTACTCTACTACGTACTTACGAGTTCGATGTGTTTCTTTTTCGCACTTTTCTTTTGATGTGAAAATGAAGAGCGATCATTTGTGAATGGCGCACTATATGTATGTTGGATGTGTTGGTTGTGATGTGACTCGAAAACTATACATATACCACCATATCTATACTTTGTCCAGGGAAGCGAGTTCCAAAATATGGAAATTTAGCGGCCGGTTCGCCTTCGCCCCTAAATTTGTAGATTGCCACCGTTTTTTTTCATCGTGGACATCGGATGAGTAGTTTCGGAGATTACTCCTGCATCCAAAATTTACAAACTTTACCTCTTTGTAATATTAGTAGTGTCCGACCGAAGGTCGATTTCTGGCCGAAGCCGATTAATCGGCATTCGCCACAACCTTCGGCCGAAGCCGAAGACTTAAAAACCCTAAGAAATTCAGTTTAAATTGGCTACAACTTCTACAAGCTACAATTAATAATACAAACGATTTTAAAACTTTGACATTGAAGGTTTACACTTTACATTGACTATATCATTTTTAATAATCTCTAGAAGTCGCTTCGTCCATCGCGCTCTCGCGCATTCGTAACAGTTCATTCAATTTCGGCGCCTGTTAGAAACCTTCGGTTTTGGTCAAAACTTCGACCCATTTTGGCCGAAGCCGAAGGTCTCGCCAAAGGTGCTTTTTGATCGAAGCCCAAGGCGAAGCTTTCGGCAGACACTAAGCATTAGTGTAGAATGTAGATTATTGCTTGTGAGTCGTAATTGCATTTGCGATAAAGGAGTTATAAGTAGATAGGAATCAGCTTTACTAGCTAATAGTAATGTTTATGTGTACCTCTATCTAGAGCGCAATGCTATTTAGATTTTAGACACGTGTGACAAATGTGACAGTGATCAAAATCATCATGTCCTAGGGTCTAGACTCTACATAGACAATCTACTATATTATGCTTGCGGGAGGTTCAATTAAAAAAATATTTTTTATTGATATCGACAAGAGAATTTCTTCCTTGCACGAAGTCTATCTATTTATATCATGCGGTTAGTAGATTGCAGTCTGACGTTTGCTGCCGCGCCGCTACAATAGTGAAAAGTGATGAAAAAATCGCTGATGTAGACTTGATTGTCGCGTCGCGTGAATGCCAGTTTATACGCGAGAGTGCACTACCACGTTGAGGTTGAACGTTGTTGAGGACCGAACTCTTGGCAGTCGACTCTAATGCCTATATTTGCTTTTATCACACCGACGATGCACAACTGTCGTATGTCCAATATAAAAATGAGGTCGTCCCACGTATTATATTTTAATAAACAGTGCACAATATTCATCAATCATCATTCATAAACTGACTTGTTCATTCTTCTTATATCTTTTCTACTAAGCTCTTCAATATGCCCCCTTATTCACTCGCACAGCTTCCATTTCGAAAGTTCTTAATTCTACGAACAGTCTTATTCAAGATTTAATGGTATCAGCCTTCCTAATATGACTTGGAGCCTTTTTTTTTGTATATAGGTGACCGGGAGAGGAAACTGTGACTAATTTGGAATGACTTGGGGGTCGGAAATGCGTCATTTTTTATGATAATGACACTTTTGTGAAGAATTTTTTAATACACAACATTAAAATCTAAAAGTAAATTTCGTGGTTTTTAGCTTGAAGGTTGGCCAATTAGTTGTAAGCTATCAAATCATGGAAAAATGAAGGCAAAAAGGTGAGAATATTTTTGACTCCTAAAATTTTTTTTAAAGAGATCAATGTAGATTTAAAATTGACGCATTTCCGACCCCCAAGTGATAGAGGTTAAATGATTCCAAATTATAGTCATAGCTTCTTCTCTCGAGAAGAATACGAGCAATTACTGGTCACCGTATTATCTGATATAAATAAATTATTTAATTTCAGATCAAAATGACATAAACGAGCTTGCTCACTTGTATCGAATCCACAAAATCATTATGTTTTTGCAAAAGATGATAAAACATAAAACATTGTTAATGGGGTTGTCTTAAATTAGTCTTGCATGAATTTATGAATTTTTTAATCAATTATTAAAAACTGTAGGTAGATGAAGTCGTGGCTAAAAGCTAGTAATAAATAAATACTGATAGGTATTTGGAAAAAATTCCATGGCATAAGGATCGAAAATGAAGCAATACTGAAATTTTTTAAACTTGCATTATTGCTGACGTTTCGATACGTTTTGTATCATTTTCAATACAAAACATTTTCATTTTAGATCCTTATGCCACGGAATTTTTTCCAAATGCCTATCATTAACTTTAATGAATCAGTTACTCTATTTATTGAATATAGTCAAATTAAAATAAATAAATACATATCTTTATTGATAAACGTGTCTAGTGATGGCTGACGGCGTAACCTGTATTTTATCGGACAGTATACCATTATAAAAAAAAATTAAATCAAAATTTGAATAGTTCTAACACTCGACGGGCTCACAAAAGATGTTCTTTTTCGATTGAAGTTGGACTTTCGGTAGTTCTATGGCAATATATAGACATACAAGTTTCTCTCTCTCCGTATTTCTGTCGGATTCTGTCAGTGGTGCTCTGGTGTCTGTATATGCACGAGTCTGAACGTCATGGTTGGTTGAATACACTAAATTTCGCTGCGATTGCGGTTTCCCTACTATACACTAAGAAATGGTTTTTGATTATAAAATCGTGATGTACATTTTACTGTCATGTTTTCAAATCTTAGATTGTATGCATGAATAAAGTCCTAGCGTACCTATGACTACGCTCGTACGTATTTCAATTTTTGATAATTATTCATTTATAAATTAAATATTACCGCTTTTTAAACATTTCTTTCGAATCTGTATACTGTCAAATGGCCTCATAGACGATGATGACCCAGCTGCCAAACGTCTCAAGTGTTTGATGATTCTCTTCTTCATAGCGATTTATTGATTTTGTGGCAGCCGGCAGGTAATAATTTCACGGTCCACAATTTGAACATTTTTGCATAACCTTCCTCCATGTATTTTCTGGGATGAACTAGTTTTGCCACCTCATACAAAGCATAAAATTTAATCGTCCGATAGTTTTTCGAGAAAAAATATTTTCCAGTTTTTTACCGATTTTTAGGAAGACACTTTTTCACATGATCGTCTCAAACACGCATGCAAAATTTGAGTAAAATCTGTCTAGTGAAGGCGACAACATCTTTAAAACCAGTTTTTTGATCAAGAGGACTTGAAAACATGTAAACATATCCATCGCCAACTAGTTTGAGGGTGCTTATTGCTTGTTTAAAAAAACAACGATGCATAAGAAAATTATTTTCTAAAAGCAGGTATTTTGTTTTTTTATCAAACGAAATAATCTGAAACATTGTTTTTCATAACGGATATGGTTTATTTCTTGATAACTTGTACGAAATATTTATTTGTCAATTAATCATTTTTTTTGTGCCTTATCCAAACATTTTTTATCGTAATCGAATAAAAACAACGCAAATATGCAACGAATACAGTTTTGTTTCGAAGGCCATCATTTGATCTGTATTTTGTGAAACAATGGTGCGTTTGGTTATAAAATATTAACTGCAAACAACAGATCATATGTGTTTGTATCAAAAAGCGGTCACAGTTAGGGCTGGGCGCTTTTTTCCTTTGTATCGATGCAGTCGAAATCAATTTTCAGTTTTACTCACGTATTTTTAAATTTTTAGTATCCAATTCTCCTTCTACGCTACTCAGCTAGAAGTATGTTGAAAACTTCCTCAAATTACTAAAGTTTTTTTCTGATTGATCTATGACTGCCACGAATAAGAAATGAAAAATACAGGCTTCAATTAGTCCCGACAGGTTTTACTGTATATAGATTTTTGAAGTGAAAACTTCTTTAGCGGCGTTGTACACTTTTTTTGTAATGGGTAAAAAATGTTAAACTCGCGTCAGATCGTCAGATATGCGTAAGACGAAAACTTTTATTTATACAACGCTAGACATCTAGCGTTGAAATATCGTACAAAAAATGCAATCTATGATACAAACCATTTTGATCGAAAATTCGTAAGACGTTAATATTCAAGTTTTCACTTCTGCCGGCACTCCCGGAGTGCAACCCGTCTTTTTTTTTTTAAATATAGGTACATCGATATAATTATTTGAAATATCGATTACCTGTGTCGATAATTTCTCTACTTCTCTACATCAATTCTCGGTCGTCAGTCACGCTTTTTTCTTAAATATCGGTAAACATTGCCCACTTCCAGGGCCGGATTAACCCTATCTAACGTCCAGATGATCGGCTCCAGGCATCCTGTTACTAATGTCTTATTTGATATTGTAACAACATGATTACTTTGACTTGATGCTGCAGCATGGCCTTACCTGACTCGTTAGCTTTATTGAAATGGTCTTAATGAATAGGTTATAGATAATTGATGATCCAGGTTTTTTGATGGGTGAGTAAAGAGAAATGAGACGTGACGTAGTTATTTTAAATTTTATTTTGTTAAATGCAATAAATTACAATAAACAACGAAAGAAAATAATATTGTTGTTGGGAAATTACATACAAATTTTCAAATAAAATTTTCGTTCAATGAAATTTTTTTTTCTTGATGCGTGCACGGGCCCTTAGTCGATGCGGGGCCTTTAGACAGTTGCCTACTCTGCCTTATGATTAATGATGAAGTTAACAGGATACAAGGCTAAATTTGAAAACAATATTTATTTAATAGCACTTCATTTAATAGTCAACGTTTCGGCAAGCAATTATTGCCTTCTTCAGGACTTTAAAAATGTCTATTAAAAGTCACAAATTAAAAACATAAATTGTGACTTTTAATAGACATTTTTAAAGTCCTGAAGAAGGCAATAATTGCTTGCCGAAACGTTGACTATTATGTGAAGTGCTATTAAATAAATATTGTTTTAAAATTTAGCCTTGTATCCCGTTAACTTCATCATACCATAATACCAAGGTGTCTTATTTTATTATCTAATGATTAATCCGGCACTGCCCACTCCTAGTTATAGCGTTTATGAAAACGTGCTCCGCTTCGGATGTTTTTAGTTATCATATGTTTCAAGGAGACTGAAAACATTTCACCACAAAATGGTTCTTCTCCGTAAGAAATTAACAATTTGTGTCATATACAGAAAGTTCAATTTACCAGCCTCAAGTCATAAAGTTCAGGGCTCCTGATTAAACGAGTCTTTTACGCTTGTCGTATAAATTTCGTCAGTTTATCGCCTAAATGTCCGGTGAGAACCCTATAGCAGCTTATCAGTTTGAGACTTATTCTGAGGTGATTAAATTTATAACTGTTTAAATCTTCGTAACGTAATACATACGATTCGTATTTCGTTGTTATATTTGTCTATCGGCCATATTATCGTTGTTTAGATAAAATTATTTACATTGGGTCATTTTTACCTTTTTGGTAATTTTTATATCCGTCATATAATTTATCACAGAGTTATCTCAGCTCACATTAATTGCCTGGCAATTTAAACAGAGAGGCCACTTTTCTGGGAAAGTCAGAGAAATATCAGGAAATTTTACTGAAAGTCGGGGAGTTTTATGTGAATCGCAATCACGCACTAACAAGGTTGAACTAATTTTGCCCGACCAACTCAAACAACTAACAAAATCTTTACACGTAGTTGCGTAATTCAGTTGACATGTAAATGGTTGATTTATTAAAATTCGGGGTAAATCTAAAAAGTCACATAGAAAACCGACAAAAAGTCAGGAAAATTTGTTTTGGGAGAAAAAGTGGCCATCCTAATAAATTAACCAACCTGTTTTTAATACATAGTCCTTTAAAATCTTTGATTAACGTCTGATTATAATTCTTCAATACATAAAACTATCGACCAATTTTTCAGACAAATAAATTAACAAAAAATAATAATTATTACATCAAGAAAGAAAATAATACTGGGATCATGAATTCACAGATTTAAATGGAATAAAAAGTATAAAATGCTTAAATATGTTTCATATAACAAATCCGGACCGAAGCGTTAATGTATTAA
This sequence comes from Xanthostigma xanthostigma, assembly GCA_963575645.1. Taxonomy (NCBI): domain Eukaryota; kingdom Metazoa; phylum Arthropoda; class Insecta; order Raphidioptera; family Raphidiidae; genus Xanthostigma; species Xanthostigma xanthostigma. The sequence goes on along the minus strand of OY754470.1, from coordinate 1,238,628 downwards.
TTATTATTTTTGACGTGATAACGTCTTATAAATTGATGAATCACCAATCTTATAAATTGATAAAACACCGGCTGCATGCACGAAAAAGTGTAACGTTCCTAACGTTCCGCCTGACCCTGTGCGTGCTTTTCTCGAAAACGGCCCTAACGATTTGGATGAAATTTACTGAAAAGGGATTTTGGGGGGCAAAAAATCGTTTTAGCTAGGTCTCATCTCTCGAAAAAATCGTTTTCATACAAATTTTATCATTATAAAAATCAATTTTTTGACGTATGAAAATACTTAAATATTGTAAGTAGGTTTTGGAATTTTATATTATAAACAGTGAAACAATTGTTTTCAAAATATTATGACAGTTAATCTTTGAGACTTAAAATAAATACGAAAGAAAGAAAGTTAAAAAAAACAATTATATTATATGGTGAGTAATTTAAATAAATAAAATTAACCTAAATTTGAAGCGAAAGATGCAATATCATAGATTCGAATTATTATAATTATTATATAAATTTTGGTTATGTATTACGGAATACGTTATCACGTAAAACTATCTATTTTTTGTTAATATATTTGTCTGAAAAATTTGTCTATAATTTTATTTATTGAACATAGTCCTTTAGTTGCAAGCTCTTTAGGGGTGCATTTAGCAGGTATCTCACCATCCTGTGTCTTCAATACACAGCATATTATATTATGACATGACAATAAAATACATGTGCGCGAGTTTTGTACCCGCTATTATGTTTGATATGTCGACATCGCGACGTTTGTGTGACCACAAGACAAAGTGACATCAAGTCTCATTATCAAAAAAAGACTGCACATTACGGAAGTAAAACTGGATGTTTCTAAAAAATAATAGTAATAATAGCACAGACCGCCGGAATTGAACCGTTAGGTTACGCGACAAACTGTTTTACCTCGCCGCCACCTTACCGTAATGTTCTACAGCCAGTTTTTTATAGTATATGGTGTACGTACATTGCGACCCGCTCGATACATTTTCAATCTCATGGATAAATTTTACTGTACAACGCCAAATGACTAAAAATAACGATTTAATATAATATATTAGATATCGTGTCCATCAAGATAATAATTAATAAGAAAAATCGCAGGACTGTGGACAAAATTAGATTTGTTAATGTACGACGTTTCGTCTATAGATTTAGACTTTTTCAATAATTATTGTTTTGAATTTTTTACTGTACTTAAAGTCTAAATCTATAGACGAAACGTCGTACATTAATAAATCAAATTTTATCCACAATCCTGCGATTTTTCTTATTAATAACGATTTAATTTTTTAGTGAATGCGTGTATTTTAATTTTGAGTTGCTCCTCCAAAACAATTGAAATTCTATCTTTAGTCACTTCGTCTTGTGATCAGAAGTATTATAATATGTGTATAAAAGATGCATGAAGGTGAATATGACGTCTTGTTGTTGTGTGTTGGTGTTCAACCAAGTGTGTATTATGTTTCTCAGTTGGTGCATACGCCTTATAAATGCGAAGGGGGCTGTAGTTCTGCTTTGACAGATAGTACAGCTACACCCCTGCACTCGTCTCCTGCAGCACCACCGCCACACCATCATCATCATCCATACAGGGGTAATGCTCATTGCTCGCCAAACCGAAACAGATTTTATAGACAATGAAATAGTTCTCTTTGTTATTTTACGATCCGCCGTCACAGATTTGATGACTTCAAACCATCTCCGATGTTTTAGTCTGGAACAATGGCAGTGACGGCATTGTTGGCCCCGATTTCTTAAAACAGTTAATTATTTTCAATAATGAACATTTTTGGTTATGATGCTTCAAAAAATTAACGAAACTTGTTGGCTTTTTAAACCGCGAATAAATAGTTCCTTTTTGAGGTTTCAAAGGAACAGCAACCGAATTTGTAATAAAAAAGGACACGGAAAGATTGATAGAGCAAACAACCGACTCGGACTCGTAACGCGACCGTCATCTGGTCGTGTGTTGAAGATGTGTGATTTTGTAATTGGACAAGACACGGCCGTGCTATGGAAGTGTGCGCGGTGCGGACTTACCATGTGCGGTACAATAATAATTAATCGATACTGATGAAATTTAATCCGTTTTCTTCTTGAGGACTTTTTTCGTATAATATTTATCGGACATTGAGTCTTTGTCGGCAGTAAAATCAATCATATATGAGTAGAATTAAAAACAAAACTTGAAAATAAGTGAATGCATTTATTTCATAGATTTTAGAGAAATATTATTGCAATATTTATTATTTTAAGAGCGGCCCTGTCAAGATCTAGTCTGACGTGAGTTTTTGACGACGTTCCCTTTTTGTGGGAGTTAACGCGCGTGCTATTTTTATTGGAGTGCAATTTACGATTAGAACGAAAGAAACGAGTACCGAATTATGACCGGTTTCCATGATATAAAAGCTTTTCTAAGAAAGAGAAAGGAAATACAATGCACACTACTGTAAGAACTTTTATAGTTATGACTGTATATATGTGTATAGCGACTACTTTATTCCATATTTAAATAATAAAATCGCATAAAGAAAATCGCTAAAAGCTTCTCACTCTACCGGGAAAGAAGTAACACATACAAAGGGGTGTAGGCTTTGCGGAGAAAAAAATCTTAACATCTTATGGTTTGCTCACAACTTAAGTTTTTTTTATTCCGACCTGTTAATATATGACTTTTAAAATACAAGTTTTTCTACTTTATATGTATGCTACATTCCTTTTTTGGTTTGTGTATTTTAAATCAGTACTTCGTTAAATTATAACAATTTATTGGTTCAAAGAATATAAAAACTTGCGGTTTAATATTTTGCCTAATTATAATAAAATGTTAATATTATAGATGGAATATGGATGATTTCGATTCTAAATCTACTAAAAATATTTTATTAATTAAAATTAATGATTGTGCAATATATATCCCTAACTAAAATGTATAGTTGTTCACCATTTTTGTACTTTCGTGTTTCCAGAATGCTCAGGATACGTAAAAAAACCATCACATATATTTTTATGTTATAAAACAACTAGGTATAAGTTGCGTAGATAAACATAATAACTCCAAAAATCGATAATGAAATGTTTCATCGTAAAAATTACATTTTACTCATACAACACTTCATTGTATTGAACCAACGGTCTAACAACGTGCAAGCTGTTGGCGAAATCTTTAACATTTTTGTTTTTACAATTCTCCTGAAAGTGAATGTATCATCTCCCGTTTTTCTTCAGAATTTCCCAAAGTTATTAAATAAATAGACACTTAAGGATTTATCCTGTGAATTTTCTTGAAGTCATTTTACACCTTTTCTGTAATCCATTTTTACACACCCTAAATGTTAAGAAAAATTATTGTACCATGATATAGTCATGAGTTCATCTTTGAGGAAGCGACATTTTGAAAGTAAGTAATTATTGCTTCATCCCTGTGAGAACACAAATGGTCATCACAGGGAGGAAGCAATAATTGTTTACTTGTACCTTCTTCGCATTTTTCCATACTCCACTGGTTCACTATGGTGATCTGTTCATCTTTGATGAAACTGTCATTTTGAAATATGCCTTTAACTAATGCTTCCTCTATTTTATCCACAAGGACACGTTTTGAATGTATAGTCGAGGGTAATAGTCCTAGACTCGTTCGTAGATTGTAGGTATTTCAATATTACGTGTCTCTGAATAAATTGGAAATAAATTTGACACTTGTAGCTTATATAAATGTATATAAATTCGTGCAACATTGTGTAAGAATCGCAGGGCCCCAGGTGTAGTAGATATATAACGTGGATGGGTGGAGGGAGAAGCAGATACAAAGTGTGAGAGGGAAAGAGATGTAAGCGTTGATAGAATGAATTATGGAACGGGTGCGCGAAGTACGCGATAGCTTTCTTTACTATATCCGGAGGAAGTAGAACACGTTACATCTGTACCTACAATGTTGACATGTGCATAGACTGTACCTTGTAAACGGATTCAAAACGAGACGATCTTCACAGCTTCGATATTACATTGTAGCAAAGACTTTTCTATAAGACACGACACTCAAACAGGGAACTGATTGGCGATAGACGATCCAACCAAATTAAAGATTTGATCGTAGATTCTCGTCTACATTCGGAATGGTGCGGAATGTGACGCATATTTGCATTGAGGAAAACTATGATGATGTGATGTCGTCAGTTTTTAAGGCATCATTCGGAGTACATTTTACTCCCGCTAGATTCGTCGTGGTATAAGCTTCTCACGGATACATGATACTATTGTTGTCTTCAAAAATGACGAACGGAAATAAACTCTACACCGAGCGGTGTCGCTCTTTTTGATCCTCCGGGTTTTCCCAGACATGCCTTGCTTATTAAGGTAGCGTCGGAGAATTTCGGATCATTAAGTTTTTCTGTAATTTCTTTTGTCTCGAATGGTCTTTCGTAAAATTAAACATGACAACCCTATTTCAGTATGCCTTGGTGGCGAGTACGAAGTTCGCGTTCATAAAAGTATTTATTTTTCTTAAGAAACATAAAAGAAAGAACTGGCAGGTTATTCGGCGGTGATGAAATCGGCCATAAATGAATCTGTCATAAACTTATAAAACATTTCAAATTAAAAAAGTTCAAGTCGTGAAGTAAATACGAAATACAGGTGATTCACGTTTGTGATGTATTCAGCAAGCTCCATGATAAATTTTGTCAGTCATTTAGAAGTTTCCTTCGAGGGGTTGCGGGTTTTTTTTCGCTCAATATAAAAAGAGATGTTGTGATGTGTTGACCATGACGAACGTAAAATGTACTCCTAGAGGGATTTTCATCCCAAGCACGAAATGTCCCGAATAGTTTCTCGATTTTTATACGCCACCGTAGAACTCGATTCAGCAATTTGGCAGATATCATGATCTTTATCTCTTGTTTGCTAAAAATGTTGAATATTGATCTGCATCTAACATTCTTAAAGAAAAACGTGTTTTTGTCATTTCTGGAAGACTTGTGGAGGTATAAACCTTAACCTTCTAAGATATGTTAGTACAATCCTTACATCAATCGCTATGTACGTATATTGCGTCCTTTATGTTCTGTACGTACGTAGTTTGTGAATGCATTTAGAGTTTTAAGGTGACGTCGTGAATTTTTAACATGATCCTCCAGGTTTTAGCATTGAACACGAAATTCTCTCATTGTGGACTGTTATGTGTTGTGAACATGTCGGTATTCATAGTGATCAAAGTCGATTTGAACTTTAGTCAGCTTCTGCCTAAACGTGAGCAAAATTGTCGCATTCCTGTGGGGCGAGTTTACTAGCTTTCTACCTAAGTAATACGTAAATGACAGCTAAAAATATGTTAAGAACAACAACAAATTAAAATAATGAGCGCTTTTGCCAAATTTCCGATACAAGACACGAAGTGTAATAAGCTCACTCCCGCTTGAACAGCCGCCAATCAGCCAATCAGACAGTTATAACGAAGATCTCGTCGACCGCAGACGCGTTCCGTTCAGACAACTTATCACTTGTAGTATTTACGTAAACCATATTTAGGTTTATTAAGGATTTTTAATTGTTCTGATTAATATACCTTGTGTAAATATAATATAAAGCATTAACATTGCATTCATTGTGTTATTAATAACCTCAAAATTACCATTTTCCTGTGTATCAATTGTGTTCTTTCATAATAAGAACTAGCCGTCATTTTTTTTTTTTGCAAATTGGCAACACATTTGACATTATTTTGTGCGGGACACTAATTATTATGAATACCCTACCGTGGAAGCTGAACTGTTGTAGTGCCGTCCAACAACTCGCGACGTGTTCCACCAGAAACGCGTTTGAATTATAAATGACTTCACGGTTAATACTCAACGTGAGTTTACACTTCTGTGTACTGGTTCAGCTTGCTTGCTTGTTTGCGCGACTCGCTCACTCACTCACTCTCTGCATCGCGGTTTTCTCTTTTCATCTCGTCTCCTCGCCCGCATCTCCCAAACACATACACAGCGAGCTTTGTGAATTTTTTACTCACGAAACCAGCTTGTCGTAATTTTTTAATTGAATTTAGAAGTCTAGACAATCAGAACTATATTTTATATGTACATATTAAATTAAGAATAATGTCCAACTGTAACATATTTTTTTTTCTTTTCCGATCATAAATTATTTATATCTGAAGTGATAAGTCGGTAAAAAGTTATTACCTAATATACTGCGTTCCTCGTAAGATCAGTTCTGTTAAAGTTGGCGACGTTGAAATATTTTTTCTAAATCTAAGAAGTTGAACGCTAGAGAATATTAAATCTGTTCGGTATGCAGCAGCTATTTATTAATTAATTTATCCGTGGAACATAATTTCTGGTTTTGGCGGAACCAAAAGTCTAAGTTTCAAACTTCTATAGCACGTTTCTAAATTACTTCGCCTACACAGTTTGCGATTAAGAGACAAGTTTCACTTCAGCTCTAGGTATAGGTGATTCATAACCTAAAAAATTATGTCTTCAGCATAAAACAGTGTTGATCCAATAGAATGTTGCGATGAAGGAAGGTTTTGGTTGAGGATCATAAATAATGATCATTATTATTATGAGTTTAAACTAATAATAATAATGATCATGTATATTGTTAGAACAATTTACCATCTTTTGACCAGCTTGAGGCCCTGAAGATGAAAATAAATTTTTCGAAACGTTGGTCACTAGCGTAACATTAGTAAAGCTTATTTATGATCCTCAACCAAAACCTGCCTTCATCCTAACAGATTCATTTTACTAACTGTTTAGTCTGGCTTCATTCGGGTTTGTTCGGGATCGTTATTTACGCTCACTGTTTATCCTCCTTTTGTCGTAGTGAAATGTATTTGAAGACTGGGATATTTTATTTTTCGATTTAGCTCCAGAATAATAAAATGAATAATATGATCAGTGTTTCGTTTTATAATCAATTGCAGCTAAATCTTCACTAACTCCAGGCAGCTGGTTAAAAAACCAAATAGTCCATTTTTTAATTAAACTTTTAGGACATAAAACTGCTTTCGTTTCTCCCATTTGCAGCACATTTAAGAGACGGGATGTTTTTGTGCAATTGTCTTATATTACTTGAATCACCGTATCAACTCTAAAAGTAAAAATCACATTAGTTTACGACTATCAAGTTGCGTTCGGGTGAGATGCGATCGTCCTGTGTGCAATGTGGATGAGACAGGATCAACATCATTCAGTGTCAATTAGACACAAGGGACTGTCTTTATCAATTTAGTGAACATTTAGCCCGACTATACAAGCACTGTGTAATAATGACTCTCCACTGCGGAGTTTCACAAACTCGGCAATCTTATTGGAATCGCTATCAGTTATACTTACTAATCTATATAATTAGTAAAATTTAACCGGTTGTTGAATTTCCTAATAAAGGAATGAAAGCGTCATGATTTTTATCGTACGCTCAATTCAAAAGCAATCATTTTCGTAAACTCGTTTATTGCATTCATTGTGTTGCATGTCGGATGCATTTTTTACCAATTGAGGGATTGGTTACCAATTCGTTATTTGGGCGGCAGACTACAACCACTTAATACGTCAACTCTTTTTTTGCAATTGCTTTTACGGCGCCAAATTATTTTTTTTATTATTGACATTTTTTATATTGTGTGCTTCACTCTTAAATTCACTTTGAAATAAAATATTTATCTAAATACAAAAATGTAGTTTTTAAATAATAAAATTCAAAAGTGATATTTTTCTGTGTTTGTTGATATTTTATGATCTCGATTTCAACTTGAATATTAAAAAGTGGCCTCAAAAACACTGACACGTCTTTCTTGACGATCGTGTCGCCAGCAATGAAATGATAAAAAAGTTACTGAAAACATATGGCCTTGAAAAATGTATTAGTTTTTCAACTATTTAATTATATAGTTATACGATTTTTACGTCTACTGCTTGGTCGATTTTGAACATATCTCAAAGCCGAACCAAATATGAATTTAGACTACATGAAATGTAACTCGAAATAAAAATTTCAAAAGATCAACCTCATGCAAACAATAGATATTTCAGTTAATGAAAAAATAAAAAAAGATTTAGTGTTGCATAAAAATGTTTCCACAACACTTTTATTGTTTCGTGTAATCAGTAAATCCTTTCAGACAGATGCAATGTAGGTGTGTGCAATGCTTATGAAATACTGTATTTCTGACATAGTATCCCCAATCCCCTGTACGATGTCTCCACTCTCCGTGCGCTTAGTAGCAGTCCTACTCTGGGGCATCCCCAGTTGTTACGTTCCGCATCCCATTCCCAACTGGCATCCATTACTTGATTTATGAATCGCTGTTTCTCTGGCTACTCTCTATAATGTGTGCAATACACGTCTGTTTTTAGAACTGATTGGTTATTCATATTGATTGATTGATTCATATAATTTTGACACATCTATATCTATTAATATCATAAACTTACCTTTATTAGTACCAGATTAAAACGTACGTTTTTTTCTGTTGTTGTTTGTGTATGTTTCGCGGAAACTCCGCCAGTCGTGAACCGATTTCGACGCCATTTTGTTCATAATGTTATCGAATTGGTCCCATATAGTTTTGCTTAAAATCGGTTCTGTCGCTTTTAACTAACTTTAAAAAGTAGATGTTTACTATGTACTTATAAAAAATATCCTTTTTTGAAATGTTGGTATAATTTATATGTGGCCCCATATAGATCCGATTTTGATGGTTCATTTCCTATTTAATAGGACATATATTCAGAGTGATCCACGAATGCTCACTCCCTTTGCGTTTTTTCCCGATCGGAATCACTCTTAAACCTACCGCGTCAAAGACAATACAATAAAAATTAGTGTAACACATTTTCAGCAAATATTTAACAAGAGAAGCATTATTTTATGGAAACCTATGTCAACATAATATCATCTTTCATCCTCCAACAACGTAACAAATGCGGGTACAGTTTGAACAAGTCGACAAAAAACTTGCTCTGCTATCATAGCAATGCAACATAATATTATATTTGCCTGATTCAGCGTTTGTTTTGTCTTCGTGTAAACAATCTTTCTGTGGATTAAATCAGAATTTCGGGTATCAGGTATTAATTAAATCTGACAAACTTTTTGTTGCACTAATGGACCATTAATTATACAATTCGAAAACATTTATAAACACTTAAAAGACTAATCGTAGAATAGTATTGTTTAGATTTTCCATCAGTTCAAATGGACGGAAGCAGTACTCAAGCGTTGAATATTATAAAACCGTCAATTCGCTGTTATTGAATAAATCAAAAGGTGATTAAAAATATAGGTCTAAACTTTGGGTTGTCATTCTAAAGGTAAAAGGCAAAGTAATTTAAATGAGAAATGTATCCTAATTTTTTCCTACTGTCTAGAACAACTTTTTAGTATTTTACACCGTTTTTGTATTTTGTAACACAATTTGATTTTCACAAACGCAGGAAAAGCCTAAATTTTAACCGATTATACAGTTTTTTTTAATTACACTGTGTAGCTAATTAATAATAAATTTTATTTAGAGCTGCGACGCCTGCGAGTATACATAATAAATAAGAATTTACAAATATATGGATTAGATCATTATAAAAAAATATACAGGTCATTTGATGGCATTAATATAGTTATTAAATTTACAATTAGATATATTTATTCAAATGTATTGTCTTAAAAGTTGTAATAATTGAAATCTGTTACAACGCCAATCTAGTAATTTTTTGAGTAAAGATTGATAATTTAAAGTGAAATTTTTTTCGATTTATATAAATCGTATTATTTAGAAATAGTTTTTGTTCCAAACAACATTAAAGTAAAATTTGTTTTGTGAATCACTGTCAAATGCAAACGTCCAAGCTGTATTTTTAGATAAAAAACACACAAACTGTATAAACAAGCTGTTGTTTTGAACAAAATCCACTCGCAAGTATTTGAACTTACGCAAATATAATTAAAATAAAAAAATCATATTATGAGTTTTTACTTGAAAAAACGTTTTGTCCAGAATCTAGATGTATTAAAACAAGATTTTGTTTTTACAACAAATCAACGGCAAACCACCTAAACACGCGGTTGACTTGGAACCATGTTTTTCCAGTTAATTTATTGTATAATTGTAAATAAATTTATTGTATAAATACTAGAAACATCTTAGAATACGTCAAATCCAATTAATTTCATAAACATTTGGCAATATATTATAGTGATTCGTTATATGCACTTTTTTTTTTTTATTTAGAAAATATAATACAAGAAAAAAATAAATAAATATACATAATTAAGGTTGAAATAAAAATAAAAATGTGTGCATCAACTACTGTAGTTATTAGCGCACAAGGAAAGGATCAAAGGAAAAAGGAACAAAAGGGGAAAAAAAAAGAAAAAAAAATTAAGAAATTAAATAATATGCACTTTTGTACTTCCGTTACAATAGACTCATAAAATACAGAAATAAAATTGTTCATAACAATTAAACTAGGTGTCTAGGTATACTGAATGGATTTCAATAGGGTTCTACCTCAGCTGTTTACCGTCGATAATTAATATAAGATAGTAAACAAACCGGAAAAAAATATAGGCCAGTAAAATGATGAACTCAGTTTCCACTAATTCGAAAATTAGAAGAACTTTTCCATGGTTACAATATGGAGTTTTGACATGACACAAGCAAAAAAATTATGAAACAGTTTTTAACTCTTTTTTAAAAAGTTACAGTCATCGCACGAAGGTGCAATTTTGACAGATGGTGTATCATATAAATGGTCCCTCAAATTTGCACCCTTTTGCGATTTTGAGGAAATGTTTAGGATCAAATCATCTTCATTTTACTGGCCTAAATAAACTGAGGCAATCACTCTTAAATTGCGACCTGTATAGCTCGGATGTACGTACGTACTAACCGACAACTACTGTTTTTTTTTTTTTTCATTTACAATTTTAGGCGTCGTTATTGTGAATTCAAATCGTTCTAAAAATGGTTCAGTTTTAAAGAACAATTTTCCCATTTTAAAAAGCTATAATTTGGAACAGTGTCTTGCGTAATTGACATAAATATTATTACTATTTATATAGCTCAGGTGTGCAAAGCGTTAATAGATTACATACCGCTGACAGTGTGTGCTATTACAGGATCTCTCCAATTTTCCCGGAACATCTGGTACATAACGCGTTACACCTGTAGGTATGTACAACAGTTGTGTAGTACATAAGGTTATATTATATACTAGAAAATACTACAGTGTAATAGGTGCGTAGTATTATTGTGCTATTTTCTTATCTCGAGGTTATTGAAAACTGACCACGCTAACTTTTACCTGGTTAGTCTATTGTGGCAGACGCGGATAAACAACCTTTCGACGAACGGCTGTTTGCCTCAACGTTCAAACGTTCAGTTATAATAACCTCATAATATTATGTCACGTGAGTTATATTGTATTGTTACATACCTGTGATTTATTAATAGTACCGGCATTTTAGATAAAAAATATAGCCAAACAAAAGAAATATTTAAAGTACTGTAGTAGATTTTTTTTGACAATGAACTTCAAGAGCGTTAAGAATAAAGTAATAAAAAGATCCTACCTATATCGTTATCAAAAGATCCTTTTTTGGGCGCATAACTGGGGCGTACCCGTTTTGAGTTTTCTTCGTTTATCTTCTAAACTGTTATACGTACGAAAAATATTATACGACAAAAATTGTAGAGAAGAATTTTTTATACATAGTGCATGTATCATAATTATTTTTTAAAAATGTTGCCATTTAAATCCGTATGAGCGACAGAGAAACAAAATAGCCGCTGAACAGTTCAAACTGCTGAAAATTTTTACAAATCTACTTATTATGATGTGAATATCAGCTGTTATGACTCGTGTGACTTAAAACTCGCTATTAGCGCAATGTCACAACTTGTAATAAAATAATGCATTACAAACTAGATACATATAGACTGCTATTTTAAACTCAGAGAGAAGTAAAAAATGAGAAAACCCAGACTTAAAATTATGTGAGTATTTTGAAAAAATGTCTAAACTGGATGAATATTATTATAACGATAATATTAGATATTGCTCAGCCCTGCGTTCGTTGCAAGTTCTTAAATTTCTCTACACGTTTTGTGTTGTAGAATTTTTGTTTAGTACAATTTTGACTATTGACGCGAAATATAACGATAGTTAAAGATACTAAGTTTAAAAGTGACTTTATTTTAAATGTATTTGCAAAGTCAAGTTAGATTTAAAATAATTATCTTATGAAACTAGTTTTAAACTTTTGTAAATATATTTGTTTAAAATTCAACTTACTATATAATATTTATTTAATGCTTTGTTAATATTTGGCTTCTTTCGGTACGTAAAATTAAAAAGAAAAGAAAACAAATAAATCGAAATTTCAATATCAAGTTATCAACTAAAGCTTAATCCATCGTTATAGATAAGTGCTATTATCGAGAATTGTGTATTTACAGTTCCTAGTTTTGCCAAAATACTTAACGTAACTTTCCCCACTTTTCCCTATACTTTTAATTAGAGAATTTTTAGCCAGGAATAAATTTCACCTGTATTGTCTTGTTATCTTCCCCAGGAGACATCTCACAAGCTAACCACTCTTATTAAGAAGTAAATTAGAAGAGTCCTGTATACAAAATATTACTTAAAATTATAGTACTAGTGTTATTTCTGTCTCCACGATTTTATGTACACCTATAGTAAACATTATAAATAGGTATACCTATAAAATCTATTTCCGTTCAAAACATACTTTTGTTTACCTATACCAGAGGTTCCCAAACTTTTTTCTCATAGACCACTTTCAAAATTTAGCTGGTTCCGGTGGACCCCCTGCAGCTACATTTCTACCATATTCCCAAAACTCGACAAAAAATGTGAAGATTAGATCTAACTATGGAAATTTGCGTTGCGGCTGAGTTCCAACTACGAATGGGGAGTTTTATAAATGAAATAAGTGAGAATTGATTGGTTAATTAATTAATTGATTGTGCTGTGAGCGGATGTCAAAAAAGTAAAGTTGGTCAATCAAAAAAGTGATGATAATAATAATAATATTTATTAACCTTTATAAATAACATGCAAACCGCAGGAAACTTTACTTTTTTGACATCTACTCACATCACAAGGGACCAACGAATTTTCACTTATTTCATTTAGAAAACTCCCCATTCGGCGTGGTAACTGAATATGGAATATGCAAGTTTTTACAAGTAACAGTCGCTGAGCTTCTTAAAATATTATCTGCCTACATTGATAGGTAAAGTCAAGCCAACATTTTAGCTCTTCACTATCGAAAGCAGATACATTTTGGTGGACCCCCGCTTACGAATTGTGAACTCCCATTTTTTTGTCACGCCAACGTAGACCCCCGTTGAGTCTCCTGTGGACCCCTGGGGGTCCACCTGGATCACTTTGGGAACCACTGACCTATACAGACTTTGTATATTATTCTTAGTTGTTTTTTTCTTTTAATTATTATGTTTAATTATTAGACATCAACCACTAAGTGAAAACGATTGGACCAGACATATTTTGATTTTCCGAAAAATACTTATTTTGTCACTTCTGAGATAACATGATATTGACATGTATTCTATATTATGTCTTCAGATTGATTTTCCCTAAAAATTATCGCAATATGGAAAAAAAATATTTCTAAATTGTCGACGTGGTGGTCCCACAAACACATGAGAGAATTGTGAGATGGTACCCTCCATATACAAACGAATTTGATATTTGTCAAAACTTTTTTTTGAAATATGTACTCGAGCTATTTAATGCGAGCAGTGTATACAAATTTCAAACTAGAGGTGTGCATCTTTCATGCCTGTTAATTTTGAACAAAGTCTTGAACCTCTTTGTTTATATATTTCGAGAGGAGATTCTTGGGAAGCAATTAAATCTGTGTATAAAATTAATAACTAAATGCATTTCAGTTGTTATATACGATCATTACAGCGACATTTTCACAAAGTAGGTTAACTGTTTCAAAGCAACATAAAATTTAAACAAGCTCTTTAACTGCTTCCTCCGAAATGCCAATCATTGTTTTGTCCATCACGCGTCTAAACATAGAATTAGTCCCAACCCCAAACGATGAAACGTGCTGGAAATGTTGGTTGGTGTTGACGCATGTAGCTTTATTACAATTTGTATGTACAAGGACTTCCGGGGATTTCCGTTTTTAAAAGTACCTCGAAATGAAACCCAGTTACGCTCAGTTGCAGAAAGTGTTGTCAGAAAATCTGATTTAACTATGACCTTAGGTTGTGAACATACATATTTCACCATATTATATGAAAAGCATTGTAGGATTTTAAATCTATCCTGCTCGAAAAATAATTGATCAATATTGAAACGATACCTTTCAACTGTGTATTAGTTTATTTAGCATCGTTTCCACTTCGAAACAACGTTATTCTTCGCATTTTGATCAAAATTTAGTTTGAAAAGCGATCTTTTTCTATGTGAGTACAATCCTCTAAGTCTAATCAGGGGACCTAGCTTCCCATATTAGTTGGACCGTTTTTTTGGCGCACGCGAGATGGCGTTGTTATCACTACCTGGGTAAACTTTGGTTCTTTCCACCTTTTTTTGCCATAGTTACCAAAGCTGTTTAACTTCACAGACACTACACACATGTAAGCGATGAACGTGCGTGCATTACCCAGTAGCTGACGCTATATTAGTTCATGCGACAGATGTCGGTCCACCGCTACGCTCGAGCTGGTTCTCCTGGTTTTGACTTCGTGGTAGAATCTAATATTCTAGAATCTAGATGACAGAAAGTTTGAATACGATATTAAACTGCTTCTAGTGTATTGAAACTGTAGTGTTCACTGTTTATATATCTATTGGAAAAAATATATAATAATAATAATAATGTCTTTATTGATGAAAAAAAAAGTTTTATCAAAAGGCGTGAATTCAGCTTAAAGCTGGTTTACAATCCAAACCATAACAAAAAGAATATATGTGAGAAATAAAAATATAATGATAACAATAACTTATTGTGATAATAAATTGAAAAATATATTCTAGCACATAATTTAGATTAATAAAAAATAGAGAATAGTTACTTCTTACCACAACAATTTTATTAGTGGATGTACATTTCGAGAGCTATGCTCTCATCTTCAGCAATACACTAAGTTTAGTGTATTGCTGAAGATGAGAGCATAGCTCTCGAAATGTACATCCACTAATAAAATTGTTGTGGTAAGAAGTAACTATTCTCTATTTTTTATTATGTTCAAACCACAGTGCTCTTAATATTTTTGTTATAATTTAGATTATATAATTTTATTTATAGAGGTTTTTAACTTTTACTTTAAATGAATGAATACCCAAGTTTTTGACTACATTGGGTAGGCTATTATACAAAGATGGTGCTAAATAAGAGAAACTACACCGAAACTTAGACGTCTTGTGGTCAGGAATAACCAAATAGTTCATAGATCGCAAGTTTACATCTTTTATATAAGGTGAAATTTTGGAACTATTTTTGTCAATTTTCAAATAAAAACTGCCGCGTCTAACCATTTTCTTCAAAATTGCACACACTTAAACGTGAAACACCGCGTAAATGCATAAATTAGTAACAAATCAAGCGTGCTGTGTAACTAATAAATAATAATTAATTAATGAAAACAGGTTTATGCAAAAAATGGAGTAGTCGATATCGTTCTACGTTTTGTGTCTGTAAATTATCGCAGCAAACAATTTAATCATTTTTTTTATATGCGAGTTCTATAAATAGAACTTTTTTAATGGTCAACAATATCCTTGCCAAACGTGTAAACAAGTCGACGTAATCTATAGACATGTATAGAGGCGGACGCATGCGCATAGAACCGCGAAATCGTAACATGCTATTTATTATGCTAGGCTCGCGATCACTTCTCCTATTGTAAAGAAATATTCGAAGTTTATTTTTTTACTTGAGTAAATAACATACCTATGTTTGCGTTTATTTTTAGCAGCCATGTTTTTTTTACTTTAGAAGTTTAGATCTTCAAATACTAACACACGTTTTTATAATTGGATTCAGTTTTAACAGTTACTGTACGATTGCAATATTTTCTCAACTTAAACAGGGAGTCTAATTTCAATAAAAAATCTATGTTCACGATTTTACAATATATCCCCTACTTGAGGTCCTCGCAGCGTGAAATATGTTTTTTTTTTTGCAAAAAGTCAGTTCATCTTGCAGAACGAGTTTGGTTAAGCGAAACGAGACCATATTGTTGAAGAAAAATAATTAATATAAACCGTACTATTTTTACCCGACTAACTTAGAAGAAGAGAAATGTTTTTTGTTTTTAGTTTATATTTAGAGAGCGCAAAAAGTCTTTTTTGCTTAGAAGTCTAGAACGACACTTTATATAAATAATTAAAATATTTTTCCTTTAAATAAGTACAAATAAAAAGCGAATGTTCAAGTTGACCAAATGTGGACAAAGTCATTGAATTGTACATCAATTAAAAGAGCTAAAAACATGCTAAAACGACAAATTTTAGTATAATTGAAATGTACTAACAAAACACTTTCCTGAAATTAAAAAAATTAAATACCGCTAGTTTTGCTCTCAGGTGATATTTTAAAGGTCCAAAAAATACTTGGATAATTATAATCATGAGTGGAATAAAATAATATTTTTCGGACCTTTATGATATCACCTGATATTCTTTTTGGAACGAATTTGTTAAGCTATTTAATTTGAACAGTATGCTATATTACGGAAGATATCCAACTTTTCCTTCTATTTTACCATTACTAGTGGTCGCCCAGGGGTCCAAATTCGACCTCATTTCATTAAATTTTTAAGTTATTGAGGTTTTGTCATCATATGGATTTCTCCTGAATTAATTTTACGTGTGTTAATTCGTACACATCGCGATGAAACGATGTATGTTTCATCATAATGTGTACACTCAAATCGATACCGCACTCTTTTTTAACCGACGAAAAACAAAAACGGAGGAGGTTCTCAAGTCGACGCGTATATTTTTTTTTTTTTTTTTTTTTTTTTTTATTTATGTATGACCACGCATAACTTTTTACAGAGTAGTCCGATTTT
Organism: Xanthostigma xanthostigma; assembly: GCA_963575645.1. NCBI lineage: Eukaryota > Metazoa > Arthropoda > Insecta > Raphidioptera > Raphidiidae > Xanthostigma > Xanthostigma xanthostigma. The sequence continues at coordinate 1,221,528 of OY754470.1, read as the reverse complement.
GATAATTATTTTTTTGTTTGAAAGGGTATACCCCGAAGTTGGTCCCATATAAATTTGGTAAAAAAATTCCAACCCTAAGGGTAGGAAAACGGGGGATGATTGATTGTTCACTCACTGATTGTAATGTATGACCACACATAACTTTTTACAGAGTAGTCCAATTTTGATAATTCTTTTTTTATTGGAAAGGGTATACCCCGAAGTTGGTCCCATATAAATTTGGAAAAAAAATTCCTACCCTAAGGGTGGGAAAATAGGGGTGATTTATTGTTCACTCACAGATTTTCATGCTGAGTTGTGTATTACAATTTTAAATTATATAGCCACAAAAAATTATTAAATAAAAACTTTTTAACAAAAAAATTAAACCGCCGAAAAACTGAAAAGCAAAAAATAATAGATCTTTTTATTTAATTAAGTTCTATCTAAGTAGTTGAACGTATGTGACAGTCTAGTATATCTAAGTAATTTTGAGTCGGCGTCAAACAATCAATGAACAAAGATCACTAAAAGAAATAACCAAATCAAATTAAAAATGATACGTGAAATCTCCAGCGATAAATATTAACATTCCAAACATGCGCTCTCCACACGACCACTCGCAAAGACGGTGCCCTCAGTGTTACCGTTAGGGTTGCTCTGTCGCTGACATTAACTTCGTGAACGCTCAGAAATTTCCGGCGAAGGATTGTTGACGCCGACTCAAAATTACTTAGATATACTAGACTGTCACATACGTTCAACTACTTAGATAGAACTTAATTAAATAAAAAGATCTATTATTTTTTGCTTTTCAGTTTTTCGGCGGTTTAATTTTTTTTCCTTCCCGTATTCATATATAGATTAAACTTTTTAAATGTTTGGTATCAGACGTATTCATATAATAAATAAATCAGAGCACATATACACACCAAACAAGAAGAAAAAAGAACTTTTGGAATTCTTGTGTGTAAGAAACTCTTAAAAAAAACGAAAATTATTCCTAACCTTCTATTTTGTAACATTTCATGTGCATTTTTTATCAATATTTTTTTTCTGTTTACCTACATAAAAATTCCAAATGTAAAAATAGCTGTGAATAGTTTTTTTATTTACATTAATTATTATTAGTAAGTAATATGAATGGGAGGTGGGGTCTTATTTTTATATTTTGCATATTTGTGGCTCCATCCTATTTCCTGCTAAAACGGAAATTGCATGATTTTGTAATCAAATTTTTAACTTATTTATACAGAGTGATCCGTAACGAGTGAGTCAGAGCGGCGAACAGGAAACAATAACAAAACTTTAAACCGCGAAAATTCGACAATGTTTTGTAAAGAACCTACATGAAAAATAATTGGGGACCACCGGTCTATTGCTTGACAAATAAACTATCTATGAATGTTGTGAGGGTAATTGCATAATTGTTTCAGTTTGTTTCGACCCAAGGAAAGCTGTTTGTTGCATGGGCATTTTTTCTTAAAATCTTTTTTTTACATTTTGTAAACTCAATTTGGGTTCGATGAATACGAATCTTAATTGAATAAAATTTTTAAATTAGATCGTTTTAAAAAAGTGGTATAAGTATTAAAATAAATTGTTTCTTTTATTATTTTTATACTTTTTAGTTCTTTTTAAAAAACGTGCTATATTTAAAAAAAAACTTATTTGTTTTATTATTTCCACATTTTCTTGTATTGTTAAAAATAGCAAGTCTCTATCTCATCATTCAATTACAAAATTCCACCCAGACAGACGTACAAGAAAGAGAATTAGCAAAAATGTTGTAAAAATCAGTCAGTCAGCGTGACACGTTTTCTGGTATCTGCACCTACCTTACAATAAAACTGAACTTCTTATCTAATTTCTTAGAAACAGGAGCACAAAGTTAAATTAACCAAAATTGTTAATTAAAACTAAAATCCCCCATAATATGCACTTGAGAACTTTGCAATTATTGTCGCTAAGTCCTATCTGCGACGGTGTAAGCGTATTTATTATGTGTTTAAAGTTTACAATAACAAGTCAAGAAATTAGGTAGATACCTAACTATACCTACTCGCGTGTACGAGGAGAGAACTTTATGTTAATAATTCTTCCTCGTATAACACGTTATTTTACCGCTAAGCTTTTGTGGTAGTTAATGTAAATATTGTCAAGTACGCCCATGATGTAATTAAAATAATAATCGTACTCGCGGAGACTTAAATGTTTTTAACCAAAATTATGTAATTAATACTAGATTTTTACTAATATAAATGGTACTCGTAAAAAGCTCACAGATGGTCGGTATTTAGTATCACTATAATCTGTCTGAGAACAATTAATATTGAAGGATTAAAATAATAATTGAATAATGTCAACTTTGACAGTAAATGTTATTTGTATGGAGATCTCTTTAGGTCGCCTTCGCCACGCGACTGTTTTTATCAAGTACCCGATTATAAATTAAATCATTATAATTAGAATATAATTATAATTAGAATGAAAATAAAATAATGATATTTTAAAAGAACGTTAAACGATGTTTAATTAATATGTTATTATGTCGTTGCGGTTAACTCATGCGGTTTCATTAATTTTATTGTCAGAAATATAAAATCACAATTTTAAACCCATTATAAAATACCCAGATACAAATAAAAAGGTATTATAAGTATAACACAAAATTGTTACTTTTTTAAGTAGAAAAAAAATAATGTAATAAACAGCTTAAAACATCTTAAACATTTCTATATCATTCGCTAGAATTTGTTTTAAGTTCAGAGTTTTCTACCTCGAAACTTTGATAAAATTTTTTTGTACTTTCCACATTTTAACTGGCTTTTTTCTTTTGTTTTAGGTGAGTGATACTTTCTTTTTCAATGATTGCAGTGACGCTTTAATTGTAAAGGTTTGTACTTTTAAATAAATCTTGGTATTTTCTGAGACTCTTTAAGTAAGCAACTTGTCAAAGTAGCCATCTTTTTATTTGGTATTAGCGTGAGAATAATGTTTATCTCACGTATAATAACGTCATCACTGAAAGATGTCATTCTTGTGATAATAATGGATAAATATGTTCACGTACAGAAACATGTCGAAACAATAGTTCAGAATATTTTTTTTTTGCGCGAATCTATAAAATTGATACATTTCATGCCTGTATAGTAGGGTGTCCGTTAGACCAAATTGTTTTTTTTTTTACTTCCCCCCAAAATGTTCAATTTTTGTCCTAAAAAAAGTATCAGACCAAAAAAAGCGCTCAATTTTGATATTAAACAGTGCCGAAGTTCCCATTTAAATAACATGTTTTTTTTTTCCACTTTTTACATTTATTTTTTTTTTTCAACGAAATAACTGAACATACAGCAATGAGCAATACATAATTTTCTAGGGAATTGAACGTTCTACAAAAAAGGTCTCTTATGATTTTTCGATAAATTCACTCCATCAAAAGTTATTTGATGTTAAAGTTAAAATTTAAAAAAAATAAATAAAATGAAAATGATTTTTTTGACCACGTTTTTGAAATGTGTCACACCAAATTTTGACAGAAAATGCCTTTTATAGTCCTCTATACCCTATTGTATAGCATATTAAAATGACTCATTTTGTATTGGTGCATAAAGTAAAGCAAAACATAGTCGACTGCCATTGGATGTGAACTTGATCAAAATTGAATAGTCAAAAATTTTGAAAATTCCTCGTTGGTCCGTACGTCTCCCCTGCATTATGCGTGTCCTGTAAGCAGTCTGCTGTATGCTCAACATTATTTCTTAGTCCTTAGTTCCATGTAATCAGTTGAAGTTTGTTGAAGTCGCTTGTGTTGTTACTTGAAACACCTCGGTGTGGGCAAAGTTCTCGTCTGATAAAACAAAACTGCAATTAGCATGTCATTTATTCAATTACAGAGGTACCATACTCACAAACATATACGCGTTCCGTTATACATGTGTATATATGCAAGACGTGTTAATATATTCATCACAGAAAGCTTTTGACTTTTGCTATATACAGCTGTTTAATTATGTATAAACTTTGTTCAGACTGTCGCAGTGGCTCCCAAACTAGAATTTGTGTCTTGGACGTTGCCTTCTTAGCGAGCAAATGCAAAATTTAATCAGTTACATAACCTATAATAATTATCGTCTTACTATTTTTACTGAGGACAGCTTCGCGTAATGATTAGAGTGTTGGTCTTTGGATCAAGTTGTTGTGGGTTTGAATCCTATCGCCGTTTGTGGATATTTTTCGGTTTGACATGTAATGTAATTAGTTGTCTAAGTTGTAGAGCGTCTATAATTTACAATAAATAGTGATTTAGGTGAGCGAATCCGCAGATAAAAGATGATTAAATTTTGTAAATTGAATTGATTTGTTAGAGTTCACGATTTAGTAGATCAATATATGCCACGGTTAGTTACGTTGCTGGAAGATTATGTGGAAAACTGTATCGTTTTCGTGGAAAATTTATAGTGCTTTTCATTGCTTACTATAAAATCTCGAATTTATATATACATATATATGTTAAAATTTTATCGTCTGAAGCGCTATTAAATGTCATAATATTATATATCTATATAATATAAATATATATAAACGAAGAATTTCTGTCTGGATGTTTTGTTACTTTATTTTTTAAAAGCTTATTACTTTTTTAATACCTATTAATGTATGCGAAATATAATAAAATGTTGCAGGTAAATTTTCATATCATTAAATTAGATATATAAAGTTCATCTTTTGATCATCGTACTTCAACAAAGAGACTTTTTAAAATATTAAATATATTATAATATTCTGAATACTTTGATAACATTACTATACTATTATTGGCTTGTAATAGAAGAACTTTGAGCTATTAGCAAGCCTGAAAGAAAAACACACTAAATAATGTGCAACTGTTTTAGTAAAGTTGGTATATACCGGTTGCGTATCATTTTTCCAGCTTAGAAAAAAAAATAATTAATTTTTTTTATTCGCAAAGCGTCAATTTTTGCCCCGTTTCGTTTTGATGTCCTGTTTTAACGAAAATCTCATCATACTTGATCCTATTGCGATAAAAAGTATTATACATTTTTGGTATTGATAGTTTACCAAATATCATCAAAATCGCTGTAGACGTTTTGGAGTGATGCCGACAATAACGGACTCAAAAATACCCCCGTGGCATTTCACCAAGTCAGTGTAATAGAAATTTGAGGGAGTAGTAAAAATATATGTACATCAAATAATACAGCAAAAATCGTGTATTTTCAACTTCTCCTCGATCCTCACTTCGTGACAGTCATAGAAAAAACGTTTCTAACGTGTTTTTTAATTGGCAACGCAGCGTTGGAGGAGACACTGCATGAGAAGTAGTACCTAAAACCTTAAAAATACATGACTAAAATCAATTGAAAATAGACGGTGTTGAAAATACATGAGTCCCACTGTATAGATATAAATAAAAGCAGCCCATGCGCAGATCAAAACTATGGTGTTTTCGTCCCTTAGGAAATTCTTTTCGGTTTAAGCGAAAGTGACGTCATCCTACGCGATGAATGTGAGCTATAGCTACATTTCAACTAACCTGCAATATTTCTTTTACGGTGTATTTTTTTGTTGTTGTTTCAGTACAAAAAGTATTAGTACTCTGGCAAACAAACGTCACACTCGTTCGCAACGCCAACTTTCCGTCCTAGTTGCACATTGTACTACACTGTGCAGTTTTTCGATGTTAGAAATTATTGTAGTTAAACATTCCGTATGTTTCTGTACTTTATACATGGGCTTCAAGGAGTACATGATGATGTCTTTGTATAAAACTTTATTATTAGTTTCGTTTAGAAAGACTCCCGCTTTGTACTGAGAACTTCACGGAACATCTTTTGTTCATAGAACGCGAACTTGTTTTTATCAAAATTGGTATTGGCATACCGTTGAAATGAGAAAACTGTCGTACTAGTTGTTGTTTTTTTCCTTATAGTGTATGTTTTAAGCAGGAATTTTTTTTTTACTATGTAAAAGAAAGACAATTTAGTGATTAATAAAACTTTATATTCATAGTCCGTCCCAATTTCATCCGGGTGCGATAAACATAATTCTGCAAAATGTATATCGTTTGCGGCCCGGCGTCTGAACTTATAGCTTTGAGCAAATTATACCAGATTTGCTTCTGAACTAATAGCTTTGAGCGAATTCTATCAGGTATCGCTGCTTGGTACTAAAACGGTTTTTTTTTCGTTTGCTTCTGAACTAATAGCTTTGAGTAAATCCTATTAGATGTCGTTACATGTTACTAAAACAGTTTATTTTCACAAAACGTCGTAATTTTGTACAAAATATTTAATAAAAACTATCCTATAACGTAAGTTGGTCCAAGCAAGACACATTTACAAAATTTCAATAAAATCGGTTCAGTGATTTTGGAGATTAGCGCGGACTAACATTGTGACACGAGATTTTAATATATAGGTATAAAGATTTTACAGTTTATTTCTATTTGAGCAGCGTAATTATTTTTGACGTAAGTTAAATTCAGCGTGTATTTAAAAAAGTGACGTATTACGTTCAGATTTTTTTTTTTTAATTATGAAAGGATATATTTGTGTAATGTCAATTGATATGTTTTAATTCCTTCTTATTTATATTAAAAAAATCGAACTGTAATGATTATACGTGTTAACGTTACCGTGTGATCTATCAATCGCCCATACATCTTTCAATGTTTACGAGTTTTTGATTGGATCTAATCGTTATTTATGTTATTTTCTCATTTTATGTAAACATTAATTTGATGAAATGTATTCTAAAATTATAAATGAAATTATAAATATCTTATGGCCTATAACTTAGTAGAATATATCTTTGGAACTGTAACATTTTTGGAAGAATTTCGAAGTTACTTACGGCCGCGACGCATTGCTATTTTTTTTATTATAAATAGTTTCTTTAACGAATCATTTCAGTCAGTGTAAAAACATATTTCAATTGGATTCGAGATTCCACTGTATAAATATTACGTATAGCTGGGTACCCATAGATAATATTTTTAAAAAATATTAAAGTATTTATTATCCTTTCATACGTGTATCGTGCGGAAAACTGCTAGAAATAATAAATGATTCGACCAGTGTTTATATATGTTTTAGTATCTTTTATATTGTCTGGTGTGGCCATTATTGTGAATAATGGGCCTATATGGGCACATTAACTTTATTCCTAAGCCACTCAAACCAGCGTCTTTGTACTGCATTGACGTTCAGTGTGATTCACAATAAAATTGTAAATCAGACTGAATTTTTAAGTAATAAGCACATCGTTATTAACTAACTTAAATTTTCCAGTGTTGTAAGAAATAAACTGATATCCTTATTCACTGGAAAATTACATCTATCCATGACCGTAGTTTATTTCGAAATGCCGTTTTACTCTGTTCGTTTTTATTCAAATTGTTTTGTGAATTTGACTTGTTTGCCCTTTATGAGATGTATGTAGAGTAAACTTTGAAAAATTGATGATTTTTCTTACATGCGGCAATTGATTTTTATTTATATAGATGAGACACAAACGAAGATTTGTTTTGTACTAATAGTTTTTCTTAATAATGTATTCAAAAGAAAAGAAAAATATTTATACTGAAAACTCTTTGTTTCAAATACCGAATATTTGAAAATTGAGGTGTTCAAGTATTTATGTCTCTAGTTGTGTATCGTGCTTTATGAACTGTTTGGTGTTCCTTTTTTGAGTTTCATTACTAAACTATCTACGTACACAATATTATACCTACAATTATAATGGATATTGCAATAACATTTTTGTGGTAAGACCTTTTTTTAGGATTTCGTACCGATTGCAGGCGGCGGAACGTCTTATTTTTGGGAAATTTTTATTGTAAAGTATTAACCATTAAGAGAGCGACTGGGCGCTGTTTGGGGGGTGGGAGGAAGCTTGTAAATTGAAGACATCACTGCAAGGCTCATTAAAATAAATAAATTATTTATTATTATTTACAGGCAAAATATGTGTAGAGTCCAATTTAATCTGAAATGAACAGTTATTTGTCTACATCTGTAACATGATGTAACGTAAAAGTACGTGAAACATAGCCACATAGGAGGGTACACATTTAAGAGATTTAGAATATTTATTTGTTGTATTATTTTATTTTTGTTCATTTCTTACGTAATTGCCAGTCGCGAAAATAAACTGTTCTCAAATACCATTTAATGATAATAATGTTTCTTTTTCGGAGATAAAGTTATTTAATAATAGCCAATTAAGTTTTTATTATTTCTGCAGTTCTTTCAAACATACTCGTACATATACCACATTTATATACAGAAACAATGTTTATACATAATTCTACATTTTTACTTATTTGTTTTTCAATTTCTGTCTACTAGGGTTGGGACAATTTGTCAACATTACAGCAGTAGATATATTTTATCAATATACAGGCCATATAGGTAACTAGCGACCCGGTCCGGCTGCGTCCGAATTTTTAGATTGCCACCGTTTTCCCGTTTTACGTTGCAAAATTGGTCTCCAAGAAAAGCGCTTTTATTTTAACGCGATAATATAATATAGCCTATGTCTATCCTGAAAATCCATTCTAAATATTGGTGAAAAAATTTTGAAATCGAATGAGTAGTTTCGAAGATTACCTCCTACATCCAAATCTACAAATTTTACCTCTTTATAATGTATAGATTGTTATCCGTGTGATTTTGAAACTTCGAAAATGGACATTTTAGTTTTAAAATCACTGATCCTAAAATTTTGACAAAAAAAAAATAGGGATTATAGGGTCTGACTCATAGCTTACAAGAAACCCTAAATCTTAGAGTTCTCACGGAAAACGGAATGGTACGGAAACCATCACCACGCATTTAATTGTTTTTTTTTTTTTTTTTTTTTATTTTAATATTGCGCAGCCCTACTCGGCAATTATTATTCAGAGTGTGCTTTGTATTCGCAGCATGCTTTGATCTTATAAAGTACGAATAGAATTGGAATTAAAATTTCGTTCCCTCTATGCCACGGCTTAGTCATTCCAATATAAAAATCCTCTGGGGTAGATCCAAGCGTAAGAAATTACTATTTATTTTATATCGTAGTATGTGTAAATATTCAATTTTCAATGCAAACTAACATATATATTTTTTGATCGCATCAAAAGAGGTATACTAAATTATAGATGATATTAAAATGTTGTGGAAAATACGAAATTGTAAATCAAAAACTAGCCTCATAATCGAGTCACTGAAATTAGACCTACAAACTTTACCGGGCACTTTTTATCCGTACACAAAATACGTGATTATCCTTTTTAATTATAATTATTTTAAACCTTGTGAAAACATTTTTATACAGTAAAATTAATCTATTCTTCATCATGATTTTGTATGTTTTCGGCGGGTTATCTCAGGCATTACAATGTTGTACCAAATCTTCTTTTGCATTTTGAAAGGCAATATGGCAGCGGTCGAAGTTTCCTTGGCGGCTCAGATATGTCATGACTGGTGTCTTCCGTTTTTTTATGAATGACAAAGTTCCAAATGGAGCATCTGTCCAAGTGGGACTATTTTACCACGTTTTTTTTAACTCGCTTTCTTGTATGAGAGGAACGGCACTCGACCTGATGTGTTCGTATCTAAGCAATAGATGTCAACTCGTAGAAGTAAACTCTAAACAATCAAGTAAAATGTCCTTAAAATATGGAGTTCCACAGGGTTCAATTTTAGGCCCGTTACTCTTTACTATTTATGTCAACGACTTATCTGATATTATGAACCCTATCAATACGTTATAATACGCTGACGATACGACATTCCTTGTCGAGTGCCGGTCTTCTGTGCAAAGGAGGACACCGTGTGATCCACTGTCGAAGGCCTCTGATTGGTTTAACGCAAACAAATTAAGCTTAAATATGGATAAAACTGAACATATTAATTTCAATCTTCAGAACAGCAATAACGCGAAAATAAAATTTCTTGGTATATATCTTGACCCCTGTTTAAAATGGCATTCTCAGGTGGATCACGTCTGTCATAAACTAAATACTATTATCTATGCCTTGAGGAGAGTTGCAGAGGTTGCATCCACTTCCGCTGTTCAGAACGTGTTACTTCGGTCTTTTTCAATCAGCCCTTCAATATGGAATCCTATTATGGGGTAGCTCAACGCTTATCCATAGAGCATTTAAAATCCAAAAAAGAGCCGTACGTATTTTGGCTCGAGCTGCTCCTCGTGAGCACTGCAAACCGTTTTTCCAAAATTTAAAAATAATGACTCTGCCGTCGCTATATCTATATCATTTGTTAATGTATGCCAAAGAAAATATATCATCCTTCAACAGAATTAAAGATAACCATAATTATGACACAAGAAATAAAGAAGCACTGCGACTGCCTAACTATAATCTATCCAGTTCTCAGAATAATTTTCACTATACATCTAAAAAATTTTACAATATTCTACCTCAACCAATAAAAAATTTGCCACTACTTAAGTTTAAAAATAAAATAAAAGTAATCTTGACTGAAGCGTGCCTCTATAATATAGATGATTTTAGAATGTAATATTTTATATAATGTACCTACCTATATGTATTTTAATGTACTTGACATGTCAAATGGATACATTTTGTATCCCGACTTGATAAAATAAATTTATTATTATTATGTCTGTCCGGGTGGAACTTTGTAATTGATTTTAAACTAACTTCTTGATGAGATAGAGACTTGAAATTTTTAATCTGTCTAAAGAAATTATTTTTGATTTTTGTAGTTCGTTTTAAAAACGTGGTATATTAAACATTTTTTTTATTTCGTTTATTTTCTAAATGTCCCGTGTATAATTTACACCCAGCGTGTATATATTATGTACATTAAACTTGTTATATAAAGAATCCACGAGTCACGTGAGAAACATTAGACTTAAAATACTGGTCTTTCACAGAAGTTCTGCTATTAAATTTTACATAATGTTGTATGTTATATATTATGCATTTATTACGGTTACGCGAAATTATCTTCTCCGAATTTTGGATTGTGTTAAATGCATCATTGTTTCCACTTGTCAGTCTGATTTAATTATAAATAATATAATCATCCGAATTTATGACAGTCGACGAACTTTTACAGATGAAATTATTTTTTAATAGACTTAAAAATGAGGTTATAATTTGTTTTGTCCTTTTTTTAATGTCCAGCCATTACTTTTCAAGGGGTTCACCGATTTGAAAAATTGCGACACCATTTTGTTCAGAATGTTCACGGATTGGTACCATATATATTTTTTTAAGTAAGTTAAGTCGTTTTAATTGACTTCAAAAAGAAGTATTTTACGTTACCGAATATCATCAGCATTTGTGAAGCGAGTTGGATGATTAATTTTTTGTTTAATAGAGCATACTTTCAAAGTTGTGTCACAAAAATTTTACATAATTCTGGTCAGCAGTGTTTTTTCTATAGTTAAGTATTAAAATATTATTAAAAAATAAGCTTAAAAAGCGTTGGGCGCTCGATGTACGAAAATGTGGAACAAAGCGCCCCACGCTTTTTAAGCTTATTTTAAAACAATTATTTTTTACTTTTTAGTCCGATATAAAGCGTGTTTTTTAGTTTTTTTTAAACTATATTTTATTTTTCACTTTTTAGTTTGAGGATCTATAAAAGAATTTATTAATCCTGGGGGTCCTAATAAGGATAAGGAAACTGTTATCAAATTATTGCATTGTCATCGGTCCTTGATACGTATGCAAAGTTTCAAATTAATCAGACTTCGGGAAATTGGTGAAAATTATGCTCAAAGATTCCGTTACGGACATACATACATACTTAGTTACAACCCAAACTAATATAAAGCGTATAAAAAGATGAATATTAACTATACGTATCACTAAAAACTATAAAATAAAAAAAACTGAGATTGGCGCCAATTTAATGAAAATATACAAGGAACATAAAAAGTTGGAGAAATTAACCTCAAAATCGTATTATTTTACGCTTTTAGTTGCTTTTTTAAGGCAGTTAATTTTTCTTTTTTTAAGGAAAAACTTCTATAGAACGTGCAAGTCCTATTTCAATTAAGAAGTCAAACATATAAACATTATTCTATCTTGTCGAAACATTCGTTGTTTTGTTTTTTTATCTTCTTTATATTTGTTTTTTTTTAATTAGTAAGCGAGCTTAAATTAAAATAAATAATTGATTTTTTAGAAAAAAAATGTTTTATAAATTACTACTGAGCTGAGAAAAAACAATAAAAATAGAAATTCGAAACCAATGTTAAATTGTATACCTATTATTAACATTACTGTTATCAATGCATATTCAGCACAAACAATAAATAGTTCTGCGATATTCATCACATTCGTTGTGGGTGTATTGATATCAAATCCAGATGTGATCAACATTTCTCTCGCGGGCCGAATCGCATCGATTATTTTGTTTTCTTCTCATTTTTTATATGAACTAGTAGATAAAGAATAACAATGGCGCCAAAGGGTGGAATCGTAACAATGTTATAATATTCTTGTTAGATTTTCACGAAATTTTAGATTTGCCTAGACCGAATTTGCAATTTTCGTAATTTTTGTCTCCGTTTTAACCGTGGACATAACTGTGTCTACCGTGGACACAACTGTATCCACCGTGGACACACCCTTATCAGTGAAGTAAATGCGAAGATTGATCATCACAAAATAAATGTTTATTCTGACAAAATGTTGACCACGTTTATAACGAACCACAGTAAAAGAGTTGTTTATAAATAATTTGTACGCTGACCAATGACCGGTGTCGGCGGTTCACACACCGTACGATTGGTACAGCCGACGAAACGTGCTTTAGCCGACTTTTCTGGGATTACCCGATAAGCTCGTATATTATTTTCTATCGTTTTCCCTAGCTGTTCAAACGAGCAAAATGATTACTGCTAACATTTTAAATACCCTCAAAACTTTTGTAAACAAACCTAATAATATTGTCTGGTCTACTTTTATTTTGAAATTATAAAATGGCGTTTCCGTGACTTCTCCATTAAAAGTCTCCAGGTTCTAATCCTAGTGCTAAAGTTGCTAGATTTACCAAGTATCGCAATCCATTGTACACATGTGCTAGAGAGTTAAAACCGCCCCAAGATGGCTGACTTACAGAAAATAGTGATTTTATGTCTTATATATTTCCGGCAACAAAATGGATTATCTGTAATCGATATTAATTGTTTTTGAACTTATTATTTTTAATTTTATAACATTTTTTGATAGTATGATAATCAGCCGCCGAAACGCTAATTATATTATATACCTATAGATGAAATATGTATTTAAAAGATTTATGATGCAAATTGAAAAATATGTCGCTACATTATTGAAAATTAGCAAAAGAACGCTAATTACGAAAAGTCATACTTTTTTAATTATCACATTTAAAATCGGCGCAGTGCTCACTAGTTTCGACTATTTGGTTAGAACTTGAATACCGAGATCATGATATCATCATATTATGTTGTCATTAAACTACCATATCTGGTAAAATTATTATGCTTACTTTGAATCTATTAAATTAGTATATATTATAATGATGATTTTATCGTCAATTAAATTCGTTCAGGGAACCTTATCTTAAGCGAAGTCCGATAACAAGCGGTGTAACTTAATTTTGGGTGAGAATTCGATAATGTAATAAATTCCATCAAAATCGATCCTGCCAGAAATATTTTGAAAATACCTTCTGTCTAAATATCATACAAAATATCTGAAAAACCTGAAAGAAAACTATGTAATGATTTGCCCGCTAAACACGCCTCTCTATAACGCTAATGACCTCGGTAGTCAAGTGTCTATATTAATATACCTATAAATTATTTCTTTGTAAATACGCCTCCCGTATGCGGATCAGTCATTTATTTTTCAGTGACTACTAATTAATGTTCTACGTAAAAAAAGTTTTACAAAGCCGACTGTTCTTGTGGATAAATATTAGATGTGATTTATATGACACAAAGATCTTATTATTATTCGTTCTCCAACCATCAGTATCTCCTGAAAATATTATTAACAGATTTGCTATCAGATTTGTAAACTTAAATCTAAAATGGACTTTTAGACAAACACTTTATTGATTCCTGAACCATATCGTGATATTTCATGTTGCATTTCAATCAATCTGTAAATATCTGACGTAGCTTTAAATAACTTTCACTGTATTATTAAACTTCAAGTGCAGTAAATTATGCACTAACTGTTTAATAGTGCTATGTTTATAGTGCTAGACAACTGCGTTGGGGTTTTGTTTAAATGTTTTGAATAATTATACATGTATTATTGAATTTACTCCCACATGACCTGTGCAGTGTGCACACAGTGCATATACATAAATGCAACAACCGGAGACGAGACTTGCGTAGAAAATTACCGCTTGACTGACACTGACTGTGATCGACATTTACCTGTGTGGACACTGTCAGCTTTAATATACCCGGTCGTCGGCGTGGTTGACCGACGCGACGGTCCGACCTGACGGGACTGTATAAATAACCAATCCTGTCGGATACAATGTGCTACATACACGGTATTTTACAGCTTTACAATATTGTAGTTGGGTCAAAGGTCAAAAAAAAAAGTGTCTGGTGTCGTCTCGAAGGACTAACGTAGCATACGGGATCACCATATGTTGACTTTTAAGACTTGTTAGTTTATCTAAAGGCCGCTGCACACGACTCTAGTTTTGCCGCTAACACTACTGACTGCCGTACTGACTGACTAGATCAGGAGTGGGAAAATCTTTTGATCGTCGGGCCACATTGCTGATAAAAATTTGATCGTGGGCCAAAAATTTGGAGAGCAAAAAAAAAGGTCCCCCCATATCTACGCCCTTGCTATTTACTATTTTTCTAAAAAAAATTTATGCGCCAAATTATATTGCCATATCTATTTTCGCTCCTAATAATCGTTTATAAAATGCTTCGCGGGCCGGAGAAAATTCTACTGCGGGCCGCCATTTGCCCAGGTCTCTGGACTAGATGGAAATGCTGTCACTGCGGGCTCCGCTGCGTGGTTACAAACTGAATTTCAAAATTAGAACCGGGGCTATTCTCTGCTGGCTTAGAGCGAGAACCAAACATGGCGTCTATTCATTAGACAATAAACGTCTGCGCTTGTTAACCTTTCGAACTGTATAACTGCGCGTGCACCAAATACATCCACAAATCCAGCTTCAAAACACGCACAGTGTGAGGCCAACACGTACAAACCATCACAAAATTCGGCGCGTGAAATCTAGCCACGAATCTAGACGCAAAATTAGCCTCGTGTGCAGCGGCCTTAGCGTTGTTAATATTTTTGTTACATGGAAACTATTTTTTTTTGTGAATTACTGATTTTTAGGTTAGGAAGTTTAATTTCAAAAAGATTGGTACAACCTGTATAAATAACGTAAAATGTAAACACTTCCATGCATGTGTATTTGTCGATAGATTAGAGCATCGTGTCTAATTAAGGGTGTGCTATACGTGACGTTTAACATTGTTATTATCAAGGCACGCATACATGTATTCAGGTAGAGAGAGTGAGATCAGTATATGAAATATAAAATACAATAATATAAGAACATGTCTGTGATTTGCGCCGAATAAACGTGCAAAAATAAAGCCCGCTCTTTGTTATAACTGATTATACAGTTTTATTATCCATTATTTATTTAAATATTTGTTTTGTAAACAAGTCGTACCAAACTGGAATCAAATTCGGATAATAACAAATGAGAACGTGACGACGTGCCCGTTTAAAAAAAACAACATCCTCCGTTTACAATTAGACGTAACCAAGTTTCAAACAGATGAACGTCAAGGTGTTGCAACTTGCAGGTCGGTTCAAAACGTACATTATATATACTTTTTTTCAAGATGGATTATATCCGTCTTTTGAACCGCTTCCAAAAGGCACTCAATTTATAAGCGCTGTATTACTGCGCCACCGTTAAAAATGTAATACTCTTCTGAAAGTGCAGGCACTGTTATACCATAGTTTTATAAATGTTAATGATGGTAACAACACCGGCATCGTCGCGAAGTTGTGCACCACCACCTGATATTAAATTCCTAAGCGATAGCGCAAATTATTTTTAGCGCAGTAATAAAGCGCTTTTAAATTGAATGAATTTCGGAACCTGCTGATTTAGAATTTCAAAAGCTAAGAGTCTGTAAACGATAGATATTATTTAAGTAGCTGTACCCGGTCGCGCGTTGCGATGGCGCTCTCGCTGCTGTAAAATGTTTAGTATAGCGTATGTTGCTTTAACGTCCAACAGAAAAAAGCACGTTTTCACATGTCACAAGTGCGACATTTATATAATATAAAAACACGCGGGTATTCGAATGCAACGTTGTGTCAAAATTTCAAAGCAATCGGTGAATAACTTCCAAAGATTTAAGATTTTGAACATACGAACATTTACATTTTTATTTACATAGATAGATACGGAATAAAAATGTGGGATTAACTCCGGACGTCACTTTCGAAAAAAAAAGTATTCATGACGGAGCCATGTTAAGAAAAATCAGGTAATGCAGAAACGGAGGTGTGTTAGCTAACTAATTACAAATTGTTTGTTTATTCTTTTTTTTAATCTATCACTAAAGTAACATATAATATTTATTCATATGTGTTGGTGTTGCATGAAGTGCATTTATAACATAATATGCATTTGTATATCTGAAACCTCAATGCTAAACCGCTCATGTTAAATTGTTCGTTCAGTTCATTTATTGCTTAAATATGACTTTTCTATGGCTCCCCGATTACAAACTGCAAGTCCGTGACGTTGTAAATAAGTATCAAGTTTTCAAAATTAAGCTAGGCTCAAATAACAGTAGCTGTTGGTAACTTTAAAAAAACAATCTAGTTTTGGATTTATTGTTTATAATTATTTTTGGCTGACGACCCGACCCGGCGAGAAAATTTTATCTCAATTAAGTTTAATTGCGAAATCTCATTCACCTCGTTTTTTACCTAACTCACTCTTGTTAGATGGTAACGACATACATTTTGGAGTGTCGATCGACCAATTGAATAATCGCTCAATTAAAAACTGCATTATACACAAAAAAGAATATTTATTTAACACACGTGAGTAATACATAATTTCGGGGCCCTGCTAAATTCGGGAGAAATAATAAATTACTTCATGTTGACGCGTAGAGTGCTAATAATGAGTCGAAACTGTATGATAATGTATTACTGCATAGTTTCTGGACCAATAGGAACGCGGTAGCGATTTGTATATATGAAAACAGCATCGCAATTCAGCGAAAGTCAGGGCCATCTTGTGTGCATTGAGGGCGGTGGGTACGTCAATCAATGAAGTGATTTATTATTTTCCCTCTTTTATCAGGGCCCCGATTACATATTACTCGTGCTAGTTGAATAAAGTATCATGTGCGACCATTGATCGAAGAATATTCCACTCGCGTGTTCACGCTCATGGAATCTTCTCCTCTCACTAGTCGCACAATATACTATTAATGTTCAATATAGCAAAAAAATAGGCAGTTATTGAGGACTTCCGACAGAAGTGAAAATTTAAAACTATGAAATACAGTCGGGTATAATATACCCGACATGTATACACAAACACATTGTATTATATGTGTACTGGCTGCGGGCACGCCAGTATAATCTATACTTTCACTGCTGGTCATATGTATACTTACAGAGCTACAGATATACTGTTAACATTAGCATGTCAGTAATTTTACCCATCCAAAAATTGCTTTGCGTGCCTATAGACGTTGTCACTCCAAAAAATTGTGAAAAATTCGACATACGCAGTTTCATTTTTCTTCCGCAGATATATGAATGCATTAAACGCCGAGTCAATCACAGAGTGCAATGTACTTGTTTTACATACATGGTGTGGTGACAATGTTATGCGTGTGAACGGTTCTGTTTGTGTTGCTAATGCTGTACTGGAAGTCTGTACTGTACTTTATGTGCTTTGGTTGGGTTTATGCTAAACGTATACAACCCCCCCCCCCCCGTCTCGACTGCCTACTAAAATCAGGACCGGCTCAACTACTCACTTCTATAGATTAAGAAAACATTTTTGAAATGTAAACTCTTCTTATGCGGATTCGGAACAAATAAAGGGAAATAAAGAAAGAGCGCTTATTTACTGTAACAGCATTTATAAAAACATTCGTTACTTGGCAAATGTTTTTGAAGCGTACTGTATATAATTGTATCGAAACGTTTGACAGTCAAAACAGCTATATACACAAAAGCTGCTTTGTTTCGATTTTATTTCTAATCATAAACAGTTAGGTTTACCAAAAGTATCAATTTGTTCTAGCTATTGTCAAATGCAAAGTATACTGTCAGGTGATCGACACTTTTAGTCCGACACTGAAATAGCAAGCAGGCCACTGTATCTTACACTTTTGTATAACAGACGCAGTGGTGTTAAAAGCACGATACCAAATCTAATAGTGTCAATTTCGGAGTGTAACAATTGATTGTTATGAAGTTATTGTCAGTTTTGTAATACACAATTAAATCAACAAGTTTCCTAAGCACGACGTATTGGTGACCTTAGGAAAACAATAAAATACATTCAAGTTGACACCAATCACTGAATTTATATGTATTTTGATGAAACTTAAACAGTTGACAAACAAATGCACTTTCGCTTTCTTTTGTCAGCGCATGTATCTAATTTCGCGTACGACATACAACGAAAAGTACTTATTACACTGTATTTCCATGGAAACTTCTAACAAACTGTGATGCATTGTTTTTTACAAAAGGCAACTTTTTGGAATTGATTTAATTTATTTTGAGTGTAAATGAAACTAGGTAATATTAGTTATAAATAAATGCCTTATTTAAATAACGAGTATTTATTTTTTCGATAAAGTCACAGGAGAGTCTGGTGACATCAGTAATTCACAATCTTTCTCTTGAAAGTTTGCTAGACAAACCAGAAAAATACCTTTATGTTAATTTGAGTAGCGTAGGATAAGACACTTTTCGTGAGAAGTAGTGACTAAAAACATGAAAATACGTGAGTGAAATCAGTTGAAAATCGATAGTGTTGAAATTACATATACGTTCAACTGTAATTATTATAAAAGCGCGAATATCAAGTATAATAACAATAAATCGAAAATAAGCTTTAAACATTGTAATTAAGCGTCAGCAGGCGAGTTTAAATAAAATATGTGTTTAAATTTTAAACAAGGCTTTGTTTACTTAATTAAAAAATATTCGCGTAACAGCTTTACAAACAAGTGTTTTCTGTATGGCAAAGTAGGTGGTATGTCGCCGCGGATGATGTCACTCATGTATTACTCCGTCTGGTAGTTGTTTGTGCAAAAACTGCCATTTGTTTTATATGTACAGTGTGTCCACACCTATGAGAGAGGAATTATAAATTACTATTGATCCGGTCCGGCTTTGCCCGAATTTGTAGATTGCCACCGTTTTTTCGTCGACTTCCGTTGCAAAATCTGTCTTCACGAAAAGCGCTTTTATTTTAATATATAGGCTATGTCCATCCTGAAGGTCCATTCTAAATGGTAGTGAAAAAAATTGGTTGTCTGTAAAGTCGGTTTACGGACGATAGTTTTACGTGATAACGTATTCCGTAATACATAACCTAAATTTATATAATAATTATAATAATTCGAATCTATGATATTGCATCTTTCGCTTCAAATTTAGGTAAATTTTATTTATTAAATTACTGACCACCTATAAAAATAATTTTTCTTTCTTTCGTATTTATTTAAGTCTCAAAGATTAACTGTCATACTATTTATAAAACAATTGTTTCACTGTTTATATAGAATTCCAAAACGTTACGCGTTAGGAACGTTACACTTTTTCGTGCATGCAGCCGGTGTTTTATCAATTTATAAGATTGGTGATTCATCAATTTATAAGACGTTATCACGTCAAAAATTTTGAAATCGGATGAGTAGTTTCGAAGATTACCTCCTACATCCAAACTTTATAATATTAATATAGATTGTTATCCGTTTTATTTTGAAACTTGCAAGCTTAATTTTTGTCCGAATGTAGCAGAATTCAAAATTTCGGTTGTGTTCGTAGTCACCAATGATTTTCTATATTTTCATTTATGCTACGAGACTTTTACTAACTCCAAATAAACGCACTATATACGACTCAAGAAATTCGTGGACACACTGTATGTAAGTAGTATATAATGTATGAAATAAGTAGTACGGTATCATAATATATAACGTCCGTCTGTTGCGGCTATAATCACGTATTTTTTATTTGTCGTCTGCAAGGCGGATTAACAATTGCAGACAAGTAACATAATATTGAGAATTAATTATTGTGTAATACGATTTTTCAGACGAAATCTGTGTCGTGCCATCTTGTTGGAATCATTTCCTGGGCATGCTCCGTTGATGCGTTTGCTTCTCAGTGAACTTGACGTGTTTACAATTAAATCTGCGTATTTTGCAAATTTTAATTGAATATGTTACTCTAATTTAATTAAGAGATTATAGTGTTGATAAAACAAAACATTGCATTTTTTTTAAGTTTGCAAATGAACTTGACATAACAGGGGTTAAACACTAACTAAATCATATTACAACACATTAACTTGATCGACTGCACAATATATCAGATCGTTCACCTCCCAAAATTGTTACACAAACAACTCGCCCGTTCTAATAAATTAACACAGTATGAAAACAGATCACTTTGTGTTATGTACTCTGTATATGCGACTGTGTACTGGTGCACCAGGTGTGTACAACATTTAAATATCCGCGGCCTGGATATCCGTTTTGTATATTTTTATCGCCGGCCTTAGTTGCATCTCCTTTATCGTCTCACGAAATCAGCTAACTCGTAATATAATCCACAGTTAGTTGTGGATAATTTTTCATTATCATTATTCATTTTTGATGTGAAACATCTATTGGCGCGCCTTAAAACCGACTTGTGGTATGACGCTCTCTCATGCCGTCGACTCCCTTCTGTGTGTGCGCGCGCGTATACTATACACTTCGTTTGCTTCTGTGTGAGCTGTGCACTGCGTGTGCCTTTCTTTAGCGTAGATAAATAATAATTACTGTGCGTTGCTATATTATATTGGTAAGTTACATTTCAGGGTGAAATTTCATTACTGGCCGAATTTCATTTACAGGGCGAAATTTAGTTACTAGAATGTCGCTTAAGTTTGAATTTCACATGTGCCAAGCGTTCCACGACGGGTCCTAATTTGTTTGAATTAAAAAGGCCCAACTGAGCATCATATTGGGTAATCAGCGATTTTTTTTTGTTTTCGTTATGGAATTGATGTTGAGATTTCGACATGAGGGTACCTCGTTATCTTGAAGAGGAGTGTGCAAGTAGTTTTTTATTTTGTTTGTGGCATTATAGGTGAAAACAATTTTGCGAAGAGGTTATAGATACAAGAAAACTAATAAATTACCAAAAAGCTATTGAAAACAAAGAAATCATTCTAGCGTAATTGTGGAAACATGATATTTTTAGTAAGTAATAAAGAATTTTGTTATATACAATATTGTTGTCTGCAATTTTTTTTTACTATTAAATCCTTCTTTTTCAAGATGACGACCAAATGGTGGCACCCCACCGTCCCGAAAACTCAGTCTAAAATTCACAAACTCCAATAAAGAAAAATATCTGCCTATCCAAAAGCACGATTGTGAACCGTAAAAATGTTTCCTATGTCTGGCATGGCGGGTACTGCCAACGCGTTGGTCCTAAAATTAAAAATGAAATTGGATAAAGCAAACCGTACAATATGTGTACACGACTGTTTGTAGATATTATGTTTGTTTGTTCGGTTAGGTTGGTAGAAAACAAGTTTTTTGTTTTTTAAAATATGTAATGGATACAAGTTGGGCTCCACTCTGCATTATAAAAAGTTGTTTAGTATATGAAGTCAACATGACAATAAATTATTTTTTGTAAATTAATTTGTGTCGATATTTTGTGCATAATTTTAATGTATAGAGCGCATGTTAATACGCAAGTTGAGTTTTATTTCAATTAAGGTTATTTGTCTAACAATTCAATGAGCGTAAGCAAACGTCTGTATCTCTTTTCGCTCTTTTCGGTTCGATCTAATAGACACACCTCGCTGCATTTCTGGAAGCGTTTGATAGTAAGAAATTGTCACAAAATAAAAGTTGAAAACGATTATCTTTTCGTGACATCATAAAAAAATTGAAATATTAATTTTCACAAAAAAAAAATGTTTACTTTGGTGGAGGTCTATGACTTTTGTGAGAAACAGGAATAACCTCAAAATGTGTATATTATTGTACATGGAAAAAATGATTACTACAACTTTAAATAATAAACAGTGTACTGATTGAGTAGTTTTTCGTAAAATTGATCGTGTTTTAATAGTTTTCATAACATTTTTATATTCTCTGAACACTAAAAGTCATGAACAAAATATTTCTATTTGTCTTGGCTTTTTAATGATTTATGCTCAAATTAATATAAAAAAAACTTGTAATTATTATGTTCCTTTATCATGAATCGTTTGCTTGGTGAATATAAAATATTTTTCCTGGATTTGATTATTCATTTCTTACTCAACTGCGACAGTAATTCAAGGAAGGTTTTGTTTTTATTTGTGTATGATCGATTATTGTATCGAGAATAAAAAAACAAAATTAAATGAAAAATAAATAACTAAAAAAAATATTTACCTACTTTTTAACGCAATTACTTACCTATTTATAAGTGATTGTATATGTAGAGAAAACAGCATTACGCCATTTGATATATAAACTACTATATTAAATTTTTTGGTGTCGGGTTTAAAGGACTTAAATCGAAAAATTTAGCAATTTAAACTTAAGTCCAGTTAAAAATGAAATTAACAATTTTTTGCTTAAATTCTTTACATTTGACATCAGAGATAATGAAACTAAATTGTCTAATCGATTCAGTAGTTCTTGAAAAAATTGCGATAAATGAGTTATCAAAAAAAAAAATTTTTTTCAATTCTAACCAGTAGTTCCTGGAATTAGCGCGTTCAACCAATCAAACAAACTCTTCAGCTTTATACATTAGTATAGATTTTGATAATTTGCTAAAATGTCATACTATCATTGTCTGCAAATGTAATATTGATTTTGCGCAGGCTCTATATCTAAATAAGTAAAATCATAAACTTTGCAATAATTATGTACGTATTTAATTTTTCAGGTGTAAATATAATATAGTGTAGTCAACAAGATAATAATTTTCTCACATCACAATATACTGTGTGTCAAAAGTGTGATAGAATTGTATTGTTCTATTCTTCGAAATTAACAAAAATGTGTTACATCGTACACCCTGTAGAATTTCACACATCCACAAAAGTAAATACATTCTATTATCTAAGTTATTAAATGCTAGATAAATAAAAAATATTTGTAAATAAACAAATGAATTGAAGTGGGGCTACATGAAGGAGGAGTTTTTACCATTTTTTTAATAGTGCATATTTTTCAGTAATTTTGTATTTGGTAATTTTACATAATTGAGATAGTAATCAAAATTATTACTGTTAAATATAATCTAAAGTTAAGATCAATGTTCTACCAGTTCTACATAAGCAAGCCCACTCTTTAGCATCTATTGCATTTATATCTCTACATAAATTAAGTTACAAAGTAATATTTTGTTTTTGTATTTTTTATACATTATCGTACCACTGTTATCATAATTTCCTGTGGAAATTAGAACCTGTGTTGCAAAACAATATTATTTTATAATAATCTTTTAAACTCATTTTTTTTACATCTTACCTTCTTCATATTCGTATTTTTTTACTTCCGTAAGGATATGGAAAAATGACTGCGGTGATATGATCGAAAATGGGTCCAAAATAAGGTCAGGTGGTGATTGTATCTAAAACGTAAAAAAGTGGTTTCCCGCATGGCGGCTGTATATTCGTGTCCTGTGGAATTTTCTTTCGTTCACAATAGTTTCTTCAAAAATGCATACA
The DNA here is from genome assembly GCA_963575645.1 of Xanthostigma xanthostigma. Taxonomy (NCBI): domain Eukaryota; kingdom Metazoa; phylum Arthropoda; class Insecta; order Raphidioptera; family Raphidiidae; genus Xanthostigma; species Xanthostigma xanthostigma. Next base: position 1,197,559 of record OY754470.1, on the reverse strand, counting down.
TCAGTTTTAAGTTTTGTCTCGCTTGGGGTTGTCATAGGTACGTCCAGATTTTTCGGAAAATGTCAGCAATGCGTGGGTTCTAAATTTCTAAATTTTCGTAAAATATCAATCATTTAAGTCAATTTTTTTAATAGAAATGCAACGCCAGTTAATCATGAGACACTATATTTAAATCCGGATCGAAACGTTAATGTATTAATTTTATATTGTTTGTTAATATATTGTCTGAAAAATTGGTCGATAATTTTATTTATTGAAAACTATATTTATTAAATGTTATTGGACATCTTTTACCAGTCGTTCAAAAAAATTCTTTATTCATGCCAGTAAAATAATTCTCCTTATATGTAAAATATGGCAAAGTAGTCTTAATGCTTATCACCGTATTCGTTAATGTCGTTTGCTGTAGTTGCATCAGTGATATTACCAACTTTTAACAAATGTCGTTTCTTTCTTGCTTAGTCAACAAAATTGAAATTTATATTATAGAGAATACGAATTAGCTTTAGAACTTTTAGTTTTACGTACTATAGTTAATTGTGATTAATTAGAAAAGAAGACATAATAGTTCCAGAACACGCTCAAAGCTTACCGGTTTTATCACAACCTGCATAGAATATTTTAAACAATATTACTTACGCATAAATTTGATATCATTTTTTTAAATCGATTAAAAATGACTACAAAACATTACACCATTAACACTTCTTTCTCGACGCACGTTTCGCTAACAATGTTATCATGATCAGGAGATGATTAAAATTGATTATATGGTTTTCAATTGTAGCGAAACCAACATTTAAGGAATTAGCTAACATTTTAATACGGTTCGCATAATGGAGCGTTATAGCAATGAAACAGTGCGAAGGCATAAAAACTATAAATTTGGAATTTATAGTATAGTCTACAATCTTCATACTTACTGAATTTAAGAGCCCGTTTCCCCTGGTTTTCTCAATGCAATACAGTGGTCTGCGGTCCTGTATAAATCTGATCGTAAAACGAGAGATAAAATTATGAAAAATTATTTTTATGGAGATTAAGGATCAATCTATGTCCCTATTGTACCATTTTTTTAATTTTTTAAGCAGAAAAATTTTTATAAAAATTTTAAAAACCGTAAAAAGTGTCTTTTAAAAGCATTCGCCATTAATTAACAAAGTAAAAAATGAAAAATTTGTTACAATACGGACATAGATTGATCCTTAATATAACTAGAAAAAAATATGCCGTAGCCTGTTTTCCAAAATTACGACCCAGTTTATACGGGAAGCCGTAGCTCTGCAATGAAAAAATATCGTAATATGTTGAATTGACTGGTGCTGTAACTACGGAAAGAACGGGTGTTTTTGAAATTATCATCTGTGCTGGCATGTGCCGTTAAAATTTAGGGCTGGGTTGTATACTATATAGTGGTTTGATATATTCGTTGCAACGATTTTAATTTAAAGTTCGCTGCATACGAGGCTGGATTTGCCGCTAGATTTCACTACTAGTTTTCTTAATTGCTATTATGTGCTCGCTTCACACAAGGGCGTAGATATTTTTTTTCTGGGGGGCGGGGTATAAAGCTAAAGAAATCAATATTTTTAGGTTTTATTAATAGGAACACCAAAACCAAACGACTAAACTAAAAAACTTTGTTTTGGGTAGAATTTGAAGAGCCAAAAAAAAGTCTTTTTCATATAGCCACACGGGTCTCGTAAAATTCACGTAATAATGCGGGACATTTCCTATAATACGGGACACGGAACTTTAATGCAGGACTGACCAGGGGTATGAAACTCAATGCTATTCGAGCTTCTCTTATTTGTCTGAAGGAATAATTTTAATGCCAACATGATAGCATGAAAATTAATGAAAATGTACTTTTGACGAACTTTTTTCAGTTATTGGCATCGCTGAAATGGCGCCAGCTCACCAAAGCGCATCAAAGCGGGAGTTTCAAAATTGTCTACTTATGTTATGAACAATATTATTTAATAAAAAAGGATAAAAAACTGTTCAATTCTTACAAAATTACAATTATAAGAGGAAATGTATTTTAAACATCAACCATTTTGTTCGAAACGTGCTTGTTGTGACAACACCATTCCCAGGGCAGCTACGACACACACACCATTTTACACAGTTGGTATTAAAATCATTCCTTGTCATTTAAGAGGTCACCTTGCCATCACACGAGACATCTTTACAAACACACACTATGTCATAATGTTTGTTTGTGGGCCTTTGTTCATGTCACCCACGTTACAAGATACCGTTTCTAGATTGGTTCTTGCTCAGAGCCAGCAGATGACCTTGAAAGAACAATAGCCCCTGTTCTTATTGTAATTTTGTGAGCTAGCAGGCGAGCCCACAGTGACTTCATTTCCAGCTTTGTACCAACAGAAGTCCAGCGTTTCAACATGGATTATCGCCGTGGAAAATAAACAAGATTACCTTTGTCAGCAGTACGTAAGAAAAAATGTAACATTGCCAAATATAATAGGTAAATATGTTATCTATAATACTTATTTTATTGATTTATATTGATATTTAACTTCCAATAGGAAGTTATTGTATTTAATAGTAGAAGAAAAATTATCTGAAAAGTCAAAACAGAAAAAAAATTTTGTCACAGCATAATTAAAATGGAAGAGATTAATTTTACATCTATACACATAGAATATATTGAGAATTTTAATTATGAAGAGATAATAAAATAAATATGAATTCAAATAAAATTATGTACCTACATAATAAAAATTCAGAATTAATGACAAAATAAGAATTTTGAATTAAAATTATGTAAATAATAAAACTGTTTTAATTACTATGGCACTAGTACAGGTAATAGAGAATTTTTTTCTGCATTATCCTACAACTTTTTTTTGTTTTCTTAAATAGGTTCAGTATCACGTACTGACCCTAAATGCACAAAATCCTTACAAATTAGGAGGGCGGAAGTGCCGCCATTATGACAAAAACCGTTTCAGCCTATATCTCCCTAACCGTGCACTTGAGGCGAAAAAAGGTAATAACCTTTATTGTAGATAAATAAATTTACTATCTTTTTTGTTCAATACTTTTTTTTTGTATCACTTACCGTTTACGACTTATTCAACTATTACGATTTGTTTATTGACTTTTGGATCCATATCTCTTCTAATAATTGTTTTAACAATAAAATGCTAATGACTTAAGTTTTAAATCTACAAATTTTCTACAGCTTTTAATTCAAACTTTTTTTCTAAAATTAATATTTTTTAAGTTATAACGCGCTAATGTCAAAAAACCTGTGCCTAGGCGCATGAGTGGACATAATAAAATAAGAATGAATTGTAATAAAATTATGTACATAATAAAAATTCAGAATTAAAAAACCAAAAAAATAAAAAGTGTGCATTCATTTTTTTAATTGATTTCTAGTAAATTAACTGATTTATTATTAACTTCCCGCTTAAAAAAAAAAAAAAAATTTTTTTTCAAAAATCGGGAAGTTATTGGTTTCACCCCGATTTTCGAAAATCGAGTTTTCGCCAGATATCGACGTTTTGAGGTCCTAGGAAGCTATTGAAACTATTTTGGCGATGATGTCCGTAGGGCTGTATGTGTGTGTGTGTGTGTGTGTGTATGTATGTATGTAAACCTTTTATATCTTTTGAATGGAGTGTCCGACTGAAACGCGGTTTGCGGCATCTGACGTGAACTTGGTGAACTTAGACTTCCTGAAAATTTGAAACGATTCGGCCCAAAAAATTTTGAGAAATCTTAAAAAAACAAGTTTCAAAAATTTTTTAAAATTTGTTTTTGTAAAATATTTTCTAAACTACTAAACCGATTAATTCCAAAATCTAATCAGCTCTTCTCCTTAACAAACTGCGTCGATTTCCGCAAACCGCATCAAAATCGGTTCATTTGTTCACGAGATACCGTGAACGAAAAAATCGTAAAAAAGTGTTTTTTAAAATGACTCTTAAAATTGTTATCAGATCGATTTTTTTGTAATAAATTACTTTCTTAGGCTAAAAAAACTGCGTCAATCGCCGCAAACCAGATCAAAATTGGTTCATTTGTTCATGAGATAACGTGAACGAAAAATTAGGAAAAAAGTAATTTTTTATAATTACTCGTGAAATTCTTATCAAATCGATTTTTTTGTAATAATTTACTTTCTTAGGTTAAAAAACTGCGTCGATCGCCGCAAACCGCATCAAAATCGGCTCATTTGTTCACGAGATATCATGAACGAAAAATTTGTAAAAAAGTGTTTTTTTTTTAAATTGCTCGTAAAATTCCTATGAGATCGATTTTTCTGTAATAAATTACTTTTTTAGGTTAAAAAATTGCGTCGACTACCGCAAATCGCATCAAAATCGGTTCATTTGTTCATGAGATATCGTGAACGAAAATTTCGTAACAAACTGTTTTTTTTTTGGGCTCGAAGAGCTAAAAAATAAACTTCTTGCTATATTTTATATATTTTTGAGCGTTTTGAACTCGAAAATCGCGGGAAGTTACAGGGATGGCCTGCAGGGTCAAACTTCTTTTCAAATTTTTATTTATGCAACTGTATTAGATTCCATAGCTCATTCGTTAGCTCATAAGTTGGCTAATAGTTGTGTCACTGTGGAGTAAAGAAACTCAGTCATAAATTAAATAATTAAATAAATAATATATAAAACAAATAATGAAAGTCCTATATTTTTGCAACTTTAAAAAAATACTTTTTTTTTCGAAAAAAAGGTGGCAACCCTAATTGTAACAAACAGTACTGTATTATAGTTATTATTATGAATATACAATACATTTTTTTCCATATTTTTGTGACATTTAACATAATTCTATTTTTTGTAAACTATTTCTTTGCAGATAAATTATATGTTGTAAAGTTTTGTAATTCTGGATATAAAATGAATATAGCACATCCCTATTTGATATCTGCAGTCTATACGTGTCTGTGTTAGTATACTAACACATGTAATAAGTATGTATATCACAATAACGAGGCATATAATAATTCGGTTCTCTTTGTCAATCCTTCTCACATGTGTGAAAGATAGAGAGAGAGCATTCAATTCTCATAGACCACAATAATTAGGTCTACTATTATGAATGGAATGTTTCAAAATGTTTCCTCACCACACGCCGCAAAATACAGCTTCCCCTCTGTGATCGGCAAACGGGCTCTTAACAGTCCTTTTGATCTGAATAGATAAATAGATAGTTTATTCATCATCATACGACGTACAGTATTTTGAATTAAAGCTATCATCAATTGCATTGAAATTGTGTAGAATGTATTAAATATCACTGCCATAATGATGAATAGTGCCTGGAGTCAGCAAATCATTAATATGGTATAAGTAGCATTTCGGAGCGCTGAATTCAACACAACCGCTTCTTACAAAATCTTCAACGCAGTTAGTATAGAGATAAGTGGCTTAAAGATATGTCAGATCACGTAACGATCCGAAAGTAACCTAGAAACTAGAATTTTGGTAGTTGATTAAATAGGTACACCTATAGTCTTTTGACTTTACTCCGAAATAACTTGGAATAGGTTTGAGTCAGCTTTTATGTTACCAATTATTCATAATACTCGTAACTTATTGAGTATGGTTAGTTATGTTAGTGGTTATCATCCAATCTCTGCGCTCAACATAATCTATTACACATAGTATATAATACACGTATATATAAAATATTGTAAACATGTGAATTATGTACCAGAAGACCCGGCAAAGTCACGCATACATGCCCAATGTTCATTATATTATAAATTAATGGCTTAGTCAAGGCCATTCTAGCTACCGCTCTTACTGTAAATAAAACTATAAATTTAAATGTTGTGTTTTATATGTATCTCTCTATACAGGGTGTATGGTCAAATTTTAAGGGATAAATCAATATAAGCAAAAAATGGTTGTCTGTAAAGTCGGTTTACGGACGATAGTTTTACGTGATAACGTATTCCGCTCGAATATCATATTTAGGGTCAGGCGGAACGTTACACTTTTTCGTGCGTGCAGCTGGTGTTTCATCAATTTTTAAGACGTTATCACGTCAAAAAAAAAAAACTCATTTGAACACGATTTTTGGTTGCCTCCATCCAAAGAACCGCAAGAAACTGTATTTTTCTCTTGTTTTTGAACCCCAAATTTAGAATCAAATTATATGCCAAATAATAAGTTATGATAACACTAAAATAATGCGTTAAGCATATGCTTGATTTTAGAAAATCAAAGTAAAATTATTTAGTCGACATTACCTTAAAAGAGTTGCTATTTTTCGAGTTTTTGCAAACTCTTAATTTCAGTAATTATAATCCTAAAAACCAACAGTCAAGTGGCTATGTTTATATAAATTATTTAAGTATATATTTATTAGAAACTATTATATTGTCATGGATTCTTAATACATGTGCAAAATTTCAAATTATTCAGACGCTTAGAAGCGAATGAAAATTAAATTGAAAGATTCCATTAATACAGACATAGATACAAACATACAAGTGAAGTAAAATACCTAGTGTTAAAAATTGTTTACCGTGTTGTAACATCCTTCAGTAGCATAACATGTTTTTTTTTTCAATGTTTCCAGCATATATTGTACACCCTGTACGTGCTATGTGCAAGCTATTGTTTGTTGTTTTGCATAATGCCATTACAATTCATAACAATACATTATGAAGTTGATGTCTTATAAAGTATTCAGATAAAGTTAGGTCGCACAACTTTTTTGTCTTCGTAATTCTCTCTTAATCCTGTGACAAAGAAATCACGGAATAACGTTGCGACTGTTTATGTTTTCTAAAATCTCCTAAAATGTACTAAGTGACGTTTTTATTTACAAAATGTATTTTTTTTTATTTAGAAAATAATACAAGAAAAAAAAACAAATAAATATATATAATTATAAGGTTGAAATAAAAATAAAAACGTGTGCATCAACTACTACAAAATGTATTTAAAATGTAACAAAGATACAACAAACTCCTTGTCAAAATTTCGTTTAATGTTCTGGACACCTATTCGGAAATGTAGGTTCGAATCCAGGTGTGTAAGTAAATGCACCACCGTCTGCGACGTCTCTAATTCAGACACGATAAATCTCTAGGCGGGTCGTCTCGTTGAGGTTTTTCATGTCTGATTTCTTTCAATAATTCCCAGAGATGATTTCATTACAAAAAAAAAAATATAAAAATGTATTAATAATTTTTTAGTTTAATTCTGAAGAAGTTCCAAATCCGGATTGAAACGTTAATTGAATATTAATTAATTGTGTCTGAAGATTAGTCGAAAATTCTATTTATTGAAGAATATAATCAGATGTTAATCAAAGATCTGATTATTAATTGTTTATATATATGATGGATAACCAGTGCTTTTCAAAATTATCAAATTTTGGTACGTGGGATGATCCCATTATTGTACTTAACTGATCCAAATTTCCACTAACATTTTTTTGTTAACAAAGGATAAAACAATTGGAAAACTGTAATGACATCAAACTCATATTATAGCTTGTAGCTTATTTTGGTCGTCGTGAAGCTATTTTCTTGTCGATACTGTTTAATATATGTAAATCTTAGTTGTTTGTTAAAACATACGATATATAATATAATGCATGTTATTTGACATTACCGCCGATTGCCGAATTGTATGCAAATTTATTACCTTACCTTGTTTTTGTGACTGGAGTTGAATACATAGATACAATAAGTAGATGCATACATACATACACACAATATACTTACATCATGGATGGAGTGGGCGCTCTATTCGACCGCCCTCGGCCCCCCCAACCTGACATACTCATTGTGTATATAAATATCTTATAGATCACGTTTTTGTACGCCGCGATATTTAATGAAAATACATACACTCCTCAAAATAATTAGAAATGGGTCATTTATTTTTAAATTTCTCACAATAATTAAAGAATATTGTACGAAAATCGGTTGGCATAGTTCCTCTTTAGAAGTGACTGAAAAATAAAAAAATATTATTTTTGAAGCGAAAACTCTGAAGGCACGGTAAGTGGGAGTAATTTCAATTTTATAGGAAAAAAAAATAATTATCAAAATCGGACTACTCTGTAAAAAGTTATGCGCGGTCATACATAAATAAAAAAAAAGGTTTGCACTCCGGGAGTGCCGGCAGAAGTGAAAACTAGAATATTAACGTCTGACGAATTTTCCATCAAAATAGTTTGTATCATAGATTGCATTTTTATGTACGATATTTCAACGCTAGATGTCTAACGTTGTATAAATAAAAGTGTTCGTCTGACGCATTTTCGATCAGGACACGTGACCCTGACGCGAGTTTAACATTTTTTACCCATTACAAAGAAAGTGTACAACGCCGCTAAAGAAGTTTTCACTTAAAAAAAAAATTAAAAAAAAAATATACGCGTCGACTTGTGAACCTCCTCCGTTTTTGTTTTTCGTCGGTTAAAAAGTGGGATCGCTGGATTGTCATACCACCGCGGTACTAGTTCAGAAGAATAAGTTAATTCGTCAACAGATGGCAGCACTTTAATCGCCACGCCTCGCCTTCATTATTTATGTGACTAATTAATGTATCTGAACCCTCGAGAGAATCCCAGTGTAATGATAGGATTTTTTGTTATATGTAAACATAGCTTTTTATCTTTCAAATTTAAAATATGATGTTCTAAAAAAAGTAGATTTAAAAAAGTCTAGAACAATGTGAAATCACTTTTTTGAATACGGTATAATTGTTATTCCTTAGAGCATGTCCGTCACAAAAAAAATTGCTGCGTTACTAGATAGCGGTTTATAGACGCTCGACAGCTTAAAATGCGTTACTTTTATAGTAAGCAAACGTTTAATTTCAGTGTTAAACATTTTGAGCTGTCTGTATATTGTGGTAAATTTTTTTGAAGTTGTTTACTTAAAGTAAAATTAATTACGTAATAATGATCGTAAATAACCAATAAAACAGCTGACTAAAAAAGTCAAACTATAAAATCTGAAACGACAAAAAAATAACTGTTAGTGTACCTTTGATTCGTGTATATACAATTTTAATGTGTTCGGTAATCACAAGGAATTTTTCCGAAATTACGAATAAATGTTTTTTAAGGTGACTGTTCACTCGGATCGTTGAATTTTTGCTTAAAAATGTCCAAATAGAGCACATACCGCTAGCAATGTAGCGGTATGTGCAAAACGGGATATTTATCAATATTAATTCTTTACAAGATATGAGATAAAGAAATTTCAAATTACAGCAAGTATTTATAATAGACATTTTAAGGTTTTGTATGTTAAAAATACTGAGACATTTAGCTTGTTCAATAATTTTTGTGAACTTTATTTTTTTCTAAATGTGGGTTAAAATCAGATGGGAAGAATTAGACAGTATATTTCTAGTTTATTTAATTTTTATAAAGATGAATAAAATTTTTCATAGAGATTTCCAGAACTGTTTTTCATGTAAGCCCATTTTGTATGCACATACACATTAATCTGCTCTAGTTTAGAGTTATTCGGGTGACTAAGGGCTCATATTGAGCAACTGATGAACACTGAGCAATCACCTAAAACAAATTATTCCATGGACCAACTATTTTAAAACTTCTTTGCCAATATATTCCACAAACCTTTTTTTCCTTTTAAGTACTTTTCTTTTATATTATTATAGAGTTTTCCAATTTTTCGTTAAGTACTGTAGCATGTGTAGTTTGGATTATTAAGTTTTATGTAGCGTCAGGTTAATTTTGGTTTGTGAAATTTAAATTGCAAAATGAAAACGTAGAAAAGTTAAAAGCACTTTGGTCCTATAATTAAATCGTAGTTAACAACCCGAGAATTGCAACATTTTCATGAGTTCCACGCTGAGCATACGAGGCGTGCTTTATAATATATGATCCATTATAATATACATAGTGTCTCCTAAAATTACGACTTCGGTATACTGCAGTTGTATAGTATAATTTTTTTCTTGATTAATTTAGAAACGACTGCACCGATTTCGATCGGGCTTCCAGTATATAGTGGTTGTCAATAAAGAAATAATCCCTCGATAACTTTAGCATGAATGTCGTTAGGCAGTTATAAATTATGACCGCATTACGCAAAACAGCAGACAACGCCTTGATTTTTGTCGCGTCGTAATGTGCAATGCTGCTGCATCGCTCTTTTGCTTTTAAATAACTTTGCGATAAAATAATGGAATAAATCATAGCCTTTATAACACTTCTGGAATCATGAGGAATGTTTAAAAAAAAGTTGCATCAAAATATTTTGTCAACTAGTTTTTTAGTTAAATCAGTACATCCATACAAAGAATTTTATATATTAGTATATAGATTTATTATTAGAGTGATTTAAATTTGAATGAAAGAAGCTCATTATTTTTTTACAAGTTTTTTTAACATCATTTTTAAACCATTCAGTATTCATCCGATATATATACAAATATGTTTACGTTTTAAGTGGTTTTGAGCCAACATTTTCACGTTTGTTGCTCTCGTATACAATTACAAAAGTAACCTTCGTTTTAATTAAAAAAAAAAACGCATAACAACGTACACATTACGTAGTAAGTACGTTTGTATGTAACCTCCCCTGTTGTATCGAGGAGGTGTGTACAATTCTCACTAGAACAAAAGACCACTTCAATTACATAATCAGTGTATTCAATGGCCCGTTTTAAAATGTATTTAAACACGTTCAACATCATGTTGATCGTAGAATATACATACACACATAGATACATGTCTGCCTCAACAATACGTACTTCGAAAATAATTGTATAATGAATAGAAATGACCCTTGATTAGTGATAGCAATGTATCTATCATTGCATTGGGTAAATGTCCAAAATACATTCGATGTAATCCCGATGGTATAGTGTACCCAAGAACTGATTTTAAAGTATATGATTTAGTTTTCCGGTCCGGGCAGATTTTAATTTGACAAAGTATAATTAATTCTTTGATAATTCGGACAGTCGCTCTATAATCTGAAACAATCTAATCGATAAATATGATGAGTTTTTTTTTTTTTAAACTTTGTGTAGTGATAAACATAGCCAAACGGCAGTGTAATAATATTCTTTGGTATAGATTAGTTTGTACGCTCAGGTACCTCCAAAGCTCTTGCGCTTTGTATAGTATGAAATAATATCGGTATGCAATTGGAGAGACAACTTAAAAAAAAATGTTTTTTTATTTGTTATTTCCGTGGAATAAATATACCTATCCATGATAAATAAATAATACATTTTCATGTACATATTATTACTTTTACTTCAGTTTCCAAGAATGTGGTAGTTCCTTTCAGTATAATGAGATTAGCTACGTGACGATAGACAGCGATACCGTTCAGGGAAACAAAATAAACTATTCTGTTATTATTCCGTTAAATATGTATATTCTACATTTTTTCGTAAGGTAGATAAAGTATGGCAATCAAAAAGTGTGTTTGTATTAGTTTATAGTTTTGGTACACGCATATTTTCGACTTAAAAAAATATAGTTTAAAAAAAACTAAAAAACACGCTTTATATCGGACTAAAAAGTAAAAAATAATTGTTTTAAAATAAGCTTAAAAAGCGTGGGGCGCTTTGTTCCACATTTTCGTACATCGAGCGCCCAACGCTTTTTAAGCTTATTTTAAAACAATTATTTTTTACTTTTTAGTCCGATATAAAGCGTGTTTTTTAGTTTTTTTTAAACTATATTTTATTTTTCACTTTTTAGTTTGAGGATCTATAAAAGAATTTATTAATCCTGGGGGTCCTAATAAGGATAATGGGAAACTGTTATCAAATTATTGCATTGTCATCGGTCCTTGATACGTATGCAAAGTTTCAAATTAATCAGACTTCGGGAAATTGGTGAAAATTATGCTCAAAGATTTAAAAGAATTTATTAATCCTGGGGGTCCTAATAAGGATAATGGGAAACTGTTATCAAATTATTGCATTGTCATCGGTCCTTGATACGTATGCAAAGTTTCAAATTAATCAGACTTCGGGAAATTGGTGAAAATTATGCTCAAAGATTCCGTTACGGACATACATACATAGTTAGTTACATACATACATAGTTACAACCCAAACTAATATAAAGCGTTTAAAAAGAAGTATATTTCGTTCTTCGTTTGGTTAATTTGTATTTTGACTTGACTTTGCGTAATTGGAAAACAGCCGATTGAGTCGAAATACTTTTTTGAAAAAAAATCTTATTTTTCAAAAACAATATCTTACATTTTCTTGTGATTATCTCATTTTTTTTTAAGCACAGACATGTAATAGGTAATCATCAATTTATCTAGATTTTGCTAAATCCAATTAGAGAACTTTCATTAAAAATCTTACTTAGTGGCCTGAATTTGTAGATTGCCACCGTTTTTTCGTCGACTTACGTTGCAGAATTAGTCTCCCCGAAAAGCGCTTTTATTTTAACGCGATAATTTATAGCCTGTGTTCATTCTGAAGGTCCGTTCTAAATATCGGTGAAAGAAATTTTGAAATCGGATGAGTTATTTCGGAGATTACCTCCTACATCCAAACTTAGCGAACCATACTTCAACATTCCAGAGGCGAACACTGGCGGGGATGTACAGACTCAAGATTTTTTATAAAAACTTATAATTGTAGAGTATTTAAGCATGTCGGTTGAAAATTAACCCACACTAAACCAATTTCAAATCTCCGTTTATTCAAAAATAGTTTTTTTAATCTTAATGCATGTCTGATGTCATAAAATAACTAAATTGTTATTAACTTTTTTATATTACTACAAATACTATTATCACGAATTTATTATTTCATTGGTTTGTTTTTACACCATTAATAAACTGTGTTGGCGATAAATTGAACCATTCTAGGTAATGTAGCAAATAAAATATTCTCGCGTGCAATGAAATCATTATCTGTTTTGTTATTACCTATATGTATTATTTGTGTTTAATGAATTGTCTGTGTGAAATGCGAGCTATTGAAAAGTTCAGGTTCAAGTTTGTATTTAATTTTTCAATTAAAAGATCGCACACACCTGTCAATCATAAACCTGTGCGACCAGCACAGCACGGAGCAAAAAACATGTTTAACAGAAAATCGATACTTATTTTTGAACTTTTTACTATTTTTTCCTTAGTTTCGAAGACTTTTTTGTATATTTTAATTGATTCAGAGTAATTTTCACTGAGTAATCTACACTACACTAAGTTACCGAACACACTTATATGTCACGGTGTTTTTTTTGTCTGTTGTTTTCAGAAAAGAAAACAACAATGCATGGAAGTATAAACAAAGCGGACTCTGTCTCATTTAATTTCCGATTACGATTTTAATTGTTGCCGGGGCTATGCAAAAAAATCCAATCAGATCTAAAAAATCTTAACTAGAGTAAAAATAATTAAGTACAATACAAATTGATAATAGTTGAGACTGTACTATGCCTTTGTTAATGTATGGCGCTTCCGTAGTGCTCCTCTATTGCAAACCCCCGGTTCCTGGGTTCCAATCCGAGAATTGTTAAAATTATTAATCGGATTTTTAATTTATAATTAAAGGAAATGAGTTGAAAATATGAATTTGCACTAGGGCCAAGTAACCATGACTGTTGATTGCATTGTATAATATTTTCTGCGGTTTAAATAACATCAGAACTGTAGTTAAAAATTGCATCCCTGATATGTCGTACCTGTATAATATAAGTACATAATATTATACGCATAAAACGAAGTTAACTATATTATGCAGATACAACTAAAGCTAGCCTCCTCTGTACATGTTTTCGTTAATTAGGTTTTTTACGCATGACGTAGCACCATAATAGGACACCGGTAGTACTTTTTTTACTATATAAAGGTGTCTTCAAAATAACGATTCCATTTTTAGAGTTCCGTATTTCAGAAGAAAAAAACGGAACCCTTATATTATGATCTTTTTATTGTCCGCCTGTCTACTCGTCAAGACCCTGTTTTTAGGAACGGCTAGACTCAGCGGTTCTCAAACTTTTTTGGTGACGGAACCCTTTTGGAAAGCGAAATACTTGACGGAACCCTACAATAAAACAAAAATGTCTTTATGTGCATTCTTGTTCAATCTAACAGTTTAATTATTAATATTATTATAATCCGAAATAAAAATAGAAATACAAATTGACAGTGCAAACAATTCTCGAATTTATGTTTTGTTCATATAACTATAGCGCCTTATCTCAGAGGCGGCTTTTATCAAAGGGACTGCCCGCACACAAGTACATACCTATCGGCGGTGGTATAGTACAATAATTGTACTGTGGTGGCGACTAAGTTCGGCTGCGCCTCGTGATACACCGCCTCAAAAAGAGAGCGAGAGAGAGGTGTTTTTAATATTTTTCTAAATTCTTGCGGAGCCCCCACAGGGGTTTCGCGGAACCCTAGGGTTCCGCGGAGCACACTTTGAGAATGGCTGGCGCCGCTAGAGTAATCCATTTGAAAGTATAGGTCTACGACTCCACAGTCTTGTAAAATATTCTAGCTTCTGACTAAATTATCATTAATTCAATGGAAGATATGAAATATAGATGGTTAGTATGGAATTCTTGGCGCATGTGCCTAACTCGCAATTGTCCGTTTTTTAATAGGTTTAATAGGTTTCATCAAAAATCTTGCTTCATAAGTTTTATGTCAATCTTCAGCGTTATTGCGATAATTGGATAATTTTTAGTCGTTATCTGATGACTGTTTCAGAGATTTCGGATATTTTGATTAATGAGAATGCATTTCCAAGATTTTGTCTGTAAATTACATAAAAACCGTTGACGATTTTGATGAAAATTGGTATACACTATCAATCGTACACTCAAACAAGTGTAGTGTATTGGACTACGGTCGGATGAAGACACTGTTTTCGTAAAAACTGGTATTAACGAGAGCAAATGGGGACATATTTGCCATTAACGCAAACGAAGCCACTACAAAATTTGATCTTGGCGAAGGTCAAAAATAACTGATGGCTTCAATTAGGTACTCCTTCAAATATGCATATTATGCATAATGCATAATACACAAAAGATAAACACGATAATGAATTATATCAGGGGTGACCAACTACATTAAAGTCGAAATATTTGGGGTAAGACTATGAACAGCTGCATCACTGTTCGTTGTTCGCATAAGCAGAATTGGTGAAGCCGGGAGGGAGGAGGGTCCGCCTCAGACCTCCTCCATATAATATATTCATATTGCCATGCAATTTTCACTTTTAATTTTTTTTAAAAGAGCATCCATATTAAAAGTCTCTGGACTTCATTTTGTGCTAGTCCTCAAACAGTGAGTTGAAAAAACTCTATTTTAAAAAATATTTGCTTTGGAAAATAAAAATGTACCATCCTTTTAGTGATTCTGATTATTATATTTATATACGCAACTGCCTAACGTGCTCACCAGTCACCACCATACTCTCGTGCTGTAATGCTCCGCTAAGAGGTAGCTACAGCTCCACCTAACTCTTATATCGGGATTCAAGGTCAATTGGAAAAAGGGTTAATTAAAAACGCCATTGATTGCGAGCTCCATGCGGCTCGAAAGGAACGTTATGGCCAGCCCTGTTATATATACAATTAAATCGTATGAATCGAGAAACAGACTGCAGAAGTTAAAATTGGTAACAAACTTTTTGGTTGGATATAATTAGTATCTGGCTAAAGTCAACTACTGTATCGCACAAGCCGAATGTTAATGTCTCGATTTTATACAGTTTTCTCTGAAACGAGCTCTGTTTTCCATTATACAATTGTCTTCTTTTTATACCCTGCATGTTTTGTAACGGTATAATGTGTTTTGTCTGCAGTCGGTGTGGTTTCTGGATATGATCTGGTTTTCAGAATTACATCTCTTATTAATTGTAAATTTTAATATTTTATAATTAAGTATGAACATTTTGTGGAACTCTTATCTGTTATTTTTTTTTTGCATAACCGTTTTGCAGTTCTGTTGTTTTAAATTAGTAATATTTCTGACAATATTTACGTGTTACGGCAACAATTCTCGACTTTTTGTATCTAATAAAATTTTAACACTTTTCTTTGTTGTATAACTTTATTAACTGACAAATTACGAGAGTACTTAATTAACAAGAAGTTGCATCTGAGACAAAGGGAAATAATACAAACAACTACCGAAATGGTAACTCCTTATATAAAACAGTTGCTCGTGTCCCTCATGAATTACCGTGATTCTCATTTTAAAATGGTCAAATTATGAAAATATTTTAACCCTTTCATTGATTTTGGAATCGCGAAATTAATTTCTTCGGTTCCGAAGTTAATGTGTGCAAAAAAAAATGTCTGAATTACGAACGCATTTCGGTATGAAACCCCTTAAGATGGAAACACGAGGTTTTAACAATATTCAGTAATGGCATTGAAAAACCTCACGGAACTGGATCTGCTTATTTAATTTATTGTAAATTTTGATAAACAAAGTAGTAAATTTTTTTGTTGTATACATTTAAAAAAAATATCTAAAATAAACTTGTTGAGACAGTGTACAATAATATATTTACGATTTTTTAACTTTTTTTAGCAATCGAGTTATTTTTTGATACGTTAGTTAAAACTACTCTTAAGGTTTCGATGATAATTTAAATTTTATTACGTACAAAACAAACATGTTAATTAAATGAATTTAAATAACTCGTTTTCGTCTCTACCGCCATTTTGTTTGTCACACCTCATAAACCTGCAAATATTGCAAATGACGTATATATTATTAGTACAAAAGCATGAGGATTCCCAAAATAGTTTTTTTTATTTTTATTCTAATCATATGCAATTTATTACTTCAACACATATGTATTATGATGATAATTTCATAAAATTAATGCTCCGGCAGGTTCAAATACATTTCTAAATTAAAAAAAAATATATATATGTGTATATATGTCACCGTAAAATTGTAAATACCGTTAGGTTGTAATCTGTCTCGCGAGATTGTGAACTGTCGAAAGATTGTGAACCTCAACGTAATAATAATACATTAAATTGTAAGCAGTACGTTGAGGTTCACAATCTTTCGACAGTTCACAATCTCGCGAGACAGATTACAACCTAACGATATTTACAATTTTACGGTGACATATATATAGCTAAAATTGTACCCAAGGCCCTCGAGTTTTCCTACAACAAGCGGTTTTTGGCACTTCTGGGTTAACTTTTTTTCTATCGCGATTATGCATTAACAATCTAAAACTAATTTTTAAGTGGATATTTTAGAATATTTTTTTGAGATTTTCGGAATAGAGTTGGAGAAAATGCATTAATTTATGAAAATAAATACCTATTATGCATTGCCTTCACGGAAACTATTTATCTTTTATGGTATTGAAAAATGAAAATTCGTGTTCAGGATTGGATTGTAAGCATAAATTGTAAAATATTTTTTTCTGATCAGCTTTGTTTAGTAGCAATCGATGCATAGAGTTTACTAAACTTATTTAATTTTTTTAGCTATGAAAATTACTTGGATACTAAAAATCATGACAATTGACACATATACTTTGCGTGCTGCTCTGAATTCTTACTGTAAAAAAGAAACAAATTTTGCCAAAAATATAAATCAGCCATGACAGCCAATAATAATGCTATTTATAATTTCCATGGTTTCAAGTTGCTTGGCTTGCAACTGGAAATGAATTTTTTAAACATCTGCTGTTACTAAAATTAAACCGGTTTTTTTTTATTACTCATGCGGGAAAAGTGGTATGTTTACGCACGCTTTTACGGTTGAAAACTAGCTATTTTCATTTGCGTGCGGAAACTGTATTTGTCGCACTCAAATTATTGTTTGCCGCACGCAAATTCAGCGTTACCATAGTTACCGATACAATAACAATTTTAATGATTTAATTTTAATTTTTATTACTTCTAATTTCTTTTTTTAATTCGTAATAAAATTTTAATTTAATTTAATTCGTAATGAAAAATAGCATGTGCAACTCGTGCGGCATTGTCGATTGCCCATTCAAGCGAATGAGCGCACGAGCGCAGCGAGTGCGCTCAACTTCGCTTTCGTGAGCAAACGACAACTTCCCGCACTAGTTGCACAATATACTATTGTGCTACCTTTACAGAGACAAAATAAAATTTTCATACGACACACTATTTGTTTTTATAAAAATTAACTTATATCTTTAAAAAATTCGAACCCGATCGATATTTGAAATCCCGAACATGAATTTCCACTTTTCACCGCTTGGCCGTAAATCAGCCTGTATATTAAAACCGAAAGTGCGAAAACTGTCGGTATAGTTTAATATTACCCATCCTTAATTCAACAGTTTGGTTTCAGTCAATTGTAATACGTTTTATTGCTGTGGCTTAACCGGTAAGCCTGCACAGTTTAAACTGGTACAATAACAGTTACCAGTATGTAAGTTAAATGCTAAAGCATTTCTGTAATTTTATAATAACTATAATTTCCTGTAAGTAGACTGTAAACATTCATAATATATTATGACACATGTATTAAGTACAAATGCACAGTGCTATGTTATGTATTATTGTTGAATTTTATTAATATTGTAAGTTCTTTTGTTTACCACGTTAATTTTAGAAACTACTGAACAGATTACATTATAATGTTAGGTTAGACCTTAGTAAATGTGTTATCACATCTAAGCAATGCGGAATTTAGGACTACGCGTAAACGCTTTAAGTGTACGAGTGGATACTGCGCATGTCATGCCTGACACAATTAAGAAAACTAACCTCTAACAGTTTAAAATCAAATCATCTGTATAAAATTAATTAGCACTCGTATAACACAGCAGCCTGTGTTCAATATCTTAAAATTTGCTTTTTTTTTTTTTTTTTAAAAAGGTATATCCAATTGTATATATCCACATATATAGAGCATATGCACATATACAAGAGAATATCACTTGGGGATGGCACTACCTCTTAGTATCTGGCCAGTAAATTTAAATATCAAAGCTGGGTCTAAACGACAATCACAAAATATCCATGAGCAGAGGTGGGATTCGAACCCACGACAGTGCGATCCAAAGGCCAGCACGCTGACCATTACACCACGTTGTCCCAAAATTTGCTTTTCAATATGCAAGAAAAGAAGGATTAGCGACTAATAACGCTAAAAAGTAGTTGTGTAAAACGCAGCTCAGCTAAATTATGTGCTCACTATTTTTGTGTAATAGTTGATCAAGATACACCTATGCCGATGTGCATTTCAAAACACAAAACGTTGATGAGATTTGGGTACTGAATAGACTTGAATATATTTCACAACAATACAAGGACGGTATTGCATCAACAATGTACAAATTTATTACATTATGAATAGTGACTTCACTTGTATAGCGCTAAAATGGATTATTTCATCTGATGGTTTATACGAGATAGAAAACAACTACTTCAAGTCTTTAATCTATAACCACAGGCTAAAATGGCTTACCTTGAATTTTCGTATTTTATTAAAAGAATTTAACAATGCATGCTTTTAAGAAACAATGAAATAATCAACTGTTGTAGATACAGACTAATAAATATAAAGTTGTTGATGGTGTGCTGCATCTTGTACAAATATATAAAATTCTTACGGGTCAGGGTGGTGTAGATGTGAACGTTATTACTTGACCAATTTTGACAAAACACTGTTCTTTAAAATGTTAGGAGTGAATCGTGATAAGTGAACAATAAAACGAAGCCACGGAAATGTGTTTAACGCTTGACGCACTATCCTGTGTTCGCCGCATGAGAATCTGCCACTTGACTTGACGCGGAGAGTGAGGCTACATATCTGTAAGACTAAGACTGCTGGTAATAAAGATACCGCGGGTAACGGCTAATAATAAACATTTAATTAGAGTTAGTAAGAAAAATCTCGTTAATTGGATGAAACCTATTTTAGAACTATTTGAATAGGATTACCGTTTTAATGTGGGCAGTCACGCAATGGTAATGATGAACAGTATCAAACCACGTAGATCTGACCTTGAATTTTTTTAACATCACTCGGTAATTGTTGTTTATATGCGTCATTCGTTTGTTTACATTCGCATTGGTGGCTTATATCTAATTTTGCAGTCGCATTTTGTTATGTGCTTCTGATCAGGTAATCAAAATTATGTTCACAGATGCTGTTTGTCTGTATACAAGTCAACAATACATAGTTAATTATGCTAGCTTCATTATGTTATGTTTGCGTTACGGTTGCATTTAATAAGACCACATTTAACAGTCCTTATTTTTGTGTGTGGTTTACTTTTTGCAGATTAACAAATCTACTTTTAAACACGCCTTCTATAGTTGACCCTAAAATAGTGGCAAGTAATAAATAGTTGTTTGTAACCGATTCCAGTACCTTCTTTGCTTTAAGTCTTTAGCTGAATTTAGGAACCTACTAAGTAGGTACCACTGAAATCTATAAAAGAAATAATGAGTAAATAATAAATTACTCTACATTATTGCAAGATGGATTAACTGCGAAATTTAATTTTCAATAATTTAATGAATTTTTAAAAGGTTTACATTTCATATACAGTGTCTAGGACATTCCGTAACATTTTAACCGCGGATAGGTCTGACCACGTGCTATCAAATGAAACATGCCCTGAGATATTTCACCTTTTTTGACACATAGTTTCAAAAACTTACATCTTTCATTCTGATTGCAAAATGATATAAAACAGGTAAATAATTTTTTGGAATAAAAAAATATTTATTTTAATTGTACAGGTTCTCATTTTTGAGGAATTACCAACCGTTTGAATTTTATGACGGGAGACAAGCATTTTGAAAATTATGAACAAGTCTAAATATCTCGAAACCGGGTGGTTTCTACGGGGGTTATTTTTTTTGTTATTTTGATAGCACATGGCTAGATCTATCACTGGATAAAATCACACGACCTGTTTCTTAAGCACTCGTATTTCATGACATGAAAATCATGACAATGATAAATACGTTTCTCGGCTACAATTTTTTTCTTACCGGCAGATTCTTCTACCGTCTAGAAAACAGCGAGACTAGAGTTGCAAAATTTCTCGTCTTGAAATACGAGACGAGAAAAACCATTTCTGGTCCATGATCTTGTCTGACTGTACTTTGGCCTGAGTAATATTCAGTCGAATGTATAATTGAACAAATCCTAAATAATTTGGCAGCAGTTGATTATTTTTAACCGCTAACAATTTAATTCGTTTTCCCTCTCGACTCCGCTTTATGCATCTCCACGGATAAAGGCGGTTATTAAGTTTGTATTTTACGACAGAAGTTGCCTTCCTACCTTCAATCACCACAGCTTCCCGACGACCGTACTTTAACGAGGTCTTAGTACGTTTCAGTGACATCCATTCCAGAACCTTGTGCGCCCATTTTGTATTGGGCATTCTTCTTACGTGACCATACCATTGAGCACTTGTTTTGGTGAGGATTGAGTGTTTGGTGGTTTTAGTTACATATCCATGTTGTGATCATTGACATCGTTTCTAATGTGTTATCCCGATACAACTTCAGAAAACCATTTCCACTGCAAGAAGTGATCGCTTCGTGATTACAATCATTGAACGAATTTATGCTTTTGTACTCGTAGTATTTAGCTTTACAAACCGCCATTCTAAATGATGTGCACGATTACCCTAAGAAAATGGACGCCCAAAATTTTGACTGCAAATAGCAAAAATTCGTACATGCTTGTTTCGGTTGTTTAGTATACGAGTTATGAACTTAATGAACACACCGTACTTACTGCTTACGCAACTCTGTAAGTAAAAAACATCGACGATGTTTTTCATTTAGTTTGTTGACATTGGATGTGTACAGTGATTAAAAAAATGTCTCATTTGCATTTTTGCATTAATTAATGTATAAAATTTGCAAAAAAGAAAATTGTATGAGATAAAATATTTTCGTCTTGATAATTTTTAGAGTACATAATATTTTATCTCTTTCATTCAATTATCTAAAAAGGAAGGGAACTTCTCTCGATTTTGCAGAGTAATTTGAAAATAATGAACGCGACAATTTTGTTATTTTTTGTGTAAAAATGTATTATTTGTTAACTTACTGAAATAAGTTCATAAAGACATAACTCACATTATATCATTATTTCATTTTTTTTATAATCATAATTTATTAATAAACGTATGCAGCTCAACATAGTTTTCCAAAAGCGTCTAAAATTTGAGTAGGTTACCATCTTTGGACCGTTGCGTTATGCCTATCGAAATAAAAAAAAAACCCAATTGATTCAGCTATTAACTTTTTTTTCAATGCTCACAAACTCTATACTTACATGGAAAATCCTTCTAATCCCCCCCCCCCTGAATTCTTAGTGTACTACCGTTTGGGGAGCACCGCAGTCGTTCGCGTCTTAGAAAAACGGGAAAATGATTTTTCCCGATCATAACTAATTTTATTGTGCAATTTTTTTATGTATGCGTGTTTAGTATCTATATTAGCATATCTAAATAACAACTGGCTTATTTATATCCAGTGTGATTATTTTAAAATTGTACCTGCGTGAGTTTAAATACGTTTTGGCACGGTCCTCTTCATAAACACATTCGTGCAGTATAAAAAACATTTTTTGTAAAAACTGTACAATGAGATATTTTGGTGTTTTAACACTACCAATTATCGTTTGCTTCATTTCTTTCGGTTTTTTTTTTGTTGTAAAAATATCTATTAATCTGAGTTTTATTCTAAAAAGATCAGAACTGCAATCCTATGCTTCATTTCGTAGAACATAGATGTTGTCCGCAGGTCACAAGTTGTCGATTTTCGAACGAAAATGAGAAAAAAGTACCTTCTGCTAGAGTGTAAGCCACAAAGCATTTATGAGAGCATGTGGGATTCGAACCCGCGACTGTTTGGTCCAAAGGCAAAACAGAAGAATTAAAAAAAAAAGTATACCGTTAATTGTACTGTTTTCTAAATAGCATATTATGAACCCATGACCTCCGCCATATCCAGTAAAAACTAGGTGTGATTTTAGTGTCGAGAAGAATTTTTATATTAAAAAAAAAACATAAACGTACTCTTTTCCTTCTCAGTTTTGAGATTTAAAGATCGCTACACCAAAGAAAAACAAAACCCACGCTCAGTCCAACAGTTAATACTTTTGAAACTACTTTTTTAGTGTCAGAAATTTCAACTAGATATCCTATGAAAAGTCAATTTCATTCAGGTTTTTTGTGCGATTTCATATTTGTAAATGAGTTCTATGTGCGGTTTTTTCATTGATTGTAATTCAAACACAGTCTGTGTCGTTGCTGACCGCGTGTTCCATATCTCAAAAAAAAAAACCTGTTTCTTTAAAGTCAGTTCAGCAATCAGAGAGTCGGAGTGCTGGGACGGGGAGATTGTTCCATCGTGCACTGCGTCGAAAGCGACACGCGGACGAGCAGTAGAACGCGACCACTCCTCCAAATCTATTTCAAGACATGTTTATCACTTGGAGAGCCGTCTGCCGGTTAAACTGGCTCCCCTGTTTACGTCGTACATCTGCATTTTTGTGTCGGCAATGCATGGTTGCTTCGATATGTTCACACACCCATAAAATAATATGTACATACACTGTATGTTATGTTCTCTGATTAAATACAAACTGTTGGATTTTTTTTACACAAAGATTCCGTTTGTAATCGACGTTTTTTAAAGTCTTAGTCAACTAGCCTCTATCTAAGTCTGCTGCCTTCGCTACAAAGATAGTTGTTCATTTAGGAGTAAAGTAAGACACATTATTCTGAAAGATCTGAAAATCGAACTTTAGCATGATCGAAAAAATTTGATATTTTGTCCCGAATTTTTCAGGTATGTGATTTTTCACATTTTATAGTTCCTCGTAAACTCAGCATAAAATTTCAGTCCTTTAGCTCACCGAGACGTAAGAAGAAACTCCCTGAAAAGAAAAACAGACATTGTATAAAAGATGTCTCCACGCTGACCTCCCACATTTCTCAAAACTAAAGAACACGAAGAAGAAATAATAAAAACGAGAAGAAGGGGGCATAGTAAATAGATGGACAATAGGATTCCAAAACTCTTAGGAGTCAACGAAACTGAATGACTGGAATATTGGGGATAGGTCGTGGAGGTTGAACATATTGTTTAACCATGATTTTGTGTCAGAAACTATTAAGGTTCTTGTTTAGAACTGTTGGCAGAAACCGTGAAAAGCATCAAGATGTGTGAAGATGGAAAGATTTTGTACCAGGGACTATTAAAATGCTTGTTTAGTATTGTTCAGAAGAACCGAGAAAAACATCAAGTTGATCTTTATAAAAAAATGCGTTTGTCGTAATGAAAATTCAGATACGTTTTCTGTGGCATCTACCCTAATGGAACCCATACCCAGTAATCCAGTTTCTTCCAATATTGATCACTATTAGGCGTAATTAAAAATCAATAGAATAATATCAACCAAACATGTTTTTGTTTTTTTGTTTCAAGTGTTATAATAATAATAATAAAGGTATATTTGCATGCCTCTAATGAGGTACAAATATTTTGACAAAAGAGCACACTTGCCTGCTTTAAAAGAATGGAATTGAGCTAGGTATACTTAGTGTAGAGGTTATCAACTTCTTCAATTAGATGCTATTAATACACTGTACAGACGCTTGTAACTATGCAAATATTATGCTAATCAACCAATATTTAAAATGCGAAAAACAGCCTGTGTAATTTATTTCATTGATGTGTATAAAATTAATTATTAATGAAATCATAATTAAAAATATTTTTCGAAATTTCTTTGGATAGTTAATCTTCATTATTAGATATAAAAAAATGTGTTTAAAAAAATATAGTTTAAAAAAAACTAAAAAACACGCTTTATATCGCACTAAAAAGTAAAAAATAATTGTTTTAAAATAAGCTTAAAAAGCGTGGGGCGCTTTGTTCCACATTTTCGTACATCGAGCGCCCAACGCTTTTTAAGCTTATTTTAAAACAATTATTTTTTACTTTTTAGTGCGATATAAAGCGTGTTTTTTAGTTTTTTTTAAACTATATTTTATTTTTCACTTTTTAGTTTGAGGATCTATAAAAGAATTTATTAATCCTGGGGGTCCTAATAAGGATAATGGGAAACTGTTATCAAATTATTGCATTGTCATCGGTCCTTGATACGTATGCAAAGTTTCAAATTAATCTGAGGATCTATAAAAGAATTTATTAATCCTGGGGGTCCTAATAAGGATAATGGGAAACTGTTATCAAATTATTGCATTGTCATCGGTCCTTGATACGTATGCAAAGTTTCAAATTAATCAGACTTCGGGAAATTGGTGAAAATAAAGCGTTTACTACACAGGATCTATAAAAGAATTTATTAATCCTGGGGGTCCTAATAAGGATAATGGGAAACTGTTATCAAATTATTGCATTGTCATCGGTCCTTGATACGTATGCAAAGTTTCAAATTAATCAGACTTCGGGAAATTGGTGAAAATTATGCTCAAAGATTCCGTTACGGAGTTAGTTACATACATACATACATATTTACAACCCAAACTAATATAAAGCGTTTAAAAAGCGTTTAAAAATTTGAAACTTCTGCAGTCAAATGTTTCAGAGTCATAAAATTATATGTTTATTAAAAAAGAGATAAATAATATGTATGAATTATTATATATAAATAGAGGGAAATAAAAATTATAATTGGATGGAGTTGACTTTTTTTAGAATGGCAAATTTTTCAACTGAGTCACTTATTTATTTCGACAATAAATTCTTTTTTAAATACAAAATAACACTTTAAAATAATGAATATGGACATGGAATTATTTTTCACATTTAAATACCTTCCGTCTGATATTATATACAACGTTATATGCTGCCAACTTAACTAGCTGTTGATTGTTGAAGCCAAATTGAAAGCGAGAAAATTAGTTTATTTTTAGACATTTCTGTACAAGGTGAAGGTCAAATTAGCATATTTTTGTTTATCAAAATTGATACAATTTAATTATTGTTTTACTACACTTGAGTTATCAGTATTTGTTTTTATTATAAATTCTTATCATGTTTATATTTTTTATTATGTGCATTAGTTTTTATCATATTATAATATATGCAATGTATATTTTATACTAAAAACAACTTTATTTGTATAATACATATTAAAACTGTATCATCTGCAAGAGTTATCGGTTATTTATTTTTATACAATCATTTTTTATACGACTAGAATAACTATTCACTAATTAGAGGGTCAGAACTTAAATGGTGTCGGATACGAAAAAAGACATTCGATTTTCCTAAAAACAATAAGGCTCTTCATATTTATATCTTCATTTTACTAAAATTTGGTTTCGATCCGATGAGCCGTTTGACGTGTATCATGCTCAAAAAACAGACTTACGAACAGAAAAACGGTCAGACTTTTTTAAAAATATGTTTTTTGGACTCGGGATACATTAAAACAAAAAAAATATTGTAAACTTTTAAAAAGTGAATTTTGCCCTAAATTAATATCTACCATTTGGAATGGTAAAACTCAAAAAATATGTAAATAAATGTATAGGACGATTATGGAATAATTGTAAAAAAAAAATATAATAGGATTACGAGGCAGCTACTATACCTCTTACCCACCATAGCACAACGTTGTATGCCCGGTTTTTATGTTATACGTTTATTGCGACACGTTTCGTTAAACTTTCAATCTCATGAATCGACATTACTCTACCGTGCCAAAATAAGTTTTACTTCAAAAACATGTTAGCTTGAATTCTTGGATATTGCGCTTAGCGAAGTCAGCCATAAGCACTAGTTACAACATAAACATCTGTTCTAAAGTAAATATAATTTTATTTTATACCAAGTTCCAAAATGTAACATTTACTTATATTTTAAAGTAAAATGTCAATTGATAAACCTCGTAACATTGTGTTTTGTAACTTGTGAATCAATCATATCATTATTATTATTAATTAATTAATCATATTATTATTATTAATTATTAATATTATAAATGCGAATGTAAGTTTGTTTGTTACGCTTTCACGCAAAAACTACTTAACCGATCATCATGAAACTTTGCACATACACTCTTGAAGGTATTAGAAGTAACATAGGATACTTTTTATTAAAAAAAAAATAATAATTTTTTACGAAAAATAAGAAAGGGTTGAAAACATTTTTTGGGCCCAAAAATACCGAAAAATTTCTCCGAATCGTTTCAAAATTGAAATTTAACCCTTTAGTAATGATTAAAATGTGCTATTAAAATTTCATTAAAATCGGCCCGACAGGACCGCACTTACAAATTTTATGAAAACGAAATATTATAAATGCGAATGTAAGTTTGTTTGTTACGCTTTCACGCAAAAACTACTTAACCGATCATCATGAAACTTTGCACATACACTCTTGAAGGTATTAGAAGTAACATAGGATACTTTTTATTAAAAAAAAATAAAAATTTTTTACGAAAAATAAGAAAATTGTTTGTCAAAATATGTGCAATACCTCAACCCCTGATATGCATGTCAAAAGTCGATTTCCATCTCAATCGCGGGCGTAGCCGCGGGTAGCGGCTAGTAATATTATAAATGCGAATGTAAGTTTGTTTGTTACGCTTTCACGCAAAAACTACTTAACCGATCATCATGAAACTTTGCACATACACTCTTGAAGGTATTAGAAGTAACATAGGATACTTTTTATTAAAAAAAAATAAAAATTTTTTACGAAAAATAAGAAAATTGTTTGTCAAAATTTGTGCAATACCTCAACCCCTGATATGCATGTCAAAAGTCGATTTCCATCTCAATCGCGGGCGTAGCCGCGGGTAGCGGCTAGTTATGCAATATATATGAAACGAGGAGTCAAAATAAAATTCGATCAGTATCAACTTGTAATTAGTATCAGTAGTATTCAATTAGTATTTTACGACTCAGTTCGGTAAAGTGTGCGAGCTTTTCTTATACTTTCGTTTTACTTTTCTACCGATGCCGATTGTTCTGTGCCGTGCCGGGCCGAACCAAGTCAATTGGGTGCACGTGTTTAACTCGTATAATTTTTCAAATCTTTGATTAACGTCTGTATAATTTTTGTTATACATGATGTCGATAAATTATTAATCTAATTATAAATCTTAGTAAAGTATCCCCTAGACGCTCAATTGCAATTGTTAAATATTTTACGGCAACGGGAGAGTCATCCGTTGAATACAACGTCGTAACGGCAACACACGCTAATCAGACTGAGTCAATCTTATCACTTATGCGTGGCCGGGTACAGCTAGTTCTATATAAAACAAATCGTTTGTTGAAAAAGGAGTTTGCTTGAATCAAAGCCAAAGAAGTATGTAAGTAATCTGTTTTTTTCTTCTCTGTATTGTCTGTAAATATGCTATCGTCTAAAATAGAAACTTATTATGGAAGAGTTTGGAATTCTGGGTCTATCCCTTATGTGTATTAATCGAAATTCCAAGTAAACAACCGCATTTTCCGAGAACTTATTTATTTATCGTGTTCATGAATCATGACTTCGTGTAACTAATTATTATTAACGCAGTAAGGCCGTATTTACACGATTATGAAAAATACGCGCATATAACACTTTAATCACCTAAAACAGTTAAATAATGATAATTTGAGATTAAAAGACCGCGCATGCGGGTCAAGCATAAATCTGCACGACCCGCACGGCACTGAGCAACAAAGCCTGTTCGTGAAGGTGCCCATGTAATTTAATTAGACCAGCCCCAGCAGCCAACAAGGACCGTCAGTCGGTTGTCTGCAATATATTCTGTCTATAGCCGTGCTGTACCGATCTGAGTTTCTGCTCGACAAGTGTGCGCGATATAATTTGTTTATAGTGCCCGGCTCGCACAGTCCGCAGACCCAGAAAAGGCAGAATTTTTTTTATGAGCCAAAGAAATCATGCAAATGTTACGGAATAATTCAAAAACACCGCTTGGTGAACTTTTGAAGTAAGATTGGTAATAATATACCTAATCGATCATTGTTAGCCAGTGTGCTAAATGGTTTCGGAAAAAATTACTTCAAAATTAGATTTTTTAACTGTTTATTTTCCGACCGTTTCGTCCATATCACGATTATTGTTGTTATACCTATTTTTAAAATTTCATAAATAATTTCTCTAACATGGGTTGTACTTAAACATTTTTTTATATTTTTGTTTGAACGTGTAAATTGTAAATACTGATATATATTTGATGATCTAGAGTTGAGGGTCATTCGTTTAAAATCCTGACTTGTTTTTCTCACTATATTTGCACACATATGTTATGTACTTCTAGAATGTATGTGTTTGTGAAAAAAAGGAAAATGACTCAGAAGCATGTTGGTGATGGAGGGGAATAGTTACAACATGTGATAATAAACTGTAAACAAACTGTCATAATAATTTATTTTTGCACATTATTATATCGAACATACAATGTTTGATGTCAATATTTGACTAGTGTATTGGCCTTTGAATATAGACAGAAGCAAATCTCTTGACTCTACACACGTTGACCTTGATCATCAATATTGATGCAATTTTAATAATTAAACATAGAAAATCCTCCTCAATGTGTCGTTTGGTTCAGTGGTTCCTAAACCCAAATAAAATAAGTTCCTGCTGAAGTGGCAGGAACAGGTAAAATAATTATGGAAAAACTGATTAGTGCATTTGATTGACTGTCACTATACGCTTTTGGTTGGCGCAGTTCTCGTACTTGCACAAACTATTTGAACATATAAGACTTACCGGATTATGTTATTGCTTTGCTGTTCGCATAAACATACGAGTACTTCATTCCAAAATTGATTGTAACAAAGCATGTTTTTCCCATTATTCTTATGCGGCTTTCAAAGGGTGCCTGTTTTTACATGAAATTAGTGCATTTCAATTATTTTGAAACGAACATCGTGGAAGGCAACGTTTTTTTGTCTCCTATCAACATCAAAACTGTTTTTTTATCAATGAAACTGAAAGTGTTTTTTTGCCGAAATGCAACATTTTTTTTGTGATTTATTTACTCGCATTAAATATGTTTGACTGTGTTATGTTATTGTAATATAAAAGTTAAGACAGGTGTGTTTTGATGTTATAATTTTAATTACGTATTCTGTTGCGATACGGTGTTGTGACTATGTTTGATACTTTGCAAAGTAAACAGCCTTGGCCCTGACTGAATATGCGCTATGTACAGTATACATGCATGAAGTTAGTTTGTCGGTTGGCCAAGGCCAGTCTAGTACGAAAGCACTGCATGCACATTGGCTTACCCAACAATCAACACCATTATTTAATATCTGAGACCGCAAAGCAAAGTAGCATATCCTATATTTTTCGGAGGACAGGTCTTTAGCCGATTTCGAACTTCGATGACAAAACTGAAAGGTATAATGCTAAACAAGAAAGCGATTAATAAGTATCACCATAGGCGTAGCAACGATTTTATCCTAGGGGGGCCAAATTTTTAGCTCTACGTACCATTACCAGCTACTACTTATACATAATTTGAAAACTGTTCATAGAAACGAAATCGATCAACACGACTTTCTGGAGAAACACGACAAAGAAAACAAAGATTATTGTAGATTTATCTTCTTATTTGTACTTATACGTGAACAATTAATATTGTAGGGTGGGCCAGTCCCACCTGGCTCCCCATCATGCTACGCCAATGAGTATCATGTGTTTAAACCGAACCCAATTGCATTGAGAAGCCGTTTTTTCATTTCTTGTTTTGTTTTTATAATATACTACTTAGTTTTGAGTGTGTTTTAAATAAAACAAATAAACTCAACATTGAATCTTTAATTTTTTGGACAAAGCTGGTCAATATTATTTTAGTTTCAACGAAAATCAAAATAATAAAATATCGTAAATACAACATAACCCCACTTTGTCTTGTCGCAGATTCCATAGTTTGTGAACAAACAAGTTAACAATTTTTTATGTATAATTTATATTTCTAACTATTAAGTTTCACGATCAAATACAAGATTGGTGTAATTATGACTCAATTAAATAATTAATAACGATTTAAACTCCTATATAATGTCCTAAAACATAAAGCTAAGCTGTCACGATTGTTGCAAGGCGATATTTAAGATAAATAAAAATCGAGTGCCATTGCCGAGACAATGCGAAATAATATAATAACTATAGGTGTACCTATTTAATCAACATCTCAATAGAAATGCTCCAGGCGACTTTCTATTTTTACTCGACTTAAAGGCGATGCAAAAAAGAGGGTTATTGAATTTCAAAATTATAAAACAGTTTCAAGGTTTATTACTCTAACTAATTTGGAATCTAGCAATTAATTATTAATGCAATCTGCCATATGCCAGGTTATAACTTGTAATAAGTTTATTGCCAAGTACCGACAAAAAAATTCCTTGAACATACTTTTATCAATTTTGATTTAGCAGTCGAAATCTCGGTGCTGGAAGAGGACTTTTATCTTTTTTTTAACCCACCAACTAAGATAACCTCCAAAAGGAGGAAAATATAAAATTATGATGTTGGCGCCAATTTAATACAAGTGGATACCTATATGTAAAAAAGTTTTAGTAATTAAATTGGTGCCGACCTCTAAATTTCAGTATTTTCCTTCTCTCAGTGTCTTTTTTGAAGATTATTTTTAAATATTAAGATAAAAATAAGCATTATTGATACTTTCACTAGTTCTCATATTAGAGCCAGGAAAGTGAAGACTTACGCCACATAAACCATCGCCACACGGTCGGCTGTTCCCTACCTTTATAGATAACTGAAGTTTAAGTGGGGCGTCTGGAAGTACCTATTGTTTTCGATGCATACATTTAAACATACTTTTGAATACAAAGTATATGGAATTTATTATAAATAGAATAGTTAAATGTTTTTCTTGTCTAGACAATAATTTATTGATAAAACGCAAATCAACAAATTTTTTTTCTTCTGTCAAATAACTTTCGTTTTGAATAATTCTTTTAGTTAACGGCCTGAATGCCGCCTACGTACGTACTCACGAAAGTTTAATAGATTTTTTTTAGACATATTTTTGCCTCTGTTGTCGAGAACTGAAAAAAAAATACTTTTCCCTCTATAATATTTCCTTTTTTCAGTCCTAGCTAATGAAAATTACTTGAGTTTTACTTCCATAGTAATAGAAGTATGGTAATATAGTACCTATAGAAACATCGTGTCCAATAATAGAGCCGATAGGTCTGCCGTATTAGGCTAACCGCGCACTAAGCAGCCTGGCTGCCTAGTGCGCGGTTAGCCTAAATCTTGACTCAAGGAACTGCGCCCCATCGGGAACGATCCCAATAGTGGAGCCTTTGACTAAACCTCATTACAGTCTCACCTCGTAATAAACAATGTTTATACCAGACTTGTAAAAAATACTTTTTAAAAATATTTAGATACAATAACGCTTGCTTAATTGAGTATTTAAATACAAATATTTTATAGACTTGTGAAAAATACGTTTTAAAAGTATTTGAAATACAAATACTAGAAAAGTGTTTGAAATACTTTTACTCAAATACTTTACAAGTTTGGTTTATACGCTCTACGGACGCACGCACAACTCGTCAAAATTTCATCGCAATCGGATGAATGGTATAGGCACCCATAGGTTCCGAGTAGACAAACAGACAGACATTATTTTTTATATTATATTTACGTATTTGTTGAAAAAAATAGACAAACAATACGTTTTCCTGCAGCGATCACGAGCCGGATGGGAAATTCAGCTCACCGAAATTTTTCATCCGCTGGGACTCTGCCCTGCCTGCGTGACTATAATAAAGAAATATGATAGAATATAGATTATTATAAAAGCAGGTGGTTTTATTGCATGTCTCACTTATAAATAAAATATTAATGACGCCGGTCTCTAATGACTATATTTTCAAAAATTTTTAACATAAAATTATTTAAATTCTTATTCCAACAGTTTAACAAAAAAAAAATAAGAGTTGAATGTATTAAGAAGCGGATAAGTAGCTACCTAATATAATATGCATAATTTACGTTTCACTTCTGCTAACTCGTTGCGTCGTTTCTCCTTTTTGTTGTCTCTCTTTCTACTTTGCAAAGCTGCTATAACAATTATGCCAATGTAAAGAAGACAAATTCATTAAAGTTTTGAACAGCACTTGTCTACTAATATAATCTTGTTTACAGAGAACTTAAATGTCATCGGGAAAATGACCTTCTGTTTTATT
The DNA here is from genome assembly GCA_963575645.1 of Xanthostigma xanthostigma. Lineage (NCBI taxonomy): Eukaryota > Metazoa > Arthropoda > Insecta > Raphidioptera > Raphidiidae > Xanthostigma > Xanthostigma xanthostigma. Next base: position 1,164,398 of record OY754470.1, on the reverse strand, counting down.
ATTAACTTTTTTCTATATATGTTAATGTATAAACAAACATTAATCTACATTGAACTGATTTTGAAATTTATAAGCTTCTATTTGCACATAATATATTGTATGCATATTCTTAATGCATTGGAATACACGGCGTGTCAATATTGTTAAACGATTTCGAAATTGAAAGTGGCAAAGTGAAATACAATCAATAATAATACTTAATCTGCAAAGATTGCAATACATCGCTTACCGTAAAACATATTTTTATAATATTTAATAATATTTTTACAGCAAACGGTTCCGAAACCGTCACCCGCATGCGCACTAGGTAAAACGTGTTCTAAAATCGCCACTAACAGCTTCGTTTTACCTAGTGCGCATGCGGGTGACGGTTTCGGAACCGTTTGCTGGCTGCTTGGAACGAACTAATATTACATGATGAGTACGCGTTCATCTTAGTTTGCCGAGACAATTGTGTGTCCAAATTTCATGATGATCGGAATTACCCTTCAAAAGTTTTTGTCGGGCAGACAAATTTTGCGTTATATTTTGCAACATTGATGCTCCGCTCCTATAGCCTATAGCCTTCCTCGATAAATGAACAATCCAACAAAAAAATTTTTTCAAGTCGAACCAGTATTTCTTGAGATTCGCGCGTTCAACCAAACAAACAAACTCTTCAGCTTTATATATTAGTATAGATATTTATGCTAGCTCAGCAGTGGACAGTTTTTTTCTGTGCAAGCGATATAGCTCAATTGAGTTTTATTCGTACATGGATTTTGCTATGATCCTGTGTCCAGACATGACGCCCCAGGCCACTCAAAAAGAGAATATAACCTTTGCACCATCGGTCAAACATCTAAATATGTAAACTTTTAGAATATTCACTTGATTTACTTATTTGTGTCCTGCAGTTCCCAGAGGTGACAGTCATACAAATATTTCACATTTTGCACGCTTGTGTCACTTGGTGGGAATTTTACTGACTCGGGTGTTACAAATATGTGCAGGAAAAAAAACAGTAAATCCTCAAAAACAGTGAATCCTCGCTAATCTCAAGAGATGATGCGTAAATATTCAGATTCGAATATGTTGATAACCCTCGAAAACAATTGACAACCGACCAAGGAGCGTAGAATATAGCGAACGGCGGAGCTTATTTCCGCGACAATTCTCAAATTTTTGGAGTGTTCCCAGTAAATATGAAATATTTTAAATTTGATATTTTTTATACTGGGTTATTTACACTGACGGCAAAGACATAGCGTTGTTCAATTTTTTAGAGTTCAGTGAATTTGTTTTAAAGTACCTACTTCATTTTTTGGAGGAAAAATAAAACTGACAGTTTATTATTTACTGAGTTGTTTAACTTATAAATTGCATCATTATTAGAATGGTTGTATATTATAGACGCTCGACAGCTGAGGTCATCAGCGTCTGTTGCGTCATTATTGATTAGTTATTGTTTATTAACAAGTCAAGGATGCTATTAACAATGTTCATAAAGGCGTAAAATTTAGCACATCGCCGTAAGTAATATAATAAATATAAGTAAAAGTCATAGGGTTTTGAATGATTCGCAAGCAAAACGATAAATTCACAAAAAAACATTGAAAAAAAAACGATTGGTTAAAGGTTATAACTTATAAATCTCTCTCGGTTTTCTAAGTTTACATAACTCGTGAAAATAGGCCAATAATTAAGTTTTTTTTTTTTTACTTATTACCCTCTATTACAAAGGCTTTACAGAAACGTTTCATAGATATTCAAAATTATTTTGGAATATGGCTGATTTTTTGTTTCTTAGCATTTTTGCATCGTGATAAATAACATGCTACTTTATCTATTAAGAAGGTGTATTGATTACTTGAGACGTTGAGCTGTTTACGGACGAGGAAAAACTGAAATTGAAGAATAGTGCGGTTTCTTGTTACATTTAATTATGTCACTCGTCATCAACTGTTTCATAATCGATATTCAAGCGTCGCGACAACTTAGAGTGCAAAGTTTTTCCATAAGCAACTTATCAAGTTATCTCGTCTCGTTTCTCAACACATACTAAAGTATATCTACAGCATAGCCACCTTACACTTTCAACTACAAAATCCATCATTTTATATTAGACTTTATTACATCAACTGCGAGTGACAAGCAAAAATCAACTAAAAATATTTTCACTATATAAATTCATGGCAATCATTAGATCTTTAGCAAAAATGAATAATTCCTGTTGTCAAACTTTCGTCGCATCAGTGTGGTCCCTAATCATTTCCAAATATTCATGCTCCCATGAACTAAAATGTTAATTATAAATAAATTTTAAAGAAAATATAGCCGTAATTTCAAGTACTTATTTCAACTCTAGCTTGTGTTTCCATTTAAGAACTGCGAAAGAAAAAATCGTGTTAAAAACTATGTTTTCAGAATGGAAACAATCGAAGGCTTTGAGGCACAGGATAGGGGCCCTGAAAGATTATAAACAGACAAGGACATCCGAAACAAGTTGGTGATCATTAAAAATTATATGAAACATTATAATAAAAAAGTCTCATCTTTCGTTTAAGACACGATTCGAGCTGATGTGACTTTAAGCACCGATTTTTCCTCTCCCTGACACTAAAATACAAATATCGGGCAACGTCAGACAGAAGTAGATTTGGTTTAATTTTAAATTCACTCAAACTGGTGTACTCACATTGTACAACCGATCCTAAGTAATTACGTACGTGTTTAAAATAAACAGAAAAATAATTTGAAATAAAACTGTAATAGAACTATGATCAGATGATTTCAATTACGGAAATAAATAAATAAAAGATATATAAAAGCTAAAAGCAATATTGTGAAAGGACTTCAAGGTGAAGTATTGAATTCAGTTGGCAGCACCTTTGACATATTCAATCTGATTTTCAGAGAAAGCTGTCTGAAATAAGATAACTCAATGTTGCTACTGTATAGCAAGTTTAACCCCTGTTTCTTCTCATGCCACCCATAATAAACCCGCCGGCAATACACAACTTACTAGACATAGAATGATAGATGTGACGTGAGTAGTAGTAGCTCTCCTGAAAATTTGCCGTAAAAAGACTGTTCTCAATTATGTTACTTATAGTTTCAAGATGTTTAGTTCGGAGTAATAAAGCAATTTGCGCCGGATTTATATATTATAAGGGGTCCGTCTTGACAGCAACATCTGTGCATAGTAGGGTTTCCAGATCGATATCCTGGACATTTTAGAGACGATCGGTGGTTAGGAAATGGGTTATTTCAAAATTTTAATTAATAACCCTAAAATACATATTTTTTCAGTTTGCATTCAAAACTCACCACACAATTTGTTTTTAATCTATAAAGAATCAACGATTTTTAATCTCATTGTGTATAGTTATGCCGATTGTAAATAACAAAATAATGAAAATTAAAAATGAGGGATAAGATATAACGATAACACATAATTATTTTACCAATATATTATATTACCAATAGATACTTACCTCTGTATGACACAAATATTGTAACATATTGTATAGTCTGGTGTTAGTGACATAGTCGAAACTAGAGATGCCACGAATATTCGGCTACTATTCGGTATTCGGCCTATTCGGCCACTTTTTTTAATATTCGGTATTCGGCCGAATGTTGCGTACTATTCGGCCGAATACCGAATATCAAATCATGGGGAAAAACGCACATATTACTCAAAAATATGCGATTTTTTCTTAGATAGTACTATTTTGTAAAGCTGTTGGTAAACAAACAGTGATATTTTTTAGTAATAAGGACTATTAATAACACAAATTTGATGTAACAATGAACAAATAATGCGTGTCGTGACATGGTCTAGTTGCGCAAATGAAACAAATACGCCCGCGGCGTTGCTACCGCACGCTCCGTAATGGGATAAGTCGTAACCTGTCACCCGCGAAATGCACACATAATTTGCCGAACATTCGGCCGCCGAATATTCGGCGCTTCGGCCGAGAACATTGCCGAATATTCGGTATTCGGCAAAATCACTATTCGTGGCATCACTAGTCGAAACACCCTTTTTTCTTTTTTTTTTCCTCCTAAATAAAAAAAAAACAAAATGGGGGTTTATTCGATCATTTTGCCGATACTGAATTTGATTCTTGTAACCACGCTCCCTTGGCTTCAAGGAATTAAACCCAAGTGCCAGACATAATGTGATAAGGAATAAAGAGACCAACTCCACATGCCTTTGCAGCATTAGAGGAACCCAAGACTAACACAGGAAAAGAAGTTCGGCATCTCTATACTGAATAAGATCCAGTATCCGACTTTATATACACGAAAAAAATTATTCTGTGCTATAGAATAAAATATATCACTTAAAATTAACCAATGTATTCTATTAATAAATATTTTGTCCGAGTTAAGAGTACAGAATAGATTTTTAAGTGAAACAGCGTATAGACATGAATGATAGATGTGTTTTACACGATATGTCTATGGATGCAGCCACCTGGTGGAGGATTATCGATATATGTGAACTGTTTATTCCTTATCTTCAGCCTGTACCGGGTGTCTCATAAAACTACTTCATATAATGAAATGTAATCAATCGGGGATCGAAACTAAAAAGCCGTTACACGCGAGACTGGTTTTGTCGCTGATGGGACTTGTGCTGGCTGCGAGGATGGAAATGAGGTCACTGCTGGCTCGCGTGCGTGATTACAAGCTGGATTTCTAAATTAGAACCGGGTCTATTTTTCGTGCTTGTTTTGAACGATAACCAGGTGGCATAAATGTCATTTTTTGTTAGTTAAATAATTAATAAATTTCTTTTTTAATTTTTACAGTAAGTAAAAAAAACCTAAAACATTTTTTCTCTTTCAAAAAAACACTTTTTTATCTCTAAATTTAGTCGATAACCCCCTCAGTTGACTGCACATCATATAAAATGAAATGCTTAATGGTAAGGGGATACCCTTCCATATTAGTGTATACTCAAAACAGAAAAAACACGGTGATACGAGGAAAATATTTCAGTGTAAAATCCAATGGTCTGAAATTATTATTGCTTTTTATAGAAATTCAAATAGGGTGTTTAGTTTGCGAACCATACGGTATATATTATATAACATGTTCACTTGTTCAGCATATTTTTTTTTATTCTGAAACTAAGTTACAAGAAAATTGAATTTCGATTTCAATGTTTGTACGTACGTGTGTCGGATTGTACATAGTATATGCACAATCTTGATTTGTTTTGAAAATATTATTAGAAATAGTATTTTTTTAAATAAAGGACCATATAAGTATATATATTTTACTGTAAATTGAAAAGTCTCAAATCAGTTTAATAGATTCAATTTCGAACTACCTTTTTATATTCGTAGATACAAACAGAACTTGTTTCTTCAGAAGTAAAACCGACGATAAATTCAAGAAAAGAGAGTAGAGAAATTATAAAATTATATTTGGTTACCTTTGTATGTGCACGCAATTCATATTTTTAAAATTAAATTGTAGTTATTATTGTTCGAAAGCCCTTCCTATTTCTTCGTTTAAGAAAATCGTATGCTTATAAGTTTTTAGAAAAACATGTTGAGAAAATAGGCGAAAGTCAATATATATAAATTGTTAATATTTGCGACAAAAATATAATATGTTGTAAGTATATGTTGTTTCTAATTTCGTAATTTTCTTTTACAGTGTAACGGGTGCCAATGGAATTTTCGCTCGAAGACTTGATTTCAGCGCGTTCAATTCCGTTCCCAAAGAGAAACTTAATTCTTATCAAATTAAGGTAAGCTTGAAATATATTTCAACTAATCTTATTCCTTCAATTTATTCAACTGGTGGAAAGCGGGAAAGATTTTTTAACGTAAATTAGATTGACGTCGCGTCAAAGATTCACCCTCAATCTTGTTGGACAAGTAATTTTCCACCGATTTTTTTTTGTAGTTGTATCTGTTTAGATTTAGTATTTTTAACGCAAGCGCATAAAACGCGCCCTGCAAAGTTAAAAATACAAAATATAAGGGTGTACCGTACAAATAGAACATATTTTGTTTTTAATTTTTGTATTTGAATCCACAGACAGGTTTAGAATTTAATTACGAAATGTAAAATAATGCCCGGTCTGCAAATTTGCTCTTAGCAAATTATTGAATTAGCAAAATACATACTAATATTGTATGACGATATCGTATGTAGAATTATTTGTTCAATATTTATTTGCAATCTGCGAGAGTAGAAACAAAATTCAAATTTAATTTGTGCGATTTTATATTAATGAACTGCAACAACCGCGGATTTTTGTAGTAAACTACCTCTTATATGACCTCTGTTTTCGAGCGTCTACAATTTATATTTATTTGTAGGATCATTAATAACGTAATTTCAATATGTGAAACATGATCAAAATCGTTAAGAGTCGTTTTCTAGAAAACAGTAATTTTATATTTTTGCTCATCAGTGAACTATCCTTAATTAGGAGGGTACGAAATTAACAATTCTAGAGGAATCATCTAAAACGTTAAATTTAAGATTTCATTTTGATTCGTTGAACGGTGTGTCTTCGATATTCAGGGACCGCGTCTAAATAGGCAAAAATCTTCTATTCATTTTTTTTTTTGTCAAAAAATTTTCCTCACTTCTATCGTCGCTGGAAAGTAACATTTCCGAGACTAAAAAATAGATTTCATTCGAAATCGTCAAAATAATTGGGAAATAGTAAAAAAAAATAATTAAATAATTGCGAAATGCCAAAAATGATCATACAACCCTTTTGTGTATAAATGCAACCACGCCCCATAATTGCATACATATATGCATTAACCTTGAATGCATCTATAAATAGTCACAATCAGCCGACTAAATTGATAACGTTTGTGCAACACAATGAGTCGTGAACGATGGATTTGTGCATTTGTAATTAGTCAGTGCATTTGAATGCGTCTGGCCTTGTTTGCTTACACTCAACAAGCTAAAAATAAAAAATATATAAATTATAAATAAATATCTATAAATAACTATACAAATATTACTATCTAAATTCTTCATATACGCATATTTTTATTAGATTTCATTTCTTCATTTATCAATTTTAAACTTCCCAGTAATAGTGCGCGTTGAATGTTGATTCACCGAACTAGTTGAACAAACGGTTGATCAGTCTCCTGTTGAACGCTCCACCACACCGAAACGTAATTGCGGGCGATTATTAAGCCCAATGTTTGGATGTTTTGGATTATTATTATTATAAGCAAAGTACGAACGGTTCATGTAACAAACGTGTATCGTCAACGAGTGAATTTACCCCGCGAGGACAACGCCGGTCCTTTCCTAAGAACCCAATTTTTCTTCACCATATCTACACAACGTTGCGTTGGTAATAACGTCTGCAGGTGGCTTAAGGAGGTTGATCCGTTACAGTCCCAATCAAAAGTAAGTCGAATTGTAAATGGGAACTTTTATAGTTTATAAGTCGATGATACCAATAAATTATTGTCATAAAGGCATAAATAAATATTTTTTTTTAATATTAATTAATTATTTCAGTACTTTATACTTAATGGACTAACTTTTGTATTTTTTGTACAAAGTTAGGTTAAAAAAAATACATTTATGTAAATATCTGTATTTTACATATTTTTTGCAGTAAATAATTGAAAAAAGAAATTAGAAGTAATAAAAATTAAAATTAAATCATTAAAAAGTTGAAAATTCAGTTAAAATTGTTAAATCTGTCAAGAATAAAAGTCCATAATCGAAAAGTGCTAAGGTTTAATAATTTTTTTTTATTGATTAAAAGTCTCCTAATTAAATTGGAAAAAATATTAAAATATGCGTAAGACATCGATGCTTTACGTGGATAGTTTTTGGAACTGCTGACATTATTTGGTTATTTGCAAAAAATTAAAATAAACAGTTTGCATGCTAGCTTGACATATTTTCCATAAGACTACATGTAAAAGTTTTTTTTAATTTTTAACTTTATAAATCTAATGATTTTAGATTTTTTACAGAAAATTTTGTCATAAAAAAATCTATTAAAAAAATTATTTCAGATTTTTTTCATTATCTTCGTAAAACGGCTCAACCTCCTTAAAGTCAGTGAAAACTATGAAATAATATTAAGTTTTGTTATATGCAAATAATTATTGCCTATGTGCATTGCTCCGTTCAAAATCGATTTCTATGCTAATTATGTAGCCATCTGTTTATGTCGAAATGTCCAATATCCGTCACTATATTAGTTTTGTTAATTAAAATTTATTATCAGTACATTTATCATACATATTTGCAACTGTCCCCTGCACAACTAGTAATTACTAATTAAATATCGATTGGATATTTGCAAATAGTTACAATCCGTAAATATTATATTAGCATAAGCTGCAAAGCTTTGGCTCTCAACTGTTTTATGATTTAGGCCCTCTGCTGGATGAACTGAAGACCAAAGAAGGCGTTGGCAAGGTCTTGTTTTGTTCCTTTTATTTTAAAAAATCGACATACAACTTTTTGTCTTTTCGTCAAAGATGTAACGCAATAATATACGCTTTTTGTATTTTAAATAGATACAGCTAAATATCACGAACCTTGTTTTTTCTCGTCAACGATTTCGCATACAAATACGGTATGCCATAAACGTCTGAGAAAACACATTGTTCAGTCTAAAAATAGCCACACTAAATTATATACTAGGTGTTGTATTTGGTAAATCATCAGTAAAAAAGCCGAAAATTGCATTTTAAAGCATTTTAATAACACACATCGTGGACATTAGCGTCCACCGTGGATGTAACTGTATCCACCGTGGACATAACTGTGTCCACCGTGAAGATAATTGTGTCTACTGTGAAGATAACTGTGCCCACCGTGAACACAAGAAAGGATTTTTGCCAATTTTTGATGCAATTCTTTTATAAAATTAAATTTAAAAAAATGTTGAACAATCCCATTGGCCCGCACAGCTTAGAGCGAACCCATACTGAACAAATTTTGTAGACTAACGTAATTTTGGTAAGATGCGTTCGCAACATCTTAAAAATTAAACAACGTGAGTCATGTAGACCACATTTTAAGAAACTGGGGATATTAACACTGCCTTGTGTATATATTTTAGAATCAGCTTGCTTTGTTAAACAAAATTTTAGTTATTTTGAACAGGAGAGGACAACCCATGAATATTCCACTAGGGCAAGGACGGATCTTCACGTTCCAAACGTAAAACAATCCATAGTCAGAAAAAACATGCATATCCAGTTAATAAAAATATTTAATGCAGTTCCTTTAGAAATAAGATCTTTGAATTATAAACTCTTTAAACTACAACTTAAAAAATATTTACTGAACAATACTTTTTATAGCATAGTTGATTATTTGAATTTTTAATGTAACTTTTTAAAATTTTGATACCATTTTTAAATTGTGATACCGTTTTATGACTTGTTTTATACCTGTATGGTATTATAAAATAAAGAATTATTATTATTATTATTATTATAACTGGTGTTTTAGTTGCTTAGTTAAGTTGGTCGGAAATTTTTAAAATTACCCTAAAAACGGAAAGGTGAGGGCAATTTGTTTTGGAGAAAGTTGACTTAATAATGTAATCAGCAGTTGCCTAGTTTTTTTTTCCACACAGCTTGTAGAAGCACAAACAAGTTTAATTTTGAAAGAGGCTGTGCTTTTTACGAACGTTGTGCGTATACACATTAGTACATTGTTGCTAGGCGCGCGGTGGATCCAGCAAGTAAAAAATAAACTGTGCCTACACTCGACGACTTGCACTACTGCTTTCTATCTCCGTTCCTCCACCATCGTTTCTCTTTTTCTGCACGGTATTTGTATGCGGAGGCACGGCTCTTTTTGCATGTTTAAAATCCCTTCTGTATTTTTATGTAACGTAGTTCTTTTGGTATGATGATCTTTTTGAGGCTTCTCTCTTTGTAACTATTATCATTAAAAAAAAGTATGGACGGAATATCATTTAATCAATATAAAATACCAACGAGACTTACTTGCGATTTGCTTTACATTAATATCGTTTTTTTAATATTGTTCAACTACCTTTAAGAGTCGCGATTCTATACTTAACGTATAGCTTATTGTGTTCATTAATAAATAACAAACATTATAGTGAAGGTCCGATCAAAATCAGCTCAGTAGTTTATTTTTGAATCGAGAAAACATGTTTCAGAATTTTTGTCTGTCTGTTTACATCAGCGTCACGCGAAAACGGCTGCATCCTTTAAAGTTGGTTTCGAAACGTAAATATCAAAAGATATTGATAAATTCGCCTTAAGCAGTTCTGCCTTCTACGAGGAGCAAAAGCCCCAGTTTCTTGGAATGGAAAATAGTTATTTTTCGGAAACAATAACTTAATGAACTCATTTGTTTGCTAACAGAATTGATTATACCCTGTAGTCACTCAATAAACGTTTATCTAAAAAGATTTTTGATAAAAATACATCTTGTTTATGAAAGGTTCCTTCTTCAACAGAAATATAATAATATTAAAAATCAATGAAAGCATGTCTGAGGGACATTTTCAATAAAGAAATTATCTTTTTGGATCCGTGTGCTCTACTGACATTAAAAAAGAAACGTGTACTAATTTGTATTTCGTGATACGTTTGAAGTGGTAACAAAGGAAAATGCGTCTCTCTATTGTTTCCGCGTACGTGTTTGTGCGCCCCTGACTTGCCCTTGAAATGTGTGCGCTCAATATTATACCAAGGGTAGGCATAGTCCCCGGATGATATCGATTTGGAGGGTGTTCACATTCACAAACTTTATTGTGCTGAGGGTCGAGCCTATTTCCATTGAGGGTCTGTCCAAGATCTGTTCAATTAAATCCTCCGAACATTACCTAGATATAAATGTACTATTCCGGACGGTTTGTTTTTCTAATACTTACGGATTATTTTATTGATTGGTCTCCTTGAAGTACCGCCAAGGGCTTTATAAATACACGAATGTAATATGAGTCCTGCAAGTATAAAAATATTTCAATTTGGTATATTTTTAAATTGTGATTTTGTGTTCAAGTCTGTCTATATTATTATCGCTTTGTGCGTCGGAACTGACTTTCGTTCATACAAGAAGTTATATCTAAGTAAAATCCATTCAAATTGTAGCTTTCTGAAAAGATGAGATTCTGTTCTATAAAACAAAACCATTTTTAGCTCGATTCGAGTTTATAATTACTACTAAAATTGTAATTGAAAAACACGAACAGCAGTTGCCGGTTGGTCTGTACGTACGTACGTCCGAGCTTTACAGATCGCAGTTTTGGTCGGATCGCCTTGGTTAATTTTATTTTAACGCGATAATTTATATAGCCAGTGTCCAACCTGAAGGCTCATTCTAAATAGTAGTGAAAGAATTTTTCAAATAGGCGCAGTGGTTCCGGAGGTTAGTCTCCGCATACACACAAACTCACAAAATTCGCACTCTCTTTTCATCTAAAATCTTCTATACTAATTATAAAACTGAAGAGTTTGTTTGTTTGTTTGGTTGAACGCGCGAATCTCAGGAACTACTGTTTCGAATTGAAAAAAAAAATTGTTGGATAGCCCATTTATCGAGGAAGGCTCTGGGCTATATAATATCACGCTACGACCAATAGGAGCGGAGCATCAATGAAAAATGTATAACTGAAAATTGTCCGTCCGACAAAAACTTTTGAACGGTAATTCCGATCATCATGAAATTTGGATACAACATTCGTCTCGGTAAACTAAGATGAATGTGCGTACTCATGTAACCCCCCCATTCGTTCTTTAGCACCCGGGTGAAGCCAAGCGGGACCGCTAGTAGTATATATGATGTGAAAATTAACTATTTTATATAGTTGTACGTTTCTTGAACGTAGTGTTATTTGACTCGTGTGACTGTTTCATAATAACTACTTTATCGTTCTAAAAACATAAACTATTATCACGTCTCAAGTGCGTAGACACTGAAGTATTAACGCGTATATACATGTATCCGGTGCGTGCTGTTATCAAACATCAAGCGAGCCTTGGTGTGCCGCGCACGCGTGTTGGGGTAGGTCGCGCCAGTATGTGCGCAAGCGAGCGAATGCAGCGATGTTGAGCGTGGGGGGGCAAGAGACACGCGTCAGGCTGCCGACGCCGCGTCGCCGTCGTCTCGTAACGCGTCATACGCAACAACCTACCCCAAGTGCCGGTGCTGCGAGAATGATGTTCGCTGCGTGGCGAACGACGGCTCTATGCGTATATGCAATATATACACACAGTCGCTGTGACAACAATTCCGTGCTACCGTGCGTGGGTGGAGCAGAACGTCGTGTTTATTATACGCACTGCAGTCGACGACCACATTGACGGAAAAATCACTCTTTTATCCAGGGCACAAAAATATCTATACTGATATATTAATGAGGTAAAGTTTGGATGTAAGATATAATCTCAGGAACTACTCATCCGATTTCAAAATTTTTTGCACCAATATGTAGAATGGACATTCAGAAAGGACTTTTCGGTATATTTAGCATTCACAATATCTTTCCCCTCCATAAAAGGTTGCGTATTTGCCCGCTGACAGATATTTTCTGAATATTGACAAAGAAAATCAGTTTATTTATACAACGGCTGCCTCAATTCATTTGATGAAATTCTTGTATTTTTAATACAGAGTATTACGTAGATATAAGAATAATATTCTTTGAGGTGTACCAGGAGTTTTAATTGAAAATGAATTTTGCTACAAAGGGAAATGAAGAAACAAATATTTACTAATGGCATTTGTTTAACGTCATTTCTCACTTTGTTTCTGATCAACTGAACACAGAGAGAGAGAGCTATTTATTATTATTATTTAGAACGACGTTCTGACCAATGTGCTGACCTTTTATATCGGACTGTCTTAGAAGGCGGGTAACGTTTTTCGAGTGTATGTAAGTATTTATAAATTTTATATCCTGCACCGTCCAAAAATGAACTCATTTTGTAAAACTGTTTTAAAATAGTTATACAAAATGACGAGTCAATTATTATTTCAAGTTGGGCAGGAAATCCTTATTATTTTAATAACATTTTATTTATCTGACAAGATATCTGCAGTAGTTTTTTTATTATTATTAAACGAGGCGAAACATTTCTTTTTGAAGATCGCAACTATGCAAATTTTTATTTTTTTTTCATGTAGGTAGCTGGAACTATAATAGTCACGTTAATACAGGTTGGGCCTGTTGCACCCCTTTCACCAATAAGCCGTGTCATCTTGGCTTTAAAATTAACAATCATTACCCACGACGGAACGGCGAAGGTATATGCGTTTAGGGTGAGGGATTTTTTGTTTGTTTGTTTGTGTGTGCACTCTAATGTTGCCATTTATCTCGAAAACGGGTCAACCGATTCAGATGCGGTTTTCTGTAAAGGGTTTTTTTTACTATTAAGATTTTTTTACACATTACCCAGATACAAGTAAAACCTTGTGCAAAATTTGAAGACAATCGGTGCCAAACTTTCTTGTTAATGAATTTCTGAAAATGGGCTCACTTTTAGAAATTTCAATTAAAAAAGAGCGACTTCAACATTCATTTTGGTATGAGTTTTTGTGGATAGCCCGTTATTTTATTTAATAATATGGCAAACACAAACATATTCATGTTAAAATGCAAAAAAATGAAAGTGGAAGAAGCCAATTAGCCGAGAAGAAACTTCGTTTACAATTTTGTTCGTGAAGTATCTAATTATGAGGCAGCGAATCCAATTAAGAAGCGGTTGACTGCGAATGAAAGTAAAAAAGCGCTTTAAGTGCTTTCATAGACGGAAAAATGTAGGTTCATGTACAGGGCTTTCATTAAATAACTTTTATTTGCTGAATTTAGCAAGTAATTAAATTCAGTTTTATTACCAGAATAATTTAGAATACGTATTTGAATTGCGCATACTGTTGTTTTTACAACCGAAACCGAATTTCATTTTCGGCCGAAACCGAAACTTACTTCGAGGGCAAATCTAATGACATTTTTTACGCTTTTGTTCATTTTAGCTGTTGCAAATAATGTTTGTGTTCATAAAAGCAATTATTTGATAAACGCACGACAGCGGACAGTTAGCACGGGCGCGAGGGGAAGCCGATACTGAATTGGCACTCTATTCCGCCGCTCCACTACGCCGATCGCTCCCGAACGCCGCACGGAAGCCTACGAACCATAGTTTCGGTTGCGGTCATAGATTTTGTGCCGACACCGAAACTCCAATTTAACACCGAAACTCGCCGAAACTGAAAGTTCGGCCGGACACTAATTGTTGTTTCTCAAATAAATGAATCTAAATTAGTTGTCAAATGCATTTTAAGCTGTTGAGCGTCTATAATCTACAAGCTTATTATTTTAAAAACTATTGTGACCTGTGCGAATTATTCGCACTAAATAAGTATATTAATTATCACTTTACAAAATTATTTTTTAAATATGATTGCAGGTATTCAATTCGTTTCTAATTTTGCACACTGCTTATAACGTTCTTCTTTTTGTTGTATTACAATATGAAGCTCAGATGACAGATCGAAGAAATATTTTACTAAAATTGTCATATAGAGGCGCAAGTAGCAAAAGCGTTGAGCTAAGCCGTCAGATGGTATCATGCAGCATTGCTGTGACGTTGTTCAGCGTTGCTCGCTGTTTAGCCGTCAGATGGCAGACGTTGTTCAGCGTTGCTAATAATTAATTAATTTACAAAAACAATAGCAATAATAAATTTTTTAGTTGTCGATGTCAGTAGAGCAAGCAATTATCTGTAAAATGATATATAATTTATGTGGAGAAATTGTGTGGTTTTTTCTAAAAAGGGAGGCAAACATCTTAACCTTAGCGTATTAATATATATGATGATGATGTGTCAGTCGATGCGTTAGGTATGCACAAAATTTGTAAAACACCGGATCGATATTGTTTGTGCATCCCTAAGTAAAATAATAAAAGATCTTCTATTTATTAATTTGTGTTTTTCGAAGACAGGAGAAAGCGATTGCTGATTTTTCGTTTATTTTCAGATTGGAATAATTCTTAATGGAAATAACGCGTTGCGTGAAATTTTTATAATTTTATTTTTCTTAGTTTTGTTGTCTCGGCTTTTTTGTCTATTGGATTTCAGATATGAGTTTGACAGTAAAAACAAATAGTGTTTTTATCTCAAAAGAAAAGACATTGTTTTTGTTTTTGTCAAAAGAAAAATCCCAGATGCATTTTGTATATTATAAAGAATAATGTTTGTGACACTGAGGAAATGGAATATTATTATTGTCTATCTCTATGCTATCGGTCACAAAGTAAGACAAATGTTAACATAAATCGAGACAGATTTCTGTTCAAATCAAAAATGATTGCGCCATGCCTTTCAGTCTCGGTGGACGACAGTGGCGTCAATCAATTTTTCAAAGGACCCCGCACAAACCATATGGGATTTGGTTCTCGGTTAAATTGATCGAAAATGGTTTTATTTTAGTTTAAAGGTCACCAAGAAAAAATGCCCATAGCCTAAAAACCAATAGATATATTTAGCGAGATATTTTTTAGGGATATCCATTAAATTCACAATCTTAAAAAATCCTAAGCTTTAGATACATGTTTTCGAGTGCGCTGAATCTGAATATGACATTATTTTATACAGGCTGACACCTTCCAATATTATCTAGTTTTCGACTATTTTTCTATTTGTAAAAAAAGGACAAAAGTTGATAATGGAACATGTTTGTGAATTCAAAATAATGTAGTTTATTGTAATACTCTGATTAATGTTAAAGGAAATACTTTATAATTAATGTTATAAAGATGATTTTGTCTACTACTGTGTCAATTATTGAGCGTCGGTAATTGCTCTCTTCAGCTGACCAATTCGTCACGGACGTCTTGATCGAACCATGAAAAAGTAGAATTTCGTAGACCACTCGACAATAATGAATTTAAAACATTCAACGTATGTACCTTTTAGTTGTATGTCGTACATCTTTATGGGCTGCGCCCCTGTGTTTTGTCTTATTCGAAACGATCGAGAATACACTAGACAATAGAAAACTCGCGTCGGATTCAATTGCTCGTCGCCGACTGGAGAGACAAAAGTAAATCTGCTCGGTCGAATCATTTTCTACAGAAATATTGACGATGCCAACTTACAAAATATATAATATCTATACATTCGATTTTGTGTCTGGTTATACGAACTGATCCAGACTATAGCAGTACCTTTCAAATCTGTACAAATGTACAATAAATCTTTCATTCCCTTATTACATAAATAATTAACAAAATATTCATATCTATTTTTAGACAGAGGTAGATATGAATATTTTGTTAATTATTTATTTAATAAGGGAATGAAAGATTTCGACAGAGGTCCTTCATTTCGTATTTTTAAATGTTGGGTGTTTTTAGACATTTTCTTAGCCGTGAAAATGTTCAACTTCTCTACTTTAAAAGTTTTTTTATTAATTTTTGACAATAGGTGGAGGATTATTTTTAAAGACCTTCGTGAATCATTATCTCTTACAATACCTATTATCAATACAAAAAAATGGCTACTTCTGTTCTGCAGAAGTAAAAAACTGATGAAACACCGTTTTTAACTCTTTTTTTAACAAGTTACGTTCATCGCACGAATTTGCAATTTTGAATAGATTGTGTATCATACTTATATAAATGTTCCATCAAAGCACCCTTTTGCGATTTTCTGGAATTTTTAGAATCAAATCATCTTCATTTTACTGGCTTAGTTATATTTAAATGACAAACGTGCAAATAAGTTGTAGCTCTGCTATGATTTTGGAATATTTTCAGATCAGTTTAGTATTTCTGTATTGTTTGATGGGAGACAATACAAAGAATATAGTTATAGCAAAGTAATTTTTTGCAACGATAAAGAGACAGTCACATCTTATAGAAGAAAAAAAATGAGAGACGATTTTAGTAGAGAGATATAAAAATGATATCAATTTAATAACGTACGGTTTGTGAAACGACACAAAAGGCATTAAGCGATTACGTGCCCGTCTCGTTCGGTCATTAAGAGACGCGCAGCATTTAGTTTGCGCTCGTCCAAGTTGAGTACTAGGTCTGTTTCGTTACCATTTTCTTCAGCTTAAGCCGTATGTACAGTGTACTTTCTTATACGATTACAAAATAGTAAGGTTCATATCTATGCCGTCAACTTCAAAAATGTTGACATTTGATTATAATAAAGAAAATAAAATTTCTGATATCGCGTGAGGTGACGCGGGTAATGGCTAGTATTCAATATGATATTAACTATTCGGTGCCATGGTTACCTACATAATATGTTCTACATCATGTAAAAATTAATCAAAGCATGCCTAACTAGTTTATTTCTGACAGATCCATAAAACTAAAGAGCGGTTGATTTTTTTTTATTTTCAAAATATTTCCGAAACTATAGTTTAGAAAAAAAATTTTTAACAAAACTTTCTTGAAAAAATAAATAGAATAATAAGCCGTTATGAAAAGTGTAGCATTATTATATAAAAAACACCGTTTTTGCATATATCTCTTCTGCGCATGCGCCGATTTTCCCCAAAAACAATAGGGCTCTTCATATTTGCATACCAAACATCCTCCCAAAATTTGGTTTCAATCCGCTTATCCGTTTGATCTGTATCGTGTTCACAGACTAACAGACGCAGAGAGTTTTTCCAAAAATATGTTTTTTGGATTCGGGGGACCTCAAAACGGAAAGATATTGTAAAATTTTTGAAAAGTGATTTTTAACCTAAACTAGTACCAATTCCCCACTTGTGGGTTGGAATGGTAAAATTAAATATACCGCGTTTTTAAAACGAACTAAAAAGTCGGCTTTCGACCAGCTATTTAATGACAAAAATGCTGTTTTTTGTAAAAACGATGGAATACTTCTTTTTCCTGCGGCACACCAAGGAAGAATATTGTGTTTTCGAATGTTACACTCTAGAGCTGGAATGGATAGATCTTTTTGGGCAGCTAAAATTTCGCAGGAATAATCTTTACCGTGTGACGAATATTCCCTATTCGGCAAAATCACTATTCGTGACATCACTAATTTAGACAACTGATCAGAAAAACGTGCGACAAGAGCATGTATCTTGATGTATAAAGTGGAACTACAGCTTTAGTAAAGATTTTTATAGTGTTTTTCTACGGCGAGGATATATTTGATATCTTATATTATATTATGATCCTAACTTCTAAACAGACGGTAAATGGTCTCATATTTTATATATAATTGGTGGTATAATCCAAGGACTCTTTCCGAACAAATTATGTGGATTTCATACCCATTTATTTGTATTAATTGTTAGATTCCTCTATCCAAGAAATTGGCATTATTTTTCGTAAAAGTAATCTTATATAATTCAGACATTATATATAAACGATTTTTTTAAAATTTTTTTCCTGACTAACTTTTTTTTATTAATATGACGGTAGCTACTTAAAATTCAGCGAAACATGTAAAATAATACAAAATATGTGGAAGACTCCTCCGGACTGAACATCGAACAATTTTTCATATTATGTATAATAACATACCTAATTGAGTGCATTTTAGTAATTTCTAAAGCCCCATTGTCAAACCGTTTTTTAAATATTAATTATTGAAAATTATTATTGATTTCATTTAATTGTACTTTAATAATGGAACAAGGCCATTCCAAATATATTTCGGTTAATAGATTCTGCTTCATATTTTCGTTTAGGATTATTCAGTTAAAACTAACATGTTATGAGTAATACTTAAAAAAAATGGACTTCCTAACAGTAATAAATATTTCGTAATTTAGAAAAACGCAAGTACATCAAAGTGACATTTTTATATTTGTAGTTTGTCAAATATATACAATATTTCACTAAAGTTTAAGAGGGGCTTGTGATTTGATCACCTTACTATAATTTCTACTAACGAGGGCTTATTTAATTGGCTTTGTACACTGAAAAAATATTTCAAAAGGGACGGAGTGACATTATTGTATTGCAGTCAAATGCACACATTTTCAGACAGAATACAAAATATTCGTCAAGTGTTTATATTTTCAGAAACGAACATCCAGTCGATTCAGTTTTTGTATTTTTATCTCTGTAAGTTGTACATATTTTATGAACCGAAGTCTTTCCAGTGCTAGCCAAATACAAACGTAATAAGTGCCGTACGTTCCCTTTTATAAAAAGCATTCATTTTCATTCCGTTTATATGATTTAAAAGTTTTATTGTTCGCTTTGCAATTTTAAATACTTTCACTTTTTTTCACCGGAAAAACATGAAAATTGCAGAGAAATGAAAACATCTGGAAAATTCATATATCTATTAATTAACTATATGAATTATTGCCTATCTACTCAATGTGCGGTGAGTGAACGCAATAAAGCGTATCGAAAATATATCTGCGTCCCTTTCTTCGATGTAATTCCCTGATTTCTCCGATGATACGATTGGTTGATGTACTTTCATTCAATCTGAATAAAGTATCTCTGTTTCAAAAACTTTGTCTTTTTCTATGGCGTTAACATGGGCGTACCCAGCTTTTGGCCCAGAAGGGGGCAAATTAGAAATTTCTTAAGCCGGGTCCCCCGTGCTTGTTTTGCCCTCCTGGATAAGCCAGTGCTTACGGCGTAAAAAAGACAGAAGTATATGTTTGCACCCTAGTGGTTCGATTGCGATTTTATTCCTATGCTCAGTATAGAATAAAAGTATATGGGAAAATTAAATAATTTATGGATGATTTTTTTAATAAAATTTAGTATTTTTTTAAATCGGAATAAATTAAACATATCGTATGAGCCAATTTTCTTCTGTGAGAGTTTATAAAAGCAAAAGTTCCCTTTGCGTGAGGTCAAATATAAAAGCTGGTTGATATTAAAAATATATGTTTGGGTTTGTCTGATGCAAATCTCCGATTTACAGATTATAATCTGAAAACTGATTGTAATTTAAAGTACAATCCGGATAACTTGGACTGTCACTGACCTTAAAAGCTTTAACATCTTGTCAGCCGTTTACTTCTATATGTGGTCAGTTTACTCCGTAAATATCAGAATCACGTACCAATCATTCATTGTTTTGATCTTGTCTTGCCGCAAAAGGTATAGCGTACTTTATTTTATCTAAATGCGGGACATTATAGTAGTCTCTGAGATTTGGCCAAAGAGTAAATAAGTTTCATAAAGAGACGACGCTTCGGGCGGTTCCTTTGATGTTTAACGCAAAGTTGCAGTCATTAGACATTTATAACCGCAATTGTCGAACGTCTATAATTAAAAATCAATTAAATGGGCAGCATTTAAAGCTCTCGTTTTTTTAAATGTCTTACCGTAAGAATAGAAATACAATTTACTGCATTATTAAAATTTCGTTTACTGAAAGATGACTGACACAAAAACCACAAGGGCAGAAAGTTTGAGATTCATGTACTGCGCGTCATGAATTCCGAGGCGAGCCGAAGGTATCATGACGCGCAGTTCAAGGCTTTCAAACGTGCTTGTGTTCTTACCTCGGTCGAAAATACGCTTATAATTTACATTAATTAATTAAAATACAAACACAGATAAATTTCAAGCAAGCAGTTTTGAGGTTATACGTAAAAACACGAATGGCAGCTGTTCGCGACTATTGGCTGGCGGCAGTCTCATGGATACGAAGTTAAAATAAATCTAATAAATGATTACAGTACCTTGTCTTTAAATCTTTAAGTTAGCCCTTCCCATGTGGCGTCTTACTGTTTTCATCCGTTACGAAATGATACTTCTGCACACAATGACGAGGCTTGAATTAAGAAAAAATGAAGAGCATTATTTCCCCGCTAATTCAAAGACGCAGACACTGAATTAAAGTCTACTCTGTCGTGCCCTTTATTCGAGTGTTGCTTTTTAAAGAATACCCATCGGTTTGGTTCGGTTGACTGTGTTAGTGGTAGTACAAGTATAGATATTAAGCATGTCTCACCGCCCTGATGATCACGTCTTCGATTCCACGCACGTCCATCGTGAATGCTGTGATTGTCACGATATCAGCGATTGTTGGCGACGTCTTTTTTTCTTTCTCCCTCGCTAACAGCAACCATTACATTGCGATATCAGCGCCTCTAGCGACTTGTCGCAGTATTGTATGATCGTCGTATCGTATTTGTTACTTCCAACTAGATCGGTTCGTCGGTTTTCGTTTTGGTTCTCTTTGTGGCTTGTATTTATTTTACTTTTGTATTCTCTTCAATTGTTACGAACTTCTAAGGATGAATTTTCACACAATGTCATAGATTGTTACAACTTTTTTATGAATTACATTTTAGTTTTTTTACAGGTAATCAAATCGTTTTCTTACTTGCTTTGGTTAAAAAAATAAACGTCGTCAAAAAATTGACGATTACCAGAAGACGAAGTTTAAATATATTAAGCCACCAATTGCTAGATCAATCAATATTTTTAATTAAAATCAAATTGTTATTCTTGACGGATTACCTGGAAACAGACAATCAGTAAAAACGCTATAAAGACAACTAAATCTGTACGCCCTGAATAAAGGAAATACTTACTGATATTAGTGTTTTCTCGCTTAATTGCATTAGCCGCAGATTTTTGTTTGCGGGAGTGGGATAAAAAACGAGAAATCTAGTAAAAAAAATTAAAATATAATTTCGATCCGTTAAAAGATGTCAGCGAGGCGTTCGAATGCACACACGGGCGGACATTTTAAAATTCGCTTATTTTCAGTATGTAACGTCTAAATGTGTCGGATTCTTGAATTTTGGTTCCACCATTACAATAGATTTTTTACTCATTTATTGTCGCTTGAATATGACCCGTAAATTATCGTTAACGTTGTGCTGGAGTTTTATTTGAAATATCGAAATTTTCCTCCTGAAATACGCCAGATTTTCACCATCCCTTATATTTTGAAACCAATGTTTTTTTTTTATTTCATGCACGTTGTTGCTCACGGATAAAACAAATACAAATTGTAATAATTGATTTTGATCCAGGTGTTTTTGTTCTCTTGCACATTTCCAATAAACTATGTACATACATAATATGACAGTATACCAACTCTTTGTTAATTTTATTATTTCAGTTTGTAAAAAAAGGTTTTACAATTTCCATAGTCTTCTTAAATCATTTTATTTCTTATAACATTGCCATGTTTTATTGGTAGCACTGTATTTTTCTCTCCTTGTTATATTTTGTATAAATTCGTAGTGTTTACGTAATGATTTGACATTGGCACAATTCTTTCTGGATTTAGTTCAGTTCTGTCTTTGCTTTCGTCAGTTAATAGTTCATTAATAAAATGATATTTAAAAATTAATTTCAAAAATGAAAGATCAAGGCTCTAATTGCAAGTATTAAAATAATAATTTCAAATTTTTTTTTTTTTTTTAAAAAGGTATATCCAATTGTATATATCCACATATATAGAGCATATGCACATATACAAGAGAATGGGGATGGCACTACCGCTTAGTATCTGGCCAGTATTATTAAATATATCAAGCTGGGTCTAAACGACAAACACAAAATATCCATGAGCAGAGGTTGGATTCGAACCCACGACAGTGCGATCCAAAGGCCAGCACGCTGACCATTACACCACGCTGTCCCCTTAATTTCAAATTCAAAATCATTGAAAATAAATCGGTCAGAAAGAATATTTAAAATTATCTGTAACCTTGTATGTATAATAAGTAGTAATTACGTAAGTAGTCTGTGATGCACTTTTTCGTTCTGAAAACGTTCAGTTGCGTTTTGCTATTGATAAGTGGACATAAAACGTTTATTCCTTCTATATAATTTACAATTTCTACCGATATGTGAATATACTAATTTTTAAAAATTTTAGTGATTTGTGTGCTTACTTTTAACTTTATAACATGTGGACAAATGTATGTTGCAGAAAAAGATGATACCAAAAATATTAAATATGTATTTAGTTTTTTTCTGAACGCGTTAACAATTAATAATTAAAATTAATGTGACTTTTACGAAAGTAGAGGCTTTATATTTGAATTTCATAGAAATTTAAACCAAGTTTTGTATGAATTTGTTAAATTACAATAATTGACATTGCATTGTGGTTGGGTGGTTATTCGCAACAAAGAGTAAATATGGAATTCATTTCGACGCTAAACTACAATAAATTCAGGTAATTTTTATCAAAAATTTTATTAAAATCGTTTGTATTAAATTTTTAGAAGTCTCACGACCTCTAAAAGTTTAATAGTGAAATCTATAGATTACATTTACTATCGTGCAATAACTAATAAGCATATTATATAACATCTTAAAATATAATTTTTGTCTACACAATTGATATAAATGAATAGTTTTGAAATTGATTATTTTTCAATCATTATTCAACCCTTTACCCTACGGTAGACGCGTAGATCACACGAATGATTTTTTTCTTGGAAAAACCTGTTCAATACATGAGAATCACAATAATACAACACTACGAATGAAATTGATTTATTTAAATCGAATTCCACTTGCATATAACCAGTGCGATTCCCTGAAGACGCATCATTTCGAAATAATTTAGAAGTTAACAATTAACGTGTCCGAAGAAGGGTTAAATGTAAGTTGTATAAAAATAAAACTTAGCGTGAAGATTGTAAGTTAGTTTGTTGTTGCATTCCACGTCTTCAAAACTCGTTTTTATATCAAATATACCGGTTCCAAAATGGCCTGTCGTAAATTTATTGTCGACTTGAAAAGACCAAGGAAGCATTTTCTAAAGCGCTGTAACAGTGTAACACCCATAGACGATAATATTTATGATATTGCTCTCATAAGTCATAACTTAATCGTATTCAAGTATAATTTTATTATTAAGATTCTTTTGTGGAGTGTTGATATATTTATAGCTACCGACACTGTTTCGAATTTGTACAGTAACGACAAAACGAAACACGATTTCGATTGCGAACCGTGTTGATTCAGCTGCCCTTTTATCAGGCGCAGATATCAGAATTGCTAAAAAGTGGTACTACTAAAGATTTTAATCATTTTATACTTTTTGAATGGCATTTTTGCTGTAGTCTTCAACATGTAGACCAGACGTGGGCAACCATTTTTGGCAGCGAATCAAAATTAACTAAAATAGGAGTGTGAAAACAGTCCGTTAGTGAATAAATAGTGATGCATTTTTAACAGTTCAATAATACAATAAATTTTAAAGAAAAAAACTCGAAACGTAAAAAAAAACAAAATTATAATTAAATTATTATAAAACAAATTAGTTCAATAATAATTAATTTATAAACTCTCTCTTCGTTTTCAATGGCTCCCCTGATTCTGAATGTGTGACCTCAGTTTAGTGAAATGGATCACTTGAAATTATCAAATGGGTTACTTGGCGATCCGCTGGTCATAGGCTGTCGACGCCTGATATAGACCCTAATGATCTCAGTAGTCGTAGTATGTATAATCGTGTATAATATAAGCGTGTATAATCTACAAACTCTCTTTGTATGGTCATCGAAGATAGTTTAATTTAATGGTTAACGTAGTAGTCTTTGATCCAGGATTTTGTAGTACACTGGATTTCCACTAGAATTTGCAAAACCTTGACGATAAAAAGTTGTCATTCTTCGATAATGAGAATTCTACTCACAGTTGTATTATTTTGAATTATTATTATGAATTGTTAGAAATCAATGAATGGATGACCAATTAAACCCACAGTTGTTAAGTTTACTGTTTAACTAATAATAATTTAATTATATAGCTGTATAATACAGATATAGTCATCAATTTATTCACAGACGTTAAAAGCTATAAATATTATGCATTTTTATTTATTTAAATCTTAACTCTGTCGAACCCAATACGTGTCAATAAAGTAGAGATTCCGAAGGTTTTTCCGAAAAACTTCAAGGGTTTTTTTGCAAATGAAAAAGGTTGGGAATCACTGAGTTATGAGCAACCCATTAGTGCTCCACTATCCACCGTTTGAAAAGCACATTTACATATTGTGTGCACAATGTACATATATGCAAATGATAATCCGTGCGTAGTCGATATTATGCAATTCCTGCGATGTGTGCAGATTATAGTACGCAATAGTCCCATCCTCCTGCAACTTGCACCCTAAGTGCAGCAACAGATCATACCATGGTGGTTGGTGCAACAGCATTTGCAATAAATCCACTATATATTGCATAGCACAGAGCAATCCAAATGCACTGCGTGTATTAATGGTGAAGGTTTGAGAGAGAACGCCAGGCCTCTAGGCCTAGGGTGATATTCATTGAGTCAATAATATCAGGAAGGTGTGTAGTAATATTTAACAGAATTTTGCGTAACTAAAAATAGCCTTTTATGATAACCCAATTAATTGATAAAGATATCCAAAGTATCCAATACCTTCGTAGAAAGTAACCAGAGTATTTAATTATCAACTTCTTTGCTACTTTAATTATATGGGATCGTGCACTTGAATTCATAGAAAACTCCATGCAATTTCAAACTTTGGACCATTTTCTGGTACTCTAGTTCTTAGTTGACAATTATAGAGTTTAAAACTTCTACTTAGTAGCATTACGCGAGTTGAGAAATTATATAGGAAATTAGTAAAATGATTAATAATGAACCATTTCGATATTTACCTCAACAAAATGGCTGGTATAGGAATTACTGTCCATTTCTCGACATCAGATAGTAGAAAAAAGTTCTAGCCACGAGTGAACTACTTTAATAGCCGGATTGTAGCGAATTCTTAAATGAAAAATGCAAAACAATCCCCACTGATATTCTAACCGCAACAGTGCGTACGTGCACAACGTGTATAGTGTTATGCAGAAATGCGCGTCTGTTTGTTAGGTTAGGTTCCTCGTTTGCTGCATTCGAGGGTCCCGTGAATTCATCATACGAGATGCATTTCACTGCAACACAACCGCCCAAAACTATCCGTGGACGTAAACGTTTTGACCGGTTTCACGTTCTACAACTGGCCGATTGTAATGCAGTGATGGATGAACAAATGGAGCTTTGTGAGGTAAAACCTTCTTGATGTCGAAAATATATAATACTACACATGTGGTGATTAAGTGTAAATTAAAAAGTAACGCGATTTTTTAATTGAACTGCTTTTCTTTTTGTGTTGACTTATCAGATTTGTCAATATGCAGCCATTAATAATTGCGTAAATATATTTTATAGCGGTCCCACCCGGGTGCATAAGAACGAATGGGGGGGGATATACATGAGTACGCACATTCTTAATTTGATATCTTAGTTGATATCAGTGATAAAAATTCTATAAAGCGTTAATGATAACTTATCATGATAAAGGTACAATCAAATGTCAGCGTTTCATGTTTATAAAAAATCTATTTTTTTAACCTTGTCCGATTTCGGACATTGCCCGATGTGGCTCGGGCATTGTCGACATTAACCGGTCAATGTCGACATTGCCCGGATTCCGGACATTGACCGTAACATATATACTGTTTGAGTCAAAAGTATACTTATTGGTTGTATGTATCGGGTTTCTCTATGACTAGTAAATATGCGGCCCTATAGACGTTCTTTTAGCTTTTATTATGTATACAGGGAACTAAATTTACTGTGCATTCGAGTGAAAATTTCGTTAAAAATTTACAATTTCAATTTTATTATTCCTGTCTCGATTGAGTGTTGAAGAAAAGATTGGCCTTTATACACTCATTAGTGTAACATAAAAATGGACAGGCTGTACAAATATTATACGGGATAGTTTGCGCACTAGCACACATGTTTAGTTAGGTCATGAGATCGTGGCACACTTCTGTGGAATGAAAAGAAATGCATAGAAACGTGTGCATTCATTCCCCCAGTATATACCTAGTACCCATCTTTACATGCGAACTCGCCATGCATGTTGATTTGCACAAGTATATGGTGTTTGTGCATACATGTGTGTGTGAATGCACTTCAAGTTTTTTTCATCAGCGTTTTTTTCCCTTTACTTTCAAACAATTTTAATAACACACATTACTTGCTTCAAACGCAGCAGGCTTAGATTATATCTTCCCTAAGGAACATACTCACCTTTGTTAGTTGCAGGATAGAAATATTTGTGATTCTGTTCCAGAGGCGTGCGATTTTACCGGAAACATTCAACGCTCATTAAAAAATTGTCGATGCATTGTTTTTAGAAGTTATTGAGATAAAATAAATTTTAATAATAATCAAATTTCATAGATATGAAAAAAGCTATTGACTAAAATTTATTGGTTCTATACATTTATTTTTTAAAGATTTTGCAAAATGAAACGTGATTGTAAAATTTCTATAAGATTATAGACACTCGACAACAGAAAATTTGCGCCCACAGTTTTAGGCCTAGTTTATATGAGAGGCGTTCAACGCGCGTTGGCCCAACGCGCGTTTACAGTTTCTATACAATTGTATAGGACTGTTTATATGATAACGCGCGTTCAACGCGCCACCAACGCGCGTTATCATGTAAACAGTTATATACAATTGTATAGAAGTTGTAAACGCGCGTTGGGCCAACGCGCGTTAAACGCCTCTCATATAAACTAGGCCTATAGCTATGCTAATATTTCAATGAATTTTATCAATTTATTTTATACGATAAATTAGAGTTTAAAGAAACTAAAAAAAGCACTCTTTTAGAGAAGTGTTGACTAAAAAGTAAAAAATAATTTTTTTTTCAGCAGCGATAAGACGTCCTTAAAACTTGACATAATTCAATTTTTTGAATAAGCTACTCTCATTTTGAAGCTTATTCAAAAATGATATCGAGTTGTGGGACTTCCTATCACTTTTGAACAAAATCTTTATATTTAAAAATTATTTTTTACTTTTTAGTCCACATTGCAAAATGCTTTTTGAGTTTTTCTATACTCTAATTTTGTTTATAACCCTAAAAACCAACACTCAAAATATATATATAAACAAACTAACAAACAAACAATCTCTCGGGCTAAACGCATATACCTGGTCCGTTCCGTCGTGGGTAATTATTTAAATATTTATATAAATTATTGTATTGTAGTGAATTGTTAATACGTATGCAAAATTTCAAATTATTCAGGCGTCTGGAAGTGGGTAAAAATAAACTGAAATATTTCATTACATAATACATACATACATGCAGGTGAAGTAAATAAACGAGTGTTAAAATGTGAAATAATAACCAGTCTCGAGCAAGAAGTTCGGGACCGTGAACCCTGTAAATCTCAATTTTGTATTAACGCAATTGTCCGTCTATCTATAAAGTTGATTCTGAAATTAAATCAGTATAAAATATTATGTACATGCGAAAGTTTTCATTTTCATGTTGTAGAATTGCCAAGAGTGTATAAATTTTATTGCAAATATATTTTTCATCTAATCAAATGCGAACGTACTTGAAGAAAAACGAAAAATCGAATCAGGCAAAAAGTATGAAATACAGAAAATACTCAGAGTTTGACGCAGAAAAAGGAACGGCTATGTTTTAATGTTGAAGGAGATATTCAAAGAATATTTTAAAATTGAGACGGGTTTGGCTTTTATTTAGATTCAAAAAATAGTATGTGAGGTAGAAATATCGAGTCAAGTGTTAACCACAGTCATGGATTCACGCAAAGCTGGTAAAAGTATTCATTCTGATAGTGTATTATTTAGTATAACTTACGTATTTTCATGTTATTTATATTTCTTGTGCGGATATTTATTTTAATTTTATGATGTTAACTTTACTAATTATACTTAAAAAGTAATTAGACATCCTATGCAAGTGATTACCGTAATTAAAAATTTTTTTGACCTGTTATCCATTTCAATGGATATAGGATTTTCCAAAATTTTGTAAATGTTAAATTTAGTACTTCACTGAATATACCCCAATTACACCCTAAATATCAAAAATATCAAATTCAGGTCCGAAGGGGTTAAATTCAATAATACAATTCTAAATCTTTGATTAACGTCTGATTAGAACTCGTCAATAAATAAAATTATCGACCAATTTTTCAGACAAATATATTAACAAAAAATATAAAAATTAATACTACATTAACGTTTCGGTCCGGATTTGGATTTTCTTCAGAACTGATCTATAGAACGTTAATGTATTAATTTTTATATTTTTTGTTAATACATATTATATTTGTCTGAAAAGTTGTCATAATTTTATTTACTGAAGAATACAATTTTAAGTTGTCGTATAGCTCTTTGTACGGTCGAAGCTTTGATTTAATCAACAAAACCATTGTGTTAGTTAGTATAAAAAATAACAACAAGACTGTATACACTAGAATAGACAATTTTTTCTGAAATATGTAAACAAAAACGATACATATAAAAATCTAAAAGTTCTCGAAATATATCCACTTCTTCGCATCGTCGTTCGATATGAAATAAATAACTCTTTATATTTTCTAACTGCACCGTAAAATTCACATACAGTGTAAACATACATGCAGCAGAAAATGCAGTACTTTTATAAAAAGCGTCGCCGTTTACGTATTGAGCTTTTTGATAAAAAATCCAATCGGTGTATCGACGGGGGGTTTGTTTGCAGGAGTACGTCCGTCCCGTCGCGCCGTCCTGCTGCAGTTCGCCGGTCGCCAGACCCCGCGTTTCTTCTTATTTGCGACAACGTTGACGGCGACATCTACACAGCCAAAGCTTTGTCCGTTTTCGTTCTGCTTGCCACATCTTCTACATTACTCTCATTTTATATACAACCTGTTCGATATTTCGTTACGTTGCATAAAAGTAAAAAATCTAGACACGCGGTGTGTTTGTGTTATATTACACTTGTGACCCCTTAATATCTCAAAATCTATTTGACATAAACACATAAAATTTGATTTATTTATTAAAACCCTTTACCTTTAGATTAACTGAAACCTCAAATACAGCTCAAACGGTTATTGAGATATTGACGTCTAAAAATCAGCATTTGTATCACTGACTGACTGACTCACTGACATACAGATCAAAAACCTGACTTCGAATGGAGTAACTATGCCAAATAATGGGAATGCATCCGTGTTTCGTCTCAATCGCGTGCGTAGCCGCGTGTAACGGCTAGTCAAATATACCCTAAAATTTGACCGGATAATATAACTGCGTGGGAAGAAAATAGGTTCAGTGATTCGTGAGTTGTGAGCGAACGGACAGAAAGACGTATTTTTAAAAAAACAGAGCTCAATATTTTTCGGTCAGGCTGTATAATGTTGATACTGCGATAAAAGGTAAAATGTACACAATACAGTCCATTCCACATAACGAACAAAGCAGCCAGTGTCCCCGACTGATGTAGTTTCACGGTTGTGTGGCTTTGAGATTATTTACATAAATACAACTCTGTGTTGATAAGAACGGATCATCCTTTTTATACCTATTTATGGAAATTTCATTGACTTTCTTTGTTGTATACATTATTAGCTAAATTGTAGACATTGAGATGCCTTTGTGAAGTTTTGTATCGGAGACGTTCTATAAAAACAAAAGAATCATTTTAAATAAAATAATAGGAAAATAATTTTTATGTTTCATTTTTCTATAAATAGATCACAGAGAAAGTCTGGTTTCGCAATTATATTTTATAACGTTTACTTATATAAACATAACTAAGTTAATAGTGTGATCATAGAAATTGAATATTATTTAATGCTCATTAATTAATCAATTAATTAAACATTTTAATAAGGTGATAAGGCCTAATTTCTGGGGAGAAAATCGAAGTAATTAATATCTATACGAAATTGTAATTTTCATGTAACTACAACAAAACCAGGTTTATTATTTTGCCGATGCTAAACGTTGAATTTATTGAACAGCCGAGTAACGCAGTGCTTGTATTATTAAAAAAAAAACAAAACTGGAAATGAAAAAAAAAAACACTTTTTAACGCAGTTGCGTCTAGCATATACCTATAATAAGTATTTTGGATTGCTTTTTTAGCATTATACAAAACTAATAAAGTTGAGAAAAAAGTTTGACAGCTAAAAAAATTGTCCTTCATCGCGTTCTAATTATATTGGTTTAAGGTTGATTTAGTTGGCGCTTAAAAACCAATTAACAGCTCCAAATAAGTGATCATTATATTAAAAAACAACTATCGATAATTATACATTATCATAATCGACAACTAATGCAATTGTTTGAGTACGATTTTTATCGGCCCTATAATTTCGTAATAATAGAAAAAGTCGACAAAAGTGAATAAAATTATTTGATGCACTAACACAATATAATCTAGCTTGTTATTTCAAGGCACTATTATTCAATAGTTAGACTGCGTGCATTCTAAAAAAGTCAGTACGACTTTATTTATTTTTCTAATCATAGATGGTCATTGAACTAAAAATCTCCATCCTACAACATAAACTAACAAACATACAAATCAAGCTCTATGTAAACAGTCCGTTGGTCTGTTCACTTTCAGCATTTATGCATATAACCGTACTAAAAGTACACTAAAGTCTTGATTATCCAACTTGAAAATCTGCTTTTAAAGTTTTAACTGTACCCGCCGCTTCGCGCATGTCCATTTCGAACTGTTATTTTTGAGCTAAGGTGCGTAATTTCCACCCCGATCAGTACGGAGACAAACGTAAGAATCGTTGTTACGTTCTTCAATGCGTAATCGATGTGCCGCTCGTTTGAATAGTCGAACAATACATAGACATAAACTAGCCGCTACTCGCGGCTCCGCGCGCAATTGAGATGAAACAGTGACATCTGCTGATAGAAATTTAAAAAAATGAACACATACATCCTGTTAGTATTACTATGCAAAATGGCGCATGTCAAATCCCAACAAGGAATTTTACATGGAGACCTGGCGATCGTTCTATTCTTATGACAACCACTTTTTGCCAGTTTTATGTTCTCGAAAGTCATACACCAATAGAATTGTTCGTTGAAATGTGAGGTTAAACAAGACTGTATTGTCCAAGTGTGTAGGCTTTCACGGCCGGTGTTGATCAAATTCTTCTTTGGTTTCCGGGCTTGTATGATGCCGTGGTCCATTGGATCATATCGCCTTTGACAATGTCTACCGCAGTTGTAGACGTATCGGCAGGTAGAAATACCAATGCACCACGGCATACAAGCCCGGAAACCAAGAAGATTTGGAAGACTGTATTGTACTTACATTTTCGCTACGTCACGGTGCATCTTTTGCATCTTTTTTCTATCGAAGACATGTGAGACTGTGATAACTCCCAAACTTTCTTGGAACCAAACTTTCTTTTACTTTGCATACATATATACTTTGCATTACATAACTGTTACAATAAGATCTTTCAGAAGTGAGTTCTTTTTCAATATTCTAGTATACTCTGATCACGGAAAGTATGCCTGTGGGAAGAATGTGCCTAGTCTACGAGTACGCAGAATTCTCGTTAGTACGACCTTCAAACGTCCTTTCCATGCGCGCAGTATATCACGCTCTTAATTTTTTTTTCTTTTGGTGTCAAATTTGATCTAGATGAATAAAATGATTATATTTGTTGATGTGATAACGTCTTATAAATTGATGAAACACCAGCTGCACGCACGAAAAAGTGTAACGTTCCGCCTGACCCTGTGCGTGCAAGCGAGAGCGCAGTATAAGCGATAGAGAAGCACGATCGGCCCAAGTTTGACAGCTACTAAAATTTAGGTTATGTATTATTAAATATGATATTCGAGCGGAATACGTTATCACGTAAAACTATCGTCCGTAAACCGACTTTACAGACAACCAATTTTTTTTGTTAACTTTTCTTAACCTTGAAATATTTGCTAGCATATTTTCAAATCATAGCACCCTTAGTATATATAAATGCGCTTACAAATAAAAAAAAAAATTCTTGGTTGGGAAAGCGTTAACTGATTACTTTCAAAAAAACTCCCTTTAATTTTTGTTTCAGTGGCACGATGGAGGTGTTGGCGCCAGTGGTGTATATAAAACATTTCCTTTCTTCTTTAACGTTTCGGGTATTCGAATAGATCGTTGAGATGAGATAAAATTCGTGATTTTCATTTTATTTTGTATGCATATTCTCTTGCCTTACGTATTTATAGATAATTTATTGCACACAAAATAATAAAATTCCCTCTTTTTAGTTAGCCGGATGCGCTTTTATAACTGAAAACTGAGATAAACACTATTGTTTGAACGGAAATTGGTCGTTGAATAGGTTTTCTTTGAAAACTTTGTTCGTTATTTATGTCGCTAGAAAATGAAAATACCTCGTGCTGTTGTGTTGGCTTCACTTTTTTTTTGTAGATATAAATAGTTTGGAATTTGTTACTTAATTATTTCTCTTATTTTTGTATGGTCCAAAGTAATGTAAATTTATTTTCTAATTTGAAAATAATCTGGTTCAGTTCCGTTCGGATTTAATTCAAGACCGCTGTTTCGATTTTTTCAAAAGCTAGCCTTAGAAAGTCTACTTTTTTTAGAAAATTCTTAACTTTCAGTGACCTGAATTCTGTTTTTGACACCTATAATAACGCTAAACGCGAGGCACTGATTACGCCTTTTTATTACTATATCGCTTCATGGGATAGACTATTGAGTACAGTCGTACTTTAATAATTTTTAATAATCCAAAAAATGTCCCACATTTTTTTTAAATTGCAATATGGCGCTATTAAATGATTATATACAAATTTGGAAGTGTCCTATTTTTTTATTCTTGTTCATAGTTTCAAAAAAATTAATGGCTAAACATGTTTGTAATATTATCTAAATAACAAATTTCTAGTTTGACGATTATCCGCGCTATGACGTCATGCGGCACAAGTGTCATATTTAATAGTAACTAATAGTATAGCAAGTCATGAAGGTAACTGTTAATTAGAAATTGAATATAATGTATAAAAAAATGTAATATCAAATATCTAAATTTACCTTACATTATTAACTCTATGACACATTGTGCCGCGGCGCGTCACAATGCCAGAGCAGACGTCGACAAGCCTCGTTAGAGATCTCATGAACAAAAAAATGAATATCTCCGTTGAATTTGAAGATATGGAAATAATATTTTCATCATTTGTCCTTGTTATCACACTATTATTATTAATATTTTCGTCAAGTGCGAAATTTCCTAATTGAACAGTAATGGGTTGAGCGCCGTTAAAACCTAATTGAATACGTGTAACAGGATCCGTCACACTTTTAAAAGTTTAACAAGAAATAAAACAAAACAACAGTTTATATCCCGACATGATTATCTAGTGTTTGTCGATATTATGAAAAGACTCACAAAGTGACTTGTCTTTTTTGTACCTTATTTTCAAATAACAAGCAAAGCTGTGTCGATTTTCACCAGTGTAAATGTATTTTCGTACACGTATTTTCCGTCTCAATTCAGTTTTTCTTACTCACACTATATAATCGAACGACTCACTCATTCATCCATAAAAAATTTTAGAAGTTTACAAAAAACAATTATTTTTAATAGTGCTGATCTTAAGTAGACTTTAAAAAGTTGCGACCGCGACGAGATACAACGATACAATGACACGTTTTGGCGATAGATCTCAAAAAAGTACCGTTTAAATCAGGCCTGGGCAAATAGCGGCCCGCGGGCCGGATCCGGCCCGCAGTAGACTTTTGTCCGGCCCGCGAAGCATTTTATAAATGATTATTAAGAGCGAAAATAGTTTGCCAATATAACTTGCGTATAAAAAAAAAATAGAAAAATAGTAAATAGCAAGGGCCACAACAGATGAAAAAAGACCTTTTTGTTGCAGAAATGAAAGGACCTTTTTTTTTGTTGCTCCAAATTTTTTTGTGGAAATGAAAGGACCTTTTTTTTGCTCTCCAAATTTTTGGCCCACGGCCAAATTTTCGTCAGCAATGTGGCCCGACGATCAAAAGATTTGCCTGCCCCTGGTTTAAATAGAATTGAGTTGTGAATCAGTTGCAACTTTGTCGCGCGACATATCAGCATCAGCGCATGTGTCGAGTGACAATATATCGCAGTTGTAAGCTTCGAAAGGTCTCACTTATCTGATAAAGCATCAGCCTATGTGGAAATTTTAAAATTGACAATTACTTTTTCATTTATTTATGAGTCTAATTTAACAAACCTTGAAGAATGTTTTTTAATGAGGTATGCTTCATGGCTATAAATATTATATTATTGTAAGAAAACCCTTTTTTATATGTATAATAAACAGTTAATTTTTAAATAGTTTTTTCTTGCAAAGTGCGAGCATAAATCACATGTACTCGAAGTTCAGTGTTACAACATCTCAACTATTATCTCATACATCGTGGCTCAGAAAAAACTTTAGAAATTCGCCATTCACAAATTATTTGTATCGTTTTGGTAATGTTTTGTGACCCATTAATGTTTTTTTTTTTTCAAAGTCTAATAATTTAATGATGTGGACAATTTATCATAAAATTACATAATTAAACATTGTATGGACATTTTTCCAAAAAAATGGTTTTTCAACACAATTTTGAAATTTTTTTTTGGCATTTATTTGGTATGGCAACAACAACGCAGTATCGGAACTTGACTCTTAAAAGAGTCGTTATTTATGAACCACATATACGATCGTCAGTGCGTTGTTTTTATTTCGCCTGATCCACTACTTCAGCTGTTTATCATCCCCTTACAAATGTTTGGATCTTCGCTGAAGGCACTTTTTTATATATGCTTGATTCAGCTTAATGTCTTGGTATCGTGTTTTCTTAGAAAACATGTTTATATATTGTTTTTGTTCAATATCCAAACATTCTCTCTTGATATCGGCGCTTGTTACTCTAAATAAAGTACCTTGTATACCTTGATATCTTTTATTGCATGTATTTACCAGAAATAAATTTGCCTCGTTTTTTTTTTTTTTGAATAAAATGCTAAATAATCATACCTACAGTAAAAGTGAAATAATAACGACAATAGAGGAATTTGAGAATTTAGTCGTGATAGATTTTTTGTATCATAAAATAGTACATAAATGCAGCCCGCAAAAAATCACCTTATGAGCAGTCCACGGTGACACAGTAATGTCCACGGTGGATACAGTTATATCCGCAGAGCGTCAATGGAGCGCATACCGTTGGCAGTCTGCGCAGCAAATTTCGTTATTGTAATACGTACAGTAGACAGTATTTTTAATAACAAAACTTGACTTAATGATATGCATTAGTATAGCTTTTCCTTCCCCATGAATTATTTAGTGAATATTTAATAAACATATTCTCGTATTGGTATAGTGCATCTCACTTCCACACATATAATAAAATGCAATGTTAGAGCGAGAAGTTATTTGAATTTTAATCTGTACCTGCAGTATTCAGTAGTCCTATGAAAGGCAAGGTTGAAGGAGAAATAATCGTTACCATAAATTATTAAATCCTTGTCTTTGTGCCCGTCTGATTTTTAACTGGTATTTTACTTTGAAGAATCTTTTTCTATAATGCATTCTGTCAGGCTAAACGAGTGAAAACTGTTCGTTTTTATACCTTGGAGAATATTCACGTTAAATAATTAATGTTAACTCTTGCAGTCGAGTGTAGACAATGGTCCTCGCATAAATTCACTTTTATTATCTTCATGTGTAAAGCTTTA
Organism: Xanthostigma xanthostigma; assembly: GCA_963575645.1. Taxonomy (NCBI): domain Eukaryota; kingdom Metazoa; phylum Arthropoda; class Insecta; order Raphidioptera; family Raphidiidae; genus Xanthostigma; species Xanthostigma xanthostigma. The sequence continues at coordinate 1,127,915 of OY754470.1, read as the reverse complement.
TGTTTATATAATTATGACATAAAAAGTCTTTTTGGAGTTGCAGTTTTTATTTAAAAGCCACCAACTACATACTAAAAGCTCTTCAAACGAAGTACCAGTTCATACTTTCAATGCCACGTTTATGATGTAACCCAACCATTCTTTTCTTTGCTAAGTTAGTTTAATGTACTTGATAATTAGAAGTAAAAAAGCAAGCATTTTTGATATTCTGTTGTGACGTAGTCTGATACGAGCAGTGCCGTCAATAGCACTATTACGACGTCATTACGGTAAAACCCGAGCCGGTGAAGGGCGTAACGTTTGTTTATCGTCTATTATTATTGACGACGCGTTTGACTAGCATATAATTCAGTCAGTCCGTCAGTCAATCAATCAGTCAGGCAGTCTCGGTTTCCTTTTATATATTTAGAAACCCTAGTCTAGCTAGTAGTATTGTCTTTGCTTGTACCGAGGTTCACATAATACAAATCCATCCAATGTACTTTGATGCTTAGAGCAGACGAGACGTCTTGCTCCGTCAGTGACAGCCGTGGGACGTGGAGAAAGGGTTCGTGTTTCTGACGCTGCTGTTCATATTTAATGAGAACTTGCGACACGGCGCGCCTGGCACCTGTAGGAGGTGGTCGCTACGTGCTCGTCGCTGGGATATGACTCCCTCGTAATACAGAAAGTTCGCATTACCCATTCGGCATGTATGTCGGTTGTATTTTTTTCATTTCACACCTTAAAAATAAACATTTGTAGTTTTTTTTGCTTTTTCCTCGCATGGTTGTTTTGTGGTGTCGTTTTAATTTGATGTTATTTGATCAAACGTTTATAATCTATAACAAGTAGCTCAAAGTGTCGATCCAACAAAGTACAACAATTAGTTTGTCTGCAACCGACTTTAGACCCAACATAACGATAAAGCTAATTTATATAAGATTACTTTAACTAGTTTTCTTCATCGTTATTTGTGCTTTTTGTACTTTGTGTCTAAAGCTTTGCGAATGCTTGTTACTTGTTTAAAACATAATTTTCACTTTTAACCAGTGAGCCGGATAATCTTCGTTTCTACGCGGCATTAGAAAATAACCCGGAGCTGCAGCATACTTAAATGTAATTATAATTTACAAATATGAATTTTTTGCTGCACTACATGAGCTAGTGCTTCCAGATTTTTTTATTTTTAATAAAAAAAATTGTTGCGCAATATCACTTGCTGCCGGGCTTGTTTGGCTCCTGCCTCATACGATCGCATTTTAATTTTGTATATGCTTTTTATTATTTTTCTAAAAGGTGCGAGCTGTAAACATTTTTACTGTGGAAATTTGAAAATGCAAATCGGATAGCTACGGCATATAAAACTAAATATGTAGATATTTTTAATTATATTTGTAGGGCTGAAATAGATGAACTGTTGTTTTCTTCTAAGACAATTTTTAAAGCTCGGTGAAGCCGAAAGCAAACCAACCAATCATTTGATAAGAGAGCATTCGTATTTTTTTCTCAATAATAATATAAACAGTTTCAAAAAAATACTTTCTCTTGACTCATCGTTTCGAGGGGACCAAGCTACTTCATTATAAAAACTTGTGTCTTGTCAATTTGCAATTATGACGGAATTAATTTTGACTGCAGCCAAAACCGCTCGCAATATCAATTTAGTATAAATATTTTCAAATGCAGACTCCATTTAGTTTGAAAACTTAATTATATAAACTATATTAGCGGTAATTTGAAGTGAACGTTTCAACTGTATATAATTTTGAAACCGCTCCAGGTGTTAAAAACATCGTATATATTCTACACTCTACAACGCGTTCTTCGTTGATGGTTTGTTCCTACAAGCCAATCACAGATCCATTTCTAACGAGTTTCATTTTTTTCACTACGCATGCGCTAAATATAATTAATTGAAAACTAGTCTCAAGCTTGTTGGTTAGAACAGCTGACGCGTTGTTCACAGCAAGCAAAACAAAAAAAGTCAAAAACGTACTCTTTTACTGTTTTTTTACAAAATCGTGACCTACCAGTTTGAAGCGATTGCAGAAATTGGCTAATGCGCATGCCTCTGATTGAAAATTTGCGCGGATATTCTGATTGTCCGCAAACGGTTTACAAATATATTAGATAGATAGATAGAAATTTATTCATTAAATACCAAAATGATGCAATAACTAATAATAACCAATAATTTGGATATTTGGGTGAGCTGTTGTAACAATAAAAATTTCACTGCGCGTAGACTTCAAATGTCGGTTTTGAACTTGTGTGGAGGAACAAACCATATATAGATTTGCGTCTGCCCCTACCGGTCTCTGCTCTCCGTACCTTTACCCTACATATGTCTGTTTACCGTTATACCTTCCCGTTCAGCCTGAACATGTTCTGCTGTTTTAGTTAGCTCGTCGTTAGATTTTATTTAATAATGAGCTAGGCTTATACAGGGTGGATAATATATATAGTTTCCGCTGTTCGCTGTTACTATCTGTAACTAACACATCTGTTTCTGTATATATAAAAATCTCGTGTCACGATGTTCGTCCGCGCTAACCTCCGAAACGACTGAACCGATTTTAATGAAATTTTGTGAATGTGTTTTGCTTGGTCCAAATTACACTATAGGATAGTTTTTATTAAATATTTAGGCGTTTTGTAAATAAAAACCGTTTTAGTAACAAAAGCTATTAGTTCAGAAGCAAAGAAAAACAACAAAAGAAAAACTGTTTTAGTACCGTGTAGCGACATCTGATAGAATTCGCACAAGCCTATCAGTTCAGAAGCAAATCTGGTAGAATTTGCTCAAAGCTAATTAATTCAGACATTTCTGCGCTGTAGTACATTTTGCAGAATTTTTCGATAACACACCCGGGTGAAACCGGGACGGACCGCTAGTATTACTATAAAATAATCAGACATCTGTCTGTAATAACGATTTTTTTGCAAGTTTTTCGGGTATTGTGGCGAAATAACGTGTTTCTACCAGCATGGCTTAAACCCAAATTCAAAGTATGGGCTATATTATTTAGCAAAACTCTTAAAGTATTTGAAAAATGTTTTTATGGCATTAATGATTTTTTTACAATTAATTGATCGATGTTATGTTTTTAACTGTTCATATCTGTATATACAGCTATATGAATCAATAAATTATTATTATTGTATTTGGGTTTCAATATCTGTATTAGATTGTATTCGTGTTGTATTAATTGTCTATACTCTATAGAAACGTTAAAAAATTTGTCTGTTAACTTTGGTACAATTATTTTTGTTCTCAGGACGCTCTGAGATTACATGGCTGGATGTGTATATGTGTAATCTGACAGCTTCGACTGCATATTCTCGAATGATACATTTACGATCTAATATTGTCATTTCACCTTTATTTGTATACAGTTCAGTCAGCGTAGCTTTGCCTATATTATTAAAGCAATGTCGCGAACAGTTGAAGGCGATACGGTTGGATGTGTGTGTACAGTGTATGTGTGCAGTTTACATAAAAGACGAAAGCTTTGTTGTTCTTTACAAAAGCACGTTGAGCTTAGAATGAAATGTCATTAATATTCTAATGATTTTATACTTGATAATGTTGAAGTTTGCTTTCTCTATTGTAAATTGGATTTTATTTATGTATTAAATATGCGCTTATATTTTATACATAATGCGTATACGTCTTATTATAGATATTTACTGATTTTATTATGCTTTATTTAATCGAAAAGTATAATGTCTAATATTTGATAAGTTTATATAGTTAAGTTACAAAATTAAACCAATTTGTTTAATATAATTCAACTCTATTCTACTCTATTTTAATGTGTGTTTTATTTGTTAGAACAGTTAAATATTTTTTGAAACGAGAGTATTAAAAAAGGTTATTAACAGAATCCTCAATTTCCTAAATAAATGCAATTTAAAATGGTTTTATACGAAATTAAACTCATTTGTATGAATCACGTATAAAGAAAGAGTGAGACAATATTAGGAAAGGACGGATATCATCTAGACTTGAGAGTAAAATGGGTTATTTAAGCTTGCGGACACGTCCAATAAGCGGTGGCGACTCGTACTAAACCGACCTCGGCCGCCAGTTCGCAACTCACTCGATGTTCTTCTGTCATATAAATACCAATAACTACTTTTATTTCTGTCTCCAATTTTAAACTCGATAAACTAATTTTACAAAAGTGTGAAACGGATACTAATGTTTCATTATATTAAATTTTTATTTATATATAATTTTATAAAGAGGCTAAAGAGACTTACGTTGCAAAATTAATATCCACGAAAAGCGCTTAACATTAAAATGACTGTAGTAAGCCATCCTTAAAAGATAGACATAAGCCATCGCGGACTTTTCTGTAGACCTACAAATCTTCAACAATCAATAATCATCCTCATATTTCAACCAATTTACACAAAACATTAATGAATTATACACATAAACCTTTCCCTTGAATCATTTCGTCCATTGGCGCTTCTTTCCATAGGTGGTTTCAGTTTATTATTAAAAATTATTAAATAATCCGATCTAATGGCGACCGCAAAAATTTTTTTTTAGAGAATTATTAAGCCCAAATAATTCTATCTGCCTACGACCTTAAAAATGTGTTCTTTCTATTTTTACGCTTACTTTTTGAAAACTTAAATATAACAAATTTCTGTTTTTACAATTCTTAATTCCAAGACATTTCTATAGTTAGATTTTTAAGATATAGGCATAAAATAAAATTATTTTAACTAATTCAATACTTCTCTTTTCAGGTATGTTCGATCAATTTCTACATTTTCATTTTTGAATTTCCATCATACTTTTGGTAAGTTCTTAACTAAATTATATATTATATAAGACCGCTGCACACGAGGCTAGTTTTGCCACTAGAAACACTGCTGGGACGTGGGCTGGCTGTCGTACGGGTTGAAATGACGTCATTGCGGGCTCGGCTGCGAGGTGACAAGATGGATTTCAAATATTTGACCCGGAGCTACTTTTCTTGTTTGTTTGTCTGATTGTTTTGAGCACGAACCAATCAGGAAACAGTATCTTGTCACGTGGGCCACATCGGCAAACGCCCACAAACAAACACTGTACCGTAGTATGTGTTCTGTTCAGTGACAATAAACGTTCACTTTTGTTAACCATTTTAACTATCATTGCACGCGCATCAAACCCATCTACAAAGCAAACTTCAATACATGCATCGTGTGAAGCCAGCACAAAAATCACCGCTTGAAAACTAGCAGTTAAATCTAGTAAGGAATTTAGTGTGCAGCGACGAGTCGAGTTTTTTGCTCACCAGTGAATTTTATTAGAAGTTTCATTTTCAATTAAAAAAGTTCATTCCATTGATGTGTTCAATGAAAAACTAAATTCAATTAATACAGACATACCTATATTATGTACGTTATAAATGCACAAATTGCTGTAACAGTATCTTGTTAATGCAATTAAAAAGTTAAAACATAATTATATAATTTTCTTATATAACAATGTTTAGATATATACCTAACAAAGAAATGTATATATTAATTATACAGTTTTATAATTTGTTTTGTGTTGTCTAATTAAAGAACTTCAGAATATTTAGAATAGAACTAACAATAAACGTAAAAACATAGTGAGGCAGCGATTTTTACATTAATTGTAATTTATATTAAGCCTTTCGAGTGGACAAATACTACTTAACTTCGTGACGGCATACCGGCTTTACCTCCAGTACCGTCGCGAAGTTACGAACCTCTTCCTCCAGAAGACTGGAAATGTTGGCAAGTTGTCAAACCCTTTTAGTAGAATCGCGATTATATTCCCTGTAGTGAAGGTGCGATCAAAATCGGTCCAGTGGTTTTTGAGTTAAAAATCGTGATCATTACGTGTTTATGTATTTTTTAATGCATATATAAATAGTTATAGTGTGCTATTATATTATGAAACAGTAATAATAATGAAACTATAGCTATTGAGTTTTTTTTTTAATATTATGAAATATCACACAATTTTCTAAAATCAAACTTCTTTGGACCAGTTAAGTTTCTTTGCAACCGAAAGCTTCTAACCATCTATTAGTTAACATAAAGTGGGATTTGCTTCGGTGGAAGAGACTTGAAAACATAAAACACGAGGTTCACTGGATTGTACCCTCACTTCAAGAACTTACAGAGAGATGTAAGGTTTCTTTGTATGTATGAACTTAGTTGACTGGTTTGTCTGAGTAAATATATGTTTTAATATATTGAAAACAGTAACTAATAAGGTTTCTTGTACGTCGTTTAGCTACGGCATATCAATTTTCAGTTGACGTAAGAATGCAAAGTTCACTTAGTTGAATTAATCATAAATTTTTAAAACTTCGGATCGCCATAAAGTTCAGTGTATATATTTATTTATATTTCTTATAAATAAATCAATATGTCTGAAGTCTTACATAAATTAATATAAATAGTGCTCAATATATTTTTTTATCATTGCCTGGCAAATTTTATCTCATATTAATGATTTTTTTACAGTGTATTTCAAAAGTGATTTTTTGCACACTTGTAGTTTAGATTGTAGACTTTGGGCCGATGTATAAAAATTGTTAAAATTCGCGAAGAATTGATAGCGCTAATAAATAATGCATCCGAAATAATTCACGGAAAGTCCTTATCGCTACTACGAGCATAACCATGGCTTTACGACGCCTTCAACTTTGTGTCCACCAAAACGAGAATAACTTCAAACAATTTCGGTAGGCGCACCTTAGAAGGGCAGAACCATACTCTCTAAACGCCAGGACCGGCCTTAAAATTTTTCAACATTAAAAGAATCTATCTCTTTTTTTTGAGTTTTGGTAAAAAAAGTTACTTGAAATATTTGTCTATTAATGCAGGGCAAAAATTAATCTCAGCATAAAAAATGCGGAATTTTGTAGGTCAATCGATAACAATTTTTTTATTACATTTCCGTAATCATTTTACCCGGACTGTGTGCAGAGTTTCGAATCATCCCTATGATTTGAGATGGCAGAAAGTTATGTGATTCTAAGAATGATAAGATAATCGTATGACAGTAATAGATCTTTCTTAGTATTTTTGTCTGTCGTTTATACATTGTGTTGTTCGTATCAAGCATTTTGTAATTATCTGCCTTTGACACATTGTTAATAGCACGGTGTTCTTTAAGGCATTGAGAACAAAGAACCAAATATTTGCGTGTGTTCATTGTTCTCAAATCGCCCGCCGAACTTTCCGTCTACCCGCGCGCCACCTTCAACTGCAACTACCAGATAATTTGCAAGTAAAGACAATGCAAAAAGACAACGAAAGGCCGCATGATACTGCGCCATCTTTGCTCCTCCTCCTCGATTTGCATATCTCCCCCCCGGCCGCCTCGCGCTTTTCTTAATCTGGAACCATCACAAAGTTTTTGTACATAGTCTAAATGATGAGAGAAAAAACTTATCTCTCAACTTTTATAAATGAGAAAGTGTGGTTAATGTCTGGTTGAAATTTAGCTTACAATTAAAGTTAATCTCGCGTCCGTTTAACGGTTACTGTCCGATCTGTTTTCTTCTGCAAACTTCTCTCGTGTTCTGTAGCGTCGTCGGTGAACAGTATTTTCACACTGATTAAAAAAAATGTTTTTGAAAAAGTATCGTTCTTTCTGTAGTCGCATCTAGATCCCAAACAACGTAGTCGATTTTGGTCAAATTTTGCATCCTTATTTAGAACGGTCATATTTCGATATTCCAGTGCAACGCATTATATTCCCGATTCTCGGAAACATTATTTTGGGGTTCCATTGCATGCAGCTAGGTAATTTTTTTTTTCAATGATTACATTGTAGACCGACTGGCAAATTGGAATTCACGAATTTTACGTCTGCGTCGTGTTCATTCAAATTTAATGCTTATTAGTATTAATTTTCCAAATTACAAAAATGTGAGACTAAAGGATTGTAGTTTTGTTAACGACTATGTAATAAAAACGACTGAACCGATTTTTATAAAAAATTTATGGTACTGATCCGGAAACATTACCTCTCGTAAAGTTATGGCGGAACATCATAAAAAAATATACCCGTCGCACATGTAACCTCTCTTTTTCAAGTAAAAAATTGGACAATCTATGTGCAAACATGAGACAAATAAATCCAAGACATGCTCTTCAACACCCTCTGCTTAAACTAAAACGATCAAAAATTTTATCCGAAGTTTGTTTTGTTAAAGAAGTTTGAAATCCAGTATGCACGAAGATGTTAAAAAATTGAATACAAAATGTAAAATAAATGAAAAGCATAGTCTTGTTTTTCATCTAGCTTCAAATAACAGCATTCGCAATACACGCGCAAGAAACGAAGTTGTTATTTTCTTAAATATTTTAATACAGAACACTGTACACCGTGTTTTGAAACGATTGATGTTAAGCTACAGTTATAACTATTATTAACTGGAGTTTTCAACAAAAAACTATATTATAACTATTGACAAGGAGACAAAGCGCACACAGCATTGAAACGAATGAGAGAGATAAAGCTTGTGACGACCAGTTCGTGTCTCTTTCTATACACTGCCGCTCACAAGCCTAAAAAACTGGCCGTCATATACTGTATTTCTTTTTCTATTTTGGATAAAGATTTTGTACTTTTGTTTTCGAAATGTGAAATAGTGAAGAAAGTTTTCATTGGGTTAAGGTTAGTCATTCTTGAACACGGTGTACGAAATGTTGAGTTATTTGAAAACAGTAAACTAGAAACAATGGCTATATTTGCAATGAAGCTCTGAAGTGTAAAAAGTCCACATCAAGCAAGCTACAAGATTCGACCATCGAATGATCACGTAACTCATGCGAAAGAATTTATTCGTAAGTTTTGTATAGTAACTATATGTGCGCTAGTCAAGAAATTCCTTAGAGAAATGGAGGTTTTCTTTTTACAATGCACACATCGCCTTGCTAGTAGACTGGTTTTTGTTCAAAAGATAATGAAGTGTGGCCACTTGAAATTTCTTGCATTTACTCTTGTGATTTGCTTTTGTTTCACGACTTGCAAATGTCAAAAATATATTAAATAAATGGACTTTGTTTATTTTCATTTTTTTATGCATGCAAAAAAATTACGGAGCGAGTGTTATAGTGCTGAGAGGGCTACATTTGAAGGTGATTGGTTCGAATTCTGTAAGAAAAAATTGAGAACTTTCCCGTACTCCGTCTCTGCTAAAAAGAGGTAATATACGTACTGACGAATCCAGCTTTTTATCACTCTAACTCCAGGATTGGTGCAAAAGGTGAAAATTCACTTTTCAAAATTTTACATTATTATTCGATTTAGAGTCCTCCAAGTTCAAAAAACAGATTTTTGGAAAAAGTCTCTGTGTCTGTGATTAAAATCAAATTTTGGGAGAACGTTTGGTATACAAATGTGAAGATCCCTATTGTTTTGGAGAAATATTTTGAAAATAAGAATCCAGCTGTTTTTTTTTGTCCTGATTGTCAAAAAGAAATTAGGTAGCTGGCAAGTATGGTTTGGTTAATTTTTACATGTGAAACCATGTAAACCAGTGGCAAATACCATAGCTTTTTTACTAGTTGTTACCTGCGTCATCGCACGCGTTAACAAAAATTATATTTGTTTTATTATAGTATATCACTATATCAAATATCATTATTTTTGAAATAGTAATGATTTTTAAAAGCTGAAAATTATGTAACATCAATCACATTATTTAATGGTGACAGATTTGTCACTAGATTATATTTAATTGGATTGTTTTGATATTTGACACAACATTCAATAATCGATATGAACTTGAAAATATTACTTCGAAATAAGTAAATGTAACGGTTCTTAGAAACATCTATACTGTGAAATTAGCTCAGTTCTATGAATTTTCGTGTTTAAACATTTGTCACAAAATTTAATAAAATATTTATGATAACATAATCGTATGTTTTTACTTCGACAGAGGGTCTAAACATTTTGTGGTATGACGAGTAGATTTTTCTAAAAAAAAACCGCAACATTTTACTTGCAAAAATGTTGATTTAAAATTGCAAATTTAAATAGTTATCTTACTTTCCCATTTAATTAAAGAATGTAATACTGTCAAATGTAACTTCTTGAGATTTTTGTTGAATATTGATAAATGTGATATTTGCTATAAAACACTGAGAAAAAATGATTAAAAATATGTTGTCCTTGAAGTTACACCATTGTATGATTGTTATAATTATTGTAAAAATACGTTGTTTTGTTAATTTCCTCATGCTTGGTTTAAAAGCAAAAAAGTCATTTGTGGTTAGTTTTCAGTAATTCATCATAGAAAAAGATTTGTGTAGCGATGTTATTTTTTTCGGGACCGTCAACTGACTGCTTCATTTGTTATAAGAAAATAAGTCCCTTTCCTTCCACCATCAAATTTCGCTATTTTTTGTTTTTGATGTTTTATTATTAAATTTAATTTAATACTTAAAAAAATGTTTATACATTACTTAGATCACATTTTCCAGAAAGAAAATGGGAATCGTGAAAAAAATCTAAAAAAACGAATCAGAAGCTTCTGTCTGGCAATTTATTAATATGGTGGAGGTGCAGAATCAATTATGTATTCTACAAACGGTATATTATTTCCAAACTTTTGATGAAACGTATTATTTGTGTACGTTACTTATAAAACATGCTCCGGCTTTACTTTTATGTTTTTAATAGAAAACTTTTTTCAATGTCTGCTTTCCTATGCAATCCAATGACTTTTTTGCCATATTATATGTAATATGCATGCTCTACATTGCTACACATTTGTAAGTTGGGTAGAAAAAAGACTTTTTATGCAGGTCAGTTTTAGAATTGCATTGAAAATGTGTTTAACCTCTGTTATCGAGATTAGACATTTGACATCATGACATCTGGTGGTAGAGTACGAAACTATAGTAAAATGTCGATGTCACGCCTCTCTGTTGAATATCCTAAAGATTTGACACAGTATGCTTTATTAATGTGTGGCTGTAACAAAACAATATCCTGGATAGACTTAAGTTTTCTATGAAGGCACAGGACTGTTTTAGAACAATTTTTTGTAGCAGTGAATTGAGCTTCAAGAAAATTTCAAACGAAACAGCTTTTTTTACTTATTTAATAAAGTTTCATTTAAAAGTGAGAAGTTCATATATTATAGTTACTTATACTTTAAAAGAGGTTGCATATTATAGCTGGGAACTTCTGTTTTTTTTTTTTATATATATATATTTAGCTACAGATTGTAACAAAACACATATTATTTATATATGGTATATTTTTTGCACGTACCTCCTATGAAATCACTTCACTTTCAAAACTTTCTACATTTCGCGTATGAGCAAAGCTATTTTTTAATGGTAGATTATAAAAAACAAAAGACAAGGTATTTTTTATTATGGAGTTTGTATAACGTGATTTAATTAGTTTTGCTTTACAGCACTAGTGCTGTAATGAGTCACTTTGCATGTTTGTAAAATCTTTTTTATAGAGGGGAGTGCAAAAAAAATGTTTTTGACTGGAATGTTATACTTACGCTAGTGCATAAGTTTCACCGTTACTGTCGAATAAAATATAAAGAATCAATGTCCCAGCCTGTATATTTTTCAGTGTCTTTTTGTTACACCTGTATTATGTAGCGGGTATGTTCATTTGAAATGATATGTACTGTATTATGCAAGACTTCACTCTCATCTGTTTCTTCTATATAATATATAGCATATACACATGTAAATATGGATGTTTATTCTTTATTCTTACTGGCTTCTTCAAAAAAGAACACACGTCTTGCCTTTTTTAATAAAAAAATGTCGACTTTTGCGACTCATTTTCTTATAAATTTCATCAGAAATGCTATCAATACTATTTCACGGAAAAATGAAATAAAGCTTCATAATTTGAACTGGTTAAATTTTGGGCATGTTATAATTTCATAAAACTATTTTAATTAAGACCGTAGTTCGAACTCGAGTATATAAAGCCCATTTTTACATCTGTCTCTCTTTATGTTCACGATAAACTTGAAAACTGTTGAACCGATTTCAGTTAAGTTTTCAGGATTATTTTGAGCAGGGATGGCCAACTTAAATGAACTTGAGGTCTACTTTTTTTGACTCCTGGAAAAACATATTCTCGAACGATAAACTTAAATTGTGGATATTTTGATTTTCATTTGTCATCATTACAAGCTTTTTTTGTAAAACTATTTGATCTTATCCCCTTGTTTGAGTTATATTCTATTTACACGTATTTAATTTGATTAGATGGGTAAACTTACAAAGTTAAAAATAGGGTAAGTGGTATAGTTCCGTAACATTCTATTAATACTATTAATTTTAAGAATAAAGAAACAATAAAAGTTTTAGTCCTTGCTAAAGATGACAGCATAGCTTCCGAAATGTCCATCTGCTAATAAAACTGTTGTGGTAAGAAGTAACTATTCTTTATTTTTATTTCAACCACAGTGGTCTTAATATTTTTACTATTAATTTTTTTTTCAATTTTTATTGTAATTTTTTACTCTTGCCAATTTACCTATCAGCCATCTGTAGCTTCTAGAAGTTTAAGTTCACGGTTAAAAAACGAATCGACCTTTCTGTAAATGTTGTTTTTGCGAAGAACATATCAATAACTGAATCACTTACCCGAAGACCTAGGTACATAAATATAATATGTAGTACAGAAACGCTATCCCTATTAGAATATCCATCCATATGATGCTAAGTGTACAAACATGTACATAGTATAGATAGGTATCTCGTTGTAACTACGGAAATCCATTTGTAAATGAGTTGCGGCATTTCTACGTTTATAGTTTAAATCCTGCAGATTTAGTTGGAATATGTCCTCCACCTCGTATCTCTTTGTTTATTCCCGTTTTATCTCTTTCCAACTTGTACTACGGAGACGGGAACGTACAATTCCTGTAATTTTATTAGCTCGAAACGTATTAAATTGGTATTTAGATACAGTATCACTTACAAATGTTGTATAATATAGTCGTAACAAAAGTATGAACGCGAATTGTGTTCTTTTTTTTTTCAAAATGTAAATGACGTTAATTTCAAATACAGTTTAGCCGTGATCTGTAAAAACTTGAGTGTCTTTATCTTTTTAAACGTGTAGGTATATATTTTTTGTTTGTTTTTCTGGGGAAAAAATACGGAAATAATTACTCGTAGCGCAATAAAAGTTTTCTCTTAAAAAACATCTTCAGCTGAACGCTATAATAGAAATACATTGTATGTATGAAAAATTCATCGAGCGTAAGAATACTATTTTAATAATAAATATGACCTTTTTGATTCAGTGTAACTGTTTTTACCCAAAAGAAAATAAAAAAAATATTTGTCTTCAAAAACTGCTCAATTTTTGATACGACTTTGATAATAGTAAAATAATAGTATATACTTCATGAACCTAAATTGTACTGCCTGATTTTATGTACGAGGTGTGACATTACGAGTCTTAAAAGCATTATAATCGAGATACACTCTACATTTTTTGCACGGATCTCCTCTGATTTTCCCTCATAATAATGTATATTACTTACAATATTTTACATATCTGACAATTCAGGTTCGGGCATATTGAACTGTCATGAAGATAATGCCTGCTTTGTTATCTCTGTGCTTATATAGATTTATTGCAATTGATAGATAAGTTCCCATGGAATGGGTATCGCATTTCTTTTGTTTTACTTCACGAATTAGTGCAAAATTGATCATTTTACCACCGCTAAACTGGCATGAAAATAAGCTATTTTTATGGTAAGTCGTGCAAAAAAGTACTATTAGCAGTGATAAGTCAAAAGACATTTGAAAGAAGATTTGACCTTGAAAGTTGCACCAGAAACCGGACATTAGTGAAATTAAATCGTCATCGATTCAAGACCGTTTGGGGTGGCGTTATTTTAGAGGTCTTGAGAACAGTCGATTCCCAACTCCTCTATTTATCTTATCTGAACATAAATTTTAGCGGCGTTACGATCAAATTTCGCCCGTTTAACTGTACAGAAAGTCCCGGTAATGACTGTTTTTGCGCGCTTATTTGCTAATTCAGTCGCAGAAGAAGTTAACAACAAGGTTATATATATGCATTCGTTTCCGACGTGTGGTATATGTAGAACTGGTTCTAGAACTGTAACTTGTAGAGGAGGATTAGATATGCGACCGCAGAGCTTTTCCACAGAGCTATATAGCCCTCAAGACAGACGGACACGAGTGCAGATGGGTAATATATTCCTGAATGGCTTGGCAATACGTAAGTGAAGTGGTAGTACGACAGGAGGAAAGGGACTACACGGGTATAGCGACCAGACAATTTCTTACACAAGTACGGCATTGCCAATCTTAAATAGGTTGCCGTCTACCTTACAGATTATTTTGTATGCCGAACGTTTTTAGTCCTGCAATCTACAAGCAAACAATAAATATTACTATAGTTAATGTATGTGAAAGGTATAATAATATCTAGTAATTATATAGATTACTTCATTAGTGCTGTATAAATACAAACTTGAACATTGAACAGTCAATTAAAACATACATGATATTAGCATTAATTAATTATTGGAATAAACAATTTTCAATTAAATATGATTTTAAACAATTTTCAATTAAATATGATTTTAAACAATTTGTCATTATTTTTTTCAACAAGAATATGTCCGACAATTGGGCAATTTTTAATAAAAATCAGATTTATATTTAATAACGTTTATTTGTGCAAGCTGTCTCCTATTAAGATCATGAATCGTAGAATTGTCAATACTCATTTATATTCAACATTTATCAGAATATTTTATAGATACTCGAGTTTAACATAATATATTATGATAAACAAATTATAATTCTACAACTTTCGAGACACTTTAAATTGAGCCGACACGCCACAGTGATCACATCGTTCATTCTTGTCATTTATTTCTAACTGATACAGTGCAGATCTTATTAGAAGACATAAGAATAAACGAGACCATACACACTGCACCGCGCCTATCTGTCTGAGCGCGATAAACTCAAAAACTACCGAACAGATTTTTATACGGTTTTCACTAATAGTAAGAGCGATAAACGAGGAAGGTTTCTGTATATAATTTGTACAAAATGGCTGAACTATGAAGGTGTTTTGTAAAAAAAAAAACTGTTTTCGTACGCTTACGGCTAACGCTGATTAAATCTTTAGAGATACATCAAAACAATGCACTTTGGTAGTTCTACTGTGGGAAGGTCAATATAATATTTCCAGTTGTACAACCGGGAGAAACCAGTACGGGCCGTTAGTATAAAATATAATTAATATTTCTAACCTTTTTTTTTGAGATATAGACATTGTAAATTATGGAAGCTTGACGACACTTTTTGAGTTCGTGTTAAAATATATTTTGGTTTTATATAGGTAAAGTGATGTTATATTATTACGTACCTTACACTATATAATATGTAAGGAACACATATATGTACGAATGTTCTATGTTTTAAAGTAACTATTACTTTAAAGTGGTTTTGGGATTTGAAGATAACTCCGACGACGTTAAATTACAGTTTATATTGTGGATCTAGGTAAAGCCTTACACGGGGGAGCTTTCGCCTAACAAAGGAACGAAGAAATGGTATATAGTGGCGGTGGTGAAGTACACCAGTATAGTGTAGATATACTACACCAAAATCCTTCATAATAATGTGTGTATATTAAAATGGTATAACCTACCAAGCAGTGACTGCATGTAATAGTTATTGGCGTAACTAGTAGTCTAAGTCATTCATCGCGCTGACAGGTCATGACTTAGCCTACAAGTTGCGCCCATAATTTTATTCAACAATTGCGCGTTATTCATGTTTTAACTATAATGAGATGTTGTAAATATCTATTTATTTCTTTATAAAAAAAACTGTCAATACTAACAGCACCAAACAGCACGATTCAATGTTTTGGTTTGAGGTTAGCCGGTTATGAATAAACTCCATGTCGAAAACATTCGGCCTCTCAATTTTAGCCTCAATAGGTAACAACGGAGTTGTTGTTACCTACTATTTCGTTACGACTCAGAAAATAGTTACGTTTATTTTCATTACTCCACAATGGCCGAGCTAGTAGGAATCTTCATTGAGTTATGACAAGTAATTGTCACCAGTCGGTAAATGGCTATTTAGGGTTCGGTTTTTAGGCATGATAAAACATGAATAACGCGCATGACTTGAATAAAATGTTTTAATGCCGATTTACGTATACTGTACCTGTTTCTAGTTCTATAATATTAAAAATAATAAAGTTATCACTACATATTATAAAACAAAGTCCCCCCGCCGCATCTGTCTGTCTGTCTGTGTGAACGTGATAAACTCAAAAACTACCGAACGGATTTTCATACGGTTTTCACCAATGGACGGAGTGATTCAAGAGAAAGGTTTATGTGTATATTAATGTTCCCTCCTTCCCAGTGAAATTATTTTGAAGAAAAAATGTTTGAAACACTGCATTGAAATGGCTGTTCGTATTATACTATTATTACTGATAATATTTCAGAATATTATGTCTATACCGTAATGGCACAGACGCGATTATAGCGTTTTGTGTCATTTTTAAAGGGGTTGAGAGCTTTGTTTGTCGATACTAGCTCGTTAATGTATTTACATTAAATAAATACATAAATCAATTGGAATGTTATTTTGTTCGCGCTGGCCATTATTATTTATTATCTAGTAGCGAACAACAAACTGCAGTATTGTTATTGAATTAGACAAGGGACAATTGTTATTATTATTATTACGTGTCGTCTCAAGGCAAATGGGCTTATGTCGAATTGGTATTTTTGAAATCGGAAAGCCTGATTTTCGAGCGAGATTAGAGTAGCTTTACGCATGCAAAAGTTAATAAACAAGTAGGTATTGTAGTCAGTCATTATTGTTTGATTTTTTCGAAATAAATATTTTTTTCGGTAATAAATATCGGTTATCGTTTGGTGATCTGGCAGGAACTAGGGGGCTCCTATCGATCGCGGAGCCCTGGGCACGTGCCCAGAGTGTCCAGTGGGAAATAGGGGCCTGGATATAAGAAAAATATTTTACATGGTAAAGTATTTTTTTTTTATTTAGATACAATGTATCTTATCTCTTTTAAGGCATTAGGTGTCTTGTATGTAGATTGTAGATACTGCTATAGTCTTCTCTTTAGTGTAGAAGTTCCACCGACATTCATTTTAAAACTACGCGGGGCTGCATCAGTTCGAGTGTATTTAGATTTGACCTGACACTTATTTGTGAGATAATAAAATGGCGGAAAACAAATTATCAAATTTAATTCACTTTTCTCTGAAGTAAAAATGAACAATCGATTAAGTTTCGTGTTACTTTGCCTTGTGACTGTAGATATACGTATTTGTTGTCATATTGATTTAATACGACATAAATTCACAACATCTACCCACTACATAGAACGGTGTTTGTATAGAAAAATGTTGAAACATACGTATATATTAATAATTTATGTCCAATATATTTGTTGTGTTGACACAAGAAGTATATCAAAAATATACTTTTTTTTCATATTTTATTTTTATAGAAAATACAAAATAACACTGTATTTTTACTATCGTTTACAATTAAATTCGTTAATTTCTTTTACAAATTCAGTAGGTGTAAAATTGCGTAAAGAGAGATGTTTTGCTTGACACGATTACGTTTTTACATTTCATGGCACTCGTTATTAAATTTACAAAAAAAATATAGGTAAGCGTGTGATGTCGATGCTACTAAAAAAAAAGTGGTAAAATAAATTAATATTATGTGTTATTTACCTCATAACTTTCTTTTAATTTTTTGTGTTGGATATTTATTGAAGTTTTCATTTTAAACGACCCCCCAGTTCCCAGATTTTAATTTGGATACCGGTAAAACTGTCAATAAGATTTCAATTTATTTTTCGAAAAGCGCTTTTGTTTTAACGCGATAATATGTAGCCTATGTCCATCTTGAAAGTTCATTGTAAATAGTTGTGAAAGAATTTTTCAAATAGGGGCAGTGGTTTCGGAGATTACCATCGACATACACACAAACTCACAAAATTTGCACTCTCTTTTTATAACTAATATGGATAATAATATGTAACTAAAAATAAAGAGATCGACCGAAGGCTACTTCAATATAAATACGTGCAATAAGGATTCAAAGTTAAGCTAACTGCGGTTAAGAATTATCAGAATTGAAATTTGTTTATAAATTATCCAAGTTATGTAAATGTATTGTATTAAAATAATATTGTTGTTACGCTGTTATAATAGTTCTTTGTTATTATAAAATGGTTGATTATTCTGAATTAATTAGTTAATTAGTATTATTGTTCTTCTATCATCTGCTCGTTTACAGTTCCTGAGGGACCGGATTAGTTTGGTTTGGAACTACATATATATAAATTTATTCGAACACTCTCTAAAATGTCCTGGCATAGCTGTTTCATTTTTTTTTGTTCATATTTTCTTTAGAAGCACGCCTATCAAAAAATTTTCATGCGAATCCCGGTTCCCAGAAAGATATATCGGGACTCAATTATACAATTTCATACTTAAATTTAATAAGTTTTTTATTTCCACTTTAAAAACAAATTACAATGTTAAACAAACATTTTAATGTTTACTTAAGAGCGAAACACTGCAAAAAATGTATAATTTGTTTTCTCAGATACCATCGAAAATTTGATTTAATTAAAAACTTAAAAAAATAGAATTAAAAGATTTACCTAATTGTTGTCTCAATAAAAAAAAAAATACTTTTTAAAAATGACTTCGCAAAAATATTTTTTAAATGAACAGTGGAGATTAAAGCGCTTCAGTCGGTTCGTAGCAATTCAGTTTGAGCTGAAGATTGTTCTGAACAACGCTGCGGTTGGATAAATGTTCATGCAGTCAACAAATCAAAATTATAAACGGCGTTAATTTCACGAACTGTCACCGTGAAATATATATGTTTTATACGAGTGCATGATGTGTGTTTGTAACACATTGAATACATTCTAGATGGATGTTGGGGTTGGTTTGGCGGGGGGTGCGGACGGCAACCCTGTATACCGTCGACGGACAGACAGACTTGTTTATGAGCTTTGACTGGAATTTAGTTAATGGCTCATGTGTGTTCGGATGCCTAATTCTGCTCGTACGACATATATTTATATCCCTATATCCCAGATATGCACGTCGTAAATTTATGTGTCTTTTACAATTAGGAGTTTTATTTGGTGTTATTTTAGTGATCTTAATTTATTGAATTGATCTGTCAAACGTCTATGAAATATGCAATCTAATCAGTGGATTCCGTGGACGAATGATCTAGCTATTGCTATTGGGATTTAACATCGGAACCTTGATGACAGTAAATTAAAGTTTAGCAAAACATGGTTACCACGCATCAGTGTTGCTCAAAAAGCAGATTTCATAGCAAAAGCTAGTTCTTATTTTTTTTTTGTACAACTGGAAACCTTTAAGACGAGAGAGAGAGAGAGATGTTTGTATTAATAATTGTAATCAGGATAGCTTCTGTTTTAAACACTACCGATTTAAAAAAAAGCGTTATGAGTGATTGCGTCAAAATTCCTATTTTATGAAACCAATAAAGGTTCAAAATTTAAATTCTAAAATTTCTGTAATCTAGTAAGATATTTTGTCATCATAATGTATTAGTATTATTACATCATTCTGTAAGTACATGGATAGTTAATGTATATCGCTAACCCATATTAACAACAGCAAAATTACGCAAGATGTTTTATCCCGATGAGTCATCCAGCCTGTGACGTCACAATTCCCTTCGCTTCACGAGGAATTGATCGGCCTGATATCGCAGTGTATAACCGTGCCGCTTATTTGATGATTCAGGCATCCAGCCTAACCTTACAACACGCTTACTGCTTACGTTTGAGGGTGACTCAATTTATTGCCCTTGATCTAGTTTTACTAAAGTTTTGGTCTGCTCATGACCCTTTTGTCTTATCGTAATTATATAATATTATAATGACACTCGGAAAGAAGTCAAATTTTAAACAGTGGCAGTTTTTTTTATTCGATTTAGTAATTTTCTATAGTTAATGCTAAGCTATGTGTTTATAATAAATTCTGTTCGATGTCACTAATACTACTAAGGTTGCTATTTTCGCTAACTGCTCAACTCCCTTTGGACGCAATAATCTATAGCCAAAGACGCCCGGAAAGAAGTGCGATTTTCAACCAGCAAAAGTTTTTTTTTTTAATCAGTTTTCTAGTTAGATATAGATATATGCACACATGTAAGTTTTGCCGAAACGATATTTTTTTTTTGCGTGATAAAATTCATAATGTAAGCTTATCTTCATAATTAATAAGTTTTGGTTTAGTTTTTTATGTGGAATTGTTTTACATATTTATTTTGAAACATGTTTTTTAATCGATTATTATTATCAGAGCGTTTTTAATATAAGGTCGACAAATGTTGTTAAATACATTTATTTATTACAGTTTCTATAAATATTTACTTATGCACAAAACAATGTACACACTTGATAAACTTTTATTTTATTATACCTACTATGTATGTAGTTTTGAAAAATTCAAGCATAATATCTTATTGTTTATATATAATTTATTATTACATCTGCTTATTCCAGTTTGATTAAAAAAATACCACACTTTGAATGTCATGTTGTGTAATACGGAAATTTTTTATTGATGTAATTATCACAAATTTTTTGCTTTACTTAAATTGTACGATCCCCCCACGGGAACTATGCCCGTGGGGGGATTGGGTATTAATTTTGTCCACGAGCTGCTTATGAACGACTCATTAGCTAATCAGCTAATAGATATACACGCGTTTTAAATTATACAAAATCTCCGCCTTGAAAAAAGTTTCTTAACTTTGCTTTTATAAAAATACGAACAAGTCTATAGATTTCAATTTTACGAGCTTTTAGACCAGTGCAGTTAGCTTTTGACAATGTAACATTGAATTCCCCTTTTATGAATGATTTTAACTGTACATTTTCATATATAATTGCCAAATTTGAACAATATTCAAATTCAATTTTGGCAATTATATATGAAAATGTACAGTTAAAATCATTCATAAAAGGGGAATTCAATGTTACATTAACAAATGTAATACACCATCTGAAAGTAGACATTTTAACGAAGAAAACCCCATACTACGATTTTTGAAAATCTGAAATTTTTACATTACTTTTTTAGGTTGAAGTTAGGGGTAATTTTTCGGTTTTTTGTTAATATTGCATTGGCAAATTAATTTTTTTATTCGAAAAAATTACAGCTTATTAAGGACATAGAAAGGTAAGTCTCCTGAAAATTTCATGAAAAAAAATCATTTTTGCAGGAGAAAAAAATTAAAAACGAAAAACACGGTTTTTTCGATATTTCTCTGAATCTTTAAGGTTATGTGAAAAAAATATATTTATAAAATTTTGTCGATCCTTTTAATACCTACAACATTGCCATGCAATATTTTTCGATTGGAGGTCAACTTTCGCCGGAAATAACCAAAAACCGCGTTTGACCCCTAAAACGCGCCCCCCACATCCCTCTGGCCTTTTCCGCATTTGAATTTTTGATTTCTGTATTTCTGACGGCAGTTTCTTCCCTTCCTCATCATTCGTTTTCTGTTATTAATTTTGTCCCTTTTTCACTTGATTTTGGGCTAACTGTACTGGTCTATTTAATATCTTTTAGAACATAAAATTGGTATATGAATATCTTGGTATAAACCACTATTGGAAATTCGACCCTCTGAGTTCTCAAAATTGAAAAGATTTTACTGGGTATGTATAAACGTACTATTTTATGTACATATATATTTGTGGTTACAAGCAAAAGTGGCTTACGTCAAATTTTTCGTACCTGTATAAATCAATTTTTATTTTAACCTTGAACTTTAGAATGGCTGGGCGTCGATGTTCACATAACGTTGCCAATGCAAGCCTCCAGCTGTCAAAACGTATCAATTGAACTCTGAATCTATTTTAATAAGAATAAATTGAAAATATTGATTCTAGACTCAGATAACTCTAGCTGTTGGTGACCTTTAAAAAAATGTTTTGACCTTCCTGTAGATTACCGCAAGACTAATCCCAGTACCAACGTTCATTTTAAAATTCGGAACTGGAGGAGACATCTATTTATGTCGAAAATGTATCCTAGGACACAGTCTAGTAAACCTATAATTTTTCATCGTAGTCTCTGGATAATCCCTGCTTCCAACGCAGTCGTTTTGAAATTTTGTTTAGACGAAAAAAATCTGTGTGAAATTGTATAAACTTTCGTATGATCTACTTTACCTTGAGGATACAGAAAATACGTATGTTTTTATCAAGACACCGTAAGCTTCTATAGCAGCTATAGTTATCATGTTGTCGTCCTGCGGATAAGTCGTCGCAGGAAAGATGTGCAGGATTGCGTAAGTGTTTCGGATATCATCAGCTATATATCCTTAACGGAGTACTAAGCTCCTGCTACCGTGTCGACTCTCATGCAACTATAGATGCAAACATAATATATGCCATATAGATACTAGGGTCCCACAGTTCAACCTTTAGGTAATATAGGGATGTTTGAAAACGAGACTAAGAGATCAATAAATGGCTTCGTGTCCACAAATAATTTTGAATATGAACAAATGCAGTCTAATTTATAAGATAATGTTATAAATTTTCTTATGCACTGAGAGACAATTTTTATTTGATCGGCCTATCGAAGCGGCACATGAAGGCGGGCGTATGGTTTATAAGAACGCTTGGTAGTCCACTCATGCAACTAAAAATTCTGCCGACTAAAACTGCACCAGGACTTAAGACATTTTATTTATTTACAGAACACAATATAAACAATATTTATTCAACACGCGTGAGTAATATGTAATTTCGGGGCCCTGCTAAACGTGGGAGAAATAATATATTACTTCACTATAGTGTAATAATGAATTTTCTGGCGTGGGAGAAATAATGTATTACTTCACTAGTGTAATAATGAATTTTCTGGACCAATAGAAACTCAGTAGCAAGCCCAAGCGCTAAATAATGAAAAAAACTGCAAGTAGCTTCTGGACCAATAGGAACGTGGTAGGCGGTATTGTATACTTATATGAAAACAGCATCGCAATTCAGCGAAATCATGGCAATCTTGTGTATACACTGACGGTGGTACGTCAATCAATGAAGTGATTTATTATTTTTCCCTCTTTTATCAGGGCCCCGATTACATATTACTCCTGCTAGTTGAATAAAGTATTATGTGCGACTATTGATCGAAGGAGAATATTCCACTCGCGTGTGTTTTACCGCACTCGCTGCGCTCGTGCGGCAAATTTCACGCTCATGGAATCTTCTCCTTCTCTCACTAGTCGCACAATATACTATTATTCACTAAATTTTTTTATGTTAAAACGTCGGTAATTGAAGAATTTAGCAAAAAAGTACAACCTGTCGAGTCTAATCAACTCCTGTATTTTCAACTTCTGCATCATCCTCACTTCGTGGCTGCCATAAACCAATCAGACAAAAACTCTTAATTGGAGGTTAAACATACTTTTCCATTAGCTGAACAGTTTGAAACAGTTTGCGTGGGAAGTGAGGACTAAATACGTGAGTAAAATCAGTTGAAAATAGATGTTGTTGAAAATACAAAAGTCTGCCTTGTATTGTTCTCTTTCAATCGCGTCACTTCCGTAGAATTTCATCAAGCCATTTACTGAAATGTTTTTTGAGAGCGACCACCAGTAAATATACTGTATTTATACGTCTGTTTTCTAAAAGTTCCAAATTGTGCCGAGCATCCATTATAGGGTTGAATCATTCAGAGGGAAACTTTCATTTTCGTACAGTGTTAGTGTATGGTTACACCCAGTATATTTTGTATCTTTCTGTGCAGATATCGAGACACTACATATTACGGTACACCACCACAACTGATCACATAATGATAAAAACCGTAAAATAATGACGTGATAAAACTTTATTATTATTGCATAGAAATTGAGAACATGGCGTTATAGTGGTTATGTCGTACGATGATGATGTTTTATTCTGTAGTTGCATATAACTTTTATAGACAATTACAAGTTAGTCTATCTATCTAGATCGACGTTGCTTTCCCGATCGGCGTGAAACTAATCAGCTGTGGCCAGCAAGTAGTATTAACACACGATTAACCCAAGAACGTATGAAACATATCGTTAACATCAATGTTGAATAAATAATTCATAGAGTTTTATTGAATTTACAACTCTATAGTTAAGTGCGATGGCGACTTGTAAAGCGTAGTTTGCATTTTTGCATATGAAAACAGAAATAAATAAATCCATATTGCATCAGACAGTCAGGCTTCACTGAAGATCATTTCTAGCCCAAAATTGACATCAACGCTTATTTGGAAATGCATAAAGAGCTCTGGCAAAACACGAATAAAGTAACTTTACTGTGGGTGCCGGGACACTTTTGAATCGAAGGAGACGAAGAAGCTGATGGGCTGATTGACTCTAAACCTGCCCTGGGAGTGTCCAAAACACAATACGGGGTCAAATAAGGGAATAGATAAAAAATCAACATAAGACATAATGGAATCAAATTTCCAGGCAGAAACACGGCAAGGCTTTTATTAAAGGGCCATCCCGAACCGAAAGATGAATGAAGGACTACTACAACTTAGCAGGAACAATCTTCGTTTCGTGTCAGACCTCCTGACGGGACACTATGCCCTGAAAGGACACCTCCAAAGAATCGTATACTGTTTAACGGGGACTTAAAGTGCAGACAGTGCAATAAGGAGACGGAAACAGGCTTTGGATCGTAGAAGACAATCTATGGACAATCTAGGATTATAATAATAATAATTCTTTTAGTCTTTCATATATTTTATATGCAATACGTTCACGAGAATTGAAATAATTATTGAGAATTTCCTGCCCAATTTGGAAGACCATTGCTAGGGCAGGATCTCAAAGCAGTCCAGAAGCTGGTGTGGCCTAGAAAAGCGATACCGTAATATGACCAAGACGCGTGCATAGAAGTAAGTGGATGTGGTTTTCTCGGTAGCGAAGGCACCACCGTAACGTAAAAAAGCTGCATTCATTTACTTCTATACACACGTTTTTTGTTATGCCATCCACCGTCATATTACGGTACCGTTTTCCTGAGAAACCCCGGCTTTAGCTGATAGTGACTGTGATCAATGGAATGGTATTAAAAGTAATTTAAAAAATAGATAGTACACTGGTCGTTAACGCCACATAACAATATTTTTGAAAAGCTCTTTTGCGTGTAGGTTTTTAGTATTATCTAGAACCGAACGATAAAATGAGAGTTGATAATCGGCGATAATGGATTTGAGAACCGTTACAGCATCGTAGATGTAAATAAAAATTATTGAGTAGATAATTCGCATTACGGGATATTGTTATATCTTAGTCCTTAGATGATAATGACGCCAAGTGACTTACGTCAGATTAAAAAAAAATCCAGCAAATTGGACGACGACGGGGCCATTCCAACTTCAAAAAATGTTTTGACATACAATAAATAACATTTGTTGGCTAATTACTTGCCAGAGTAAAGGCCATTTTGTTAAAAAAAAAACAAACTTGTGCTAACGCGAGTAATATATCTGCTAGTCGTTTCACATGTAAAATATTACCAAAGCATACTTTTCAGCTGCGTAACTATATTCTTTTTGACAGATGTTCAGATCAAAACAACTGATTTTTTTTTATTTTAAAATTATTTAGAAACTATGAAACCTATAAAAAAAAATTTTAGCAAAACTTTCTTGTTAAAATTAATAGAATAATAAACCGTTATGAAAAGTATACTGTTAAAAAAAAAACAGCATTCTAGTATCTACATATCTCTTCTGCGCGCGCGTCGATTGTCCCCAAAAACAATAGGTTTCTTTATATCCTTCCAAAATTTGGTTGCAATCCGCTCATCGATTTGACGTACATCGTGTTCACAGACTTTTTCCATTTTTCCAATTTGAGTCGGGGGATCCCAAAACGAAAAAAAATTGTAAAATTTTACACTTACGGTGTTGGAATAGGTGCGACCGTAAGACAGATAAACATTATTTTCAAACCACTTCTTTGAATTCAGCTGATCCGAAAACGTGCATATTCACCAAAAACACAAAAATTACAATTGCGGGACTGATGTACTTTGTATAACAAAAATTGGAAACCTATTGTTGCGCGCTCCCCCTTGGGACGACTATGCTTTCCGTCGAAAGTTCTCGGCCTTTCTTACCTACATTCGTTGTTGCCATAAAAGCCCTATATCTGCGGTCCATTGTTGCTGTTGCGAGAACATTCGACGGAAAGCATAGTTGTCCCAAGGGGGATCACGCAACACTACACTTGAAACATAAAAATAAAACGAAATATGCCACTTTGACTTGTGACCGTAGATTTTTTTACGTACTTGGTTCTGTAACGTGTTAGGGCAGACGAGATTCAACAACGATGGTTATAATATAGCTCTGTCGGATAAATGAGATAATTTACTCTGTTATTTTTTCACGCTCGGCACAGTCGTGGAAACTTGTGAAATATTAATGTATTTTTATACGCTTCGTTGACATTGTTATTTACATTTCACAGATTTCAACTTTGTACGGCAGTTCAGGTGTAAACACATTTCAAATTCATAAACTAATTATAAATATGTTTTTAAATTGCACCGGGAAAAAAGTGTCATTCAATTTTTGTTTTAACAAACGTATGTGTCTACTAGAGTTGTTATGAAGTTCGGTTTCTTGTGCGACACTACTTGCGTTTTCTATTGTTATCATCTAGTGATTAATCTAACCACTAATCTCAGTTGTTGAGCGTTTGTAATCCACAATTTCTCTTTAATAAATCAACCATTTGATTTGATTTTAAACTAAGGTTGGAAAGCTGTAAGATATTATCAATGTAAACAGAATCAATATATCGTCATTGGTTCTGTAATAGCTCTTATGTGCATAATTGGCAGATTTTACTTTTTTTAAATGAAAAGATTCAGGAAACGGAGCTCTATACGCTAGTAATACCTCCAAATTAATTTTGCAGTAACCAACAAGGGGAAGTGACTCTTATGTGAAAAGTTGTATCAAATAATTCCTCCCATGTGCCAATAAATCCGAAATTAACGTTATTTAAGAAAATACTTCGTCTTAATTAAACACGTATAGTAAAGATAAGTATGAATTAGTAAAATACCTCTGAAATTGCTAGTTCTTACCATCCATTGCTGAAATAACCACTTTTTGGCCTTTCCTGCAAATTTTACTTTTTGCACATATTAAGAGGTATTACAGAACCAACGACGATATTCTTTTTTTGTAGTGACGTTTCAAATTATATAAAATTATAGTTTCCCTATAATAAATATCAATGAGCTTGCGAGTATGAAATGTATTTTCAAGTTAAATATTTAAAACAATTTTAAGAAGAAAAACATTAAAGATGTGAAACATAAGTAAAATAAAATGGATTTGTTCAAAGTACACTTCAAACAGATTTCAGAACGTATGTATCTTTCTTAACTTCTTGTGTTTCACTGGAAGGCTATTTTAGACAAAGATTATGAAATATGCAATCGCTTATTAAAATTTCACTCTTTCTAAAGACTGGCAAGCTCGTTCGCTGCTCACGGTACATAAGGCAGGTAATTATGTTACCGACAAAGTTATCGCGACATGGCTCAACATTATTCATAGAGTTACATTGATTCTTGTACGAGTGCTAATTAAAAAAAAAGTTATGTCCACGCTGGGCACACACACTGTGTCCACCGTTGATATAACTATTCACGGTGGACACAGTTCCGTGAAGATAACTGTGTCCACCGTGAAGATAACTAAGGGTCCATTCTAAATAATTTTTGAAATCGGATTAGTAGTTTCGAAGATTACCTCCTACATCCAAACTTTACCTCTTTATAATAGAAATCGCGGTTTGTTCGTGATATAGATGGTATAGTTTTCACTCAGTAAAATATTTTTTTCTAAGCTCCTTGCTGCGTTAAGAATCATATAATATTATTATTGTTTGAAATATCACCAACGAGTCTAGAATTCTTCGCCGTATGTCACGAAGAACTGCTTCTATAACGCGTGCCATAGTTTGGCGACCCCCGATATGTACTATTATAATAATATATAAGTGAATGTGTAAAGTTTGAAAGTCTGGGAGTCGTAGCAATCATGTGCGGCAATATACCTGGTCTATATATATTTAGTGTTACACTACTTTACCTGTGCTGTATTTCTGCTTTGCCATGCTGCAGCGCTACCGGCTGCTAACAAACTACACTCCAGACGATTGTTTTCAATTACGCCGTGTTTAATTAGCAAGTGCAGCTAACTTATCTACTTAGCTTATACCCAAGTGTGCGAATGTCATGTGTGTCTTAGCTATATTGCTGAATATATAAGTAGCATACACACACATAAGGTTTCTGTCAAGATTTGAAGTATCTACTGATTGATTGAGAAGATGCTAACGACCTTAGTTGGTGATCGTCTATAATCTTTAGTAATCTAACGACATTTTGGGAGTTTCGATGCTTTATTATTAGAACAGTAACACAGGCGGCTTGGTTTTTACCGAACTTACGTGCGCAATGAGGAGAGCACGGGAAGGTACGTATATAAAATATAAATGTCGTCTGAGATTAATGGCGCTATTCTTTATAATCATTCTTAAAAATAACAGGGCTGTTAAATTTGTCTCGCTTCAACGTATGTATTGTTATATTTGTTAGAAAGTGACAAAAAATTAACACCTCTGTAAATTCTTGCATTGACCATACAAAATAGCGCCATAATTTACAAAGCTGTGGTTCCGTCAACCATTTCGTTAGTGTTTTCAACATAGAATGTCGTCCATCTTACTTGACATTAACAGAAATATTTTTTCGAGTGACGGTAAATATTCTGCAACTACACCAATGACGCAACGGTATAATACGCGCCACGAATCTAAAAGGCTCGGAAGTTAGATGCGAATGCGGGCTTGCGCTTGTACAGTCTGTTGAAAAACCACAAACTCGCAACTCAACAAAACTAAAATAACAATAACAACTTGACAATAGCGTACACGACTGTACTTTAAAGCAGGAAAGCGACAAGTGACAAAGGCAACGAGCGGTCACGGCCAATCACCGACGAGCGCACGTTCCGTGCAGGTAGCTGGAAGGTGGTGGGAGCCTCAGCGGCTCAAAAATGTGTCTTTGCGACGCTGTTTGTGACTAACTTCCGAACCTTTTAGATCCGTAGCGCGTATTATACTTAGCATACAAGCAAATTAAAAAATAGTGATCAATAACAAATATTGATCGTTTTGGTAATTACCGTATTTTAAGGACTTGAATTTTGTTTTCATTATGTAATCATGTCGTATTTTAATGTTGCAGAATTTCTTTGAATTGCTTGCCATTAATATTAATTTTTTCCAAGCGGGCGGGGCCGAGAAGGGCATAAGTTAGTCTGTTTATATAATTCAACTCTATTGCTAGTTAACAATATTTACTTGGCGTCTTTATTTTTACTGTTATGTTCTTATATTATTTTTAATTGCCGGGCGTCTTATCTCGTTATTGTATTTGCGTTGGGTGTTGCGAGTGTAGTACCTACCTATTATGTTATACATTTTCTAATTAACTATTCAAATAAACTTACGTTGTAAATATAAAGTTTAGTGCTGCTAATATTAAACAGAAAAGATAAATACTTTACTTAATATTGCAATGATTTGATAATAAATCGACAAAGAATTAGCAAAAAGCATATAACTTTAGCCCGAATATAACGCGACCCCGAATTTAACGCGACTCCGAAATTTTCATAAAGATATTTAGATAAAAAATAATACTCATAAAAGAATTCAAAGAAAGTTAAATTCAATCAGATAAGCATTTATTTAGAAAAAAACTGAAATATGTAGGTAGAACTTAGAAATCTAGAATTCTATTAGTCACTATGAAAATACTACCAGCTGCAGTATGAAATTAATTTCTTTTGGTAATAAAAAATCTAGATTTGCTTATTGTCATTATTATCGCAGCGGTAAAAATAAATTTGATATAAAATTGCATTTTTTTTTTGTTTTATTTTGTTTTTTAATATATAATTATTTATGGACACATCGACATCAAAGGTCATTAGCGTCCGGATCTATAGATTATGGATATAACTATGAATTATGGGTCTATTAAAACTAAAGGAGAATGTAATCCTGATGAATGGAAGAACTATAATATGCACTTTCGGTGTCCTCGAAAATTTCAGAGAGATCGTCGGGAAACCAATAAGCTACGGTTAATTATTTGCAGGATATAGCACCGTATTTTTAATTTTTTATTTTTTTTAATATTAAACTAATAAATCCAATTCAAGGTTTCGAATATAGAACCTGGGAACTGAGGACAAATTGCATTTTTAAGAGTTTTCTTTAGAAGTTGAGAGAAGTTAACTACCAAAGACGTGCAGTTTTGTTTGTAAATAATTCAGAATATTTACGACATGTTGTAATAACTTAATCTCGAAGACGTCCCTTTTTATTTAACGATTAATAGTTTTTTACAATACTCCAAGAAAATCAATCATCGATCAGCATGGATAAAACAAATATATTTTGTTGTTCAGACACGTTTTTAGTCAGCCGAACGTTAGATATCCGTGTAATTCGCTTGTCTGGCTACGTTATTAATATCAGATTATTTCAAATATAAACGGTTTATTGTATACATAGAGTGGCAGTATATAGTTGTATCAGTGGTACTAGTGGATTAGAGACGGGTCCCACATACTTGGAATCCGTCAATGTCTCTGGGGATATGGAAGGACGCTTACTATACCCGTCCAACTGGGATTATTCTATTAGAAACGCTAGCTCCCGTACATGTCTGTGTTGTGTGGATGAAAACGAGATCTTCATTGTTCTCTATCCATTATAATGTACATTACATAACATCGTGTTGCGGTAGGTTCACCTTGACGTCAATGATTGGATTTCTTTGGAGCTCCACAGCATCCCATTTAAACTCTGATAGAATTAATACTGAGACCACTGTGAGAGCTGACGTCACCACCGCCGTTTTGTTTTTTAGATATCAATTACTGGATACTACTTCATAACGGGACATGACGCAATTGAAGTTAACCCTTCGGACCTGCATTTTATATTTTTGAAACACAAAATATTTTTAGGGTGTTGGGCTTACTTAGGGTGTAATTAAGGTATATTGAGTGAAAAACTAAATTTAAAATTAAAAAAAAAAATTTGGAAAACAAGTAAAAAAAAATTTTTTACGGTTGTTTTACGGATGTTTAACTACTTTTTAAATATAATCAGTAAAGTTAACATAAATTAAAATAAATATCCGCACAAGAAAAATAAATTGCATCATGACAAGCGTAAGTTATACTAAGTAATACATAATCAGCTTTCCGTGAATCAACACTTGATTCGATATTTCTACCTACCCACATACTGAAAACGCCTCACCTCTCAGAGATAAGGCGTTTCACAGTGCCACGTTTGTAATTAATAAATTGTCTATAAAGGTATACATGGGGTCTGGGGCTATACGGTTATTTAAAAAAAAAATTGGTTGTCTGTAAAGTCGGTTTACGGACGATAGTTTTACGTGATAACTTATTCCGTAATACATAACCTAAACCTCCCAAAATTTGATTTCAATCCGCTTATCCTTGGTGTCGGAATGATAAGAAATGTCAAAAGTGACGTTTGCAACTTACAAAGTATTATGTTCTAATAATAATTAGTTATTCCAATACTTAACTTAGAAGGCGTTGCATTTCACAAAATACTAATGTCAAAAAATTGAATTAAACATTAGAAATGCAGCCGTTTTCATGTTAAGACAAGACATACGTTCTCTTCTAATTTACATGTACGGCAAACAAAGACGACCGACCGCGTCGCGTCATGCATTAGACAACATTGCATTTATATTTTATACAGCTATTTTTCTATATAAATTTGTATAAAAAAACTGTTTAGGCAAATTCTGTTATACGAAATCTATGTAAAATGTTCTCCTCTTTCGTTTAAGACTGGTTTCAAACCGATCTGATTTAAATTGAGCGAGAAATTAGCAAAAAGCACGCACAGGGTCAGGCGGAACGTTACGCGTTACGAACGTTAGGAACGTTACACTGTTTCGTGCATGCAGCCGGTGTTTTATCAATTTATAAGATTGGTGATTCATCAATTTATAAGACGTTATCACGTCAAAAATACAATACCATCGACTCTTATTCTGTTCAGACCAATATTTCAAATAGCTCAAAAAAAAAAAACCCAATTTTAATCATAAAATTGTTGGTGAAAAATTAAAATTAATTGTACTAAAATAAAACAAAACATTTTTTAAAAATTAGTTTTAAATTAGTGCATTAATTTTATATTAATGCGCATGTGTCTTGTTGCAGCCGTTTATAAAAATTTATCAATGAACATCTTATTTTAGTCCAATGTGCATAAAACCCCAACAGCTATATCTAGCTGGATGCTGTATATTATACATATATGCATGGATGTGTGTGTAGAAAGGAGGATTTGGGGTGAGAAAGATGGTATAGCCACTACACGCTGACATAGCCTGTGGTCTGGGAATGCTTGTCTAAGCACATATTATACCATCTTGGCCGCAGTTACTGCGATAGCAGGGTTGGAAAAATAATTCCACCGTTATGAACTTTTAATTTTTATAGATATGATTTGTGTAAAAAATATATTTCATTCCTTAAAAAAACAAATTGATGCTGAAACATTTCTTTATTCCGATGTGCAGACGTTCACGGCCGGCGTTTTTCGAAATCTATTTGGTTTCCGGGCTAGATAATTTCCAGAACCAAGACTGACATGAAACTATACTAGCTTGCGTGTCATATTCAAAAATAAATAAAATTCATTTTTTCCTCACCCTGTCGTCGGTGGCTGGCTCTTGGATGAACATCGGCCAGTTATGAACACACAGAGATACGATTCGCTCGCCAGAGGAACCCAGTTTTATGCGAGCACATATTTTCGCTTAGTGTTGTTTGTGCGGCCACGATATTGAAATTCCGCACAAGACTTCCATTCCAGAGAGCTCTTGTTTATAGTTATGGTTCAGCGGTGACAATAATGACCCCCCTGTAAATAAATATTTGACGTCGGTCAGCGCAGATTAACGATATTTGCGGTATTTTTGTCGTAAATTGTTTTATAAAGGAAAACGATGACACTTTGATTATTTAATATATAATAAATATCAAGTCTTGCTGAGAACATGTCTGCAAAATATTTAACCGAAATCTTATTTTTATTTTGGACGACATGTTTAGTTAAACATCATTAAAATAGCTCTTGAAGTTGGAAAGGGTTTAGACATGTTAGTCAAAAAAGATCCAGTTTCATATATCAGTAAATACATAAAATTTGAATTTCAAACCTTTGACAAAAGAAATAAATCAATCCACCCTTAACACTGGCTATGCCAAATTGGGTGGATCAATTTCATACAGAAGATAGTAATTTATATATTATTTGCACTATATTTATTGAAATAAATTTATTATTATTATTATTATTATGATTGGCCAAGGGCGTAGATATTTTTTTTTTCTGGGTAAACAAAAAAATCAATATTTTATTAATATCACTCAAGAATACTCACGAAGGAATGTATCAAGCAATTTCTAATTTTTTTTTTAGCCAGGTATTCATATTATTTTCAGTTTAATTTTTTTATTATGGATCCTGGGGGGGGGGTAATTACCCCTTTACCCCTCATATCAATGCCCTTGTGACGCCCCAATTTTAATTTGTTTATGTTTGTATTCTATCCGCAAGTTCGAAACATACATAATAGAAAGTATTATTTGTTTTCAAAGAGTAACTTAATAAATATTTCTTTTTTTTGTTTCAGGTGAGTGAACAATTCATTTAAGAACTGATTTACAGGTAAGAGCTTTTGATTAAAACTTCGCGCATTTTTTTATAGATTCGTTAAAAATTAAAATATTAATCTAATTAGATCACGTCTTAAAATTTGAATGAAAATAAAATTTGGACCATTATTAATAACAAAGTACCTATTATTTAACGTGATAGACGCTAAAAACACCGTGTTTTTTAAACGCTTTTAAATAACTACTTCCCGTTATTATATTTTAGGTTATTTTTATTAATTCCAAATGTTTTTTTTTTATATTCTGTATGAAGAGAATTTTTTTTTTGAAATTGTGTTTAAATGCATTTAATGGAATAAAATACGTGTCCAGGTAATATGATTTTCAATGCATTTTATTATGCTTTTAACATGATAACATATTATTGGCTAACGATACGGAGCATAATATCAATAGACACCCATTGGCTACATCAACGAATGACAGCTCGGAAATTGTATTATCTGCTTTCGAAGTTGTCTGTTAATTTTACGATATTAACGCCTTTTTTGTTATGGTTATTTATACATAAGTGATGATAGTAAAATATGAAAATAAACCCTTCTGTAAAAATAACACTCCGCTCAGTTAAGAATGATACGGGTGTAAGTATTTTCCCCCAAAACATTGAAAACTAAAGAAATGTTATTTTGACCAAAAAACATTAACTTTAAAAATCCAATCTATTTTGATTCTAGTCTTTAACACGGGATTTTTTTTTTTAATTAATTCAAAAAAGTTGTTTTAGTTTTTTTGACGTATAAATGTTTATTCGATGTTTAACTTAGATTTTGATCGTCTTGACATTTAAAAAAAAAGCAAATGATTTTTGCACACACCACGATGAAACTTATAAACCAATCTAATTGTAAATCTTATCAAATAACATAATCTAGTATCGTGTGGCTGGAATACTAATTAATAAATTAGTTATTGCATTGTTACGTATGAAGTGCAAGAATATCCTGCCATTATATTATCATTGCGTTCGTGCCGACTGTCGATGAAGATTCCAGACAGATGGTACTCTTGAGCACGCGTAATCCACAGCAAAAAGATTTTGAATATTGATTCGCACGTTCTATAACTATAAATACAAGATCCGAGATATTTTCAGCTTGCAAAACATCTTCCTTTATTTTATTTCTTCGAATACAATTTGAAATGAAATGCCAACTTCAATCTGGTTTCTATTGGTACTAATATATAAAATTCTTGTGTATGTATGTTTAAATGGATTTAACTTAAAAAATAATTGACGGATTTCGATAAAACTTGTTTTTGTAATGTTTCTTATGATCCCAGAAAAACTATATTTTATTTCACTATTTGATCGCAGAAGTAATCAATTTAATATCTTTTTCGACATACTTAAAATATTTAAAATCGTAACGTGGTGTGTGCAGTATGTTCACAGCACACTTCTCCCACTACCGCTGCAGTCAAAGCCAATCGGTATCCCCTCTTCATCCGCTACTGTCCTACAGGTCCTGGGCATGTCCGAGTAAATATGTCCATATTCTATAAATCAAAAAACGTGCGACATCAAAATATGCTTGTCTTTAATAGGCTGCTAGTACTCTTATAAAAATTTTAATTAAAAGAGCAGAATGTAATGTCTTTGACAATTTAGAATTCTGAAAGGAATGAATATTTGTTAGAATGAACCCCGAATTTAATAATGTGGCAGACTGTGGCCAGACAAGCGAACATTTCGTTAAGTAATATAAAAACGCGATCGAGAGAAAAGTTTTGTAACCATTAACAAACATAACTGTTATTTTAAAACACATATTGCATTTATACACCATACACGTAATTCTATTGTTTTAGCAGAGCAAAACCATTAGTTCATTCCATTTACATATCTGCAACAACCTGCTGCATATCTCCGCGTTTCGCAGTTAGCTGCTCAACAGTGAACACAAATGATTCCAGTAAAAAACCTGAGTACCTACTGCAAATGTTGCTTGACTTGTCGTATTTTTGCACCAATTGGAAGTTCGGACTCTCTACCTGTTTTTTAAGGTGTAATTGTTATTGATAATCGATCGTTTGCTATTTTATTCAAGCTTTAAGTGCCTCACTTAAAAAAGGACTAACAGCATTTTCACGGTAGTTTATTTAGAGTTGAATAGATTAGGGGCTATGGCTTAATATCATCCTAGAAGTCCTGGATCTAGTCCTCCAATAGTTTGGATCTTCTCACGAACTCCAGAAGATTGGTGACTAGATTGTCCTGAGGAATTACTCCGCTCTCATCAATTTAACCAACGATGGTTGTTCTCCTGTAGGCTAGGACCTTGCATTCGAACAATAAATGGTTGCCTGTTTCGTCCTCTATTTCGCAATATCTACACTGTGTGGATCCTTGACGTATATCCCCATCGGAAGTAGATGCTTTCTAAGGGATGCATGACCAGTTAAGAGCCCGACCACTTTGAGTTTAGGTCTACTGAGTTTGACCAGTCCTCTGTAAGCCTGTTTGAAAGGCCCACAAGCACTCTTTCGACTTTTTCCAATTTTGATACTTAAAAATTACAACTAAAGTCGAGAGGGAAAACCTCTTAGCAACACGTTCGACCACAGGCAATACTGACCATCTATCGGTTTTTGATCGATTCTTTGCCACTAAGTCTTCCTTATTAAGTTTTATTGAATTTTTAAGTCAATCATATTAAATATCACCTAACTATTTGGCAACCATAACATAACGTATCTTCAGAAATTGTAATTCTAAGATAATTTTTAAAATTTTAGAATAAGTGATAATTAATTTGACGTGGCTATTGTCGGGTACCGTAATAAGGATTAAAAATAAATTTTCGACGTCCCGAATATGTCGCGATTTAACCTCTAGGAAAATACAATATTTTTATATCGCAAGTTTGGCTAAAGGAAAAAGATTCAATTAATTTTTTTGTGTGATATTTCATCGCAATATTGCAGAAAACAAAGTCGTTTAGATTGTTTGTGTTATCTTTTAATAAATTACAAATAAAAAAATAACATCAACATTAATTTCGTATATAAACACGCATCGAGTTTTTTCATAATAAAATATGAAATCATTTCCATTTTTATTTTTTATCTTACTGTCACTATTTGAATATGAATTTACGTATTGCAATCATTGAATGCAGAGATAAGCTCGCATTTTATAAGCAAACGTTTCGATATAAAGAAGTAAACAGATAATATAAAATTGTAAATATGTATGTTACGTTTCTTTCAGTCGCATAACTTACATAATTTTTGCAACCTTTTGTTTATCTTTGTTGGTTACAGTAAAATCTCGTATCCAATTTTGACTGATTTGAAATTTTGCTCGCAACATTACGTCGTTTCGATGACAATACAATATTTTTATCTCCGGTAAAAGCAAAAAAAAGTACTCTGTAGATTGCCTTTTAAAGATAAAATAGAATAGACATATTCTGCTACAGCGAAATGCAGCTGTATTTTTCCGGCGTTGTTTTTTATTTATTATCAATTTATTTTAATATAATGATAACTAATTTTTTACTTATTTATTGTTACTTACTTATTATTATTTATTATTACTTACTTATTATTATTATAGATAAAAAATTAAATTACGTTGTAAATTCTCATAAATAAAAAAATAAGCATTCATAGAATAGGTCCGCATAGGATGCCCGTTCGCGCGTGTATGCAATTACCGACGTAGCTCCACTTATCCCACTTATTATCATACCCCGTCCGGCCAATAACCTTGACTTGCACTACAGCCAATCAGAATATGCGTAAATGATCTTATAGTGATAATAGGATTTTCATTCATATGTAATTCATTTATTAACTCAAAAATTAATTTAAATACAGAACTAAAGCAGCCTATGCCCTATAGCATTTTTTTAAATCATAAGAAACATTTCAAAAATAGTCTCATTGAAATTTGTGTCATCCTCTTTAAATAAAATCTGTTCAATCATAACTGCATACGAAGAATTTTATGTAATAGTATAGATTCATAAATAAAGTTGCTTTACATTTCATTACAAAATAATGTGCAAGTAAAGTAAGTTTTACAGGGCAATAACAGATAATTTAATACCATGGTACATATTAGAAAACGTCGCAGGTTCCATTTTTAATAAAGTTTCTGTTTATTTTACTTGTTTTATTTTTGTAATTTCACGATAAACTTGCCCTAGTTAACGGGTAATTTTTTCATACATTCGAGTAAAATCACCAGAATTCTTATTTGACAAATAATATGATTTCGACCTGAGATTAAGTCAGGAGAGCGGCTACCTGCCGGGAAGTCTTGATGCTGAAAATTCCTCGTGGAGTTTTTTCTTTTTTAGTTTTTTTAAAAACCATATCTCCGTCATACATGTACATATTACTTGTCTACGTTTTTTTAGTTTATATATTATTATGATGAAAATATATTGTTTTTATAAGTTTAGTATACTTTTAAAAAAAACTACCACTGGCAAAATAATTGTTTAAACAGAGGCCAATTCGGAAAAAGATCGATCTCTCCTAGCCATGAATTTTTTGCAATGATATTTGACAAACTAAATATTAACCTAGCCTGCAGTAGTGAAATACAAACAACATAAAACTGAATCAAGTGACGCGAGATAGTTGGCTGTGCTTGCTATTCATTAGTGCATAAATTAACAATTTAGTTGAGTAAAGATATATTATAGAGAGAGAGTGTGTAACCTTTTATATGTCTATATATAGTTGTTCCTTAAACAAATATTGAAACAAAGTTTTTAACCCTTCAGCTATCTTACAATGACAAATATTTACATAAATATCAACTTCGTTAACGGTTTTGTATTGTTTTAGCATATTATGACACTGAGAAAGTCTCATATATATCGACTTTTGCAATATTCCAGACGATTTTAAATAATTGACAATGACGATGTGAAAGTGTATTTGAAAATAGAAGTAACCTAACAATTTCTGAATTAGTATTAATACAATAATTCACTGTAGAAAAGCGCATGCTCATAATTTATTGTTTTAATTTTATGATTACAAGTATATAATAATAATTTTCCCGGCAGTTGCATTTAAGTTTTACATATTATATTGTAGCTCCTTACAGCTTTCATGGCAAAGGCGTTAATATTCAATCATGTTATTATTGTTGACATAAAAAAAATCTTTTCGCGAGAAGTTTCAATTATGATTTTTTATGAACATATTTTGCGACAAGCTTTTAGATCAGGTCAACAATGATAAAATTATATTAAATGATTATTACAAACCATTCGTTATTATCCGCAATTTGCTTAAATTTATCAGATCGGTACATAATATTTTGTCCTACCAGAACATTGAAAATTCGATATTTTTATGATTTAGTAATGGCTGCATGTTTAAAATATATTTTAGGCAATTATTATGTCGGTACATGCAACAGAATATAAAATAAAGCGACTGAAGACTTTTTTCATTATTAACTACTTTCACCCCCGTTACATGATGGCTTTGTGCCTGCATTCAGAGTTGTGGAAAACTATGTTAAACTTCGGCTAAGTGTCCTTGATAATATCCTGTCATAGGTTAGTAACGAAGGGTCCCTACGAAACTTATGAATTAGTAATAAAATAGGCACACATAAAACTTGTACATGGTAGGGAACTAAAAGATGCAAGGAGTGTTTTGTTTTAACTAGTTAGTAACATAGCAACAAAGCTACCCTAACTCTTCAATTTAATTAAAATGTAGTTATGCGTGCTCTGAACAATTTTTTTTTATTAAAAATGCATTTGTAAACAAATTACATATTTTAATATATACGTTAATTTAAGTATAATTGCCGAAATTTTCAGATATTTTTTTAAACTGAATTTATTAAAAACAATTTGGAATTGATTGAATGCATTGTTGCCGCTGTAACAAAAACTTTTAACGTCAAGATTCGGGTTTAGTAGTTGTTGCATATAAAGTTTTCAGAAAATCACGAAAGAAAACCGTAGAATATTAACTTAAAGATATAGATTATATAGACGTTTGCAGCTTGTGCTGGGTTTTAAATATTTTTGACTAAAATCAAAATCCTGAACTTATCTTTGTAAATAAAAATTAAATTTAACGGGTGCTCTCGAATAGTCCCTTACTTTGAAGGGATCCCCCAATTTATATTTTCCGTTGTCACTAAATAGTAAATATCGTATTTAAGTAAACGCCAATAAATAATGTACATTTTTTTCAAATAGGTATCAACCCTTCTTTAAAAAAAATAAATAAAATTGTCGACCAATTTTTCGCAGACCATATATTGACAAAACATAGTAAAAATCAATATAACACAAGATGACGTTTCGATCCGGATTTGGATCTCTTCAGAAATATCTAAAAAATATAAAAATTAATTAGTATTCAGTTATTTATTATCTAATAGATTGCACGCACGATTGAAAGTATGAATGATTAAAAAAATAATGAAAAATTAATAATAATATTTTTTTTTACTATTTTTTGTCAATATAGGTATGGTCTGAGAAAAATTGGTCGACAATTTAATTTATTTGAAGAGTTCTATTCAGACGTTAATCAAAGATTTGAATTCCTTCTTTAAAAACTTTTTAATAAATTCGTGTTTACATAATTGAATATACGTGGGTTACTTCAAGCTAAAAAAAAAGGTTTTAATAACTCCACTTTAAGCAACTTATACTTTTATATTACATAAATAAATTATGATTAGTAACTCAGCAATGTCTGTTGTGTGTCAGTCGTTAGCGTTCAAAATATGATATTATTTATAATCTTTCAGATTTATTTCAGTAGCAATGTCCGACTTGCCTATTTTTTTGTTAATATACCTCTGATATGTAAAAGTATAACTCTGGTATATAACAATATGTATGTATTATATTATTAGCAAAACTAGATTTTTGCATCTATACCTGACATAAAACCATGTCACATACCAGTTACCACTCCAATCTATATTTAGCTTTGGGATGGGAAAATGTTTTTTGATATACATTGTGTAATATTGTTTACAAGTCCCACACATTTTTTAATTATAGTATTTGTCTAAATAAAGATGAAACGTCACTTAATAAATAACAGTTTTGTTTAAAATTTATTTTCATATATATGTATAACAGCCAACTTCGTCGAGTTATTGTAATAATATCTATAATTATTTTTTTATATCGCATCCGACTGCGGAACCCAACGTATGTGTTTATCAATCCTCATTCGAATCCATGTATTTTCAACACCATCTATTTTTAACTGATTTTACTCACGTATTTTAAAGTTTTTAGTCCCTTCTTCTTACTCAATGAACAATTTTGACGCCATTCTGATTCATGGTTTATGACTGCCACGAAATGAAGGAAAAGTTGAAAATGTGGAACGAACAGACCGATCTAGATAGATGAAGTACCGTTAATATCTTAGAATATATTACGTCACAAATTTTTCAATATGATTACGTCTAACACAAAAGCACAAAACAAGCTTGCAATATGAAAAGTAGTTGGGTATAAAAACATATATGTATTATAACACGCGCCACGGATCTAAAAGGTTCGAAAGTTAGTCACAAACAGCGTCGCAAAGGCACATTTTAGGCCATTAAGACTTCCGCCACCTCTCAGCTACCTGCACGGAACGTGCGCTCGTCGGTGATTGGCCGTGATCGCTCGTTGCCTTTGTCACTTATTGCTTTCCTGCTTTAAAGTACAGTCGAGTACGCTATTGTCAAGTTGTTATTGTTACTTTAGTTTTGTTGAGTTGCGAGTTTGTAGTTTTTCAACAGACGGTACAAGCGCAAGCCCGCATTCGCAGCCTTTTAGATTCGTGGCGGGTATTATACCAAATATTTTAGTGTGTAACATGCGAGACCCTGGGTCGAAAAAAGCCTGGAAGTCCCCTTACGGGTTTTTTTATTTTGTTCTTTTAATTGTTTGTAAGGTTGAGTTCTTATTTTCCCATCCCTCTTATGTACACCAAGTACATATTATGTGTTTGTGTAATATAAATATTATTTCAAAGCCAACTGGCTTATCTCGTATAGGTCAGTGACATAAAACCGTGTTTATAAATAACTAAGTTTGAATGGCCAACATACTAGATTGAAGTACCAACATTATGAGAAAAATGTGTTTGTGTGTGTGTGTGTGTGTGTGTGTGTGTGTGTGTGTGCGGTACTAAAGAGTTTTTAAACGTGTACAAAATGTGCTGGCTTTTGAAGTGAAACTTTTTTAGTCATGATGAGATTAATTTCGTTTTAAACAGTGTAACGAAAAAATCAACAAAAAAACACCGTCAGGCAAAATGAAACAAACTACTAGCGGGGAACAAATCGGGATTGACTTGCGCAGGTTGAGGGAAAACTAGATCTTTCTGTCTGCAAATAATACATCGATGCGTACAGTTAAGGTCAGAACCAACGTATATTAGTGTTTAAACTTACAAATTACTTTTTTGTGTCAGAACCATTTTAGAGATTTGAACTATATTTGAATGATACAACCAAGCTCAAAAATATGTCTTCCAAAC
The DNA here is from genome assembly GCA_963575645.1 of Xanthostigma xanthostigma. Classification (NCBI taxonomy): domain Eukaryota; kingdom Metazoa; phylum Arthropoda; class Insecta; order Raphidioptera; family Raphidiidae; genus Xanthostigma; species Xanthostigma xanthostigma. Next base: position 1,085,472 of record OY754470.1, on the reverse strand, counting down.
GTTCAATGGGTTAGCATTTAAGTCTTGAGATATTTAATATTAAAAAAATAAGTGTAATTTTCCAAATTTGATTTTCTCAAGTCCTGAACAGAATGACTTTGTTGCAGGTTTGTTGAAATTTAAATAGTTTTTCAACAAGCTATCCATATATGGTTTTAAATTCTTCTACTTTGAATCTAATGGCGATAGCGTTCTTATCGATTCTTGCTTCTAAACTAGTTTCAAGTGATTTATTGTAAGTACTGTGAAACTGTAAAATCCAGAACTTGCTCAGAACCGGTCGAGATCGCCAAAAACGTAACTATATTTCAATATCCGATATGTAACGTTTATACAGAATGTTCATGTGTTACGCGAATATTTTTTTAATTTTCTGAAAAAAAAAATAAAAATCTCAAACTCTTATTCTTTACTAGCAGTCCCGCCCGGTTTCTCCCGGGTGCAAAAGAACGAATGGGGGGAAGGTACATGAGTACGCACATTCATCTTAGTTTACCGAATTTATGAATGTTGTGTCCAAATTTCATGATGATCGGAGTTTCCGCTGTAGTCGTTTTCGATTCACTGAGTGAGGAGGATAGAGGATGGTAGAGATCATGTTCGCGCATGCGCGTAGTGCATAGCTGTATTTATGTTAATCTCACTTCGGTTCTTTTATTATTTTATGTCAATAAATTATTTGCAGTCAAATTAAGAATTCGTTTTTAATCACGCCAAAGAAAACTTCTAACGCACGTATACATAAGTTCACGTCCCCATTTTTTTACTCCAAGCGTTAGGTGGCTGAATTTATGATTATAAATAATTTATAGACGCTCGACAGCGTTAGTGTCAGGACCATCTTAAAAATATCGAATCAAAAGAAGGGTAGATTTTATTCTGTCGCATTTGTTTCGTTTACAGAATGCCAACTGCTCAGTGATCACGCGGCTTTATTCAATATTGGTTATTTGATCACTCTGTATACATTTAAGTAGAGATTAAACACATCAGTGCTAATGCACTGAGCTAAGCCCACTAGCCGCGTTGTAGACGGGGCAGGATGTGATCATGTGACTGTCTTGTTTCCTACACATATTATATACATAATTTATTTTTACATTTCAAATGTGAACTAATCTCCTCCGTGTCCAACCAAAGTGCACTTTCTGATATAACTACTAGCAACCCAATGCATTTTAAATTTAGATGTAGGGACCCTCAGGGCAAGAAATAAAATTTATTAGACACAACTTTTTATTGCTTAAATTCCGTTATATTTAAATTTTGTTAAGTAACTTTTATACTTAAAAGTGTAAAAAATCACGCTTATAGTGCATATTTTTTTAGAAATGAAGCTAATACGATGATCATCATATTATATAAAAATGGGAAGGAAAAAGAGAGAGGTACCGATTCGAGTGCGTTAATTCGCACACACTGTGATGAAACATGCATCGTTCTCTTCGTTTCAATAAGGGGAAATGCACAATACATGTTTCATCCACGATGTGTACGAGTAACAAAGGTAAATTCGATTCAGGAGAAATCCATCTCAGTAAAGTTCAAACTTAAAAATTTAATGAATAATGGTCGAATTTCGACCACTAGTCAAAATAAATGAAATACTGAATGTCAGACTCGGTTATAAGTAGCCAAAAATTCAGACATAGGTAGTCGATACATGTTGAACCGAAGGAGCTTAGATTTTATTTTAATTTTTCAATTTTCTGCGATTTTAACATCAATAAGACTATATATAGACGCGACTATATCAACTTAATTTAGAAAACATTGTTATTTCTTTGTTTCTTTATGAAATAATTTTTTGTTCCACTATTTGTGCTCTTTAAATATTATTTTATGTTTTTAGTTCATTCTTATTTGAAATTTTGGATACCACTAAAAAGCTACGAAAGTAGGTACTGATATGCAATCAAAAAAATGCCACATCCGCTTTTGACTTGCAACAACAGATATTTGTGTAAACATTACGTTTTTTGATTAAATGTCGACTTTAAATCTCTTAAAACTACACCGAAACTCAATAAATAAAAATGAAAACACCAGAGAATGTTGATTAACTATAAATAAATTCAAATTCTAAATTCTTTAAAAAAATTTATATAGTAGGTATATTAATTGAGTCCCTGGAATTTACTTTGAATATATCATTCGTTAAAACTTAGATGGACCACACATGAAATTGATTCAAATTTTTGTTAATTTATCCAAACAATAAATTGAAATAAATTTAGAACCAATAGAGCATTGCAATGGTAATCCAAATATGTTTAACTAAGAATTCAATTCGTATAATCCTTTAAAAGTAGAATGATTATGTTTCCTAAACTTGAAATCCATCCACTGCTTTCTCCTGTCTATCGTCATAATTGATCAAAAATTTAGTTAATGTCACCGTTCAACGCTAATAGCCTTAGTTGTCGCGCATATATAATCTACAATATCGACTATCTAGGTTTTTTAAAAATCTTTTATTACTGAACATCACAATTCTGGTACGATAAAATTATACGGGATACAAGTCTAAATATAAAAACAATTTTAATTCACTAGAACATCATTTAATCGTCAACGTTTCGGCAGAAATTCATGCCTTCTTCAAGACCTATAACAAATAAATAAAACCCTACACATCTAAACTATACCTAAACTTAAAATTAAAAAAAAAAGTGTCTTATTTTATTTTGATCACAATTCTGATAACTGTTATTTTTTTAGACCAGATTCTTTTCCAGTAACAGTTCTAAAATAACTTTTTAATCCCATCACTTGTAATTATTATCGTGAACTTATTTTAAACATTGGTCGTCGCCGGCGCACATGACTATGAGTAACCTGTGGTTGCAGCAAAAGCACGTATGTGAGTGTAAGTGTTAGTAATAAAAGCATTTTAAATTAATTTAACAATCCAGACAACGAGCTAGACGGGCATGTTGTAATAATATGTTGTGGTCGATCCGCCCATATCCAATGTGTACTAGCTATAACACCTAACTACTTGAGTTACTCTGTAGTCGTCTTTGTCGTTGTTGCCGTTTAGGCTAGTTTGTATATCTTTATTTAAAACAAGGATGTGCCAAGAGGCTTCCACCTGTACTACAAAGCCACCGACTTTCTGCACGCACGGTTTTTATCGTTTGAACTTATAGAATTGTGATCTTTTAAAACATTCGGACCTCACCATAAACACACCATTCGATGGGTCCATTCGTCGTTCGCATGATAAGGTGAGATGGGGCAAGCTGCGGCCCAAAAGTGGAAAGTGATTTCCAATTGCGGAAACGCCAAAAATATTAGTTTTTCTCTTGACAGCTGTAAGTATCTTGGGACATACCACCGATTTGTTGTGATTAGATGTGATAGCGTTTCATTTTAAAAGCTATATAAACAGCTGCGTACTAAAGTTTTTAAGGTTATGTTGATTCATATATTTTTTTATTTTGATCTATCATTGAGGTCTAGAGAGAATAATGCTGAACTGTGATTAAGAAAGGGGTCCAGTACAATAAACAGAATTCAAAAAGCGACTGATTTTGCAAGACATACTTAGAAACTATTAAGTAACTTTTAGCTGCTGAGATATTTTTTTGAAATTTTCTCTTTACCAACCAGTAAAATCAGGCGATTTTCCTCACGTGTGTTTCCACAATGATAATGCAACTGTCACCAGTGAATTTGCACTATCTTATCTTACCTAAATTCGGGAATGATTTGCACAGAATCGATTAGTCAAAAGCACAAAGGGTCCGGCACATGGCTTGTATGATTGCTCTCAAACAAATAAAAATATACCGTTCACTGCTTCCGAAAAAGAAACAATTTTCAATTACTGAGCGACACGATTGTATTTCAAGGCACCCTAATGGCGACATGAATGATCAGCGGCATTGTCTTTTTCCGTTGATGCGAAAACTGGTAATTCAAGCGTCCACTAGAAGCAAACCATTTCGGCGAACACCGCATCGACACGAATATAACGGGCGCGTCGGAGCAATGTCATGGCCTTTTGCCGACTGGACGTCGAAGCTTAATTATTATGCAGCCCTGATTGTGTAGTTGTTGGCTGGTGGTGGCCGTTCAACAACATTACATGACGACGTGGTGGTGAGAATAGCGTCGTGCCCCAGAGCTGGTTTGTCTCAAACAGTGTTGATGGCGTCACACTTACAGATTGCCTCCAGTTCACATAACCTCACATACTCCCGTGTATGTATGTATTTGCCTCGAGCAGCTTTAATGTGTCAGATGCAGGATTTACTGTCGTATGACTATAATCCTGCAACTCCGAACTTTCAATTCAAATATACTGTGCTAACACTCTATTGTTTTCTATATATTACAGGTGATTCAAAACACTAGATGAAATTAATTTCATGGCTTATGGTCGAAGTGTTAGTATCATTCCTCAAAAAATATGAGCACTTACCTGAATTTCGTGATTGTGACAAAAATAAGTGATACCAAGTTTTGAGACGACGCAAAATAAAATCATTATTTCGTATCGTCGGTCGATAATTTCGTTCTATTAACTTTAATCTTACAACGAGGGTCGGTGTATTTTAAATGTTTTTTTTTAAGATATCGCTTATTTTTTCTTTATCTTAAAGACGCACCACGTTTTTTGATGTTCAAACACTTACTCTCCAAAACTTAACCCCAACCTCAAACGCCGGGGTCCAGTGAATCTGACGACTTAATCGTCCGCTATATGTTTTTTTTTCATTCGTTTGTAGGCATTTTTGGGAAGGATGTGATTGGTAATCTAGGGTTCTAATTTAACTAAATAAATACAGAGCACTGAAAAGCAATATGTCTACATTGGAATTCTTTTCGTCCTAAACTACAGCTAGTATATTTTTTGCAACATGCCTGATCTTAACAAGGCAGCAATAACAAAAACTTTTTTAGACTCTGCAATAGCGGATTGAACGTATGAGGGTGCAAGTTCGCAATAGATACTCCATAGATTTAGCTTTCATAATAAATGACAGGTGTCAAATACAGAAAGTACACATTTTTATATAACTGCACATTTACAACAAATTTTAATTTACTTTTTACATAATAGACTTTAATGTCTACGTTTGTTAGATATGAAATAGAAAAGAAAATCTTAATAAACTTTTTATCGAATGGAAGGGAATTTACTAAGAAAAATTGTTTGGGTAAAGCTTTCGTCTTTTATATTATTGAAGAATGAGCATTCTATCCTAAAAAAATTCTCACAAGCATGTGTTTTAGTTCAATATAAATTTTATTACTGTAATAGTGCTAGATAATGAATAATTGAATTTTTACTTCTTTATACTAGATAGTAAATCTATTTTACTGTTTTTGCCATTCAAATTGAAACTAATCTATGAAATCTGATTAAAATACGAAGTGTTTAAATAATAAATTGGTACTAAGTCAAAACAATCCGAGCTGTTCGTGGCATTAAAAAAGACTTGAAAATATTTTTAAAAAACCCGCAGAAAAAAAAACAGACTGCTATAATTTTATAAACTTGATATTTGGATTGAAAAATAATAGTAAGTTTACTTATCTGTGAAAGCAAGTTTTTATTTTGATTATTTGGATTCGAATTAATTATTTCAAACATATTATATGGTTGTAGTTTGCCTACATATATTTCCGTGTTAACTGTAGAAGTACGTAATAAATAACAGTATAAGGATTCTATAAATCAACATTAAATGTGATGTATAGATGTCCTAAATAGACGTTTTAAAAAATCCACTATTTATGTGACAAAGCCCAAATATTAAGTCTTTAGTCCTACTTCTTTATTGCGTTTGATATTTCGAAATGTCTTTTCATAAAAAAAATAAAAGATTTTTTCAACTCAGATACCCACAAAATCAATCGCCTGCTATTAACATTGTAAATTTTTTTGAGAATATTTTTCAAAATATTAAAAAGTAGTAAACGAAACCAGCTATTTTATGAAAAAAATTAAATAAAGTTGGTCAGCCCTGATCTGTATTGTTTACAAACACGTACATGTTTACAAACATTCAAGTATTATTTTTACACAAACGCAGCGTTTAACGCACAAATTTTCACAACGTGCAATTTACGTGATTTATATGTCAATTATTACGTGAGGTAAAAATCTTTCAATAAATAACGTTTGATAAAATCTTGTGTGTTGGTCCGTAAGTATGTAATTATGAATTAAAATTTTTGAACGGCATTATAGCTTTGCCGATCGATCGAAATGAAACTGACCTTGTAAAGAAAACAAGAAACAGGGCGCCAACGGACACCTGTTTTGTCAGATGCATTTAATATTGTAATAAAACTGTTGTAGTCCGTAGCGGAAATTATTTATTTACAATAATAAATGTTTAACAAAACAGCTAAACACACAAACAGAAGCGTACTTCTTTAACTTAACAGAAATAATAACGTTAACAGAAACAAAACTAATAGCTCTAAATTATAAAATAAAAGACTAAGTAACAGAGAATATAGAGTCACTAAATTATGTACACAAAATATTTACATCACAGGAACTCAACACAAAGTTTATCTAGTACAGTAACTGATTCACACTTGTATTTACAAAAAGTTATTTATGTTTAAACAGATTTATATAAATTGCACTCACATGTCGTAATGCCAGAGCACTGTATCAACACAACTCACGAACAGCTCGAATAACTGACTGCCTGACTTGCCCACTCTGCTCGCCTTTTATAGTTTCGGCCCACGCTCTAGAATATTCTCCACGAATCGAGATTTCTTCCTTTAAATGTATTGTTCTCTCGAAGCGATAGTCTAAAGGTCGGGTGTTTTTTTACCTGTTTTCCATTGTTGTTGTTTCTAGTAGTTTCTACAGATTCCATAGTCGTCCCATCAAGGGGGCACGCAACAATATTATATCTTTAACGATTTGGCAATATTTCTTATAAAATCACTAACTTCACTGCAGAAATAAAAAAAATTGTGTTATTCTTACGAGAGTTATGGAGTCGGTGTTCAGCAAATTGAAAAAAATGCGTAAATATTACACCTAACTTATTGCAGTTATCGATAATAGAATACCACATCGAGGTTTGAAACAAGTAATTTTTTTTTATTTCACTCACAAATCACAGGCTTTGTTGATGGATTTTATGTATGGGTTAGTTTGGATAAAGCGATTTGAAATATTATTTTACTGCTTAACAGAAGTTTTACGTTACGATAAAAGGGATGAACAGCGAGCTAAAAACCAACCGAAACAGCGCGGGAACCTCGTAATCTTTATCGACAGGAGAAAATGTTATTGAGCCGACTGAAAAAATCGCAAGTGTAGACAAACTTATGAGTTTGTAGCCATGTTATAATAAGCAATATTATTTTATATATATTTTTGTAAGCTATGCTCGATACACGACTGTTATTAATCACGGAACATGCTGTGAATGTTTCAAAGTATAATAATGAATGACTGTCAGTTTCAAGTCTTAGACTTCCTTTAACTATTTGAAAACTGTAGAAACAAGACGGACGAAGTTTAAATATATATATTCTTCTTCGATTAAGAAATGTATCTTAGCTATTTTTAAGTAAAATCGCTCTGAATTCTTGAAAAAAATCGTATTGACTACAATTTCAATTATATCAATAACAATAATACTGAGCTGTTGATCAATTTTCCTTGGTCATAATTTGCACTGATTTTTCACTCGGAACTTGGTAGAACATGATTAATAACAAATAGTAAAAACAAAAAACACGTGAAAATTCTACAAAATATTTTCTCTTCTCAACGATCGTTTCGGATATTCAGTCCATCATCAGGAGTACAAACATAGTACCAGTATAGTATGTCTGTACTCCTGATGATGGACTGAATGTCCGAAACGATCGTTGAGAAGAGAAAATATTTTGTAGAATTTTCACGTGTTTTTTGTTTTTACCATTTCCTTGGTCAATATATATATTATTGTTATTTATTGTAATTTGTATTATTCACAATTATTACATATAAAATGTATAGATATATTGTTTCTTTAATTTTGAAACTGTTATTCTCTTTATTAATAAAATCTGATCACGCCGTGCATGCCTCAATACTGGCTACATTTTCTTTGTTTTAATTGCATGTGTCATTAATCAGATTTTGCCATGAAGTCGGCCATATTTACAATATGGACATGCTGCACGCAAAAATATAAAGCATGAAGTAAACAACATTTTTATGCAACAATATCTGCACTTGTTTTTTTTGTTGATTTTTATCAATCAATCGAATCTGCAATTCATTAATTAAGTATAAATTGGAACTATTAAAAAGTGTTCTTTCTTCATTATTTTGAAAACAAGAAATGGAGTAGCGCAGATGCATATGCAATGTTAACGGAGCGGCGAACTAACCAGTTAAAGGTTAATGGTGGTTGCGAACAGAGGGTAAATTCCCACAATAAAAAATAACAATTAGTTACAAAGTATGCCTAATGTTAGGTTCAAAGTTTAAACACGTTAAGGATTCTAAGTTGCAACAAATTATTATAATTTTTGTTGGTAACGACTTTGACTGTGTTTTTCACATCTGTTGTCTGCAGTCGCAGTATCATAAAAACAATGTCCTTTCTTTCTTTGTTATATTATATTTGCAGCAAACATACAAAGAATGTATACCAGGTTGAGACCGAAGTAATGAAAAGTTGAAGTTTTGGCCAACAAAAATTAACTTCATTCTGGTCATTCTACTAGATTAACAGTACCTAACTAAATTTAAAGTTTCATGAACTTAATCATATGCATCGAGCAAAAGAAGCTGAGAACTATTAAAATATTTTGGTGGTCTCAAAATTTCGTGAGACACGTCTAACTAATAAATAATAACAATAGCTGCAATAAATTGTAAACATTTGATGGCTGTATATAATTCATTAAAATTGATTTATTTACGACTGGAACTAAACTTTATATTTGTGCGAACCGAAATTCGAGAACTAGTAGAAAAGAAGAACATTTTCAAATTGGCTCAGTATATGTTTCCACAAAAGGTATTGAATTTTGATACCAGACCGCACAGGGAGGAGGGTGTAGATTCGTCATCTAAGAGTAACAGACTGAAACCAAGTGATTTATCAGATCCATTGATCGAATACTTTTTCAGAAAATCCAGGACTGTTCGAAGTCGTCGAGGAAGCACGATGGATCCTTTTAGGCCTAACTGCATCGTTGAAGAATTTTTGCTTTCCCCGAAATTATGTAATTTGATAAATTGCGAAAAGAGAATCCAATATATCTATGACAAACGGTTCGTTAGATATTGTTTAGAGTACACGTTTGCCAACATTGTAGTGACAAATCGGTGACTGTTCTGTGACCTGAGTCAACACTAGCTACGCGCGCGGTTTCTATTAAAGCGACCCGTACATCACAGCTCAGCCGTGCAGTAAAAATGCAACAGTGTAGGTTTATGTTGCTATTTACGGATTTTATAGCAGTCGACGGCTACCCTTTTTGTAATTTTGTGTGCTGTTATATATATATTTCATTCCCTTCGTTAATCTTTACTTCTGCACACCTGCTATGACTTTTTGTTGTTGTTTGTTTGTACGTTTATTCATTATACGTACGTTGAAACTCCAAATTGTAATCTATTGTTTTGAATAATTGTTTTATTTCAATTATTCTTATTTCGCCGTACGTAAATAATGTATATTGTGGAATTTGCGGTTCACACTTATTTGGATAAATGTAGCTATGTATTTTTGTTGTTGTAGTAACAGAAATCTCGACAAATAGAATTACCATGAAACCAAAATTTATCAGGGCTTGAAATATGATGTTTTGAACGCTTGTCTATTAAAGATATCCAAATTTCCAAATTCTAATCGTGGGAAAAGTTGAATGAGTCGATTGAATTTCGAGATAATAATTTTTGAGAAGAAAATTTAATAAGAATTTTTTCCACTCCAAAATTCTTCACGCCTCATCAATGATAATATAAAAAGGAAGCTCCATTTTCTGTGTTCGCTAAAAACACGACACAACTACCGAACGGATTTTACCATTCGACAGCATATTGCTTGGGTTGGATTTAGATCTATAATAATTGGCCAGTCCGGCGTCACCCGGTAAATTAAAAAAAAAAAAAAAAATGATCTACACGGGGCGAAACCGAGCTGGGCTGCTAGTTCTAAAATAATTACGAAATAACAAATTTTTTGTACGTAGCTTTCTCTTGCCAACGACGTTAAAATAAAAACGACATTGGTGTCTCCTCCCATAAAGATTTGCGTTTAAATATATGCTTTATTTGCAACTTTAATGCTCTTGGCAACAACTCTACGTAAGATTATAAAGTACTGCAAAAACTCTCCGCATTTTGTGTAATATATAGGCTATTAGTCCGCCTTAAGGCCATCATATTAGCAATTTTTGATCGTTTTAAGTTTATTTTGTTGAACCTTTATCTGGTTATGCATGTGCGATATTTATTATCGACAATAAAAATTATAGCATAAAATCATCGTAAATTCGATTTTCGTCAGATTGTTAAATATCCCCGAATTTGTAATTTTTTCTTCGAGATTGTATTTTAGTTGTTAGATAATAAAAATATCTGGATTGAAGGTTATAACAGAAATTCTATAATGGTCCCGTTGTTTCTGAATTTATTTTCTAAGCAATTTTATTTCAAACAGCATTATCTTAAAATATTGGATTGAAACGATATTGGTATTTATTTTATGGTTATTAAATTGTTATTCAGAAAAAACTGTCGATTCATTAAAGTACGTCGTTTTAGTCAATAAAAGTAAACAAATGGCTCTCGGGATCATTTCAGTAATGGTCTCTTTCAAAAAGAAAAACAGAAGAACAGCTCATATACAAGTAGGTAACATTTCCCACCGCCTTTCAAAAGAACCAAGTTGCCAACATGACACAGTACAAGTCTGCTATCTTTACACGCTAAAAGAACAGACTTTTACAATACTAATATATTTTCCTGTTTTTGTTAAAAAACACATTAATTTTATAACATATTTTTGTTGAGAATTTCAACCAATTTGCTGCATCTCTACTTTGCTTGAGATGTGAAATGTAGAGAAATAAAAACATTTGCACGGGTTAACCTAACCATCTCTTTCCGCGATATTAATTTGGAAAATTACAACTTTGAATTTTTGATAGAACTCGGAATATTTCACAACTTTTTCTAAAAAACGTTTGTTTGCTGCAAATGAATACTTAACAAGATTTTTTAAACAAATAAGTCTCAAACCTTTTCCGTTGTAATAATATGCTTGCCATTATCCGCAGCTGTGATCGAATTAATATAAAAAAATTCCAGCCAATTGGGCTACTAACTTCAAAAACACTGACTTTTGACTTTTAATAAACAAAATTATATTTTTGTTAACGCGTGCGGTTATGCGGGTAACGGATAATCTTAATTATTTGCTATTTGCTAAACGTCAAACATATTCTTTCTGACGTGATAACGTCTTATAAATTGATGAAACACCGGCTGCATGCACGAAAAAGTGTAACGTTCCGAAATGTGTCACGTTCCGCCTGACAGCTACTAAAATTTAGGTTATGTATTATTAAATATGATATTTGAGCGGAATACGTTATCACGTAAAACTATCGTCCGTAAACCGACTTTACAGACAACCAATTTTTTTCTTTAAGTGAGCAGCGTAGTAAGAGGACTAAGAACATTAAAATACGTGAATAAAATCGGTTGAAAATAGATGAGTTCGACTGTATCTAATAATAATCTATTTAGTCTTGATTAACTGAATATTTATTTATAGCCAATTAGCATCCTTAATAGAGATTTGTTTGAGTCGACAAACTTTCCGTCTTTTGTTTTGTGAAAGTCAGAACAGGGTATAAGAGTGCAAGTTTTTAGATGAACATGAGATGGTTTGTTTTGTACACCTACACCATAGTAGGTTTTGTTGTTTTCGTGCTTAGAGGTCATGATGAAAAGAACATCGCATTCTGTAAATTAAATTCAAACCGTGTATACGAGCACGAGAGACATCTAGTGACCATTTCGTTGAACAATAACACTTTATACTCACTCAACAAGAGTTGAGCACGCTATAAAGTATCGCGTCCACCCTTACTTGGGTACTCCGCGTCAGGTGACCTATTTAAAATACCTCTCTTTCTCACCAATAATATATCTGTAACCTGCACTATGTTATTGGTGGCACGTCGAATATTTTGTTTTTTTATGTCAATTAGAGCTGTAACAAACCGTATGTATTCGTTACTGAGTAACGGGTACATCGTCTGACTCGAAGTAACGAATCGTTACTTACAAATTCATTTCGTTAGTCGCATCTGTCGTATCCATATTCCATAACCGCATCAAACGAGTCGAACTGACGTGGAGTCAGTTCGACTCTATACGTTATACGAACGAAGTCATACCGTATCACGTATGCGACGCGCCTCGATGCGATGGTATATGCTTGATGCTGTTAGTACACGATTGTATGTCGTATGAAAAGTAACGAGTAACGTAACGATACGAAAGTAACGGGTACTGGTTCTTAAAAAACGAATACATACGGGTACACAATTTCTTGGTTCTTTTACAGCTCAAATGCCAATTGTTACGTAAAAAATATTTTTTTCCCTAAGCAAATGAATACTGATACAGCACTTTCTTTTTAATCTGCCGATTCTATGTGTGTAATGTTCTGTAGTCCGCCGTCTACGCCAAAAAACTCGCTCCTTTGCCATATATTGCTCTATATAGTCAATCGATCGCTAACTGCATTTGAAATCGTTTCATTTTCTTTTGGATGCTGCGGTGTTTACAAGTATTGTATGATACACAGATGAAAAACGTGTTTTTAAAAATTATTATATTCGTCTTATTTGAACTTGGTAATGACATTTTATTAAAAACTAGAATTTAAATAAAATTGATTAGTATCCCTAATTTTAATTGGAATAATTTTGAAGCGAACTTTAGTTGATCAATTTTTAAAATGAACTACTCACACATTTTGAAACAATCTAGACCCGTTGGCGGTACATTAAAAAAGACAAAAACAAACTTTGTGTCTGCAGAACGTCGGTACGAAAACAAGAGTTTCTACTTTAAGAATGGGAATCGCGGATAAGCAAGAGTTTAGACTGGAAGCTTTAGATGGGGAGGAGATCGGGTCGCCCGTTTTGTTCGACCCCCCACACTCACATGAGATGTGTGTGATACACGCGTGTAGGAATGAATGATCGGAAGGGGAACCCCCCCATGTTATCTATAGCTGAACCGTGGAGTTTTCGTAGTGTGAAAATCGTGCAGCTGCAGTGTTTTGTCATAGAGGTGATATCCAATCATTCGTATTCTTTTTAAATAAAAATACTGCTACAAGAAAATGACGATAAAATATTTTGTTTGATTCAAAATATTCATACCCTAAAAATCGGTTTTTAATTTTTTTTTTTTATTTAAAAATGTTGCACCTTTAATACTTATTACATAACTAAGACTGCAGTAAAAATGCACGGCACTGTTTTTTTACGATTTGCGTCGGTTCTATGATCTCGAGACGATTTTAAATCAAAACACAAGAATGATTCTTAGCTTTTGTTGTTGATCCGGATTTTTGCTGAACTGTTTGAACTAATGCAATGTTTTATCGTTGTTTTTTTTTTTAGTTCCGTGTGTAGGTATCTAAATCCGTATAAGTTGCATAACTATACCGTGTGTCATCTAAATCGTGGACATTGCTCATTTTTAGGGTTCCGTACCTCAAAAGGAAAAGAGGAACCTTTATAGGACAGTTTATTGTCCGTCCGTCTATCTGTCTGTGCTAAGACTCTTGGAAATCACAACCTACAGGGTACTTCCCGTTGACCTAAAATCACGAATTCTGGCAAGAAGCAATGTCTTATAGCACAAGTAAAGGGAAAAATACGAAAACCGTAAATCTTTAGTTACACAGTAACAGTTCTAATGCAAAACAACCGTCCGCTACCGGTGCGTTTATAGAGTACAATATGAGAACCCTCGCATACAACACGGCACGACAACTAGGCTATCAGATATAGCCACATGGAACAATTACAGTTCAAATGTCCATCTGAACTCATTGCAATTACAAGCTTAGTTGGCAAACTGACCGCGACGTTTGGGGGGACAATTTTCCAACGGCTTAACAGGAAAAATCTTCTAGACCCGATGGTGCGAGTCCGATTTGCACTTGGCCGGTTTTTTTAATCATTAAACAAGTACAAATTAGAATCATTATTTTTAGCGAATTTTCTTTGATTTCGTGAACACATTGTATACCGAACCATGTGTGCGTGTGTTGGAAAATATATCTATATTTCAAATTTGATGTACTGATGCAGAAAATGGTATTTTGGATAAGACCTACCTATAACAAAGTTGTATAAAAATTTCTTCATAGAAGTTGTATGTCGCCGAACACAAAACAAACAAAATAATAAAAATAATGTATACTAGCAATGTATTTGTTTTTATGTACCGCATAAGAAAATAAAATCACAGGATATTTCGTCATTTTCTCATCTCTAAAAATTGTAGATTTTACATTTTGAGTGAAATTATTTTCCTTTCTAGGTTAAGAACTGGACTGACATTTTCAAAAACAATTGACAAAAAAAAGTACGGCTTGAAACCTTTACGCGCGGTTAAAATAAAACATAAAAAATAAATATATTGTTAGGTTAACAGTATTGTATATCTACTAAATAAATAAACAGACAAAAAAATATAGTTTAAAAAAAACTAAAAAACACGCTTTATATCGAACTAAAAAGTAAAAAATAATTTTTTTAAAATAAGCTTAAAAAGCGTGGGGCGCTTTGTTCCACATTTTCGTACATCGAGCGCCCAACGCTTTTTAAGCTTATTTTAAAAAAATTATTTTTTACTTTTTAGTTCGATATAAAGCGTGTTTTTTAGTTTTTTTTAAACTATATTTTATTTTTCACTTTTTAGTTTGAGGATCTATAAAAGAATTTATTAATCCTGGGGGTCCTAATAAGGATAATGGGAAACTGTTATCAAATTATTGCATTGTCATCGGTCCTTGATACGTATGCAAAGTTTCAAATTAATCAGACTTCGGGAAATTGGTGAAAATTATGCTCAAAGATTCCGTTACATGCATACATACATAGTTACAACCCAAACTAATATAAAGCGTTTAAAAAAGAAAAGTTGCTCTATAGAAATCTCTAAAACTGTACGGTTACAAACTGAGTTACTATTTTATTTATTTTGTATTCATTCAACTGCCTTCTGTATAATTCATTTAAAAAAACAACTCTCGCAGTATGTGGGCTTTGTAGTCCGTAGCTATATATAATACTAGCGGTCCCGCCTGGTTTCACCCGGGTGCTAAAGAACGAATGGGGGAAGGAATATGAGTACGCACATTCATCTTAGTTTACCGAGATGAATGTTGTGTCCAAATTTCATGATAATCGGAGTTACCGTTCAAAAAATTTTTGTCGGACAGTCAAATGTTGAGTTACATTTTGCAACATTTTTCATTGAAGCTCCGCTCCTATTGGTCGTAGCACGATATTATATAGCCTATAGCCTTCCTCGATAAATGGGCTATCCAACAAAAAAAATGTTTTTCAATTTGAACCAGTAGTTCCTGAGATTAGCGCGTTCAAACAAACAAACAAACTCTTGCTTTATATATTAGTATAGATAAATAATTTTTTGTTAACGTTATGTATAGATGCTGCATAAACGAACATAGTAAGTCACGTCACATTTGTTCATAACGCCAACTCACCGAGTAGCCCCTTCACGAAATTCATAAAAAGCAACTAAAGAAGTTTTTACTTAAAAAAAGGGTAAATCAATGGAATTCTGCAGCTTTCCAGTATTTTTAAATTTTAGATATGTGAGTTTTTTGCACGGAATTTTTTCAATGGATAATGGCGGGGCGCGGGCGTAAAATTCTTTTTACAAATCACGTCAATAAATAGGAAACAAATTGTTGTTAATATAAAAGATCACTCAGATATGTAATTTTTTTTAGTACTTATAGTTATTATTCAATTTATTCAGAACTGTAAATTTCTGACATTCTAAACAAAAAATAAATAAAAATTTAATTTTCATGTATCCACACAGACATAAAACTGTCTTCTGTTTTGTATAATTTTTTTTATTAAAATGAATTCAGTCTGCCGCTTACATAAAAATAAATCAAAAGTATTTTTATATGAATAATATGTACGTATATAGAAGTATCTCGAACGAACAAAACTGTTTAAAATATAATAGTTATGGGAGATATGCATGAAATTAATTAAAATTCCCGATTTTATGCAAATATTGTCGACAGACTATCGCTGCTTCTGTTACCGTGGATGGAACTAGGATGTTACAATGAAAAAATGAAGATTGTGTTTCACCCGATTCAAAGTTTAATTGTTAGATAATTCAATTAACAAAAAACAACATAAACGTTCCTTGCATAGAAAGAAAAATATTTTCTACTTTATGGTACATTGATTTAAACGTGTTTTATATTTTTTTATTTCCAATTTTTAGTCATCTAGAGACACGTTTTCCCACCATCAACACCGTTACTCCCACCACACGTTTTTAATTTCCATTGTTTTTTTTAACTTGCGTAAATATTATCTATTAGTGTTATCAAAACTACACACGATAGCAAATTTTCAGGTCGGTAGGACTTTTGGAAGGGGATGAAAACCGAATTGCAAGATTTTTTACGTTCATACAACGTACAAGTGAAGCTAGTATACGCGTGTTAATAAACAAACTTTTTTCATAAACGATTTTTCTTTATACAACCTCGATCGAAAGTACGTACTTCCGGCATCAATTTTAAGACAGAAAATCTAACATTTATGCATTGGTGGGATTACACACATTGATGCCGAAAGTACGGTACTTTCGACCGGCTATAAAGAAAACTAATTATCCTGTAGACCATGAAACTTCCGCCTGCCAATAGTCGCGAGCAGCTGTCATTCGTGTTTTTACGTATAACCTCAAAGCTGCTTGCTTGGAATTTATCTGTATTTTTTATGCAATTAATAAGTAATTAATCACATTAATCCGACCAACGCCAATAGGTGTATCAAGTACAACAGAAACAAAAAGGGCCAGAGAAATATGAAAAATCGTGTGCACGACAATAATATTTTGCGAATACTAATATAATAAATGTGTAGTGAACGTATATGCGCATAAATATTATATAACCATCAGAATCATAATAATCGTGGTCAGACATCCTCCACATACAAGGCGAACCAAGGCACGAGTGCTGTTTGTGTGTGTAGTTGTGTATGTACTGTGAGTAATTTGCTCTCGCTTGAAGTAGCAATTAAATTAATTGCTTTTTAAATTCTCAGTAGCATAACTTGCTTTAAAACATTCCTGCATACCTCTCGGTACATTATTATTCCCGTAACCTTTTGGGAGTGTTTTTGATGCATCGAGTTTTTGTGATTGCGCTCAAAAATTTGGTAAACATTGCTCATATTTTTATTCAAGATTTAACCCGGAATACTCAGTTTTATAGTCAGACTGGTGGCCTGGCCCGGCTTCGCCCGAATTTGTAGATTGTCGCCGTTTTTTCGTCGACAAGATTGATTTCCACGAAAAGCGCTTTTAATTTAACGCAATAATATATAGCCTGTGTAAAGTTTGGATGTAGGAGGTAATCTCCGAAACTACTCATTCGATTTCAAAATTTTTTTACCAACAATTAGAATGAACCTTCAGGGTGGACATAGGCTTTATATTATCACGTTTAAATGGAAGCACTTTTCGTGGAAATCAATTTTGCAACGTAAAAGTTGCCGGACCGAGCCGCTAGTTCAAAATACATTGAAAACGGCTTTCAAAAAATGTTGTTCTACGTGAAAAATGAAACTTTTTATAAAAGAAAATTGTACCTCTCTCACTAAAGAGAGAGAAATAATAAAATGTGGAGGTCGGCGACAATTTAATAAAAGATATAAAAACTTTTAGTAGATATTAGATATTAGATTTAGTAGATATTATTAGCATCGAATGCAAAATTTCATTGTTTTCTCTTTTTAGGGGCTTTTTTATGAAAGTTTTTATTTAGAAGTGAACAGCTAAATAGATTAGTTAGCTAGAAATTAAGTCAGGATCGGTAGACATATTATACTTCGGCATAAAGTTTTGTCTCTGAGCGAAACCTTTGAAGTGTTTAATTATTTCCATTACATTACAATCAGTATTATAACTCGGAGACTTTAAAAGAACAGACGTACATATATACCTGAAGAACATAGCAGAGATTACGTTATATTCTGCGATCTTTCCGAATACTTAATCGGTCGTAGTGACAGCTAATCAAATACCTGGCGGCTCTTTTGTATCAGTGTTTTCAGCAGATCCGAAGTTTGACATTTTAAAAATGTTCTTCGATTTCATTCGAAATTTTAATACTTGATGTCTTAAATTGACTGTCATCACAAAGAATTCAATTATATCGTGCTTAAACTGGTGGCCCAGTCCGATTTCGACCAAATTTGTAGCTTGCCACCGTTTTTTCGTCGACTTACTTTGCAAAATCGGTCTCCACGAAAAGCGCTTTTGTTTTAACGCGATAATATATAGCCTATGTCCATTATAAATATTGGTAAAAAGATTTTGAAATCGGATGAGTAGTTTCAGAGATTACCTCCTACATCCAAACTTACAAACTTTACCTCTTTACAATACCAAGTATTTATTATTAAAACTGTGTATTTTGTAGCTCTCACGAAGTCATGTTTTTATTTTTTATTTTGGAGGGAGTTTAAAATCGTAAAATGTAACAGTTAATTAATTCAGAAAAATCGTATTGGGATAGATGCATGGATAATGTTTACGCTGATTATTTTGTACATCAAAGAAAAGCTTTCCATTAAACTAAAATTGAACACGACAAAACAATTTTGCATATACAAAGCTTCTTTTTATTACTATGGCTAGATATTATTTTTTATACAAAAATAATATATTAAGAAGAACAAAGTATACGAATACTGTCTGTGTGTTGTAATATGCATATTGTAATTCAAGTGTACTATATGTTAAGTTCAGTAGAATTATATACGATATAGAAAAGTATGAAATGTAAAGAATAGGGAATTAAATAAACAAAAAAAAAAAAAATGTGAGATGGAATTGATTTGAAGAAAAGAAGAAGGAAGAGTTACAGTGTATACAGGTTTATTCTTCGAAAGCATTTTTAATTTTGCCATTGAAAAAAATCGTGGTATTACTATAAAAACGTGGTAACTTGTAAAAATTAAGTTTCTGTGTTAAGCAGAATTTAAAATTGTTTTGGAAAGAGAATTTCAACATTTAATAATTGTGCGAAATGTAATTATACCGATAAATAAGAAAAGCGAATTATTTTACGTGTGACGCTCGAATTCAGATTTACATTACTTACGTAGGTATAACGCTCGAACTCACATCTACATGACTTAGATACGTCTGACGATCGAACTCACATCTACATGACTTACGTCTGACGCTCGAACTCATGAGTTACGTCTGACGGTCGGACTCACATCTACATAACTTATGTCTGACTTTCAAACTCACATCTACATGACTTACGTCTGACGGTCGAACGCGTGACTTACGTCTGACGCTCGAACTCAGATCTACGCTTGCGCATGACGTTTAAGTCACATCTCTACTTGTCTTACGTCTGACCAAGGTACATAAAAGTTAGGTATGGCGTTGCGCATAAAGTCAGAAAGAACCAATAAAAATGCGGACCAGAATCAGCCATGTTGGTTATAATGCACCAATCAGCGTTGAGCCGCATTATTTGAACGATTCGAAATTATTATTAAAAAAATTAAAAAGTCGACTATTTTAATGAAATTAAAATGAATGCTTCTATATTGATATTATTTTCTATAGTATTTTATTGAACCTTATGATGTAGATATAGTTTTTTAATTAACATTAAATATAACTACATTGTTTTTTTAACATTAAATATAAGATTTTAAGTATGTAACTTTGGACAAATTTATCTATAAAATACTTAAAAAATTTGTCTATTCAAAATAGAGTTTCAAATTGTAAATAATAATTTATATTGCTTACCTTTTTGGATATCAATTGACTTTACACAAACTTTCAACCATTTTTCAAGTATATTTTCATTTTTAGGGAATCTAAAATATTTAAATTGTTTTCCATACCTATTTAGTGCTACTTTTATTTTTACTGCAGTTAATAACTCTACATACAACCATCTTATAAAAAATTTAAGCTTTAATTGTCAGTTTTCTTTTTTTGTAGGTTATGAAACACATTAACAAATATTTACACGCTAATACAAATACATTTATATTTTCAAAATGGCTGACGCTGGTACCTGCGCAGAAAAAATCCGTCGGTAAATCATACCTAACTTTTATGTACCTTGCGTCTGACACTGAAACAGTCAAAAACTGACAACAACGCGAGCGAAGCCGCCAGCAAAATCTGGTCCCTGTATAATGTTTAAACCCATAGTCTATAGCGGATTAATAAACAAAGCTTCGTCGATCTTTGTGTGTTATATAATGTGTTCTGTGTGTCTGTGTGTACGTGCGCTATATTGTGCTGTCTTCTCACATCCGTGAACACGCGAACTGAACTAGACATGGTGGCTGATTTGCCAGACAGCCGAGTTTAAAAGGTTTTTCTCTTCTACATATCTCATCCGTGCATTCGAAACACCCGTGCAGAGAAGACAAGAGCCCACGACGGATAATTCAGTTCTTCTACTTATCAATCAGAATCAATAGACAAATTTACCGGCAATTCGCTCACTTTTACTTACAGTAAAACCTCGTTTATCCAAGTTAATGTGTGGAGGATGTACCTCAAGCGAATACTCGCATAACACGGAAGAAATAAAAAATTCGAAAGTTTTAATAATTTTTGGGGTTCCGTACCGTAAAAAAAGAACCCTTGTAGGATCACGTTGTTGGGGCCCTTGTGTAATATACTATTGAAATTGAGAATGCTTACAGAAAAAATTACGCTGAATTCAATGAGCGTAAGCAAACGTCTGTAGGTATCTTTTTTAGTTTTCAAACTACGGCCATTCGAAGGTTTTATAATATGATTTTCTGAAAACTATAAACGCAAATAACTTCTAAACCAAAAGACATACAGACGTTTGTTTGTGCTCATTGGATTCAGCGTGTTTTTTTCTATCAGCACGATGAATTTGCCAAAGTTCCGAAAGATTTCGATTTTCGTCAAAAATCGCATTTTTTTAAAGGGGTATGCCTTGAAAAAATCGCAAAAATCGAACTCTTTAATATACTTTTGAAATTGAGAATTCTTACAGAAAAAATTACGCTGAATTCAATGAACGTAAGCAAACGTCTGTATCTCTTTTAGTTTGAAAACTACTGCCATTCGAAGGTTTTATATGATGTTCGAGAATAACACCTCTATTAATGTGGCATGTTCGGATAAGTCCGTTGCTTCGGTTGATCTAAGGCCGAATAAACGAGATTTTACTGTATTTTTAAATCATCGATTTGAGTTATAGAATTTAAACTATCATGGTTTATTGAGAAGTACCTACGCTTAGTGGTCGTTTCGAGCAAAGTAACAGAGTTCGTCACAAGTCAGTCTTTGGTATTAATAATAATATTGAAGTGAACATCTTTGGCCGCGATGACAGTACTTTTGTTCAGGCATGAAAAGCAACTATTTTATTAGGGTCGTTAAAAAAAAAAAAACAATTTTTCCATTCGAGATTTTAAAGGTTTTCCGAGGAATGTTGAGAAAATTCATGGATGTACCGTTTCGTGCTTGCGTTCATTAATATTAATAATATCTTAAATACTACATTTTCATTTCTTTTTCATAAATTTGTAAAAAAAAATAAACGAGAATAACTATATAATTGAACACGCCATTCCCAGTTTTTTTTTTTCTGGCAAATGTCAGTCAAATTTAAATTATTTTTTTGCGTTCATTTATTCCGTTTCAAACCATTCATCTAAATTTTAATAATTCATTACATCTGTTTTGATAACTCGCATAAAATATTTTATTTCGTTGAAACAACATTAAAACACTTTTCGTAAAGTTTGTGAATTTAAAAAAGAATCGTAAAAAAATGGAGCTATAACTAACACAAATGTAAGCGGTTGCCTATTTGCATACGAATTATATCTATCATCTTCAGTAGTCGGGAGTTTTAAAGAAATGTACGATAGCTGTAACAAAAAAAAAAAAAAAAAAAACAAGCTTGCATGAAGCTCTTGTTTTAACACTTCATTATATATAGTCACAAGACCAAATGGTTCTCGTCAAATTTTTGTTTATAATTTTTTTTAATTTATTGTTCATTACTTATCCAGTGCGTTTTTTCAACCAACATAATATTTACTGTTCAGGAGCTAATTTCATCCGGAGCAGAACGAAACGCTGCTCCGGTACTTTTCCCGGGACCGGATCACAACTCCAGTACTTTTGTCAGCCGAAAAAATAATAATTTATTAGTTATCTTTGGGTTTAAATTTCACTCTGTTAAACAATTCGTGTACATTTTGGGGAATAACATCTGACATTTTTTATTCATATTACTTCATTATTTTATAATATAATATATTCATGGCGATTTAACAATTGCCATCTTATTTTGATAAAAAATATCTGGCATAAACTGATTTGCCTTGTGACCATAGATATGTAGATTGTAAATGTGAAAACGTGAGTAAATTTGTTTTAGTTTTATTTTTAAACGACTATATTTACAGAAAAACGCTGTAGATTTTGAAATCGATTCAAATCATTTGTAGGTATACAAAATGTAATTTTTCGGAGATTCTATCGTTACAACGCTTAATTCTAATTTATTGAGGTGATATTTATACCAACATTTAAGAAAGATTTATTTATTTTTTAGTTGTATTTAGAACCTCAGTGGTCGTATTGCATTTGTCAAATTATAGTTTTTTGTCCTATTATTTTCTTTAGTGTTTATTGAAAAATCATAGCCCTTGTTTTTTCGTAGTCGGATTATTACTGAACATGTCCTTCAAATAGATAATTAATTAGTCCTTTATTTTTAACGATCTGTCTGAATTAATAACGAAAGTAGAAAATTTTATTAAAAATCTGTCAATTATAAGTTTATTATACAAAAACTAACACATATTTAGATTTGTTAATAAAATGCATTTTTATTAAAAAAAATAATTCATATGTCGATCAAAAAATACAAACGTTTATTGCCGAAATCCTTTCTAAAAAGTTTATAATTCTGCCATTTTTTTTTCGCTAGAATATCGAACGAATCTCTAAATTACTAATTCTTGTTATTTGAAGAATAACCAAGTGCTCTATGAGCAATTTTTAAAATCTCATCAACAATTTAAACAAAGCTATTAAAATTTCAACGATAAGCCCACACAATATATAACTTTATAAAGTGATGATTTTTTATACCATTTATGTTTCTAACAGATCATATTTACAGACACTCATGACCTCGCTTTTCGAGCGTCTATAAATTACAATATTTATCCATTTATATTTAAACGAATATGTCGCAGATTTAGTCTAAATTAACATTTCGTGAAATGTTCATCTGGTAACTAAACATTTCATGTAATAACCAGATAGCTGTAACAAAGAATTGGCAAATTAAATTCACAATAGGTGGTTTTATTTTTTTTAAGTTCCGGAGCTTTAGTGAAGATCGAAAACCACTGAAATAAAGCATAAGTCTCTACATATACTATGTACCACCTTCACATTGTTTTAGTTTTGTGAATTTAATTCAGCTATCTTGTTTCTACATTTGACACGCGAATACAGACAAAGAACATTTCATGCCGAGATGAACCCAAGTTGACGTTTCAATATACCTATACAGCGACTATAATAATCTAATACTTTATAATGCCTTCGTACAAGTTCATATAATATAATTATTTATTTTATTTTACTGTCGTGCAATGAACGTTTTTTTTATATACCGTTATTATCGTATTTAAAATAAGGGATATGTAATCCCCGCTGACTTGTTGTTTCTCTCTTCAAAGAGAAAAGTGCAACATCCAATGAAAATGAAACCTTGAAAGAAACATAAAATTAAAATTTTTGATTTGCGATATCCGATAAGTTTTATTTATATGAGAGTTCAGATATGTTCGATTAGTCACAATCTCTGAGCGTGTAGACCACAATAAATTACTACATGAAACAATATGTTTTTCAAATCCTCTTCAAATGGGTATATCCCAAATAGTATTTGTGTCAGTAACAAAGGATATACCTATAGGTATTTAAATACTCTAGGAAGTCAGATTTTAGTAAAATTTCAAGTGAGCAGAACATCGAGGCTTTCTTCTTCGCCGTACGCGTTTAGTAGATGGTCATTGCGCGCTGTGTTTATAATTGCAAATTACAAAAAAATGATTACAGGAACATTAATAGATACTTGATTAACTGATGGGGATAAAAATGAACGATAAATCCTCACAGAATCCGATCCTGTCTGTCTACACATTCTGTACACCATTCGTGGTGCCCTTTGGACATTGTCACGTCCAGAACAATGTTGTACAGGAACGAACAGCCAATGTAAATATAAGCGGGGCTTCCCCAATAATCAATAATTGACGAACGACGAACCTTACATAGGCAGACATATTGATGCATGGCTTGCATGAAGAAATTGTTGGCGCTTCATCTCGCTCTAAAAGTGCATCCGTCATCGTTGAACGCCGTTGCTTATGGCTATGCACCTCATAGGTCTTAAATTTTAAAACTGATAAAAGTAGCGATTGAATTTTAAGTTTATTATTCACAATAATAATAGTTATTGACCGTTTTGAAGACAATATCTTCAGTGGAAAAGAATTCAAAAAAGAAACGCAAGTACTGATATGAGATTTGCATTTATTTGCAAACGTTTCGAGGGATATACCCTCATCTTCAGTTAACCCTTCGACCGTGTGGTGGGGTATGGTATACCCCATAGGTACTATTTTCCGTTATAATTTTAATAGTATTTCGGCTATTTTGTCATAGAGGCCAATAGCTGTTCATTTTGCATTTCTCTATGTTGTAATGATATACAGATCAGTATACATTAAGGTGTTGGCAAGTTAGAATAATTCATAATCGCTCTGGGTATTATATACCCCACTACACAGCTAGTGTAACAAAAATAACCCGGTAAGTGATGCCCATTTTTTAATGATTTCTTGTAATTATTTACATTTTTTTTAACTTTCTGCAATAATTGTGTTGTAAGATGTCTTACGAAGAAGAGCAAGAACGTCTTTTACGCCTATGGAATGAGGTGGAGTCGGACTCTGGGGATGAAAGTTTTTCGGAAAACGACGTGGATGATGTCGAGGAGCTACATATTACAACCGAAGATGAAAACGAGGCTGAACAAGTTGAAAACGAATTGCTTGAGCTTACGTACGAGCAAAAGATGTGACTTTTGTCCCAGAACAAAGGATCGAAAGACTTTTTATGCATGTGAAAAATGTAACAAAGCTATTTGTATGGAACATGCCAATTTTTATTGCTCAAATTGCTCAGAAATTGAAGAGTCCTAACTATTTTGTTTTACAGTATTTTCCTGTTCGGTTTTCAATGTTCTATTTTATGTAGTTTTGTTATTTGATTTACGAAGTTAAATACGAATGTGAATTTATTTTTGTATTTTAATATTATCATGAAATAAATATGATTTATGGAAATACTAAATGTTCGTTTCTAAAGTTTTTGAATATATTTCGTTTAAAATGATAGGCAAAAGGTTAACACAGATATTGATGCATTAACTACACTTATAATATAATGTAAACTTAAAAAAATATCAAAAATTGATAAATATATATAATATATATTGACTTTTTGTATTAGGGTATGTCATACCCCACCACACAGTTCTTGTAACTTTTTAGCACCACACGGTCGAAGGGTTAAAAATCACTAATAAATAACTTTAAATTTGTTGTAAATAATAATAGTGCTAGGCTTAGGTATCAAAAATTCTTCAATATATTGCACCACCCGAAGTGTGCCCGAAATTCGAAGTAGGTATTCATTCAGAAATTATGTTCTCGGTCGGTAGTGGCGGCAGCTTGGTGTTGATCTTTAGATTAAACTAGTGGATTCCACATCCGCTCATGAATATTTTGTGACGTACTTTAATTCTATATAATTAGACGATAATGACGTTGGTTGCCGAGCGTCTATATACAGTAAATCACCGGTTGTACAAGAATCACGACGTAGATGAAAATTCTTAGGGCAAATGCAATCTCAACCGATAAATAAATATTTTATGGTAAAATGCTTAGAACATTAATGTTGTTGATTTTTGTGCATTTTTCTACAGATCTTGATATATTCGGGACTGTTGCGTCCAAATGTCACAGAGCTATGTAAAGACCGATCCAAAAGACGATAATATTAGACATAATTTCCGGTTACAGAAATTTAAGTATAGTTTCAAGCACTATTTCAGCTCATCGAATGCATAATAATATTATATTGGATGTAGATAATGGAGCATATTATGACATATATAACAATAGTCTATTATATAATGTATATATTTACGCCCACGTAGTAAAATGGCTTACAGCGTAGACTTGTAAAAAAGTGTGCAACTGAAAATATACTATTAGATGACTCACGCGTCCATTGGAAAGCTAAAATATTTTATAATGGAGTTGATTTTATTGTAAAGACAAACCGTATATGCATAAATAATAAATTGGATGTGAAGATTACAAAAAAAAATCATATTGTCACTTTGCTTTGTGGCCTCGAATATATAATATAGATGTCCATTTATATGTCTAGCCAGGACCCAGGTACACCCCATGACAAAAAAATACCTGGAAGCTATCTATATTGTATTGTGACAACACGACAGTCTGTTGTTCGCTATACTATAATGTGTTCCCTTTGGGATAACAAGGAGTATACATTTGTTCCCGGTTGATTGTTCGTTACTTCTCTGTCGTTTAATTAACGCTTCATTTGTTGTCACCGTAGCGTGACAGATATTTGATCTTATTCCATGTCTGGCTCAGCTAATGCCATATCAGATGATCGTTATATCCTATTGCTCGGTGTAGCGTAGTGGTGAGAGCACTAGGCTCGCATTCGGGAGGTACTGGGTTAGAATCCCGGCGGGGGCAGATGTGGCTGGGACTTTTTCCTACTGCGTCTCGCCGGCCATCTTGTTGAGGTTTTCCATGGTTTTCCTCAATAATCTCAGATAAATATCGAGATTCAAGGTCATGATCGATTACCTGTCAAACTCTTAAGCTCAAATGTTGCCTGCCTTATCGTAATTTCCTAAAAGTTCCTTCATTCGCCCCATTGCTATTAATTAAGTTGAAGTTTAAAAATGTAGAAAAAAACGGGGATTGTAGTAGATGAAAAATAGTAATGGTGCGTCTGTTATGACAAAGTCGAGAAACGGACGTTAAACGCATTATTATTATATCGTATTGCTCAATGGTGGAGGCCCGCATTTTTTGTAGCATCACCAGAGACTTCATACCGAACCTAAAATATAACTATTGTAACGGTTACGCGCTCGTTCAACTCTCATTATGTGAGAAAGAAAAGCGTTCTGTCTCACTTCAACTTGTGTTATGTTAAATCGTTATATAGTGACAAAAAATTAACAGCAGTCTAAAAACTTACATTGAACATACAGAATAACACCAGTCTGTTGTACGCAAGTCGTTGATTGGTTCATGTTTTACTGCAATTACGTCGTAATACCGTTACTAACTGGACTACTCAATAATAATTTGAAATGAAAAATTAGATAAAAAAAGACACAACAAATGAAATCTACATTTTTTTAAATTCAAAATATTAAAAAGAAACGGAAAAATGGCAGAAATAGTAAAGAAACCGCCAAAACGGGAGATCTGGCAAGTGTGTCCACTGTGCTCCGTGGACATAACTGTGTCCACCGTCAACACAAGTGTGCTGTGTGATTTGTGGATTATTGAAATGTTCGATGCATTCCTTGCGATGCATTTAATTTCCCACAGACGAGATATAAACCAATATCCACCTAAACACATCAACGCTGCAACAATGAACTCATCTTCACCTCCGGGCTACGTGAATGAATATGTGTATTAGTTAGAAAACATGTGAATGGCACTTCAATAATAATGCATAGTTCGTGTTTTAGAAATTTACAATTCCAGATCATTCGTTTTTCTCTCTTATACTCAGTGAATATCGGCCTCTCTTTCTATATCGACAATACGGTAAAGAAAGTTCTATTTCTGGTAACTTCGGAATCACTCGAAGAAGTTGCAAGAGGAAAATAAAACTGATTACAAACACGCCTCCATTTTTAAAATATTGTAATAACCCCATTGCTAGGGCAGGTGCTGGTTTGCGTAAGTCTACAGTCAATTCTGCATTTGGAACATGAGTCGATCAACTGTTTTAAAATGCTATCAAAAGTCATAAAAAATCATAACTAAAAATACAGAGGTAAACATTTGTATTACGTGTAAACACTAAAATAGTTGTATTCTAATCTTTGGTAATCTACGTAAAAAGAAAGAGGCTTGTCAGTCGAGTTCCCACCAGCGCCCTAACCGCCAGCCAATCCCGATGGCTTCCCCACTCGTAATGGTGCGCCAACCAATCCCATTCGTAACGGTGTTGCTCTTTTTCCGTTACGCAATTAAACGAAAATAGTCTTCAAATATCGACCTAAGCGGTTTAGTCCTCTAGCCATTGATTTATACATTGTTATAATAATGGCTACATCATACAGATTCGGAGATTAAATTATCTGATTGTCGGACGCACGGGTAAAGGCACGGTCGAGAGTCCTCGTCGAACCACTCGAGAGAGGACTGGCTGAATAATCAGTGTTCGCTGTTCGTGCAATGTTGTACTTGTCATGTCGTCTACAGACGACACTCTGACAATGCAGTACCGCTGTAAATATGTACTGTACCTACCGTAGTTTTCTCAAGAAGTACGTACACTAACGACACCTTCAAATAACAACTAGATCCAACTTTTCTACTCCAATTTGGTACATTCCGATTTTATTCCGATCCAAATTGATTGACAACGTCCTTTGCAATATATTTAAGACTAGCGGTCCCGCCCGGTTTCACCCGGGTGCAAAAGAATGAATGGGGAAGGAAGGGACATGAGTACACACATTTATCTTAGTTTACCGAGATGAATGTTGTGTCCAAATTTCATGATGATCGGAGTTACCGTTCAAAAGTTTTTGTCGATAAAGAGCAGTATTTAAACTTTTTTTAACTAATATTTTTTTTTTAAATGAATTAAATAAAAATCCAAATCTTTGATTAACGTCTGAATAGAACTCTTCAAGTAAATAAAATTGTTATATTGATTTGTAATTTTATCATTTTTTGTCAATATATCGTTCGGTCTGAGAAAAATTGGTCGACAATTTTATTTACTTGATGAATTAAATAAAATTAAAATAAATTTAAATGTAAGCCTTAGAAGAAAGCAATGTAAAAAATAAAAATATATTCATCCAACGTGGGGCTCGAACCCGCGACCCTGATATTGACAGTCGCATGCGTTACCGATCGGTCTACCTGAGGTTGTGTTCTTTCATCACTTATATTAAGAGTATATCTAGTTAATGCATTTCACATGAATAGAAGCTTATTTCTGAGATACTTTTTGCAACATTTTTCATTAAAGCTCCGCTCCTAATGGTCGTAGCGTAATATTATATAGCCTATAGCCTTCCTCGGTAAATGGGCTATCCAACAAAAAAAAATTTATTCAATTTGAACCAGTAGTTCCTGAGATTAGCGCGTTCAAACAAACAAACAAACTCTTCAGCTTTATATATTAGTATAGATACGCGTCTTTTACATTAAGTCCTGCCCTTTTCTCATCAAATACAAATAAAAACACGATTGGTACAGTTGTGAACAGGCCAGGGATTTTTAAATATCACAGTATACCAACTCTGAAAAAACATTTTTCTGTCTGAGCGTGATAACTAGAAAACTTTTTCCACGCGATCTTGGTAGAAAAATTTTCAGGCTAATCTCTTTTTATTTTTATTTCTTGTTGAACATTTCTCCAAACCATTATCAGTCAAATTAATTATGCAAAGAATTCTATATTTAGGTAGGTGTCACAATGCTGTGCAGAACTCAAAAGTCGGATACACATTTGCGGCGCAATGTAGTGCGGTGCAATGAACGATATCGGCAAAGAGCCAAGTCAAAACTGCTCGGTTGTATTGAGTCACCAGTCAGTTAGTAATAATGTACCTATGTAGTGTAAAGTAGGACGTAGACTTTGGAAAGCGGTGGAGGCAGACGGTTTTATACATAATTGATGCTGTTATTACCTTTTATATACATACACAAACATTTGGTTATGTCAGTCTATACACATGTAAGTGAGTAAGTAGTTATAATGTAACTGAACTACGACTTGTGTTGTATTTGAAATAATTCAACCTCGCGCGTTTACGGTCTACAGAATGTTTTCAGAGATGTTCTTCATTCATTGTGTATACAGGTCTGGCGGCGACGTCTTTTTTTGCCGGAGTCCTAGTTTTTCTAGAATCCTTTGAAATGTCGTTATCTATGCCACCCCTGCCCCTTTTTATTTATATTTCCTTATCGTACAAAAATCGTAGAAGAAAGTTTGTGATTTTAATTAAATGTTCGTAAATAGTGCCGGTTAGTAACTTCAATATTTTATTTAAAAACATCATCGGAATTTTTTACATAAAATAATGTTTATACATCAGCATTTTTTTGCAACTCTGTACTTATTTAAAACGAGAGGTGTACCGGACTCCCAAATAATAATGTTAATCAAGCAGCTAGCATTTCCGACAGAAATAAAAAACTAACTTTTAGTTCTGTAATCGCATCGCATGAAGTTCGTTATTTCACAGACTGTTACACATGTACTTTAAATGAGTTCAATAATTTAGAGATGTTCTCTTTGAAGAACATCCTCAAAATGAGCATGTTTTTTTGCTACTTGTATAATATCATCAACATACATAGACGTCAGACAGGTATACATATTATATTTGAGTCAGAAAGGGCGCATTTCATTTACTTTAGAGATCCGCGTTTCCATTTCAAAGACCGGTTTCGTAACACTTACTCAAACGTCATATTAGATATTTAATGTAATTTGATATCAGTTTAATATATATAGAATAGATATATTATATAGTATAGATTTTGTAGTATATTGAACTTCTCTTTAATTAAATTCCACATCTATACTAAAATGCGGTCTTAGTTTGCAACTAAAAGCCGCTGCACACGAGCCTAGTTTTATACCGCTGGATTAGTTTTCCAACGTTGGTTTTCTTGATGGCTTTTATGTGCTCGCTTCACACGATGCGTCTTTTCAAGCTTGTTTTGTAGATGGATTTGGTAACTGAACACGCTATGCCAAGAGAGCGAAACGTGTCTTGTCTGAGCAAATGCCGATACAATGACGCCATGCTGGTTTGTGGGCGTTTGTTCGAGTCGCCCACGTGACAAGAAAATGTTTCCTGATTGGTTCTTGCTCAAAACAAACAAAAAAAAAATAGCCCCGGTTCTAATTTTAAAATTCGCCGTGTTAAACCTTGCACGTGAACAAGCAGTGACGTCATTTCCAGCTTCGTAGCCAGCTTGCCGGCTAGCAGAAGTCCCAGCAGTGGCAAAACTGGCATCGTGTGTAACGGTCTTTAGTTGCAGTATTAGTTATTTTCATATTTATTTGTGGTGACTTAATTAAAAGAATATTTAATTAAATATATATATATATAAAATATTGATCTATCACCAAACTGCAAAATTTATATACGGTAGACCTTCGATTATCCGTCAGGCGGTGAATATAAGCCCATAAATCCTGTTGTATTTTTTTAAACGCTTTATATTAGTTTGGGTTGTAAATATGTATGTTGTATGTATGTTGTATGTATCTAACTATGTATGTAACTATGTGTAACGGAATCTTTGAGCATAATTTTCACCAATTTCCCGAAGTCTGATTAATTTGAAACTTTGCATACGTATCAAGGACCGATGACAATGCAATAATTTGATAACAGTTTCCCATTATCCTTATTAGGACCCCCAGGATTAATAAATTCTTTTATAGATCCTCTGTAGTAAACGCTTTATTTTCACCAATTTCCCGAAGTCTGATTAATTTGAAACTTTGCATACGTATCAAGGACCGATGACAATGCAATAATTTGATAACAGTTTCCCATTATCCTTATTAGGACCCCCAGGATTAATAAATTCTTTTATAGATCCTCAGATTAATTTGAAACTTTGCATACGTATCAAGGACCGATGACAATGCAATAATTTGATAACAGTTTCCCATTATCCTTATTAGGACCCCCAGGATTAATAAATTCTTTTATAGATCCTCAAACTAAAAAGTGAAAAATAAAATATAGTTTAAAAAAAACTAAAAAACACGCTTTATATCGGACTAAAAAGTAAAAAATAATTGTTTTAAAATAAGCTTAAAAAGCGTTGGGCGCTCGATGTACGAAAATGTGGAACAAAGCGCCCAACGCTTTTTAAGCTTATTTTAAAACAATTATTTTTTACTTTTTAGTCCGATATAAAGCGTGTTTTTTAGTTTTTTTTAAACTATATTTTTTAATAAAGACTTTTAAAAATATCTAAAACGACATTTTTCACATATGCTTTATTGATAAATAATAAAACCTTTCAATTTATAAAAAAAAAAACACATTTTAGTTCACTAGTTTGACAAGTAAGGTTATATTTGATGTTTTAGTTTAAAATAAAAATTGGCAAGCAGTGAAACAAAACTTTTAGAGAAAATAAGTTAGTTTACCGCAGAAAAGCAAAAAACTTTTTGTAACAATGGATTTGTTTCTCTATTTTATATTTGTGATAGGTACCTGTTTTCAGCAACAGTACCTAAACTAAACAAATAGTTTGCCAAAATACGCTATTTGCTATAACTTTAGCTAGCAAGAATATACAATACCTATACATGTGCATGTGTTTATAATGTGGGTGTTTTAAAAAAGTGGTTAAAACTTAAATAACATGTTTTTATATAAAGAATATACAATTTCTTTATTATAAAACGAAATCTATCAGTAACATGTAATAAAAAAAAATTAGGAGCCGTTGTGGGACGCCTAGTAGCTATGGGAAACATACATTTAAGCGAAATTCTAGTAACTAAATTTCGCCCCGTCAACTAACGAAATTCTAGTGACTAAATATCGCCCTGTAACTAAATTTCACCGTGTAACTAATACAAAGTATTTATACAAACGGCGAACGTGTCAAATATACTATAGTCGCACACGCAGTACACAGCTCATGACGACATAAGAGATCTTGCCGTGTGACTAGCAAGGCGCGTCAACTATATATTAAATCATTTTTCTTATAAAGGTAATAAAAAGGGTAAATTATCTTGAGCTTGAAGATCCAGCAATTTTAAAAATACGTATCGACTGTCGTCTATAATCGTCACTGGATAGATTCTGATCGTGAGCCCGTATTGAGATGACTTGAGAGTATAGAGTGTATGTTATATTGTTTTTAATGACGCATTTTATACAGCACTGTACTGCTTTTTGAATTAAGATTTTATGTATGTACGTATAGACGCTCGATAACAGCAGTGTCAAATGATTTCAATAAATCGGCAAGTTCAACAGCGGTTTTGTTTGCCTCTTTTCAATCTGTTGGCATATAGTCTCATTTTGTAGCCTACCCACTGCAATGTCTATAATAATGCCGTAATGTTTCTGTACACTTTTAGTTTTATTTGATAGCGTCAGTTTTCGTTCATAAGTTTCATGGCAGCAAGTTTCCTGTCTGGTAAATAAGTGGATAGTTTTAGACAGATGATGTGTTCGTATCTTTCTATATTATGCTTCTATGTCTGCTCTTTCTAACTATATGTGGTAGTAACCAGTAAAGTATGCATTTGTATTTTGTATAGTACTGATACCTGCATTGTATTTACTTCATATACCTACAAGCTTACATTATGTTATAATATCTATCTATGTATATTCTAAATCTATCTATATATGTACAAAATTCTCGTGTCACAAATTTTGTATCTCCGAAACCACTAAACCCATTTTAGTGATATGTAAATGTGTCTTGCTTGGTCCAACTTACGCTATAGGATAGTTTTTTATTAAATATTTTGTACAAAATTACGGTGTTTTGTGAAAATAAACTGTTTTAGTAACATGTAACGACATCTCATAGAATTTACTCAAAACTGTTAGTTCAGAAGCAAACAAAAAAAAATTTGAAAAGAAGTTTGACCCTGCAGGCCATCCCTGTAACTTCCCGCTATTTTCGAGTTCAAAACGCTCAAAAATATATAAAATATAGCAAGAAGTTTATTTTTTAGCTCTTCGAGCTCAAAAAAAAAACACTTTGTTACGAAATTTTCGTTCACGATATCTCATGAACAAATGAACCGATTTTAATGTGATTTGCGTCAGTCGACGCAATTTTTTAACCTAAAAAAGTAATTTATTACAGAAAAATCGATCTCATAGGAATTTTACGAGCAATTTAAAAAAAAACACTTTTGACGTGATAACGTCTTATAAATTGATGAATCAACAATATTATAAATTGATAAAACACCGGCTGCATGTTCGAAAAAGTGTAACGTAACGTTCCTAACGTTCTGCCTGACCCTGTGCGTGCTTTTTGCTAATTTCTCGCTCAATTTAAATCAGATCGGTTTGAAACCAGTCTTAAACGAAAGAGGAGAACATTTTACATAGATTTCGTATAACAGAATTTGCCTAAACAGTTTTTTTATACAAATTTATATAGAAAAATAGCTGTATAAATGCAATGTTGTGTAATGCATGACGCGACGCGGTCGGTTGTCTTTGTTTGCCGTACATGGAAATTAGAAGCAAACGTATGTCTTGTCTTAACATGAAAACAGCTGCATTTCTAATGTTTAATTCAATTTTTTGACATTAGTATATTGTGAAATGCAAAGCCTGCTAAGTTAAGTATTGGAATAACTAATTATTATTAGAACATAATACTTTGTAAGTTGCAAACGTCACTTTTGACATTTCTTATCATTCCGACACCAAGGATAAGCGGATTGAAACCAAATTTTGGGAGGTTTAGGTTATGTATTACGGAATACGTTATCACGTAAAACTATCGTCCGTAAACCGACTTTACAGACAACCATTTTTTTACAAATTTTTCGTTCACGATATCTCGTGAACAAATGAGCCGATTTTGATGCGGTTTGCTATGATCGACGCAGTTTTTTTAACCTAAGAAAGTAAATTATTACAAAAAAATCGATTTGATAAGAATTTTACAAGTAATTATAAAAAATTACTTTTTTCCTAATTTTTCGTTCACGTTATCTCATGAACAAATGAACCAATTTTGATCTGGTTTGCGGCGATCGACGCAGTTTTTTTAGCCTAAGAAAGTAATTTATTACAAAAAAAATCGATCTGATAACAATTTTAAGAGTCATTTTAAAAAAACACTTTTTTACGATTTTTTCGTTCACGGTATCTCGTGAACAAATGAACCGATTTTGATGCGGTTTGCGGAAATCGACGCAGTTTGTTAAGGAGAAGAGCTGATTAGATTTTGGAATTAATCGGTTTAGTAGTTTATAAAATATTTTACAAAAACAAATTTTAAAAAATTTTTGAAACTAGTTTTTTTAAGATTTCTCAAAATTTTTTGTGCCGAATCGTCTCAAATTTTCAGGAAGTCTAAGTTCACCAAGATCACGTCAGATGCCGCAAACCGCGTTTCAGTCGGACACTCCGTTCAAAAGATATAAAAGGTTTACATACATACATACACACACACACATACAGCCCTACGGACATCATCGCCAAAATAGTTTCAATAGCTTCCTAGGACCTCAAAACGTCGAGAACTGGCGAAAACTCGATTTTCGAAAATCGGGGTGAAACCAATAACTTCCCGATTTTTGAAAAAAAAAAATTATTTTTTTTTAAAGCGGAAAGTTAAAAAACTGTTTTAGACCGTATAGCGACATGTGATAGAATTCGCTCAAAGCTATTAGTTCAGACGCCGGGTCGCAAACGAAATACATTTAGCAGAATTATATATATCGCACTCGGATGAAACCGGGCCGGGCCGCTATAGTCTATCTATAGAAATTATATAATTATTTATGTGCGTCTGTCTTTCCGTGCTGTCCGGAAGGCTCCCATTTAGTTAGAGAATTAAATTGATTTTGTGATTCCTTCTAAAAACAATTTTTTTCTATGTCAACCGGTTTTTAAGTTTCTATACCAAAAATTAAAGCCCTAACTTGATCGAAAGCTCGTTTCAAATCGATGATTAATTAAATACGGGTGAATAAATCGTGTCTCTAGTTGGTGAATAGATAGACGTGTTTGGGTCTGGATGCTTGATTTGATTCAGTCGAGTGTAGGACGACAACGACGCTGCTGTTTGGCGTCTGCGGCGACCGACGTCGGTGTAAGGATGTGCCGGGTGCATTGTAGAGGAGACACAGGCAAGTCGCTGCTATCATTGTCTTCATGCTCTACTTCACAGCGACGCCACCGCGACGGCCTGTCTGCTTACTATCTCTTGTTGTATTTGCGAGTCGACGCCGTCAGCTTGTGGTCGACGTTTGCTTGCCGCACCGTCATCCGGTAATCTTGTGCCCCCCCCCCGAATTTAAAATTTGTGATGCTTGAATGGGAAATTAAGGGTCACTAGCTGCCCGGCCCGTCTTCACTTGTAGCGCAATAATAATGTATATTCCTCAGTTGCTTGGGCTATAGCTTAGTCAAATAGAAGTCGGAACGACTCGATGTATCGATCTGAAACTTTATGACGGAACTAGATAGTAACGGACTTTATGAATTATCAATTAATATTTACTCTTCAGAGGATTTTGACTGTATTTGGATTTGTCAATCACAATAAACATCAACTGTGTAATTTTTATGATGTTAGATTAGAGAGTTTTGGTGTGATTAACAGACAACTATTTTACAGATATCAATATAGAAATATTGGATGCCAGATAGATCCTTAAAGGCGAACATAAGGAATGCTTGTACGCCTAATATGTCGTGTAGTTTGTAACGGTACACCACCTATTTTCTGTTCTGTCATTGTATTGTTTCTCTTTATCTCTCTTCATTCTCGCCATTCAGAAAGATAACTCATTGTTGTGTATAATGCCTGTCAATAATATTTTCCTTATAACGTGCAACAAAATACACTGCCCGTCAATTTTAAATGTAGTAGTATTTATAGTTTTTTTATATTTAAGACTGTACTTTTAAATAATATCATTAATTGGAAGCACTCTAAAATTACAATGACACGTATTTTTGCAATTTTTTAACGCAGTAATGCAGCGCTCTAAACTCGTTGAGTTTAAGAAACACACTGTGTATAAACAAGAAGACTTGCGACTTGCACGTGAAATATTTCCGTTGCTGTAAAAATTCTACTTCTCCATTTTTATCAAGTGTGTAGGCTTTCACGGCCGGTGTTGATCCAAATCTTCTTGGTTTTATGGATTCTATGCCGTGGTCCATTGGTATTTCTACACTAATGGACCAATGAACCACGGCATACAAGCCCGGAAACCAAGATGATTCACCATTTTTATTGGCTTTAGATACATCAGTTGGTAAAAATCAAGAAATACTCAGTCGTGTTTCGTAAACTTAGGTATCAAGTTTTAAAACGCTATATTACTGCGCCAAAAAATATTCTTTTCAAGAAACAATAACTCTATTTGACTGAATTGCAATTTAAGCATAATTATACTGGGTACTGTCAAATCAGAAAGTTTTCCAGACAGTACTTATATAAATTCTGATAATAATAAATTGTGTAATAATAAGGAACTTGTTACTAGTGTAGTCCCAAACGCTAAAGTATTTCCGTATCATTATCTGTAATGCACTCCAGTCTGCAGAAAAGCATCTTTCTAACCTATTGTATAACTGGATGCGTTCGAACAAGTTATTGTAACGATAGTTTTGAGCGTTTGTTCAAAAGTTTATTTCATACTTTGTACTAACGTAAATAGATGTTCACTATCTCTTCTAGTTGGTCTAGTACAAATGAATACATGTTAAGTATACCGAATGTCTCCTAACAACTTTGACCTATATAGGCGCGTCTACGTAAAACACAATATTCCTAAGTACTCAAGAACAGCTGCCTCGATTTTGATGATTTTTAAAATTTTTTTTACCTATATTATTTAAAATCAGAAACCTTTTGGAGGGGAGATGAAAGTATTCATATTGATTATAAATCGTTAAGTTTTTTTTTAAGTAAGTATCTAATAAGACATCAAATTAATATATAAATATAACAAAATTAAGAAATATTTATTAACTATGGGAAACCGTGGACATAAAAGTGTCCACGGTGGACTTTTTTTAATGGAAAAGACGTAATATTAATAACGCCATGTCTTCTGTTCAAACGTTATTATGGTACTTTAAAAACATAACACAAAGATGACTGACAGACATGTTCTGTTTTGGACCAACTATATATATGTTAGCAGAGGATGTGAAATGGTTTCCGTTTTGTACGTTCAGTGATGTGTCCATATGGTTCATACACAGTCAACAAAACTAACAACCTACCAACACCATCAACCCAACCACCCACCTATTGGACTCCTCACCGCTACGTTGTAATATTCACACACTGTACGTAAGTTCTGTGTTATGTCAGGGATGGTACGAAACTTCAAAATATACGACCTGATTTCTGAAGGATCACTACTTGAAACTCCATCCAGATATCAAAGTGTTTGGATAAATTCCAAATAACAAGGCATTGTCGGGTTTCTACTCCGGATTATTCAGTTTCGGATATACAAATCAGCATACCCAGCACGAAACTGAAAGATTTCAACAGTTACGTAGTTTATACCTATAAAAGTAATTCGCATTCGCTCACAAAAATAATTGATCAATTGGAACGATTTTCTGAATGGTGTATATGTCACCGTAAAATTGTAAATACCGTTAGGTTGTAATCTGTCTCGCGAGATTGTGAACTGTCGAAAGATTGTGAACCTCAACGTACTGCTTACAATTTAATGTATTATTATTACGTTGAGGTTCACAATCTTTCGACAGTTCACAATCTCGCGAGACAGATTACAACCTAACGATATTTACAATTTTACGGTGACATATACATATAACATCCTTTTTTGTTACACTTTCCACAACTTTTTTCTTTGTATTTGGATCATTTAGTTGTAAAAGCGATCTTTTTCTGTGTAGATTAAAGAGATGCAAAATCAATGTATAAGAATCTGTTAGAGATTCGTCGGCATTTAGCACAGAAAAGAATCTCTAACGAGATTCTTCGATCATTTGTTTTTGTGCGTTGTTAATCTAATGTTCTACATGATGAGGGATTTTACAACATCAGACTGCTCTTTAATATATGATTATAATCCAAGGTCAATTTTTGGCAATGTTTTCTGCAACCCAGCGCAGTGCCAAGGTCGCGATGACGCGACTCGGTATAGACTGTCAACTGTTACAGCCCTATCACGTGGCACTACACATTTGAACAAGTGAAATGATAGTATGGTGAAAATATAGGGGTGTTTATTGACGATTCTTCTCTATGACTGTAACCGTGGAGTCGCTGGTTGTATCTGTGTTTACTGAAGAGACTGTCTGCCAACTACCAAACCTACTATCTACATGTCTCGTTTCCCTTTTTGCACACAAGCACATTTGATTTTATTTACTTTTTGCGCACACTGAACGTATGTTTCCTCTATTACATATTTGATACGTTGAAATAGTGGTACTTTGTGTTTGTATACTGATAGTTTAATACTATGTGTCAGAATGTTATGTCTGTTTGCTTCTTCTATATTGCAGTTATAATAGTTATACTTGAACATTATCATATTATTACTACATACTGTATTTTTATTTAAGAGTACATGTAGTACCGGAAACTTGAAAACATAGTTGAATTGCGACTGAAAAGATCGTTAACGTTTGGAAGTATGCAGAACCGGGGAGGGGACAAAAGGGAGCTCGATAATTGCCCGATAAATGTTAATGCAGCCATATAAATAATTTCGTAATATATGATAACAAACATGGTCAATGAACGAATGAAAACACGTTTTATTATCATTTTAAAGCTGTCCAGGGAGAGGGCCCCAAAGACATCCGTATGGAAGACCTAAATATGTTGATTGTCGACCCTGCTAGAATATCAGTATCAGCTATAAGCCTACTGGAGCATTTATATTCGGAAACGACCATTCTAAGGACCACCCTATTGTGTATTGTGTTTCTTTTGAATTACACAATTATGAACCTCCGCTACTTGAACGATATATATATGTCGTAGTCATAATGCAAAATTAGGCTTTTTACAAAATGTCTAGGCATTTTATAAAAAGCCGGCAAAACGCGAGCGAACAATGCAGTTTCCGTTATGACTATACCAATTCAGGCAAATTGATAAAATGCCGGCAAAATGTGAACAGAAGAACGTGTATCTCGTTCTGACGCATTATTTTCAGGCATTTTACAATTTACCAACAGCGATGTAGTCAAAACGCACAACATTGCTTTCCTGATACAGTTGAGCCAAACAGCTGTACTTAAACCTAACCTAAAACTAAAATAAGTAGGTTATATGTGTTGACATCTCCATAAAATGTTAAAATATTTATATTTCTAACGATTGTTTATTATCTTATACTATTTTCTATATTTCATTTACCATTCCAACTCATAAATGTGGAATGGTACTAGTTTAGGTCAAAATTCGGTTCAAATAATTATTTCGCTCATATGACCTTATCTAGAAATTCTGAACTTGTTTATGATATAAAATATTATTTATTCAAATTGAATTTTATATTAGGTATCGTAATATAACCTCAGCTGTTACTCTTAAACCGTCAAAAACTGAACCCTTTACCTTAGGTACTTATTTAGGTAGTTACTTTATTTCGTGCATTACTTTAAGAGTACCTAACTGAAAGTTTTTATAGGTATGAAGTGTTTATTTAGATTTATATAATAAAGAAGTTTATTGTTTTTTGTGTCATTGTGCCATTTTATGAAATACTTACCTAGTACCTATCTCCCTAATTTTATTATTTTTTTCTCCCGCTTACGTTATGACTACATCGCTGTTGGTAAATTGTAAAATGCCTGAAAATAATGCGTCAGAACGAGATACACGTTCTTCTGTTCACATTTTGCCGGCATTTTATCAATTTGCCTGAATTGGTATAGTCATAACGGAAACTGCATTGTTCGCTCGCGTTTTGCCGACTTTTTATAAAATGCCTAGACATTTTGTAAAATGCCTAATTTTGCATTATGACTACGACATATATATACGAAAGTGTTCTGTTCGAAAAGAGTTAAATGGCACATGCCTTAATTCGATAATAAAGTTCTGCTCTCAGATATTTTTCTGCTGTTTGTAACGGCTGATTTATGAGCGAGGTGCTAAAGCTAAAGTTTGATTTAGTTTGGTTGTTTTCAATTTCTGACGTTATAAATACAATGAACTGACGTGGGAAGTTGTTATTGTCCAATGTCCGATTTCACTTATAACATTTTTTTCTCGTCATTTCAAATTTGATTTGTGTTATTTACAGTAGACCCCGTGTATTTTGAATCTGTAGGGATTAATCGACTCATGTATTTTCAATTCCTCCTTCATCCTCACTTTGTGGTAGTCATAAATCAATCAGAAAAAACTATCATTAATTTCAAACGTTTTTTTTTACATAGGCTGAACAACGTATAAGAAACGTGAGAAAGTAAGGACTAAAAACTTGAAAATACGTGAGCAAAATCAGTTGAAAATAGATGGTGTTGAAATTACAGTATAATATTGTACTTCAAGTTTCCATTATCAGAAAAAATGTTACAATTTTTAATATAATTGTTTAACCTTTTTTATTGTTCATATGTACACAATTTTATTATTCAAATAAATAAAATTATTGACCAATTTTTTCAGACTGTATATTGACAAAAAATTATCATTTATTGAATTATAATTTTATAATTTTTTGTCAATATACAGTCTGAAAAATTGGTCGATAATTTTATTTATTTGAAGAGTTCTATTCAGACGTTAATCTAAGATTTGATAATTTTATTATATTAATTTTAATACTTTTTTTTTCATTTCAGGTTGGTTGATTTTAACATTACCTACCCATATTCCTTGGTGAGTAAATAATTTATTTTTTAAGTTTTTATTGAAAAAAATCTTGCAAGTTTAAAAATAAACCGTTATTATCACTGTTTTCACGCCATTTAGAGTAAAAGCTTGGAATACCTACATTTTTTTCACTTTGGTAAATTTCGCTACAATTAATTTTGATAATTTTGCTTCCTTTATGTCATACTATTGATGATTTTGCGAAAAAAAAAAACAATGCGAACTTGCCAACTCCATCAAAAATACATTTTATTATAACGTGGCGCTATAAGTAATTCGAAGACACGGAGCAAAAAAAGTCTGTTCCCATGTTATTT
Source organism: Xanthostigma xanthostigma (assembly GCA_963575645.1). NCBI lineage: Eukaryota > Metazoa > Arthropoda > Insecta > Raphidioptera > Raphidiidae > Xanthostigma > Xanthostigma xanthostigma. The sequence continues at coordinate 1,042,870 of OY754470.1, read as the reverse complement.
AACGGAGTACCTCACATTAGACCAGCAGCCAGCAAGGACCGTCAGTCGATCGCCTACAATTTCTGTCTAGCCGTGCTGAACCGATCTAGTGTGCTAGTAATGTGTAAAAGTCGATGGTTTATGCTTGACAAGTGTGTGCCGTGTTTTAAACTCTTAATTTTCCAACTGATATCGGGTAACAGCTTTTTCTGAACTTAAAAAAAAAACATATTCTTTTCTTTTAGCGTGTCTTTTAGCGAATCGCAATTTAGATGATTTTTTTAATGAAATATCTGTTATTAGAATCTTAATTAACGAACGTACGGAAAGGGAATTATAGATCGATCTTTCTCCAGCCATCATATTAAAATCAAATCCTTGCGCGGTTATCAGCTTGTTCGTGTTAATTACGTATAATGAGAATAAAACGGAACAAGCAGAGAGCTACGTGACATGCAAACGACAAAGACGCAAATACATAACTACGCAGATTTTAGTGCACCTAGAAGAAGAAGAGTTAAATGCTGCCTTAACACTCGTTTACCATTTTCAAGCGTCCCGACGCGATGATGTAATCATGTCTTCCCGTACACTTGATGAAAAACATTATTCTGAATTTTAAGCGTGCTCCGAAACGTTATATAGTCTCCCGTAGAAGCGAATGTCAACAAAAGTTTTGCACCGTAAAAAAGAAAATCTTCTTTAGGCGTCCTTTCTGGCCTCAGGGAATACCGGGACTTTTCCCGGTGAGCCGCTGATCTTCCGTTGGCCGGTCCAGTCCGGTCCGGGTTTTTTTCTTCTTAATTACACGGTCTCGTAGAGGCTTTTGGCAATTTTTCCGGTAGTTCTTTAGGTCACAAACCGATCCTGTCGAGAAGTTGGATAAATCTTAATACGTTTGTCGCTATTATATTATAGAGTATTTCTCAATTTAATAGATTGGAGTCCAATAGGAAAGTGGAAGGGTAGACTAGTGTCAACCCGCTGCCATAGAACATCATCCTAGGACTGATTTGGGCTTATATAAATATCATGACATTTAATAATAATAATAATAGATAGATAGATAGATAGCTTATTTATCATAGCGTCATAACATAGTTTGAATATGACAAGTCACAACATACAAAATGCAAGAATTAGAACAATAATAGAAAAATAAAATAGTAAGAAAGTGCCAATATATATATGTTACCGTAAAAACCCGTTTTTAGTTAGAACGCGTATTTACTAGTTAAAACTAGTTTTCACTAAACGCCCTCGTTAAAACTAGAATTTACTGTTGGTAAAAATGAATATCAGTTAAAACTAGTTTTAACTAGTCAAAACGCGTTTTAACGGCACCAAGCAGTTAAAACTGATTCCACTCAAAATGCCACGATAGTTTGCCCTGCAATAACAAGTAAAGACCAATAAAACTGTAATTAAAATTGCCAATATGGCTGTTTGATCTTCATAAGGAAAAATGTTCTTTTACTGTGTTATGTTACTAACTTTAAATATTAAATTTGTTTGGGATGTTTCAATTCGTAAATAGTTAAATAAATATTGTATTAAATAATATGTTGTCATATAATGTTTCTTTTTCAAATGGCTAAGAGGAGTACTAATTATTATTTTTGTTCGCTATTAATGTCTGTTAAATGTGTAAGACTTCAATAAAACTTTAATAGAAGTTGCCAATATGGATGTTTGATCTCCATAAGGAAGCTGGAAGAATGATATTTTTATATTACTAATTAATATCAACGTTGTTCAGATGTTACTATTCACAAATGTTCTCAATAAATATTTTAATAAATAATATGTAATAATGTTTATTTTTTAATTAAGCCTTCATTCTATTAAATAAATCCTCTGAAACACAATTTTCTAATTACTACTAGTTTTGTCTAACGCTCACAGTTAAAACTAAGTAGTTTTACCTAAAAATCAATCTTCTAATTCAGTAAATTCTAGTTGTTACTAGGAAATTCTAGTTTTAACGAGGGCGTTTAGTGAAAACTAGTTTTAACTAGTAAATACGCGTTCTAACTAAAAACGGGTTTTAACGGTAACATATATACGACTTATGAGGTATAAAAATCGTCTAGTGAATAAAAACATTGCTCAATTATATAATATGTTCAATAATATATTTTGCCATTTTGACTATACAGTATATGACAAGTCACAAAGCAGATAATATAATTTACAAAGCAGATGGGTGGGGAACACGGACAACCCCTAGTGCCAAGGAGGTAAACTTTGACATCTGTCATTTTTAACTTTTGTGAAAATGCCTGGTCACCCTCGTGCAATTTTAATACATTATATTATTATGGTATTAAGTTTGTTATAATATAACCATTTTGAGCGAAAATTACCAAACTTGTTTTGATGCTTGTATGTAGAACGTTTAGTACGTACCTAAGTTCAAGTCGGTTGTCTTGACGCGATAATTAGACACGTGAATTTGCATATCATCAAGTGATGGTGGCTTTACGGTTAATGCGCCGTCCTCAACCATATTATAGACATATACCTACATTCTGTTGCTTTCTCTCTCCGTTCTTGTCCTAACAGATAGTGGAATACGGAGGGTTGTATTGTACGTATCTCAGATTGCAGAATATACAGACTAACGCAATTAGTGCTAAGCAACATTTCTAAGCTTATCGATACGATTTTAACTAATCAAGTGGCACCGTATTGAGGTTTTTTCTAAAGTGTTTATCAAAATTCGTTATCTTGAATTAAAAATGTACAGTCTTTGTCATACAGTCGAACTCGTGTATTTTCAACTGATTTTATTCACGTATTTTTAGTCCCTACTTCTCACGCAGAGTGTCTCCTCTTACGCTGCGCAGCCAATGGACAAGGTTTAACCTCAAATTAATAAAGGGTCTTTCTAATTGGTCTATGAAGGAAAAGTTGAAAATATAAGATTCGATTACTAAGTAGTGAAAACGTCAATGTTCTTGTCAGTTTATTGTTAAAAATAATAATAAATATGTTTTTGACTAGGTCCTTTAGAGAATGTGTTTCGTTTACACGGAACACTAAAAAATCAATACTTAATTTGTACATAGACATGAAATATGAATTCACTTGAAATAGATACCATGCAAAGATATAAATTTGTAAAATTTCGGAGAGAATTTAAAATAATAAATACAATGTAGATATCGTTGAAGAAGCACTTAGTTAATTGAAAACGTCTAACAATAATAATTAATTAATAATTAGTAATACGATTGTTTCCTTTATATACACGGTTCATATCTGCAAGTTTTCAAAATTAATTTTATGGTTAGTGGTTATATTTCGACAAACTATTTTAATATGCCGCGTGCTTTTAATTAATTTGAAGCAAACTTAATAATAAAAAAATATTTTTTTTAATAAACCACGTTTTTAAAACGAACTGAAAAGAAGAAAACAATAAAAGAAATAAAGAATAAATTAAAAATTTAAAGTCTCCATCTCATCAGGAAGTTAGTTTAAAATCAATTACAAAGTTCCACCCGGACAGACATACAAGAAAGCAAGTTAATAAAACCGCGGTAAAAATCAGTAAGAGGACTTCTTAAATTTAAATTAAAATACGTTTTGAAGTAGTCATTAATGAATCATAAATTATAAAGCGAATAAATGAACGTTTGACAATTTTAAACCCGATTAATTTTACGTTTTTTTTAGTCCTTTCATTCGGCATTTTGTTTTGTAATCGTCCGCCATGTATTTACATTGTAATTAGAGACATTGGTGTGCAAATCCTTTTCCAACGGAACATGTATACTAAGTATCCGTATTCCGTTGTCAAGTACCAACCTGCGTAGGGTGGATGCACAGTGAACGTAGATTATGGTTTGAATTAAAAATTTAAGGAATGAGTCATACTACACTAGATGGTGTACATTGTTTCATTGCTTTGGCGCTCCATTAAATGAACCATACTATAACGATGGCAAACTAATTTTGTTACCTTACTACAGCACACTACACAATCGATTATTAGCTGGAAACAATACTCGCTGCCATTTTGAACTAAGAAAAGAAAACAAATGTTTCTTTACTGCTTGATGATTACTATCCAGAGACACTCTTATCTTTGAAAAATAAAACTGCCTGTTTTAATATATCGCACATAATACTTTATTCAATTAGCACGAGTAATATGTAATCGGGGCCCTGATAAAAGAGGGAGAAATAATAAATCACTTCATTGATTGACGTACCCACTGCCCTCGATGCACATAAGATGGCCCTGACTTTCTCTGAATTGCGATGCTGTTTTCATATATACAAATCGCTACCGCGTTCCTATTGGTCCAGAAACTATGCAGTAATAATTCATTACCGTACAGTTTCGGCTCGCTACCGCGTTCCTATTGGTCCAGAAACTATGCAGTAATACATTATCGTACAGTTTCGGCTCATTATTAGCACTCTACGCGTCAACATGAAGTAATTTATTATTCCTCCCGAATTTAGCAGGGCCCCGAAATTATATATATTAGTCACGCGTGTTGAATAAACAGTTTTAATCACCAACTGACGTAAAATGCCATATTCATTATTCTAGCTCTTATAATTTAGTAGCTAGATAAATAAAGGATCCGTTTGGACGAAGTATCGTCAATGTGTGGCGATCTTTAGTTCTGTTCACTTCTTGCTGTGCTAACTGTTCCCTACCTTTATATCCCACAATAATGTTCCTATCGCCTCTCGCTTCACATTCTATATTTTAAATACCTACGTCTATTAGAGCTTAGATACCTATACATACCTCCGGTAGTTAGTTGCGGTTGAGCTTTTGTACATGCTTTGTTAAATATATTTTACCTTCGCGACAGACGTTCAGCAATTTATTATGTTCTGTTATCACTCTATTACGTCACGCTTCGATTCATAATAAACTAATATCTTCGGGGTTCGAATCGTAGTAAGCTGACAAGTTAACCCCTTCGGTCCTGGCGGTCATTTCAATGGACATTCTAACGTATGTTATTTCGTAATTAAATATCAAATATAAACATTTCATTGGGGCTTATCTGAGATATAGACATGCCAAACAAAACACAGAATTACTATTTGGGTTGTAGAAATATCGAGTCAAGTGTTGACCGCAGTCATGGATTCACGCAAAGCGGATAAAAGTGTACATTCTGATTATGTATTACTTAGTATAACTTACGTATTTTCATTTATTTTTCTTGTTCGGATATTTATTTTAATTTTATGATGTTAACTTTACTAATTCTATTTAAAAAGTAACTAAACATCCTATGCTAGTGATTACCTTAAAAAAAATTTTTTTACTTGTTATCTTTCTCCAGAATTCTGCAATCGTTAAATTTAGTTTTTCACTGAATCTATCCTAATTACACCCTAAAGTATTTTGTGTTTCAAAAATATAAAATTCAAGTTCGAATGAGTTATTTTTTTCGAAAGGATAATTGTAACAATTATTTTTGACGTGATAACGTCTTATAAATTGATGAATCACCAATCTTATAAATTGATAAAACACCGGCTGCATGCACGAAAAAGTGTAACGTTCCTAAATCCTAACGTTCGTAACGCGTAACGTTCCGCCTGACTCTGTGCGTGCTTTTTGCTAATTTCTCGCTCAATTTAAATCAGATCGTTTTGAAACCAGTCTTAAACGAAAGAGGAGAACATTTTACATAGATTTCGTATAACAGAATTTGCCTAAACAGTTTTTTTATACAAATTTATATAGAAAAATAGCTGTATAAATGCAATGTTGTTTAATGCATGGCGCGACGCGGTCGGTCGTCTTTGTTTGCCGTACATGGAAATTAGAAGAGAACGTATGTCTTGTCTTAACATGAAAACGGCTGCATTTCTAATGTTTAATTCAATTTTTTGACATTAGTATTTTGTGAAATGCAACGCCTTCTAAGTTAACTATTGGAATAACTAATTATTATTAGAACATAATACTTTGACAGTTGAAAACGTCACTTTTGACATTTCTTATCATTCCGACACCAAGGATAAGCGGATTGAAACCAAATTTTGGGAGGTTTAGGTTATGTATTACGGAATACGTTATCACGTAAACTATCATCCGTAAACCGACTTTACAGACAACCAATTTTTTCCATTTAGAAAAGTTTCAGTTCCTTTTTCAAAGTTCTGAGTCTCAAATTGTTGCATCCCCTTAAATTATTTAATATTCTAAATTTTCGGGAAAAAAACTTCAAGTTGTGAATCAACTCTGAAAATAACAACATGTTATCAAATGTTCGTTCGAACAAACTTTGTATAATTACGAAAAATCATATTGCAGCGCAACATGATATTGTAAAAGTGGGATTACTTTGATTGTACTCCATTATTATTACACAACACTTTGCAACCCTTTCGTATATAATCTGTTGAATTTGTAACATCTTAGTTTATAATTTGTATTTGAACAAGCCCCTTAACGTTCGTTACATGCGTCTTAAAACTTAACCACTCAACTGAAGTGATGTACATTTACGCAATACTCGACATGGTAAATATGTAGTGCGAGTATAAAGCGCTCGTTTATATCACAAGATTGAACAAAATAATATTTTTATTTATAATAATAATTGAACAATAATTAATAATTTTTTTTTCAAATTGCACTAACGTTTCTTATATTTTTGAAACAAAATATTTTTTAGGGTGTAGGGCTTATTCAGGGTATAATTAAGGTAAATGCAGTGAAAAACTAAATTTAACATTTACAAAATTTTGGAAAATTCTATGACCATTGAAATGGACAAGTCAAAAAATGTATTTTTTACGGTAATCACTAGCATAGGGTATTTAATTACTTTTTAAATATAACATCATCATAATATAATTAAAATAAATATCCGTACATAGTACATCATGAAAATGCGTAAGTTATACTAACTAATACATAATTAATTAGAGTGTACCTACACTTTTACCAGTTTTGCGTGAATTCGTAACTGCGGTCAACACTTGACTCGATATTTCACCTACACATAGTATGCCTACATATCAGATAAGCTTCAAGCACAATGAAATGTTTATATTCGGTGTTTAATTACGCTGGCTTAAATTACTCGCGTTAGAATAGTATGTCCATTGAAATGATCGCCGGGACCTAGAAAACAGGTGATCATTATTAATCGATTGTAATCGGTCAATATGGAGTAGCCGGGTATCTGATTCTGTGCTAGTACCCGTCGTCATCCTTGATGCATAAGAGTTCTATATGTGGTGTGTTTGTAGTATAACACTAATCTCTCATTAAACATCAAAATATTTCTAGTCATAATAACCGTGTACTCCAGTACTCATTATAACATCAATTAGCACACCGGTTGTTGAGTGGTAGATTGTCTTTCGTGAAATAGTTAACAGATCCGGACTCGCCAGAAATGTGAATAGGAGGATGTCTGAAGTTCAATCTTTATATATAAAAATTACGTGTCACATGTTTGTCCGCGATGAACTCCTAAACTACTGAACCGATTTTAAATTTGATTTGCACACCGTGTGCAATTCGACCCAACTTGAAAGATAGGATAGCTTACATTTCAATTTATAGTCGCAATATTATTTTATTGCAAATTATTTGTCTATTCCTTGACAGTCATAATTATCTGTTGACTGGATTGAGTGAATATTCAATAGATGGCGCAACGTTTCATATAAGCTACAATTCAATAGCATAACCACCACGTGTTGCTGAGGTTAAGGTATCGAGCACGACGGCGCAGCCGGAGTGCTCGAATATATATATATATATATATATATATATATATATATATATATATGTTTTTGTATCAAGTGGAGATCCGACTAAATTACAGACAACCCGAGGTCCACCACAAAAAAAAGGTTTTTTGGAGTATCTTTTTCACAAAAAGGCTCCTTTTATTGTCCTTAATCTATAACCCCGCAGAGGGGAAACAATTTCTGCGTTTAAATTTTTCGTGATAAAATTTGAACAAAACGAGATCTGTTATAAAATGTAAACAACTGGAGATCCGGAAATGTATATCATGATGTATGTAGCATAAAATGAGATCCTGCAACATTGCCAAATTTTTGTGACGTTGCGACGCAGTACGCGTGCACTTTTAGTGTTCGAGTTGTGATAGTGACGAAAAATAATTTGCTCCAAAATGTTATCACGTGGGAAAAAGTTCGTAAATCTAGCTATAAATAAGAAATACACGACAACTGCTAGTAGGTATACAAGACGAAGGTAAGTCAAATTAACTTTTTAATTTTTTTTAAGCTACATTCAAGCAGAACTCTTTTTTGTGAATGCAAAAACCATTTTATAGTACAGCAAAATATTTTGCTGTTATTAAAAGCATTTTGTAATAAAATTTGAAAGACTATAAAATTGTTTTTTTTTTAAATTTCATCATTGATAAATTAAAATTGTAATACATAAATTGCCTTTTGTTTCGTTAAAACGAAAAAAATCCGGGTACTTTAACATCTTCCCGTCTCAGAAAACAAATTGCAACTGTTTTACAAATTTTAAACCTTAACGATAATGAAATGGAACAATTGGCTACTTTTATGGGTTATACGAAGAAGACGCACGAACAGTTTTATAGGTATGATATTTTATAAATAAACTATAAAAATTGTAGGAAAGAAATTATTTTTCTTTCGTTTTAATTAATACATATTTTAGGATTTTTTTTAAACATATCCGCGGATATCCGAGGGAGAAGAAAGATTCGCGGATCTTGAAACCAAATATCCGTATCCGTTAGTTTTATGGCGGATCTTTTACGGATCTTTTACCTTATTAATTTTCAATTCATACATGAAATTTTATATACAGATTGTATCAAATCAAAACAGTCCATAGAACATTCTCTGTGTAAGACAGAGACGATATTATATAAAGCAGTAAGTAAGAATGAGATAAATGATCGCTAATAACTAGTTACTGTGATTATACAATCTGATAGAATCGTCTTTGTTTTCTACAGTAAAAATCACAATTTTATCAAATGTCAGTACCTATTCACTAGTGAAATTATTGATAAAATCGCTATTTATACTGTTCGGGAAAAAATCCAAATAATTAAATGGGTTTATGGTGGTAATTCAACCGCCTGCAACATAATAAATTTATTTGTAGTTGTTTTAATTGATTAATTGGTAAAAAGATTTACAGTGTACATAATTATTTATTTACGTAACCACAGTAACTATATTAGCGATCATTTATCTCATTCTTACTTACTGCTTTAGATCTTTATATATCGTCTTTGTCTTACACACAGAATGTCCTATGGACCGTTTTGATTTGATACAATCTGTATATAGGTAATTAGGTAATAATGAGAAACTGTTAAATTCCATTCAGATTATTTTTTATTTCTTAAAATCGTATTTGGCACCTTTATATTGCAAAAATTTATCGTAGTGAGTACCATACCAATAGTACATAACTCAAAGGTACTAATAAAAAACTATCTTTATAATGAGATATTGCACATCGATCTCTGGAATCTGTTAGGAGAGTTAACTCTTAAAGAAGTCAATAACTTTTTCCCATAACAGTCTCTTTCCAAAGGTCGATGTGCAATATTTACCGCCGCGTACTCTAAGAAAGTTAAGATCCGTATCCGTATCCACGGATCTTGAAACCAAATATCCGTATCCGCGGATCTTGAAACCAAATATCCGTATTCAGATCCGTATCCGCGGATATGCATTTTTAACGATCCGGCACATCACTAGTACCAACTAAAACAAATTATTTTTCAATACAGGCTGCTTCGTAATTGACTGTCAATTTTAAAGGGGGTTTATTAATTGTGCATGATTTTAAGACAAAAAGTTTATAATAAACATTAGGCCCGATTTGCGTCATATTTGATACGCAGGGTGACACAGATTTTTTTTTAAATTAAATTAGTTATTTTAATTGACTGTCAACAAATAATAAATTAATAAAAATCTTTGGTTAGCTTCAGGTTTATTAAAATACCTAAATCAATTTTTCAAAAAAATCTCTATCACCTTGTATATCAGAAATGAAGTAAAAACGAACCTATATGTATAAGTATATTCAATTATGAAACGCACTGTATATTAGATAAATATTTGTTATACGTCATCTCACATTATTAAGAGTGTGTGGGGGTTAAATAAGTTGTGCTTAAAAATTAAAATTAAGTACTTAGATTTAATATAATTGTAAAAATGTTTGTTTACAGTACTTGGGAAAGTCGCTATTTACCGAAAAAACTCGTGCATTTAGTAAATGAGAAACATTGACTATTATTTCACTTTACTGTTCAAGTACCTGCGACTTTTTAAATATTTATTCACTGTCTCGCAAAACTAAACATACATCTCTTGCATCTCACTTATCCTTCCGCCAAGTAATTCGAAAAATAAATTTAAACTTTATTTTAAGATTACCACAGGAAGTTTACCAAACCGCAAAAATAGCCAAGTTACTTTTAATGATGGAAAGGGGGGTCGACAGTGATAAATTCGACGTCGAATTGGAACAATGGAATAGACAATCTTTCGAGGAAAACGAAAATGGTAACAATTATTATTAATGATTGGTAAAGAACGTATTAAGAAAATTCGTCCCTGCAAACACCCGCTGCACCCTTCATCTCAAATCTTTTCCCCTCGCCTAAAAACGGTTCGCGCTCTCCCGACGCTATTTTTAAAGCTAGTGGGTTCTGGTAAACGCCAAATGAAAGACAAAGAATCAGACTACAGATCCTTCAGGCGAATTTTTTGAAAAACAGTCTCGCCTACGTGTGAAATATTACGTAACTTATTATTTTTTTCAAAAGGTTGTATGTTTTTTCAGGATTTTTTTTTCAAAAAATTCGCCTGGAAGTTCTGTAGTCTGATTCTTTGTCTTTCATTTGGCGTTTACCAGAACCCTCTAGCTTTAAAAATAGCGTCGGGAGAGCGCAAACCGTTTTTAGGCGAGAGGAAAAGATTTGAGATGAAGGGTGCAGGGGGTATTTGCAGGGACGAATACTCTTAATACCACGTATTATTATTAAAACTATTTTTCAAACATTAAAATATTAAAAATCACATACGTAACACTTTTTCTCATTTTTGACTGTCTGTTATCAGATGCCCCAAGTCAGCGAGGTACACTAGATGATTCAAATACTGTTGTAGTCCCCGAGTATGAAACCCAGAACGATATTAATTCTGAATCAGAGGAAGATTGCGTATGAATGATCACCGAAAGTGCATGAACCACATAAAAATCTGTTGAAATTTAGAATTTTGAAAAATAATTATTGCTTACAGGTACATAAAGTTTATTCTGATATAGGTACAGAGTGTCACAGACATGACTTATTTTTGAAGATAATCCCATTAAAATCTATATACCCTGTAATATCCCGAATTACGCTACTCCAAATTGCGCGAACTCGAAGTTATGCGATTTCTGTAGACTTGCAAACTTGACAGAACAGCTTAAATCACGTTAAAATAAAATTAATAATCTTTGTATTATTAATACGAAAATTCGAATTCTTCTTACGCTTATTTTTTACAGAAACACCACGCAAAAAGGAGAAGAGTAAAGTAAACACAGACAAAAAAAATTGCCGTGGATCATGGAATATACAGCAAAAATCTAAAATGTTACAATTTTTCAAAACTCATATTAAAAAAAAATTCTCCCAAAAAAGCAGAATGTCTAAAATTACGGGAAAAATATCCAGATTTATTTAAGGACAAGAACTGGGTACAAATAAAAGTATTAAATTAAAAAATATGTAATAAGTATAAATCTTTGATTAATGTCTGATTAGAATTCTTCAATAAATAAAACTATCGACTAATTTTTCAGACAAATATATTAACAAAAAATTTCAATTAATACCGAAACGTCAATGTATTAATTATTATTTTTTGTTAATATATTTGTCTGAAAAATTGGTCGATAATTTTATTTATTGTAATAAGTACAGTTTCAGTTTAATAATAATCCTGCCTCAAGCCATTACTCCTTTATTATAAATAAACGAACAACTAAAAGAAATTATTGTAGAAATATTGATAATCTATTTTTTTTACTTCAATTTGAATATCATAGCATGCTCAACTTTTTTTTCAAATACTCATATAATATGTAGATAAATCAATTATATTTAACCGCTAGCCTTTAATCTTACGCTTACCTATTCCTACGGTTTTACTCATTAACATGATCATTATAAAATGCAATGTTACAAAATTCCAAAGTTATGAATTTTATTCACTCGGTTTGAGACTTGAGCTCCGAAACAAACTTAGATGATATACATAAAGGCGTCTGTGTGTATGAAAATATGCGACGCAGTGTTGCCGATTATACAGGATCTCAGGTTGTGCACGAAATGTTATATACAAGTTTGGCACAGCAGTGACCTCACTAGTGCGTTTGGTGTAACTACTCGTGTATAAAAATTGATAAAAATGGGAAAATGGAGATCCGGACTAAAATTTAACTGCGCATTCCCCACACCCATATTAACCGAAAAAAATTGATATACACATAGAAACACAACGAGATCCGATTTGGATCTCGGCTTGTCAAAACGGATCTCCATTTGTATAGCATTTATCACCAAATGATCTCACCTTGTATAGAAAACATATCTATATATATATATATATATATATATATATATATATATATATATATATATATATATATATATATTATCGCGTTATAATAAAAACGCTTTTCGTGGAGACCAACTTTGCAACGGTGGAAATCTACAAATTCGAGCGAAGCCGAACCGGACGCTAGTACAACTATATAAAGTCGCGTTGACGTGGATCGTGAATCACAAGTGTGAGCCAAGCTTTTGTAAACCAAGCGCCGTGTTAACTACTACAGTTGTGAAATACGAATCGTAATTTTTTTTCACGAAACTAGATATTCCGTCCTTGATAAATTCAAATCTGTTTGATTTTTGTTTCGTTTAGTCCTCCGTGAGCAGATAACGAGTTTTGTATTCATCATGACAGTCCATATTTTAAAAGTAAGTGACGTAGACAGTTGGATTTTTTAATGAAATTTATTTTTTATATAAATGGAAAGTAGGTACACATACAAGTTTTATAGCAAAACTGCTTTTATAACTTTTTATTCTTCGTAATTAAAAAGTTATATTTAATTTAAAACTTATTCTTAAAACTAAGTTTCGATAAGGCGTCGTAAAGTTTTATGGTCCTTGTAGTTGTATCAATGGTTACATTGATAGTACGTATAATAATACATAATAAACCAAGATCCCAGACCCGCCAGACCTACGTCATTTCAGTACTGCTAAGATTGTATCAGTAAATGTACAATGTTTAGTTAAAAACGTATGCCAATTTCAAATTTGCTAGTTTGAAAGCAGGGGCCTTTACTGAAATGACGTAGGTCTGGCGGGTCTGGGATCTTGGCCTATTACGTTTTAACATAATGTCACACTGTATAATGTAAAATAACGCATTACAATCTAAATATACAAAACTACTATTTTCTCTCGAATTATAATAATGGAAAAAATAATTATAGTCCTGGCCTGCTGTCGTGTTGGTTGATGTAATATTTAAGTGTAAAACGACATCCCAAGTTACGTAATAGAACTAGCTGGCTTACTCGGTGTTCATAACCGGGACAATTCCTCGTTTAATGCTATGCAGAGGTTGGCAGAGGCTGTACTCGTTACATCACAGCAAAACTCCACCCTTCTCCTTTCCCTCGCAACTCTCTAACAGCTCGTCAACAGCCCATCATTACAATTTCTGGCATGTATATTACATTTAATACCGGAGGAAATAAAGTGTTCTTAGCAGTTTGATATCTTGCCAATTCGTTAAATATTTGCTATAAAACTGAACACTGTTTTAAGTAATTAGTTGAAGGGTTTGAAAATGAAGTACCTACATCAAAATTTTGTAACTATACACGGTGAAGTTTCAAGTTGTAATTTCAAGTCAAAATTAAATGAAAGCTATTTGATTGCAAAAACATATTTTCGTCGTATAAACTCCCTCGTATTTTGTAACAAAGTAGGGGTTATATTACGCATTAGAATTTTAATAATTTTGGTTGAAAATATTATTAAAATGCTTTTTGAGGGTTTAATAAATGTGTGGATTTTATCATTCTACGCTCCACAAGTTTGTTCACTTTTCATAATTTCAACATATTTTATCTTGAGGTTTCGGAGTGAAAAAACTTATTGCCCAAAGTCTGTCAGTCACTCTAATTTCGCTCAAACATATCGAAACCAGATTTTGGAAAGAGCCTCATAGTTACTGGGGAAGATCGGCATTTGCGCAGAAATAATTTGTGCTACACCTTTCTTTTTAATTTGTTTTTGTTGCTTTGGCTAGAATTTTTAAAATAATAGTGGATATATAACTTGCTAGGAGTTTAATATTTTCTTAGTCGTCAAAAAAAAGTATTTATATCATGTGACTTCATCCATTGTGCGTCTCTGATCAATAACCTCGAAAAATTATTTTTTTTTTAGTCAGTCAGATTATTGATTTATGCCCTGATTTTTATTGTTCTCTTTTCAAGTCACACAAACCGTAAAAAAAAACCTAAAAAGAAATACTAGCAGTTTGCTGTACTTATTCTACTTGATACAATGATTTAGTGGATACAATTATCATTAAATGCCAATCTAAATTTATGATGCTGATTAAAAACGGCGCACCGTTATTTTTTGATAAAAACAAAACAAACTGTTTACTAAGAATCGAGACGTGTTTTGAACTGAAATTATTATAGTTACAATTCCCAGATAGACGAATGAAACAGAACATGAAAATTAATTACTTTAAAAAGTACGATAGACAGCACTCGATTAAATGAAAATGGTTATCGGCAGACATGAACTTCACAACGTACTATCCTCATACTATTTTATTGTACTTTATTATAGCAGACAGCTATGATCGCTATTGATAACTTACTACACAGAATAACGTGTTAAGGTGTGTTGCCACGAAAGCTGTAACTTTCACTAGACTATACCTTTTGAGTATATGGTTATATGAAATACTAGCTGCTCCCCGCGGCTCCGCACGCGATTGTGATGAAACACGGTAGCGACAAAAGTAGTGGAGCTTTCGGCTAATATATAAAGCTGAAAAAAATTTCAATTCGAACCAGTAGCTCCAAACGCTACTGATTCGAATTGAAATTTTTTTTTTATTTGTATAGTCTATAGGCTATATAGTATCACGCTACGACTAATAGGGGCGGAGCATCAATGAAAAATGTTGAGTCACAACCAGTCGCGTGTTCTGAGCCCGCGCGACAGGCAGCCTTTGTGATATTAAATCGTTGGGGCGGGAAACGGTGACTGGAAGTTTCGGATTAAAGTCCCGACAGTGACATTGTTGGAAAGTATATTTTTCTTAATATATAGTATTGTAACTGTAACAATGTGAAATCTAATTATTGACACCATTTTTTTTTTTTCAATGCGAATGTAGTCAGTTTTTAATGGCCTAAGTTACTCCTTATAATAACAGCTGTCTGCCAGTGAAAGTACCGTCAAAATCAATCCAGTTGTTTCGGAGATTAGCTCCTAAATATCTAAGTACCACCCCAGTTCTTTTTGAGGGAGTATTTCACTTTAAAATACCTGCTTCATATTGTTCTGCACTTTTTGAAATGTTTCGTTTTAAATAATGTTGTAAACTTCCTTTAGATACGCTGTGGAGTATGTCTAGTATAGGTACTTTCATGTATGTTATATATCTTATGTACATAGAGTAATCTACATCTATTGTATTTTTTGCTAGTGCTTTCACGCTATTGAATCTTTGTTTTAATATTGAAATTTGCATATCGAGTGTCGAACAAATAGTGTTGCTCTCGAGTTCTCAGAGTACATTGTCGATATCTGGCCAGTTTCTTCGAGAAAGTTCGACAAAATGGTGGAATATCGAATTGTAAGGGTGCGGCCGTGCTTAAAGTTTTTGACACTAAGTGCTTCGAGCATCGACAGCACAACGAACTACAAATCTCCATAGAAAAAAATCCACTGACGTATACACACGACCGCTCGAGCGGTCACGATAACACCGGGCAGTCAGCAGCACGGCGAAATGTCGTCATGTAGCCGAGCAATACATAATATACTGATTGCTCGTGAGCATAGCTATCAAAGCGACGCGAACAGGGATTATTGTAACGGGATTTGAGCAAGCTGCTCGAGCGATTGAAAACGTCTGCTCGAGCGGTTGAACAGTGACTGCTTGAGCGGTTCGTGTGTGTTCGACGATCAACTGCGCAAGCAGTACTGTGCGATCGGCGAAAGAAGACCGGTGGGGAAAGGGCAAGAAGTCGCTGATGTGTTCCCAAATTATCGGAATTCATAGGCGGCGCATAGCAAGGCATGCAAACAATGTATAGCTTTAAATTTTAAGGCATTATTTTGAGCCTCTAACTCGCACATTTTAATTACATTCGCTATGACCTCCCTAGCGCCACTTCTAACTGTTTTTCCATTTTTACTTTCCATTTTGATGATATTCAGACAACACCCCTCAACTTAGTCCGTGAACGCACACCTATGTACTGTCTAGTGTATGATTTTTTTATACTGTTAGCAAGTGTCGCTGTATAGTTGTACAGCTATGGCAATAGTACAATTATCGCGATACGACAATTGTGAATCGTTTGGTCGACTGGACTCCCTTATTGCATAGAAGCGGTTCCAGGATCATTACCTTTTACTAATATAAAATACATGTGCGCTCTTCTGCAATAAGGTCATAGGACTACATTCCATAGACCGGTCTTCTTTTAAAAATCCAACAGTACGTGTACGGCCGGCTTAATCTGAACAAAATTATTCGTTTTTATTTATTATAGAAAATTGCAGCGTCGCTTTCTAATTCCAGCACATATAAACCTACACCCGGTATAATAATGTATGTATATCATTCACATCTATGTGCAGTTCATTACAAAAAAATACAAAAAAGAAAAACTGACTGAAAAAACTGGTTTAACAGTTTTTGTTCACTTGCAGTTTTGTAGAACTTCCGTCGTTTCAAATGAATTTAAAGCTCTCAGAGTGTTTTGTTTTTGACTGATAAATTTGTAAAGTTGGTTATTACATTAAATTTTACTTATAAATATTAAAAAACGTAGTGATGATGTGTTTCCAATTATAAAAAATTGGTTGTCTGTAAAGTCGGTTTACGGACGATAGTTTTACGTGATAACGTATTCCGCTCGAATATCCAGGCGGACCGTGACACATTTCGGAACGTGACACTTTTTCGTGCGTGCAGCCGGTGTTTCATCAATTTATAAGACGTTATCACGTCAAAAAAAAGTATAAAACCTTGACTGAAAAACCGTGTGTGAAAAAACTATTTTACTAACTTTACACCCCTTTTTTTGGTAAGATTTATGACTATTTTTTTCAGGATTAGTTAGTTTCTAAATAGCGTTCCTAAAAGACTAAGTTGAATCTAAAAAGAAATGCCAAAAACAGAAGCAATTTGCATCAAAAGTATCAATTGCATTATTTGAAAATTATGATAAATATAGTATTGATTTTGTCTTCAATACAAATCATGATTCGTATTGCGTATACCTAGAAAGAAAAAAAATTGACACGAAACATCTCCATACGTTGTCTACGAGTAAATTATATAATAAGATTAATTGATAAGTCGCACCACCTTTGTGATGTAATAATTGTATGTTTTGTCATTTATAAGTGATCGTTTGTCAAACTTTTACATGGATAATTGGACAGATGCGGTGTCAGGCGGATAATTAATTATTGTCACTGCCTTATGAAATGTTCGAGCTATATATTTCCAACGTACATAAAATACGTACAATCAAAACACGCGAGTAACAAACTAGGAGCTCCAGTGCTAGTGGCATAAGCCGATGTACATTTTTTTAGTTTGTTTGTTTAATAAAAAAAAGAAAAAAAAACTAGGAGCTCGCCCTATGAGTTCGAGCTACCGCTCATACCATCTCATCGCATTTTTCAGTAATAATTGGATTTAACTCACCGGTAATATTGCCGACTCTAAAATAATTTTCTGCAAAAATTCGCAAACCACTTTCCACAACTATTTTATAAAAAAAAAAAATAAGCCGTCGTGGGACGCTTGGCAGATGTGAAACATACATTTAAGCGAAATTCTAGGTACTAAATTTCAGCCTGTAACTAAATTTTGCTCTGTCATATTAAAAATACGTATACTATAGTCGGACAGTGTATACTTAGTATACGCACGTGCCCACACGAGGGAGTCGAGAGAGGTGGCGTAGAAGGGGAGAGCCTCATGCCGTTTGCCGTGACGTTTTACTGCCAAGGCGCGTCAACGGGTGATTTGAACTCTGATTTTACCGTGGTATTTTCCATATGTCTTTTGAAAAAAGAATTTCAATGGTGTGATTCTTGGGGTTTAGTTTTAGAAATAGCGTCGGGAGAACTGTAACCGTTTCTCAGAAAATACTTCAGTCTCGAAGAACGCATGTACAAACAACTAATAATTTTGCATTCGACCATTATAGCCGGTAGGTACCTATGCAATTATTCTAACACATTCTTTATAACTATATGCTATATTAATTACGGCAGATGGTGCCTTTTAACCTTTTATAATTGCGTTCGTAATATGATTCACTTTATTTAGTTGGTGAATTAATTTTATTTGTGTATACTGTAAATTCACCCTGTTTTATATAATTACTAACAAAACGTTTTCATTTATTTCCTATAAATATATAATTGTCGTATTTTATTCTTCTGTTTTAAAATAACAATTGTTAATACTATAAATTGCAACCAATGAATTATAACTCAAATTGTCGGTTAAATGTTAATTTTTAATAACGAGAAATAAAGCCGCCTTTTTATCGACAGACTATTTGTACAATAAATCACCATAATAGCTGATATTATTGCGACATTGTTGTTTATATGTCTATAACTTAAATACAGTTTTCGTGTACGAGGAATGACATGTTAAAACGAGAGATCAGCGAGTTTTAACAGTCACGCGAGTCATAAAAGCTTTACAATCGAATTAGATACTTTATTTTTTGCACATACCTCCTACAAAATAGCTGATTTTCACTTCATAATTCGTATATATTTATGCATCTGACAGTTCAGTATTCGGCCATATTGGAGTCTATTTGAAATGCTTATTAAGACTACACCTACTGTTGCTCACATGGATTTAACTGACAGGGGAAATCACTATTGCATTGTTGAATACGCATTTATCCTGTTCTACTTTGCGTACTAGTGCGAAATTGGCCATTTTACTACTTACAGGCATGAAAAGTAGGTCTTTTATAAGGGGATGGTGCAAAAAAAATATATATTTCAGGCGTGTTTAAATTATTTGTATATTTCCGAGACTTTTTTCTCATTACAAATAGATTGAATGCGATGCCGGATATTAAACATAGAAAGAAGTTTCGTGTCAACACATGATGCAGATGAAACTCATCATTTTTTTTTGATAGATTAGCACCGACAATGAATGTTTTCAGCCACCAACGTTCGTATGATATGAGGACATTTATGTTCAAATGTTTTATGTACTTTTATAGGTGCTTAAATAAATTTATCGTTGACAGTCCGCCTGTCAGTGATATTATTTTTTGCATTAAAAAACTATCCGCATTTATCTTTGTTTTTAAGTTGACGTACCTACTTTAATGCACTGACAACTGGAAAAAATAAAAGCTTTACTGATAATAAATTCAAATATATTTATATTTTTTGAGTTTAATTAACTGTTTTCTACTTATTGGAGGACCCTAGCTCGAATCTCAGCAATAAATAATGTTTTCTTTTTTTACTAACCGGAGGTCCGAGTCTCGTCAGTAAATATTTTCTTTTTAATTCAAAGTCTCACCAATAAATAATTTTTTCCTTATTTTTGTACTAACCTCTTTAAATAAAAGAATACAAATTCCAAGTTTAGGGAGGTATTAGTTGCATTAAGTTTAATTATAATCGATGTGATCATTTTCAAGTGATATTCTTGAACCACATTTTCTCGTCTGATTGACTTCAAAATACTCAAAAAATATACGGAATAGCCGCCATATTATTACAATTTCCCCGTGATTTTGTAAGTGTAGTTTAGTATAATGCGAAAGAGTACAAAACATACCCAATTTTGTGTCGTATACGAAATTAAAAATATAATTGTTTTAATCAAACTTTCGCTAGTTTCGTCTTTAAAAATAGCCTTTTTGGTTCTGTTCGAGCGCAGCTTTTATTGAACAGCTCTCGTGCAAAAGTCCAACAAAGAAATGAAAAATAAAAACAGTACGATCGGCTTTAAAATTATCGAACAGCGGCAAGAGCTGGTCGTCCATGTATTTAAAACAGAGAGGAAGGACTGAACCGTTTCGTTCGCGGGGAAAGCATGGGTTCGCTAGATAGACAAAGCCAGAAACTACTGACAGAGATATACAATCAATAGCACGTCAGGGTTTGGATATGGATATATGGTAAAGTTGAAACCGGCCAAAGTGGCATATGATTTATTTCTACAATATTATATAGTTCTGAGTCGTATACGTACTATTAAATCAAAATCATGAAATTGGAGACATACGAGTACAAACAAGAACAGATCAATAGTGTCTGTCCAACGACCAAGCCTATTAATGATTTTAGTTTTTTGGGACGCTCTAAAATAATATGCATTGCTTTTTACGCGCTGAAACATTTTACTTGGAATTGCAAACTCGACTTCTTAATGGTCTGATCGCTGCCTCATCTAGATTTAGTTTGGTTTATTAGAATTTTACACCCAAAAGATGCAACACCAGCTGACCAGCCACTAAGTGCTACACTTAACCTCATATATCAACCTAATTTGTCGATTGTCAATAATCTACATTCCTTCGAGCAACACCATTTAAAACACTACTGTTTAGATGGTGTTGCTTCAATTAAAATCACATAAATGACAAGTTTTTACTTATATTTAGGAGATCCCCGCTTCTAATACATCGAAAACGGGATAAAGCAATAATAATGTTAGAATTAGAAGATAGTCGCGTTGAATGTTTCATTGATTTATTCAAAGATTTCTAGTGAGACTTGACACATACCGTGTGCCAAACATCAAAACTCGCGCGCAGAATCGGTCAGTCAATTTGAACCGGGCTATAGATAGATAAATACGTACGTATAGGTTATGTAATATCATAACGTACAATACATAATGGCAGTCATCGAACGAGAGAAGCGAGCGCGAGTTGGTTGTGTGTGTGTGTGTTCTGTGCCAGTCATGCGAACCAAATAGCCCAGCCGGCCTGAACCAGACGGCCGGTCATATTGTATGCGGCGGACCTCTCCCACCACCGCCATTGCCAACAACCGCCGTCACCCGGCTATAATATTTTACATACTAAAACCAGACTCGAACCCGCCGCCCCCATTCATGACCTGAGTTTACAATGAATAAATTTCATACTCTCTGACCATGTCCAATGTTACGGGTTTTATATATGACTATGCATTATGTGGTTCATTACGTCGAAAATCTCTTCACTGCAGTTGTATATTATGTACATTTATGTATGTCTGTCTGCCGTGTGTTGGTTTTAATACGTATACAGACTGTTTGAGTGCTTATCATAAGCTCTGTCGAGTGTCAATCCATCATAATTTAGGTTGCGACTAGAATCCTAACCGATATCCGAAAACAAGAGTAAATAAATATCTGCTGTGCAGTTCGCGTGTAGTTCGGAAGAGCGAATGAATAAATGAAAAAGTTAGGGGTTATGGCTTAATAGCCGGTTGATGCACGCCATCCTGAAAGAATTTTTGTGCTCCCCCTTGTCCTAGATCTAGTCCTCCGATAGTTTGCATCTTCTCATGAATTCCAGAAGATTTGTTCTCATCACACTTCGCGTTATTTTCTACAATTCTAAACTTTCACTTAATTAATAGCAATGTGCGAATGAAGGAATTTTAGGACTTTAGGATAAAGTAGGTAATTTTTGAGCACAGGCAATCGGCCATGGCCTTGAATAAGGAACCATCTCGATATTTATCTGGAATTATTGAGGAAAACCTCAACAAGACGGCCGGTGAAGGAATTACCGTTTCTCGACGAGAGGCAGCAGGAAAAAGTCACAGCCACATCTGCCCCCGCCGGGATTCGAACCCGGTACCTCCCGAATGCTAGTGCAGTGCTCTCACTACTAAGCAAACCAGCTCAACAGCCTATATAATATGATGTTGAACCAAGCCATAGAATCCAAATAAATACATAATTAGATAGGACGTAGTTGTGTTTGTTTTATAATGCAAACGAACACGTTCCGCCAATTGTAAACGCATAGACTGTCTCTCTATTCTGCCTGTGTGCCCATTTGTTTGTGTTGCTAATGTGATTTTATTAAATTTTCATCAAATAAATAGCGGACTGTGCATTGACACGCCGAATTGTAATAAAAACAGTTAGAAAATGCCTCCATAAATAATTTATTGATGCTAATAAAATAATGGCACTGCTGTACAGAAAAAAAGCGTTTTTTTAAGGTCGCATGGTAATGTGTTTTGTATAATAGATGATTGTTTTTTATAGTCGTTAATTAAAAATGACTATTTTCAAAACGCTAATTCATATTTTATATTATTTAAAACAGCATTTTTTTTAAGTTACTAGAGCTGTTGAAATAATTTTGTGCTGCATTGTGATCTCTGATACGTCCCGAGTTTGTTTATTATTTAAAAGACAAACAATTAGTGTCAATAGAATTCGCACCGTGAGAGTTTCGTATCGTTATAAGTTATAACAATGCAATAGTTTCTTTGTTGAACTTAATGAAAATTAAGTTAGTCACGTAATAATTCCACATAAAATTAGAAAATCGGATTTTCTTCTTTACTTGTACTACAAGATCTGCCTTCGTGCCAAATTTCAAGGTTCTAGGTCGACGGGAAGTGCCCTATAGGTTTAAGATACATACGTGATTTAAAATTAAAATTTTTCAAAAAAGTTAATATAAACATCCCATTCGATGTAATGTCCAGGCGGAGAAGTTAATCCAAATTGTGTGGGATCGTCAATAGATTGGGGACTATAGACGCTCGACATCTTAGTTTATTAGCGTCTATTTCTCATTAAAATAGTATGTATTTTAATGTCAAGTTTGTTTGTGATTAAATTAAAAACTACTTCCTGTCCGCTGCGTTTATCTCAATTATGACATAACCTTATCTCAATATTTTCATAATAAATTGTTTTATCAAAAACATATGAATTCTCAGTAAAAAGCATGATTACTGCTTTAAAGTTGGCGTATTGTGTGAGAATATTTAAAACAGTCTATGAACTAATTGTTTACTGAATGGATAGACAGATAAATAGGTATTTATTTTGTCAGTTGAGATTTACAAAAAATCTATTTGACATCTCAATTAAATACAAACTAAAACATTTACCAGTATTAAAACGATACTAAAATAAGCAGATGCAATAGGCCAAGTCAACTATAAACAAATAACAATCTATTTTCAATAAAAATATTAGTGAAAATATAAAATCATAGAAAATGTTAAGTATTTAATGTTTAAAAAACCGTTTGTATTTAAAAAATAGGCATTTCTATTCTTCAAATTTGTAGCACTAGAATTACTTTAAATATAAAAAGTCATCACTCAAGAATATTCGTAATTATTGAAATGCTATAGTTTAGTTTACATTTTAAATGTAAATTGCTTGAACCCGCAATAAATGAAACAAACAAGTCAACGCTTTTAACATTTCTTTGAATGAAAGCCTTTTTACTCGATAGCATAGCGTGCATATGTGGGATGCAGAATTGCATATATATGCAATCTGCATACTAGTTTAAATACATAAAATAATATTTTATTTGCAGACTCGAGGAAACATTTAACATACTGTGCATTCGACAGTTGCTTTCAGTTAAAGGTGAAACAAAATATACTTACCACTGAAGAAATAATAAATTTTTTTGAAATGACATTTTAACCACATCTTGAATTTTCATGGCCGTTACGGAACGTATAAGCGAGTTATAAACTGCGTGCAAACGTAACATGCTTATTTTTTTTATTCGATATCGGAGTGCCCCATTTAAATGGCTTATTGAAATATGTAAAATTTGAGCTTTGTAATTCAAACAAGCTTAAAATATATATTTATAGTCAATAACACACATGGTGTATTATTTTATACTTGTATTTGGTTAACAAAGCAAGTAGATTCTTAATTCTCACAAAATTATATTTAGGTATTTTTTTATTTTATATAATCAAATATATAATTTGGTTTTTATGTATTTAGCGACACGATGCGCTTTAATATAAAAAAATAGTCTGCGTATTTTACACTACACGCTACAGGAAAAAAAATGGCACCGACCCCTGGGATCGAACGTGCGTTCTTTAAGTTACGAGGGAGCCGCTCTACCTCGCTTCCACCTTGGCTTAATGTTCGACCGCCGGTTTTCATAGTATACAGTATACGTATGTACCGCGCGAAAATAATTTTTACGTAAAAAAATTGTCGTACGTTACCCTGTATATTTTCTGCGATTGTGGTATACTGTTTTTTATTTTAAGTAACTTGCTTCGCATCAATCATACCGTTACCGGCAATCAAGCGTGCACGCAACACATATAGTTTTGCACACATTTATCAATAGATAATGCAGTTTTATATTCCAGTCTCGTATGACGTCACACGTCGCTGCTAAACTTTATCTAACTTGATATGTTTTATGACCACTGTTTTAGTTAGTACGGTTATTAACCATGCAATATTTTCTATACGTGCGTACCACGTGTGTGTGTACTTATAAATACCGTGCGTTCTAGAAAGACCCAATTTAAATTTTAGTATCGTTTAAATAGCTCGATTTAGATTAGTATTCGACCTAAATGACGATTTTATGTCATTAAATAAATAAATAAAATTAAGTTTTGCTGGCGCTAACGTCCATTTTTCGGCTGCAGCGAAGACCCAATGAAAATCGATTCAGCAGTTTTTTTTTTTTTTTAGTAAATCGGTGTCAAATTGAAATAATTCACAGGATAAAATTCTGAAAAGGTGTAGAAAAATGCACACCAAAGTAGAAATTATTTTTAAAGTTTACATTTAAAAGTAACGATTTTATTACATACAAAAAATTTTCATCGAATCAGATTGAAGTGATTTATTAAATTATGTATTTTGAGTTCAATAAATAATTAAAGTGTAAGAGTTCATTCAGCACTGACAAACAGTCATTTATTTATCATTTATTCAAATTTCAAATTGAAGTATACAGAAAAATGTATATGAAAGATACTTCCCCTCACTACAGCGAACTCTGTGTCGACGGGAAAGATACAAAATGTATTTTAGTATTTTTACATATAGGAGTGTCTGATCTGATACAATCCGTTTAACCTAAAACACTCTTCCGACTCGAATTTTGCTTGATCGATGGTGAACTTTTACGTTACGTGTCGGTGCGGATAATATAAATCTACTTGAAATCTTTCAATTTGTATATTCAAATTCGACGAACAAAAATGTAAAATAGGTTTTTAGTTCATTTTTCTGTAAGCGATAAATACAAATTAGAAGTTCTTTTATTGTAACATTGACCCTTGCTTTAGGGATTAGTTTTTTTTTATCACGCCAACAGTTTTTTTTTTCTGATTACATACTAGATATATTTTGTACTTTCACAGTAAAATATGAAAGGTTCGTGTTTTACCGATATTAACTTGATTAATAGTTTTAGCAAATGCAATTGCTTTAAAATACATATTATATACCCGTAAATGTTTGTACTATGTAGACTGGATTCACCACCTGCCTTAAAACACAAAATTGCAGTTTTATTACTTATCTGATACTCTCTGTATTAAAATAATATGTAGTATAGGCGTGCAGCATTTGTGTTGAATATTATAATAAAGAAAATGTATTCATAACAATGTTAAAGAAAATCAAAACAAAACTCTGTGTCAATCATTTGTGAAATGCGATGTATAGGAATCAAAATGGCGTATGTCAGATTTTAGGGGCGGTTTAATATTTCCTTGGAATTCGAAAATGTTAAAAAAAAGGCAGTACTTTTGGACAAATAAACGTTTTTGCTTTACACTGTCGATAGAAATCACTTCTATCTGTCGCATGCAAAGAAGTGTCACTTCTTACAGCTAAAAAGTACTAATAGTTACGTAAAAATACCCACAATCCACTTTTCGTTGTAGTCACAAATTTGTCAAATAATAAAGTTGAAAATTTCAACGACGCTGTCAGTTTGCCTACGACATGGTGGAGGTACCGGGTGTATGACCCTGCACTTCCACCGTGCATTATTAAAATTTTATAGGCTTGCATTTACAATAAATTTTATTGTTTTAATTTAATATTATTTACAACATAATTAAAAGTAAATTTATGTAAATATACATTAGGTAGGCTGTAATATTTATTTCATTCTTACTTAATTTGAATTCATATACATACACACAAACATACATAGGTAATTCATTCATTGTTTCCTGTGTTATATTTAAGAATACTTCCTGTGGCAATGCATTGTGAGTAACGTATGTCGGCGCTTTATCAGTTTAATTATGCTTGTTATCAGTACCTACCGTTTTCATTACCAATATAAAATGTTGAAGTAAACCGGTTAAAGCAATTTTCTAGATTTTTGTATATATTTGTATATTTAAGTAAGTTTCAGCTTCCTAGGCCAACGGAGGCCTTCTGGAGAGCCAAACAGACATACATTCAAAAATTATGCGATGTGTAGAATGTCCCTTTACACAACTTTTTAATTTCAATAGCTTGTATTTATAATTTCAGCTTGAAAGAACAAGAAGATAATTTTCATTTTAAAAGTTTGTGTTTTTTAATTTTGAACAAGAAATTTAACTACAGAAATATATGACTTCTTTTTACGAAACTTTTTTAAGTACTTTAACTTTTTTATGTATACATTTATATCTCTTATTTCGATTTGGCAATATTTAGTTGGAGCTAACTTCAACTGAAAATTTTTAAAATCACAATTTATTGTAAATTTACACTCGAAATTATTTACAAAAATTTTTCTGTACATGATTTTTGAAAACATTCGGTCGCGGACAGTCAATTATTTACTGAAAGTGTAGGTTTGGTCGTTAAGGTAATAATTATTAGAATGGGTAAAGTTACCATAATGATATAATTAAATAAATTTATCATGGTGTGGAATAATTTCAAATATTCATACAGAATCGCTCGTTAGA
Organism: Xanthostigma xanthostigma; assembly: GCA_963575645.1. NCBI lineage: Eukaryota > Metazoa > Arthropoda > Insecta > Raphidioptera > Raphidiidae > Xanthostigma > Xanthostigma xanthostigma. The sequence goes on along the minus strand of OY754470.1, from coordinate 1,015,616 downwards.
CAGTTAGATCGCAATAGACAAGGTTCATATCTATAAGCGTAACCGAATGTAAGATTAACTCTCGCATGATGTGAACAAGTGTGCTTTAAATATGAGTGTCACTGTACAGTAAATGTAACTCAGCCGCCGTGATAGTGTAAAATTCCAAACGGTGGTTTGAAAAAAAAAATTTTTTAATAGCATTGTAACCATGGATGCGTCTTAACTATTATTATTAAATCAGTCAAATATCGGTATTGACAGCAAGTAATTAAGAGTGGGTGTCACTAATTAGGTATAAACGTTTCGGTGTGATCTATATAATTCCTTTCTTTGGCTGCAATACTATGAACAACATAATTATGCAAATGGACGCATTGCATTACATAAATAAATAAATTACACTTATAAAACCCCATTGTGAATATAACAACTATAAATTTGACACAGTTGAGTTTTACGTGTTTTGTCTACACGGTGGGTCATAAAAAATAACCCATTTATTTCAAAGTGTCCGTTCGTTAAACGCCTTAAAGATTTTAGATCAATTAAATCGAGAACCAAATCCCATAAGGTTTGTGAAGGGTCCTTTCCTGGACTGTTTTTCGTCCACATTCAAATGCTCACCATGATACTTCTTTAAAAAATTGTGCTTATGGTTCATTTTGTATACAACACGCGAGTGCATAAAAACAACATAACATTGCATATTCCACGTACATTATAAAGTGTAGACAAAGTCATTATGCAGCTTATTCGCATTTTAATGTTAATGGGTTAGTAGTAAAGAAAGAAAGAAAAAATAAAGACGAAGATAAGACAATCCAGACATCCGTTGGTTTATAAGAACGCACATATGGATCATTTTTTTGTGAGCTGAGGTTACATCATCACTGTTAATTATAGTTATGAACTAGCGGCCCGGTCCGGCTTCGCCCGAATTTGTAGATTGCCACCGTTTTTCGTTTCAATCGTTGTTAAAATTGATAACCGCGGAAAGCGCTTAACATTAAAATGGGTATAGTAAGCTATCCTTAATAGATAGACATATGCCATCGCGAACTTTTATGTAGATAATTCCACCACACATTGTTTGACGCATACCTTAATTGCCCCTGGCGTTATCTGACGAATAAGAAAATGTCCTCATTGCTACGTAAATAGTATAATCCAATATAAATCAAAATTTAATTATAAATAAGTTTTCCATTTTTTTTAGTTTGCGTTCCTCAATGCATCCAAAAGGAATAAATAATATAAAATAATTTCATATTTATTATCATTGCTCAAGTTACTAGTTTCAGGTCTGGGATTTTTTTTATATTGTTAATTTTTATTAGCTTACCGAGAGGTTGTCAAAATATTGATTACATTTTTTCCTGTTTTAAAAATTAATTATCCCTTTGATCTCGGTTATTCAAAATCTTGTCCGGTAATTAATCGAAAACAACAAGAACCGCGTGTTGAAAACTGACCATAAATGAAATTGGGACATGCGCGACGCGTTTAATAACGCAACATACGAGAAGAATGGATTGAAGCGGACTCGAATTGCGTGTACCTCACCTTGATGGCGGACAATGGCCTGCGCGCACTATATGCATCCACAACTGCATTCACGAGTGTGTTTATGTCTGGCTGTATATTCAACAACGTTGCCAAATACGAAGTATTAAATTAGATATTTGACACTAAAAAATATTTTTAACAAAAAAATTGAACCTACTTCACAATAAAAAGTAAAAAATAATTGCGTATTGAAATGTTTTGGAGTCTGTGTCAGCCAAAATGAAATATCTATTCCGAGAACTACACCGACTCTAAAACATTTCAATACGCAATTATTTTTTACTTTTTAGTGTGAAGTCGGTTCAATTTTTTTGTTAAAAATATTTTATTTTTCTCTTTTTAGTGTTAATCTAACATTAAAAATGAACATACATAAAAAACATTATGCGTGCCTTTGAAATTTGAGAGTTTCTCTCGATTTCTCCGGATTCCACCATCAGATCCTGACTTGGTTCCGATGGGACCACCTCTGAGGTGCACTCTTTCGAATAAAAAAAAAATTTGAAAATCGGTCCATAATTGACGGAGAAATCGTTGAACATACATAAAAAAAAATATATATACAGACGAACATAGAACCTCCTCCTTTTTGTTGAAGTCGGTTAAAAAATAAATGTGAATACAATAATTTATCATCTAAGAAAACAGAAATTGTCGATTTGTATTCACAAAGACACGAGATTCATTTATTATTTTCAATTTTAAATTTGAGACACGTCACGCTACCCTCCGCGATGGTTTGAAGTGTGACGTCAGACTTGTAGTTAACGACACACGTGAGTAAACACCAACTTGACCCCCCCCCCCTCGACCTGATATTTAGCATCAAGGCAGTTGAAACAGGTAGAGCCGATTGAACTCCTACAGATGTCATTCACGAGGGAAACTATCGATCGCACGATCTGGTCACTTAGAGCGCGGGAGGTCCTATATTTGGCAAAATATAAGTTTCGATTGTACAAAGAGATTTAATTCTGGCAACAATGGTTACGCAGTGCATACACGCTGCATTTATAAGTGCATTGAATGCACCCGTGTGTTGTGTGTACATATACATACACTTGGTAACACGACTAGTGGAGTCAAGGTGAAGGTGACTGCATTAACAACAGTGACTCTAACCGTCAAGGTTAATAGAAATATACCCTTGACTGTCACATCGTCGAGTTATTTTAATATTTTAAACAGTCTAATATAAGTAACTCGAGTACACTAGTTCGTATGCTTGTCATAAGTGAAAGTGTCCTCAGCTGAGAGAGAGAACGCTGCAGAAATTCCAGAAAACCATATATTTGTTTACTCAAATCAGCTTTGTTTTGTATTATTAGTTACCATACATATAAGGAACTGTTCTCTGTCTGAATTGCAGAAAAATTTCACTGCTCACTTACTCTAATATCTCTATGGTAGACACTCATCTGACCGATATCGGAAGTTGATCTCTCATAGCCTAATCGCTGCACCATCTGGCCAAACACGACAAACCTATAGCGGTCACCGCGTCGTACGTGCATAAGCTGCGTTCTGGTTGTAGGGACAAATATACGTTACGTAAAGACCGCTGCACACGAGGCTGGATTTGCCGCTATATTCCTTGCTAGATTTAACTACTAGTTTTCTTGATTGCCGTTATGTGCTCGCTTCATACGTTATAGGTCTTTTCAAGCTTGCTTTGATGCGCGCGCAGTGATAGTTGGTAACAAAAGTGGACGTTCATTGTCTCTGAACAGAACACACCCCTATATGGCACAGTGTTTGTTTGTAGGCGTTTGTTCATGTCGCTCACGTGACAAGATACTGTTTTTGCTCAGAAGACGCAGAGTACCTAGCAAGAAGAATAGCGGCTGTTCTAATTTTAAAATTATCTAGCAGACGAGCCCCCAGTGACGTCATTTCCAGTCTCTGCCGCCCAGCAGAAGTTCCAGCAGCGTTTCTAGCCTCGTGTGCAGTGGCCTTAACTCTCTGCGTGGGAGAAATGCACTTTATTTTATTTCAGTTTGTGGGGCGTGGTCAATGACGACACCAAAAACTTGGCAACTGATATCTTCACCGTTGCTTGTGTGCACAACAATCGCTATGCCAAAAGGTCAAGATTCCTATTATGTTTTTTTATGCAATTGCGATTTTGTATAATATCGTCGTTGCCAAAGAAATAATTAATCATTTTCATTTGTTTTGTTTTCAACGTTCTATGTCTGGCATTATTATTCTTTCACTCGTAATGTATTCGGTAATTTGTAGTAACAAAAGAATGTTACGATTTTTAATCAACAGCAATCTTTACTTTTTGTTAAAGCACACTTAACACGATCGGATTCGCTTGTGTTTGAATAATTTCTTGGTTTGTAATTTTTATTATCAGTACAAACAAATAAAATTGTGGCTTTGTATTAATGGAATTTCTACTTACATGTTCGTAGAAAATTCAGTAGACCATTTCTGTTTGTTGTTAGAATAATCTATCTATCTATATATATTGAACCAATTTTAATGAAATTTTGTAAATGTCTCTTGCTTGGTGTAACTGACGCTATACGATAGTTTTTATTAAAATTACGGTGTTTTCTCAAAAAAACTTTTAGTAATATGTAACGACAACTGAGAGAATTTACTCAAAGTTATTAGTTCAGAAGGAAAGAAAAGAAACTGTTTTAGTACCAAGTAGCGACATCTGTTAGAATTCGCTGCATTCTATATTAGTTCAGAAGCAAATCTGATAGAATTTGCTCAAAGCTATTAGTTCAGACGCCGGGCCGCAAACGAAATACATTTTGCAGAATTATATCTATCGCACTCGGGTGAAACCGGGATGGGCCACTAATTTATTGTAATATAGACAACTCTATACGGCATACCAACAAACAATATGATTATTGAAGTAATTTTATTGTAACCTTTTTTTCTTCCCAGCAGGTAAAGAAAAGGTAACTTTCATCATATGCTTTTTATGTTTCTAGTTTACGACTCAAAAATAAAGCATACTGAAATTAAAACGTACAAAAACTATAAAGTTCTAACGTAGTACATTTATCCACATAAATGTATAGCATGTCAAAAATGAAATGCAATATAGGAAAGTACGTGTCATTCAAAAATTATTATTTTTTCTTCCGTATATGAGAAATATTAATCGCGTTTAGAAGAAGCAAGAATTATAGCCTATCCTACTCCCTGATTTTTTGACTATTGCGAAATAGGCGTTATGGATTGTGGAGTGATATTAATTTTAAAAATTTAATTGATAATGTGATACACTCCTGCTGCTTATATTTGCTTCTTGTGAGAAAAAAATTTTGAAAAGCACTTCTTTTTCTTATATCGCATTTCAGTTTAGTCTCACGGTATATTTGTGTACTTCCAAACGTTGCAGAAGTTCTTTTCTTTATTATTACAATTTACAGACGCTATATATATACCTACCTACTATAGTTTCTCTCATTTAATGTTTATTTCAGAGACGTTTTAAGGTTTGTAACGTCGTAACTTGTAACGAGATCGTAACAACCATTGTTGAAACTGCGTAACTTCTAAAACACTAATTGTGATTTACAATTTCAATAAAGTATTAGCGAAAGTGTCACTGTACTTGCGACTGGTTAATGTTTCGGTGTAAAAAGTAAGCTTTTATTATTGCAAAACTGCTAAAGCGAAAGATAAAACATTATTTAATTATTCGTCTGATGCTGAATTGCAGTTAATAGTTGAGTTAGCCACAAGAGTCCATGATCATGAACTCAAAAGGACTATGTATCTAATTTGGCCACACTTTTGTGAAAGCTGTAGCATCCTTGACAACAAATTAAGGAAATCCGAAACAGTGTTAATCCAATAATTAAATGATTTGAAGTATGACACTGCGGACTCGCCTGCTAGCTCAAAAGATAGGTTTTAAAATTAGAACAGGGGCTATTTTCCTTGCTAGGTCTGCCGCTAGGTATGAGCAAGAACCAATCAGGAAGCAGTATCTTGTCACGTGGGCAACTTGAATAAAAGCCCACAAGCAAACATGGCGTCATTCTGCTCACAGTCAGACAGCAGACACGTTTTGATCTGTGTTTATATTTGAACTGTTACTGCGCGCGCACCAGATCTATTCACAAAACTAACTTGAAAAGGCGTCTTGTGTGAAGCGAGCACATAAAAGCAATTAAGAAAACCAGCGCTAGAAAACTAGTAGGCAAATCTAGCAAGGAATCTAACAGCGTTTCGAGCCTCGTGTGCAGCGACCTTACGGTAAAATTCAATCCGGGAAAATACAGTATTTAAGGTGTATATTATTGTGAACCATCTATATATACTTGCATAACGTGCAAACAAATATGCGACTGAAATCGCGCATCGACAGAGAAAGATTGTATTCGCATTGGAAGGGCGAAAGAAAGACGAACACACATGAAATTCCATTACGAAATCAAATTTGCATAATTCAGTTTGAAATTGTGAGACAGCGTACACAAAAAGAACGTACCGTTCCGAGAGCGAAGTCAGAAATGCATTGCAATGAAAGATAAGTCAACTGCGGTCCAACGGTCTGATGGTTGTTTTTACTGCTGCAAACCCGGATTGATTTAAATTACATAAGACCACAGTGTTTCAGATCTCTGGTGTCAGTTGAAGGAAGAACATTTTATGTTGTCTCAAGATCACGGATGTCCCACACATGCGTAAAAATATCAGTCTACAATAAGCTTTTCAATTTATTTATAGTCGTTTTTTTATACATTTGTCGTACCGTATGCATATTGTTTGTGTTTTGTTTCAAAGATCGTTTTTTGTTTCAATTCCAAGGAGTATGTAAATGTTTTGTACTTGGTTGGTTTTCATCACATCTCAATTTTTCAGTTATTGTACTGAAAAATATCATTTTTTATTTTGAAAATGATTCTGAGAATATCCAAAAAATATGTCAATAATGAATTAAAAAATAAAAAGTGTCCTTAAGAGGATACCAAGAATGCAATCATAATAATAAATACTTGACAATTTACAATATTTTCTATCGATAAATACGAAAATAAAATTTCAGTTCTAATCTGTTTTTATTCACGAAGAAGTAAGACTACAATTTTACAAAAAGTATTGAAATCTCACCAAAAATATAAATGTAAAAAAAGGGCTAAGTTCGTTAAAAAGAACAAGTGGGTTAATCGGCTTTGCCGAAAAATAGAAGTGAAATACGAAAAGGTGCCATGCTTTCACTTGGCAAGTTTATATTATATTACTTCTTTTTTTCGGCAAAACCGAACTTCACTTGATCTTTGTATCGAACTTGACCCTTGTTTCACATTTATGTTTTTCATGGGATTATTTTGGTAACGGTATTCTCAATTTAATAGTTTATTTTCAATTTATTTTCTTCTAAATCGTGAAAATTCTATGGTAAATATGCTCTATTTTTGGTCTTCGAAATAACAATAAAAGTTTAAATTCCATAACATAATTTTTATTCAATTTCTCCTGGGTGACAGAACCGTTAAATCGCCTCTGAGTTCCTTATACTGCCTTAGCAGTTGAAGATCTTAAAAAGAACAAAGAAATAATGTGAGTGATGTTTTAGAAATTATACAAGAATATTAATTTACATGCACTACAAAACAACTGTTCCAACTACATAATTTTTTTCGGTTGGAATCATTAATTAATTGTGTATGTCTTTTGCTTTATATACTGATGTAATCGCTCAAAAATCATCATCAGATACTCCCGAGTTGGCGGCATATATGCACCAATGCACCACACTTATATATATTAGAGACAAAATGCAAAATCGCTTTTATTAATTCTATTTACAGATATTCTAATTTTTAATTGTGATTTAAAACATTCCACTTGTATACCTTTCAAACGCTATCTTTGTTTAAGTTGTCGAGCATCTTTAATATCTCTGTCGTTAGAATCATGCATTGCCGGATGGAATTTATGCAAACTTGCCGAATTACCATTCAATAGACTCGCTGTTTAGCGGACGATATATACTTATACCTACAAATGTAGAACTGGAAGCAAATGCAATTATCATTAAAAATAAATAGAAACTAAATATTAATTACTTTTTATATTTTTAGATCAGTTCTGATGAAGATCCAAATCCGGATCGAAACGTTAATGTATTAATTATATTTTTTTGTTAATATATATTTGTCTGAAAAATTGGTCGATAATTTTATTTATTGTATCATTAATCTTATTTCGTCCAAATTCGACACAAGCCATTTTGCCATTTGGGCCAGTACGTGTATCGCATATAATGTTCAGTTTCATGTATATATTTTGGCAACGGTCTGGCGGTTCTTAAAAGTGTTGAATTACTACCATTTCGGCCGCTCGCCCACATTCATTGTGTTTTGTTCTCGCAAATGACTTATTGTTTTCGGGTGGAATTATTGTTCCACGACGTCACGACTTGTATTACTGCACTAAAAATATTTTATTCTTTTAAATTATATTAATTACATAATGCACATTGCAAATTGCATGCATCTCGGTTGTCGGCCCATCCTGCGTGTTCAAAATACACCAGTAGTCATAATAAAATTACTGAAAGACATGTAATTATTGTATTTAATGAATTCTTTGTTCTTCACAAAGGCTCATTTCGTCTGAGGAATATCGACTTTTTTTTGAGAGTAGAAAAATCTTGCAGAAGTCAAATTGACGCGAAACTTCGAAGTCCTATGTAGTTTTTAATGACAATACATTCTGCTTATTTAGCTACTAATATGTTTATATGACAAGTTAAGAAATGGGAATAGAAAAAATGTGTATTAAGTATTACAAAGAAAATATTTCTGTATTTGTCACTTTCAGCTAAACAATTCCAGCCAGTATTCTTATTCTTTGTACGTATCAGAAACGTTTCGGAAAACGAAATTAATTGAGTTCGTTTGCTGTCCATTGTTTTGTACAAAATTAGTAAAAATATAATCTAAAAATGCATTCGTTTGAAAATCGTTTGGGTTAGTTCGCGCACGGTACCTAGAAGCGAAATTGTAACAACCCGCCAGCAAAACATCTGCAATAACATTAAATAGATGCTAAGCTATCAACTGTACCTAGTATCTGTATTTGGCAGAAAAGATTTCAAATGACAACTAAGGCTGTTATCTGTTGTGTTAATATAAACTTATCGAATAACGCAAGTAAAAATAAATATTGGACAAACAGCCCAGAACAACTTAATTCGCCGTTGACGCAATGGCTAAATGATCAGATAAAATTGAGGTTATGTAATATTCATAATTGAATTTTGTTTTGGAACGTTGGCGATTAAATCACGTAGCGGTACTTCAGAACTGGATTCGATTTCGTTTTGGCTCGTCTGTAATCACCGAACACAATGTGATATAAGAGAGATACGAGACGTATGTCAAGGTAGGCACTGACCGGATGTTTCAACGACAGATCTATCGGAAATCCGCACGTCATTCTTTATATATATTTATCTAACATTCGATGCTCATTTCCGTTTGCGTCTTGCATTTAACCAAACCGGCGTCGTCTTAAACTTCATTTTAGTTGTCAATAAAGTCTCTTTACTGAATAATTTAATTATATTACTGTGGATCGTTCTGAAATTGATTATAAATTAGTCGTAAAGAAACGTTCAAATTAAATTTTGCATACAATTTGCATAGGGTTCACGGGAGTCGCGCGTTTTCCATTTCAGGTTCATTCACTAGATTCTCGATTTTTGAGTCTAGTAGTATGCGGAGAATACTTCAAATACCTACTACAAATGAATTTTGATATTTTTCAGTACCTATTGAAGTAGGTAAACTTTTTTTTCCTTGTATTTTATGGATTCCACTTGAAAGCATTGTTTTTAAGCTTTTTTTTTGACAATATTTAGTTTGTAATAGTGAGCTCATTAATAGTTCCAAAATTGTTAAATTACGTTAACAGAACTCTCGCATGGCGTGAGAGACGGGACATCCATGGTGGAGGTGACGGGTTAGATACAGAAGTTTTGAGAGACAAAGAACGCTGTGCCAACTAGATTCTTATAAAATAAATTGAATAATTGTAGTGCTAATGTTTGAACAATTCTTAATCTAAAAGCAAGGAATAAAAATAATGAATTTTGTAAATTGTGAATGTTCGTACAATTCACCACAAAATTCCAAAAAGGAGGTATAAGTATATTCGATTTTATTTTTTTTCTGTAAACCGATTTCGATTATATTCTTTTTTTTATTTGATGGAGTATGTCTCAAAGTTCGTCATATAAATTTTAGTTAACAAAAATCAAAGAAATATTGCAAAAGTTGTGGTTGTCGGCGTGAACGTTGCTCTTCGGTTTCATTAGACACTAAAAAGTTAAAAATAAAATTCTTAAAAAATAAATTGAACCTCCTTCAAAAAAGGGTCACTAAAAAGCGTAAAATAACAATGTTTTGAGGTCGGCACCAACTTAATTACAATCACGTTTTATGTACTTAGATATATTAAATTGGTATCAAAACTGCTATTTTACGCTTTTTAGTAACACTTTTTTGAAGGCGATTCAATTTTTTCTTAAGTTTTTTTATTGCTTGTTTTTAAATTAGCGATTTTTTTATAGCTGGACATAAAATAGAATATATTGTTGTGTATAAACAACTAAAATATAAGTATAATTGACTTTCAGTATTATTTGGCAAAAAAAAAAATTGGCAGCCGCAAGTCTGCGTGCATGTCACCCACGCACATAAATTAAATAAAAACATACCATAAATCGAATGAAAACATTCAAAATACAAAAAAAATTCCAGACATCACATAAACTGAATTGAATATAATTGATTGTCATAAAAAGCCTCGACGTACCATAATAAAAACTACTACAGGCACACATAAATGGTTGTCTGAATAAATCGACCAGCGCCATAACCGCAGTCGGTTGCGTACGTTTCGGTTAGTTTTTGTAGATAGGTATACTACAAACAAATTGGTTGAATCGTGCTGAATTGAAAATTAAATACAAAACTTTTTTTTGTACGAATATAAACTAATAATCTGATTTCATCTTTACTTGAAATTAAAAGAAATAAAATAAAACACATTAAAAAACGAGATCTCAATACGACGAAATTAAAAATTGAATTCAACTTGATTATCCATTCAGCGTAGCTAATAGAAACAATATTGTGGTTGACAACGCAGGGTATTAATGTTTAAAATAGACACGACAATATAAATTTAGATTTAAGGTAACTAGCTCTTAAACTGGAGTTCGTGAAGACCCACAAATCTTCAACACTTTGGATTTTTTTAAACTTTAAAATCAAGACTTGAGATTTTAATGTTGTCTTTGAACTTCCCAGCTTGAACGGACTGGTATGGCAACAATTGATCAACGATTCAAAAGATTTACAGCGTAAATAAACTCAGAAAGTTTTTGTGATTTTATTTCGATTCAAAATTCTGTTCTACCCGAAGACACATGACCGGCAGTGCTATCTCTTGTTATTGTAACCTCCACGTGTACACGGGAAGATTATACATGTCATTACACAAAATGTCCTGTAAATAATAAAATGTAAAAGTATACGAAAAAACATAGTTTAAAAAAAACTAAAAAACACGCTTTATATCCAACTAAAAAGTAAAAAATATTTTTTTTTAAAATACAATAATGAATAAAAAATACTAGTATTATTGTGAAAAAAGCGTGGGGCGCTTTGTTCCACATTTTCGTACATCGAGTGCCCCGCGCTTTTTTCACAATAATACTAGTATTTTTTATTCATTATTGTATTTTTAAAAAAAATATTTTTTACTTTTTAGTTGGATATAAAGCGTGTTTTTTATTTTTTTTTTAAACTATATATTTTATTTTCCACTTTTTAGTTCGATTTATTGTCAAAAATTTGCCGAAAAATAACAAATTATTTATTTTGGCGTGGACGGGATTAGAACCCACAACCGGTGAATCCGAGAGTTGACGTCAGCGAAGAGTAGCGCCTTAGACAGCTCGGTCATCGATTGCTCTTACAGTAGTGGCATAACATACTAACAGTAATAAACCACTTGCTGTAGTCCAAACGAGGTTACAAACATACTTACATACATACATACATACAAACTTACAAGTGAAACTAATATAAAGCGTGTAAAAATACCAAAATTAATCGGCGTAAGTAATTTTGTTCTGTAATTTTAGTTGTATTGCGAAAATCGAACTGTTGGCACGCTCATGAATTGGTCCGCTTACCCAACCGACGTCATTTGACGTCATGTCAATACAATAATGATTCCGGCTGTCGGATTTGAACTCGCAACGCTACCGCCACAGACGACGTCTGCACGGAACCTCGGGCACTTCCTGTTAAAACGTCAATGTGTACACAAACACGTTATATTGAAGACAAAACGAAATTGTTTCTTTTTTATTTCAAGCGAAAGAAAAAGAACATTATATAATATAAAATAATATACGAGTATATGTTTATGTGTAGACTGTAATGTTATTTATTGATCGTAACCTTAAAAAAATGTCTCGGCGATAATGCAAGATGGCAAAGACCGGCATTGAATATACTATAATACATAAAAGAAACATTGGTATCTATGATACCTCGGAGCTCTTTAACCACTGAACCTATTTGAAAAACTATTTGGCAATTTGAAAGCATCCTTCTTAAGATAACACATTATTTATATCGCTCTTACCTTTTTTGTTACCATACTGTGATTGTCTTCTATAGTGTTTAACCATAGAACCATATAATTTACATACCTATAGTAAATTAAAAAAAAATTGGTTGTCTGTAAAGTCGGTTTACGGACGATAGTTTTACGTGATAACGTATTCCGTAATACATAACATAAACCTCCCAAAATTTGGTTTCAATCCGCTTATCCTTGGTGTCGGAATGATAAGAAATGTCAAAAGTGACGTTTGCAACTGTCAAAGTATTATGTTCTAATAATAATTAGTTGTTCCAATACTTAACTTAGAAGGCGTTGCATTTCACAAAATACTAATGTCAAAAAATTGAATTAAACATTAGAAATGCAGCCGTTTTCATGTTAAGACAAGACATACGTTATCTTCTAATTTCCATGTACGGCAAACAAAGACGACCGACCGCGTAGCGCCATGCATTAGACAACATTGCATTTATACAGCTATTTTTCTATATAAATTTGTATAAAACAACTGTTTAGGCAAATTCTGTTATACGAAATCTATGTAAAATGTTCTCCTCTTTCGTTTAAGACTGGTTTCAAACCGATCTGATTTAAATTGAGCGAGAAATTAGCAAAAAGCACGCACAGGGTCAGGCGGAACGTTACGCGTTACGAACGTTAGGAACGTTACACTTTTTCGTGCATGCAGCCGGTGTTTTATCAATTTATAAGATTGGTGATTCATCAATTTATAAGACGTTATCACGTCAAAAAAAATTGATTATTATAGACGACGGAAAGGATGAGTAGTCAGGGAAAATGTTAATAATTGTGAGCTAATATTTTTTTTAAAATAATCAAAACTTGTTTGATATAGATTTCAAGGTTTGAACCCTTTGAATACGTAACAATATCTGAGAGGTTTTAATTTTTTTTTTTTAATAGAAAAAGTAAGGAGGGAGCCCCTTTATTAGAAAATTGCGAAATAATTGAAAAATATATTCGCTCCGAAATGCGCTGTTTATTGATTTGTAATCACTAAAATATTTATATTAATTTATTATTACCTGCGTTACTAAAATTATAAAAAAAAATCTTTGGCCGAACCAACACATTTTTTATCTTCCTCAAAGACTTGACGTCTAGAAACTTCAGGAAAGTCACAAAACCATTTGTAATAAATAGTCGTAATTTGGTTTCGAACTACCCAAACCTTGTTATTTACAGTTGGTGGGGTTACGAAAACACCCTCTTACAAGTCGAGTGTTCCGTCATAGAAGAAAACAAATCAAAATAGATGAACGATAAAATGTATCCAAACATTACACGAAAGACTTTCTAAACGAGTTGTTGTGAGGCAATCGATGTAAGTTACGGATTTATTTTCGGCTCATGTCAACGCGAGTGCATCAAGTGTGAATTATGCAGCGTGGATTCACACTGATGAAGTCAAATTGAGACCGTATTAGCAGCATTCTCTATTTCTATTGTTACTTCGTATATATAAAGAGACGTGTTAAGCTGGGCGTTCACTAAAGCATTTCGTCAAGCAAAAGCTCAATTCGACTTGAACATTCAAAACGTATTTCGTACCGTATCTCTTCGGAATATAAGCAATTTCGAGATTAAGTATTATGCAATCCGGGTGGAGCCGTCAGGTATCGGAAATTATTAATTTAAATAAAAAAATAAATACAAATATATATTTGATAGTTAGGAAGAAAAAAATTATTGCTGCGGCTTTTAGATGTTTTATCATCTAATTTTAATAGAATTTTCTTTAGGTACGGTCGTGTCGTCCAAATTTCATGATTATCGGAGTTACCGTTCAAAAGTTTTTGTCGGACGGACAAATTTTGAGTTACATTTTGCAACATTTTTTATTGTTGCTCCGCTCTTATTGGTCGTGATATTATATAGCCTATAGCCTTTCTCGACAAATGGGCTATCCAACAAAAAAAAATTCAATTCGAATCAGTAGTTCCTGAGATTAGCGCGTTCAACCAAACAAACAAACAAACTCTTCAGCTTTATATATTAGTATAGATGGGTGTGTATCTTCAGCTTTAGGAGTGCACATCATAATACGCAGATAATACGAGCGGATTATGCACTACCTCTAGACGCACTTAAAAAAGTAATTAATTAACTGTATTGTATTGACATAGACGCGAGCTTTCACTACCCTCCGAAAGGGGTATGCGTATACTATCGAAACGAAGGATTTTCATTTAATCCGATTAACATTTGACAGTCGGAATATTCACAGCTTTGTGATTAAATATTGAGTTGTTTGTTGCGATCTAGTAACTTATCTTTCTGAATTGTTTAATTATACATTGTGCTTCAATTATACATTGTGAAGGGATTGACGCAAATATTTGGAGGAATATATTTAGTGATAGTATACAGTATTCAATTTTCTGTAGGAATTTTTCATCATTGATAATTTTTAGTTACTTAATCATTGACATAATAATATATTCATCAAAAAAATAATATTATAAAGAGTTAAAGCTTGTAAGTTTGGATGTAGGAGGTTAATCTCCTAAACTACTCATCCGATTTCAAATTTGTTTCATCAATATTTTGAATGAACCTTCAGTATGTATTATCGCGTTAAAATAAAAGCGCTCTTCGTGGAGACCAGTTGCCAACGTAAGTCGACGAAAAAACGGTGGCAATCTACAAACTCGGGCGAAGCCGGCCCGAGCTGCTAGTTTAAAATAAAATTGTAAGCAGATAATACGTCACGATTCTCTTTTATTATAAATGTTTACTCTTGACCGAGTATAAAGCGCCTTTCTAACCTTTTTTGCAATGCACACAACTTTGTCAATAAATTTATATAAAGTATTATCGTAAACAATGCAATATTTCATACATTTTTTTGTATATTTTATGACAGATGTCAGTAAATTCTTTATAATCCAGATTTACATCTCCATTCTGCATATTATGTATATCAGAGCTGCGAACTAGGGAGGCATAAGCTGCTCTACGCCATATGAGATATGATATGTGGCCACTGGTCAGGATTTATAGCTGACCAAACATAGTTCGGCCCAACCGACAACTAACAGAAGTTCTTAAATTGTTTTAGACCGTCGGAAACGGGTTAAATCATCCCCGTGCGCAATATCTGGGACAAAATTATTTTACAAACTCTTTACAACAAATTAATAACAATGCGTTTAACGTCCGGCTCTCGACTTTATGTCATAACAGACGCCTTTCGCACCATTACTATTTTCCATCTACACTTCCCATTATTTTCTACATTTTTAAACTCTCACTGAATTAATAGCAATGGGCGAATGAAAGACTTTTAGGGAGGCAACTTTAGAACTTTGAGTTTGCCATGGCCTTGAATAAGAAACTATCTCGATATAAATCTGGAATTATTAAGGGAAAACATGGAAAACTTTAAGAAGACTGCCGGACCCGGTACTCTGTCTTGTTACAAAGCATAGGCCCGCCCGACCCGAAACTGGTTTGTGCGCAGAAATGATGACAATATCTTCTCTAAACGGTACTACTCTAGAACTGGAATTTAATATATGAGCCAGCGAGACGCTCAAGGACAAATGAACATTTTTATTATGAAATAATGAACTCGCAAAAGCCGAGAACTACATTCAGCACAAACAAAACTCAAGTGTATGATCACAGTACTTCTTCAGAATCACTAACACTTCCTTAAGACAAAGAAAGATTCCACGGAGTGTGTTCTGAAGAAGAACAGGCTGTATTGAGTTGAGTTTCAATCGATTACTTTCACCACCTTTGTTTAATAAATTGAGAGTCTCAGGTTTATAGGCAACATCGGTGGGCTATGTGTGCAGTCGCAGGTTGGTTCACCGCTGCCTACTACAAATAAATCAAACTATTCTCATGTGTTTGCGTGTGAAGTATGCAGTTAGTCCCAGTCCCTATCAGCCCCACTCACAAACAGTAGAATTGTTCTCTCTACTCTCTTCGTCTACTATATGCCCTACACTTACAGTTCTACTGTGTATTTATTTACTTGCTACTGTTGATTGTTGAATGGCCTATTGAACTACCCAACGAGGTATTTGTAGCAAGTGTTTTGATATTAATTATCACAAAAAAAAAAAAAAATATTAGTTAAGATAAATGGAATACGAGGCAATATTTATTTGCTGAACTATTTAATGAGCAAAGTTTAAAAAAAAAGGTACTGAAAATATATCAGAAAATACTGTTATTTTTTCCCGTGTATCCTGTTTCCCTTAAAGTAAAAGTTTTTTCCAAGGAAGTAACAACTTCAGTAGTGTAAATTTAAAATTAACAAATTTGGAAAAATGTTCGGGAACAATTTCTCTAAAAGTAGCCACACATTTGAAGAGTACGAAAGAATGAAATTAAGCATGCTTTATACTAAAAGCAAGCTCTTTTTGTTCCAAATCATGTAATTTTTAATGTGCCCACTAAATAACCTATCAACCTGAGTTAGATCAAAATTTAGAAAAAAATCTTCTTAATCTAAATGCTGAATATTTTTCGGGCATACTATAATCTCACTTTCATTATATTATGTAAAATTTATTTCTCAACAAAGTATAGATGTTATTTATAAAATTTTTCTTCGTTAAGTCTTTGATCCGTACCCTGTTATTATAAGCTTATCGCCAGGGGCTGTCTGTTCTCATTTAACCCCTTGTACAAGTCTTATTTGCTGCAATTCTTTTTTTGGCAAACTAATAAAATCCGATTTCAGTCGCACAAAAATTTAATATCCCACATGAAATGAAAAGTAACGCATCCGTGGATCGTGAAGGCGTCGTCGTGCCACGTTACTTTGTAGCGTTCGTTTGTTTTAAAACATTCGTTTGTTTTAACGCTACGCTTGCTACGCACACAGTTTATTTTGGTCGTATATTAAAAGTATATAGTATTGTTATTAAAACTTATTCACTCTATGCAAATGTTTTTATGACTGAAATTTATTGGAGAGGAAGAAATTTGTTTTTGTTATTCCATTTTATCCTATATTCCATTTTACATATACATGGCCTCAAGGCTAAACCACACATGTCGGATTTTTATCAAGTCTCGGCAATGAAACCATAGAGTTAAGGAACTGTTCTCTCTCTTAATTGCAGACACTTTCACTGCTCTTTCGCGTATTCTATTGTAATATCTCTACGATTCTCTTAATATTAAAATTCAACCTGCGTGATCAATTTTTTTTGTGTTAAATTATGTGAACAAATTTTTCAACAGTGTTTTGTTTCATTTCAGATGGAAGACGACGGCAACCACGGTAACGACGAGACCCGTTGTTTCATTTTATCAACGTTGGCTGGCCTCAATCGCCCGCGGGTCCATTGCGTTCTGTGCAACGATGAAATGTTGGTATTCGACAGATATCCACTGGTTGAAGGCACGTTCTTTCTCAGTCCCAGGCAACACACGACAGGGTGTGCTGAAGTAAGTACAATATTGAATCAAATATAATTCTCAAAACCCTTTCCCGGTTGACCTTGAATCACCACTCTAGAACCAGGTGGAGCTAGCCCATTACAGCGCAAAACACAGTGGCTGAGTAAAGTGTTTTTGATAGAAATCTACTTTAAATATTTTTATTTACTAAAAAAATAAGTTATTTAAAGTTTAAACTACAGAGAATTTTTAAATGAATCGATGAACGATTTGAATAATTATTGACGAGTTGTTACTATCGTAGTTAATGAGTTAGTTGACTGAATAAAGTGAATCTCACATTTTTTATAAAACACTATTCAATTGGTTCCTCCACCTCCATCCGTCTCGTGGTTCTTAATGGTTAAATAATAGGTATACTGAAATAGCATGGTATTGAGTGGTATATTTTTGTTAAACAGGTAAAAGTCGAGGGTCGAGTACAGTACTTGTCGGCGGTATGTTTGGCCTGTCTAGCAGCTGCCGACAGCAAACGTATAATTCGATGTCGTTTTTGTTCAACACAATGGAACGGTTCAAATCTGATTATTGGCACCATGTATTCATACGACATATTTGCCGCGATGGCCTGTTGTCCTGAGAGAAAATCCGTAAGTGTAACAATTTAATCGCTTGTATCACACCTCTCGATAAGTGAATTTACTTGCAACAGCTGATTTTTACTTTCTATAAAACTGGTCTTCAAGTATACTAGGTGATAAAATTCGTGATTTTGTCTAAGTATATCGGTATACGCAAGATCGTTTCAAATGTTCATAATTTTTGTCTTTGTTTGTACCACCTTCTAGGCCGATTTATAGGAAATTTAATACCTAAACTTAAAATAGAATGTTTTTTATCCGGTTACAGGTAATGTTTACTTCAAAACTGAGCGAAGTTGCGAGTGGCAGCAATAGTTTAGTCGATACGTTTATTAATATGGTGGAAACCCAATGCGAATAATTAGAAACCATATAAGGATAAGTAAAATAATTGCTATAGCGGTGTGTTTTTTTTTTGTCTGTAGTGCAATTCGTGCTTGAAGCCCCTGCTGCATCCGCAGCAAGGACTGAACTTCTTCAGTGACTACAGTCACGTGTGTTCGTGTCCGCACTGTCAGACATTAGATTCGCACTTCGTGAAGCCCCTCGCATATTGCTACCAGCGTTTCAGTCCGGCTTTATATCAACAACGGCCATAACCCATGCGCTCGTTAGGCGCAACCATTAGCAAAGCTGTACCGTCCGCACAACGCCCGCCGATTGCGCCATTTTTCAACATTGACTTGTGGCAGGGCTTAGCACGAAGGCTGCGCCAACCGGAAGACAGAAAATTTCTTGAAGATCTGTGGCGGCTATGCGTCGAAGATTCCGCTTCCGCGTCGTCTTCGCCGTCACGGACGACAGTTTCTCCGGACCAGATGCCGAGTGCGTCGCAACCCCAACAGAACAAAGAACAAGACAGGGGTTTGCTTTGGCAGCAGCTTGCGGGCTTGTGTTTAGATGACATTTTGCCAATTAATAAGTTACATTCAATCGCCAATTTGAAAACAAGATAGACTTTTAATTGTGATCGATAGAGGCAGTGCAGACGTGTTTTAATTTTTTATTTTAGAATTTTTTATTAATTTATTTTTTTTAATATAAATAATTAGTTGTTGTAATTTTGTATTTTTAATTATTGTTGGTTATATTTTCCATATTATTACATATTTTCCATGTTTTATGCATTTCTTTGATCGTTTATTCTATGGTTAACTTTGATTAATATAATTTTTATTACTTTGATGCTTCTATTCGGTTTTTGTGGTGATATATCGCCTAAGAGGCATGATTTACGCTAAATACATTACACATTCGAATTTAAAAATTTGTAAATTATCGATAAGCGGTTTTCAATTTTCTACATTTTATACTTATTAGTGTAAAAATTAAATTTTAAGAAATTAGTATAAGTTGATATTATAATTGGAGTATGTTATCCAATTTTGTGAAAATCACTGTTTTTGCTAAAGTGGAATTTTTTATATTGAAATAAATTTAATAAATACGACACAAGTGTGTGTATACTTCCAAAATAAATTTTATAGTTGTAAGAAATTTATTAAATAATTATTTCTAAAAATAAATAATTGAAAATATTTGGACACGTTTAGTGCTTCTAATCTACTTGAAACAACAGTCAGCCCTTTGAGAAAGGGCAGCAATAAATGACATTAAATAATTGATGATCCACTCATGAATTGATAGCGCTCTAAAGTATTGTAACTGTAAGCAAAGTAAATATTTATCTTTACATTTTGACGAATGTTATAGAAATTTTTTAACGCAGTGTTAAAATTATTAGGTAAAGTTGAGTAATATTACTTCAAGAATAAAGTCTCATTTATGTTTAGTACGTGATTATATATAAATCAAGCAAAAAAGATCAGACACGAAACCGTAAATGGAGAAAAATAATAAGTTTTAGATACATTAACCGAAGAACAGATGCCTACTTTAATTTTATTCTGTGCGTAAATCTAATTTACACCGCCGTTTGCGAATTTTTAAAACTGTTACGAAACGACACTTTTTATATATTCGTTTTTGTACAGTTAAATATTTACTGAAGGTTATTGTATATTTTATAAGTGATGTGATTTACACTAAAGTATGAACCGAATAAATGTGCTATACAAAATGATGTGTTGTGAATTTTTTAATACAGTGATTTTGTAAAGACAGATTTTAAGTATTATTGTGATGTATCATTTCAAAAGGAATTGATACCTTGAACATATTTACATTTCTTATTGTAAGTAAGTAACGAATAAAATTTTTGCATCGAGCAGCCAATGTAGCTGTTTTGAATGATTGTGATAGATTGAAAACGAATGCTCATGTGTTGATCGATCAATTTGAGTTTATCCTTCAAGCTAAATGCTTTCTTTCTGTTGATTTTAACACGTTAACTGCTGAAGTATTTGATTCGACTTGGATTTATCCAACACAGCAAAGCAAAACTCGCTCCTGTGTCTTTAATCATATACCAATCTTCAATTTGAAGAATGGTACGTGTTTTTAAAAGGCTTTAAGCAGTTTCTGTGTTAAAAACACATTAAGTATATGTTATTTTATTAATATTTTAGTCATAATAATTATGAAAAATGTGATATTCATTTTAGATATTCTTATGTTAGTAAATTTTTGTTTGGCACTTTTGGAAACACTGGCCTGAAGGATTTATGAATACGTAATTTATAAAATAAAATATACTATCATCCATCTTCTATCACAATCCGAATTAATAATTCTCTTTCCTGTAGTAATAATAATCATAATAGCGTTCAGTGTGTAAGCTTTATTTTTATTTTCAAATATAAAAGAAAAAAACTAAAGTTATATATTAAAAGGCTCGTGGAACTTTGCCATCAAAATTTCTATAAAGCTCAAATTTTGTGATTGAAATTATTACACAAAACGGAGCTTTGTAAAGTTGGTCAGTGTTTATGTTGAAATATTTTCGTAACATAATATTTTTGTGTTTGACTAGAACGTCAGATTTTTTAACTTGCATGCTGAATAGCCGTTCACCCAGGAAATATATACCTTATTCATTTCCATTAATTGTCATCGCTAAAAAGATTCACATTTTCATTGTATAAATGCTAAGAATGATTGAGAAAAAAGTCTTTATTTTTCTTTGTTAATTTTAAATGTTATTTGCATAGTTAATGTGATTTTTGTAACAAAAAATATTTCAGGGAACTGAGATGCGAGTATAAAATTCGGGTACCTAGCACGTTCGATCAAAATTTGATTTTAATCGATCGGATCAACGTGCACGATTTGTTTTTTGAAGAGTCAGTACAACAGAAAAAGCTTAGAACTGCATATCTTATTTATGTTGTGATGTACTTCAAAGATTAATTTTGTTATTGTAATTTATAATAAAATAATGATCCTCTATATTATGTGGATTCGAAAAATACTAGATTAATTTTTATTACTTTTTTTTTTGTTTTTAAGATTTTAAATTCATCAAATGAATATTTATGTAGACAATAATTTATTTGTTATCAGATTTTTATCAAAACAACGATTAGTTCAATATGATTTGTTTCATTAGTTAATTTAAATACCTACCCAGGCTGATTTTTTTCTTTTAATTTCCGATCTCCATTTATATTTGGCAATGAGAGGCAATATTTACTGAACTTTCATATTGTTTGAACAATTAACAGTTATTCAAGATAATATTTTTGACAAATATAATATATACTGATTAATAAATCATATTCAAATCATTTAATTGCCAAATATAAATGAAGCGGTAATTCAGCGATAAAACTTTTTTAACGCATATTTGTGAAAGAAATATGTAGGTATGTGTTTTTTTAAACGGTTAACTTTTGTTGCCACTTCTCTCAGAACAAATAATAATAGTGCAAATTCACTCTCCTACAAATGTTTGAAGTACTCTATTAATTCATTAAATGAATACAAATATTTATACTGAAAATATCCATATAAGAATATATCATAGCTGTGAAATATAAAAATACAGTTTATCAATAGTAAATTTTTATTTAAAGTACAAATTACACGCAAATCCACAGTACCACTGCAGCAGTTAACGGTTAAGATTTTTAATTTATTATCAAATGTACTTGTAATAGAAAAATTTTCAATAAACTTATTGCTTTACGTGTGTTGCGTTTAAATTTTTATACGACACCATTCAAGTGAGAACTTAAAAATACATACAAAATAGAATTTATTGACTCTTGTTTGTTAATAATTATTATAGAGCGAAGTACACATTTACAAATAGGCAAATAATCTTATCTATCGTTGTTCTTAATTTAAGGGAATCAAAGTTGGGTTTGGTTTGCAGTGGTTATAGCAAATACAATTTTTAGTTTAATTTTTGGAGAAAGTGGCAAATCTAATCAATCCAAAAAAATAAATATATATGTAGTAAAATTGCTTCAAGTACAAACCGTTCGTTACTTTTGCAAATTTTATATAAATATGAAAACCTTTAAGCAATGTTACATATAAAAATACCTTATAAAAAAGTCTTCAAATGCAATATATTTGATAAATATTGTGTACTTGCAATAGCTTTTGTTTTCTGAAAACTCACACAATCGGCTAGCGAATATTGCGTTCCTTTCACTAGCTTACAATTAACAAGTATACTTAACTATCTATCTAAGTCCGCATATTATATACTTTTCAGTTCATCTGCTTTTTCCCCCTCTACCTACCTATGCTTGTAATAATTAATTATTAACATAGGTATATATATATATTATATCGGTGTGCGTTAGATAAAAATACGATTGGATGGGCTGAATGATGCATCAATATTGTTTTTTTGAGATTCACGTGAATGAATTTAAAAGCTTGCTTCATTTATCATCGCTCCTTCATATTACCTACATAATTAGTAATAAGGAACCAATAAAACTAATCATACATTTGTGCTAGTTAGGATTTTAATTAAACTAAACATGTAGATGTATAAATTTGTTTATAAACCTATTGTCTTTTAACCCGGTATTCAACAAAACTGTTTATTGTGGTTAATGTTGTATTTTTTATATATAATATATATTAAAGAAAGAAAAAAAACGCTGAAAATCGAAAAATTTGCCGTTATTCGGTTTTTTGATCTCTCCTAGTTAATTTTTGTTGGACTTCGAAATCCAGTGTTATATTTTTAGGGATCGTTACTATTTAAAAGAAAATCACGTTTTGTACGATATAATTACAATGTATAGTTGGCCTAGATACCTTGCATTATAATTTTCAATTTGTAAGCAATTGATTTGATTGAAAACTTTACTACTACTAACTATAATAAACTTTTTAAATTATGTATATATCTCATAATATTATAAATATTATTGATAAATTTATTAAGTTTAGGATTTATACTATTCGATGTCGATTTTTATCTTAGAAAATAAGGATTCATGTTTCTTTTCAACTCTTTGTTTAACGAGAATTATTATAAACAGAAATTATAAACGATTTCGGTTTTTGAGTCAGGGTAGATTTACCACGTTTTCAAAATCATTGACACCCGTACATAAGGTATCCGTTTTTGTTTTAATACGTTATGCAAAGATTCGGCAAAAAAAAAAATCTTTGTGTTTGTAAACGCGTTCTAAATTGTTTACTTAATAATACAACAATTCTCTGAAATTATTTCTTCCACCAGAAACCTAAAGAGAGGGAAAACTGTTGTTGGTAAAGATCGATGTTGAGGACCTGATGAAATGTTGCAGTCAAAATTTTCGGGGTCGGTTCTAGACATCTGGTGTAATTGACAAAATATTCGGGATATGCCATAATTAGTTATGCTGTCTTAGGATTCTTTGTAAATTTTCAGTAGGTATCCCGCAAATTGTATAATGCAATTTTACAACCATAAATGATGATTAATGACCATTTCTAGACAATGATGATGATAAAAGTAAGATACAGTCAAGTGATAAATCTTTCAAGTAAAAATGTATTTGAAGTCAGGCTTTGTTGATTTTACACCAGTTGCGTAGAGCCAGCTGAATTTAAATGAAGAAAATACTAATATTTGCTGATAAATCTTAAACATATTTTACTTGCAACACTTAATATGGTGGTAAATCTACAAACGCGTCGTTTTGATTGGTGTCGACTGACGATTGTTTCATTATCGTCAGTGTGCTGGTGGTGCGGACCAATAACGGACAAATATTTAAACAAATACACTACTTTATGTGCAAAGTTTTTAATTACAGTAATGTCTTTGTGAATTGTTATAACCGAAGAT
Source organism: Xanthostigma xanthostigma (assembly GCA_963575645.1). NCBI lineage: Eukaryota > Metazoa > Arthropoda > Insecta > Raphidioptera > Raphidiidae > Xanthostigma > Xanthostigma xanthostigma. The sequence goes on along the minus strand of OY754470.1, from coordinate 991,208 downwards.
ATCTTGTGTTAAAATTGGTGTTATTTCGGAAATAATTTTAAAACAGTGCGATATTAAAACTTGATAATGTGGTTCATTTGTTTTCTTTTTTTTTGCGTAATTTCGAAATTTTCACGAAACAGTGTAACGAGTTTTAACTATCAATATAAAACATTATAAAAAAACTGCCTATGATAACAATAATGATGTCCTGATATGACGGCGCGTTATTTGATTCATGTCAAATTGTGATTCTAGTAATTCTGTATACAGTTTTTTTCTTGGGGTAAATAAATACCGAATAAAATTTAATAAGATAGTACGCGATCTAATGATACAATTTATTATATTCAAAGAAATTCTATTGGCCATTTTCTGGTTGCTTGGGTTACATAAGTTCGTCATGATATCTGATACCCTGTTATGAATATCTTTGTGATTTCAGTAGCGGCAAACTAAACGTATTGAATTAAAATAAGCCGCCAAATAAAGAGCGGTGCCTGTACCAGAAAGAGGCCATAAAATTTCGACAATGGTATTTATTTTCCAAGTCCATTTTTTCTAATTTTAACGATTGAGACATATATTAATAATTTTTGATAATTCTGTAATTACTTACTCAAATTGTGGTGAAAATAAAAACTAAGCAATACAAACGACATCAAATTATTTTCGAAAACTTTATTTTAGTATTTAGTTTCACATATCATTTTTTTAATCAGTTTTGGTGTTTACAAATTTCAATTGAAACATCTCGTCACTTTTGAAACTGCTTTTAGTGTAAATATATTTCATTAGTAATTACGACAGTTAAATCAATATCAGTTAAGCTCATTGAAGAATTGTTATCGGGCTTTATAATAATATATAAAATATAAATCCAATTTCTGTATCTAGTTCAAAACCTTTTGAAAAAAGTAAGAATATATAACAAAAATTATCGATAAAAAATATTTTCTTTTTTTCGTTTTTAAGTCACTTCTATGCAGTCGTTGCCACTCGTCAAATTACTGTCTCGCTTAATGGCTCATTGAGCTTTCTTCTGCCAGAAGTCAAGAATGGAAGTTGTAAGACTATACCCAAATGAAATCAACTTCACATACAAGTGGTATACCCCGAAAACGTCGATCAGGAGTCAGGAGTGAAGTTATTACTTGGAACTTCACTTCCATGTAGATTGTGGACACTCAACAACGGAGGTCAGTGTCCCTTACACATTTATGATTGAACTAGAGTTGGCACTGTATGAATTAAATTTTTCCTAAATACATTTTCTTCATCGCAACCAGTCAGTAATTATTTTAATTTCTTGACGAATCATTAGATCGCTGTCGCTAGTGCAGTAACAATGCATTTCGTGTAAATTATCTTTGGTAATTTTTAATGATAATTCGATAAACTAATATTTAATAAATTAAATAAAGGCTGTCCTTGCACAACATTTTAAAGCAGGCACAATCAGGGTATGAAACGTGGTCCTGTAAAAATTTTAGGTCGAAGTGATGGATTAAATATTGGACGGTACTGCATAAAGTTTTACATGGAATCTAATAAGCAATATGAACTTGTCATCTATGTGTTCTAAAACAAAACTTCTGAAATGCTCAGACTCACAAACCAGGTATTTTATTTTACACCAACAGTTTTTTTTATTAAACATTAAATTATTTTGAAATTATATGTCCTACTGCTTTTCGAGTAGTGTAATTTTAAGTAATTGGTTAATTAAAAATAATCATGAAATGTTATACATTTCATTATAGCTTATTTATTTATTTGTTAGAGTTAGTCTCAGATATATTTTAAAACAAATGGCATTTTTGTCTGTTTCATGAACAAAAACATTCTTCCGACGAAATAATGTATTTGCTTATACATTCGGTGTGATATCCCTTATAAAATGATTTTTTCCAATTACAACTGTCGGCATGTATTTTATCAATCCAAATTACAAAAAATCTTTCAGTAAATAATTCACTGTCCTCTATTTTACAAAATTTTAAACCCTATACTTTCGGAATGAAATCTCCGTAACTATTAAGTATAAAATTTTGGAAAAAATCAGGCATATAAAGAGACGGTAAAGATTACAAGTAAACCAAAGCGAATGATGAACGGAACCCTCGGCGCATGAATTACGTTCGCCGCTTTTTTTTTGACAATCTGTCGCAGTTTTAAATAAAATGAAAATAAGTTGGACATCTTTTTAAAACATCAAAACGAACGTGTTTAGTTTCAACAATTAATAAATAATTATTTAAATTCGGATATTATACTTTTTTCTATAAAAATGTGCTCAAAATTAATAACTTCATAAAATGATAGAAGACTGAATTGCCAAAGTAAATTATTCAGCAATAAGTAAAGTTTCTAAGATGATTCATGTATTACTTTGTCTGGTTGTGTGATTTGTGAATAAACAACAATAAATCAATATTAAATTTGTCGGTTATAAGGTTACAAGAATATGTCATTTTTGTATTGAAACATTTTTTATAAAAGAGAAAATTTATTATGTATACATTTTGTATAATTGATATTTTATATTTGAATACTTAAAAGGTGAATTAGCTTATGAAGCTAAAAAATACTGCAAGTAGATAATAAATACATTATATAAATAATATTCAATAGATGACTATATTATAATATAACGAATCACATTTTATATTAAAAAAAATATCTATATATACTTATGCTTTTGAATGAAAGTGTAAAAGCTAATATACCACGCGTGCTGAAGTAATTAGAAAGGGCACTATGGGATCATATTTTTTAAGTGGCGATTTTTAGAATTGAATATAATAATAGCTATTGATTCTACTGTCTACCAGTAAAAATATTAATTTTTTAATATAATTCCGGTTTTCAAATTAATGTTTAACAAAACCCTTTTAAAAATAATATTATTAATTGAAGATACGTATATATATAATATATCATATAAAGATTATAATCCCATAGTAAAGATTTAGACTTATGTATTGTTTCATTGACAGTTGGCATGTGCAATGAAATCCAGTTTCTAATAATTTTCTATCATCTCTATAAAAACCCGTTTCAGTTAATTTATCATCCTTTTTTATTGTACCTACACTATTATTTTAAATCAGGAAGTTAAGTGTCAATCAGAGCAGTATCTCTTTTTCGCTGCAGCAGGAATTTTGTACCATCAGTCTACCTAGCTTACTCGGCCGTCGACATTTTGATTTTTGCTAATCAGTTTCTAAAATTTCGATAAAAGCTGTTTTAAGCACATGCTAACTCCGCCCATAATTTCACTACACGACTGATACAACAATTTGATGAATCATTAAGCGACGAATTAGGTTTTATATACCGAGTAATTTAGCTGATATTTTGTTTCATTAAGCTGTGCTTTTGCTCTATATAAAAACACTATTGTAAGTATTTATTTATTTAGTTTTCAAATGTCTGATGAAGAATAAATTTAAAGTAAGTACCTCAAATTGGCACGCGGTCGTTTTGTACTGAATCGAAAAACGACTGGGCAATTCATACGCCGTCTCGTGATATGAAATCAATATTAATTATAATTACTTTTGTACTGTATGTGGTATATTACAAAATACAAGAGTGATTGCGTTTATTAATTTTCTTAAATAAACGGTAATATGCATTTATAATATTGTATGTGTACTGCTTTTTGTTAAATATTATATTTGTTACAAAACGCAATTTTTACAGCATCAGAATTGTATTACAGAAATTGTTGAAAAGTCCGAATTCGCTGTTGAAAATAAACACTAATAAATTTAATTTAAACACCGTTTTTAGCAACAGAATTACATACTGCGGCTTTGATGACGTAAAAATAGTGTTTATAGTATATTATTAATTAACATAAATTTGTGAATCCCCTTTACCAGACCAACCTATATAGTCCTCGGACAGACTGTACTATATTTGTATAATAGAAATATTTCGATAAGAATATCAAGGGCCTTATTGTATTTTGGCTGTCATTTTCTAAATATTGTATTAAGCGATTGTAAAATTAAATTCTAAGCTGAACTAAATTTGAAATTGTGCGCAATCATGAAAATAAAGAGTCTTAATTTCTATATACGATTTGAATTAGCGCACGAAAAGTTTACAAGACTACTTACCTACTGGGATTCGAAAAAGGAAAATATTTTCCGGCGATATTGTAAAAAAAAAGTTTTTAATATTTTATATTTTTCTAAAATGAAGCTAAACTGGACATTGGATTTCAAATTGGTATAATCTTTATAAAAAACAAATTATTTTTTCAAAATTTATCTCTGTGGTTGTAAAAAGTTTCAATGGAAAAAATTAAGAAAGACTGAAGTTTCCTTTTCAATAATAATTGGTCTATCTATAATTGTGTGTATGTAAAAAAAAATTGTAGTGATCTAAGAACTCAAAAATCAATATTTTTTGAATTTTATACAAAATCGGAATTTGTACTAATGCTCAATAGCTCTAAGCGTTGTTCTCATTGTGTGGTTAAAATTGTTTAAGTACATACATACATGATAAATTACATTTCATATAGTTTTTGAAAATGCGATGCGAAATTTTGTTTTTCAAATTTAGAATTGGTGAATTGAGCAAAAAACAATTAACATGTGTCTAAAGGAAAAAAGATTCTAATATATTACTCAACATGCAAAATGGATTCCTTTAAACTATAATTATTTTCAAGTATTTGATTATGAAAAAGCTAAGACTCCTACTAGATTTAAGTATATTTTAATATTTTTCAAATAAATGTAGGTACCTAAGATTTACATTTTGTATTGAGTGGCAATATATTATTTTCAAAATCAAGTACGGTCAGTTCCATTTGTTGAGCAACATATTTAATTCTTATAAATAAGTGTATAGATTTTTTTTTTCATTGTAAGAATACGAATATATAATAATCATTAATGATACATATTTTCATCGTGCAAAAAATTTTGTATATAAATTATTTTATTTAGGTATAGTCATTTATAGAATTTTCGTTCATATTGAATATGCGAGATGAGATGCCTATTGGAGAAAAAAAAAGTAAATTTGTAATTTTCTATGAAAATAAGTAACATTTTCTACAATTGATATTATTAAATTAGTTATAAAATTAAAAACTTAATGATTGGAAAGTAATATTATTGGACAGAATATAGTCAGTAGCCATGTTATATAATAATATGTAGCTTTAAGCATAAAAGAACTTCACAGCGCATTGTATGCTGTTTATGTATTTTTGTAATTTAGGTTGGTTGTCTGATAAATAGGGGTTCCATTTTGTTTTTTAATTTTTAAAATGTGGGACTGTGATTCTGGTTTATTGTACTATTTGATTGTTACTTTTTGGTCAAATTTTTTCAACAGAAATATTTATGTTCCACTTTATATACAATATTTAATTATTTGACATTTTAATGGGGAGGTTATTTTTCATAGTTAGATGTAACATTATCAAACGTTACTGTTTTCGAACAATTATTACAGATTCTCAGTTTCACATAAATACCCTACCAAAGTACAAATTTTTTAATATTGTTGTTATGTGTGTTAAAGAGAATTTGGCGTAGTTTTGTTCTTATTAACAATTGAAAATCATTTGTAATATCAACGCAGTAGGTGCTACTAAATAGTTATTTGAAAACCAATTTTAATTTCTATTTTCATTAAAGAAATTCAGATATTTGATATTACTAAATTTATATAGGTAATTTTTGAATCGAAACAAAACTATCTCAAATTAAAACTGACATCATGTAGGAATTAATTGTAGTTTAATTTTAAGAATATTTTAAATTTGTAAACGAATTAGCTGGCATGCTCCCTTGCTCTTTTCAATTAATAATAATGTACGTAGTTGTCGCTGTCTACTACAAAATTTAATAACTTTAACGAGCACAAAATACTGAAACATTAAAATATAAATCTTAAATCATTGTTGGTATAAAATAATTTCCGCCAAAACAATTTCTGATAATTACATTTATCAACACAATACAGTAAAGAAATAGAGAGAAAATTGTATTGAATGTATTCAGTAATTGTTTTTTTTTTTTTTTTTTTGTCTGTTAAAAACAAAATACAATTTTCATCTGTTCATATCAGAAAATTGAAACAGAATCAATGAATATAGAAAATAACAATGGCTGATTAGAACTCATTAGAATATGAAATATTGAAAAATGATACTGTTGATCGGTACCGTAGCTAGATTCATCGGCGTCCATGCAAAGATTCTGATTTCGCGCCCACTAAAATTTTATTGGTTCATATATTCAAATAAAATAATCATAATTGCATTGCTGATCGAGCTCTGTCTGGTTTGTGCCCATTGCGTGGACCCCGGTTGCTAGGCCCTATAGATACGGCGCTGCTGTTCCTGTTACGAAATTCACAATATCCAGTGGCGTAACAATACAGCGGCAGAACGGGCAAAATGTCACGGGCACATGACCCGAAGGGGCCCTCGGCCCGAAAGGCCGTTAAGACAGGAGAAACTTAACATTTATTACAAATTTTGACAAAAAATATTAATTTTGTATTTAATCAATTAAAGTTAGGTATTAACTCAAGACATACACGAATTATACAAATGTCTACTGTACTTCGTGATTTTTAAAGAAGAAACTACAACGTGAAGTTTTTTTTTTATATTAAGGGAGGGCCCTAACCGATGAATTTGCCACGGGCCTGACGCGGGGTCTCTTTTGACAGGTCATAGCTACAGTTCTTCTCATAACAGTTCATAGCTTGATTTAATTTTATCCAGTGTCATTTTTCGATAAACCGTTTATGTTGACGTGAGCTATTATACTGATCAATGTTGAATACACGTATGTATATTGTATATGATTTTGTTATTGTGTGACATTTTTTACAATAGTTTATGTTGTATGACTGAATGATGAATATTCTAGTTTTATGGTAGTGTATGCCTGCAAATTTGATATCAATATATTATAATGAATCGAGCTTTCTGATGGCTTTTTATAATGTGTAATAATATTATGTACCATTATGGAAAACTTAAAATTTTAATATACATAATAAATACACCTTTATCATATTTGATAATGGAAAATTTGTGTTTTTTATTTTAATCGTAACTAAATAATTCTTAGATTTATTTTTTTCGATAATATTGGACAACCTCTTGGATCCGATTCAAATTCGGTAGGCTTATGGAAAATGACTCGCTGAAGTCACCAAGCCCCTCCGTTGCTTCATATCACTTACCGTTTCGAAGATACACCCGTACGAAGTGCCTCTCTGGAAAGTCTGGAATACGTATCGGATAAATTTAAAATTCGGTGTACTGATAGAAAACGACACGCTGAATTCAATGAGCGCACCCGGGGATCTGTATCTAATACAGTTTCGGAGATATAGACGTTTTAATGTTTCTTCTAAATTTAAATTCACTATTAAAGCCCACAGGACCTAAAGTTGAGCTTATATTTTGATTTGGAGTGTCATTTCCTGTTAGTATAAGCCGTCTGGACACGAAAAGTGAGTTATTAGAAAAAGTCGAAAATCGACTAAAAACGAGATTTTTCCCATAGTATAGCCTTAGTTTTTTTGTGATTTTTTTAAGACAGTTTTGGACAACCACTCGGATCCGATTCAAATTCGGTAGGCTTATGGAAAATGACTCGCTGAAGTCACCAAGCCCCTCCGTTGCTTCATATCACTTACCGTTTCGAAGATACACCCGTTCGAAGTGCCTCTCTGGAAAGTCTGGAATACGTATCGGATAAATTTAAAATTCGGTGTACTGATAGAAAACGACACGCTGAATTCAATGAGCGCACCCGGGGATCTGTATCTAATACAGTTTCGGAGATATAGACGTTTTAATGTTTCTTCTAAATTTAAATTCACTATTAAAGCCCACAGGACCTAAAGTTGAGCTTATATTTTGATTTGGAGTGTCATTTCCTGTTAGTATAAGCCGCCTGGACACGAAAAGTGAGTTATTAGAAAAAGTCGAAAATCGACTAAAAACGAGATTTTTCCAGTTTTTTTGTGATTTTTTTAAGACAGTTTTGGACAACCTCTCGGATCCGATTCAAATTCGGTAGGCTTATGGAAAATGACTCGCTGAAGTCACCAAGTCCTTCCGTTGCTTCATATCACTTACCGTTTCGAAGATACACCCGTTCGAAGTAAATTTCTGGAAAGTCTGGAATACGTATCGGATACATTTAAAATTCGGTGTACTGATAGAAAACGACAAGCTGAATTCAATGAGCGCACCCGGAAGTCTGTAACTAACACCGTTTCGGAGATATAGACGTTTTAATGTTTCTTCTGCATTGAAATTCACTATAAAGGCCCACAGGACCTAAAGTTGAGCTTATATTTTGATTTGGAGTGTCATTTCCTGTTAGTATAAGCCGCCTGGACACGAAAAGTGAGTTATTAGAAAAAGTCGAAAATCGACTAAAAACGAGATTTTTCCCATAGTATAGCCTTAGTTTTTTTGTGATTTTTTTAAGACAGTTTTGGACAACCTCTCGGATCCGATTCAAATTCGGTAGGCTTATGGAAAATGACTCGCTGAAGTCACCAAGCCCCTCCGTTGCTTCATATCACTTACCGTTTCGAAGATACACCCGTTCGAAGTGCCTCTCTGGAAAGTCTGGAATACGTATCGGATAAATTTAAAATTCGGTGTACTGATAGAAAACGACACGCTGAATTCAATGAGCGCACCCGGGGATCTGTATCTAATACAGTTTCGGAGATATAGACGTTTTAATGTTTCTTCTAAATTTAAATTCACTATTAAAGCCCACAGGACCTAAAGTTGAGCTTATATTTTGATTTGGAGTGTCATTTCCTGTTAGTATAAGCCGTCTGGACACGAAAAGTGAGTTATTAGAAAAAGTCGAAAATCGACTAAAAACGAGATTTTTCCCATAGTATAGCCTTAGTTTTTTTGTGATTTTTTTAAGACAGTTTTGGACAACCTCTCGGATCCGATTCAAATTCGGTAGGCTTATGGAAAATGACTCGCCGTTAATGTAAAATCGATTATTTTGCCATAGTGTTTTTTTGGACAATTTTGGATTTTACTATACTTAACTATATAATTTGGTACAGATGTAGGTGTGTACTGATAATTAAAGGGTTATATTGTTTATTGTAAACTATTTTGTAGGCAGAGTTTAGCTCTGCGACTCGAGTTTGTTACTTTCAGTTTTGATAAAACACAAAATGATATAAAAACAACTATTTATTGTTATCAATAATATTTACACACTTTTTATACATAATCCTTTACTAAACATATATGTAATAAATTACAGCATAAAATATAAATAAATTTCATTTACTGCTGTAGTCAAACAGTATTCACAGTGTTTATACTTTTTACGTCCGAATCGCAGACAGTGATAAAAATATATTTCGATTATTTAAATAAATTTATTCGGATTTAAAATGGATTTCCAGTAGGATCTATCAGTCACAATTTTAGTCCTCTTCACCCCGCGGCGTATACAGATACCATATAAATAAATCCGTTCAACTCAAATAACAATAACATGGAAAAAGGTAAGTTATTCCTCCAATGAGCGCGTGAATCGCTGAGTAGTTTGTTTTTTGCTACAAAATTCAACCATACTGTTAGTCATTTGCCTCGAGGTATTTTTATTTTTTTTTTTTTAATCTTCGACATAATAGTTCCTCAAAAAGATTCAAATATTGTCTTGTAACAGTGGGCTCGTACGCAGGGCCGGATCTACATATTTTGCGCCTATGGGCCCCCTGAAATTGCCCCCCCCCCACAATTAAAAGCACTCTATACTCTAACCAAAATTTTCTCTAGTTTACTTTGGATTTGCAATATCTTTTACCGCCGAACAGGGCCGAGGATTCACGAAGCAGCAGGCGGCGCGCCGGCGCCCCCTTTCCCTTGCACACAATCAGCTGACACAGCCCCGAATGAACCCGAGAATGCGCGAAGCGGCCTCCGCCCCTTTCTCTCTCACATAATCACAAAAAAAAAAAAAAACTGGAATGGAGTTTTAGTTTTGTTCCAGATAAAACATAGTACTGTAATATTATTTCCCAAATGCAAGTTTTGTTTGCCGTTTTGCCGCCCCTAGAAATTTGCCGCTATGGGCCCGGGCCCACAATAACCCCATGCTAAATCCGGTCCTGCTCGTACGTACATAGTTAATGCAAAAACTGTGAGGCTAAGGCCCTAAGTAAAAAAGGACAAACACACTCGTACTAGAAAATTACAGCAGCATAATATGACATTTTATTCAACTCATGCGCGTTATTCATGTTTTATCATGCCTAAAAACCGAACCCTAAATAGCCATTTACCGACTGGTGACAATTACTTGTCATAACTCAATGAAGATTCCTACTAGCTCGGCCATTGTGGAGTAATGAAAATAAACGTAACTATTTTCTGAGTCGTAACGAAATAGTCGGTAACAACAACTTCGTTGTTACCCATTGAGGCTAAAATTGAGAGGCCGAATGTTTTCGACATGGAGTTTATTCATAACCGGCCTACCTCAAACCAAAACATTGAATCGTGCTGTTAGTATTGACAGTTTTTTTTATAAAGAAATAAATAGATATTTAAAACATCTCATTAATAACAATAAATAAAACATGAATAACGCGCAATCGTTGAATAAAATTATGGGCGTAACTTGTAGGCTAAGTCATGACCTGTCAGCGCGATGTTTTCAGCACGAGTTGTAGGTGAGCAGGCACGAGCGAAGCGAGTGCATACTGCGCACCGGAGACGAGTGATGAAAACATCGCGCTGACACGCCATGAATGACTTAGACTACTAGTTACGCCAATAACTATTATACGATTGAGCTTGAGATAAATGTATGGTATTTTTCGTCATAGCCTCTGTAAAATAGCCGCTTTAGTTTTCATTTTCAGTATTTTCTTCATTTTTGACATTTCACTTGTGCAACAAACTTCCCATGATACATTGGATGAATGAAATACCTATTTATACATTATCTTATCTAGTGCAACAAGGCGGTCTTTTGACTGAGTGGAGACAATTTGTTCCCGGAACAATGCGAAACAACCAAAAGTTGAGTTGTTCCGAGGTGGCTAAATTTTGAAAAAAATAGCAACTTGCAGCAACAAAAAGTCTCTCATCATTCCTTCGGTGGTTGCGTACCTATATATACGCCGGGCAAGTAGCGATGTGCCGGATCACATAAAATTCTGTTCCGCTGACGCAGATCATTCGCGCTCTGAGATTCTTAGACGCGGGATCACACAGTTCAAAGCTGATTAATTTCAGCTCTGTTCCAAGCCCTCTGAGAACGGTAACAGAACTGTCACTCTCTTGCGCGGTGAAACTGTTTGTATCGATTTTTGAGCTACTGCGCAAGACTGTGACGGTTCTGTTACCGTTCTCAGACAGCTTGGACAGAGTTTTTGTTTCACTCTGTGACCTCGAAGTGATAGTCGGGCTGTAATATGTCGATAAATAAATAAAAGCGAACCTTTAAATTATGCCTGCTGTTTCCTTAAAATTAAATTAAAAAATCCACGCGACCTATTCAAAAGTAACAGACACAGATTTTCATTTTAATCCGGCACAACGCCAAGGGCCAGTACATTCGAGTGAAATACACGTTATTTATTTACATATGATATCCATTTGTGTGTGTAGTTCAGCATTGTACAGATCAAAGCAATGGTACAGCTAACACATTGTCCATCACAGTATCACAATATGTTTGAAACATTTACACGACAACATAAGAAGTAAATGAGATTACAACAGTCGATAAGCTTAGTGAAATAAAATGCGTTGTAGTTTTGTTAATCTGTTCTGCCGGCTGCACATTCTCGCTGAAATCGCTTGAGGCGAGGGACGTCTCGAGCTCTATCGCCTCGTCGGCTCTCGATTTCAGAAGACTCTCGTGGCCACACCGATGAATGTTTTGGACAACAGTCACCGAGAGGGAGTGCGCCCTATCAAAACAGCAGCACGACAGTAGTTTAAGGGTTAGGTTGAAAAGCAGTCTGTGGCTGAACCTCGTCTTTTAGTGCACTAATCTGTACTAATAAAGATTATTATTATTAATAGAATGGCATTTGGATTGTCCCGGCTCAGCAAGAATGTGAAACCGGCATTCTAATTAATCTGTGAACTATTGCCTATGCAGAGATCAACATTTAAAACAGAATCGTCAAACGACACTTTTCCTAATGAGAAGAAAATGCAGTTTTTTTTCTTTGTAATACATTTTTTATTTTTGCGTAATGTCATTTATGACTGATTCTACTTTAATTGACGTCATTCCAAACTTAATTTATTTATTTAGCAAAAGCTTCTTTGAATTTTGTTCAGCCCTGTCACAAACCAGACATCATAGTGTCATCCTGACATCCAAAGGTGCTCATTTTGACCGCAGTGGAAACCATGCAAACCGATATTCTCCGATTCATAAGTGCCAACTTTTGAAAGTTGTCGTGAATGTTAAATTGCAGAAGTATTGTCAGAAAATCAGATTAGACAACGGCCTTTGCTTGAGACCATTTTCTCCATAAGAAAATCGATCCTGTATGAAAAATAACTGATTGATTGAAACAATATTTTTTTTTTTTAAACCGTGCATAGATGTATTTAACATATACAAATCTTTGATTAACGTCTGATTAGTACTCTTCAATAAACAATAGTATATTGTGCGACTAGTGAGAGAAGGAGAAGATTCCATGAGCGTGAAATTTGCCGCACGAGCGCAGCGAGTGCGGTAAAACACACGCGAGTGGAATATTCTCCTTCGATCAATAGTCGCACATAATACTTTATTCAACTAGCAGGAGTAATATGTAATCGGGGCCCTGATAAAAGAGGGAAAAATAATAAATCACTTCATTGATTGACGTGTCCACCGCCCTCGATGCACACAAGATGGCCCTGACTTTCGCTGAAAACGCGATGCTGTTTTCATATATATACTAATCGCTACCGCGTTCCTATTGGTCCAGAAACTATGCAGTAATAATTCATTACCGTACAGTTTCGGCTTGCTGCCGCGTTCCTATTGTTCCAGAAACTATGCAGTAATAATTCATTATCGTACATTTTCGGCTTGCTACCGCGTTCCTATTGGTCCAGAAACTATGCAGTAATACATTATTGTACAGTTTCGGCTCATTATTAGCACTCTATGCGTCAACATGAAGTAATTTATTATTTCTCCCGAATTTAGCAGGGCCCCGAAATTATATATTACTCACGCGTGTTGAATAAAATTACTTATCGACCAATTTTTCAGACAAATTGATCGATAATTTTATTTATAGTTTTGTGTACAATTTCCACTTTGAAACAACATTTTTCGGCGCATTTTGATCGAAATTTAGCTTGAAAAACGGTTTTTTGTTCTACGTAAATCAATCATTTGTTTTTGTGTGAGACGTGAGTACAATCAAATATCATTTCACAACATGCATAAAATTTAAAAATATGATCACAAATCTAAGAGCATTGTCAAATCAATTTTTTTGACAAATGTTTTCTGCAACTCAGCGTGTTTTTCATATAATTATGAGGCTTCTTAGAAATATGAAGTTATCTTTCTTACATCAAAATCATTCTCCACTGTAGGTAGAATGGTCATCCCTGTATGTGTGAGAAGTCACTTTTAAATCTCAAACATTAATTAATAGTTTTCACGATGGAACAATTTTTAAAAAAGCTTTTTCTTTCATTGTAACATTTGAAATTAAATTTCGGAAGTCAAATCACTGGTTTTATCAATTTATAAAAACTAAATGATTCTAAATTCAAACCGTTGTCGACTCAAGAAATTCAATACAAATACTCGAAAACATTTTTTTTTTTAAACTGTATATAGATTACAATGCAAAATATATATATTATATAAAATAATAAGTATAAATTACTTTTTTTTTCTTTGGAATAGTTTGGGATTAATCTTACACAAAATATTTATTTCAGAATACAAGTCTACTATAAAATATTACATTTTTCCTGTTCCATTTAACTGGAATGATAAATGTACAATTAATATAAAGCATTATATTCATTCTATACTTACATGTACAGACATTGTTATTAATAATAATAACATTTCTGCAATTACAAAATAAAAAAACACATCGCTGTTAAAATCAACTGGCAGACAGGAAATACCACTCATCTTTCATATAATCAGTTGGCGGGAATGGGTATTTTTTATTCTAACGAACATATGTTCATTATGCTTGCAGTACACATTCGCCGAGAGATACCGAGACTAAGCGAACGCGAGTGTGTACTGGGAACGCTCGCCTAATCTCGTAGCGCACTGTCTTGCCTCGCCAGCGCTCCGTATAAAGTCGGTTTTTCTACCGCGAGTCAAAGGAACCGAGCGACGAGTGCGAGAGCACAGTCAGTACACACTCGTCGCCTCGTGCGAATTTAAATGTACTTAAGTTGTCATTTTGGTTGGTTAAACTCAGTTAAAGTTTAACTTAAGTTGTCATTTTGGTTGGTTAAACTCAGTTAAAGTGTAAACTTATAGCTTATATATATTTGTAATAGGTATATGAACAATAAGCTGCAACAGCAGCAACACAAACAACGTCCAGATCCATTTAACTGCGCCGTATACATGAAGCCGAGCTACGCCGAGTGTGTACACAGACATATTCGTAGACGCTCGCTTTACTTAATCTCTCGGAGAATGTGTATTGCAGGCATTAGAATTCAACATTATTGGCACAGCAAAATGCAAATTGAGTATCGTAATTTAACACGGTCAGCACTGACGGCGGAATAGAGGGTTTGGGGGGGCTAAACCCTCGCCCAAATTAAAAAATCCAAACTAGCATGTTTGTATGAAACTTTTTACAGTGTAAGTTTTCATGAGTCTAAATGAAACGTGAAGTTTTATTTCATGTCTGCCTTTGAAACAATTTTTTTTTAATAAAACCTAATATCATAATTTTGTGAGAAAGATAAAACCGTATCCAGCATTATTAAAGGAACTATTTGTTGACACAATCTTTACGATTTAGTGAGGTTATGATTTTATAAAACGAAAGAATCGCTAGTCGCCATTTTTTTATTTTATCAGACAAAAGAAGGTTGGAACTCCATGTAAAAATAACATTGCTTATTAGAAAAATTATAACGTTTAAAACTTTGATAAGTAAAAAGTAAAATAATCTTTAAAAATGCTGAATTTATCGATTTCCCACAACATTCGCACAATTAAGAAAAATGTTAAACAAAAAGAGAGTATTTAAAATCATTGTTGGTGCACAATTATATATTTTTAAAATTTCTGTTCCCTTTCAACCTGCCAAATATTTAAAACACACATCTGAATTGAGGAAAAAACAATGTACACAGTACCTACCAGAAAAATTGGAGGAAATTTTGCATAATATTGTAAATTTTAAAAATAAACATAGTAAAAACGATCAGCCTTTTATTAAATAGGAAGTTAATTAAAATTAATAAAAGTCCTCAGTTCGTCTTTTAAAATAACAATATTTAAAAAAAAACTCGATTTTATTAATTTACAAGCAATAATTGTTATTATCTACACGAACACAATTACCTTCAATTAATCGTAAAATTAAAAACTAACAAACTTTAAATCAGTACATCGGGAAAAGTCATAACTCAATTACAAAAACAACAACTAAAAACAAATAATTGTGTGTTCTATTATATGTATAATCAATATTTAAACTAATTACAATAAAAATGAGCGATGACTTTTCCAAAAAAATCAAGAAAAAAAAATGTTATTATATTCTGTACACACCTACCGCATGAGATGAGACAAGCCAGCAGGCAGTAGTAGATTTGTCCATATAGATGATATACAACAATATCACTTAAAGAATCCGTTACGAATGTATCAGCACACACACACACGCACACTCATTCACAGAAACAAACGAACCAGAGTTACATGTTTGAACGCGTTTACTTTTTTTTTTGATCACAGTACAACATACTAAACACTGTATACATGCTGTTGTAAAATGCAGCGCTTCCACCAACAGCACAGAACAATTTCGATCGCTTAAAATGTTACCTTCGACGGCGTATCAACTAAATACAGTACGCGTCGCAGTCCAGTAACGGATGTCGATGCAATAACAATCCATTGATTCAATCCTACACTGAACTACGCTGCGAGAAGAAAGTCGCAAAAGCAAACCACGTTGGCTGGCGAAGGAATCGCCGATTACTATTCTGATTGGATAAGGCCAAAGTGTGCGTTCAACAAGCTTAGCGCCGAGTACGGACAGCTCAACAAGCAAAATGTTACCGCCAGTAAACGTCAAAAATTTCACAAGTTATCATGTTTAATTCCGTAAATGATATTTTGTTATTAGTTACAAGAAAGTTTAGAAGCATTTCAAGAACGAAACTGTTTTCTACTGTCGGTAAAAACACCGCGCTTTTATGACAAAGAATATTAAGCAAAGTTGTCATATAATAAATGCTCGTTACACAATCATGTATACGTAAAGTTTATCACCCACGCAGAGTCACTGTTGGTCCGTATCCAGTGGCCTTGAGCACACTGCAGCTAGTGGGTCTCAGAAGGGGCGGTGGGGTCCGTTCCAGGATACTCTGGCGGGGGACAGCATTGTCAGACCTTGTGTTGGCGCATTTCGTACGCATTTCTCTGATCGCCGTACGCGCCTGCGTACAATTCAGGATGGTTACCCATCCGGCTGTAGTTCGTCGGCGGCGGAGCGGTAGCTGTGCACAAATCGTACAGTATTAATGACGTAGCTACTTACATTGTTATTCGCTATTAGAGCTGTAACAAACCGTATGTATTCGTTACTGAGTAACGGGTACATCGTCTGTCTCGAAGTAACGAATCGTTACTTACAAATACTCGCATTTGTCATATCCATGTCAGTTCGATTCGTTTGATGCGGTTATACGTTATACGAACAAAGTCATAGCGTATCAAATATGGGACGCGCCTCGATGCGATGGTACGTGCTTGATACTATTAGTACAAGATTGTATGTCGTATGAAAAGTAACGAGTAGCGTAACGATACGAAAGTAACGGGTACTGGTTCTTTAAGTAACGAATACATACGGGTACACAATTTCTCGTTACTTTTACAGCTCTATTCGCTGTTGCGTCACAGTGAGGTAAATTAATACATTTTTAAAAGAACATTGTTTACGTACTACCTTTCGGCGGATAATGAGGAGCTCGTCCTTCCCCGTACCCGTGAGCTGGTGCGCGACTCGCCGAAGGGCGGGCGGAGCCTCCTCCTCCATGGCTACGGCCTGTAGGTCGGCTAGGTGTCGGTGCTGTCGTATGACCATGACTAGCCCCGTGATGATGATGTCGGTGCTAAACAATTGAAGCCCAATAATTATACGAATTTGCGGCATTTGAATATAAACAAAAAGCCCTTATGACGAGTTCAGACATGCGCTTTTAAAAACTGTATCCGACACGAAATGAGTAAATTTTAATTAATTGAAATTGTTAGGGTCAATAAATAAACAAATTTCGATTCTAAAAGAGACAATCTACACGCAGTATTTTTGTAGATCCTTCTTAATATCGAACCTATTTCTGGAAATCCAGAACTGTGTATCAAATATCCAAAACCAATATCGGAATTAGGCTTTTAAAAAAAAAATAATTATCGATTTTTTTTATTGTATTTTAAAACTTTATTATAAATAATATTTTTAATCGATGCGAAAAACTTTCAAAAAACTTTTTTAAATTAATTATAAGCAATTTAAAATTGATAAATATTAAAAAAAATCACGTGACTGCAAACGCACTAAAATTGTTTTTGACAGTTGTGACGTCATAATGGTAAAATGTGTATACGCAGTATACTATCAATGGCTTCTACATTATGACGTCACATTATGTTCGGGAAATGTCGGCGCGTTCTCGGAACTGGGTACAAAAATTTATTTTTAATTTGATATAACTTTTGAATTATAACGAAAATAAAAAAAAGAAAAATAGTTTTGTTATAAAACTTATATACGATCTTTCCATTTATGACAAAAAAAATTTTCATTCAAAAGCCCAATTGAGGATGATCCGATATTGGAGGTGCTAATTATCTCATTCTATACTTTTCAAATGACATTATTACAAAAAAATACCATTCTCCGAAGTGTGTTCATAGGTCGTCTCAGTGTATCGCTGATACGTCTGGCAGGTGGCTTCTTCGGGTTGGAAGAAGGAGTATGAACGGCACAACACTTGATGAAAGCACCCATTACAATAATGAATAGCACTCCCATCAATAACACCGCCCACCAATATTCAGTAACCCACTGTGCAACTGTTATTAATGTTTCCTTAT
Organism: Xanthostigma xanthostigma; assembly: GCA_963575645.1. Taxonomy (NCBI): domain Eukaryota; kingdom Metazoa; phylum Arthropoda; class Insecta; order Raphidioptera; family Raphidiidae; genus Xanthostigma; species Xanthostigma xanthostigma. The sequence goes on along the minus strand of OY754470.1, from coordinate 972,882 downwards.
TCAACAGTAAGTTTTTGAGGCGCACTAACGGACCCTCGGCATCCACTGCGCGACACTTGAAAAACACATCACAGTATCCCTGAAACACACATTTATATCGTTAATATTCAACCTCCTTTGTTTGGAAGAACTGTTGAAATCTTCGAGTACTTATAAATGGACAGCTAGTTGCACCCGACGAGCTGGATAGATGGACTGCTACTGTAGTGGATACATACTTAAGGTAGTTTGGTAGCCAAATGACTTAAACTTGACCCTACATTTTTTTTAATTTATTCAAAAGATTATAATTAAAGACACCTGCAGAAAAAGAATCAGATTTTTTTACCACACCGTTTAAGAGATATAATTAATTAAAGTTATGCAAAAATATACGAGCCGTTATGAGTGTTCTTGTTCAATAACTCCGGAAATTGAGGGTTTGTAAAAAAAAAACTTTTTAATGGACAGAACGATGTCTGAAATACACACTGCAAAAAATTCAGAATAATTTACCACGTACTTTTGATTTTATTAATTTTTTAATACTGACATGTGGCCTCTATCTCTGTTGTTTATCGGAGACACTCTCTCCTCCATATTTGCTAGGGGAAAAATGGCCTCTGTACCTTTTGTAATTTAGATTTTTTTACAAATCTTCCAGATAATCTTGCCCGCTTCATTTTAATTCATAAACATCAATTTTTTAAAAAATAAGCTCAAAGATTTGACGATATAACATCAAGTTGACAGTTTGAGGTTATGTTTACAAATGCGCGCGACCGTAGTGGCAGTGACTAGTGACAGCTGAGTACTAATCAATTAATATTTTATTAATTGCATTACTATAATTATTTAATTATAATTCGCATTAAATTAAATCAAATAAATTTTTATGTGAATTTCTATTAATTATTATAGCATGATTTAGGTAATTATTTGAGGGAAAATAAATCGTTCTAGTTAATAACGCAAGGTTTGCATTTAGAAATAAATATTATTAAATGAAATTAAAAGTACTACTTCCACCTGCGCGAACCATGTAAATATATTATCGAGAAACATACCTGAAAATTGTCACAAGGCGACCCCGGCCGAAGACTGATTCCGCCCTTGGGCAGTCCGACAAGATGCGCGAATTCGCTCGTACTGCGACAAGTAGACGGATCTGTCCCGTTTTGGCACGCGAGTTCACACAGCTTGCGTTTATCAATGTTGGGGATGATGTGAGAGGTCAAGAAACATTCCGTCAAATTCCATTCGAGACAAATGGAGCCCGAACATTCACCGTTGATGCACAGTTGCGTATCGTTGTTGCACCGCGTTTTGTTCGGCATCGGTTGAGGCGGAGGGCATTCGGGCGACAGACCGTTGCATTTCGACGACCAGCTGCAGTCGGATTCTGCTTTACACTTCGAATGGAACGAAGCCGGCACGAACTGGCAGGTTTCACTCAAACAGCACGGCCCTTGACTTGGACTGAAAAGATAATTAGAAATAGAATTACTTATTTCTCATATATATCAGATCGAGTTTACATTTATTTTTTAAATATAAATAATCGGTACTGGGGTTCTTCCTACTGAGATATGGAACCCTAAACACGCTTTTGTTTTGATAGATAACCCACCTGCACTGTGTATTTGTACGCCTGTGGCACCCCTTGGCAGTATCGTTCTTGATTTTGTCCAATTCACTGACAACTCTCGGATAACAGCATCGATCCGTGCATTCTTCGTCGTCGTATCCGCAGTCGCACTCCTCGCCGGCTTCGACGATTTTATTGCCGCAGAACGCGCCGGCCGATGCGGTGAAGCAGTTGCGTTTCTTACTGTCTTCGATCGCGTCCAAAACGTTCGATATGTTGCCGACGCTGCAGCTGGAAAACTTACTGTTGTTCGGCCGATCACCGCTCGTGGCCGATGCAAACATTATAAAATTGCCGTTCAAACCGCCTGGCCGACATTCCGGTGGATAATCGTGCTGCAAAACAATTTGTAAAAATCAATTATTTCCAGCAGAAATAGTCACAACACCTTGTATACAGTATAGTATTTTTATGATGAGTAGCAGAAAGCATTGTCAAAAAATTTAAATTGACCTTAGATTGTGATCACACAAATACAATTTCTGTATAATACGGTAGCAGCCTAATTTCGTTGTCGTGTATAGCATTAGATTATTCTCACACGAAAACAAACGACTGATCTACAGAGAAAAAGATCGCTTTTGATCAAAATGCGTATGAAAGTATCGTTTTGAAGTGGAAATAACACAGTTTAGAAAAAAAAATTGTTTCTTTCGATCATTTATTTTTCATACAGGATAGATATGAAATTCTGTATTGCTTTTCTTATGGAGAAATATATGTGATCACAATCTACGGTCCAATTTAAAACTTACCGGCGAGCCGAAATTATGTCCGATTTCGTGAGCGAGCGTCAACTGCGACACTTTCGGCGGCACCCGACTGTTGTAATTAACGAACGTAATAATACCCGTATTCAATGATCGTTTGGTCGACTGATACATGCCGCCGACAGTTTCAGTGTACGTTTTATACTTTTCACAAATGCCGCCAGAGGCGCCGGACGCCGACGCCACCCACGCCAATCCGAGGGTTCCGCCCGTAAAATCTCTGTACGTGAACACGTACGCTAAGCAAAAGTCTTCGTGGTTGCCCAAGGAATGTAAATTAAGAAAGTTACTGACGTCAATGTTTTCCATACAAAATGGATTCGATTCACCTCCTCGATACGGATAGTTGCCGCATGCCGAATCGTCGTCAATCTATAAAACAAAAACAATTGAATACATTATACCTACCGCATTTTTCTAGACTGTATTTTCAACTTCTTCTTCATTGTCACTTCGTGGCACTCGTAAATCAATACACATTTATTAATTTGAGGTTAAACAGGCAAAATTATAATTGTTCATCAATTTAATGAATTAATAGTACTTACTTTAATTCTTTGAACTTCAAATTTAATATTTCGATGTTCCGTTCGTCCATCAAATTTTGTGTCTCTGTAAATGTAGTTAACGGCGGTGACATGATGAGCGATTAGTGATAAAATTTCTTCTCTTGTTTTCTCATCTATTTCGTTACTTTTTTTAGGATCTTTGTGCTAAAAAAATCATAAAATTAATACGCTTTTAAATTGTTGACTAGCTTAAATAATCTTTCGACAACGTTCAAAATGGCGATTAATGAGCTCGATTAATGCGTAAGATCAAGAACGATTTCTGAAGCTCCATTCACCCCTCCAAACATACCCAACGGTTTAAATGAACTTCAAGAAGGTTACACAACCCTTTAAAAAGGTCACACGAGCTCAATAAATCTCACAAAGAGGGCTTAAATATATAAAGTTCTGATTTATCCTATCCTTCGGAAAGATTGCAGGTGCTCGGTCAACTCTACACAAGTCTTAAATGATCCCGGAAGCTCCAATAACGCAAAAAGCTTCACTGATCCCACAAAAACGTATCAAATGGCCCTAGAATCTCGAAACACCATTCGAAAGCTCACAGCTAGTTTCAAAAGTTTAAACATCTGATCACAAAGGTCATAAATGATTTCGAAAGCTTCCGTAACTTCTCGAAAAAGTCCCCGGGACACTGTCGATTAATCTTTTAACTCACTTCTGGGAAACCTTCTCGTATATGTTTCCATATAAGTGGATCTGTCTGAATGAAGAGTGAACACGTATTCTTGTTGTTCTGCGCAGCGCGTTTGTGTCTGCTACGGCTGTCGGAATTGGCCTCCCAACTGTATTTATCGTGCGGCCGTTCGTCTTTGACCAACGGCCTCGATTTGAATAATATTTTATTGTTTGTATTGTTCTGCTGTTTGGGCGGACTCGGCACGTCGTCCACTCCGGACGTCTGGATACGGTCCATCCATCTTATAACATCATCTGTGATTCCACACCCTCCGACGTGTCCTGCAGAAACACGCGAGACGCAATCAAAAAATTGTTAGACGGTATACAAATCGATGTTCGATATAGTTTCGCTATTATCCCAAGCAAACGAGATCGATAAATCAAGTTACATTTTCTTGGTTTCCGGGCGTGTAGGCTGTGGTACAATGGTATTTCTTCTCGACGTTTCGTCTACCAACTGCGGTAGACATTTTCAGAAGCAACTTCGAAAATATTATAATACCATTGGAACACGGCCAAAGTTTAGCTCTTTGAGAGGAAAGCAGGCTTTACTATTAAAAAGTTACAACAAATAAAACATTACCTTGTCTTTTATTTGCATGCGGATCTTCCACATGCTGTTCGTTATAAATCACAGAATGGAAGCTTTGGTTTGTGTCTTTGGGGAAGTAGTGATGTGCTTTTTCCACGTAGTAGGCGCCGTGCGAAGCAACAATTTTGCCTTCAAACACGCCGTCTATAACGCTGCCGAACACGTGGCTACCTGGGTCATCTGAGTTACAAAAAAAAACATGTTTGTTATATACAAATATTAAGAGCACTGTGGTTGAAACAAAAATAAAGAATAGTTACTTCTTACCACAACAGTTTTATTAACGGATGTACATTTCGGGAGTTTAGTGTTTGCTGAAGATGAGAGAGCATATAGCTCCCGAAATGTACATCCGCTAATAAAACTGTTGTGGTAAGAAGTAACTATTCTATATTTTTTATTTATGTTTATTATATTTTTCAATTGTCTGACGTTACATTTCAAACCATCATGGAGGGCATTTTTTGACATTGTAATTTTAAAATTAAAATAATAAATCAGTCTAAATTATTTTTTATAGTGTCAAATACCCTTCGTAAGACATACCTAAGAGACGCCCTTGGTAGATGTGCGACGTGTCAACGTCGATCCGGTTGCCGCCGGCGTCGAGCACGTCGAGCCGATCGCTGAACGTCGTGAGATCGCGGCGCAGTCGGATGCGGAAGTCGCGGCCGAGCGCCGTGAAGCGAACGTGGACGTGCGCGTCCGGCCGCGATATTGACCTCCTGATGCGCTGATGAAGCCTGTGCACGTCGGCCGCATCGTACGCCACCTCCTCATAGTGGGACACGTATTCGCTTAGCCGACGCGCTGCAAAAAAAAAAAAAAAATCAAATGATTTGCAATTCTAAAAATAAAAAAAAAATCGAGTGATTTGCAATTCTAATAAAAACAAAAAAGACAATTGCATCGTTCGGGGATCGAACACAGGGCGCCCGCGTGGCGGACGAGAATTCTACCACTGAGCCATTGTCGCTCGTGAATACTTGTTGCTTACACTGCATTACTAAGAGCTGTTACTGTGTACGTGCGTAGCACGTTGTTACGGTTTATAAGCATTATTTTTTTTTGTGATGGAACTACAAATTTACGGTTTTCGGATTTTTTCCTTTAATTGTGCTAGAAAACATTGCTTCTTGCCAAATTTCATGATTCTAGGTCAACGGGAAGTACCCTATAGGTTTTGATTCCCAAGAGTGTTAACAGACGGACACATCCTACAAGGGTTCCTTTTTTCCTTTTAAGGTACGGAACCCAAAAAAAAAAACAAAATGTGCGAGTCTAGTCGGTGCTCTCATAGCATGTGTAAAACACGACTTTGTTGTCAAGGCTGCGTATTCAGTAAGTGATACTACTGCCTCGAAAACAAGCAATATTAACTTGCAAAAATGTACTCAGTAGTAGGCATTATTGCCTTCAAACGAGCACGGTTTTGTTGCTCAACATTAGCTTAGAAAAGCGTATATAGGGTTATAGAATAACGTATATCCGAAAATAAATCTAGAAACTAATAGGTTACAAATAAAGGAAAAATTGAGCTACTGCTTTTTAGGTTAGGACGGCAGAATGACGGAGGGCGACGGCTGGAGTAGTAATGAGTAATTAATGACTAATGAGCAGTGACGTAAACGGAGCAAAGCCAAAAGACAATGGCAACATAATGGCTGTGCGTGTCGCATTGTCAAAACTTCCGATGTTTTGTGTTGGCATTAATTTGATCCGGCACTTGAAAATATTATACCGAGAAAGTTTTTATTATTGTTTATGTTAAAAGTAAATTAATTTATTACGGACGTCAATTTGCGTGATCTTTCTTATTTAAACTGGATATTGCGAACGCACAGAAAAAAAATATTAGAGAGAGTGAACTTTTGTAATCGCCCAAACGTTTTCCGACCGATTGCTTTGTTGAACCTCGACACGATTTTATATTTGCCGTTTTATAATTAATAATTTGTAATAATAGAAATTTAAATACGCCGTGAGAACCGAACAAATGCTACTGTTTATTTAAAAGCAAATTGAAATATATGGCTGTCGGGGATGTATTCTCAACCCCTACCATCGAACCACGTCTCTAGAAGTGGCTACAGCTTGTGGAAATTGTAGTCAGTGACTAAGAAGCTAATAATGAATATTTGACTTAAAAGTGAAAATTTTCTTGCACCGGCTAGTTTCAAATTTTATTTTAATATAATATAACAATGGCTCTACACTTTGCAGATTAGAATAATCCCTATTTTTTTTAAGTAGGCGTTTCTTAAAAATAAAAAAAAATATATATATATATTTCTAGGAAAGTTATAAAACTGAAAATTGCAACCGCAATCACTAATGATAACAATGTGCTTATGAGGAAAAATTGTAAAACCTCAGATTTATATTATAGGTAGACCGTTTTTGGTTCGTATTTGGATGGACGGCAGTGCAGCCGCCAAGGCGTGGATTGCCTAATTTTTTTCGAAACGATTCGACGTATAGATTGTGTAATTGGCAATGACCCATACAATTGTAATATAATTATCAATTATCATATCGCCAGTAAAAAAGATTTTTATATCAACACTTAAGTAATCTTGGTATGCAGACTATAGAGAACACCTTTTATCAAGAATTTATTTAAAAATCGAAAAATAATTGGTGCCAACAAAATATTGTTATTAGAAATCAATGAAAACATTTTTGATATTCAATGTTACAAATAATTTAGTGCCGATCATGTGAGATAATTTTGATACGTATTTGAACTACAGGTGGTTCGTTACTTTCGTTTCACATTTTTTTTTCTGAAGTTAAACTTCTTTGGGCGCGACTTGAGAGTAACTCAGACCTTTTTTCGGGCGGAAAGGCATCTAATGACACATGGCGGAATCAAAACGTATCTGTATAAACCATCTTGAACGAAAGTTGAAACAAGGCTGCGGACGCAAACCAATTTTGTGATCGGTTTCCGCCATTTAAAGGCTTCGACTGACAGATGGCGGCATCAAAACGCATCTGTAAAAACCATCTTGAACGAAAGGTGAAACATTGAAAATTACCAAAATCAAATAAGAAAACTAACCCAAAGCCTATATACTACGAAAAGTTAAGGAACACCTATATTATATTTTTATTGATAAATGACGAGTTTTAAAACAATACCTGATAGTTACGAACAGGCAATTCATGACGCAATTTGACAAATAAAAATTCTCACTACAGTAGAAATTATAATCAAACACAAAAAAAAACTCATTTCACGAAGTAAAACTGTAAATGATAAAAGATGTCTACACAAAGTGTCCACTATTTATGAAAAAATATCCCAGATTTCTCCCTATTTATCCCTGATCTGTTATCCCTGACTACCTTTCCACACCAAAATAAATAAAACATAACAATAGTGGCCTATTTGTCATGTTTCTCTGTTATAAGATTTCGCACAATCTAAATATGACAAATAGTCATAATTAGATCATACTTATCCAGGTTTGTCCCTGAAAATCCTGACTTTTCGTGATCACTTTTAGTTTCCCTGACTCTCCAGAAAGTGAACACTTTGAAGCACATAAAAAAATGTACGTTCAACTGTTATTTTGCAACTTTTTCACCTTCATCATTGTCTACTCAATAATATTATTTTGATAGTGATCTGTCCCAAAAAAATAAAAGGCTGGGGATTAAATATACCTACTTCTGATTGTTTATTGTTTTGTGAATTCGGTGATTAGATATGAATTTAATATAAATAGATGCTTGAGCCAATCTGATCTATAATAATTGATCATGGCTCGTATTGAATTATTTGTCACCTTGGCCCTCGTTGCCACTGCGCTCGGTAAGTTAAGATTAGTTTACGATTAAAAATCAATTTTTTCACTTCTTATATTCGAAATAATTTAATTACCGTTGGGTTGTACAATTATTACGGAGCAGTTTCCATATTTTCAAAATACAATCTTTTCTCAAATTCGTTAATTCCGTACGTACTCAAAAAAGTCTAAAGTGCCTTTTTTCCGTACCAAAAAGATGGAAACTGAATCTTACGGGTTGTGGCGTTTACACGTTTTTGTGGTGTTACGGCGAAATACAAAGAAGATATCTATCAAAATGATTTTCAAGTGTTCAATTAATTACAACTATATTTCACGTACTTCGCAGCACCACAAAAAAATTATCAAATAGTTCGTTCGAAAATATTAATACAAATTTTGTTTGTGTATAAAAAAGGCGCTCCTCCACAAGGACTGGATGGACGCATCGTTGGAGGATCAACAGCTAGCGTTGGCCAATTTCCGTACCAAGTTTCGTTGCGTCAAGGCAACAGACACTTCTGCGGTGGCTCAATCATCAACAATTATTACATTCTAACAGCCGCTCATTGTTTGGTTGGGTATGTAGACATTTTTTTCAATCGAATCAAAATAATCATCCTCACACAACACCGTGATTTTATGCAGAATATTTAATAAATATAGCGTAAGTTGGACCAGGCAAGACACATTTACAAAATGTCATTCAAATCGGTCCGAACATCGTGACTCGAGATTTTTATATGTATCTATCTAATCTGTTTTATAAATAAGAGTTGCTTTAGCTATTTTCAAGGTGTTTTTGAACCATGTACATGTTGTCTTTTCAAGTTGATGATGGGATGTGATCATGTGAGTAACTTCCAGATGATCGGCTCCAGGCATCCTGTTACTTCAATGTCTTATGTGATATTGTAACACTATGATTACTTTGACTAGATGCTGCAGCATCGCCTTACCTGACTCGTTAGCTTTATTGAAATGGTCTTAATGAATAGGTTATTTTAAATGTTATCTTGTTAACTGCAATAAATTACAATAAACAACGAAAGAAAATAATATTGTTGTTGGGAAATTTCATACAAATTTTCAAATAAAATTTTCGTTCAACGAAAAGTCGATGCGGGGCCCCTAGGCAGTTGCCTACTCTGCCTAATGATTAATCCGGCACAGCCTCCACCGCATAATAAATTAAACATATGAATTGGCATTAGGACCAAATAATCCTCGTTGTTCGTATAGCCTTTCGAGTTTAGTTCAAATCGATGTGTGTTTATAACCGGCTAATTTGTAATAATTATTTGCAGCCAAAGCGCTGGCAACATCAACGTCGTGGTCGGAACAAACTATTTGAATTCCGGAGGCACCGCGTATCGCGCATCGCAACTGAAAATACACAGCAGCTACAATCCGAACACGATGCAAAATGACATCGCCCTGATCAGAGTCGCCTCGCCCATCCAATACAACAACTACGTCAAGGCCATCGCCCTCTCCACGGGCAACACCGGCGGCAACGTTCCTCTGACACTCAGTGGTTGGGGAAGCACTTACGTAAGTTTTTTTTTTAATAAATTAACCGCTCTTTGCCTTCGATTCACGCTTTAGCTGGCACAAGTTCGATTTTGCCGGCAGTGTCACTCGCATTTTTTTTTTTTCAGTTGGGAAGCGCTTCACCAAACAGCCTCCAATACGCCTATTTGAGATCCTATGACAACAACCAATGCGCTGCAGCCCTAGCATCCTACGGAAGCATCTACAGCTCCCAGATTTGTTCTTTCACTCAACGCGGACAGGGAGCTTGCCATGTACGTATCTTGTTTTAAATTTTCTGCGCACCACTTCGTAGTTTTCGATTACGTCTACGATCCATTCTCAGATAAAATCACACAAATCTCGTCAGCTACAAGTTCGGCCAATACTTGCACAATAACTTGCATAATACACGATTTGGGTTACTGCAATGCCACAATGTGACAGGAGCGTTAGCTACAAATAGTTTGTTTGTTTTCATGCCGCTTTCCCTAAATTAGAAGCCCCATGCACATTCTTTTGGAAGACTTTCTTTCATCGGTCGAAACAGTAAAAATACATCTACATTTTTTTTAATTTGACAGGGTGATTCCGGCGGTCCATTAGTCCTCACTGGAGGCGCACAAGTCGGTATTGTATCATGGGGTGCTCCATGCGCTATCGGAAAACCCGATGTCTACACCAGAGTATCCTCGTTCTATAGCTGGATATCATCTAACGCCAATTAAAGTGCATCGATAGAAATATACGCGTATAAACAGAAAACTATTTTGTACTAGAATACGCAGGATCGATATCTTCACATTTGTAAATACACAACAATTTTCATTTGAAAATCCCGATGTATTAATATTGTGCAATAGCTATAGCTATTGTAAATTATACACGCCCGATGACCATAAGCGTCGGAAATAATCAATAGCAAAATACATTATTAAAAAAAAGAAGTTATGTTTTTTTTTATTCTATTAAATCTCCGAGCTGGAATATAGTTGAGGTCAGGAGCCGTAAGGGGTACCTTTTTTTTACCAGAACGCCAATCTAAAGACCCCCCCCGTTTATAGGTCGCTGAACACGATGGTAAGGGCCCCACAATTTTGTTTCCTCGGCAACCTCCTCAAATTGGCCAACCTCTTGGAAAAAAAATTTAAAAATTTATCCAAGGGGTGTAAATCAAGAGGGTCTATTTGAAGGGGTTGCCGAAGAAAAAAAAATGTACATCATCACTCAAAAACGGGGGAGGGGAGAGTTTCTAAATTGGCGCTCTGGCCTCGACTGATATTCCCGATTTCTCTCCCACAAATTTTACAGACGAAAAAAGCGATTGAATTTTAAGAAAAAACTTGTAAATAAACGTTCAATTACATTTATTTAACGAATCAAACATATATGTAAACTTCTTTGTATTTACTTGTTAATAACAAAAGATTCGTTTTTTTATATAAAAACATGAGTTATCTGGTCCAAACGTTCGACTCCTGAAACATTATTTTGAGAAGTTGGGAACATTGTTCTGAACGCATAGAGACGTTTTTTTTGTGTGTTCACCGTAAAAAAATACGTCGTGGACCATCTTATAGAAAATATAAAAACTCAAATCTCTTTAGTACTTAACATTAATAAAGTTAAGTGATTCTTACTTCTTGATGTAGATTCACAAACTCGCAACTTAATGAAACGTGCAAACATGAAACCTGCATTCGAATTTGATTAGAATATGCTTTCAAATGTTTGAGTATTTAATTTAGAAATGGAAAACGTTTTTAGCTACATGCAATCTGTTTGAGTTCAACGTTTCGGTGAAAAATTACGCTTTTTTTTAAAAAACCTAAAGAAATAGACAGAGTTCATTTTTTTTTTAAATTAAATATCACGTTTCGATTTTAATTAACTACGAGTTCTATTTTATTTATCAATATAACGTTATTTATATACCAACATTATTTTTCAGTTTTGTACGGATAATAATTTCGCGACCGGTGCGTTCTTACGATAATTTTATGAATGAAAATAATATCAGTATACCTACCGTCGTGAAGTTATCTGCATCTCCTTTCAGAAGAAGTCTGTTTTGGAAATGAGAGGAAAAATAAAACTTTCCTTTCACTTATTATTTATTAAAGTTCTGATAGCCTGACAGTCGGTGAAAAAATAAATAAAGGTCGCTGCACACGAGGCTGGTTTTGCCGCTAGAAACATTGCTAGATTTCAAACGTCATGTTGCGGCGCTGGCTTTTATGTGTTCGCTTCACGCGATTGCTTTGTAGATGGGTTTGATGCATTGACAGTTCGAATGTTAGCAAAATACAGTTTCCTGCTCAAAACAAGCAGACAAACAAGCCCCGATTTTAATTTTGAAATCCATCTTGTGACCACGTACGCGAGCCCGCAGTGACGTCATTTCCATCCTAGCAGCCAGCCTCGTTGACAAAAATAAATAAAACTGCACACCTCAAATAACAGAGAACATCGATTTTTTACTTTGAAAGTAGTCTCTTAGGCAAGACAGAATTTTGTCAAAATCGGGATTACAGCGAGTTAAAAATAAATTATCTTAATTTAAAACTCGCAACTCCAATTTGAAAATAATCATTAAAAGTGGATATTTCTGTAATATTCTGTACTTCAGTCCATAATTAAATTTAAACATTGAAACAAAGCTTCTTTACAAGTATTACTTACGTATTACGTAAGAAGATTATTTCGTACAGCTTGAAAGATAAAATGCGTGACGTAGAAGAAATAACCTATTAAAATTATAAATAAACGGGCCTTGTTCAGTAACTGCCAATTTTTATAAGAAACATGATTATATAAACATCGTCCACTAAAACAAGAATTGAAATTTTTATGACCTCAAACTTCGATATTTTACGCTTTTTAGTGACCCTTTTCCGAAAGAGGTTCAATTAAAGAAAAGGTTTTATTTAAACTTTTTGATTCCCAAGAGTCAGGACAGATAGACGGATAACAAAAAAAATAAAACATATAACATCCTCCTTTTTTGTAATCGGTTAATAAATGTGTATTATTACATTATTCAAACAAGATTAGAAGCTTCAATTCGGCTGTGTGTCTCGCGCGGCACACACCTTTTTCTTAGGGCTGCGGCGTCAAAAAACCAAAGATTTCCGTATACTTACGCGCGGTGAATGTTTTTATCCAGTCGAAGATGTCTTTCGACGACTAACATTGACACGTTATCGAGCGGTGGCTTCAGTTTATACAGCAAACATTCAAGGAGACAACCCACGTCCGGAACTGAAACCACTGGCGTTTCATTTACATTCGGATACAGAGGTACGCGTCTTGGACACACATTACGTTTGAGCTAATGGTCGCGTTCGTTGGTTGACAAATGTCATACCCTAACTTACAAATGCGCCATTGCAATATTACTGTTTTGTAGATTATTAATTAAAAGGAGAATTCGTGACTAATTATTTATTTGCACCGTCGAAATAACCTTGAGGTCTTCTAAAACTAAGTTTTAAGAAATATTGACATAGTGACATCGGACGGGTTTTTGTTAAATTTTGATATGGCCGTGGTTCCTGTCTCTGCTATATTAATAAAAAAATACTGCAAAGAAAGATCAGCTGAATGCCTACAACTTGATAATAAAAATAATTTTTGATGAAGATATATAAAGTGCTACTCACTTGATTTTTTTCAGATTTTTTAATCACATGGCTGCAAAGTTAGAGAAGGGGGGCACATTATTAACGACTTTGGGAGCTTATATCTCGAGAAATATTCATCTAATAAAAAAATCACTTACGACCTTTTATTGCATTTTTAGAGATCATGCAATGAGTCCGCGAAATAAAAATTTTCATCCCCCATTTCTGCAAGCTGCCCCTTTTTTTTTAAATTTCATTACACAATTATTGTATTGCGGTTCATATAATACATCTGCTTGTAAAATTTCATGCGACGGAAAGATGGCGGCGTTATAAGGCTGATGTCACTTACGAATGGACACGACAAAACTATAAGGGTTCCGATCTTTTGGCATTTGGCTACGGAACCCTTAAAAATGGCTCCATACGCAATGGAGGTAACCTTATTTTACAATTTTTTTTTTGCATTTTTCATATCCATCAATATTTCGAGCGGTTATCATGCCCACAGTGAGGCGCCATTTTCTCAGCAAGATCTCTTAAAAATCTTATATATTTATTTTTTTTATATAAAAAAAATAATTTTATTGGTTTTCAAACACAAGTGATCAATAAGTAGCATGCCGTTTTTATTATATTTAAATGTTACTTCCTAAACCCTAAACCAGGGGTGGCGAACCTTTCTACGTGCCAATTTTTTTTCAAAAATGTTTAATGTAGCAATGACGAGCGGAAATTTAGTTGTCAAAAAAAAGAATCAATTAATAAATGATAATTTTAATAATACATTGAGCGCCATGACATTTTTTCGTATTTGTTATTTGATGATAGTCAGTTGTTTTCGGCTTCTAGCATATTTTTAAATATTTCGATTTTACAACCTCAATCAATGTCGTGCCAACAATAATCTGTCGCGTGCCATAGGTTCGCCAGAAACATTCCTAAAGGAGCGTTCATTTTGAATGCGCTCATGCGACCCCTTAACCGACGAGCCGCCTATGAAACTTGAGAAGCAAGATTTGAAAACACTTCACCGCGTCAAGTGATGATAATACAAACAGTGCACTCGCACAAGTATGTTTACTTTGAAGACAGAAAAAAAAAACTATTATGTCGCGCTTTGTGCACGATCTCGTGTGTGTGTGTGTGTAGTCCCAGATTTTCTTCCTTCGTACGAGGAACAGACGCAAGAGCAGCATTCGAATAAAGTAAGTGGGACACGCGTAGGCGATTGCAGACTCCTGCAGCAATAGGGGGCGCCAGTCAGCTTGTCTTATATCATGGCATTTGCATTTTATGGTATACGGCACATACAATAAAAGAACATCCAACTAACGGCTGACGGAACATGTCATTGCCTCTGCACAACTGTTAATTGTCTTAGGTGACGTCAAAGGTAAAATATCAATTGAAACAAAGCACAACTTGTGGACCGTCAAAACTCAGAATTAGGGTTCTTCAGAGCTATTCACATGTACGTTTATGGAGTGGGGCAGTTCTGATTTTCTTTATTTTTGAATTTTGATGACTAACTCCTTATCATATGATCATATTATCATATAATACGTTAAGGTTAAGATGTTTGTCTCCCTTTTTAGAAAAAACCACACAATTTCTCCACATAAATTATATATCATTTTACAGATAATTGCTTGCTCTACTGACATCGACAACTAAAAATTTTATTATTGCTTTTGTTTTTGTAAATTAATTAATTATTAGCAACGCTCCACAACGTCTGCCATCTGACGACGGCTTTAATTTTGAAACAGCTAGCAACGCTGAACAACGTCACAGCAATGCTGCATGATGCCATCTGACGGCTTTGCTCAACGCTTTTGCTACTTGCGCCTCTATATGACAATTTTAGTAAAATATTTCTTCGATCTGTCATCTGAGCTTCATACAACAAAAAGAAGAACGTTATAAGCAGTGTGCAAAATTAGAAACGAATTGAATACTTGCAATCATATTTAAAAAATAATTTTGTAAAGTGATAATTATTATACTTATTTAGTGCGAATAATTCGCACAGGTCAAACTAGTAAATTTTAATTTTTGACTGAGCGGTGTAGCATAGTGGTCAGAGCACTAGACTCGCATTCGATACCGGTATTGGCGTTGCAAGAAGGGGGGGCCACGCTACAATATTAATTGTTCACGTACAAATAACAAGATAAATCTACAATAATCTACGTTTTCTTTGTGGTGAAATTTCTCCAGAGAGTCGCGTAGTTCTATTTCGCTTCTATGAACAGTTTTCAAATTATGTATAAGTAGCAGCTGGGTAATGGTAGGCAGAGTTGAAAATTTTGCCCCCCTTAGGATAAAATCGTTGCTACACTTATTGGTATCGAGTTCGAATCCCGGCTTTTTCCTACTGGATGTCTTCGAGAAACGGTAATTCCTGTACCGGCCATCTTACTGAGGTTTTCCATGATTTCCCTCAATAATTCTAGATAAATATCGAGATGGTTCTTTATTCAAGGCCACGGCCGATTTTGAAAATAAGAAAAAATCAGCCGCTCTTTTGTTTTATGGATCTGTCAGAAATAAACTAGTTAGACATGCTTTGATTAATTTTTACATGACGTGGAACATATTATGTAGGTAACCGTTGTAAAAAATATCATATTGAATACTAGCCATTACCCGCGTCACCTCACGCGATATCAGAAATTTTATTTTCTTGATTATAATCAAATGTCAAAATTTGTACAGTTGAAATGGTCCCGTCGCCTAGTTGGCTGGAATTTTTTCATTATAAATATAATCTATGCGATAATCGAGGTCGTAACTAGACAGGAGCAACAGGGGCACTTGCCCAGTTACGCTTTATTATGAGAATTATTGATCTGATGAGTCATTGTAGACTAATTAAGTTATCCGCCGCGATAGTGGATGTTTAAGTTTCTTAGCATTGTAACCGTAATAATGTGTTTCATACAACAAAATAGCAAACGCTGTGCTATAAATATAATATTATTTAACCTTACATTCGTAATTGGCTTTTGATATAATAAAACTATTTACGTTTAAGGGCTTCTAAGGGATGGGTACTGGGTAGAAAAGATGTAACGTACAACGGGGTCGGAACTGCCGGCGTGTACCCTGGCATTATCGGTGTACATATCTGTTTCAATATTTGATTTACGAAATAGTCAATTTAAATTCCAGTACCGCCTGTTCAAACATCAATTTTGTAATACACATTTGCTTTGGTGATTTTTCAATGAATCTTTCATATTTTTTTTTTCATTTGAATTGAACTGCAACAGTTTGTTTTCTTTCATTTTTTTGGCTCACCGCATGCTATTTTTATAGGTGTCAAGTCTTTTCTGACGTAATAATTAGAGGATGGTTTGAGTGCAAGCAAAACAGGTCGGAATGCACTTTTCTGCTTAAAATATCAATACTATAGTAGTAGGAGCATCACTTGAAAAATGTTGGATGCATTTTGATTAAACTTGGTGTGCTGTCGATCAAACTAAAGGCCGCTGCACACGAGGCTAGAAACGCTGCTAGGAGTTCTGCTAGCCGGTAGGCTGGGTACGAAGCTGCGGAAATGACGTCACTGCGGACTGGCCTGCTAGCTCAAAAGATATGTTTTAAAATTAGAACAAGGCTATTTTCCCTGCTAGATTTGCTGCTAGGTATGAGGAAGAACCAAATCAGGAAGCAGTATCTTGTCCCGTGGACACTTGAACAAACGCCCATAAACCAACATGGCGTCATTCTGCTCAGAGTCAGGCACAACAGACACGTTTTGCTCTGTGATGTTTATATGCGAACTGTCACTGCGCGCGCACCAGATCTATCCACAAAACAAGCTTGACAAATAGTCTCGTGTGAAGAGAGCACTTAACAGCAATCAAGAAAACTAGTTAACTCATATGATTTTTTTATCCGCTTAATGACTGCAACTCACAAAGTTATACGAAACAATTTCAATGTATCACATTTCAAAAATTACAGTGGAAATATAATGTTACCTTACTATTTATATTTTAATATTACCCAGTGCACAATGAAAAAGTAATAAAAGACCTGGTTGGTAGACGCCACTTTAAAAAGTGCAATTCGAAACCGTGTGTATTATTCCATTTTATGATTGCTTCTGTACGTTCATACTGCAGACTATACACAGCGATAACTTACCTAGAACAAAAGAAAAGAAAATATTAGTTTAAAACTCATAACCGCTGTTCAGCTTTTGATTCAAGTAAAGCTAGAAATATCAGTACAACAAAATATTGTAGCACAAGATTGACTTCGCTGTAATTCAACGGAGTGAAGCTACTTGAAAGTCTTTTAGAAATAAAAAATAATAATTGTAACTGCAGTTTATATTACTAAAAAAATAAAGCATTTACAATGCAAGTTTGAAGTTTGTGAGTGCGACAAAAATAATCGATATCAAGTTTCGAGAGTCTAGTGAGAATAAAATGAAAACTACGGAAAGGTCTGTTAGAATTTTTGTGCACAAAAAATTGAACTCAAAAGAAAAATTAGGTTTAATAAAATATGACACAAGACTGCGGTATTAAAAAAAATGAATCATACACGCGGTTTATCAAAGACAAAACAATAACAATTCTTAGGAAATGATAAATAAAAACAAAAATCAACAATTAATTATTATCAGTATTGCCACACATACTGAAGGTCTGATAAGAATACACGTGTCTTTATTGACGTATTTTATAATACATTACGCAAAACTGGAGTTTTATTGTCTTGGTATCACTGTACTGCCATTACATGGATAGAGTACAAATAATAATGCACAGACTATACCTATGATATATGAGACAGACAACTGGCGTTTATAGAAAATAAATCCGGCACTTGGGAGAAGAAAGACGCGACGAGACGTGATAGGCGAGAGAGACAGTCGGAGATTTCGACAACGCAATGGGAAGACGGTCTCAATCATCGACGTACAATCCTGGACAAGTCTTCGTTCTTGTTGTTTTTCCGGTTCACCGAGTGAGGAGGACAGAGTTGCCTTGTGGCTATCTCTATTCTTTTCTCTACTGCACGCACGGTTGAGGTTAAGGTACTATTTTGAGTGAGACAGAGATGGCCACACCATCGGTCGATCTTTTTCTTTCGGAGGAGGACACTTTTTATACTGCTAGAGCATACCCAGGAGTGTATACGTCAATTGTCTCTGAACCACAGCTCTACACCCATAAATACGACATCTAATGTAAGCTGTCACTGAGGTGTGACGTCACAAGCGTTTTCGCGATTATTTCAAAATAGAAAAATAAAAATGCAATAAGTAATTTGCTGAAATAACGATTTTGTTTTCGGCACGCCTATTGTAACGGTGCTTCTTCTATTTGCAGTTCTTAAAGAAAAAGTCGTTTCTAAAGAGTGTGTTTTTGAGAAATTCTTTATTATTATGGGCAACTACTTGGTTCATTTAATTTCATTTGTAAAATGCTTTTACTAAAATGTTATACAATCTGGTTTCTCGAATTCGTTTAAGCGACAAACAAGTTCAAAGATTTCTTAGTTTCATTGTTTTTTTTTTTTTTTTTTTTTTTGTGCGACAAGACTTTCGGTGTCAATTTTCCAGTCGTTGTGCAGTGTTTTATAAGTACACAAAAAAAGGAGACATGCAACGAGATAAGCCATGTTCTGCACAGATGGAAGCTGAACGAACGTTGGCTTTTTATTTGTCCTTAACGACATTTTAAAGGTGCTTTTCTTGTTCTTTGTGGGCAAAAGGCAACATCGCTTATGTAACGTAGTTCTACTGTAGTGATAATGACCCAAAGGCCACACAACTTTTTCTTTAAGCGGGTCTCCGGTAAATTCAGGAGATGTGTTGTTGACAAATCAATTCAGAGTAAGAAAGAAATTTACAAATCTACTACCTATAGGTTAAGAAAACAAGTTTTTTTTATTGTCAATTTTCTTAAAAAAATTTGGTTGTCTGTAAAGTCGGTTTACGGACGATAGTTTTACGTGATAACGTATTCCGTAATACATAACCTAAATTTATATAATAATTATAATAATTCGAATCTATGATATTGCATCTTTCGCTTCAAATTTAGGTTATTTTTTTTTATTTAAATTACTCACCATATAATATAATTGTTTTTTTTTAACTTTCTTTCGTATTTATTTTAAGTCTCAAAGATTAGCTGTCATAATATTTATAAAACAATTGTTTCACTGTTTATAATATAAAATTCCAAAACCTACTTACAATATTTAAGTATTTTCATACGTCAAAAAATTGATTTTTATAATGATAAAATTTGTAAGAAAACGATTTTTTCGAGAGATGAGACCTAGCTAAAACGATTTTTTGCCCCCCAAAATCCCTTTTCAGTAAATTTCATCCAAATCGTTAGGGCCGTTTTCGAGAAAAGCACGCACAGGGTCAGGCGGAACGTTACGCGTTACGAACGTTACGCGTTAGGAACGTTACACTTTTTCGTGCATGCAGCCGGTGTTTTATCAATTTATAAGATTGGTGATTCATCAATTTATAAGACGTTATCACGTCAAAAATAAACAGAATAATAAATCGTTATTAAAAGTATACCCACTGTTATAATTGAAAAAAAAAACAATATTTGCGCTTCCAAAATTTGGTCTCGAGTCGTTTGACAGACGAACAGACTGTTTACATTTCGAGGCCTTCACGTACGGAAAACATCGTGAAAATCATGAATTCTACCCTAAATTAACACCATTGTGGAGTCGGGATAGTAAAAAATCTGCCACGATTTGAAAACGTATATATTTTAAAATTTTTAAAGCCCACCAACGCAACGGCTAGAATTCTTTTAACTAGCTGTTGGCGACTTTAAAAAAATGTGCATTAAATTACAAAAAAATTGAAATAAGCTGTTTGGCCTTTTGGCCGTAGATGGAAGTACACAATATGTGGAATATCTCGGTTTTCCCAGGAAGTATTGCGCAACAACAGGACAACTTCATGACCTGTGAACAAGTACAAATGTCGGAGCCAAACACCCCCAAGTACAAGCATCCACCCCCTCTTGTGCATCTATGTCTCGCCAGAACCAACACACTGTCCTAAACAGCTGCTGCTGTTCTACCCCGTGTATTGCATACACACGAAACATTAATCCGATAACTGTTATACAAGGTGGAACAAAAAACATTGCGGCGACATTTTTCTTTTCCACGTTTCCAAAATTATTTGAGTATGAATACTTTCAATTTACTAATAGTTATACTAATAAATGGGTAAGTTACGTTTTCACGGCCAGACCGCTAGACCGATTGTGATGAAACTCTTGGGAAAGACATAGATTTTTTTTTTCAAAAATGAGTTAAGGTAGGACGAGCATCAAGGCAATTTTAAATAAAAGGCTTGATTTTTTTTAAACCAATTCTGAAAATTTTAGGGGGTTTATTTAAATAAATAAATGACTTCAAAAGTAGGCATATTTAACATTGGCTTTATGGTAAAACGGCAGATGGATGATATGTTTTCATTGATTTCTCCAAAAATAGTCGGTGGAAATTAAAAACAAACTATTTAAATTAAAGTTAAAAACTTCATAAATTATTGAAAACAAAAAAAAACCCGTTGTGCCCGACTAATTAAAAAGATATATAATTAAAAAGATTAAATATCTTTTTAATTAGTCGGGCACAACTGTTTTTTTTTTTGTTTTCAATAATTCCACCGATTAGTTTTGGAGAAATCAATGAAAACATATCATCCATCTACCGAAATATAAAAAAAATCAAGCCTTTTGTTTAATGTTGCCTTGGTGCTCGTACTACCTAAAATGCCTTATCATAAATTAAGGCTAAAATTGATGTTCCAGTACCTACTTTTAATGTGAAATCTCGAAACACCGAAATTGGTACACGTTTACAAGTTTTCCATCTGTTGGGGCTATCTAAAGGAGACAGTGTTTTAAAACCACGAATGTCAATTATACCAACTGATTTGCTTTTTCAATTTCAAAGATTACAATTTTCATTAAAAACTGCTTTCGGAATAACTATAAACAAAGCCTTAAGGTAGCTGGTATTAATTTAGAAAAACCATGTTTTCGCACGGCCAGCTGTATGTGTAGATATCGAATCCCCAAAAATCTTTGTTTTTGCAAAAGATGGCAAAACAAAAAACATTGTTTATAGGGCCCGACCGTCTTAAATTAGTCTTGCTTGAATTTATGATTTTTTTAATCAATTGACATACTGATTCCACGCGGACGAAGTCGTAGATAAAAGCTAGTTTTTAAAAGTCAGGTTTATTCGGTCCTGGTGCCAATTCATATTTTCAATTCATTATTTTTTCAGTAATAAATCGAAAATCTAAACTACATTTTTAACATTCTCAGATTAGCAGTTTAATTTTAAAGAGCGCGTAGTTTATTTGTAGTTGGATTTGGTTGGCACAAATGATGTAAGTCTAAGCTAAGGGTTGTGTTTGAAATGGCCTAAGCTTGTAGACACAAACATATCCTTCTGTTTATTTCCCTCCTTCCGTAGTTTGTATGTCGTCGGGTCATTTTAATAATTTATAATAACGAAAGCGAAAAGTTTAAATAGCTAATATTTATTTCCGTAGGTGTATGCATTATTTGTTGAGAGAAAATCCGTCTTGTTTCACTGAATATCTAAAAAAAATCAGTCGCTATATTCTTTCATGAATTGTGAATAAAAGAAAATAAATGCATTTCAACCTATAATACTTTATCTTTTTTATATTTACTAACTGCTTTTGAAAATGTTAAAGTTAAAACGGTCTCATACGCATCGTTAATTGTCAGACGTGAAGATATATCTTAAAACTAAATTGCTTTTCAACAGTTACCATGACTGACTTAATGAGAATAAATCAATTCTTAATCACTTTAATAAGACTACTTGTGTCTTAAATTTTGTACTGCTCACAGTCTGTGGACTGACAATCACTCAATAATATTAAGATCTACTTATCGATACATACTTCCCTTGTAGGAATATTTCGTGGTCGTATCATAACGATAAATTGGGGAAAAAATACTGTTTGCTATGCTTCGAGACGTGTTTCTAGTCTTGCGAGCAAAGACGCCGCCTGTAACAAGTTTACTGCTCAAACTTCTATTCTCTGATGACATATTATGTCGTTATTGTGTGGGGATATTCTTCTATGTCAGCAGAATTTTTCGGTAAGAGTACGATAACTTGCTATGCAAAATATCCACTGGAAATTCACAATTATTGTTTTATATACCTAACATATAACAGCGTTATTGGTCGTTTTAAGTGCGGAAAATTAATTTTTAAAAATTAAATAATTATGGTATAGTAAGTTGAGAGTATATTATTTACTATAGCGATCGCTATCTTGTCTCATATAGTGATAAGAAAAGAGAAAGTTATATATACCTGTATCTATGATAAACAAAGATAGAAATATCAATTGGTTGGAATGAAATACAATTGAACGTTCAGGGCAGAGTCGTATTTGGAAATTTTAATTTATAAAACGAATTTTAAATTTAAAACTCACATTTTCATGAAGATTGAAAACCACCGCTTTTTTTGATAAAGGGGTATGCGAATTGTCTCGCAGTGAAACGGGAAGGGGCAAATGTGGAGTTTAAAAAAAAAAACAATTCCGGGGTGAACGATAAACGGGTATGCGAATTGTAATTCTGGGGTGAACGATAAAGGGGTATGCGAATTGTCTCGCAGTGAAACGGCAAGGGGCAAATGTTGAGTTTTTAAAAAAACAATTCCGGGGTGAACGATAAACGGGTATGCGAATCTAAATACGACCCTGCTTCCATAACACAATCGAAAGCTGCATACAAAGTGAGATAGTTATACAATAATTCTACACCAGCTGCTATGACGTGTATTTGTGATTTTTGATTGGTTAGATTAAAAAAATGACAGTGAAAGACGAAAAGTAGTTCCATTTTTTTCACGTATTTTTGAGGAAATTTGTGAATAATCCGCAAAGTTTTTTTTTTGAACGTCAAAATTTAGCGTTTTCTATGACTTAAAAAAAAATTTCAAAATTTGGGTGCATAGTGTTATCGTACTGGACCCGTATACTGTATGGTTTTTAAAAACCATACAGTATATATGTACATATTTTTGTAATAAGGACAGATGGAAGACCATTCCTAGGATTCAATCTGGTCCTATTGCTTTGGCAATAAATATCTATTGTTATTATTATATGTAACAGTTCACTAATCGACATATCAGAAAAAAAGTGCTCAAAGCTCTATAAAAAAAGTCGTAACGGTAAACTTCGGACGAATGGCGAATATTTCGGGCAATTTTATGTCTCGGTACATGTACAATAAAAGAACGAACAATCTAAACAGATTACGAGTGTTTTAAGATCAACTTAGACGTGGACAACAGGCAACTTGACTAGAGTGCAAGTCGAATAAGTCGACCCAAAGTGCAATTCAAAAAGAGTCGACTTTTAGTCAAAGTCGCCCATTCTCTAATCCGAATGCAGAGCCACAGATATATTATGTGGAATAGGTGTGAGCGACATGCAAATTAGTCTGTTTAGAGTTTTAACAAGCCGTAAGCTACGTGTGTATAGTTAAGCTGCAGTCCATTGTTTGAAAAGTAAATAGCACACTGTAACACTATGTATACAGCAGTGTGTGTACACATCATTGTGTATATTGTATAATAGATACGACGTGTTTGGGCGAAACAGCTACTTAAATAATTTAGGGCCGCTGCACACGAGTCTGGAAACACTGCTTGGACTTCTGCTGGTACGAAGCTGGAAACGACGTCACTGCGGGCTCACCAGATAGATTTTAAAATTAAAACAGGGGCTATCTTTCTTGCTAGGTTCTCTGCTTGCTCTGAGCAAGAAAACCAATCAGGAAACAATACCTTGTCACGTGGGCAAGATGAACAAACGCCCACAAACCAACATGGCGTCATTCTGCTCAGAGCCAGACACGTTTTGCTCTGTGTTTGAAAAGACGTCTCGTTTGAAGCGAGCACACAAAAGAAATCAAGAAAACCATCGCTAGAAAACCATAGTAGTGAAATCTAGCGACGAGATCTGGACAGTTTAGTCTTGATCGCGTCTAAAAACTGCGAGACGACTAAAATACCGTCGTTGGTTCTGTAATACCTTCTATGTGCAAAAAGTAAATATTTGCAGGAAAGGCCAAAAAGTGGTTATTTCAATAATGGATAATAAGAAACTAGCAATTTCAGAGGTATATTTTTAATTCATGCTTATCTTCACTATAACATGTTTAATTAAGACGAAGTATTTTCTTAAAAAATATTTAACGTTAATTTCGGATTTATTGGCACATGGGAGGAATTATTTGATTGAGAGTTTTACAATATAATAAATTAAAGTATTTTAATTCAGTGTTTGCACATAGGAGGTATTACTAGTGTACCTATAGAGCTCCGTTTCCTAAATCTTTTCATCTAAAAAACGTAAAATCTGCCAACTATCACATAAGAGCCAACGACGATATGCCGAGATGAGAAATTTCTCGATAGCGACGAGACTTCAAAAATGTTTGAGTCCATTAGTGCTCTGATGAACAAAACGAAATTTTTTTGCAACATTTTGAAAAGTGAATTTTGACGTAATTAGTACCTCACCTGCGGAGTTGGAATGGTAAATGTAGTTGATATGATTTCGAAATCACAAGGATTTTTTTACACAACAAGCGTAAGCTGTATATTCGAGTATAGTATATAGACTTACAGAGGATCAAATACTTCAAACGCTATCCATAATTTATTATTTCATTTACCTATCAAACAATAATCGAATCGAACACGAGAGCACAACACTCGAAGTTCAACATTAAAAAAGAAATGAAAAAATAGAAGAACCATTGAAAATCTGTGTACGTACATAACAGAATGGAATAGCATTGAATATACCCTTACACCATATTACGTAGCATATATACTATTACAATTGATATAAACTCGTCGTGGGTAAAAAAAAGAATAAGTGACATCTACTGGAAAAAAGGACTGTTTTCTCATTTCTGTGTTTAGTACTAATCAGAAACCTTATCTTAACCTCAAAATCAAGTACTCCACTCTTAAAGGCTGGTTTTGCCATTTTTCTATCAATTCTAAAGCCTCATTGCCCAGAGCTTTTACACTCTTGGCTTTAAACCATGTCTCCAGTAGTAAAAGGTAAACAAACAATTGAACGCGTGTGGAATCACTGAAAGGTCACATTTTATTCCTGTGAGGTGTAAAGACGTAATCCTGTTATCTACTTGAACAGTTGACTCATCGTCAAAAGTCGTTTAACTGTAAAAACGCAATTCAACAATCTGACTCATTTTATGATGTAACAATTTCAATAACTTGTAAGCCTTTGTACGATAAAGCAGTAGGTACTAGAATCCTATCTACTTTAAGTGAGATCATTTCGTTTTACGTATTTAAAAAAATAAAACCCGACGCAAGTATTGAACACACCGCCGACGGTATATGTGACGGTATATCGCTTTGGGTTTTGCAAAAAAATTGATTCAAATTGTAGCGTTTTGAAAAGGATAGATTATATGTTATATCGACTGAAACCACTTTTAGATTGGTTCGAGTTCACAAGAAGTTTTGAAATTTTTAACTGAAAATTGCGAACAGCAGTCGGCGATTGGTCTGTACGTACGTGTGCGTCCGAGCTGTACAGGTCACAAGTCTTGATGGATGGTTATTTTTCGCTTTGTTTATTATCGCAGTAGAACCCTATTGAAATTTCTTGAATTACGCTCAGTAGTTTAATTGTGGAAAAAAAAACTATTTGTTGGCTATTTTTTTTTTGTTGAAAATTAATTTATCATCATACAAAGGTGTGTAACGTTTGTATCAATATAGGTAAAAATCCGTTAATGAAATCTTCATTCCAAACTGATGTATGCATTTGAGAATTGCTCTAAAATTAATTCAACACTATAAAACCTAAGATGGAAAAGTCGAATCAACTTCTGCTAAGAAACTTCAATGAGCAGTTAAGCGAGACGAACATTTTTAAACTTTAAAGAGGGGACACAGATAATATTTAAATATAAATGTTTGAGTAATCGATTACAAAAAATTCTATCTGCAATTTGAAAATAACTCAATATTTTGATATTTCGATTTCTTTTCTAATATTTAAAAGTTATTGCTAATTAAAATATGCCCAAAACGGCCCATTCAGACATTGGTACTGCATATTTAATAAAAAATATAAACGATAGGTATACCAAAGTTTTCCAAAAAAATTTAACTCGTATGAGTGGTATTATCGGTTCAATGGCGACATCAAAGTACGAGCGAACCAGACGCTGAGGAGCAGAGGGGTATACGGTACAGTGTGTCCGCGAACGTCATTCGCAACTATTTCGTATCATTTAAAAAATTGGTTGTCTGTAAAGTCGGTTTACGGATGATAGTTTTACGTGATAACGTATTCCGTAATACATAACCTAAATTCTACATATAATAATTATAATAATTCGAATCTATGATATTGCATCTTTCGCTTCAAATTTAGGTTAATTTTATTTATTTAAATTACACACCATATAATATAATTGTTTTTTTTAATTTTCTTTCTTTCGTATTTATTTTAAGTCTCAAAGATTAGCTGTCATAATATTTATAAAACAATTGTTTCACTGTTTATAATATAAAATTCCAAAACCTACTTACAATATTTAAGTATTTTCATACGTCAAAAAATTGATTTTTATAATGATAAAATTTGTAAGAAAACGATTTTTTCGAGAGATGAGACCTAGCTAAAACGACTTTTTGCCCCCCAAAATACCTTTTCAGTAAATTTCATCCAAATCCTTAGGGCCGTTTTAGAGAAAAGCACGCACAGGGTCAGGCGGAACGTTACGCGTTACGAACGTTACGTTAGGAACGTTACACTTTTTCGTGCATGCAGCCGGTGTTTTATCAATTTATAAGTGTTGGTTTTAGTGTTATACAAAAACTGTATTCACTGTATTTGTTGTTATAAGATTGTCAAACAAAAATAAACTATGTACCGATAAATGGCTCCGTTGTGGCTATGTTATGTTATGGTAACAAATCATATTGTGTTATGCTTACGAGTCATTTGAAGAATATATTTCTTTGTACAATCTAATTATATAAACCACACCAATGACGCCCCCCATGAATTAGTTCAGATAAAGCTCTCGGTCTGAAAAGACCTGCAGTATTTTGAATATTATTAAAGAGAGTATAATACAAACATACACTGTTTCTTTTATTTAAAACCATATACCATCCATTAATAAGATTGGTGATTCATCAATTTATAAGACGTTATCACGTCAAAAATATGTTACGTTCCAACACCACTTAGCGTGACGTAAAAGTGATTAACGTAAAAAATATTTTTTTTGAACTGTTGTCAATTTCAATGGGCATATGATTTACCAAAATGTAAATGTTAGATTTAGTTTTTCACTGAATATAGGTACCTTAATTACACCCTAAATAAGCCCAACACCATAAAAAAATATAAAATTCAGGTCCCAATGGGTTAATGGGGAAATATTTAGCTTAAAAACATTTGTGGACACGGCGTACTGTCGTCGGTCGACGTCTAGCCGTCGAGCGTCGAGTCTGCATCTATCTCTCTTTTATATCGCTCATTTCTATTAAAACGCACACGAGTTTTCCGATGAAAAACAACATTCATTGTCCGTTTGAAAAGCTTGAAAACGGTCTACACGCACGCGCACACGATATTAATTTAATGTTACTTTATCGAATGACACATATCTTTAATTCAAATCAAAGACTAGCTTTGTCCGATCAATAACATGCTTGTTTATGCAAAATAAATATTAGTAATACAGAAATCAGAAAGTCAAATTTATTACTGTTGCCAGAACCAAGAATTCAAAACCACTCGTTTTACTGAGTCTTTTGTCTCTTCTTTGTCGTTCTTTTGTTTTCACACAATGTCACACACTCACAGCTTGCTAGTAGCAAACTTCATTCCATCCTAGATAATGTGTAAACTTACTAGCGGCCCGGCCCGGTTTACCCGGGTGCGATAGATATATATTTTGTGTTATCGGAAAATTCTGCTAATGTAATGAAAACGACTACAGCGCAGAAATGTCTGAACTAATATAGCCTTGAGCAAAATCTATCAGCTTTGCTTCTGAACTAATAGCTTTGAGAAAATTCTATCAGATGTCGCTACATGTTACTAAAATAGTTTTTTTTACAAAACACCGTAGTTTCGTACAAAATATTTAATAAAAACTACCATATTATAGTGTGTAAGTTGGACCAAGCAAGACACATTTACAAAATATCATTAAAATCAGTTCAGTAGTTTCGGAGATTAGGGCGGACAGAATTTTATATATAAAGATATTCATTTAAAATTAACGGGCGCTAGAGATTTATTCATAATTTAAAATAATTTTCGAAGGCACCAGAACTATATACCAAGAATGGAATATATTATTTCAATTCAGTGTGTATCGTGACTTATTGAATTAGCTGCGGTACCTTCCAAGTTCAGTTCCAAACTAACAAACATAACGAACTTTGGCAAATTCAATATATAGAAGAGTTTTCAGTTTCCACTTAGCTATAATGAAACTACCGAAAGGGCAAGGTTATAGTGTGTTTCAGACTGATGGATTGTAGATTAAAGACGCTCAACAACTGAGGACATCAGCGTACTGTGTTTCAAACATTTGTTGGAAGTGTATTTCACAATTTTAAAACTGATAGTACTCAAACGAAACTTAACTCATGTGATTTTTTTTAATCGATTCGACATCAAAAAAGGGGTCGTAATATAATCTATCGTAATAAAATATTAAGGAAGAAGGCGGTTAATAACGCGCCAACTACGTATTCCTTAAACGTATTCATTAAAAAGTGAAAAAATAAAAACACTTAAACCTTCTTCAAAAAAGGTCTCTAAAAAGCGTAAAATAATAACGCTTTTTTTAGTTTTGTTAAAAATATTTTAAATAACTAACGTCTATCTTATTCTCTGCAGGTTTATTATCCTTTTTTTTTGTATAAATAGCTGATGTTTGGATATAGAATTTAAGCAAATACGAAATATCATTTTTTTAATAAAAAAATATGTCCCTTTGTAGTATCGCAAGTACATAATATAAAGGTACATATTTACGGCTGAAGTTCATAATACAAGTACACGGTATACATGTCCTATACCAGTGACGCACAAAATGTGATTTGAGGACGGTTAAAAAACATATCAAAATAATAAAATAAATAAAAAAAAAATTTTTAATATACCACGTTTTAAAAACGAACTAAAAAGAATAAAATAATTTCTTTACCTACAACAGATTTTTAATTTGTAGGATTATTTTTATTATTCGTTTTATCTCATAAATAGATTTTTTCATTGATAGCTACAAAATCCTACAAATTAAAAATCTGTTCGTAAAGAAATTATTTTATACTTTCTAGTTCGTTTTAAAAACGTGGTATATTAATTGTTTTTTATGTATTATTATTTTCTTCTTTTTAGTTAATAAAAACGTGGTAAAAAATCCAAAATAAAAATATTATATGGTCCATGGCGATCGAACCCGCGACCTTCGCGTCATCAGCACGACGCTCTAACCATTATTGTATTTTCTTGTATTGTCATCTAATTTTGAGTTCTGTTAAAAAATTCAAGTCTTTATCTCATCAGGAAGTTAGTTTAAAATCAATTACAAAGTTCCACCCGACATACAAGAAATAAATAAATTAATAAAAAAAGCGGTAAAAAAACGGTACGATTACAAGACTTTCCGTACATTATATGAGAAAGTGCAGTAGTCGCTGTGTTGACAGTGTTGAGAAAACAAGTTGTGCTTCACTGTCACTGCCCCATCGTCGTCACTCGTCATTTATTTGTACAGGGTCCGGCAGTAGGACTAAAATTGTTTTAATACGTTTCTTGGAAGATAAAATACGATGCAGATTTTATAGTTTAATGTTGGGTTTGCCGAAAGCATTGTCACTAAATCTGATTTGACAATGATCTTAGATTTCTCCATAAGAAAAGAGAAGTAAAAATTTCATATCGGCCTGTATGAAACATAATAAGTCTATTGAAACAATATTTTCCCTCAACTGTAGGTACTTACATGTATTTAATAGTTTTTGGATAATTTCCACGTCGAAACATTTATACTTATAATCATTTATCTTTGCACGAGTATAATGTAATGTTCTATACACGAAAATACAATATTAACATATTGTGTACTTATAGCTTATACAATATTATGTGACGGCAAAATCAAAAAAAAAATTTTACTTCAGCAGACAAAATTATCCTAATTCAATTATTTTTTTGCAATATACATTTTTTATGTACAAATGCGCAAAGATTTTTTTTTATATGTACAGATACAGATAAATAAACAGGCAAAAAATGATGAAAACTGAAAAATCGCTCTAAGAATCTTTAAAACTGTACAATTACAGACTAAGATACGATTTCTTTATTTGTATTAATTGAACTAACTTCTGCATAATTCACTAAAAAAAATATAGTTTAAAAAAAACTAAAAAACACGCTTTATATCGAACTAAAAAGTAAAAAATAATTTTTTTAAAATAAGCTTAAAAAGCGTGGGGCGCTTTGTTCCACATTTTCGTACATCGAGCGCCCAACGCTTTTTAAGCTTATTTTAAAAAAATTATTTTTTACTTTTTAGTTCGATATAAAGCGTGTTTTTTAGTTTTTTTTAAACTATATTTTATTTTTCACTTTTTAGTTTGAGGATCTATAAAAGAATTTATTAATCCTGGGGGTCCTAATAAGGATAATGGGAAACTGTTATCAAATTATTGCATTGTCATCGGTCCTTGATACGTATGCAAAGTTTCAAATTAATCAGACTTCGGGAAATTGGTGAAAATTATGCTCAAAGATTCCGTTACATGCATACATACATAGTTACAACCCAAACTAATATAAAGCGTTTAAAAACAACTCTCGCAGTATATGGATTTTATAAACCGTTGCTATATATACCGAGAATTTCGATTTTATAATAACTTGTACAGCTTGATCGAATTGCTCGAGATATCACAAGCAATTTCACGATAGAAAAGAGAACCAATCAGGAGCTCGGAACGCCGGACGGAAAATGGTTGCCTACATGCTGAGAAACGGCAATTTCACTCTTGTATTCTATTTCTTCTCTTTTAGATATGTATAGATAGAGGTTATGTCGCACAAAAATGTAAGACCCTGCGAAATGCACAAAACGTGACTAAAGAAGTTTTACTTCGAAAATTACAAATCACATTGCCGGATCCCGTACACTGTACGGAAAACTCTTGCAGACACGCACGTGTGTACTCGAGCCAGCAGGTATGCGCCAGTAGCAATTTGTTGTTTCAATTCGTTTCATTCAATTTATGTATCAATTTATTTTATTTTTACTCGCACTCGTAGGAATCATTTGATCATAAAAAAGATATTGAAACGTGAAGCGGCATTCAGCAGATCGGGCACGTGATGCAGTTATCGATTGATGCGTTCGAAAATATTGGTACTGTCGATTGTTTTGCCATACTGCCGAGCCTCACACTGCAATGCTGCGTAACGTCGTTTCTACCATAGATATTTTACCCAGTACATATTAAATTGTTGAATTAGTTCTGCACGACAATAGGACAGATTACCCTAGATATACCCTAGGGGCTCAGTGGCTGGTGTTCTAGAAATAAAGAATGACGGTTACTTAAAAAAAATTGGTTGTCTGTAAAGTCGGTTTACGGACGATAGTTTTACGTGATAACGTATTCCGTAATACATAACCTAAATTTATATAATAATTATAATAATTCGAATCTATGATATTGCATCTTTCGCTTCAAATTTAGGTTAATTTTATTTATTTAAATTACTCACCATATAATATAATTGTTTTTTTAACTTTCTTTCTTTCGTATTTATTTTAAGTCTCAAAGATTAGCTGTCATAATATTTATAAAACAATTGTTTCACTGTTTATATAAAATTCCAAAACCTACTTACAATATTTAAGTATTTTCATACGTCAAAAAATTGATTTTTATAATGATAAAATTTGTAAGAAAACGATTTTTTCGAGAGATGAGACCTAGCTAAAACGATTTTTTGCCCCCCAAAATCCCTTTTCAGTAAATTTCATCCAAATCGTTAGGGCCGTTTTCGAGAAAAGCACGCACAGGGTCAGGCGGAACGTTACGAACGTTACACTTTACACGTTACACTTTTTCGTGCATGCAGCCGGTGTTTTATCAATTTATAAGATTGGTGATTCATCAATTTATAAGACGTTATCACGTCAAAATACTGAAAAACCATTTCGATCTGCGTTTATTTACTTTGGCGATAATAAAAAAAAACTGTTGAAAACAAGTAGTATTAAACTTATCTACGACACGTCACCTACACCACATAAATGAATTATCTTACATTTTCATTAAATTTTCGTACTGAACCCTTTACAATAATTATTGCACGAGTACTTTTATTGACACTTATGTATCTCGAAATTTGTAATAACTTTTAACTAATTAATATCTCGGAAAACGTCGGGAGTGCCATTAGAAAAAAAAAGCGATGGTGTCATTCCGGAAAGGGAACGGTTTAAGCCCCTTTCTTCTCCGAAATGATGCTATTAAAAAAGATGCGCTTTAAAAAAAAGATTGTCTGGAAACTGCAATTTGTTAATGAAAGTGAATTCGTGGGAAGGTCACATAAACACTCAATTATGAAGTAACATTAATTGTTTCTTATTTGAACAATCCGACTATTATTTTTTCGTTAGAGAATCGTAACCGTGTTGGGTCCGTAATCTCGAATGTGTGAAAAAAAGTATTCCACCTAGAAAGATTTCCTCTCGACTGAAAAACGTATTTCACCTTCAAGACAAAATTCTCGCAGCATTTCCACAAAAGAATAGTCAAATAATACGGTTTAAGATTGCCCTTGTGAACATAGAATACTTGATCCATGGTAATCTATATGAAATCTGGTCTCGTATGATCTGCAGAAGTGTGCACCTGGTTCCATTCCCACTACTCCGTTGTAACTGAGAATGAACTTAGTGTTATTTCTTTCTTGGTGATGAGCGCGTTCTCTGAAGTAGGATTAAATAATACAGTAGTGCCCCATTTAGCACTGTTAATAAAAATTGAGTTGTTAAATGCTAGAACGCTCAACCGAATAATGCATAAAGAGGTAAAGTGTGAAGTTTGGATATAGGAGGTCATCTCCGAAACTACTCTTCCGATTTAATTGTCGCAAAACCCCGAAACAGCCGGATTTGTACACTCATAAACACTAGTATTAACATCTATTATATGGTGTAAAATTTTTGCAATGTGCTGCAGCGGAACCGTGTTATAGCAAGGAATTACTGTATACATAATATTATAATGACTTGTCAAGGATTTTATGTGACAATGCGAAACAAACTGCAATTGGCAATGTAACCGGCCAGTATTGCTGGCCGCTGTCAGTGTTGCCGGTTGGGTAGTGCGAGAAGATTAATGGTTGATACGTTTTTTAATATTGAGGGTTTTATTCGAATCATGGAAGCACGTTTCGTTTAGGAATGAAACAGGGTAAACTTTGGAATCATCAAATGCTCGTAAACAAGTATAACGAAAAGTCGGAAATGAAGAAAAAAATTGAGAACTGTTTTGGTGTTCTGGGGATGAATAATTTAATGGTTTTAAGATTCAGCCAGAAAACAGCATTTGTTTCCAGGATAATTACACCACAAAAGGTTTGTTTGGCATATCAGTCACTTGAAGCGTAAGTGTAGGTTTATCAAAAGTATAAACTGTTGGTCCACATGTAACACTCAATTACGTTCTCCTGCTCAAGAGTCGGGACTGTAAGCATTTACACTTTCAACTCGACACTGAAATACCAGTGTATCTTACACTCTTGGATAACAAACGCAATGATGTCAAAAATCTTTGCACTGGAGCATGATACCACACAAACCTATTAAAAACGAAGCAGAAATACCGTGTGGTTAATTTTACTAAATACATATACATTGAAATACGCCTATTAATTGGTCTCAATGTAATCTATTGAAAAATTCGCTATAAAATAAAATAAAATTATATAAATTTACGAATTGAATATTGAATAGAGCTGTAACAAACCGTATGTATTCGTTACTGAGTAACGAGTACATCGTCTGACTCGAAGTACCGAATCGTTACTTACAAATTCATTTCGTTACTCGCATCTGTCGTATCGAACTGATATGGAGTCAGTTCGACTCGTTTGATGCGGTTATACGTTATACGAACGAAGTCATACCGTATCACGATGCGACGCACCTCGATGGGATGGTACATGCTTGATGCCAGAGAACATACACTTCTTGATGCTGTTATACACGATTGTATGTCGTATGAAGTAAGGTAACGATACGAAAGTAACGGGTACTGGTTCTTTAGGTAACGAATACATACGGGTACACAATTTCTCGTTACTTTTACAGCTCTAATATTGAATTGATCTGCAGTAAACAAGTTAAAACTACGTCCCGCCGACGCGTGTTGACTCTATACTGTCTGACTTGCATCCAACGCCTCACATAGCCTCTGGGAACACTAGCAGCGGCGTGCATTTTAGGATGTCATGTTGTTACAACGTCACATAAAATTGTTCCCTATCCATCAAAAATATCCCCGGAACTAGTGATAAAAACGATATGGCATCACTGGCCGCAGTTGGTACCTATACAATGGAGGCGTGTCAATGGCATCAAACCGGTGCCCCAACCTTATAGTAATGAGAGCACCGTGTGTAGGCGACAGGCATACTAAAGCTGTTCGCAAAGCTATATGGGCGTGGATTCTCTCATAATATTATGCTTACAGCATAAATGTCAGAACAGCAGCCAAAGAACTTAATGCATTTACCACTGACATAAAGGCCACTGTGCACGAGGCTGGTTTTGTCGCTAGATTCCTTGCTAGTTTTCAAGCGTTGGTATTTGTGATGGCTTTTATGTGTTCGCTTCACACGATGCATGTATCGAAGCTTGCTTTGTAGACAGGTTTGGTTCGAATATTGTAACAAAAGTGGACGTTTATTGTCTCTGAACAGAACACACGCTATGGCACAGTGTTTGTTTGGATTTTGCTCAAAACAAGCAGTGATTCTAGTGGCAAAACCAATCTTAACCTTAACAATGATGACAAAATGAAGGGCGCGCAGTAAACCGGCTCCGCTCGGGCACGAACGATCAGTACTTAAAAAATAAAGCACACGGACAAATGCATTGAACACGTTGGATCTTCGCTAATTTTCGTGTTCTCTCAAATTTCCGATTGTCTGGTGTTGTTCCGGGTCGGGTAAAAGTTAATTATTTCGATATTTACATTTAGGAAGTAAATTGAGAAAAACCACAAAAATGATACCGTTGCTGCAGGAGTCTCACGACGGGAAGTAGCAGGAAGATAACATATCAATACCGAGGTCATTTTTAATATAATATATATTGCATTTTATCATACTGTTGCGTGCCCCCTGTTGGGACGACTATGGATTCTGTAGAATCTTCTAGCAACAACAACAATGGAAAACAGGTAGCCAACAAAAACTGACCTTGTTAGAATTGTCTGGAGAAACTAATACATGTAAAGGAAGGATCTCGGTGCTTCCAGAACATTCGATAAGTGGGGAACGAAGCTATAAGTGGTTACTCAGGCAGTCAGTTGTTCGTGAGGCGTTCATGTGTTGATACAGTGCCAGTGCGTTGTGACATAAATAATTAGGTGCAGTTATATAAATCTGGTTTAACATAAATAACTTTTTGTAAATACAAGTGTGAATAAGTTATTGTACTAGATAAACTCTGTTGTGTTTGTGTGTTGTAAATAATTTTTGTACATAATTTAGTGACTCTATACTCTTCTGTTACTTAGTTTCTATTTTATAATTTAGAACTATTCGTTTTGTTTTTGATAAGGTTATTATTTCTGTTAAGTTGAAGAAGTACGCTTTCGTTTGTGTGATTTATTGTTTTGTTAAACATTTATTATTGTAAATAACTAATTTCCATCACGAACTAGAACAATTTTGTTACAATACAAAAAAAAACTAAAAACCAAACATAGTGACCCACAAAAAGCAGTTAATGTGACATTGGACTTTTAGATCTGTTAATGAGCATCTATAATCTATTATTATCTATCTAAATTCTAAATCCAAATGCCACATGTGCTTCATCAATTGCTCTAAAGATTACTTCTTCGGTTTCAATTACATGTATTCTGACAGCTTTAGCCGCATTTCCTCTGTTATGATATTGAACTTGAATTAAAAAAAAAATAGTCGCCGTTCAGAAAAGAAACATAATATTGATAGCGAACTGGTCAGTTTGCAAACTTGACAACTGACAACGGGTCAAACAACATTCTGCACGACAGTAACATCTGTTACTCGCTGTTATAAAACGTCAAATCTCCTGATGCATATGTATTGCACATAATATGTAGATTAGTTACAAATTTACAAGATGCCCGAGAAATAGAATCAAGCGCTTTAAGGTAGTTCACTCGCGACAGTCGTAGCAACAAGTACCTATAGCGTACCAATAGTATTCGCCGTGCATTTTAGTAGAGACTATACCCAACACATCTAAGCTTTAATATACAGAAACAGATACACTCTTATACAATTACAATTTCAAGTACAAAAACAATATTTTTATTTTCGAATTCTATACTTTTTTAACAAATCGGTAAAAAAATTCAGTTTTCTTTGAAAAAATTGTAATTTTTGAATTTACAATGCATTTGTTTTTCAAAAAATATACTAAGAACCGTTTTCGAGATATTCTGGAATGTACTCGTTTTCTTTCTACGTGGTATACCTCCTGCATGTTAATTATGCAGTTTTTGGTTGTTAATGTCTCGTTTTACTTACGGTGAAAAAATGTCATTTTTTTAAATTGAATATAAGACACTTATTAACCTTAAACTTCAATTTTATTAAATTCCTAAGAAAAGCCGTTTCACGAGTGAACTACCTTAAAACAAAAATTTTCGAAAAAAGCGGCTGGAAACATTTTTTCACACACTTCGTATACTATTTTATTAATGCATGAATTCATACAAAGGAACAAAGTGTTTCAGACATTTGATTCAACGCTCGCAGATGGCATAAAGTAATCATGTAATGTATCATTCGACAACGTTCTTCTTCAATATCCATTTGTTCAATCATACTGTTATACTTTCCCTATCAGAAAAGTAAAAAGCTTATGCTGGATTGCAGAAAGCATTGTCAAAAAATCTGCTTTGGACCTTACCTTGTGATCATGAAACGCATTGTAGAGTTTTAAATCGATACTGCTCGAAAAATAATTGATCGATTGAATCAATATTTTTATTAAACTGTGTTCACATGTATTTAAACATCGTTTTTGTATAGTTTCCATTTCGAAACAACATTTTTGACGTGATAACGTCTTATAAATTGATGAATCACCAATCTTAAAATTGATAAAACACCGGCTGCATGCACGAAAAAGTGTAACGTTCCTAACGTAACGTTCCGCCTGACCCTGTGCGTGCTTTTCTCGAAAACGGCCCTAACGATTTGGATGAAATTTACTGAAAAGGTATTTTGGGGGGCAAAAAGTCGTTTTAGCTAGGTCTCATCTCTCGAAAAAATCGTTTTCTTACAAATTTTATCATTATAAAAATCAATTTTTTGACGTATGAAAATACTTAAATATTGTAAGTAGGTTTTGGAATTTTATATTATAAACAGTGAAACAATTGTTTTATAAATATTATGACAGCTAATCTTTGAGACTTAAAATAAATACGAAAGAAAGAAAGTTAAAAAAAACAATTATATTATATGGTGAGTAATTTAAATAAATAAAATTAACCTAAATTTGAAGCGAAAGATGCAATATCATAGATTCGAATTATTATAATTATTATATAAATTTAGGTTATGTATTACGGAATCCGTTATCACGTAAAACTATCGTCCGTAAACCGACTTTACA
Source organism: Xanthostigma xanthostigma (assembly GCA_963575645.1). Classification (NCBI taxonomy): domain Eukaryota; kingdom Metazoa; phylum Arthropoda; class Insecta; order Raphidioptera; family Raphidiidae; genus Xanthostigma; species Xanthostigma xanthostigma. The sequence goes on along the minus strand of OY754470.1, from coordinate 934,659 downwards.
GACAACCAATTTTTTTTGATCAAAATTTAGCTTGAAAAGTGGTGTTTTTCTATGTAGAACAATCATTTGTTTTTTTTTTGTGTGAGTACAATATCTATTGTTCTAGAATCTAGATGACAGGGAGTTTGAATAGGACATTAGACTGTTCCTGATGTATAGAAACTGTAATTATATGATAACAATCTAAGGTCATTGTCAAATCAATTTTTTGACAAGCCTTTCTGCAACCCAGCATTACAGTCGAACTCATAATTTTTCAACACCATTTATTTTCAACTGATTTTTCGCACCTAGTTTCAAGTTTTTAGTTCCTTACTCTCACGCAAAACGTCTCCTTCTACATTGCTCCGCCAAAGGAAAAATACATTTATTATTATTATTATTAGATATTAAAAGGTAAAAGCCGCAAAGCCATACAATAATAAATGACAAATAGTTACAAAAATTAAAAACTAGAATCTAAAATAAATAATAGAGCAGTAATAAATTGATCAAAATAAAATATACAATAGAACTTAAATAATTAATACAGGTTTTTTTTTCTGACTGATGACTCCTCCCACTACATTATTTATTAATAAGTTTTGTTTTTTTATTTCAACAAGTTTTCTGTTGAAGCCTATAGAACATCACGCTGAATTTCAGCAAAAATTGGCACATCATTTTAGCAACTACAAGACCATGTAAACTAAGAAAATAACCGGACCGGCCCACGGAGGATCGGCGGCCCACCGGGAAAAGTCCCGGTATTGCCCGAGGCCAGACGAACGCTGAGCCCGTTCGAAAAAAAAAAACTGCCATTTACACCTTTAGTGAATTCAATCCGTAGGCACCGTGTATATTATAGTAGATGGCAAGTACAACCCATCATCGCCGTCAAAATGCCTGGCTTTTTCTAGAACAGCTAACGTTGATGTTAAAGTGAAATAGCGCGATTTCGCTTTACCTACAAATGACAAGACCACTTTGAGTATTATAACAACAGACTGATAGCTATAGGTACGTATGATAAAACGTCGGTAGCGATCACAAAACATTACTGCAAGGGATGCACAATTCATATAATAGACAATGGGGTCGCCTGTATTTATTTTTTTTTTTTAGAATCAACATTGCAAATAGATAAAACATTTTTTTGAGCATTATTCAAAAGCCTTTTCTAAAATTAAAAGTGTTTATTTTCAATAGGTATAGAATTTCAAACACAGTATTGTGCCGCCACCAAAATGACGTAGATAATTACCAGATCTGTGATTGGCTGACTAACCTGTGCCATGCGCACTGATCTGTCAAACTGATCGCGAACCATTACGCATACTATAATATTTATAGAAGAGAAACACATTTATTTTCTATGTTTTTTACGTTATGTTTTTGAGATTTTATTTGAAACTACAAATATTTTCAAATTTTTGGCCATTTAAATTTTAAACGACTGGAGACACGTTTTCCCACCATCAAACCGTCACTCCCACCATGTATTTTTTAATTTTCATTTTTTAACGTGCTGTATAGATATTATAGAAGCCAAATAAGCAGAATATTGTATTGTCATCAAAAGTACATACGATTGCAAAATTTCACGTTAGTTGGACATTTTCAAAAGGGTGAGAATCGATCTGCAAGATCCTTTTACATACGACATACAAGTCAAGCTCATGCAATAAGCGTATTATTAAATTACACTTTCAAATACATTTCCGACTTATTTTTAAACCAGCAATCCGGCTGATGAATTCCTGGTTATATATTAAGAGACATCGTATAAACAAAATCGCAATAATCACAGTATTTCAGTTCCATTTTTTACACATCCTTAGTTAAGTTGCAGCCATCAACGTATAAAGTACTTGATATTGTTGCATTGTTTCGTACTAAAATGTGGGTCGATATCTCTTCAAAATTACAGCAACTGTTATTATTTGTCATTTGAATCATAGTCGTTTGAACTTTGTTTACTCGTAGTAAAATTCAATCGCAACTACCAAAAACGTATATCATGTTTCACTTTTCCATTCTGCAACAAGACGCAAAGATATTGATTAGCTTTGTAAGAGTTGGTGTTATTTTCGGGTCAAATAAAAAACACGTTTTGTAGTTAATTACGGAAACGGTCCATAAACCACATGAAGCGGTTTCCTATACAGTTTTTTGGACCCCATTATCCGTACAGAACTTGGTCCAAAAAAGTTTGTTGCTAGACTAGTTAGATATTGAAATAAAGATGTGGACCCACTAAGAAACATGAACAATTGAAACCATCCAATTTTTAAAGGTAGCTCACTCGCGACAGTCATATGACAAAAGTATTGCGTAACAGTTACTAAGTACCGATTCCCCGTGCATTTTCGTACCCAACACATCTAAGCTTTAATATACAAATACACTCCTATACAACTACAATTGCAACTACAATAAAAATATCGGTAAGTAAAAAATTCAGTTTTTTTTTTTCAAAAAAAAAAAAAATTGGTTGTCTGTAAAGTCGGTTTACGGACGATAGTTTTACGTGATAACGTATTCCGCTCGAATATCATATTTAAGTCAGGCGGAACGTGACACATTTCGGAACGTAACACTTTTTCGTGCATGCAGCCGGTGTTTCATCAATTTATAAGACGTTATCACGTCAAAAAATTATAATTTTTGAATTTACAATGCATTAGTTTTTACGAAATATCCTAAGAACCGTTTTCGAGATATTCTGAAATATACTCGTTTTTTTATATAGATAGATATATGTGGTAGCGTGTTAATTATGCACATTTTGCTTGTTTGACAGACGGTGAAAAATATAATTTTTTTAAATTAAATATAAAGCACTTTTATTATTTTTTTATTGTTTCAATTTTATTAAATTCCTAAGAAAATCCGTTTCACGAGTGAACTGCCTTAAGAACCGCGATAGGGCTTGATGCAGTGGCGGAGGGCGGGGGGTGGTCGGTAGACACAATTCGGCGATGGACCGCAGCCCGTTGCGATATTAGTGCGTCAATTACGAATGTGTGTGAAATCCAGTCACGTGCAGGAAAGTGCTTTGAACGAAAAGCCCAAACAGTCAATTTAATAGACTATTTCCTGCGCCGCGTTGCGCTCGTCAGTCAGATAAATGAGTGTTCAGACCGATGCGATGTTAACAGCAAGCGGTGCCAACTAACTCCACACAAATCCCCGGCGTTCATTTATTTTATGGTGCCATGTTTCGTTTTAATAAGATTGTTGCCGTGTAAATCACTCTTCTCGGGAATCTTTTATGAAAGAACGATCGAAAAAATGTCCGTTTTCCGAGTCCCCGAATGATTTATGAGACAATAATCAAGGAAAAAATTTAAGTTGATCATACGATTCGGTTTAAAAATAACCCGGTATAAATTTTAATGTCCTTATTTTTAATTTTACTAATAACTAAATAGAGCGAGATCCTCAATAAAAAGAAGAAAATTGCGGATTATAGACGCTCAACAGCTGAGGTGATTAGTGCCAGAATAATGACATTCATTAAGCAGCATATAAAAACGATATTGGATATAAAAATACATTGGCTTCAAAAATGAGAAAACTTAACTGTAACACGGGTGCTCCGTGAGTGGATGTCGATTCGTCAGTACCAAAATGAAATTAGTGAATCCTTTCAGTACAAAGGCCTGTCAAAGGTATGTTTCCTTATTAAATTGCTAACCGTGTTAAGTAATATTTATTCTAAAAGGGTTTTTTAATTGGTTTCCGCCGATGTGGTTTTTCCCTAAAGTTCGTCTGTGCAAATTTTTAGCGCACTTCCACTTTGACCTACGCAAGAACATTTAGAATAGGTATGATTCAATAATAATGATCTAGCAAAAATTTAGATGCGCTCATATTGTTATTGCAAAGTATAATGTCCGGTGAATATTACAGCGAATTGAGACACAATAATATTGGCAAAACTAGAATTTATATTATATCGTCGTTGGTTCTGTAATAGCTCCTATGTGCATAGTTGATAGATTTTACGTTTTTTAGATGAAAAGATTCAGAAAACGGAGCTCTATACCTATTTCTATGTGCAAAAACTGAATTAAAATAGTATGTCAATTCAGCTTTTGCACACAGAGCTCCGTTTTCTGAATCTTTTCATCTAAAAAACGTAAAATCTGTCAACAATGCACATAGGAGCTATTACAGAACCAACGACGATATGCTAAAAACCCGTAGGGTGACCATCTTTACAAATATAAAATTCCGGTGTGTGTAATTTATCTCCTTCTAAACGGCTTGACCGATTTGAATGATTTTTTTCTGTATTTATGGGATCACCTGGACAGTTCTTAGCTATACTTTGGAGATGATAGGTCGCGCTGTTGTCGAGATCCACACACTTTTTTTTAATTATTGGACCAATTTCTTTTAAATATTATTTTTTGATTTCTCCCATAAAAAACATTTAATTTCAAATTTTCAGTCTCCCAGCCCTTCTTAATATTTTTTCTATATTCGAGGTCTGCGGCAGGACAACGTCTGCCTACCGGGTCCGCAACTGGAAGAGATGCTGACCCTACGGGTTTTTAAGCATATTATACATAAATACTATATTTTGACAATATTATTGCGACAATTCAATGTTGGATATTCGATGGGATGTATTTTCAATAAAACAAATCACTTTATTTTCAGGAAAGACAGTCTATTTTATGATTTTCCATCAACAATTTAACAATGAAGTGTATCCCGACAGTAATATTTGCATGACGGAGGTCATAAGGCAAAACGGTGTACCTACGTCAAATTTTCAGAAAAATAAGAATAATGACGATTGATTGATTCAGTTGTCATCAAAAGAAAGCACTGAGCGACGAAATTCATGGAAATTAATTCATCACCGATCTAAGCTTGAAACTGCAGTGTAGCTATCCTTACATGAAAGTTTTTGAAAAAAGTATAGCCGAACTTATTGGGGTGTCTACTACAAGGTTCGGCAAGTGCAATCATTTTGTTTTGCCGTCATCTTGTAATTTAGTTTGATTCTGAAAGTTGTGTAGAGAACAAACCTTTAAATTTTGTTATGGATAAAATATACGCCACCCATTCTGAGAAATAGTACAAATTTTTATTAAAAAAAATCATCGCTAGAAATGCTAAACTAAGTTGTGGTAAAAACAGCTTAAGATGCAATTGTTTTCTGAACTGAATTAGACAAGGACCAAATACAAAAAAAAAATCGACATACGCGCTTTTGTCCCCAGGTCACAGATATAGTTTCAACATGACTATACGGTAGGAAGTCGGGAGTATACCCGATTCGTATAAAGCTGGAGCGACAGGAGACGTTTGGATTCGACCACGGCTACTAAGGGAAGGAGAGGGTCGTCGGTCGGCGCAGAAGGCCATCATCAAGATTGAATAGAGAGTCAATTCTAAAATGTATTCAGTTAATATAAGGAAGCAATTTAGTCTCCATTGAAAACGTTCAGATCGCATGCAAACCATCTCAAACGCTCGAAAGGAAAGTATAGTACCTTGTATGTATTTACATACATAATCCTGTACAATAATAATAGTAACCATTGAAGGGTACAGAAGTACCCACACATGTTCAATTCATCTGTTTCACTAAAAACTTAAAAAAAAAATTGAACCGCCATCTGCAGGACGACGGGGCCATTCCAACATCAAAAATATTGACATTTTACGTATTATAATAAACAATAACATTTGTTAAAGAGTACGGTGACGCGGGTAGCGGCTAGTAATAAATATAATGATATTGGCTATTGCTTCGCATGGTTACATTACTATTGGTTTCGTATGTAATTTACCAAAGCATTCTTGCCAGAACCTAAAATCTTTTTAACAAATCTTCAGAACAAAAGAAGTTTTTTTTATTTTTAAAATATTTAAGAAACTATGAAAAATAGATAGAATACACCGTTATGAAAAGTGTATCATTTTAATATAAAAAAAACAACAACGTTATGGCTGCAGATATCCCTTCTGCGCGTGTACCTATTTTCCCCCAAAACAATTATAGGGCTTTTCCTTTTTACATGTTAAACATCGTGCCAAAATTTCGATTCGCTTTGTCCGTGTCACAGACGAACAAACATTTTCCGGGGGACCTTAATACGAAAGAATATTGTAAAATTCCAAAACGTGATTTTAGACCTAAATTAGTATAGCTACCAAGTGCTTGTGGAGTTGAAATGATAAAAAGCAACGTATTTGGTAACAGACCGCACGATTCATACTCACATTTTTTATACAAGGACAAAATGTTTCGTTATTGAAGTGTGACAATGTACGTGTTAGCAACAAATTATTAGATATGGACATGGTCGACAAAAGGAAGCAGTAGCGATCGTTTTTCAAGGTTCTTTTTTCCTAAAACCACACAAAAAAATGTTTGATTCATTAAAACAAGACATTAAAGAACAAGGCTTGATCACTCAGTATAAAATATTTTTTTCATGTTTGCGTTTCGGTGCCGTTATTAATGTTAGTAAACCTTGCTGTAATGCAAAAAAAAAAACTTTCTTGGAATAGTTGTTCCGCAATTTTTTATAGCATAACCAGAGTTACTCAGAATATTGTAAACATTTTAATATGCTCTCCAAACGTCATTCAAAGTCGTCAATAAATAATAGCGCAGAACGTGACGTAATTTGATGAATAAAACACGTTTGCTATTAAAGCGTGTTTTTTAGTTTTTTTAAACAAAAATTTTACTTGAAGCATTTATGGTTACGTTTTGCATTTGCACTTTATACATCTCATGCCCATACAGAAGTTGACAGAAGTTGCATAGCTGCAGCTGCTTATCACTTTATAATATACAATCTAACTACACCTGCAGTTTGCAGTTCCCACTGCACTAAATGTAAACAAAATGATTAAACACATGGAAATATGTTGTTTTATTGTATATGTAAAGTGTGTTCAAATAAAAACGGCATACCGCATAAAAAGCGGTCGAGTGCGAGTAGAACTTGCGGGTTCCGTTCCGTTACAACAATACATAGTGTAACGAGACAGCACTGGAGGCAACGGCAGTGCATATTGTTGTCAGAGCCGCGTAGACAACAATGCGAGCATTGTTGTCTACGCGGCTCTGACAATAATATGCACCGCCGCCGCCTCTAGTGCATTATCGTTACAATAGTTTACAAGAATCGCGTCGGAGAGCGCCACTTTCGCTTATTTTCAACGATGCACGTATTACAAAAACAAATAGGGATGTAGTTGAAATCTTTTTATCGCAGTCAGATTTTTTTACAGGACTGTGGGATGTAGGGCTTAGTATTTGATACTAATTTCAACTTGATACATCTAGCCGGTCCCGAGAAAAAAGGGTCTTGCCGAACAGACTGACGGAAAAACTACAAAGCTGATTTAAGTAAAATTATATTCTTCCTGAACACAACGGCGTCAAAATTATTCAAATCGGTCAATCCATCGAGAAATTAAGGCATTAAAGAAAATTATAAATACACACGTCAAGTTGATAATATCCGGGTTTTTTTTTTAAATCAATTAAAAACAGAAGTAAACTTAATTATAACATTCTACATGTTTTGTCACTATGCACTTGTTTAGTCGCACACACCGTATGTTAGTGCATTATTGTTATTATATAATAAATGCATACAGAGCGCTTACGTAACACAGCATAAGCAAATTACAAAAGCAGAGACTCGTTTCAGAAAGTAGAGCAAGTTTATGTGAAGGTATTTAAGAGTTTGTTTTGTACGAATTTTATTTACTTTCAATAGACTTAGCTAACATACATGTCGTGTATATGTGTGTCTCTAGTGAAGGTCGATACCTATGATGAAAGTATTTAAAAAACTGAAAATCATCCTGTTCACAGGATTTCCAAAAAAAAAAAACCCTTACTTTCTAAGCCGACCAAAATTATGATGTCACTTGTAATATATACTATAATAATTTATAAAGAGAGGGTGCAAATTTTGTGAGTTTGTGTGTATGTGGGGACGGTAATCTCCGGAATCACTGCACCTATTTGAAAAAAATTTTAGTCACTAATTAGAATGAACCTTCAGGATGGACATGGGCTATATATTATCGCGTTAAAATAAAAGCGATTTTCGTGGAGACCAAATTCGCAACGAAAAAACGGTGGCAATCTACAAATTTTGACGAAGCTGGACCGAGTCACTAGGTTATAAAAAAATCGCTGACAAACAGTTGATATAGCGCTTCTATTTTTGTTTTACTTCATCGCATTCGTGCGTAAAGAGTTACTTTATGAATCGTTTTATAGGAGGTAGTGCAAAAAAATGTTTTGCAACAATTATGACAAAAGTATTTGTAATGTTTTTATATATACTTACACATTTGAAAATGTGTAATATATGAGTACATCATTATAAATTATAAATAATGAGATAAAGTTTTTAATGAGAAAAATATAACTTTTTTATAAAAAAGTTTTAATAAAAAATGCCAAGTAATTGAGGACCGTTAATAATGAAAATACAATGAAGATAAGTAGCTTTGTATTACGGAAAAAATCACAATAATAACGTTGGTAAATTAAATTAAAATGGTCGACCATTCCATTTTCTCCACTATATAACAGCTGTGTACAACATAATTATGTTCAACTAAACCACTCCGGGAAGAATCATTTTTTAAACGTAATATTAAAAATAAGTCGGAGGATTAAGCTCAGGAGACCAATTAATTCTACTAATACGTGAAAAAAAAAAAAAACAATGAATTCGGTAGTCTCGGAAATCCCACGAATTTTTCAGATTTCCTGTGTAGGTACACATTTTTACCGGAAAAATAACCACTTAGGCTAAATTGGTGCCGACCTCAAAATTTTGTTAATTTACGCTTTTTAGTGACATTTTTTTGAAGGAGGTTCAATTTTTTAAGTTTTTTTTTCTTACATTCCCAATTTAAAAAACATATATAAATCGATTTTTGTTGTTTTTTTTCAGCAGCGGGTAGGGCTAGGTCAAATTGAAAAATTAATATAGTAATGAGATTTATTTCAATTTAAAACAGTTGATAAAAGTTGTATGCGCGGCCTTAAAATGACTCAACGATAAGCGCTGCTATCTGATACGTGCATACCGGATGCATTGATACAAAAAAAAGGCATGTTTAAAAACAGTCGCTATATAAGCAGAACAGTGCAGCGTGTCTTACGTATTTACATTTACAAGAGGAAATTAATTTCAAAAAAAATAGTGATGTTTTACACACGGCCGTATAATATAAATAATTAATTAATAACATTCACAATCAGTAGCGTCAGTCCACTTGAAACCATTTGCAATCAGAATGTGATTTCGAAAGAATCCTTCTACGACTCGTAAGTGAGTGATGTTCGGTTTCTGGTACGATTTTAAAGTAAATGTAATTCGGTAAACTTATTTTTTAAATCTACTTTGATTGCCTTAGAATTGAAGTGAGTAGGCCTTCGCCTTAGCCGAATGAAACTAATTCAAGTTCGTAAACGTTTTTTGAGTGAAATAGCCGATGTCTAATTGATCACTCATTAATAAATGAAGATAGTAGTAAGTACATATGCGAAGCTCTGATCTTACCGTATTGCATCGTTGTTCACAAAATACATATGGCTCGATATTAAGTAAGCTGTACTCACCTGAAACAAAAACAAAAAATATCGATTATTATTTACTAAATTTAGAGAAAGACTTCGGTGGTACATCATCAATAAATTTAGCATTGCTTCATTTATTGACCACCGAGGTCCTTCTTTAAGTTTCACAGTACAATTCAAGGATCACAATCTAATCTAATTATATAGTCAATATAACCATCAGCATTATTATTTACGTAGTATATGGTGCCAGTGGCGCTGCGACGTAATTGGCCGAACTTGTATTTGACGAGATTTTTGTGATTTTATGTAAAAATGAATCGTAAACGAGGACAAATAGTGCGGGAAATTATAGATCATGTGACGAAAAGGCAATAACTCCGTCTGTGGTTTCGCAGAATTCTATAGTAATTTCAATTCGCTTCCAGTCAGACGTTCTTTGGTTGGCCACACAGTACTTATACTGATGAGCAATGACTTAATAAAAGTCAATGTACCTACTACAACATTTTTCATAAATAAAAAAAATTAGAAACATGTTAGAAACCGTTAGATGGTGGCTCGAATTTTAATAAATGGGAACGTAATGTAATATTTATGAAAATTACAAAACAATACCACAGTAATTTCTCATTTTACATACATATAATAATGAAACTATACATTATACATATGGGTACAAATGCACATAATTAAACACAATTTGTGTTAATATAAAACGTGTAATACTTGATTTTATTATAATATGAATGAAAAACAATATACAGCTTTGAGTTCGAAGAACGCGTAGAAAGAATAGTCAAAGAGTTCGTGGTCAAAAATTTAAATAATTTGTAAAAACTAATATTTACGATGTAAATATACCACTGCGGTCAATAAGTAAGCGATCCGAATACTTGCCGTCGCGGTGCTTTAAAAAATTGAAAAAAAAAAAAACTGGCGGTTTAAAAAGGCTGAAATTCGGCACATAGTCTTATTGAATACTAGCAGTCCGGCCCGAATTTAATGATTTATTCAAAAAAATAAGTAGGTATTAATGAGTTTACAGGCGAAAGCCTAAGAAACTCAAAAAAAAAATATATATATATATACATAAGTAGTAGAATAAAAAAAGTTATAACAGTTTAAAATAATTGTCTTAATTTGTAGATTGCCACCGTTTTTTCGTTGGAAAATTGGTCTCCACGAAAAGCGCTTTTATTTTAACGCGATAATAATATATACCCTATGTCCATACTGAAGGTCCATTCTAAATATTGGTGAAAACATTTTTAAAATCTGATGAGTAGTTTCGCAGATTCCCTCTTGCACCAACACTTTGGCAAATAATATGATTAGCTATATGGTTTTGCAATACAGATTTTTATAAGAGACTTAATTGTTTTCAAAGCTCCTTTTCACTTTTCGATTTAGCCTGTGCAAAGAATTATCAAACAGTATTTTCATGCAGTAACCAGTGTACGTAATAATATAATAGTCAAAGTTGACCCGGTTTGACGGCAATTTGTATTGACCCGCTGTCCTAGTTAAAGTATCGGATTTCAATACATTTCGTATATTTATGTATGCGCATTGTACAGCATCGCTCATCACTGTGCTGCTCTCTGTAGTTAATTATTTGTACTTACGGTTTATTCTGTCAAATTAAGGGCTCACATATACCCCCCGACATTATTAAAAAATCTATTTTTTTCCTTACAGATTTTTATTCTTTATACTTCTAAGAATTAAAAAAAAAGAAAATTCCACTCTGTTACAAAGTTAGTTACTGTTTTTCTGTAAGCTTTCTAAATTTCAAAAGTATGTTCAAGAATTCGATTTTTGCAATTTTTTCAAGGCATACCCATTTAAAAAAAAGCGATTTTTGACGAAAACCGAAATCTTTAGGAACTTTTGCTAAATCATCATGCTTATAGAAAAAAATCCGCTGAATCCAATGAGCACAAGCAAACGTCTACATATCTTTTGGTTTAGAAATTATTTGCGTTCATAGTTTTCAGAAAATCATATAAAACCTTCGAATTGCCAGTTTCCAAACTAAAAGAGATATAGACGTTTGCTTACGCTCATTGAATTCAGCGTATTTTTTTCTGTAAGCATTCTCAATTTCAAAAGTAAATTAAAGAATTCGATTTTTGCAATTTTTTCAAGGCATACCCCTTTAAAAAATGCAATTTTTGTCGAAAACCGAAATCTTTCGGAACTTTGGCAAAATCATCATGCTTATAGAAAAAAACACGCTGAATCCAGCATGATCGTAAAACGTCGTGTGTCGTCCAAAAAAAGTTTCAAACTAAAAAAAATAATATTTAACCATCTCCCTTCTTCCTTTACACGTAACGCCATTAACTTTGTGGCCCACGAGCTAGTACTAAAAAAAATAATTAACAAAATTTGACCCACTTCTCAAAAAGGTTCGCCATAACTGGTCTAGTCTAACACAAACAAACGATCTCTCACCCTAAACGCATATACCTTCTCTGTTCCATCGTGGCTAAAAAGATCACTCGGTATATTTAAATAAAGGTTAAATGGAGTAAGCTTAAACTTTTTAGTCTTATTTATAACAAACATTATTTAGATGGAAATTGAACGAAAGAAAATGTACTAATAAGCAATGAAAATTCGGTTACGAGGTGATTACATTAGCCACGTTCAAAGGCTCACACCAGAGTCAACTATAGACAGTATAATGTTCTCTGACAACTAACTAGAATATAGTTCTAAGGCTGGAATGGATATGGAACATTTCCTTTGTTGAACGGAACTAGTTCGCGGTAACTTATTCGCAAAACTATCTCGTCTCACTATTTCACTTGTCACTTCTGTGCTGAAGAAAGAAATGATTCAAATTTTATTTGGTTTGAATTTTCAACAGGAAATATTTAATATCAATTACGGGAACAATTTTTAAAACTCATATATTTTCAAGCTCGTGCAATTTTTTAGCAGAAAAAATCGTAGGACACAGTTGTGTTCACGGTGGATATAGTTATGTCCACGGTGGGCACAGTTCAACGGAAAAAGCCTCATCTTTCCGTCTGTAACATTCAAATACCTGACGACATTTCTATGCGTCACTGCACTAATTCCAAGTGATCGGACAAAAAATTGCAAAAATTGTCAATTTTGAATGTACCAATTGACACACCATGAAAGATTAAAGTCTTTGCTTACAACCCTGTTCTTGAAAGTCGAGCTACGATTTTTTTTATTTCGAAGAAGATAAAAATTGACTTGCAAAGACAACACTGTGAGCTGCACCTCGTAACAAAACTAAATACTATTCATGCATTATATTATTAAAAATAGTTGGTTTAAAGTATTTCTCAAATTCAAAGAACCTCTTTTCTGTTTGTCACAGTTTTATGCCTATAATCTAGGGTCGTGTAATGCACACATACACACAATATATATGATATCCAACGCCCAACAAATTAAAAGTTGGCTGTATACGAGGTATGAATATTTAAAAATAATTGGATGCTTCATTAAATTACTGTTGTCTAGAATCTAGATAAAATACGATGGATCATATACAGAGTGGCGAAAGTGAAATGCAATATAAGAAAATTACATTTCTTTAAAACTAGTGTTGGGCATAATCGATACATTTCAATAATCGAATGAATCGAAATAATCGGTTTTTATAATCGAATGATCATTCGAATTATCGATTATGAATGATAAATCGAATGATCATTCGAATTATCGATTATAAATGATAAATCGAATGATCATTCGAATTATCGATTATGAATGATAAATCGAATGATCATTCGAATTATCGATTATGAATGATGCGCAAACCTGGCAGTTTATAATTTCGTTTTAGGTATATACTTTTACAGTGTAAGCGAATGATCATTCAAAACATCGATTATGAATAATGTGCTAACTTTGCAATTTCGATTTGTTAATATTACTTAACACAATATTAATAATGGAATCACTGATATGATCGAATAGAAATAGAAATATATGTTTAATCCCTAGATGGATCGTCAATTTACATAATGAGTTAAACATTAAAATTGAAATTTAATGCAGAAACCGAATGATATATCAATATATCATATTATAATCGACAGTCGACATAGCAATAGTACTGTGTCGGGATTAGTATTCATTTCATATTTCATAATCGATTCAAGCGAATGATATCTCGGTATGGCAACCGAGATATCATTCGCTTGAATCGATTATGAAATATGAATTATCCAACAAACTACAAAGTATGTACAATCGAAACACCCCCACTCTCCAGTGCTAGCAAAGCCTTCCCATCCCAGTGCATGTAGATGCAGGTACCGAATGATATATCGATATACCTATAATAGTACTGTGTCGGGATTGAATATTCATTTCATATTTCATAATCGATTCAAGCGAATGATATCTCGGTTGCCATAATCTAATGATCGATTATTCGGCCATAATCGAAATATTTCGATTATATCATTCATAATCGCCCAACACTATTTAAAACCTTCCATCGCTACAAGGAACTAATCTCATATATATATATACAGAAATATGGAAGTACCGTTTTGCACGGAACGCCACAAGCGAAACTTCTTGACTACTTTGCCTGTCCAGTCATTGTTGTTCATAAATAGTGGGTCAGTTGTCTATTTTTCTTTTTAACCCCTTCGGATCAGAATTTTATATTTTTAGGGTGTTGTAATGATATATTCAGTGAAAAACTAAATTTAACATTTACAGAATTTTGGAAAATTCTATGCTCATTGAAATGGATAACAGATCAAAAAAAAAATGTTTTTACGGTAATCACTAGCATAGAATGCTTAATTACTTTTTAAATATAATTAGTTAACATCATAAAATTAAAATAAATATCCGCACAAGAAAAATAAATTGCATCATGAAAATATACATATCTAATACTTATTAGAATGTACACTTTTACTAGCCTTGTGTGAATCCATGACTGCGGTCAACACTTGACTCGATATTTCGATACCCACATAGTATTTCTTTGTTTTATTTGGCACGTCTACATCTTAGATAAGCTCCAAGCACTATGAAATGTTTATATTTGATAATTTTAATTACGCTGACTTAAATTACACGCGTTAGAATAGTATGTCCATTGAAATTGTGTATCTAGAGAATACGTCGTTGGTTCTAAAGAAACTGTAACTACTCTGGCTGTACTATGTTGCGTTTCATTTCAGTCACACGTACGGTGCACCGCAACAGTAGGTAGGTAAAAGAGCGAACTATGGCTACATAATTACGTATAACGTAGTTATTTATTATTATCCGAGTTCATAATTTTATTTGGCCAAGTGTCAGCTTAATTAACGAAGCATTGTGTTTAAGTTCTTTTTTCCTTATTATCGTTGTTCGACATACACATTCTCACACAAAAAAAAAGTGAATCTAAACTTCAGTCAATTTTACGTTAAAAATGAAGTTGACAGAAAAAATCATAAAGTAATTAGAATTTCTATAAATCTCTCTAAAAAAGGTCACCATCTTGAAAAATTATAGTTTTGAAAAGACTTTCAATTTTACGGGAAAAAAAATATTTTTTCGTTGCTCGGTGCTTCGAGCACTATAGGTTCAGTGTTTTCCCCAGTTCTGAGTAGAGAGATAAGTTGGTGATATAGGTTAGTTGACGATTTATACACTAATTCTTCTGTTATCAAGTTTTCTACTATTATAATCTTTCGGACATCAAGATTTATTGAGAAATAATAGCATACGGCCGATTGCATGCCTGGTTCTTTTCTATAAATAAATAAATCTACCTATCCAGAATGCTTCTGCAAAAAAAAAATTGATCGCGAGTAAGTTTTCAAACGACAGTGGCGATTTCTCCTGGACTAACTTTTTTTAAAACTACTTCTCAAAATATTATATTCATTAAAGTGATTTTTCGCTAAATTAAAATTAATAAAGTTCCAGCGCTCCCATCATCTCAGCTGACACTTGGGTAGAAAATTCGAGCGTCTGAAATATTCAAATAGTTCTCATCTTGAGGCCGCTGCACACGAGGCTGATTTTGCCGCTAGATACCTTGCTAGTTTTCAAGCGTTGGTTTCACACGATGTGTGTATTGAAGTTTGCTTTGTAGATGGATTTGGTGCGCAATGATAGTTTGAATGTTGACAAAAGTGGACGTTTATTGTCTCTGAACAGAACACACACTATGACAAAGTGTTTGTTTGTGGGCGTTTGTCTATGTCGCCCACGTATCAAGATACTGTTTCCTGATTGGTCCTTGCTCAAAACAAGCAAATGAACAAGCAAGAAAAATAGCTCCGGCTCTAATTTTTAAATTCCATCTTGTCGTAACCCGCTCGACAGCTAGCCCAAGTCGCAGCAGTGTTTCTAGTGGCAAAAAAGCCTCGTGTGCAGCGGCCATGAAAGCCTGTCAAGTAAACGCCGATACTTGCCGAAGAGGTGTTAGATTAGAAGGCCTTGATTTTAAACAATCTACACTAATTCATGAACAAATAATAATTATTATTACATCGGTATATCAAATTAATATCGCACACGAGTGGAAGGTAAGAGGTGTTGCATCATACACATTACCGTAACCAGTAAGTAACGTAATAACGCCTTTTTACGCTACAGCGAGCACTTCCATTGTAACGACGGCAATTATAACAATGCATTTACACGTGAACACTTTCCCTTAAGACCTGTTGTCGCGGTTAACTTCTTGCATAAATTATTTCAGTTTTTAACAACAATTTAAAAAAAAAACGCCGCGACACGTTTAGTTACAAAAAACAGCACGACTTGCAGAAGCGTTGCTGTTTTCCAATCTACGGCATTTTTCAATCAATAATAATAATAAATGCAATTTCTACCACAGCATTGCTTTTGTTTTTTGATACTATGTTACGAAGAAATTCTTCATCTAAACCTCATAATCAATCAAGGATCACAGTCATCTCTTTTTTGAGATAAGTTTTCTTCACTAATAATAATCTATCCTCGAGGTCTTTTGACTTTTTTTGAGGGAAATTCGCTTCTGAAGACTGTTTTTATATATCCTAACCGATTTTATTAATGTGAAAATATGTACGTGTATGCCTCAATGACGCAACGGATCGCCTATGCAAGCGGAGCCGTGAAATATATTTTACAAAAAATTAGAGTTTAAAAAAACTCGAAAAAAACACTCTTTTATAGCAATGTGAATTAAAATGTCCTCCAACTCAATATAAAATATTTTAAAAATTGAAAATTTATAGTTCACACCTCTTTGTCTATACATCTACACGAACGTACAAAAGAAGAATGTGGCATCTATATAATCTGTTGGTTTTGGGTTTGAGCAGTCTATCACCCTATAGTCGAAGGTACACTCGTGCACACCTTTATAAATCTCATATACTTTTATTCTATACTGAACATAGGAATAAAATCGCAATCGAACTATTAGGGAGCAAACATATATGCTTCTGTCTTTTTTACGTCGTAAGCACTGGCGTATCCAGGAGGGCAGAACAAGCACGGGGGACCCGGCTTAGGAAATTTCTAATTTGCCCCTTCCTGGGCCAAAAGCTGGGTACGCCCATGTTAACGTTGTAGGAACTTTTGTTACATTGACTCTCTTTCTCTTTTTTGTAATATTGTCAAAATTAGTTTTCCTTAGCTACGCCGGAAAAATGAATGTTATTATAAATTTGGAAAAAATCAATTTAATTAATCATATTTTGATAAAACAATTCATCGCGAATTTTTTTATAATTCAAATCTAAGCGTTTTATTTATTTTAAAGTAAGAACTTTATTTAGTGCTTACGTCATGGAAAAAGACAAAGTTTTTGAAACATAGCTACTTTATTCAGATTGAATGCAAGTACATCAACCAATCATCGGAGAAATCAGGGAATTACATCGAAGAAAGAGACGCAGATATATTTTCGATACGCATTGTTGCGTTCACTCACCGCACATTGAGTAGATAGGCAATGATTCATATAGTTAATTAATAGACAAAACTTTGATTAACGTCTGATTAGAACTCTTCAATAAATAAAATTATTTATATATTTTGTTAATATATTGTCTGAAAAATTGGTCGATAATTTTATTTATTGTTAATTAATAGATATATATGATAAATCTTAACTAAAAAGTCGATGTCAATACGGCTACAAAATCCTGATCGCATATTTCAAGGTCACAATTGAATACGTCTAAAACGGGCTTAAAAGAAAAGTAACTAATTTAACACTCAGTTTATTACACTTATAGCGCCGGTACGTCCGCTCTCATTTAAACTAATTAAAGTGCACTGTTTGGCCGACAACATCGTCGCGACAAAAGCACCGTTTTATTCGAACAAACACGTGTTTGTCTCCGAGACTGATGTCATTCAGAACTGTTAAGATATTATAATTAATCTTTGCAAGGTGAATGTTTTTGATTGTTACGTAAAATCTTATATAACCCATAATATTTATAGTGTATGCTTAGAACACGACTGCCTAACCTTTTTCGTAGAATCACGTTTGAAAAAAAAATGTGTCGGGTCGCACATAAAATATACAAATAAACAAATAAAAATATTGTATATTTTACACTACACACTACAGAAGCGAAACTAGTATAAGTGTAAAAAAAATAATGGCGCGTTTGTCGGTTTAATCATAATTATTATATAGCATTCTAACGGGACATCCGAAATTTCGCCGTCTTGTGGGGTTTTCGGGTATTTATTTAGCATGAATATAAGACATCAATTAAATTTATCACCCTGTAATGAGCCTCCCAAAAGCCCCGGCAATGGCGAAAAATTCGATGAGTGTCAAATGTAAATTCAAGAAAACAAAATTATATACACATGATATATCCGAAAAAAAAAATTGGTTGTCTGTAAAGTCGGTTTACGGACGATAGTTTTACGTGATAACGTATTCCGCTCGAATATCATATTTAATAATACATAACCTAAATTTTAGTAGCTGTCAGGCGGAACGTGACACATTTCGGAACGTGAAACTTTTTCGTGCATGCAGCCGGTGTTTCATCAATTTATAAGACGTTATCACGTCGAAAACAGATCCTGATTTAAAATTCGAAATATTAATTCGATCCGTTCGAATTTTTGACAGACTGTTTGGAGTTGATATTGTTTAAAATTCAATTGCATTGTCAAGTTGGGTAGGAAAACTCAATAAATATTGTATTGTATAATAAAGAATAAATAAATAAAATCAAAAAAATTAAAAAAATATCAGTTCAAAATTTAAAGGAGTGCAGAACTGCAGCACAATGTAATGCAAGCGGTGTAGTTTTTATTCATGGAGCGAGAATGCTTTACATCGTTTCATTGCTCTGTCGCTCCATTAAGCGAACCGTACTATAATGATGTTTCACTCTCTATCTACTATTTCAGTACCAGGGTAATTTATCACATATACGGGTCAAACAGTTTAATAAAGTGCAATTGCAAGCCGTTAATAAAAGTGAGTACAAATGTGTTTATTGCACTAAATAAAAATTTTAAATTAAAACACAACACTATTAATTGATACACAATTTAAATGTTACAGGTTTTATGTTTAATCGTAATAAAAACCGTTTTATGTACTTTTATAATGAAAACGTGTTCACTATTTCAATTTTTATTTATCTTGCTGCAAGAAGTGATGTAACACCTCTTTTACCATTCCACAAACGCGAAAAGGCACTAATTTCGGTTACAATTCACATTTCCCCCAAATCAATGGGGTTCTTCATATTTGAATCTTTGATTAACGTCTGATTAGAACTCTTCAATAAATAAAATTATCGACCAATTTTTCAGACAATATATTAACAAATATATAATTAATACAATAACGTTTCGATCCGGATTTGGATCTTCTTCAGAACTGATCTAAAAAATATAAAAATTAATTAATAATTAGTTTCTAATTGGTTTTGGAAATTTATTAATTTATTTTTATATTTTTTAGATCAGTTCTGAAGAAATCCAAATCCGGACCGAAACGTTAATGTATTAATTTTTATATTTTCTGTTAATATATATTTGTCTGAAAAAGTGGTCGATAATTTTATTTCTTCATATTTGTACAATATCAAACATCCTCCCAAAATTTGATTTCGATCCGTTCATCCGTTTGACCTGTATCGTGTTTACAGACAAACACAAGCACAGACTTTTTGTTTTATGTAGTCGGGGAACCTCAAAACGGAAAAATATCGTAAAATTTTGACCAATTTCCCACTTGTGGAGTTGGAATGGTAAAATTACTTACAGAATCCATACATTACGATTTACGAACATATATTTTTGGTTCACTGGACCAACAAGCGATGTGATTTTTAAAACTTTTATGATGTGTTCATTTCGATAGAGTTTTTGATTTTAACTAAATTATTGCATATGCTTGCAACGTCGCACAGTAATTATATCCGACATTAAAAAAATACTTGCATAATGATGTTATCCGCAGCTATAAATTTTTATCTACAAAGTTACATATATTAAATGTAGACATTGTTAAGCGTTGCACAATATTCTAGTAAAAATAGTTCAAGAACAAATAAGTTACAAATATAATATTAAAACAGCACCAACAATAATAATTAAATATTAATATTTAATAGCTGAATAACTAATTCAGTGAGTAATATCTTATTCAATCGGTATATGAAGAATCGGTAATGGCTATTTCTGTGAATTTACAGTAAAATTTCTACGAACAACCTTTCCTAGGAATATTACCTACATATTATCCTGAAAGGCGTCATCCCACATTTTGATTGAAACGACCGAAAAACGTGGAAAACACGTCGACGCGGTTGTTCATTAAGAATTCAATGAAAAATATAGGATATTTCGGCATAAAGTGTTCACTCATCAAATATTATGCAAAACCAAAGTGTTGTTTTATTTACGTTGGAAAACGAGTAAAGCGGAAAAACAAGAGAATTTAAAAATGTCGATTATACAAACGAGTATAGTTCATTGTCTATCTACGTTAGTGTTAAATAATTTTCTTCTCCAGTGAATCGTCCATTCAACCGTATCAAAATCTAGGGATGGAAAAGCCATCGATCAATATTAACCATTTATCGCTTTCTGAAATCATTTACTTATCGTTCATTTTCACTCTGTAAAAAAAATTAGTCTCAAAAAAATTTAAAAACGCACAAAAAATGAAAATAAATCTCTTTCACTTCTATAAAGTTTTGAAGCGCGGCGCACTCTATAGGTAAAGTGAGTGCCCCAAGCTTTTCAACTTTATTATATAAATATTATTAAAACTAAAATATTGTAATGTCAGCAAAACTGCACACGACTGCAAAGTTTCACGTCAATTGGATATTTGAAAGAGGGCGAAAATCGAGTTGCAAGATTTTTTACATACAACATTCAAGTAAAGCTAATACAAGCGAAAAAGAGACAAATTTTCTCATATATATTTGTTGTTTTAAGTGAGTACTTCACATAAAATAAATTCATAGCGAAAATTATTTTAATATCTTTGCTGCACGTTGAGTGTACTTCGATAATCTCTGAAAGTCTTTCACAATCATAATATAACCGTCTATGCATCGTTAATCAACAATTATTATAGAAAATCAGCGTGCGACAAATTCGATTTATAATTCGCTACGGAAAACAACGTAAACCTACAGACTGAAACGGTATCACGTTGACGTGTTTCTCAACATTGAAATTAACATTATACAGGATGCACTATCGATTTTGACTGATATTCATGAGTCTCCACTATTCGCTTTGTTCCATGAATCGACCGGAAACAGTCACAAATGTGGCCGTCCAGCATTTTTACAAGCTTTTATTTAGTTTCCCGGTGTCTGTCTGTCTGAAATCAAAACTTGCAAGTTAAATTTGACCAACTTGCCGGTTTCCGATTGAGCTGAAATTTTGTATACGTATGTAGTTCCGATGACAATACAATATTATAATGACTAACTGACCGGTCCGGGTTTCGTCCGGATGTAAAATGCAATTCAACTACTTCCCGTAATCCGATTGAGTTGAAATTTTGCGTACGTATATATAGTTCCGATGACAATAAAATATTATAATCACTAACTGACCGGTCCGGCTTTCACCCGGTTGCAAATCGCACTTTTAATAAAGCACACTAAAAACTTTAATTAAATCAAACCCAATCATTCATTACATTATACAATTTAAATGATATAAGAGCTTGTCGCGAGATCTTCCTGTGTAAATCAACACGAATACAATATGTAACTTGATCTTGACATAAGTAATCCTCAGAAAAAATGTATGTATTTCATAAAATAAATTTACACAGGAAAATCTCGCGACAAGCTTTTATATCATACAAATTGAATGATTGGGTTTGATTTAATTTAAATTTTCTTCTTTTTAGTGCATTTAAACAAAAGCTTGTTTTTAAAAATGTTTATTAATTTATTTCATAGCATCGTCAAAGACCTCATACCCAAACATGAGCTGAACTGAAGTCAATATTGTTATAGATATACAAAATATACACAAAATTACGACATAATATGTGCAGTTTGAAGTATATTTTAGTAAGTATTCGATCAGTATCCAAAACTAACGATGTGCGCAGCCTGTATATAACTCCGCGTAGGTATAACAAGTCAATAAATTAATACAAGGTTTTGTTGCAATAGTCGATATCGAAGTGGCCGTTTTGCTTTTTTGAACTGTTAGTTGTGCCATTTACAATTTGGCGAACTAGCGGTATGCTACATTGAACAGTCAGAGTCCAGTGCCTAGAGGTCGAACCGTTTTATTGGGGGCACACCAAGTTGACCCTTGTATAAAATATTATATTCCATATAGTTGCGAGCGAAACCAACATTTAATTATTCAGGCTTCAGTAACAAAATAGTGAATCTCCGTTGTCTGTCCCAAAGATCAACTCTTAAGCGGATTGGCCCATATTTTTTTTTTTTTTAATTGGTAGGGTTGTTTTTTAGGGAATAAGGTGTGTAAGTTAGATAGTGATTGACCACATACATTCTTAAGGAGGTCGTGTAGTTGGGCAGGTCAAAAATCAATTTTTGTTTTCATAAATCGATACTAAAGGATATACAGAATACGGTGACACAAATTTTTTTCAAGGCTCGATCTCGTACTTACGAAGCTTTGGAGTCACCGGAGCGGGTGCTCGGCTGCTCCAGTGCTCGGTCTTTTGTATATAAATCTGCTGGAAACAACTTGGCTTCTCCAAGGAAGAAGAAAGTCTATTGAAGTCGAATAATCAACGTGTATTATGCACGCAAATA
The DNA here is from genome assembly GCA_963575645.1 of Xanthostigma xanthostigma. Taxonomy (NCBI): domain Eukaryota; kingdom Metazoa; phylum Arthropoda; class Insecta; order Raphidioptera; family Raphidiidae; genus Xanthostigma; species Xanthostigma xanthostigma. Next base: position 911,832 of record OY754470.1, on the reverse strand, counting down.
TTCAAAAGCGTTTTTCTCGAATTACCATTTTTGAGCTGGTGCGCACACAATATTTCAAGATGTACTAAACCGTAATTTGGACCGCATACTCTAAAAACCTTTCGTTTTGGCAGGACGAGACGTTTTTGCGATATTACAAATATTTATTTTTTGATCACGTCACCAAGACGAAAAAAAGCCAAATATTTCACTTTTTTTTGCAAGTTCGGCAAAAATTTACATTTGAATATTTTGACTTGATTTTACTTCTAGAGCCCCAGGTATCTCGATTTAAATGCATTTTTTTTTCTTCACGTCGGACGAGCAAAGCAGCCGCAATCATGGGCACAGTCTATCTACTTTTTTTCGCCAACTGTACCTAATATCGATTCTAGTCGATATATCGACGTCAAAAAATTCACGAGCGTTCTTCAAATATGAAGAAGTACCTTGCCCCAGTGCAGAATGTTGTGCAAATGCTTCTTATCGGAAACAAGATTTCCTATGGTAAAACAAACATAACCACAATCCACTATCTCTTCATATCAGTGAATAGAATACCATACACATGCTTTACTCGAAAACAATATGGAGTATAATATCATTAGTTTGTAAATTATGATTCGTTGAACAATACATAATTCACTGTATATATCTACTTATAGAAACAGTGTCGTAAATATAAGTGAATTAGAACATTGCTAGGCACTTTACAAGTGTAATATAATGAGAAATGTGTAGATGATTGTGATAGCTTCGGTGTTGTCAGACCTTTACACTAGATCTGTGATCACAAAGCAAATGGTCTATGACAGATTTTTGGTAAAATATCAATAGCAACTTAGGCCAGTAAAATGAAGATGACCCTAAACACCAAAATCGCAAAAGGGTGCAAATTTGAGGGAACATTAATTATATAAGTATGATACATAATCTGTACGATGACTGGAACTTGTTAAAAACTGTGTCATCGGTTTTTTGCTTGTATCTTGTCAAAATTCAATATTGTGATCGTGGAATAGTACTTCTAATTCTTCTAGTTAGTGGAAACTGAGTCATTTTACTAGCCTAACTATCTGACAAGCACACATACTTTTCAGAACCGTTTGGGCTCCGTAGGTGTACCTGGACACTTGTGCAACATGCCATTTAATCCAATGCAATTTCATCTCTAAACTTTTCGGCGAAATATTTACCAAGCCGATTCGATGGCTGACCCAATAGGAATCACGACCGATGCGACGTGCCCGTTTAACTTTTTAGTTAGAAATGGAGGATTTTGCAAATGATATCCAAGTGTGTAGGCTTTCACGGCCGGTGTTGATCCAAATCTTCTTGGTTTCCGGGCTTGATAATGTCTACCGCAGTTGTAGACGAAACGTCAGGTAGTAATATCAATAGACCACGGCATACAAGCCCGGAAACCAAGAAGATTTGCAATTGTTATTTGTGGAAAACGTTTCGAATACACAAAATTGAGCTAAAAAAATTGCCAACAATTCTGCATACGCCAGTTTCGCATTGTGAGCACAGATTTTGTGCCGAACGGTAATCTGGCAAAAGGCACATTTATAAACATAATTAATATACATTAATTAGTGCCCGCGTGCTATAAATACATCATTTTCATTTGTTTTAAGTATGACGACATGATCTAACTATTTCTTCGGAAGGTCGTATTCATTTACCTGCATGAAACAATTGTATCTAAGTAAATTGTGTTTCATTTGTAATAATACCTAAACCGAAATATGACGTGATCGTTTACTTAAAATATTTATCAGGTCAAACGAGTAATTAATAATCAGAGCTCTATCTAAAGTAAGTCCAAACGCTATATAGGCGCGTTGGTAGTAAAATGTGCAGCTGATCACATAAAAGTCAGACAATTTAATTTTGCTAACATATGATGTAATTTTTAAGTCGTATACATTATTTTAAACTTATTCGCTTCTTATTATCAAGCTTATGCGTTTTCACTTCATAACAGCGTGGCCTCGCGGGGCTGCTCTCCAGATCGGCAGCAAAGCCCTAATTAGACACGGCAAAGCTATATCAAATTCTATTCCTTCTTATTTAGGCAAAATAGGCCCCGACCTCAAAACTTTGTTATTTTATTACTCGCTTTTTGAAGAAGGCTCGATTTTTTATTTTCAACTTTTTAGTTTAAGGCAAAGTATTGAAGTCGGTTTCAGTTTTTTTTTTTCTAAAAAGTTACTGAACCGATTTTACTGAAATTTTACTGGGACCAACATTGAGACATTTTTTAGTGTCTAATGAAACCGACGACGACAACTACAATTTTTTCTAAAAAATTGTTGAACCGATTTAGCTAAAATTGATATGGGACCAGCTTTGAGACATACTCTATCGAATAAAAAAAGGAACATCGAAATCAGTTCACAGCCGGCGAAGATATTGACGGACACACATACAAAAAAAAATACAATGGAACACATAATCTCCTCCTTTTTTGAAGTCGGTTAATAATATAAAAAGCAAGCTGAGATAAAAACTTTCCTTTATTTTTTCTTACAAACTATTATAGCTTACAATTTACATAAAATATAGAATTTTATGTCACGATTTGAAGCTCCGGTAGTCTGCAATCAGCTCGCGCACAAATATATAAAATGTCACTTTGATATAGTTCTGCTATTAATATAACTACATAGGATGTCGTGACTGCTGATAATTTTTGCCTTTTTAAATGTTACAAAGGCGAAACATTACTTTTTAACATTCCTATTGCAATATTACACTATTGTGAAAAAGCAAACTGACACCATACACTTGACCATTTGTTATAACAGTCTATTGTTCCAAGAGCTGGTCATAAATTAAAACAGAAGAACTGTTTTTTCCTCAAAAATCCGTGTCAATATTGATCTTAACATTTAACGAATGTTTTTAGGGTTCCGTACCTCAGACTGAAAAAAAAATGGAAATCTTATACAATCACCTTGTCTGTCTGAGATCTAGAACTCAATAGTCTAGTGAAAAAAATTAAAGCTTCTATTTCAACACAATAAAAAGATACGGCCTTTCAATCAGATATTTTGTTACTGACTCAATCATCAAAACCTATAGGGTATACTTTCCGCTGAACTAGAATCCTAGAATTTGGCAAGAAGGAAGGTGTCATAGCACACGTAAGGGAAAAAATCGAAAAACAAAAATGTCTAGTTCTACGTGGAAATTATTACTACGCGACAAACTTACTTTTTATTGTTGGTCAATAATTCTCAATCTCAACAAAGTAACTGTCAAATTGTTATAACTGTACGGAAACCACCATATCGCGCGAGTCCTACTTGACTACGATCTTTTTTTAAAATAGCCGTGTTAATACGCGATTATATTATTTTTTCGAAGTTAACTGATTTCGAAACCTGTGCAGGTCTATTTTCAAAACAGGTTCTCAAAATTAAAGCTCCGTTTAAATCAAAAACTGTTCTATATTTAATTCATTCTTCGGAATTCCTCAACGCTGAACTTAAAAGTCCATGCCGTCGTGTCGCTGGAATTGTGAATCTTCTTTATATACCTACGTAAATATTTACCTCTCGAAAACATGTAAGGAGGTACATTGTGAAGGTTGCGTGAACAGCTGTTATCGGTGTTATCGCAATATTCTCTCCAGTTCTACATAAAAACACGCATACGTTGTATAACCGCACCACGTATATATAGAAAATACTAGCCAACTACAAAGTGAAAAAATAGTCATTTTTTAAAACAAGCGTGACGACTATAACATTCCTTGAATTTTTTATCAACGCCGTATTATTTGATGAAAATTTTAACTCAAAGGATAGTTCTGATTTATGGCCTTATTCACCGAACGTAAGCGCAGTTATTTACTCGGTTCATTTGTTCTTCAGGTAGCTATTCCTCAAAATAAATAGCGATAATTCAATTCACCAAGCTGCAGGTATAAATCTATTCTGTCTTACTTCGAGGGTATAAATATTTTTTCGCCTGGTAAAATAATAATGGCCACCACATAGATCATAATTTTTAATCTTTACTATCATAGATCATATAATACCTAACCTATATAAACGCGGAGTATTATATCTGCATTTTGCTCTTCTGAATTTATTTATGTTGTTTATTAACCTTTGGTGAAGTGTGTAGTTGTAAAACATTAAATTTTGTGGAAGTTTTATGTACAATTGGGTTAGGGGAAAACATTATTATTTCGTGAGTGTTTTTTTTTTACGTTTACACTAACGCTATTTTTAGGTGAACGTCAAAATATTCAACAAAAAGAGCAAGGAGTATAGTGCAGTGTATATTTATTCTTTAACTAACTTTTCTATACCTGATATTTTGCTTAGTGAATTGAAAGTAAATTTTATTGTAACTAATAAATTTGTTGCAAGATTAGTAACTTCTATCTTTAATAGTGTTCGGTGAATATGGGCATTAACGACTTAATGCTTTTGAACGAACACTGCTCGCGCGCGGCGCGTGTATCGCAACGCGACAACCCGAGCAGTGCTCGCCAGTTTCGACTTGTTAGAGTTTTATGCGATAAACAAACGAACGGTGCTCGCCAGTTGCTACTTGACGGGCTAGAGACACTACGCATATCGTTTCCTCTGTTTTACCTTATTGAAAAACATTATAAAATATTTTGTAAGTATTATATTTCCAAAATTAATAAAAAAAAATGCATTTTTAACGAACTTATAGTGATTTATATCACAGAACAGTAAATGTTCTGTGGATTTATATCTATTTTTATTCATTTATTTCGATTTTTTTTATTTACGCTCGTAGAGATTATATGTATATAAATAGTTTACTCTATTTTAACTTATTAAAAAAAAAAAAAACATTAAAATAAACTGTAAATAATATATTTTAAAAATTAGTAAAAAATTGCATTTTTACGAATGTTATTTATATTTTTTTTTTATATATTCACGTTGATTATAATTTTGTTATTCAAGATCCCTTTATCATGGAGAGTGACAGTGAATGGGAGGATTTAAATTTAGATAGTTCAGGCAGCTACACAGTTTTTAAATCATGTAAACTGTATAAATAAAAAATAAAATAACCTACAGTTTTTACTTCAATTTTTGATAAAAAAATTTGAAAAGAAGTTTGACCCTGCAGGCCATCCCTGTAACTTCCCGCTATTTTCGAGTTCAAAACGCTCAAAAATATATAAAATATAGCAAGAAGTTTATTTTTTAGCTCTTCGAGCTCAAAAAAAAACACACTTTGTTACGAAATTTTCGTTCACTATATCTCATGAACAAATGAACAGATGTTGATGCAATTTACGGCAGTCGACTCAATTTTTTATCCTAAAAAAGAAATTTATTACAGAAAAATCGATCTCATAGGAATTTTACGAGCAATTTAAAAAAAACACTTTTTTACAAATTTTTCGTTCACGATGTCTCGTGAACAAATGAGCCGATTTTGAAGCGGTTTGCGTCGATCGACGCAGTTTTTTTAACCTAAGAAAGTAAATTATTACAAAAAAATCGATTTGATAAGAATTTTACGAGTAATTATGAAAAATTACTTTTTTCCTAATTTTTCGTTCACGTTATCTCATGAACAAATGAACCAATTTTGATCTGGTTTGCGGCGATCGACGCAGTTTTTTTAACCTAAGAAAGTAAATTATTACAAAAAAATCGATTTGATAAGAATTTTACGAGTAATTATAAAAAATTACTTTTCTCCTAATTTTTCGTTCACGTTATCTCATGAACAAATGAACCAATTTTGATCTGGTTTGCGGCGATCGACGCAGTTTTTTTAGCCTAAGAAAGTAATTTATTACAAAAAAATCGATCTGATAACAATTTTAAGAATCATTTTAAAAAAACACTTTTTTACGATTTTTTCGTTCACGGTATCTCGTGAACAAATGAACCGATTTTGATGCGGTTTGCGGAAATCGACGCAGTTTGTTAAGGAGAAGAGCTGATTAGATTTTGGAATTATTCGGTTCAGTAGTTTAGAAAATATTTTACAAAAACAAATTTTGAAAAATTTTTGAAACTTGTTTTTTTAAGATTTCTCAAAATTTTTTGGGCCGAATCGTTTCAAATTTTCAGGAAGTCTAAGTTCACCAAGATCACGTCAGATGCCGCAAACCGCGTTTCAGTCGGACACTCCGTTCAAAAGATATAAAGGGTTTACATACATACATACACACACACACACACACACACACATCCATACATACAGCCCTACGGACATCATCGCCAAAATAGTTTTAATAGCTTCCTAGGACCTCAAAACGTCGAGATCTGGCGAAAACTCGATTTTCGAAAATCGGGGTGAAACCAATAACTTCCCGATTTTTGAAAAAAAAAAATTTTTTTTTTTTTTTTAAAGCGGGAAGTTAAAAAACCCGAGCATTAAGTGGTTATCCATCAGTGATCAGTCACAAATAGTAAGTTCTGCTCAGTACATGCCGGTAGAGGCAACAGGAAGTACACTGTATGTAAAGTGTTGGTTGGTGAAGAGAATAATGATGGGCGGACATTCGACTGCTACGGATAGTATACGTGTTGAGTGATGAACCGCAGGCTAACGTATTTAATTATACACTCTGTCAACGACAATGCTCGCTAAACCACTCGTCCACACCGATATGGCGAGAGTGTTTGGTTTCGGTGCACCGCCGCCCCCGTTCCCTGCGCTCAAAATCTCGTGCACATTCACAGAATTTGTGCCATCAGAAATTTTTCACCAAATCAGTAATCGGAATTTTTTGACCGCGTGACAAAACAGTTCTTCGTTTAAATCTCTGCTTTGCAATTGACTACCATATAATTCTATTTTACCCGTGGCGGCGTGGTAAACGAAAATGATATTACCAGTAGTCTTACGGGTGTAACTCAACTCCCTAAGTCAAATGTAAAAAAAATATGGCCTAAGTTCTTTTTTATTAATTTGGTCGGACATCTAAACATGGGTTATCTAAGATCCATTCTAAATACAACTTCCAAAAAATAGCGGATTCGAATATGGTATCGTTTTAGATTTCCATTTTTTAAGGTGGCTTACCAAACTGGTATAGCTAAAAGATCTTGGTTAATTTTTTTTGACATCTTTTCTTTTGATAGGATTGCATTATAACGTGCCGCAGTATGCATACAGTTACTTAAGATCAGAACACGGTCAATTAGACTAGCATTTTACACCAATGGCTGCAATCAACTATACCTTAATTGTAAGTTTCGTGAAAATAATTCCAAGCATTTTTGCGTAACGTTCGGACAGAACGAAATATCGAGTTTTAAGCGTTTTTAATTCATGATAAAATGTACTTTTTAATAAAATCAATTATAGTATAAAAAGTACCAAAATTATTATTATTACCGCCATCAAACAACATTTTGCGAAACACGTTACGTTTTAATAGTCTATTACATTTTTTTATGGCCGATATAAAGCATAAATGTGTAATAAAGCAATTCAAATTACAGAGAATTGCTTGAAACTCCTTATAGGCCCCACTCACGATCAAACTTCATGCCACAGTTCAGTGTTCAAACTTATAGTTCAGTGAAGCATGATGTGTGGGACAAATAAACACTGAAACCAACACTGAAGTCAAGCATGAACTCATCAAATGCATCTTGATTTTTGAACGACTTCAGTGTTCAAGTAAACTGCTGTGTGTGTGGGTTTTTTTCAGTTCAGTTTTTGGAGTTCTGTGTTTTGTACAACCAGAAGCCTAAAATCTCAATTGTGCTGCAAGTCTTTCTTGTGTAGAAATAGATTTTCGCATATTTGTATCCTGGTTCTTAATAAATGGGGTAGCTAATTCCAGTAAATAATTGTAAGTTAATTTATCCATTCGTAAATAATTATTCCAATCAAGCGGCTCAAGATGTAATTCATTAATCAAATAAACATGACTTCTTGAATCACGCATTTCTAACCAATTTTTCACCCATATTCTTATTTTTTTTCTTATTTCTCTGTTTTAAATACAATCCCACAGCTATGAACAGCCAATCCTCACCATTTAAATAACTCATTTAGTTCTTATTAGTTATCTATAGTATAATATTATAGTATGTATATAATATATATTTTATATATCTATACTCGACGAGTGTATGCCAACAACTGAACCAAACTGAACACAAAAATTTTTAAAAACTGAGCAGTTTGCATGAACTGTGTGTGGTGCCAGTCAGTCTTTCGATTAATCGGTCCAACTTCACTGAACACTGAACTGTGGCATGAAGTTTGATCGTGAGTGGGGCCTATTAGAAATTATGAAAATTGTTTTGTTTTAAATTATGGACGATTCACAAAGAAAGTAGTTCAAAGTCAACGCAGATCTTAGCTAATCGATAATTATGTAAGTCAAGGCAATTCTGGATATTGTTAGATATTTTTATGGCTGCATATAATATATTTATTGCGTAGCGAAAGCATTTAAAACGCTGTTTTGAACGAAAACTTTGGATCTTATTAATTAGATAATTAATTATTCATATTAGTAATCAAAAAATAAATTAATGCAATATATACTACTATATGAAAAACAAAGCCTTACAATTAGCGGGAGATATTTTATGATAAGGAAAGATGACGATTTTTGTATATCATTTTGTCCGTGGAAAAACCAAATGCCGTCGACAGTTTATATTACATGTTCCGTAAGAAAATTGTATATTTTATACCGTTTATTGGGTCGAAATGTTTTGTCCACGATGAGGTAGTTTCTGATTGTACTTCACTCAACACGTAAAGGAAGGCGTTTGCCTACTGTTGATTTGTTTGTCTGTTTGTCGTTACAATATTATATATTCTATTGAGATTCGATATATGGACGAAGTATAGAAATGTAATGTCGAAATTGCCATTTGTAATGTGTATCTATAAAATTACCAGATGTATCATTTTAGGCCAAATCCTAATAGAAATGCAACGATTTGAATGATTGTTTCGCAGCAAAGATCACAAGCTTAGATTGACTTTGGTGCAAAGTGTATCAATGATTTTCGAAATATGTATACTACACAATTTCGTTCATATTATATTGTACCTGTATCAATACCCCCGTATCTAAGCATCTTAATAAAAAGCCTTTCTGGCCAACTAAACTGACTTTTGAGAAATTATGTTTATAATCGTAGTCCTTCGTTTTTCGTAATCGGGAAAAAACTCATAATCGATGTCATCAGAACTTTCATACAAAAGATAGAAAAACAAAATTTTTAACTCCCAACTTTTGCTCAGTAACCTCTCTCTCGGGGTTAGAGTGTATTTTACACATTTGCGAATTTATTAACGATCTATCTTTCTCGTGCGGAAAATCAAGTCAGGGAAGGCTATCGGAATCACTGCACGAATAAACACGGAAATTTTAGGGTTCTAAGTTTAGTGCGACACGGGAAATACGAAAATCGAGTTTTTATACAATCATACAGTTTTCCCCTGATGTGGGCGAGAGAGTGAGAGAGAGTAGATTATAGACGCCCGACAACTATATATAGGAGAAGAAATGATTTGGACAAATTACTTTGATTGCTTTCTGTATTAAGACTCAGGACTGTTGAGAGGCCTACCCTAACAATAATCCACAGCGAGGGCCCCACACATTGCATTATCAGACTCTTAATCTTCTCAAGAAGGCTCATGACTGTATGCGACAACGGGCCCTTGTAGGCCTAAGTGCAACGAAGAGGAGTTTTCCTGCCCTCTAAATTATCTAATCTAGCTATGTGCTTACAAAAGGAAGTAAAAGACATTTGGTCCCTTCTTGCAAGCATTTCGTCTCATAAATACTTTTAGTACAAATGAATAAATTGCGTAGCTGTACTTTAAAAGCAAACCCAATACACTCATATTGCTAAAATAGAATTAAGTCATTTATTTTAATTAAACATCGAACCGCGTTAATTGAAGCAATAAAGAACGGTACAAAATAAGGCAATATAATTATTCATGATTGCATGTTCTCGAGTATGAATTATTCCTGCAAAAAATTGATAAGTGACTGATAAACTTCAGTTAATTAAACTAATTATTAAAATGACAGAATTAAAAAAGCATTTTAGATATTAAAAACTAGTTAATACTTATTGCTAAAAATGATGTTTCAATTTTTAATCGATTTTTCTTTGCATGAATGGATTTATCGTGACTGATTTGGCGTGGAAACTAAAGTACAATAAAATACAGAGTATTTTTATGTTGCTGGTACTTATACTTTAAACAAATAAAATGAGCAATAAACCCACATCATGTTTACCGTAAGTGCACTAAGAGATCTTATGAATATTATTTCTTGACCAATAATATTTACTAATTGAATAAGCAACTATCCGTTAGAAATTAGTCATCGAAATGGCAATATTTTTATAAAACATATCTACATTTTCAATACTAAATAACCTGTTATGAAAACTGAGAGACAGGTAAAAATGAAGTTCAACGTTTGGTACAAGGTCAATAAAGGCAGATTATTAGTCATCTGTTAGGGGGAATACGTTGAATGCATTCTAAAATAACGAAGTTACAAATGAATTACCTTGTAAAATAAAACAATGAACGCTTAACAAAAATAAATCATAATGGTCAGTATTCATTTAGTTTATTTGTCAGGGACTACCTAGTATCAAAAATACAAAACAATACAATTGTCACTAATTAGCATATGAATATGTCATCGATTTATTTTATAATATGAGATACAGCGGTTGCAATGTTTCTTTCTATGAAACAACCCGTTTGAAAACTAGTAAACCCCGTCCATAACGTAGACAGAATTACATAAAATCGGTCAGACATCATCCGTTTAACATTAATTATTGCGTATAAGCACAGCTGAGTGAACTCAAAACAAGGGGCAAAGCACTCATCGTGTTCTTGGAAGGGCTTGGTATTGGTAGATTCCGATCACAATAAAGGGAAATATTACTCACCACTTTCAATATACGGAGTCAGCAACAGCAAAAATATAACGTATCCACACTCATTGAACATTGTTTCACACTAAAAATATCCACATCACACAAAAATCACACCCAAATTATTATTAAGCCATTACACGAAATTACAGCTGACTGCTATCCATACACATCCACTGACAAACCTTTGTCTGTAAATCCGAACACGCATGCGCTTGTATTGTGTATACTTTTCTAGTCGATCCTTCACTTTTCTTTTCACTCAAAACAATAACCTCAATAACACCATTAATTTCTTTTGAAAATCACTAATCACTCAATAATTGATCGCGCTAAACTAATAACACTACCATGGCGGGGCTTGTACTGAAAACTAGCGGTGCACAAAGTTAACGGAGGGGATAAACTTCGAATAAAATGTAAATAGTGTGGGACGTGACGCTAGCACCTAATGCACTGTCTTGTCTGGTATCACGGATTGCGACTAGACACGAACGCTGTGCCCTCTTTTCAGATATCGCGAAATTACAAACCAAACTGAGACGTCATTTCAAACGGTGCCGCAAAAAATAGCAATTTAATAAACAAATTGTTATTATTGTTTAATTTGTCTAATTTATAATGAAGTGTTAAAAAACACGTCTTTCTAGAATAAAATTACAAGAGGAACTTCCAAAGGCAGATCATTACGCAACTGCTATTACAAACTGTTATTTATTACATAATTATCATATCTTTATCAAGTTCTTAAAATATAATATACCCAATAAAATATAGATAAAATAATAATATACAGTTTAATTTACCTTGCTGATAGAACTCACTTCAACTTCTAGATAAAAAACATAGTTCAGGGAATATTAAAGGCAATAAAATATGAAATTACTTTTTTATTTGTTAATAATTACAGCTTAAATAAAAAAATTAATAATATTAATGTAAACAATATCTTTTAATAAATAGTTTAATTATCTTTTTTTGGCCTAGCGACTGGCGCCTTAACGCCCATAAGCAAGCAAAGCTGATTTCGTACAGGTTTTATAGATTCAACTGACTCCTCCCAGTTAGTTTCGCTTAATAATGACATAGCTTCGTCGAGAGATTCAGGAGGTATTGTACTATTGTCTCCGTACATTAACAATGCCTCGTAAAATCTACTTTGCGTTGATTTCCGTACATATTTTTGTGGATGACATAACAACATGCTGAGTCGTACCAAAGATTTTGAACAAACATCGCTGGGTACCTAAAAGTACACATTTTATTTTTAAAGTTGCCGGTAGCTTCAAAAACATATTCCAATATAAGACAGAAAGAGGCGAAGCAAAAGTAGCGGTCGTTAAACGACGTCTTGTACATTTCTGATTTAAGAATGACAGACATAATTCTTTAATATGTTCCGTGCCAAACGATATAAGCTGTATCTACGGTAGACACAGCTGTATCCACTGTGGAATTATATCTATCAAAAAATAAATATAAAATCATTCTAGTAAACAAAAAAGATATAAACTAATATAGCTCATCCGCCCCTGCCTGTATAACTGTTTATTAAAGTTCTCCAGTAATTATTAACTGTCTAGGGCTCTAAGTATACAAGAATGAATTACCTGTATCAGTTGGCATAAAACATTAATACTATCGATTAATTTGTATGTGTCACGACAATTAGTGATTTCAATTCTTAATAAATTAAATATCTCTGTCGCAAACATTGATTGGGGATCTTCTAAGACAGTACGGATGCAGCCGGAATTAAAAAGACGATCCAAAAAGCTAAACAAAGGACTGGTTACTCTATCCACATGCTGATGGTCAGCAAATATTTTAACGATTGTATCACAATATCGTACAACTTCAGAATGCTTTCTGCTTTCGTCGATCGATTTTAAAAAGTCAAATAAAGAGGCACTTGAATGTTTTACCTGCAAAAGAATAGAGTTACAAAATATGTATAATCAAAAACTTTTCATAAATCGACACTTACCAGTCCCTCCGTGAGACCACCGACGCTGACAATAAGTCCAAGCATAATATTGTAAGTATAAATAGGCATCGCTAACAAATTAACAAATCGTGGAAATGTTTCAGCAGCCGAATTCCAATTTAATGAATCGCACTCATCTGACGGAAATATTACTAATAATTCATCACGATTGGGTATATTAGGTATGATTAACTTGCTGCAATGAGAAGATTTTACTTAAGGTTTCTTTTAAACAAAGGTTGTCATATTTTATACGTGAACATGGTTCAGCAATTCCATTTTAATAGCTATAACTCTTTTCAGATTTTTTTTTTTTAAATATTGTCTCAACTAAAGTTCTTCTGAAATTCAGCATCCTCATTCCAAACACTGCACATTATAAAGAGTGAGATAAATGTCGCTTTCCCCAAAAATGTGTTTACCGTTTCAGAGTTTGGAATAGGTACTCAAGCGTTGTGAATTGTGTATCGAGAATCATGGTCTCCATTTCGAAAAAAAAACTTAAGGAATAAGTGTACAATAATAGATAAAGAATGTGTTGCCCTTAGTTAAAATTCTTAGGGGAAGCGATCATTTATCTTATTACCTGTGTAAAATGTTATAGAAAGTTTTCCCCCCCAATGCTCTAGTACGATCAATTTTTTCGACAGCCTGTTTTGCAACGCTGATCATAACTTTAGTTACTAAGTCAGATGTAAGCAAAGACGGGTCATCCTTTGCCAACAATAAAGTAACACTCTGCAAAGCCACCATTGATGATTCACGAACCCAAGCTCCAATATCTCCTCGACTGTCTAACGTGTATTCCAATAAACCGTTCAAGAAACAATCATAAACTGAGTGTATGTGTTTTTTACAAACGGCTAAAAAAAGACAAAAAGTTAAAACAGTGCAGATTGATTAATGACGACAATTCTCAAACTGAAATCATTCCTTCTTAGTAAGTGTTCTTGCAGAGAGACTCTGCTCCGAATAAAGAAATAACAGATCTGTTGATTTAAGGAGCTAAATATCTTTTTAAAGAACGCCTCTGCTTATTTTACAGTCTGTAGAACTAGGAGTATGGCATCTGCCAGAACTATTAATAAAAATTAATTTTTCAAATCAGGGATAGCAAACACGTTGATTGCAATCTATCAATCGATCATGTTTAAATGAACGGGAATTTTCGATTGCAGTGAGCGTGTTTTTAGAGACAGATTACTCTAAATTACCTATTCCAGTCGTTGTGCATACAAACATTAAAGCTTTGATTGCATCTCGTCGGCTCATGGCCCATTTTGAAGTTTTATCCGTAATCTGCGCACATTTTATAAGCGCAGGTATAACTGTATCTACATGCGGTGCCAACATAAAGCTTGGTAATGACCCTAAAAACATAAATACCCTATAACGTAACTGCAATAGTGTAAAATAGAAAAGAAATGTTTAACTAAATAACAACCGACTCGGAATAGTAGATTAATTAAAATAACTACCTAAAGCAAGAGCATAACCCATTCGGATAACTTCCGTATCTCCTTGAACTTGTTCGGTGTATCTTTTAACAACACCCTCGACATTATTCTCCAACGTGCCGTTATTTTGTTTTAAGTATTCATTAAACAAAGCAGGAAGAGCAACAATAGCTTTTTCTCTTATGTGTGGCACTTCGTGTGATAAACATTCATCTAGCAAGTTAATCCAATCATCTGAAATATATTATTTATGATAAAGAAGAGAAGAAAATGTGACCTATATTTATTTTGTTTTTTAATTGTAATTACAAAAAAACAAAAAAAAAAAGATTAATTATAAATGTGACAAAATGGAAGAAAGAAATAAAAATAACTTACCGATAATCGGTTGGTCATGAAAGGGCAACTGGGCCAAAGCGCATTTTTCAATGAAATCGGCACACGCCTGTTTCATCAATTCGCCGCCTAACCCTCGGAAATATTGTCGCTCGCGGAAACGGGGAATTAAATCTTTAATAGTCTCCAAAATATCACAGTTGATTCTCGATTGTAGAGAAACGTTTTCAGTCTTGCAAATATCTGACAGACAATGCAATATCTCACCGATTGAGATCACCGAACCGTGTCTAGCGTTCAAATCGATAGATCGCGTTTTCTCTACTAATTTCATTAAAACTGTTGTCGCCATGTAATCGACGTCCTAGCAAAAAAATAGTATTAAAATTAGTATTTCGTAACAATTTTTACAAATCCAAATTTAACACAAACGTTAAACGGCCCAAACCAAGAAGTTCACTTCAAAAAATAATTTTAATTCTTTGAAAATCATGTAAAAATCCGACAGCAAATCTTACCTTACAAGTCAAGTTATGTAAAGCTTTCGCTGAAAGTTCTCTTATGACACTATCCCAATGATCGACTTTCTTATCGATGAGATGATTGATAAGAGACAACGTGTATTCAGGAAACTGTGCGATGTACACGCTTATTGATAAGTACGCATTTGTGCGTACACCGACCGTAAAAAAATCCGCAGCGGTCAAAATATCTATTCCGTGCGGGAACGTTCCTTGTCTACCAACGTTCTCTTGAAAAGCCGCGGCTGCCGCTCTTCTACAATTTATCTACAAAATCGGTACTGTTAAGTCAATGACCTTGCTTAAACTCGAAACAGACGCACGTTAATGTGAGCACAGTAGGCTCCATCTATCCGCGGTCCGCAAAAAGCCCGCGTAACAAACGACTGTCAAAAGCAACACGAACACGTGAAAACTTATCGAAACTCGCTTATTTTGTTAGGCGCGTGGACTTGTACGTGTTTATTTGTTTTTATTCGAATTGTCTCAGAAAACAGTCTATCGTCTGCCATTACAATTAAGGTTTATTTTTAAAGTGGTTTCCTGCTATCTGCCGCAAATAAAAAATGAATTTGAATTTCTTTTTTTGGAATTTTGACGGAAAAACGCGGCCGACGCTCCTGCAATTTTAAATTTATCTAGCATGCTGCTGCAGTACAGCGTACTGGTTTTGTTTGGTGTATTAAATATGGCTCAATAAATAATATTACGTGATTCGTGTGATTAGAGTTATTCGCGGTATTTCTACTTTCGTGGGAGTCCTGCAGAAGATCAATTGGGCTTTTGAATGAAATTTTTTTTTGTCATAAATGGAAAATTCGTATATAACAAAATCGTTATAACAAAACTATTTTTCTTTTTTTTTATTTTCGTTATAATTCAAAAGTTATATCAAATTAAAAATAAATTTTTGTACCCAGTTCCGAGAACGCGCCGACATTTCCCGAACATAATGTGACGTCATAATGTTTTAGTCAATACGCATGTAGAAGCCATTGATAGTAAACTGCGTATATACATTTTACCATTATGACGTCACAACTGTCAAAAACAATTTTAGTGCGTTTGCAGTCACGTGATTTTTTTTAATATTTTATCAATTTTAAATTGCTTATAATTAATTTAAAAAAAGTTTTTTGAAAGTTTTTCGCATCAATTATCAATATTATTTATAATAAATTTTTAAAATACAATAAAAAAATCGATAATTATTTTTTTTTCAAAAGCCTAATTGCACTGTGTCATTCAAAGAAACCTTTATATTCGTGAAAACACAAACGAATTAGTTCTTACACTCTCAGACGCACGCGCGTACATGTGCGATGGAGATGCACATCCACATTTTTCAAAGCGTTGACGAATGCTCAGTTTTGAATGACACATCTACCTTATAATATACTATATGCAAGTCTGTGCTGGGCAAAGTTTAAAAAGACATTACCTCTCTATCAAATACTGATACGACAACTAAGGCACTGGCAATACTTGGAACAAAAGGTCTCAGAACATCGGTGTCGTATGCTCGGGCAAATGCCCAACAAACATAGCAAGCTGCATCACGAATATGAGATCCGACTGAAGCATAGCCCCTCGGTTCGTCATACACCAACGCACGCAATATTAACGGAACTACTTCATTCAATCGCTGCGGCAACAGTAATCCTCGTCTTCCTATGTAACCATATTTGATCGTAAAAAAAATAATTTAGTAGCTAGTTAAAATATCGGAAAGATAACAATCGAAGAACATTTAAAAAAAATATAGTCTTCAAAATAATGCAGACGATTAGTCTAAAATAAATGAATATAGAAATAATCATTTCTTTTAATCTGTAAATTAATTATATCTCGAGACTACCTAAATTTTAGGAAACGACTAATTGTAAACTCAATTTATTATCTTCGGCTTCTTATTATTAGCGATTTGATAAACAAATTAAGAAGAACTACAAAAAAAAACATACCTAGTTCTGCAAGAGCTAAACAACCACCGTGCCAAGCTCCATCGCCTTCTCGAGGATTAAATAATTCCAAAACCGATCCAACTACTTCATCAGCCAATTCACGAGGCAGGCGACCTGTGACTCTGCCGATTCCTTTTGCAGCCGACCATCTAAACGTAACATGAATTACTTTAGAATTGTTTGTAAACATTATAAAAGACATACTGAAACTCAGTGGCTGCGGCAGGTACGTAAAGATCAAACCCGTGCATTCCGTAATTTACCATATTTAATAGACTCACCTAACAACGCCATCGGAGTTTCGCAACCCATTAACCAGTTCGTCGATAATAATTTCCAACTCTTCCGGTACATCGACGTCATCTTCCAAATTTTCTTCCGACTGGGCTTTGCTAGTGGAAGATTCCGCTCTAGGAAGTAAATTTGGTGTACAGCTATCACCGGAACTCAGATTCTCGGCTAGTGACCTATTCCCGCGTTTATACCGCCACGACGTCACTCTTGCACGAAGAAATACTAAGCCTAGAATCAACTTTCAATTTGTAGTTACAAAACAAAAATATAAAAATAATCGACTGTTATGCGGTTATGATGAAATGTAATAAATTTACGATATTTACCTATTCTTTGAATAATTTTTATACTCAGTTTCAAAACAAGCCTGTCCGTACTGTTTTTATAGTCAGTATTGACAATCCAATCTAATAATTGTTGTGCGTGTGGAAGCAAGTCTTCTCTCTTGCCATGCTTAAGTATAGTTGCGACGCAAGACAAAGCACCGTACTTAGTGAAAACTGATATATCAACGTCCGTTGTTACTTTGTATGCCCAAACAAGGAATGGTTCGAGATGTTTGTCTTTCACGTCAGACCTGAACAAATAAAATGTTTGTAAAATAATACGATACCGATATTTACGATTTAATTTAAGGCAGCACTGGGTAGATGACACGAAAATTAAAAATGAAGTAATTTAAATATTTGGTAATTATACACTTTCACGGTCACCTGGTTTTTTGGCTCTAGAAAATCGAAAAATCATCCGATTTCGATGAATTTTTTTATAAAATCTTCGTTTTTATGGCGGATTTATGGAAAAAAATACGAAAATTGAAAAAATCAATATTTCTCACATTTTCATGACTTTAAATGCAAAAAAAATTTACTTTCTACATATAATTCTTTATAACTGTTTCTGACGTCAATTCCGGGGTGAACGATAAACGGGTATGCGAATTGTAATTTCGGGGTGAACGATAAACGGGTATGCGAATTGTAATTCCGGAGTGAACGATAAAGGGGTATGCGAATTGTAATTCCGGAGTGAACGATAAAGGGGTATGCGAATTGTAATTCCGGAGTGAACGATAAAGGGGTATGCGAATTGTAATTCCGGAGTGAACGATAAAGGGGTATGCGAATTGTAATTCCGGAGTGAACGATAAAGGGGTATGCGAATTGTAATTCCGGAGTGAACGATAAAGGGGTATGCGAATTGTAATTCCGGAGTGAACGATAAAGGGGTATGCGAATTGTAATTCCGGAGTGAACGATAAAGGGGTATGCAAATTGTAATTCCGGAGTGAACGATAAAGGGGTATGCGAATTGTAATTCCGGAGTGAACGATAAAGGGGTATGCGAATTGTAATTCCGGAGTGAACGATAAAGGGGTATGCGAATTGTAATTCCGGAGTGAACGATAAAGGGGTATGCGAATTGTAATTCCGGAGTGAACGATAAAGGGGTATGCGAATTGTAATTCCGGGGTGAACGATAAACGGGTATGCGAATTGTAATTTCGGGGTGAACGATAAACGGGTATGCGAATTGTAATTCCGGAGTGAACGATAAAGGGGTATGCGAATTGTCTCGCAGTGAAACGGGAAGGGGAAAATGTGGAGTTTTTAAAAAAACAATTCCGAGGTGAACGATAAACGGGTATGCGAATTGTAATTCCGGGGTGAACTAATTTTTTTCATAAATCCGCCGTAAAATGGAACTTTTTGAGACCAAGATCATTGAAATCCATCTATTTTTCGATTTTCTAGAGCCAAAAAACCAGGTGACCGTGAAAGTGTATAATACCAAATATTTCGTCAACTTAATATCTGAAAATTACCCAGTTATGTATTTAAATAATACTAAACCTTGTTAAAAATCGCGAAGTTAAAAAAGCAGCTGCGTCTCTGCATTTATCGCTCACAATGGCGTATGTTTTACAAACATCTAAAACACGTTCCATAACAGTTTTTTCGTCGTTGGTTCCGTTTTCAAAGCCATCAAGACGAGACATATGAAACGGTATTAGAACAATAATTGACATCCATATCAAAAGCACGTAACGAGTCTGCCATGTTTCGGAATTATTTGGATCCTGATTTTCGAGAAGGTTTAATACAGGTTCAAAATCTGCTACCTTAAAAAGTATTGTCCGTTTTAATTCATTATATAGTGTCAGTCAATATTCGTTATTAAAATATTTTTAACCAGGAGAGAAGTTAGGCCCGCGAAGCTCGGACCTCGGACAGCGGATTAAAGATGAATAATCAACCAATTTAAAAATAAAAACAAATGATTACCTCATGAGGCAAATGTCGGACAACAACTTTGTAACCTCTAACTTTGATAATAATATACATGTACTTAAAAACTTCATGTTTCAGTTTGATTGGATTTTTTTGATCACGTACAAAAGTAATTAACAATTGCAGTATTTTGTCGAGGTGCCGATCCAACAAATGCGGCTGCTCGTTGTACTGATCTAATATGAAAAGAAATCTCTCGTATGCTTTCTCAAGAGCCTTTTCTTTGGTGTAAATATTTGACAAATTGCTTATCATTTCTAGAACTTCGTCAACCTCGGTAAACATTTCCAAGGCACATCCTAATCCAACATTTTCAAAGTTGTCGTCGTTTTGCTTATCCATTTTTAGTTTGTAAATGTTTTATATTAATCCTGAGCACATGTAAAGTTTCTTGGATTTATTTGATTATTTTCAGTTACCCGAGTAACAATTTATATATCATAGGGTGTATAGTTTGTCAATTAGCAATTATAATCCATAAAAATGGGATTTATAAAAAAAAATATCTTTATACAGAACAATCATAACACAAATTTGACAATCAAACAATGTGAACCATAAATTGACATTTGCTACGCTTTTAGTCAGCGATATCTTTTGGTAAAAAAGTAAACTAAATGGAGAGACATCTGTTTTTTTTTCAGTAATTCATTAAAATTTTTTTTTCAGTAATTCATTAAAACTGCAGTTTCTTAAATCATCATTTATTCAGTTTTTGAAAAGTAAAATGACATCAAATGTCAGTTTTATAATATTGGACTTCATTAAGGATTTAATTTCAACCAATAATCTATCAGCGATCATAAGAGCCAATAGAAAGCTAGATTGTTATGTCATTTATCCAGGGACATACAAAATAATTTTATAAAATATCAAACAATGTTAATTTCTTTTATATTAAAATGTGTGACATTTATAAGAACACTATCAAAATCAGTTTTGTATTCAACATGCTCATAAAAAAATGTACTAAAAGCGTCGTTGAGAAAAGATCCCAGTTATAATTTTCGGTAAACTTCGCCATCCCTGTTTATTCATTCATAAAAAATATGGCCCTCTTTTGACCTATATTATTATTTACTACTACAAACACCTGTTAACTCTACGCCCCTGCACTATTATAAGGTGTCTTATTTTAGACGGGATTTGGAATTTATTGTCGTTTTCAAATATTTTGCATAAAGTCTGAATTTTCAATTTTTGTTTTATTTTATGTAAATTTGAACGTTTTTGTCGGTAATTTTTATGCTCAATAGATTTTCAGAGTACAATTCCTTTCAAAAATAAAAAAATGCAATATTATGTAAATTAGTTGTTTATTTAAAAAATGACACAAACTTAAATGTAGAAATTTTATTATACAATCTTAAAAATTTAACTACTTTCATGTTGTTCTGCTGTTTCGGTAATTCTGACCCACACTGGAGGAAGAATTGCGAAAGTTAAATATCCCGTATGTCCTGTCGTCGATATAGCCGGGACTGAAGTACAAACTGACTTCTTTTCAGGGGTATATGGTGTATCCCGATCCTGTGATACAAAATCGATTGATTTAATTTTCATAATATTATGCTCCTTCCTAAATAATATATAAGACAACGCTTCTCTTTTTAAACATGAATAACTCGAAAAGGAATCAACCGATTTTCACGTGGTTTTGATGAAAGAAAATATTCGGGAAATTAATTACTCCCGGGTAACGCTGGATAAATAATGCTTACTTTCAAAAAATCCAAATTAATAACATCCATAGTTCTATTTTGAACTTGTCTTTCCGTTTGAATTATTTCCATGGTTTGTATTTCTTCAAATCCTAATTCGTCAAGTTTTTCACAAGTTCTTTGCACTTGTTCTATGCACGGTGAAAAAGAACAAATATTACCACCTGTAGAATAAGCATGAAAGGAAAGATTAAAATTATTTTAGAGAAAATTTTGATCCTTGAATAAATTAGATGTCAAGTTTAAATAAAAAAAGACTTCAAACGATTCTAAGCGACAAAGTTATTTCTTTGTATTATTGACGCTGAACGTTACCTGAAGATTTTATGCAGTTCAGAGCATGAGGAATAACAAGCCACGGTGCTGGCAAATCTAAAAAGACTGCATCAGCTTTTTCTTTAAGTTCATCGACAAATCCGTTATTGCACACGTCTCTGTGATACGTGGTGACCCATTTATCAAGACCGTGGACTACAAATTCTTCTTGTGCAATGGCCACCCTTTGCTCATGAAAATCGAACGTATGGAGGTGACCGTGCGGCTTCACGCCTCTAATAAAAGCGTGAGATAACGATCCACTCCCAGTTCCTAAAACGACGTTAATGTTTTTAACAGACTTAAAAAACAGATTCGGGTGTCAAGAGTTCGCGCAGCAATACTTATTATCAGAAGTAAGCTGAGGAGTTTGCCAAAAGTCTTAGGAAAGATCAATTCGAGACCACAGTAGGGTGGTTTGACAATTTTAAAGAACGAAACGACACCAACTTCAAAAATTGGAAGTTTTGGATCGATCTCTTCGACTTGGAATTAACGAAGTTCCACTGTACTAGTATTAACGAAGCCTCGCTGATAACCTTAGTTATCGAGCGTCTATAATTTATTCTATCAATAGTGACTCTGGATGTTAATATGCACCTGATTCTATAACAATACTGCCGGGCTTCACCTCAAGCTGCATTAAAATCATGCTAATATCCGGCGTATAAATAATCTGAGTTCGATGAGGCAGCGTAAGTGTCCATAACTCAGGAGTGGGTTGAAGTACGTAAGCCCAGCCCGAACTCAATTTTATTTTCTTTCCATATTCAGTTCCAATAAGGCTGTGAGGTCTCACAGCACCGTATTGAGTTTGTAGCACATTGTCGACCAGAACACCTTTTTTACTTTTAACTTGAGGTAATGCTTGCATAGCATGTATTCTGTCGATACTCAAGTATAATATAATCACATCTCCTTCCTCAATATATTTTTTTGGCACAGCAAAACTCATTTTAAACCCTTTTATGTTCGCGATACATGTACAGGTTATGTTTACAAAATGTCAAGTCTGAAGTTGTATCTTATCGTGCATACTGCACATGCGCCAGCCGCCAGGTATCTTCACAGTTCTAGGAGGATGGAAAGAATGATCAGGGGCGTACTTACAAATTTCCGTCAAATAGCAAAACCAAAATAGCTTTATTGTAAGATCGCCCCCCTAAGCGCATTTAATTTCATTGAATTAATTGAAATTATAACTCCACAGCAATATGTCTTTTTCCTTGTCTGTTTTTTTGAGGGGGGGGGGGTGTATTTTGTTCACGAGACTGTGGACAAAAACTAATCAGTACCTCTATAACTGATAAATGAAATCGTAACTTCTAGGTTGTAAGTTTTTAACGAAATTTTGATCCAGTTGTACAAAGTTTATGGGAGTCGATTTTCGCAAATCGGGCCAAAACCGATAACTTTCCTTTTTTGCAAATTTTTAAGCGAGAAGTTTAAAATTGAAATAATAATTTTAGGTCGGCAAGTTGTTGCCATCATGAATTGAACGTAAGAAAATAAATCTTGATCTCTCCACAAGAAAGTCTGATATGTAATTTTACTTGAACTAGATTCAAACCAAAGATGATAATATTTTCAAAACTTATATCATTAAAATCAGGATTGGATTAATGATTAATGAGCCTAGTAACTTGTAATAAAATTCATATTGACTGTTAAATGCTCACTTTTAGTAATAATTACGTTTGTATAAAAATGCTTTACTTTTACGGTATGCAAGTATATATTGCAAAAGAACAATTATAGATAATAATAATCATTAGATGCAGAATATGCGGGGTTATGCTATTAAAGGTTCGTTACAGAGCACGTTAAAATCGTGAGCTTTATTATAATACAAAATAAGGTCTATAATGCCTTTTTTAAAGTATTCTTTAACTTTAACGACTGTTAATAGCATAGCCTCGATTTAATGCTATGCACTTTTGCTAATTTTGTACATGTACTAGTTGTTAGATAAATTATTACCGTGTCATTAAAATGTAATTATGCGTTGAATAATATGAAGTTTCTTGCTCTTTTTAGTTGAAATTAATATTAAGGGTTGGGTGATGACTAATCACGTAAGGGTTTAAGTCGCTGTCTAAAGCCACTAGCTTCTCGCGACCTTGGTTCGCCCGGGTAAATTTTTTTTGTCAAAGAAATAACCAGAACCAAGAATTAACAAATATCTCATATTAGCGGCCCATCCCGGTTTCACCCAGGTGCAAAACTATTCTGGAAGTATTATATTGACCTTCCCATTTACACAGCACAACTATCAAAGTACATTGTTTTGATGTATCTCTAAAGATTTGGCCAGCGTTAGCCATGTAAGCGTACGAAAACAGTTTTTTTTATTGTGATGAAACATACATCGTTCTCTTCGTTTTAATTAGGAGAACTGCACAATATATGTTTCATCACGATGCGCACGAATTAAGACAGGTAAAATCGATTCAGGAGAAATCCGTATAAGAACCTCAAAAACGTTCAAATTAAAAAAATTAATGAATAGACAAAAATACATGGTGATGGTGGTGAGAATAACGTCCTTTCACAATGAAATCTTTCTTTCAAGTTTCAATATCTGAATTTTCGACACCCAACTTAGCGTCGCTGTAAGTCGTAAAGTGCCAAAATCAATAAATGACTATAAATAAAAAATCGCAGGATTGTGGACAAATATTAGATTTATTAATTGTATAATTAATATATCTAATATTTGTCCACAATCCTGCGATTTTTTATTTATAATTATCTCGATGGACACGATATCTAATATATATCAATAAATGACATGACAGTTTTGAGTTCTGAGATCGGAAAAGCGTAAGCGAATTTTAATTTCTGAAAACTACGAGAATATTTTCTCATCCATAAAATACTGGATTTGCAAAATATATTTTCAATGTTGTCAACAAGATAAATCTACAGAGTGAAAGAAGATTAGTCGGACACATTTTATCATGTATTGCCTATAGAAAATCTGCAATTCAGGTCTCCATGTATAGCCATTATATGTAGGTAAATGCATATTATGTAATAGGCAAATGTACTTAAAATCGTTCGAATCGTTACCAGAAGTTATCGTGAAGGAAAGTCAATTTTAAGCAGCCATATATAAGTTCAGTTAGTATTTGACCTTATCCCGAAATTATTTTTTGGACCCCATTATCATATTACAATCTCAGAGCCGATCGTTGAGTTTTCTACGTATCTACACAAACTTGGCACTCTGTGACTCTACAAGTGCGACCAACTTTCCAACACGATCACTAATTCGAAATTAACAAATTATACTCGACAAATATTTTTCAAAAAATACTCAAACACAATATTTTTTCGGTAAAATAAAATCGATTTTTGACGTTAATAACTTAATAAGCATCAATTGGCATCGTAACGCAGTCGATATCATTTTTTATTCTCGAGATTTCGTCTTAGAAAGAAACGTACGTACACACACACATATAGTGTGATGACCTTGAAATTTTAAAGTTTATTAAAATTTTTGATTTCTACTTTCGTGCCCATTACAACTTCCCAATGTATTGGGAAGTTTTATAATTGGGACTTTGTATTTATCTGTCCCCATGCTAATTCACACAGGCTTTATCTGCGTATTCGATACGTAGGGAGTCTCGGAAAGCATTTTTCGATCCCGTTATCACACTTCCAGTTACGTACGGAGCACGGAAGTAAAACAGATTGAAACACAAATTATAGAGAGAAAAAAGATCACATATGAAGAGGCAAAAAACATATGATTCGAGTGTACATATACGTTAATAAATTCATTAACGTTTATACATTTTTTGTAGGCTGCTAAAAGCATTGTGAAAAAATCTCACTGAACAACGATTTAAATTGTGACCATAATAAAAGCTCCGCAAAATTTTTAATTTGACCCTGCTCGAAAAATAGTTAATCGATTGAAACGATATATTTCTTGACTCTTGAGCACGCATTGAACGCAGTTATTATTGCTACTTCCACTTATTTCCAATTTTTCCACGCATTTTGATAAAAATGTAGTTTAAAAAGCAACCTCTTGCTATATCGATCAGTCTTTTGTTTTTCTGTGTGAGCACAATCTAACGCAACAAAGAGTTTTATAATGACATAGTGGCCCGGTCTGATTTCGACCAAATTTGTAGATTGCCACCATTTTTTCGTCGACTCAAAAAATTGGTCTCCACGAAATGCGAATTTATTTTAACGCGATAATATATAGCCCGTGTTCATCTTGAAGGTTCATTGTAAATATAGGTGAAAACATTTTGCAATCGGATGAGTAGTTTCGGAGACTACCCTCCGCATACACACAAACTCACAAAAATCGTACTCTCTCTTTATAGTTTATAATATTAATATAGATAATATATTTAGATATAGATTAGACTATTCCTGCATTAATATAAAATGTGATGATATGATCACAATCTAAGAGTATTTACAGACGCACAACTTTCTCCAAAAATATGTTTTTTGGATTCGAGTGACCTCAAAACGAAAAAATTATCTAAAATTAGTATTATTCCCAACTTATGGTGTCGGAATGGTAAAATTGTATAGTGCATTTCCGTCGCACAAGTACGCGTGTGCTAATACTAACTTGCATGGATTGCTGCGTTTCCGCAGAGATATTAATCGAATTTGCGAACATCTTGTATGTTATTGTTGAATGAATAAACTTCTTGCAAAGTGTAAACAGTAGGTATAATAATAAATCAAAGAATAGTTTGCTTTAACATCATATTGATTGTGGTTTCAACTAACGCATAAAAGTTCACAGAGAGTTATTGATGAAGTTTTCTGAATAAATTTAGATTCAACAAAAAAAAAAGAAATAAAAATTAAACTAGAACTTTTTGTATTCGAAAGTCAAAGTTTCTGTGTAGGCAAATAAAAGTTTGAGCTTCGTTTTAACGTGATAAAGGACTGTACGAATAATAAAATATATTTGTGCAAATTTGTGTAAATAATATTCTGATTCCAATTTGTTTAAAAATAGTTATCATTCATCATACAGTATTATCTCATAAAAAATATTTAAGTGTGTATTATTTGTACGTTTTATCAGCGTTACTTTTTTTTTAATTAAAAAGGTCACGAAATATAATACAGTCAACAACAATACATTTTTATGTTACTGATACTCTTTGAAAGTTTTAATTAGTATAAACAAGACATAATTAAGTTAACTTATTGACAAAATGCATTAATTTCGAAAATGTGCATAAATGTGTGTTTTAAAGAAAAAATAGTTTGTTGTACTTGCGTAATGAGAGATAATGAGTAAAAATAGATCAGTTAAGTGTGATTCGGAATGTGCGCAGACTCGCTTTTCAGTCTCACACTTAGAGATGGTGTGAAGTGATGTTTAAGTGACAATGAACACATAATAATTGTTATTTTAATCACGTGATTCCATTAAAAATAACTGAAGTTTGTTTGAATATGTAATTTGAATTAATCAAATTCTGTGACAGTTCGTCGCATTGACTTTATGAATTATTAATTAATTACGTTAAACGTATAACAATACTTATTTGTTTGTGTAAAACAATGCAATTTTCTTCGATGTTGTACATTTAGTTTAATAAATAAAAATATAACATTTAAGTATACCGTTCTTACTTGAAATAAAATGTTGACCGTTTGGGACGATAACGGAACTTGGTCACTGCCAATAAACAGTGCGATTTTAAAGTTAATTCAAACCGATGAAGTTGATTTCCAATTAAATTATGGAGTTAATAATATTAGCACGATACCATTCATTAAAGGCATTGGACAATTATTTTATATCGTTGATCCAAATGAAACGATGTACGACAATGTAGAAAAAGTTCCTAATATTTTCAGACAGGTAATAACTTTAAGATCCGGCATCTCTAAGTGAAGTATATTACATAAGTGAAATGTTTAAAATGTTAAAAACATATTGAAAATGTTAAACAGCTTTTTTATAGAACGTTATACGTACAAAAAATTTAGTAAATATCTCAGACGTAATGATATTATGACTCGTGTGATTGTTGAAACTCGCTGGCTGTCGTGTTTTACTTATTGTCACAGCTCGTACATAATATAAGTCATTACGTCCTAAATACATAAACTACTATTGTAATCAGTGTGATTTATTATAATTCAATTTTTATGAATGATTTGCGATGATTTTTTTTTTAACCAATGTTGCAGTATATTTTTGCAATTTTTGTTATCTTCTATACAAAAATAGAAACTTGTATAAGTCTCTATTTAAAAAAAATGTATTCACAAGTGATTCCAATTTCTTATTTGAAATTAATGGCGGCTGGACTTTTTGATAAAAAATTTCACAGAAATAAAAATTTTTGAAAAAAAATTTCAAACCATCCGTTTATCTGTTCTTATAATTATTATATTAGAAATTATTTAAAACATTCGACGCTCTTAATAATAAATTTTTTTCAGGCTTGGCCTTACTTTCTACTGTTTATTTTTTTGGAAAATGTAATCCTGTGGTTGGAACGAAAACCCACGTTGCGTTTAAATGACAGCTTAACAAGCCTTTCACATGGATTGTTTCAGGAGTGCGGCAGGTAAAATTTAGAGATAAAAACATTTATATAAGCTCACAAACAACATTTTCAGTACTAAGCCCACGGATTTTTAGGGACACAATTTAATTTCATTATTTTGAAAATGTATCTGCCTTTGTAAAGTATTTGCACCTATGTAGTATAATATGACAGGTACACTATTTATTTATAGAGAGACCCCTGCAGGGAGTACTTACTAAAATTTTCAGTGAACTACATAACCTTATAGCACCAATTAATAATTTTAATTTATTTATATTACATGTCGGGTCCATCGTGATAATAGTAATAACAAAATTCGCGAGATTGTGGACAAAAATATTAGTTTCTTTTAATGTATGGCGTTTCGTCTATAGATTTAGTCTTTTTCTATAGACGAAACGTCGTACATTAAATAAAAACTAGTATTTTTGTCCACAATCCTGCGAACGTTATTATTATTATTTTTAATTAATTATTTTTTAATGATAAATTGTAAATTCAATTTACATTTTTCTCGGATTAGAACTTGGGATCTGGAAGCTTGCAACAGACGAGATGTGGTAACATCATAATAAACAACGCAACTTGCTATAAGCTCGGATTTCTCAAACTGTTGAACATAATTTAATAGATCATTTGTGAGTTGTCTGGAATCAACGTTTTTCTTGAGAATTGCGGCAGAATTGATCAGATTTCGCACACGCAACACGCACTTTCGTTTTAGTACAGTCAATCTGGCAAAAACCTCAACAAAACCACACAAAAAGGTGAAACTTGGTGAGTCGTTAGAGAATGATGAAAAAAAGGTTACTTGGCAATGGCCACCTGGTACCTGTTCAAATACCTGTTCAAATAGTCAAAAAAAACTCAAAAATATTTTGAAATGTATTTTTCTCGAAAACTATGCATTTTACAGAAAAATTTATTGAACAAAAAATGTAGAGGGCATCGTTATCTACAATTAATGGCATTGGTGCTATGTTGTATAACAAAAAATGTGCGCAGTAGGTGGCGCTAAAGTGCCAAAAAAAGTGTTTTTGCACTTTTTTGCCCTGAAATTTTCATTTTTCAGTTACGATTTAAATGGAAAAATTGTTCTTTTTTATTTTATAAACAACTTTTATTTCATACAACTTACCGTTTCAGAGCTGCAGCTTGTTGAAGTGAAAATTCCATTTTGAAACGGTAAGTTGTATGAAAAAAATGTTGAAATAAAAGTTGTTTATAAAATAAAAAGGAACAATTTTTCCATTTGAATCGTAACTGAAAAATGAAAATTTCAGGGCAAAAAAGTGGAAAAACACTTTTTTTGGCACTTTAGCGCCACCTACTGCGCACATTTTTTGTTGTACAACATAGCACTAATGACATTAATTGTAGATAACGATGTCCTCTACATTTTTTGTTCAATACATTTTTCTGTAAAATGCATAGTTTTCGAGAAAAATGCATTTCAAAATATTTTTGAGTTTTTTTTGACTATTTGAACAGGTACCAGGTGGCCATTGCCAGGTAACCTTTTTTTCATCATTCTCTAACGACTCACCAAGTTTCACCTTTTTGTGTGGTTTTGATACGAAATGATTTTTTTTCGCCAGATTGACTGTACTATTTTATTGGTATCTGTTTCAACCAGTGGCTGTTATTGATATGTTGAAATATTATGGAATAACTACTGTACAGTTTCATTGACTACTAGCCGCTACCCGGGGCTCCGCACGCGATGTAACGGTGTTTTATAGTTTTTTTTCCGCGACAATTCAATTTTATTAATATGATAAGTTTATAAATCTTAAACATGATTTTAAACATATTTAAAACTTAGAAAACCTTCAGTACTCCCGGCAAGCTCTGCTTCTTCATTACAGTCTTGCCTATTATTAGTATTACCTAACGGTAATTTATTTATGACAGGCTATTTTCAAATCACAATAGCAATATAATAACTGCAATATTTCACTCATTATTGAGGTGAAGGTTCGTTTCTACATGGTTCAACAAACGTCACTTTGTCAAACAATCTGTTCAAATTAAGATCATTTCGTATCTGAATTCTTTGAGACAGGAATGAACCCACTGTAAAAAAAGAAAACGATTGTTAAAAAAAGTGTTCTTTGTTAGTGAGAAAGATTCACTTTAATCTCGAATCTCACTTCACAAGCGAATTGATTTGAAACAAATAGTAAAACGAACTAATCTGACAGTGGCGCCGCGTGTGCAATGAAGCCGAAATTTCAGGCATGTAATCACGCATACTATCGTATTCTTCCTTTAAGTTGGCGTTTCGTCTTATGTGCCTTTTATACACTTTCAACGTTCAGCTGTTACAGGTTTTAATTCCTGCAGGTCACGATCCCTACTCTTTTTATAGACGACTATGCTCTATCCCATGAACCTATAAATCATATATATTAATGCGTTAAGGTTAAGATGTTTGCCTCCCATTTTAGAAAAAAACCACACAATTTCTCCACATAAATTATATATCATTTTACAGATAATTGCTTGCTCTACTGACATCGACAACTAAAAAATGTATTATTGCTTTTGTTTTTGTAAATTAATTAATTGACAGCAACGCTAAACAACGTCTGCCATCTGACGGCTTTAATTTTGAAACAACGTCAACACTTCGATCTGTCATCTGATCTTCATATTGTAAATACTGTATACTGCCATCTGACGGCTTTGATTTTGAAACAGCGAGCAACGCTGAACAACGTCACAGCAATGCTGCATGATGCCATCTGACGGCTTAGCTCAACGCTTTTGCTACTTGCGCCTCTATATGACAATTTTAGTAAAATATTTCTTCGATCTGTCATCTGAGCTTCATATTGTAATACAACAAAAAGAAGAACGTTATAAGCAGTGTGCAAAATTAGAAACGAATTGAATACCTGCAATCATATTTAAAAAATAATTTTGTAAAGTGATAATTATTATACTTATTTAGTGCGAATAATTCACACAGGTCACTCTAGTAATATATATAATACTTCCTCTTTGTAAGTCTGTCGGTTTTAGAATGAAAATGGATCTTAGAGAGGGATCAATTGATAACTTTGCTCTCAGCAGAAATTGTTTCCGCGCACTTAATATAGATTAAAACCGAGTATCGATAAACAATTATATTTTCAGTGTTGTGTGATATTTCAGATTACTATGGCGCGGCGGTGAAAGTTATTTGTACGTCCGTGTATTCGAACGTTACCATCTGGTAGATCTACCCTGGGATTCTCCTCTCACCTGGTACACTGCAGCTCTTGCTGTAGACTTCTGTTACTATTGGTTACATAGGGCCGGCCACGGTATGTAATCACTGATCTGTAATTAATGGATTGCTAGTTTCTATAGTGCAACGCCTAAATCTTCTTGGAAGCGGTGGGTCGTGCTGAAAGCTTGTCTAATAAAAGCCCGGCACAATCTGCTGGAATCGATCAGCAGGGATCTTGTTTGCAGGGTATTGGGTCGACTTATTCAATTATTTAGATTTCGGGAGGCTGAGTTGGGTGATCACACGACCTTTCGATTTCCCACTCCAGTTACTATTTTCCATTTGAATTTGAAGGAATCTATGCTAGATTTGAGCAGTCTCAGATATGTATAACTCCAGGATCTTCATCACGAGTTCTACGACGACCCTGTTCGTTTAGATCTTAAAATTGTAGTACGAGATCGGCACACGCCCGCTGACACTCCTAATCATATTTCTTTCCTTTAAATCAAATAGTGAATCGAGACCGTTCCTCGGATATGTCGGACGTTTTTTCACTCAATAAGGGTAACGTTCCAAGTTTGTTCCGTTTTTGGGACTGTTTTACTGTCAGGTTGGGTTGTATGGCTAGTAAATTTATCCTCACCGGCTACCCTGCAGATAGGATCCAGCAGATTGTGTGTCTTGATTGACGCTCGACAGGTCAGGTTATCAGCGTCTATGTGTGTCGTATATGCAGGAGATTTAATTCTGCACGCCATTGATGTACACACAAGATGGCAGTTTACAGAACCCAACAGCCGCGTAACTCAGATTTTGAATATTTCATAAGGAAGCTTTCCCGATATGCGCAGTGTCATGTGAACCATTTTGATGCTGTTACATACATTAAACTTTCAATAGCTCTAAAAGCATTGTCAAACCTTGTTCAATATTTGACATATTATCACTGTGTTTCACTTTAAATAATCTTCGTGTTATCCTACAACGCTTATACGATACATAATCTTCTCATTAGGTAAATTAATTGTGAGATGATTAATAATTACTAAAACATGACTTTTGAATAATTTACGTGTATCCTTTCAGAAGGGTTGTTGGGAAAACGTATATCCACAATTTTTGTAACTGCCTGTCTGTAACAGCATCAATTGACAACGACTTAATCGTTTTTTTATGAAACAAAAATCGAATCACGTAGAGATTAACCCAATACTGTTTCGATTTGATTTTTTATGTTTTACGGTCAGACTTTGGATACATTTTTGATGATGAATATAATGCTATTTTTACAGAAGTACATATTTTGTGGGCTCAACATCAAGTACACCATAGTTCAGAAGAGTTCAACTTGCCCGTTGGCTTACGCCAGTCGATTTTACAAGGCTGGTGTGGCTTTGTGAGTAATAATAATAATAAATTATGCTTAAAACAATAATCGAGATGCTTCTTTTTTATTTAAAATTCATAATTGGCACGCGATTATCGGTCACCCTCAGTTGCTTATGGGTTAATAGCAATTAGTTTTGGAATTAATTTGAAATTAGATTTTAGAGCATCATTATTTATATCTAGCATTTAGTTTTTTTGACCCTTAACATAACAAAACATTTCTTGATCACTGATAATAAATTTGTTTTGATAAGAAAAGTTAAAAGCAGCAGAATTAATATATGAATTTTTCAATATTTAACGGGTTAATGGTTTTATGATATTTTACTTATTAATGGCACAGTGTTTAATGTTTTTAGTTAATCTATTTATGAATGGCGTTGTTTGTAAATATTTTACTTATCAATGGCACTACTAGATATTAGATTTATCAATGATACTTTAATTTTTAAACATACTACCTTATCAATAACAGTTTTTAGATGTTTTACTTATCGATATCACTGTTTTTTTAGATTTTCTACTTGCCGATGGCTTTATTCATTCCACCGGCACAATTTTTAACACACCAACAATTTAATTTACTCTATCAATTTTGGATTCATACCAGAGCTATTAAAACATTAGGACCTTTAGAATGGGTTTTCAATACACCTAATCACCATAGGGTTCATCACGGTACGTTAATGAAATCACAACCCTTCCTTTTTTTCGAAGTCAGGTGAAAATAAAAACAGGTCATGTTAACAAAACATTTTCGGTGAATTAATCGAGTCTTTATTTTTAGGTAGTAATATTTACTGCTTGGACAAAAATTATGGAGGTGTTTTGATTATTTGGGATCGATTGTTCGGTACTTTTGCCGAAGAACAAGATGAAATCATATACGGACTCGTCGTCCAACAGCCTTCGTATAATCCGCTGCACTTACAGGTTAATCAGAATTGAAAATATATATTCAGAGAATTAATTTCATATTTGAACTGTAAAAATTTTATAGTTAGGGTTAGTACGCGAGGCGATGAAACGAAAAAGCGACATGATAGAGATAAATTGAGAAAGCTATTTTTACACAATGGCTGGAACTGTCATTTGTGGTTGGGTAGGCAAAGTAGTGAAGAAGTTTCACTTCTACTGTACGGTCTTAAGTATATATAATAATCGATACGCCGTTTTAGAGTGACCGACAAACGAAAAGAGACACTCACGTTGACAGACAAAAATTCTAAAAACGTGTTCTTCCGTCTAGAAGCCCCCTTACATAATATTTGTATTACGTGTTGATGTATCGATTTGATTTCAGACATTTTATACGGCTTATGTTTTTGAAAAATTCAAAGAAATGGATAACTGGAGGCACAAATTAGCGACGATATTTTATGGTCCTAGTTGGATGCCTGGAAAACCGAGATTAGGAGCTGAAGAGGATAAAATTGACGTAAATATTATTGTTGCTTATATAATTAATATTTTGATCTAGTGCAATAACTTCATAATTCAAAGTTCATTCCAGAATCTGCAAAATATTAAATATTTCACCTATTTTGCTAAAAAATTATGTACAATTCCATATTGATTAACAGACACTATAAGAATAGATGACCCGTACCGCAAATTTAATGTTGATGAATTAAAAGCGATATTCACTTGTATTGTGACATAACTTTTGATTGAAGTGAAAGCTACACCCTGGCCTCTATCATTTTTAATGCAACTTCTTTCAGTATGAGAGGCTTTCTAAATATTTTGAAGAAAAACATTTTTTTTGTTTTATAAATAGGTAACATCACGCAGCAAGTACGATGTAAAAATACCCACTTGGTGCAATATTTATCTGCTAGTTCACTTTGCCATCGTTGTTTACGTTTTCCAGATACTGACATTTCATTACCTGGTACGTATTAATAATCTATTTATTTATCATTGCAAAACATTCGAACACGTTATATCATAGTGCTATCGTAATGTTTTCTAATAATTTGTACCCAAAATAGACCAAAAATAATTGCAGTTCTTTATTATGCTAATAAACTGACACTCCATAACAAAGCACACATAAATAGCGAATTCAATCTATTGTCAACACTTTGATGTTGGGGAATTTCTAAGATCTTGAATACAGCTGTCTTAAGCACGGGCTAACCCTGCTCTTAGGTTAGACCTTATACTTAATACTCCTATATTGCTAGTAGGGGTCTGGAAAAGGATGACGATCCAACGGTGCAGACATATATATACGTCTTTCTCCGTCATTTAGACCTCAAATGTTATGCGCATGTCCGAAAATATAGCATGCGTGTCCATTTCTCCACTACAGGCACAGAGCTTGCGCATACCGGATCGAGTATAAACAAGTGAGATAGAAGTATGCAGTTGTTATCTCTCTTGGAGGGCGACACTTCCACAACAGTAATTTCAGGGCAGGCAGTTGTACTTGTTGAGAACATGGCGGTCGCTTCAGAGCAAGTCAATCTGTGTTATTTCCCAAATGAAAGAAATATCAACAGAATAAAATAATAATTTGTCTCTTTCAGAACATAAATCCATTGCTGGTGTTAGCATTTGTGTTGTATATTCTAACATCATTGACAACAATTGGAATGCTGTTCGACAATAGTATCAGCGCATGCGTATTTGAAGTCATTAGATGTTTAATTTTCTTTATAGCTTTGCAAAAAAGTGACATGGGCATTATTTACTTCAGTTCGTTCAATCTTGCTATGCAATTATTGTTTTTGTTTTCGGCTGGCTTTTGGATGCTGCAGTCATTAAAAATTTTACAGTTTTCAGTTGAAAAGAAGGATCAATAACCGTGGGAATTTTTTTTAATACTGGGGCAAGAAAATTATTTATTGGACTTTTTAGTATGACGTTTACTATGAGCGAAGCGAAGCTGTGTTTTACTGCCGTCAGCGGAGTTAGTAAACTAGCTACATTGTTGTATTGTTTTTTTAAAATATTGTTAACTGTCGGTTGATTTTGCTGACGGCAGCACTGCACAGCTTCACTTGAGGACGATTATCTTTAGTCTTGTTAAGAAAATGTAGTGGTTGTAAAAATCATATACGAGAATAATGTTTCTCTTTTTGCCTGACGGGGAAAAAAAGAAGGTTATGTGATTTTAACTGCAGAAATAATTTGTAAGTGAAAAATAGTTCCATTTTGTAACTTCATCACTGCCTTCTAAATGACCTCATAATGTTACTATCGTAGAAATATATTTTATATCATTATATATGGAATTCCAAAACTATAATCTTACGGTTTTTCACATAAGTAATAGTTTTATATATAATATAAATTCTAGATAAATATTTACGGAGTGTAGATTGTAGAATAAGTTTTGTTTTACAAGGAAGTTAAGGTCTGTAAATGTGAAAATATAATAATGGACACAATTTCAGATACTTTTTTGGTGTGTATTGATATGAACATTAATTTCGAATGCAGCTATATAGCTTCGCATACGTAGGATAATTAAATGAAAACCGTAAAAATGCTCAACAATAATTAATTATAGAAACTGTACATAGGAACTGAAAATTGATAGTAGACATATTTAATAAATATATATTAATATTATTATAATCATCAAATAATCTTACAAAATATTTACAAATAAAATATTATATCATTTGACAAAATATTATCTTTAATAATAATTTGTTATACCCGTCCAAATCCCAAGGTATATCTACTCGCAGAAAGTGCATGCCTACTTGAAATGACGAAAATTAAAAAGTACTTAGGTCAGTTACAAACCTGATATTAATACAAATTTTGACTTTTAATAAATATGTCAATTTTATGTAAAGGACGGACATCTACTCTATACCAGAAAAAGTAAAATATAAAAATAAATAAAGAGAAAATTTGTCTCAAGGTCAATTATATAAACAGTATATTTTAACATGTCCCGTATTCGACGTTACTGTTAACTTCAATTTTCGTAATTATTAACAGGCTGCCGACAGTGGCTTTATGCCAAAACAATTCCCTATCTCTGGCAATTTAAACGATTCTACTATATTATTAGACCGAACAACATTTGCAATATTCGCAAACAATAACAAACAGCTGGTGTGTGAAGTACGATCACTGAATCAGAACAATTACACATCGATGCTCAAACCATCCTACTTTCCTCTTTGATTTTCGTATTTTAAAACGCCGACAACGATGCCATCGAGACAGAAAAGAATCGACGGAGCGAGAGTATTGAAAAAAGTATCTTAGAAAACACAGAGTGAAGTCCGTTTAGAATGACATTCGAGGGAAATAGCGATTGGGTCATAATGAAAATTATGTAGAATACCGTCGTTCAGAGAAGATATGAATTACCTCGAAATGACAAATCACACCGCTATGGATCGCTTTTTATTACGCAGATTCCTCACCTTACTGCTTCTCTAAACGATACTACTCTACACATCGAGTAGGTACAAGAATTAACTTACAAGTCTTTGGGTGTAAGTACGATATAATCAGCCATTGATGCGGATACATAATAAACGCTTCGCCAGACAGTTCCGATAAAACTCGATTTATCAAAAAAGCATATTAAAAAGGAACGTTTTGAATTGTTACTTTATAATAATATAAACAATAATTATAAAAAGAAAAACAGTGGACAAAGATTCAATTAAAAAAATTGGTTGTCTGTAAAGTCGGTTTACGGACGATAGTTTTACGTGATAACGTATTCCGTAATACATAACCTAAACCTCCCAAAATTTGGTTTTAATCCGCTTATCCTTGGTGTCGGAATGATAAGAAATGTCAAAAGTGACGTTTGCAACTGTCAAAGTATTATGTTCTAATAATAATTAGTTATTCCAATACTTAACTTAGAAGGCGTTGCATTTCACAAAATACTAATGTCAAAAAATTGAATTAAACATTAGAAATGCAGCCGTTTTCATGTTAAGACAAGACATACGTTATCTTCTAATTTCCGTGTACGGCAAACAAAGACGACCGACCGCGTCGCGCCATGCATTAGACAACATTGCATTTATACAGCTATTTTTCTATATAAATTTGTATAAAAAAACTGTTTAGGCAAATTCTGTTATACGAAATCTATGTAAAATGTTCTCCTCTTTCGTTTAAGACTGGTTTCAAACCGATCTGATTTAAATTGAGCGAGAAATTAGCAAAAAGCACGCACAGGGTCAGGCGGAACGTTACGCGTTACGAACGTTAGGAACGTTACACTGTTTCGTGCATGCAGCCGGTGTTTTATCAATCTATAAGATTGGTGATTCATCAATTTATAAGACGTTATCACGTCAAAAATGCAAATTGGTTGAGTAGGGACCACCGGGCGATTGTCATAAGGGTGCGGCTTTTGTAAATCCTGGAAAATACTCCACAAGATGACAAAAGCTGCATAGTCGGTAGTCACGAAGTTCATGGAATTTAGTAATTTGCAAACCTGAAAAATAAAGTGTAATTTAAGTTTAGCTGCTAGGTATAATATTTAATCTGCATACCTGTTTATTATTACCACAGGAAATATTGCATATCAGATTTATCGAGCTAGACGTATGGTGCTATTCTGAAGGTCAGTGCAACGTTAGAAAATACAGCAAAAATAACAAACAGTACTGCTTTTAAATCTTTGAAGAGTACTGCTTTTATTTATATCCATAAGTCACGAGGATTTGTGTGAATAAGGTTTAGCACTATGACGATAATATATAAAAATTAGCACAGTAACGTCATCTCTCGGCGGAAAAATCAAACGCCAAAATATATTTGTATTCCTGTAAATAAGGCTCTTCGGTAGATCGTCTGTCTCACAGACTCGGCGATCTACCGAGGACCTTGATATGTCTCCAAAGCTATGCACGCTTTGTTGTTATAAAAGTGGAAATTACCCTGAGAAACAGTATGATGCAATAATTTCAGTTTGAAAATAATCACTGATAAATATTTAAAATACAAAACATGTTTTATGGATGTATTATGGATTTAGATAAGTAGGACGCGACGCATAATATTGTCGTATAATTCAGCGCATTTGTAAATGATGTCCATAAAAACCAGTAGGAAAAGTAGAACGCAATGTAATTGCATATAAAAAATTGTAACCGTCTAATAATAGTGCCGACTAGCCATTACCCGCGACTTCACTCGCATTCATTCCGATTTGTATCAGATCTTTCCCGTCCATATCTTTTTTTTCAAATTTCAGAGAAAAACATCCAAATATAATTTCTGCAGACAACTTTGTCTTTCATGAAAGATCGAAGCCCCAGGAATTTTATTGTAAAAGTGAATACTGGGTAGTAGTTTCAATAAGATCACTAAGAAAAAGTGTCCATGGCCGCATAACCTAAAAACCAATAGCTTTTTAGCGAGATTTCAGATATAGGGATATCCACTGAATACACAAACATGTTCCATGTTCAACTTTTGTGCTTTTTTTTTTAAATAGAAAAGTAGTCGAAAACTAGGTAATGTTGGAAGATGTCACCCTGTATAAAATAATAATGTCATATTCGGACTCAGCGCACTCGAAAACATATTTCTAGAGCTTAGGATTTTTTAAGATTGTGAATTCAATGGATAACTCGCTAAACATATCTGTAGCTAAAAATCTATTGGTTTTTAGGCTATGCGCCCATGGACACTTTTTCTTAGCGACCTTTAAACTATAAAATAAAACCATTTTCGATCAATTTAACCGAGAACTAAATCCTGTAAGGTTTGTCGGAATCCTTTAGTGTTATTTTTTAATATTGAATAAAAACAGTAAATAAAAATGTCCAAAAGTTCTGACTGCAAACAGTTTGTAAGTATTGTTGTAAAGGAACTGTTAAAAGCATTTCACAAATAAAAAGTTCGCAGTAAAAATAACTGTGTATACTTTGTTGTATAGGTTCGCGTGATGAAGTGACTGTTATGTGTGGTGAAATGTAGTCGTGTGGCGATCGTTGAAGCGAAAGTTAAGCAAGTCGTAAGATAAATGGACACACTCCGTGGCCGGCAAGTGCGGCTGTCACTTGGAAGTCCGGCCTATTTATCTACTACTGCTGCCGGACATTTGCCGTCGCTACTGCTGAATCGCTTCCTTTATTCATACTCTAAAGGAAAAAACGTACAATAAACAGCCGTTTCCTGCGCGACTATGCGTTAGTTGGTAAGTTCTCAACTGTCAAAGCGTCCGTCGGCAATACAGAACTCTTCGGGCACAACTGAGTGTTTGTTAATCAAATACTCGGACTGTTCGAATTTAGTTCTAGCAGTTTTAGGCTCCTAGAATTGCTAGAACTAGGTTCAAACAGTCTAAAGAGTCGAAGAATTTGATCAGCAAATTAATACGAAGAGTTCTGTATTGCCGAAAGACGCTTTGGGTGTTCAAAACACGTTATTACGACTTTGAAGATCACTTGTCTATAAAATGGCGAAGGTCATCCAGGACGTGAACCTGTCCTCGATGACCTTCGCCATGAAGGAATGAGAGAGCCAGAGGATTCTTGCAAGAAAAAATGTTCATACAAAATATACCAATCATATTTTCCTGATGATTTCGCAGCTTATTTACATTTGAATCTAATTATTATGATAATTATTCACGATTTAATTATTTGGTTAACCGAACCTTAAAATAAATGCCTAAAATGACTATTCGTTTAGAATTTTTCGTTTTAAAAAATAACAGGTTCCAACATCCCTATTTGTACCACTCTGTATTTTAATATATGTAGTAATAGCTATCTGCCCAATTAATTCCCCTGATGTCAAGGCTGCTACGGCTAAACCAGAAAAATGAAATAAAATTAATGTTCTATTTTACGATAGAATTCGCTTATGTGATGATGTTAGACTAAAAACAACCACTTTTTATTTCAGCTTTGAAGATTTGGATGATCCAGATGTTCAAACAAACTTGAGCTTACGTAATTTTATAGTGTTATAGAAAAAATACCTCGTTATAAATATTATATATACATCTGTCTATATCTAAAATCCTCCTTCTCTAAAAATAAACAATATTATACGGTTTTAAATATTTACTATAAATACTCAACTAATAAAAAACCACATAAAACTTGGCTGAATACAGAACTGGATTAGAATTTTAAATAATTAATAATAATGAATTATATGTATATGTCCACCCGGACAGACACACATAAAAGTGAGTTAAAAAAAACGTGGTAAAATAATCGATCCGGTTAATTGATAATTATTAGCAATACCACGTTATCGTAAATTTCTTCATAGAAATCATGGAGATTGACTCCGTGCAGAAGGGTGCACGAGACTTGGGGCTTTACATAGCTACAGCGCCGCGTGTAAAGGTTTTACAAACCCTTACTCTGTCATTTCTCTATCCTCTATGAACAGAACACGATTTTTTTATACACAAATGAACCGGAATTTAATTTTTGAAAGTGATTTGAAATATTTTATATTTATTTGAATTTATATTGACATGTTGACATATTTTTTACGTAAACGCGTAAATTTGTGTCAGTTTCACTTTAATGCTATCGACAAAATGTCATTTTTGACTGCTTCATACGCGGCACATTATACATAAGCAAAGTTCTATAACTGGCTATAATATGTTATACGTCGACGATGTGATAGTTTCTCATTTTCAACGTCTCTTATTATTGCTTTTAATCAATCTATATAAAACACAGTAAAAAGCAGCCATGTCTTTCACACACGGCCTTATTCGTCTATGTTATTTTATGTAACCCGTTACATTTTTAAAGTAAAACTTATTTAGGCAATTCCGGATTATCAAGTACGCAAAGTAGACACCGCTTTATGGGTCAGCACCTTTTAGGGCCCCGTGGCATGTTCAGGTTTCAGTTATTTAAAATTATCGACTGACAGGGACGCAAACCAATATGAATGAATATTTCTCAAAAAGGAAGAGCGGTAAAAAGAAATAAAAAGAAGTTTGACACAGTTATATGCACGATGGACACAGTTATACCCTCTGTGGACACAGGTATGTCCACGGTGGAAACAGTTATTTCCCGGGTCGAAATAGTTGAACCCATTCGCCCCTGCATTTTGAAATTTCGGTGTATTCATTATTGAAAAGATAAATGTTAGTTGTGAATGTTAGTGATAAAAATAATTTTTTTTAAAGTGCTCCAATATAATTGAGGTTAACTGCCACGTTAAAGAAGTATAACTTCTAACGCGCGTACATGAGTACAATAGCATCCATTATTTTTAATTTCAAAGGTTATACAGGATTTGATGCAGACATAAAAGTTGATTAACAAGACTCGTGTACAATTCAATTTTACAATTATTTAAAATCTGCAATGCCTTTTTGTTAAAACAAATGTAATTAGAAATCTTACTGATGCGGTCGATGTAAGTAAGACGGCGACGGAGAAGTTAAATTGAATTAGTTTTGTTTTTTGAAATAAAAAAGCTTTTTAAATTAAACGTCAGAAAGAATTAAAATCTTTATTAAAAAAAATAAAATTGAATCTCTATAAAAGGTAAAAGCATTTATAAAAGACAATATTATTTTTTGGTGTTCTCATATTACAAAATTATTTCAATAAAAACGTTGGCTCTAAATAACAGGAAATTGTATCAAAAATTGTCGCTCGG
Source organism: Xanthostigma xanthostigma (assembly GCA_963575645.1). NCBI lineage: Eukaryota > Metazoa > Arthropoda > Insecta > Raphidioptera > Raphidiidae > Xanthostigma > Xanthostigma xanthostigma. The sequence continues at coordinate 869,282 of OY754470.1, read as the reverse complement.
TCTGGTTTCGCTCGGGTGGGATTTGATGTTATTACTGAAAAGCATTATGTGATTTAAGTCAGGGAAGTTTGCCAAGTTTCATCAAAATCGGTCATGTTTTTTTTTAGTGATGCCGGTATATAGATAAGAATTTTTGAAACGATTTTTCCTTTTTGGGTAAACACATTTTCAAACAGTTTGAAAAACTCACAAATAAAGTGGAATTACAGAAATGTCCCCGTAATATTTTTGAAGTGAAAACTTCTTTAGCGGCGTTGTACACTTTTTTTGTAATGGGTAAAAAATGTTAAACTCGCGTCAGATCGTCAGATATGCGTTAAGACGAAAACTTTTATTTATACAACGTTAGACATCTAGCGTTGAAATATCGTACATAAAAATGCAATCTATGATACAAACCATTTTGATCGAAAAATCGTAAGACGTTAATATTCAAGTTTTCACTTGCGCCATCACTCCCGGAGTGCAACCCGTCTTTTTTTTTGACGTGATAACGTCTTATAAATTGATGAAACACCGGCTGCATGCACGAAAAAGTGTCACGTTCCGAAATGTGTCACGTTCCGCCTGACCTTCGAGCGGAATACGTTATCACGTAAAACTATCGCCCGTTAACCGACTTTACAGACAACCATTTTGATGTGATAACGTCTTATAAATTGATGAAACACCGGCTGCATGCACGATAAAGTGTCACGTTCCGAAATGTGTCACGTTCCGAAATGCATCACGTTCCGCCTGACCTTCGAGCGGAATACGTTATCACGTAAAACTATCGTCCGTAAACCGACTTTACAGACAACCATTTTGACGTGATAACGTCTTATAAATTGATGAAACACCGGCTGCATGCACGAAAAAGTGTCACGTTCCGAAATGTGTCACGTTCCGCCTGGATATTCGAGCGGAATACGTTATCACGTAAAACTATCGTCCGTAAACCGACTTTACAGACAACCATTTTTTTTTATATATAAACGTTTGTAGTTCAGTATTCATGATCTATAAACCAAATTTTTAGCTCGCTACCCAAAATACGCGGTTCAACGAAGAATTGATTGCAATATTTAGAAATGTTAAAAATTATTTGTGACACATCAAACACTTCTCATATTTTTTGAAATGAAAACATCGGTCTAACTTTCGAATTGCACATAATAAAAATATTTACGCATATTATATATAATGACATCTTTTACGTTTTTAGCATCAGTGTTTTGATATTCTAAAATAGATTGAAAACAGATTTATCACGGCCATAAGAAGATTAAAAAATGTTTGTACTGGGACGATCATTGTGCATATTTCATATATGCCAATATTTCCTCTCATACAAAGGATTTATGCCTGTAAAGGACAATTTTGTTATTATTGTTTTCTATCCTTTACAAAACTTTAAAGGAAAAATATATAAACATAACTAGCGGTTCGTCCCGGTTTCACCCGGGTGCGATAGATATAATTCTGCAAAATGTATTTCGTTTGCGACCCAGCGTCTGAACTAATATTAGCTTTAAACAAATTCTATCAGATGTCGGTAGTTGGTACTAAAACAGTTGTTTTTGGTTGCTTCTGAACTAATATCTTTGAGTAAATTCTATGAGATGTCGTTTCATGTCACTAAAACAGTTTATTTTCAGAAAATTTTGTACAAAACATTTAATAAAAACAATTTACACAAAAAATTGTCAAAATTCACCCAAAAGTATGAAAAATTTATGATGACAAATAAATGTTTGTGGGCCCTTGACACTTGGGGTTCCAGGGCTTATGCCCTAATAGTCCCTATGTAGAGCCGCTCGCATACGGTGTAATAAAAAGGGCCTTTTTGCACGCAAAAACTTTGAAAACGCTGGCGTATTCAGATAATTAAAAAAATATAATTTCTTTTAAGCGGGGAGCTGATTGTTGCGCGTGTGTACAAGAGGTTTACATTAGTTTCGGGCGCATCAGAGACGCGGCGCCGTGTTCAGCATCCGTCGGTTTCATCTAGCGTCAGTGACACCTGTAGTGTACGAACGACGACGTCATGCGACGGCCGCGTCCTTACGCTTCACCGACGCACGCGAAACTTATCTTGTGCTATTTGTAATTTCAGTTAAAGCGCGGATTTATTTAAAACACAATTTTAAATAATTTATTGTGTCATTTATTATTAAAGTTGTGCAATATATTATTAAAAACTGGTGTTGTTTTTCATTTTTATTTATATATAAAAAATGGTAATTATGGTTTTATTGCATTTATTAATTAATTTCATTTACGGTAAAAATGCACATCTGCTCACTAAAAGTCATGTGAATTTATATTATTGTTAAACATTACCATACTAAAATGCCACAGTTATTAAATTAGTGGCCAATTAATCTAATTGCTGTAGCTATAATTTTATAAAAAAAGTAAGAGTTACCAGCTCTACAGAAAAAAAATAGTTAAACCAATTGGGTGTCTAGCAATTATTATACGAAAATTGCAGAAAGTTGTCAACTGTCAACGAGGTAATAATGATTGCAAACATTCTACAAGAAAAACTAATTATTTCTTTAATATTTTATACCTATATTAACCCGTTCTAACTTTCAAAAAACACTATGACTATAAATTTGACCTATTTTTTTTAATAAAATAGAGTGCCGTACTCAGTTTTTAAATTTTATAAATTCCATTTTTTTTAATGTAGAAAATAGACGTAATTAACAAGGCCGATTTTTATCTTTCACCAAATTTATATTTTTTATGTTTATTTTAATTTATAATGCAAAATCTCGTAAGTAAGAATGCAAAGAAAGGTGAACATTCAAAAATCGAATAACGCCTGTAATATTAACAAAAAATTCGAATGCTTGAATATTATAACTAATCAATCAAACGGGATTCTTATATTTATTTCAGAATTCATATCTAAAGCGTCTTTTTTAGTAATATATCTGAAATAGAATGATTAATGACAGTTACTTTGTTCAGCAAAATATTATATGTTTTATTTTTCAAATATATATGCAGTTTTCAACACAATATTGACGAATTTCAATAATAATTCAATAGATTTGCACAAATAAAAAAAAAGATCGCAAGAAGATAAACTGAAAATATTTTGAAAAGGTCACAATGAAGAAACACATTTTAGTGTATACTCATTTATTTAGCAGTAGACGAGTCAAAAAACGTAGTTACAAATATTCTAAAACTCAAAAAAAATTACGCAAAATTTAGTTGATACTTTCATCAGTTCTTAGATCTGAATCTGGAAGCTGTAAAAAACGAACTAAGGAAACACTATACAAACAACGGAACACCTACACTCTGAGAGATTTCGATTTTCGTCAAAAACCCTTTTTGTGTATCTCGTCAAAACCCCTTTTTTAAAGTGTATGTCTAGACTGTTTGTTGATATTGTTTATGTAATAACTACTGGCTTATTAAAGAGCGCAAAGACGCAGGTAAAGGCTCATATATACAGGATGAGTTTTAAGTTGATGCTTTTTTTTTACAGCGTGTAAAAATCAAATAGACGAGCAAATATTTCAAATAGTTTTTTTATCAAAACTCAAAAATAAGAGAGAAACGAAACAGCCTTTCGAAGTTTAAATAAATTTTCTTTAATTTTGAGGTCGGTCCTGGGGTTATATTATGTCACTATGGAAATAAGTTGTTATTATCAAGTATGTGTATTGTTCTGTTTTTGAGAGAATTGTGTGTGCCTCAATTATTTCTGTGAATACTTGATAATAATAACATATTTCCATAGTGACATAATATAACCCCAGGACCGACCTTAAAATTAAAGAAAATTTAATAAAATTTATTTAAACTTCGAAAGGCTGTTTCTCTCTTATTTTTGAGTTTTGATAAAAAACTATTTCAAATATTTGCTCGTCTATTTGATTTTTACACGCTGTAAAAAAAAGCATCAACTTAAAACTCACCCTGTAGATAAACTTATATATAAACAAATATGATTTTTATCAGTATTTACCAAAGTACTTGAAAAAATAATTTACAAAAAGATAAATAACTAGTCATATTTTTTCAAGTAGGTACTTTAAATACGATTTTATTAACTTCCAAGTGGTTATTAACTACTTAGAAGTTAATAAAATCTTAGATACCTCACAACATGGCATGGGTTTAGACCAGTGTTTCCCAACCTTCTTTGTGCCATGCCCCACCTTAGCCTTTCTAAAATTCTTATGCCCCCCCTATGTAACATACATAATTTTTAATATTAAAAAAATTGGCACCGAAATCTAGCATTACATTTAAATGGTCCAGAGCGAAAGGGTTAAACTCGTGTCGAGTCCATTTTCGAATTGCTCCCCTTTAATCAAATTGCTCCCCTGTGGGGCGTGGGCCCCACGTTGGGAAACACCGGTTTAGACCAAACCGCTTCACGGAAGCGGTAACTTTTGATTTTTATAATTATGTTACATAATCATTAGATAACAAAAAATACATGTGTGTTCTTCGATCTTAGGGCCGAATTAGATTCAGTAAACCATGATTTTTTTTGCGTAATCTTAAAAAGCTCGGTATAAGCAGGTCGGCAAATACTAGTTTATTCCAAGGGCCAAAAAAAAACTCTAAATCCGCGCATGCTATAATATAAATAAAATTATTATAATAAAACATTATTACTGAATTTCATATACCTAGTTTCATGAAGCAAGTGACGCAACATAAGCCGCTGTGAAAGATGACTAGGAGGGATGATAATATTTCCTTCTACGGAGATAAAGTTGAATTGCCACACGTATAATTTAATAAGATAAGAGATTAGAGTTGCATCAATTTATATACAGAATGTTTGTGCGTTATACAGTGAAACCTGTGTATACCGTATATAGTATGAAGTCATTTGTCGTAGCACACGATTGAAATTATAATTAAAACAGACAAACGTTTAATTACTTCGACGATCGTTTTGGAATATTATATGCTAAACAGTTTTTAATAAACACTATTTCGATCTTTATCACTAATTTATGATCATACAAATGCACACTAACATCAAAAAATAAGCAGTCGAACTACTAGACCACAGCTTGACACTACAAAAAGTTAATCAAATTCTACTACGAAGGCCTGACTTTTTTACTACATTATTTACAATCGTTTACATAAGTTTCGATTTTGCATTATGTGTTCTCTTTAGTGCTAGGTTAAATATAGTGTAAACAATTTTCAAAATACCTATACATTTTTAAGAAATTGTCGTTGAGTTGCAGAAAGAATTGTCAAAAAATTGATTTGGCAATGCCCTCAGACCATAATGTCATGAGCGTCCCTCTTGTACCTGTTGAAAAACATTACCCATTAAAGAATTATATTTTTTATTTATTTTGCTTTGTGTTCCTTTTTCCTAAAGTAACTAGCAAACATGCTTTTTTAAAATAAAATTAATATAATTTATATCGAAATACTTTCAATACAAAAAATTACAATAGGTATTCATTTTCTTCAAACGCCTTGTAAGTAGTTTTTACGAATATATTTAAAAAAATGATTTAGTGAACACACTGTATATTATGAAGGTTGACCTATACGTAGAGTACCAACGTGATAAGAGATGCTAATTAACGTTGCGAATAATTAATAGATTGCATGATTAAATCTCAAACGTGAATATCTGGAAACATCCTTACCTACTGTACTACGCAAATTTCATCTAATAATATTAATTACATAATTTATATGTATTATTTCTAATTGTCTATTGCTAAATTAATTGAAATCATATATTAATTACTTTGAAAAATGACAAACTCTGTTCAATATATTTCCAGAAATCAGTGATGCTGTATGAGGGACTTTAATCCTAGTTCTAGGAATAATTTCGATAAAAAATGACTTTTTTATAAGCATAGAAGTAATGGCCTATTTTCCAATCGACTGAAATATGTTATTAACATGACAAATCGAGTTGTCTAAAATAAAAGATAAATTCGAGACGGGTGATACAACCATTGTTGATTTTTATTTTGTAGACTATATTAAATTTCGTTTTGTCTTTAATTTATAAGACAGTTCCAAGAAATATCTGAATGAGAAAATCAATGGAGTTCTAGGAATCCTCATCGGGAATCATGGCGCGCAGTGTAAGAGTATCAAACTTTCGGCCCTTGTGGTGTAACATACTATTGAAATTGAGAACGGTTACACAAAAAAATGCGCCGAGTTCATTGAGCGTAAGCAAACATCTGTATCTCTTATAGTTTGGAAACTACGGCAGTTCGAAGGTTTTATATGATTTTCTGAAAACTTTAAACGCAAATAACTTCTAAACCAAAAGACATACAGACGTTTGTTTGTGCTGATTGGATTCGTGTTTTTTTCTATAAGCATGGTGATTTTACAGAAGTTCCGACATCTTTTGGATTTCATCAAAAATTGCATTTTTTAAAGAGGTCTCTGAACAGAACACTCACTATGATACCGTGTTTGTGCGCGTTTACCCACGTGACAAGATACTTGTTCCTGATCGGTTCTTGCTGAAATCAAGCAGACGGCCAAACAAGAAAAATAGTCCCGGGTCTAATTTTGAAATCCATCTTGTCACTTTGCAGGCGAGCCCACATGACGTCATTTTCATCTTCGTAACCCGCACGGCAGCCAGCCCAAGTCCCGGTAGTGTTTCTAGCGGCAAAGCCAGCCTTGAGTGCATCTTGCTAACCTGGCACTGTCTCGTTCGGTTATACATTGAAAAAGGACAGTTACACTAGTAATTAAGCCTTCCCTATTTATCGGTATAGACGCATAATTAATTACGTTAAAGTGTGACATATTTACTTTTGAATACGTTATTATTTGATTAAAAATATAAAAGAGTTTAGTCATCACCATCAATCATCAGAGAGATCGAAGAAGTGCGTAACATTGGTGCGTTTGTGATTTTTAATATCTCTTACAAAACATAAAATTAATTACTTTTTCTGTTCTTCGTCGCTGTATATAGAAGTGAAAAATAAACTGTGTAAACAAAAACGCAACATTTTTAAATTTTTAAAACAAAAAATTCATCGTGCTTCGGGGAATTGTTATTCCACGTGAATTAATATTTAAAGTTCACTTTTTTCATATCGTACATACATTAATATATTAGTTAGAAACTCGTATTTTGTTGTTATTCTTGAAAAAATGATGATTCAGTAAGAGATATATTTTATCTAAAAAAAATGTAGATATAAAGAGCTCAAAACAATAGGTTACTCTAGAAAACATTGTTTTGCGACACATCTTTTTAATCAAAGTAATACATAACCTCTAAAAATTTTAAACTTCTATTCTATCCTGTTTAGAATGCTAGAAAGCTCTGACAGACAGACAGACAGAGTTTTTACAACAATAGAGCTCCGTATGGATTCATATTCATATTAAATACACAACCAAAACTTTGCAACTTAAGGCCGCTACACACGAGACTGGAAATACTGCTTGGACGTCTGCTGGCCGGGAAATGACGTCCCTGCGGGCTCACCTGCTAGCTCACAAGATAAATTTCCTGTTTGCTCTGAGCAAGAACCAATCAGGAAACAGTATCTTCTCACGTGAGCGACATGAACAAACGCCCACAAACCAACATGGCATCATTCTGCTCAGAGTCAGACAACAGACACGTTTTGCTCCGTGTTTATATTTGAACTGTCACTGCACACGCACCAGATTTATTCACAAAACTAGCCTGAAAAGACGTCTCGTGTGAAGCGAGAACATAACAGCAATCAAGAAGACCAGCGCTAGAAAACTAGTAGTCAAATTCAACAAGGAATCTATTGGCAAATCAAGCCTCGTGTGCAGCGGCCTTTACAGAGTGCTAGATGAATGAATTTATCACACAACACTTTTTAACAAGGCGTCAACTTCTTGAATTTAAATAATGTTCAGAGTAGGTTCCTTATATTTATAGGTTTTTTGTTTATTTTAGTAGTCTTGTGCTTGAAGTTTAAACTATGCGGGTTACGTATACACATATTCCAACTTTCATTTAAGGCCGTTGCACACGAGTCTAGAAACGCTACTAGATTCCTTGCTAGATTTGCCTACTAGTTTTCTAGCGCTGGCTTTCTTGATTGCTGTTAAGTGCTCGGTTCACACGAGACTATTTTTCAAGCTTGTTTTGTGGATAGATCTGATGCGCGCGCAATGACAGTTCAAATATAAACACAGAGCAAAACGTGCCTGCTGTATTACTCTGAGCAGAGAGAGACGTCACGCTGGTCTGTGGACGTGCGTTAATGTCGTCCACGTGACAAGATACTGTTTCCTGATTGGTTGTCGCTTAGAGCAAGCAGAGGAACTAACAAGAAAAATAGCTCCTGTCGTAATTTTAAAATCTTGTGGGTCCGCAGTGACGTCATTTCCAGCCTCATACCCAGTCTGCCGGCCAGCTGAAGTCCAAGCAGTGTTTCTAGCAGTAAAATCTAGCGGCAAAACCAGTATCGTGTGCAGCGGTCTTTAGTGCATGTTTTATGCACACATACATTCAAATGCTCCTAATAAAGAGGTCTGAGGGTGAATAAAGGGTCATATTGAACAGCTGCTGAACAATGACCTTAAGAGAACAATTAACGTATTGTTACTTGACTCAAGGAAGAACAAAGATAGTGTCAGATGTTGCGGATGCGTTGTGTTTCGACTATACAACAATGAGCCCTTAACCTTAGTCCTTACAATGACGAAACAAATAGAAACATGTTAATTTAGTCAGGTTTCGTCAACCGGAAAGGCGCTAAGCTCTTCACATAACAACGTATCACGACGCAGCACGAGAAAATGCTCCTTTGAAAAATTTCAGTAGTTTCAATCGGAGCTTTTAAAGTTAGCGGCACAACGCAATAGTGCGCGAAGCAGAATATAACGCTCTTCTAAGTGTTGAATTTTTGTCGCTTTGCTCGTGTGAAAATGCGAGTATTGATCTATAGAACTGAAAATGGGATCTTACAGTTGAAGGGTCGCTAAGTTCGATCATTTTTGAGAATTTTTAAGTACTTCGTCCATCTCCTGAACGGTTAAACATGAAATACAGAGAGAGTATAGCGGCTCGCAGTCAGTCGTAGGAAAAGTGAAAATTAATTTTTTTGTTAATTCAGCACGTGGTACATTCTTGGAAAGAGTTAATTATGAAAATATACTGATTTTAATTTTCTTATTAATATTTTATAGAATATTGTCTGTATTTAACACTTTCTCGGTTAACTGCGAATTCTTATACTCCGGAATTAGGCGGAGAATTATGAGATTAGAGTGTGTAGTAAGCACATGGGCCAATGGCGTATGCAAATTTAATAATCAGAATAACCGAATGTCACTAAAAAATAAAAAACATTTTTTATTCCGAAAACAAACATTTTTTAAATAAGTTACTAAAAATAACAAAAAGTTTTTAAATGAATCTATGAACAATTTGAATAAACATCATTATTAATTAACTAGTTAGGTTACTATCATAGTTAAGGAGTTAGTGTATTCATGGTACGGCACTGCGTAAAGTGACTGGCCTGTGAATGGAGTAGGTACACACTACTATTCTAAAATCACGATGCGTCTCGTGGCTCCTAACCGGGAAAGGGTTAATAATATTATAATTAATAACAATATATTTCATTTAAGAAATAAAAATGCTAATAAAATTTAAACATATTCTAACTTTCTCTTTAGCGATTCGCAGAATGGGAACTCCTCCCTCAAATCCTGTCTATGATTGTACACATACAAATTCGTGCTGTTATTAAATTTATAAAACAACAAAAAAAAAGGTCTGAACAATTTCATTGTGAATTCATACCGGCACATTTATTACAACATAATAAACTGTAAGTGCCCTATTTGATACCAAAATTTTATGGATTTAAATTCGCTCGAAGGTGTTGCAATATTATATTCTAGTGTGTTCAATTTCAATCCATAAAATTTAAGTATCAAATAGCACACCTCTGGGTTTTACTATAATAATAAAATAAGACATTGTCGAGTTGCAGAGCGCGTTACCAGAAAATCTGCTAAGATTGTGAATATTCGCTATCAGCGACAGATTTTCTCATTCGCGAATGCCTAGAAAAATGACATTCGTTACATCACTAGTGCCAATCGAACTCGTTCAGTAGTTCATAAATAGTTGCTGTTTTACTTCAAAATAGTTAAAACGCTTTCTTGAATTGCAACGACTTGTATTCAGTTATTATTAATTAATAATTACGATAATATGTATTTACGTGCTTTTGTTTACTTAGCTTAAAGTTTAACAATACGTAATGTAAAGTAGCAAGCCTGGCATTATGTATTACCTAACCCTTCCATTTACTGTTTACAACTTCTGTTTCGCTCGAGCACACATCTACACACATTACACAACCCTCATAATATAAGCATAAAACTTGGACGTGATAATTTATCATACAACTTCTAGTTCCGTAGTAAATACCTACTTTGAATAGAAGATTTGTTGCAAGTAAAATGTTTTAAAACTACAGACAATGAGTGTTCAGTAGCGCAGCGTAGGGCAAAAGAGGCAGTTCCTCAGCCCTCAGGGTTCCAAAAAACTCTAAAGAAATACTAGTTGAGACAAATTATTTTATTTATGACTAACAGCCCGGTTCGGCTTCGTTCAAATTTATAAATTGCCGCCGTTTTTTCGTCGACTAACGTTGCAATATTGATCTCCACGAAAAGCGCTTTTATTTTAACGCGATAATATATAGATAGATAGATAGATATTTTTATTCTGTAATACTGGAAACAGCTTAGAATACGTCAAAACAATAAAATAGGTATAACACAAATAGTTTAAAAACTCATTCGTTTTATAAAAACATTTTTCAAATAAAAACTTTTTAAGAGACTGTCTGAATCTGTCATAATTGTTAATATTTTTTATTTCTATAGGCAACTTATTGTATAATTTTGTACATAACCTATGTGCACTCTAAAGGTTCATTCTAAATATTGGTAAATTTTTTATTTAATCGGATGACTAGTTTCGGAGATTACGTCCTACATCCAAATTTACAAACTTCACCTCTTTATAATATATTAATATATTTTTTTAAGGACATTTTTTCTTAGTGACCGTTAAACTATAAAATAAAATCATTTACGATCAATTTAACCGAGAACCAAATCCCATAAGGTTTGTGCGGGGGGTTCTTTGAAAAATGAGCAGTTTTCTATTTTAAAAATGTGTCTATGTCAGCTATGACTGATCTAAAACGATAGTGGAATAATAATATGAGAGTGTTATTTTGTGAATAACAATTTTTAAAAATGAAAGTAAAAGCATTATTCGACTAAAGCCACGCAAAATCAAGCTTATTAAAATAAACAGGGGTTGTGTTTTAATATATAAAAACATCATCCAACAAGATTTAAAGGTATAAAAAAGTTATATTATATTCGCCTTATTTGCTAAGTGAGACATGATTCGTGGAAATATTTTAATGCGACATAAAACGCAATTCTCGTGAGATTTGTCTACTGACATTTTATACGTGTAAAATACGTACTATTTACGACGCGTGTGAAGTCTTGACAAAATGGCGTAATTAATAGAGTTAATATAATTGGATAAAACATCTTTTTAATCTGTTGCATAAATGCTTTTAAAAAGGAGCTGTCTACGAATAATGGAAGTTTCGGAAATTGTAAGTATGTTTATTTTTAAAAACTAATAGAATAGAATAATGCTTTTAGATTAAGTATCTAGGGCGTAATGGAGGCGATTTTATCTAGTGTGACGTTTGTTAAATGGTTACTTGAGACCTTGCGAATGTAACAGTCATATGAGTCGAAGCTGCATTCATTTCTTATAAAAATGCGATTTTTGTCTTCATTTTCAGTATTTTCAACATTTTCAGCATTCATATCTTTGACTATTTGGCATTTCACGTATTTAGTAAACTTTAGTTAGAATATAATATAGAAAAAAAATATAAATAAAAAGCTCTATAAGCTAGTTGGAAGCAGTGTCATGTCATATGTCTTGTATACTGTTCAGAACTTGGCAGGTTCGATCCCAGCTGAAGTAATATGAAATAATAGTAAAATTATTCAATTTTACTGCACCGACCTGGATATATCACTGTTGAGCAATTAAGATAACTCATTCTGCCGCGATAGTGAAAAGATTCGGTTTTGAGTTCCGACGGTGACAGTGTTTGAAAATACATTTTTCTAATATAGCATTTTAACAATGAACGTTTCTTGACAATTGTAGCAAAACTATGGCTATAAACGACTATTATTTTAACCCAAGAAAATTACACACAAAATGATTATAAAGTTATAAAACTTGACAGGAACATTGTATTACAAAATCTTAAAAATCAGTTATGTTTTTCCTTTTTTGAAAACAAAATACAATATAAACTAACTTTAGACTGAATACAGTGTCAGAATCTCGTGATGTTAATTTATTAATAATAAAGTTTTGATGTGAGACACCGAAGCATACAAGACAAAATTTTCCGACACAGAAACATATGTACAACTGAGAATTTTCGCGAAAGCAATGCTTTTATTTTATAGTGTGTTTTGGTTCGTTTATGTAATGAAAAAGTTGAATTTCTTAAAAGGTTTACGAAATCACACAACAATAATGGGAAATGCTTCCATCTAACAATTTAACTTTGACTGTGAATTCGTTGTAATTGAAATTTTGATAGCCTCTTATATAAACAAATATTAACAAAATATATCAAATTTGTTGACACAATGATTAAGACAAAAAATGTATTTCTTGAAATTTTCAAGCGACAAGCCAAATTATGCGCTTAATCACAGCATAAAAACAGTAGTTAAATGCCTTTTGCGACCACGGTTTAAAATTTGTTGAGAGCGTTTTTTATAACCTAAGTAAACAGTCACCTTAACAACAAACGTACTATACGCAGTCTATATTTTGAAATAATCCCCTTTGGTGTGGCCGTTTACTGTAGGTGAAATGAAACATCAAGGCAAACCCGTCACTGCCTGGTACTATTTTATTTTGTAAGCTTTGTATTGATGTAGCAAATATTACTGTTATAACATTACAAACAGACTGCGTACGTCAATAGAGAAATAAAGGTTATTTAACTTTACAATTAAAACATGTCGAATTTAGAATGTCGGTAATGTGAAAGTATTAACAAGATAGACATATTGTAGATTATAGACGCTCGACAGCGCATTTATAAGTACTGTGACATTTGTGTATAGAACAAAATGATATTGTGAATCTTGAAGTCAAACGGCTGTTATTTTTGAGAAACTTCCGGCATGTCTTAAAGTCGATCCAATTTAGGACTGCATTTTGAAGATTCAGTTCGAGGTGAGAATTTTAACTAGGAGAGTTAATAAACTATATACGGAATGATCGAACATTTTTCGTCATGGTGGTGATTACGGTATTCAAATGTTTCGGGCACTTTTTGACGTAATGACTGACCCAGTAACGTTTCTCAATATTAAGAATGCGCGATTTTCTTATAAGAGATCAGGTTAATTTCATAATTATAATTTTTTTTAATCAAATTAGTAAGCGTTCTTAAATTTTGAGTGTTGATTGCAATTCGGTAGAAGTTAAGACTACCACTGAAAACTGTTCAAGTTTTAAAAGAAATACTACCCACATGTTATTATAATAATAGATAACAGTAATTGTTTAAAAAACTTGATTAAAGTGTGCTTTGCAGGTAATATAAAAATAACTGCATATGAAAAGCTGTCAAACGTTAAATTAATCAAACATCAAAAAAATGGAAAAATCAGAGAAAGTAGATAAAACTGACAAAGAGAAAATGGAAAAAATGGAGAAAGCACGACTAGAAGCTAAAATGAAACGACGAGCAGCTAGACAGATGCGCAAAAGGCCGGTTACTAAACGCATATCTGAAGAACAAACTTTCACCAAAGAATTTACAGAAATTCCGGGAGTGTCAAAAGTGGTTTTAACACCGCTGACACAAAAAATACTTAACTGTGTAGTGGGTGAAGACGTAACTTCAGAAAAGCCGTGGAAATATATTAAAAAAGAAGAAATCGCAGACAATCTCGAATTACACGAAGAGAGTTCCGATTTTCTTCCAATTAAAACTGAGATTATTAAATATCCCGGAACCGAAATGTTAGTGGGATACGTTCCCGACGAATCGGCTGAAATCGATTCGTTCTACGTGTGCGTAACTGACGATGCGAAAAAAAATGTTGCAACTATTATACAACGGATCGAAACGGTACAAGAAGAACGCTTAAAGAATTCAGTTTTAAAGAATATAGGCGAGTGGACTTCGTTAGGAAGTGAAGCCGAAGTAAGAGAACTCCAGCCGGATCAGAGTTCGCGTACCCTCTATGAAGTCGAAATCGAGTCGAGGTTTCCGATATTTGAAGATACATTAAAGTTTAAAAATCGTAATGTGGAAGATGTTCACGACGGCTATGCAGAAATTCTTCCGGGTCGAGCACAATATTTCAACGTGTACAAGAGACGCATCCATACCGCCGTTCAAGCCGCTGCACTGACAAGAGATAATCATGCGCAAACACTACCCACATATCCGACCAATAAGTATACTCAATACAAATACGAATACGTAGTTCCTAAACTGAAATATGAAGAGGGACAATTGACCATGGAGGATTTCGTTAATCAACGGGCTGATGAAATGTGTAGTCAAATCGATTACAATACGGTATTCGATATGTACCAAAATGATTATTCGCAATTGGTGAAAAATTCACGGTACGTACACACCCCTGAAAAAATTATCTATAAAGAGTTTATGTCGTTTTCGGATATTATTACGAGCGCTGGAAAATTGATATCGTGCGCCGCTTGGCATCCGATGTGGACGGACATTGTTGCCGTCGCTTATGCCGTCTTAAGTGTTTGCAGAATGAATACCACGAAAGACACCAGCGATCCCGTCAACAGACTTGTTCACGGTACACATCAGGTGCTTATATGGAGTTTAACCGATGCCCTTTTTCCGAAACTTCGCTTAATTGCTCCACGAGAAATAACTACGATTTCGTTTTGTCCAATTGATGCGAATTTATTAATAGGAGGTTTGAGTAACGGTCAAGTCGCAATTTGGGATCTGAAAAACAAATTGAAAAACGTTGAAGAAGACGAAATTTTAACAACAGCACAACAAAAATATAGAATAACTATGTTTTCATTGATGAATTGGATGTTGAATATAAGGAACCACGCGGTTGTACAGCCGGCGGCAGTCTCTTCACTGGAATATTCTCATACTGACGGTATATCAGAAATACGATGGCTGCCACCATTTAATAAAGTTACTCCGACTGGTCGCTACGAAGCTGTGCCCGTAGCAGAAGGAGACCACGAACAAGAATATTCTAAACAATTCGTGACAGCCAGTCTAGATGGTACGATTTGCGTTTGGGACTTAGAGTGGACACCGGGCGGATTACAAGTCGCCAAAGCAGGACGTAAGTCTAAAAGACTCGAAAAAAGACCGTCGGCCTTAGCCATGGACACTTCGGTTTATAAACATTTGAATAGAGCTGTTAGACCTATATACAAATTAATTGTAGCTACCAAGGCGGGCAGAAATATACCTATAGTAGCACTTAGTGCCGGTCCTCCTAGAGTGCGTTATGAAGAAGAAGATCCAATACCGCATCGTCTAAAAATACCATACCAAAGAATAATTTATAGGCCGATACCTATACGAATGTTGCCGTTATCCGAATTGGCGATTGGAACAGCAGAAGGCGATTTTATCATTGGCAGTTGGGACGGTTATGATTTTGAATCTGGTCAAATTATAAATTCTGAACAAATAAATTTCAAGATTTTTAATAAAGTGTTTGGAAGCTGCGTGACCGATATTAGACGATCACCTTTCTTGGAAAACGTGTATTTAGCAATCGGTGGATGCATGTTCGGCATTTGGAAAGAACTGAGGGAATCGGCGTTGATACGGCGATGTAAATATAAGTTAACGTCGTGTTCCTGGTCAATGGGTCGGTGCTCTGTGTTTTATTTGACGCGTCAGGATGGTTCGATGGAGGTTTGGGATTTGCTAGTGCATTCAGACAAACCCGTCATCGTACAGAGCGTTTCTGGTAAAATGTTAACGGGCTGTTACATAGATCCATTTAGCATTAACAACGTAGAAGTGATGGGTATTGCAGATGAACATGGATCGTTCCGTATGTTTAATATTCCTAGGTTGCATCAGTATCATGACGAGGAAGAGTTGACTAGACTGGCCTATATATTTGAACGCGATAAAGACAGGAGAATGGTTCACGAAGTTTGGCAAAATCAATGGAATGAACGCAATAAAGAATATATATTGAAAAAAAAAGAAGAACATGAACAGAAAATCAAATTGAGAAAAATGGAACTACAGTTAGAAAAAGACAAAGCCGAGGAGCAAAAGAGATTAGAGGAGCTAGCCATTTTAAAACAAAAAGCCTTGGATGAAAAGCCGCAGCCCGGTATGTACTCAGAATGGTCGAAAAAACGATGGGAAAAGGATCAGGAGAAACGCTATTATCGTTTATTACTCGATCAAAAAAAACTGGTCAAAGAAGACTTAGAAAAGAAACAAATGCCTTTGATAAAAATAAGAGAACAAGAAGAACTGAAAAAAGAAAAACAGAGGTCTATTTTAAGTCAGCAGGATAGAATTTTCCAAGAAACCGTATCCATGTTCTTTCCAGAAACTACTCAAATACATGCCGAACATGTTGATTTACAACGTCTTGATATTAATATCAACGAGGAGGAGATATATTCAAAACTGCCTGAACAATATGAAGCTCTCACAAATTCTTTGTCTGAATATGTCGACAACAATCCTTTCAAATACAAATTCGACTGGAACAAAGTTCTTCGTGATGGCACCGAAAGACGTCGAACAATTGACGTGGCTTTGAGAAGAAAAAATAAAAATCGCAAAAATCGCACGGAAAGTAAACGAAACATGGAAACGATTGACGAGCAAGTGGAAAATCTTGGAACGGTAGAAAAGAGTCCAAGTGAAGAATCGCCAAGAACAGTAGATGGTGTGTCAGATGTTTCTGGCAACGACCCAGTATAAAATACGAGAAAAAAAAACAATTTCATAACTTTCATTAGTAGAACACAAATAAGAGAAAAATTTTATACTGCCTTCTCAATGATTTTTCAAGATTCAAAAGGAGTGAAAAAATTACGACATAGTAGTTACAATACTTATTATTTTATCATATTTATATTAACTTGTAATGTATTATTTATTTAAACTTTTGGTCTTCAAAATCAAGCATATACTTGTAAATAATGTTTTGATAATATATTTTATACTAATATTTATGTGTGTATGTTTTGTATTTCTGGTTTTTACTATAATAAAATTTTATTTTGAATGAACATTATAAATATTCATCACGCTCGAGATGTTAATTAAATTGTGTCAGCTATATGAAATTGCAGCAAATACAGAATCGATAAGCTATTTTTTATTTGCTATATTATTAGTTCGATCAGTTTATTTATTGGTGGTCTCATCAGTGAGGTAGTTTTTGTAGCACTTCAGTCGTTCGTTTTATTGACGAGAGATTTTTTTTTCTCAATTTTTTGGGCCATCAACAGCTAAGACTATTTAGGTCTGGCAACCAATTCATTTTTTCATCAATAAACTAACAAAGAACCTTTTCGTTACAAAAAATCCGTCTTGCTATTTTAAATACTGGCTATGCTTCTAGGTTACAGTCGAGCGTCTATAATCTGTAATCCAATCTAATCTTCTATGTTTGTATTGTCGGCGTAGCGAAGCTAGAAATCAACCTGTCGAGCGTCTACAATCTACAATTCGTCAGTCAGTTAGAAATCTATGACAACATAATTGAACCAAAGTTAAATACAGATTGTATCAAATCAAAACGGTCCATAAAACATTCTGTGTGTAAGACAGAGACGATATATAAAGCAGTAAGTAAGAATGAGATAAATGATCGCTAATAGTTACTGTGGTTACGTAAATAAATAATTACGTACGCTGTAAATCTTTTTACCAATTTATCAATTAAAACAACTAAACTGTAATATTAATTCGTATTAGATTTATATCTGGTACAAAAGTTTTAACAATACTTTTAATAATTAATTTATTAAATGTTCAAAAAGACCTTCACGTTCTGCCAAACAATATCCTAATCGATTATAAATATTTTCCCTCACATTGGCAAACATCTCACGGTCAACGAACTGACATGCATTGGAAATCTGTATTTTCAATTCGTTTAAATTATTAGCTCTATTTTCTTGAAAGCCATAAATTTTGGATTTTACAAATCCCCATAATTTAATTATTTGGATTTTTTCCCGAAAAGTATAAATAGTCATTTTATCAATAATTTCACTAGTGAATACTGACATTTGATAAAATTGTGATTTTTACTGTAGAAAACAAAGATGATACTATCAGATTGTATAACCACAGTAACTATTAGCGATCATTTATCTCATTCTTACTTACTGCTTTAGTGCTTTATATAATATCGTCTCTGTCTTACACACAGAATGTTCTATGGACTGTTTTGATTTGATACAATCTGTATATTAATCAAATAGTCATGAATTCTGAAAAGAAATTTAGGAGTCCCATATTATATTATGTTTCAAACAAGATCTGTCAAAAAATCGCGGTGTGCGGGGTATCTCGTCTGATCTGACCCTCACATTTTTTTTTTCAAAATTATTTTGAATACTTATTTCAGTCAACGCTTCGAACTTTCTCAAAAAATGGTTAGCTTTGGGCAAACCTTACGATTATTTTAATGTCGTCTCCTATAGTTAGGTACTTCAATATTTTCATCTTTTCGTGTTAATTTAATAATGAAACTTCAGATATCCCTTTGTTTTCTGAAGATTAATGCCTTTTTTTAATTTGAAAGAATTGAAGAATTTTTTCTCTTTCTCTTGTGCATCATTTATAAACGTTTCTGTGTTTTTTTTTTCAGATTCAACTTGGACAACGAAAAGAATCAATTGCTCCCGCAATTGTGACACCTGACGGAGATGAACCTATGGGAGACGATGTTCCGTTACAGAACGAAAAAACCTATCCCTTCGCGGTGGTTCTCAGATTAAGAGTGTTACAGGTAAATTTTATTTATGTGAAAATAAAGTTTCAAAATCAACAATACGCGAAGTGAACTAATTGTCTTTAATTCCTTTGTTGTTTCAGATTGTCTGCGGCATTTCGTCATTGTTAATGGGCACGGTGGCATTTATTGAAGAGAGAGGTGAATTTAACTTGGGTCTGGGAATTCCCGCAGGTGGTGCTACAGTAATTGCCGCAGGTATTTTTCTTTCTTTATTTTTACACGTTTTCTATATTTTTAAAAATGTTATACCTACCCTTTTTATGGAATAAATCTTTCAATGGAAAACTATGCAATACCACTTTGAAATCCCAATCAAACTCCGTTCGGATAATAGCTGCGATATTATTTAATTTTTCTTTTTGTGAAAAGTGTTTTTATAAGAAAAAGAGGTATTTTAAAAGACCGCGCATACGTGTCAAGCAGGAACCAGCACAGCACGGGGAGAAAAGCCTGTTCGTAAAGTTGGTAATTCGATTTAAATATGACATTCCAGTAGGCGTCAAATTTAAATTATCATAAGATACCGGTATAGTTTGCAATCGACGATTTGACAGTCCCTCTCCCTGATTTGCCTTGTGGCGATTTGAAACAAGAGCGTCTAAGAAGTACGCGTTTGGAAAGCCTATCCGCTATCCATGTGTTCTTGAAAGAGATCAGTGAATACAAATATAAACAGTTATTTGTATTTCTGTTAGACCTGCGTGTTTTGCAAAATGAAGAATGCCTTCACTGCGCACAGGGGGATTAAATTGCAAAGGGGTTTTTGTTGGCATTACTGTATTATCTGTAGAAGCCACATTCTCCAACTTTTCAGCGTGTTGAACGACATAATCTATTATATAATCCTATATATAAAGAGCGGGGCCACTTGACATTTTATGTATTTTCGATAACGGCAAACATTAATTTTCACCACTTTCACGTTCTATTAATAATGGAGGAATATTTCATTTCGTTTTTGTTTGATCAAGTTCACTTTGAACAACGTTCTTGACATAATGATCATAGCTTTAATAATATTAATACAGTAAAAGCTCCCAACAGTCGATCGGAAAACATTGTTCGTCATTTAGAGCGATTCAAAAATGTCACATCGGATTTAAAATCTCATCTTTTCTGGCGTCTGGCGTTTTAGCACGGAATTTCAAAATTGAAATTAAAAATAACGCGGTAGGATATTTAGCGATTTCATTTTAAGAAAAATAAAATCAGGTCGAGTATTATAATACGCGCCACGAATCTAAAAGGCTTGGAAGTTAGATGCGAATGCGTGCTTGCGCTTGAACAGTCTGTTGAAAAACTACAAACTCGCAACTCAACAAAACTAAAATAACAGTAACAACTTGACAATAGTGAACTTGACTGTACTTTAAAGCAGGAAAGCGACAAAGGCAACGAGCGATCACGGCCAATCACTGACGAGCGCACGTTCCGTGCAGGTAGCTAGGAGGTGGTGGGGGTCTCAACGTCTCTAAAATGTGCCTTTGCAACGCTGCTTGTGACTAACTTCCGAACCTTTTAGATCCGTGGCGCGTATTATACTACCACGTAAAAAATCAAAGACACTTTCAGAAAAACAAAAAAATATTTTGTCAACTACGTTCTTCTGTTATAGCCGCAAGCATTCATACGAGTCGTGGATTCGACGGTTACCAGCCGTCAACGTGCATGCCCGGGTCGTCACTGCGCTTCCTGGGTCCGTCAGTTCGCGTCGCAGCGCCGCTAGCGGTTCTGTGGGGCATGGCATGCTCGCTACAGACGGCACTTTTCGCACAAGCGATACGCACATTGTCGCGCACGCCGCAGATAGAACTTTTAGCTGATGACATCGATGCACCCGATCAACAGGATCTTGTTGTGCTCTCGGGAATACAGGTTTGTGATTAAAATTAGCTCGTTTTTCATTAATAATAATTAAACAATGTCTCTATAATATAAGGTAGATAATTTTGTTGTAAATGAGTTGTAAACACGAAATATCTTTCTTTTTGACGAATCCTATGGTATATAATTGTTGGTCTTTGGATCAATAAATTCTAATCGATTTCGTTACGTGAAAGAGCTACTCAGTGCATGGGCGTTAGGGACAAATGTGACGTTTTTGCGGGGCCTATAAATCCGTTTATGTAGTATAACGAATCTATACATAATATAATAAAACCATTTTTTATATTATATTTATTAACAAAATTCATATACTGAGAGAGCCGTTTTTTAAATGAATTATACAGATGTTAGTTGAAAGAATTCAAATAAATAAAATTTTATCTTTGTCTGTAATTGTACAGTTTTAAAGATACCTAGAGCGAATTGCACATAATATCGCTGCACTGATAGCGATATGTGCTCTATAATCGCTTTGTGTTCGTTCATACAAGAAGTTATATCTAAGTTAATTTCGAACGAAATCTAATCAAATTGTAGCTCTTAGATAAGGGGACATTCTGTTCTATAAAACGGAACCATTTTTAGATTGATTCGAGTTCATAATACTCCTAAAATTGTAATTGAAAATCTCGAACAGCAGTTGTCGATTGATCTGTACGTACGTACGTCCGAGCTCTACAGATCGCAATTTTGGTCGGATCGCCTTGGTTTATATTTTATTCACTTTGTTTACTATTAGACCAGAACCCTGTTTAAAGTCACTGAAATGCGTCCCGTAGTTTAATATTTATTTTATTATTTTTGACAACTAATAACAATAATGTTGTTGTGTTTTGTTTATACGTAAATTTTAAACATTAATATAAAATGCTTAAGGAACATAGTTTCTGCCGTGTGTCCATAAGCCGATACATCTCTTTTTATAGATAACCCATGAAAACGCAATATAAATAACGGCATCTAGATATATACTATAGAACTCGACAATTCTCAAATCGAAATCGCTTCTTATTTGAGTTTGATAAGACAAGAAGTTCAAACATTAATCCGATCACTTAAGAATAAACTTGAGAATTTATCGGATAGAACGATCAAAGGCCACTGAAGTAATTCACTAACCGTTCATTTACGTAGTTTAAAGTGGAATTGACATGTTTCATGATTCTTGTGGTCTGAATACTGAACCTATTATCCTGAAACTTATTGATATTGTAGTGTGTTCAACTGTCTTAATGTCTTCGCTTTGTACAAAGTCTGCCCTCAAACATCTTAACAATGAATATATATACAGAGTAGCTAACAGAAGGGTTTGTAGTTTGTACATAGTTGAGATTCTCACTCAAATAGCCCAATCAGTGGAACGTGATTATTTTAAGAGGGATATAGCCGCCTTAAATTTTGTTACACACTCCCTGTCGTATTTTTCATCCGAGACTGCATTTTAAATTTAAAGCTGATGGTTTTCTTTTACGCGATACAAGCTACTTTGTGAAATTTTAACATCATTTTGAGCATCAGAAGTTTTTATGTTCCCTCCACTGATTTTTTTCTCTATTTCTAAAAACTGGGTGCATCCTTTATCAACATGGACCTCTAAGTTCAAAAAACAGGTCGGGAGAGTGTAAATAGGGACCGTGTGTTTTTCATTTCTTTAGCGTTACAAGCTACGGACAGGACACACAGTATAATTTTTTTTTAATAGATTTTATTTTATTTTGAAAGTAAACAAATCTTATACTTTTTTCCACTTCCATTTTCAGATAAAATTATGTTATTTGCCGCGTCACTTATTATAACCCTCGAAATAAAAATTTCAATTTGCTTCAAGTTCGCCATTGCAGCGGACTGAAATTTTATTTCTGGATTATGATGTAAGTAACGCAGTATAAAGCAAAATAGATTTTTATCTGTTCTGTGAAAGACTTTAAGGCCCCCATACACCTCGTCCTTTTTTGGCAGTTTTAACCGCACGGGCAAAACTGTACGGGTAAACACGAACAACGACCATATCCATACACTAGGCGTTGTTTAGTTCAGTTTTTCTGAAGTCGTTGCATCATCTGATCTGCTTTGATGGATCCTACAACGTTACAGAGTCGAACAAAACCCGTCCTTTTTAACTGTGTCGTCACACACACGGGCCGACTTGAACGCCACGTTTAAAACGGACGGTTTAAATCAAGCAGCAGCAGATATTTTTGAACGCCGGTAAGAAGGACGGTTTTTGGCCACACACCGACCGTTTTACCCGTAGGTACAGTTTTACCCGTGCGGTTAAAACTGCCAAAAAAGAACGAGGTGTATGGGGGCCTTAACACATTGCAGCGAACAGGCAAAACAAAGTTTGTCATCGAAGCACAGTTTTCTGCTTGGTAGTGTGTGGTTAAGTTGTAGAAGACAGGGATAGAACCAAGAGTAAAAAGGCCCGTAACAATTTTTTTGAAAATATTTCAATCTATAGATGAACACGCGATTTTACTATAAATAATTAATCTTATAGAATAGAGTTTTTCAACGTTTTCACATGCCATGGTTGCTATTCAACAGTTTTGGGAACTTTTTGACGCAATGACTGACCCAGAAACTGTATCCACCGTGGACATAAGTATGGACACACAAGTGTGACCAACTTCTTTTACTTTTTGAGAAATACTCACTGACTAATACTTATAAAATTTTTGATTACTTACCAATAAACCGATAAGTTGACGAGCATTTGTAAAAACGGCTCATCTGAAAACAAGTAAAAAAAATTGTAAATAACCATATTATTTTCTCTGGTGATAGAAGCACATTGATAAAAGACGGTTCTGGTAATCTGATCTATATAAAATTACCCGAGATATTTACTTTCCGATGAAGAATAAATGTATAAACAAAAATATAACAGACCTAAATAAATATTTACTATTAAATAATGACAGAACCCTTGCTAAATTATTGTATCAAGAAAACAATATCAAGAAAATCGTCAGTTGAAGCATTTTTTCTCTTCTTTTGATCACATGAACGTGCAGCAGCAGCTGTCTTTATATGAGTTTAATAACGCTAACAATTTAATAGATTATATTTTCTTCATACCTCGGTCGAAAGTATCATCAATTTTAAGGCAGATAATCTAAAATGTATGGTGGGATTACACGCACTGATGCCGAAAGTACGCACTTTCGACCAGCTATATAAAGAAAAATAGTTATCATGTATGGAGACTGCCGCTACTGCCGCCAGCCAATAGTCGCGAGTAGCTCTCATTCGGGTTTTTACGTATAACCTCAAAGCTGCTTGCTTCGAATTTATCTATGTGTTTTTATGTAATTAATTAACGTAATTAGTAAACGTACTTTCGACCTATTATGTAGGTAGGTACTCAATTTCTTTCAAATTTTCTCGGAGACACTTTACCTACCCTAGGAACAGAGACAGGGTATACTACTGCTGCTCTTTTTAGTATTTACTTGCAATTCTCATGATTTTATCAAGACTCTAAAGCACATTTGAACGTTTTGTAAATCCAACTTTACCGGAATATCTCTTAAAACGTTATTCTATGGTTGGACGCGTGCGGCTTACAATTAACTAACAAACTTCTCAATTGTTAGACTATATAACGACGAAGCCTAACTACTGTTCCTGACGTTGCAATTTCAGTCTCTATTAAACAACGCAGGTAGACACTTTATTTAAAACGTCGGCTATGTCAAAGATTTATCGGCTCTTTGAATAATAATTAACAAAAAAAAAAATTGGTTGTCTGTAAAGTCGGTTTACGGACGATAGTTTTACGTGATAACGTATTCCGTAATACATAACCTAAATTCTACATATAATAATTATAATAATTCGAATCTATGATATTGCATCTTTCGCTTCAAATTTAGGTTGATTTTATTTATTAAAATTACTCACCACCTATAATAATAATTGTTTTTTTTAACTTTCTTTCTTTCGTATTTATTTTAAGTCTCAAAGATTAATTGTCATAATATTTTGAAAACAATTGTTTCATTGTTTATATAAAATTCCAAAACCTACTTACAATATTTAAGTATTTTCATACGTCAAAAAATTGATTTTTATAATGATAAAATTTGTATGAAAACGATTTTTTCGAGAGATGAGACCTAGCTAAAACGATTTTTTGCCCCCCAAAATCCCTTTTCAGTAAATTTCATCCAAATCGTTAGGGCCGTTTTCGAGAAAAGCACGCACAGGGTCAGGCGGAACGTTACACTTTTTCGTGCATGCAGCCGGTGTTTCATCAATTTATAAGATTGGTGATTCATCAATTTATAAGACGTTATCACGTCAAAAAACTCAATAGCGCCACATGAAGCTTTACATGAAAATTTAACGTCATGACTACATTAAACATTTTTGAACAAAAATGGCACGTACATGTAGAAAGGTTCGCCACTCCTGGAGTAGACATTCTAAAAATGTATGTGTCTTTATTTCTTTACTTTTTGAGAGAGAGATTTTAGATTTGAAAACAAGGTAATTTTGTTTACTTAAAAAACAAATGTAGATACTATAGATGTGAGTATTAGGTACAGAAGAGAAATTACTTCTTTGTATAAATATTCTGTATAGGTACGTTTCATTTAATACGTGCATCTGGTCGAGATTAATTAATTATTTAGCCGTATAAATTATATTCATGATTGGCTGCACATATCTACATAATTTAATAATAATAACATCACAAATGTACACACAACAATAGACAATTCCTTTGTTTTAGTGTTATATTCGAATAAAAAAACCGTTTAGTCAAACGTAAAATTGACAGTTGATTCACACTAAGAGCGATGGCCTTGGTTTTCTAAAAATGACGGCGAATAACAAATTATACATTGCATAATATTTTACCACGTTTTTATTAACTCACTTTCTTGTATGTCTGTCCGGGTGGAACATTGTAATTGATTTTAAACTTCCTGATGAGATAGAGACTTGAAATTTTTAACAGAACTCAGTATTAGACGACAATATAAGAAAATACTAAAACAGAAGAAAATAATGAAAGAAATAAAAACATGTTTAATATATACCACGTTTTTAAAACATACTAAAAAGCATAAAATAATTTCTTTACAGACAGATTTTTAACTTGTAGGGTTTGAAACGAAAAATGTGGGACGCATGCGACAGTTATATAAGAAATGTAGAGAGTAGCTACCAATGAAAAAATATATTTATGATATAAAACTAATAATGCGCCCCACGTTTTTCGTTTCAAATCCTACAAGTTAAAAATCTGTCTGTAAAGAAATTATTTTATACTTTTCACTTAGTTTTCAAAATGTGGTATAAAACATTTTTTTATTTCTTTTATTTTATATCTGCATTCACGACTTAGTCATGAACAAGATCTCTACATATTCTGTTTGTGAAGGTTGTTTACTTGGAAATAAAGGAAAGAAGCATATTGAATATAATACACTTTCACATTATACAAAAATGAGAAAAATAAACTCTATATTATACCTTTGTAAATTTTCAGTTTTACTTATTTTCTACATGCATAATAAAACAGATATAGGTATATACAAGCATATTACGTTATTAAAAGGAAGAAATTATTTGCAATTTATACAAGATATAGTGATGTCGATTTAAGAACGGGAAATTGACTATTTTTATGTACATTCATATTTGACTTAAAAGACAAGCAAAACAAAAATAAAATAATAGAACGTCAACATTTTTATTTATTTATAA
The DNA here is from genome assembly GCA_963575645.1 of Xanthostigma xanthostigma. Taxonomy (NCBI): domain Eukaryota; kingdom Metazoa; phylum Arthropoda; class Insecta; order Raphidioptera; family Raphidiidae; genus Xanthostigma; species Xanthostigma xanthostigma. The sequence goes on along the minus strand of OY754470.1, from coordinate 842,573 downwards.
ACGGATCAACTTTTTAAGATAATTTTCTTGATGAAAAAAATATGATATGAAAATAGTTTCATGATACGTGTTTCAGATCCAGTAATATTAATATTATTTTTTTAATAGATAATGGATCAATTAATAAAAAAAATTAGCATTTTTGTGATGTAATTTATAATATATGTATTTTAATTTATATGATGTATTTTTTATAGAATCAGGAAATTTGAAAAATATTGCGTAACAGCAGTTTTTTAATTAATTGATGCATTATGATAAATTTTCTATTGTCGTGGGTTCTTACTACGTGTGCAAAATGTCAATTCATTCAGACGTTTGGAAGAGGGTGAAAATTAAATTGAAAGATCCCATTAATAGATACATAGATACATACACACGAGTGAAGTTAATAAAAGAGTGTTAAAAATGAAATTATTCTGGTGCTTTTATTGGTTGACAAGTCGGTAATATTTTGTTTATAAACCAATCATGAAACAACTAGAAACCGAACACATCGTTTCAAACTGTGTATGATTTTTATTAAAACATTTTTTACACAAAATAAAATGAAAACCTTAAAATCTATAGCCTCAATAATTTCACGGAATAATTATTAGATGCTTCATTAAGAGAGGCAGACAGGAGCTAACAATTATTCCTTCTTCCTTCCCTCGTCACCATCGGAATCTTTAACGAGATGCGAACGGACGCAAACGTCTCTGCAAGAAGGGATTACAACAACTGCCTTCAGGCTCTCTTTTAGATATCGCTGGGTAGTTTGAGGAGAAAGAGAATGTCGTCACCTATCTTACAACCCTCCTCTAGTAGATTTATTGTAAGAATCTTTAGACGTTAGTCTTTTATTTATTGAAGAGTAAATTTCGACCTCGTGATAGTAATTTCTTGTCCACAAATCGCTCTTGTTGAGCATGCACGAGACTAATTTAGTGAAATCTTTTCAAAATTATTTTCATAGCGCATCGGGGTCAGTAATGATTACGCAAAGATGTCTCGAAAAATCTGCTAAGATAATAACCGTTATTTTGAGTTTTATAATATTTAAACCGCGTGCCTATATTGCCGGGTGCACAGTATAGAGTGGGGACACAATTGAATCGACCGCAGCGTGAGCTGTGGATCAAACGAGCAATAAATCACGCAACGGTTATAGAGTATGATTTCATGTGGCCGTCGTATTTATGTCGTTTTCATCTCTGCCATATAGTTTATTAAGAAGGTTTGCGGTTTAAAACACTAATAACAAGGCAGTCGAATCTCGCTCTATTGTCCGTTAGCGGCGCTAGTAGTCTTCGTGGAAATAAACGTCGAATCACATTTTTTTACATTTTTCATTAACTAGATATAAAAAATTTGATAATTAAAGGTTTCGCTTAAATATTATTACAATTATTTGAAAAATGCTCTTTTGAGAGCGTGAAAAATTGCAGACGGCAGGCGGTGCTGCCGACACGCACCCAGCGTGTAGCCCAATTGCTGAACGTGTAAGAAATTAAAAAAAAATACTTCGTGTCTAAAGAAATCTGTCAAACGAAATACGAAAACGGTTTATCTATAGATTTCACACATCTCGGACTGATTTTGTATTGCCTCTCGAGACATTTTAATAATAATCGATATATTCCTTCTCTAACCGAAAGTTATTGTTGTGTGTTTCAGGTTTTCCTTGCGGTAACAATTCTGGCGACAGTAATGGTGTTATTGCGTATCGATTGTAAATACGATCCTGACTGACCAGGGTCGTCCGCGATAAATCGCGGCGGTACAGGAACAATAGGCATCAGTGTCATAGGAGGACCAACGGGTGGGGCGACTGCAACGACTGGGGTCACCGCAGAAAGGACCAGTCGCGTTGCCTGGGTGGTTTGACTGCTCAACTGGACATCAACTACAATATTAGCTGGCCACACACAGAGAGATCGAACCGGCAGTTTCAACCGGCACAGATAAGTCTGCCGGTTTGATGCGTCACGCCGGCATGTCGGTTTTAACCGTTGCCACCCACTAACGCAAAACAAAAATCCACGCATCAACCTGGCACCGGGCGGTCTGTCACATGCCAAACTGCACGTTAGTGGGAGAAACTGGCAGATTTATCCACAGATTCAACCGTATGGATGGAATTTCGTCTTGACGAAAGTTTGGAACGGCACGGTTTTATATGTTAGTAAAGTGAACTGCAGGTAAATAATTTATTTGACGTATAAAAAGTGCACCGTTTTTATAAAAGTTAAACTTAGTCAACTGCTGAAATGTTAAGTGATAAAAAAAACTAGCTTTGTGTTGTGCAATAATTAATATGGAAATAATGGACAATACGGGTGTAAGAAAGCGACGTTCTAAATGGGTTAAAAGTTATTTGCTAAAGAAAAAACAACTCAGCCATAGTGTTCTATTAAAGGAGCTAAGAGAAAATGACCCGGACGATTTTAAGAATTATTTGAGGATGGATATAAACACATTTTTATTAAATTTAGTAAGAGGTGCCCTCACGAAAAAAAAAACTGTAATGAGAGAAGCAATTGATCCAGAGGAACGCTTAATACCCTTCGTTTTTTTGGCGACGGGAAGGTTGTATTTAAAATATTCAGTGGGAATTTTCTGCACAGGCGCTGGGATATTTAATACCAGTAACATGTACCGTAATATTTAATTAAAGACAGGTTACATGAAGGTACTTTTGATTTTCCATAAAGTCGGATGCTGTTTATAAATCTCTATAATTCCAACAACACCTTCAGAACACATGTTGATTGTCGCAGTTAGAACTTCAAAACAAAACTGCACGAAAACTGCCCGTTTGTGGGCGGCGACGGTTTTCTCCATGGCAGTGCAAACTGGCAGACTAGTTTGGGCCGGTTACATCTGGCGCGTGCATACCCCACAAACGGACAGATAAATACGCACGTTTGAACCGCGCCGTTCCAAACCGGCAGATCGAACTGTGTGTGTATGGCCAGCTATTGGCAAGTGTATTGTGTTTGAATTACTAAACTGAAAGCAAATTAGGAGTGTAAATAATGTGACATAATTGTTTTAAGGAGTGAGACAAATTATTTGTGGTTTAATTGTTACCGAAAATCAAACTTCATATAGTTTATATTTTTGTTCAAATATTTAATCGTATAAGAAAAGCTTTCTACGACTCCAATAGTAAATAATCACAGTATTATAAATAAATTCAAATGTTAGTTTTTTATCAACACTTTTCCACTATATAAATTACATGTAATTTTACATATATTACATTATATGTCGTAATAATTGGTTATATTATTGTCATTTAAAATACATCAGAAAGCATATTTCTTTATTATTATAGTGTTGTAATCCGTGACTAGTCTTCCAGTAGACAAATAATGGAGTTATTAATGTAAAGAAATAATAATAATTTCAATATTTGAATACGTCATGTCATGAGAAATTTTTCATACTGTTTTAAATTTTATAATTTTGACATTTTCTCATAAAAAACTTTAAAGTTTGATTTTTGCCTCTGCAATTACTAGAACAATAATTCGATAAAATAATTTTAACCTGAGGCATTTTAAAATGAAGGGTACATTTAAAATAAGTGAATATATTTTAATATAAATGAATTTTAAATTGTGTATTTAGAGTGTACATTACATCGTAGTGAAAACACTTTGAGGATTAAAAAAACGACAAATAATAGAATTTTTCATTAACCTTTTTTAATTAATTTTTATTATATGTGCGTTAGCTAACTTAAAAAGTGAAATTGTTAAAATATTTTTAACCTTAAAAACGTATTAGAATTTTAAAAAAAGTACGTGAGTAATCAAACAAAAACTTAAGTAAATATAAAATTTATTCATTTAAATATTGTGTAATATTCACAAAAAAATAAATTTCTCCGTGATTTTTATTTTGATAAATGTATGTACTCTGGGTTATAAATATTCTCATTGAATTTAAAAAGGACATTTCAATTTTGCTAGAGAATTCGGTCCAATGTGAATTGTATTTAAATGCGTTTCTAGTGTCGTCTGATGCATAAAAATGACGCTACTTTAAAAACACGTCCCGGGATTTGATTTACATATTTCAGCAATAGTAGTAAACTATAAGCTGAACTATTAGTCCAAGAGCCCAGAGCAACCAGTTAGTACTGCTTAGAGTGCGAGTGTAGCTGTCTATTAAAGCCATCTCACTCGCACTCATATGCATGCATAATACCCTCGCGCTCATACATCGGACCTTTTATCGTGTCTGGGGAGAGTGCCGGTCAAGTAGTAAAAGATCGTCACGGCCGACTCGAGTAGAAAAAATACTCGAAAAAAATTTGATCGAGTAATAAACAAGCGAACAACGTTTATTAATTGATAATTTGATTGGACCAGTGAAATTCACAATTTACAGGTTGCACAGTCGTAAAAAGGTGTAATTAAATATCATCTTTATAGTAAAACCAACTACTACATTCAGTGATATTAATAAAGGATTTATTAAAAAAATAGAAAGAAAGTAAACAAAAATACAAGCTGACAGTAAAATAAAAAGAAAGAACTTCGCGTTGTAAATGCAGTTATATAATCCGTTTTACAGTCAATAATCAGTTCTTTCGATTTGAATTCTACATAAAGCACAAAAGGTCGTTTTGTTTTTAAATTAAAATACTTATATTTTTATTCGACTATTTTTTAACTATTTTACACTCGTAATTCAATGTTATAATTATTAATATATAGCAATAGTTTGCTATTATTGTCATGAAACACACATTGTTACAACGCAATATAAGAAAAAAATATTTTTAAACAATAGTTAGGTACCTATTGCATTTGTATATTATGACACCAAGTCCTGTTGATGTTGTAATAATTAATTCCCGTTATACCACCATCACATTTCAAAAAAATAATAGTTAATTGCCGGTGTAGTGTAGTTCAGCGTATCTTAGTCACAGAACTGTCACATGATTAGTCTATTTTTACAGTCTACCGACAAAGGTGCATAATATAATTAATCTTATTGCAGAGATATGAATGCATGGTGGAATGACGGGTATAAAACCCGTCATGCCACCATATAGTTAACTACAAAAGATGAGAAACTTTTGATTTCTGTTCTAAGTTTCCGAAAATGTTAGTTAAATAATGTTCCTGCATATATCCAGTTCCAAAAACTAAAAGTTTCTGGTTGTTGCTCCTTCGTTGAATACGGGCATTCAAATAATGATGCACAGATTAACGCGCGGGCCAGTATAGCAAGTAAGTATATTTATTCTCCTTTTCAAATAATGTATCTCGTATCTACGTTTTTTTTAAGATTTCCATAATAAATTATGTACATATAATTATCAATTTGGTACTTTGTGTAGATATCATTTGTATTTATGTATATATGTATTACTAAATGAAGCTCGAAAATTTCGTGATATTATTAAATAGTTAAAAATAAATATTTCATTTGACTTTATTTAATTCACAAGACTTCTGAATGTGTTGTAAAAAAATTAATACTTCTCCATGAATTTCACTGTACCTGAATTAAAATTGCTTGGGTATGTTACAACTTTTCAATGTTCGGAATATATACAAAACATTTTTTTATTGGATATATTACACGTGACAAACGAGTAAAAACAAATAAAAGTAATTTTTTAGAAATATCCATTTCCATCTAAGTATACAAAGGGAAGCCAAAAGTAGTCTTTGGGAACTTTCGAATCTGTACACGACATAAGCTCTCTGCGTGACTGCGTCACAGTCTTGCGCAATAGCTAAAACGAAGTGTATCGGTTTTCGTGACGATAATATTTACGTTCGCAGAGGGATTGGAACAGAGATATAGTATTTTAGTTCGTCGATGTGTCGTTGCGATCTAGTTTCTGTCGCGTATCGCAGTCGCAAAATTCTAAATTATATACCAAGAAATGCGGTTATTATGTTATAACTAAGATACATAATATTATGTATTTCTATCAAGGAATTAATAACATCAAATAGGCCACTAATTCGAAAATTAGTTCTTTTCAATGGTTACAATATTGAATTTTGAGAAGATACAAGCAAAAAACTGATGAAACACAGTTTTTTAACTCTTTTTTAACAAGTTCCAGTCATCGCACGAAGGTTCAATTTTGACAAATTGTGTATCATACTTTTATATAACTTCCTTCAATTTTGTGGAAATATTTAGGGTCAAATCATTTTCTGGCCTACAAAGGTAGAAATCCATCGAGACAAGTTTTGTTACAGAAAATATTTTTGTTGTCGTTTTTGAAAACAAAATTGCATTGAGCTTTAAGATCTAAAAAAGTAATTTTGAAAATAAACGGACATTTATTGATTAGGGTGTAAACCTGTTTTGAACTACGAATTTTTATCTAAAAAGTACTCGCACTGAATCGCATCGTTCGTATCAGATTTTTTTATTGAGTTTCCTCGTTCATTAATAAAATTGATGCGTATCTCTACCTACGCTTCGAACCACATTGAAAGCTTATGCCTTAATCTGTTTAAACTTGAAACGGTTCTGTTTGGAATTAAATTTTATACAAAGCGAGGTACATCATGATATCTGCGAACACCGTAGAAATGGAAATATCAAATAGAATTTCCATATTTGCAACAATAGTACAGTCAGAGCAAAGATAAAATACACACATATTATATATTATGTGATATGAAAATAAAATTTTAAAATATAATTCATGTATTCTTGTAAAAAAATCAATAAACGATCTACTATTAATTCTTCGTGTTTAATTTTTCCTAAAATTGGAGAATCAACACTAAAAATAAAACTGGCAAAGGATCCCTAATCTGATTTCAACGAAATTTGCTTCAGGTATATAGTGGTCCTCAACTCTTGGGACTCGTCAGCATACCGTAAATAATAGACGCTCGACAACAGAGATATGCATATTGTCAGCATTTCGCTGCACACGAGGCCGATTTTGCCGCTAGAATCGCTGCTGGGAATTATACTGACTGCGAGGAAAGAACGTCACCTCGGGCTCCGTTGCGTGGTTACAAGCTGGATTTCGAAATTAAAACCGGACCTATTGTTCGTGCTTGATTCTCTACTGGCATTATTAAGCATAGAGTCTAGCGGCAAAACCAGCTTCGTGTCTTCAAGTCTTATTTGCATCCAATGGCGGTAGGTGATCAAAAAGTCTGGTAGTGTGCAAAATGCATATTTTTTTATATAAATATATTTATTACAACCGCCACTGCATTTGCAGTGTTGAGAATTTGGTAGATACAAAATCAGTTTCGAGTACTTTTGTGTCAGACCTCGTATAACTGCTTTTAATACACATTATATTATAAACTGTATACGAACTACTAGTGTAAACAATAAACATGGTACCTACAGCAAACGCAATAATACAAATGCAAATAATAAAAGTAAAAATCATGGAATTTACTCCCTGTTAAAAAAAATTTAATTTTTATTGACTTGTTTTTTAAACCTAAGTTTTAAACCTAAATAATGTTACGTCGACAACAATTATGAATTTTCTTTAGTTATAGCTTCAACTATACCATTTTTAAAAATGTATGAAATTTTTAAAACAATAAAGTTAAAAGAAATTTAATTGTAAACAAAGAATGTTGATTATGGGTAACGCTAATAAAAATTAAAGCTTTTTCCTTTTATTAGAAAGTTTTCTTCAAACTCTTAAAACTTTGACAAGTTAATTTCACGGCTGTTGGGAATTTTAATGAAGATTTCGTTTCTTCCAAACTTCTGAATATTTATTATGGTATTAATTCAAAAAGATTATCAAAATAAAAAAAAATAATATATACACAACAAAAATCCAACCAACGAAACAATAAAAAAAGCATAACACAAAATCCAAAGTTTGAAAAGTATTATGCCGTTACAGCTGATTAGATTTTTTAATAATAATAATATGAAAAAAAAACGAATCTCCGGACTGCAAAACAACTGTTCAAAACTTTAAATAAAAAAATTTAAAAAAAAATGAACCTCCTTCAAAAAAGGGTCAACTTTAAATAAAAAACTTTAAAAAAAATGAACCTCCTTCAAAAAAGGGTCACTAAAAAACGCAAAATAACAGAGTTTTGAGGTCGACACCAATCTAATATATAAAATTCTCGTGTCACAGTTTTCGTTGCCAAACTCCTCCGAAACGGCTTGACGGATTTTGATGAAATTTTTTGTGCTTATCCGGTATCTATGAGAATCGGCCAACATCTATTTTTCATCCCCCTAAATGTTAGGGGTAGTCCACCCTTAAATTTTTTTTCTTCCTTTGATTATAATTATTATTAAAGACACGATTTTTTTTTTAAATTCGTATCCATGGTTTTAAAATATAAACAGCCTTATGTATGATTTGAAAAAATTCTGTCAAAAATTAAAAAAACATTGATTTATATACTTTTAACATTTTTCATCATTAAATAATTTTCAAGTGATTTTATAACCTCAAAAGTACTCAAACGAGCTTCCAATAACAACGGATTTTGTGTTGTAAGTATACTTTTTTTTATTCATATCGAAAATGTTGTTGATCTTATAAAAATTGGTCGATAATTTATTTATTGAAGAGTACTAATCAGACGTTAATCAAAGATTCAAATATCCCCATTCGTTCTTTTGCACCGGGCACGACGGCGCAGCCGGAGTGTTCGACATACACACATATACGTCCATGTATATTTTAAAATAAATAAAATAGATAGATAGATGTTCCAATTATATAGATATATATATATATATATATAATACTGTTAGGCGGTACGAAGTTCGCCGGGTCCGCTAGTGTAATATAGATACCTAACTACTTAAAACGTAGTACGTGAATTACATTCGTGCCGACCTCAAAACTTTGTTATTTTACGCTTTTTAGTGACCCTTTTCTAAAGGAGGCTCATTTTTTTTCTAAGTTTTGAACAAGTTGTTTTCCAGTACAGAGATTCGTATTTCTTCATATTATCATGGTTCGTTGCAGTGATACATATATCTTAAAGCTTATAGGATTTCGCCTGCTATCTAGGATTTAAACTTTGTCTGTCTTTAGTTGTGAACCTTTTTAATGAAATCATTCGCGCACATGGCCCTACAATGACGCTACAAAAAGTTTATGTAATTAAATTTTATCATGTTCTTTCATTCAATTATGTAATCGATTTCATTCCATTTATAAGAAAAAAGAACAAAGAAATCTAACAACTACAAATTGATATACCTTTCACGACGCATTTAAAATAAATAGAATAAAATTAAGGCCGCTGCCTCTCGCCGAGCAATCTGGTTGAGGTTTTCCATAATTCCAGATAAATATCGAGATGGTTTTTTATATTCAAGGCCATGGCCGATTACCTGTCAAACTCCAATGCTCAAAATTTTCCTGCCTTATCTAATGGCCCCCATACACCTCGTTCTTTTTTGGCAGTTTTAACCGCCGGGTAAAACTGTACGGTTAAACACGAACAACGGCCATCCCCATACACCTCGTTCTTTTATGGCAGTTTTAACCGCACTGGTAAAACTGTACGGTTAATTTAAACACAGAGGCGTAGTTTCGTAATTCGTTCAGTTTTTCTGAAGTCGTGGCATCATTAATACGATCTGCTTTGATGGAAAATACAATAATATTGATATTATTTTATGTTTAATAAACATTAATAAACAATATAATGCAAAAATAATTAATAAAATTGATTGATATTAGTCTAAATTAGAGTGTTTTATTTGACACCATTATTTTTTCCTCTAAATTAATCAATATGTTTATAGCAATTTTCATTTATTTTTGTCAAAATTGCTTAGCACTAAAACGGTTAAAATATAAATCAATACTCAAACTAATTACAATCATTTAATTAATATGACTTATTTGCTGTACGTCGCACCACTGAATAAACACGTCGATTCTATCGGAAAGCGCCACACATTACGATTTAAAACGACAACCAGCAAACACGTCGTGTTTAAAATCAAGCTTCGGCAGATAAAAAAACTGCCGTGTTTCATCGACAGTTTTTGCCCATACACTTCGGTTTTGACCGACGTGTTTTATCGTGACGATGAAAACTGCCAAAAAAGAACGAGGTGTATGGGGGCCTTAATGCCATAAAATTCCTTCATTCGCCCATTGCTGTTAATTAAGTGGAAGTTTAAAAATGTAGAAAATAACGGGAATTGTGATAGATGGAAAATAGTAATGGTGCGAATGGCGTATGCTATGACGTAAAGCCGAGAAACGGACGTTAAACGCATTATTAGTATTATTATTATTATTTTACTGTATAAATAGAGATCCTTAATTAATTGTTGTTTTCGTCTTCATTGATCTATCAATCCTGCCTTCTCATTAAACAAACGAACTCTATACAACTATGCCAACACGGTATCATTATACAGATTTCAATTTTCTACCGTTTTATGTCATACACTGTGTGCCCTGTTTGACGGAGTTCGTATTCACTTTAAATTTGCAAGAGACAAGTAAAGAAAGTAAAAATAAATACATTGCTTTAAAATATAAGTTTCTTTTGACGTTGAACAAAAATAGTAAAGAAAGAAAAGAATAAAAATCAAAAACATTTATCCTATCACTTTTAGAGATTTGATTTTATTATAAATATAATTTAAATATAAATGTATATTTTATGGAAGAGAAGAGATTCAATCAACGTGGGTACATAAAATGCCGTGCGACGGGAAAATATTGAACGTAAAATTTGAATAGGAATGGTCAAATATATTTTACAGTTTGTTGAGTTGACGAAAATGAAATTTTCAACTATAGCTTCCACGTTGCATCCATACAACCGATCTACCTATATAATCGTGAATTTACTGCAAAAACTTGATACCCGCATTTTTGTACCACTCCAAGTCCACACGTGGGGAATGGTATTAATTTAGGTCAAAAATCACTTTTGTAAATAATACATCAACTTCAACTTAGAGAGAGAGAGACTACCGCATCACATTACGTCTGATTTGTCTGCCAGTTGAATTGTCATAAAGCTCGTACGATTTATCCATCAAAAAAAGTATGCATAAAATAAAGCATGTTTACCCCAAATACCAAATCTGTATGTTACGGTTAATACAAGAAAGTAGTTAATTCGCGAATTAATCGGCTAATTACCCGAATTAACCAATCCTTGACGTAGGTTAATTCGGGTATTAGCCGGTTAATTCGCGAATAAACTACTTTCTTGTATTAACCGTAACACATATATTATATAAAAATCTCATGTCACGATGTTCGTCCGCGCTAATCTCCGAACCAACTGAACCGATTTTAATGAAATTTTGTAAATGTGTCTTTCATGGTCCGACGTACGCTAGAGGATAGTTTTTATTAAATATTTTATACAAAATTACGGTGTTTTGTAAAAAAAAACCTGTTTTAGTGACATATAGAGACATCTGACAGAATTTGCTCAAAGCTATTAGTTCAGAAGCAAAAAAAAACTGTTTCAGTACCAAGTAGCGACATCAGTTAGAATTCGCTCAAAGCTCTAAGTTCAGAAACGAAATACATTTTGCAGAATTATATCTATCGCACCCGGGTGAAACCGGGCCCGGCCGCTAATTTTTTATAATGCTATGTTAATGTTCTCACTGTTGGCACCACAACTACTGAAAAAGGTTGACAACCCTGGTTCGCTCACCATTCTGATGCAAAATTGGTTAGATAAGCGGATAACTATAGAATTCACAGCGTTTATACAAGAAGTAAAATCTTGTAAAGCATACTGCACTATCTTACAAAATTTCCTTATAGCTTTATAATGGTGCAAGGAGTGTCAATATATCAAAGACGCCATTCGGAATACTAAAATGTGTATAAACTTAACATGAAAAAGCACTTAAGTTGAAAAATGAGTCTAACAAATCGGCTCTGACAAAATATCATTACGTGATCCGCATAATATTTACAAGGAGTATAGACGATACCCGCCATTACAGATCCTAGATAAAAATTCATTAAAGTGTAGAGGAGTATAAAAAATTAGAAAAGAGGCCAGGCCGTAATTTCGTGACTGTTACGAGACAATAAAAGCGAATGCATGGATACTCGGGCTCTATTTTATTAGTGTCTGATCTTTATGGTCAGCTGCTGTTTTTTCACTAAATAAGGTCTTGGTCTGAAAATTTTAATAATATTATACCGTTCATATTAGTAGCTAGGTACGTCGAATTCAATGAGCGTAAGGCGTAAGCAAACGTCTGTAACTCTTTTAGTTTGGAAACTACGGCCATTCGAAGGTTTTATATGAGTTTCTGAAAACTATAAACGTAAATAACTTCCAAGTCAAAAGACATACAGACGTTTGTTTGTGCTCATTGGATTCAGCGTGTTTTTTTTTCTATAAGCATTATAGTTTCGAAAGATTTCGGTTTTCGTCAAAAATCGATTTTTTTAAAGAGGTATCTATGCCTTGAAAAAATCGCAAAAATCGAATTCTTCAATATACTTTTGAAATTGAGAATACTTACAGAAAAAATTACGCTGAATTCAATGAGCGTAAGTAAACGTCTGTATCTCTTGTACTTTGGAAATTACGGCCATTCAAAGGTTTTATATGATTTTCTGAAAACTATAAACGCAAATAACTTCTAAACCAAAAGACATACTGACGTTTGTTTGTGCTCATTGCATTCAGCCTGTTTTTTTTCTATAAGTGTGATTATTTTGCAAAAGTTCCGAAAGATTTCGGTTTTCGTTAAAAATAGCAATTTTTTAAAAAGGTATGCCTTGAAAAAATCGCAAAAATCAAATTCTTTAATATACTTATGAAATTGATTTATTTATTTTTTTTATTTTTAAAATTTCAAATCACTTGTTTATATTTTTTTATACTGACCCACTCATCAAATCTTTTAATGTTTCTCGTTAACCTAGAATCTTGTTTGGCGAGAAAGAAAGTTGCATGGCACGAGTAAAGAAAAAAATCCGAAAATCATAAAATTCTGTCTTTATATATATTATAGAATTATTACATGAAAAAATTAAATTTTTATGATATAACGGTACGGAGCCCTCAGGGTGCGAGTTCTACCCGTTTTTTTTTTATTTTATCATTCTTTTTTTCATAACAGCTGTTTAAAATATAATACTGATTGTCATATTACGTTTCAGCGACAGAAAATACATTAATATTGATTGCTGCCTCTCAGAGAAAGTGTATTGGTTTAAAATCTTATTGGATGCGATAAAAAAACTCACATCTTTCTCAAGGAAAATTGGTCGTTCTTCGAATAAAGTGGTCTATAAATCAATGTTAGACTGAATGTATCTATAAAAGTTTTATACATGTGTAATGTGTCTATACACAGTTCGCTATTATTTTAACCCAATTTTAATAGCAGAATTAATAATGACCACGTTCGATTAAATATATTTTTAAATTTTTTATATTTTATTTTTCTATGTAGTTTTAAAAATTTAATGAGGTGTACAAAAAAAAATGACAACGTATCAATTGTAAGCTACATTTAAGAATTTTAAGTAAACAGTTTTTGACGTGATAACGTCTTAAAAATTGATGAAACACCGGCTGCACGCACGAAAAAGTGTCACGTTCCGCCCGAGCCTGAGCGTGCAAGCGAGAGCGCGGTATAAGCGATAGAGAGGCACGATCGGCCCAAGCGTCGGCTTGTAGGCATTTCTCTCTCTTCTCGCGTGACGTCAGAGAGTTCGTCAATGTTTCTTTATGACGTTATCACGGAAAACTATCGTCCGTAAACCAACTTTACAGACAACCAATTTTTTTAGATAAATAATTGTTTTTAGTGTGTGTGAATGAGAGAGGAAATGAAAGTTTATTGATGAGTGGGTGAGAGAGTTTGACTCTACAATGTGGTTTTAAGCAAAACCACAGACAAGCGGATGCATCGCTCGCAAATACGGTGCACAGCTCTTTTGAACATATTATTATATACCTATGTAAAGTCTATTTGTATAAGAAGAGAGTTTTTTTGCAATGCAAATAACTTTAGAATACATGCATATTTTACGTCTAACATCCGTCGTAAATTCACTTCTGCTGTCAAAAAATGTCCGATAAACATGAAAAAACATTATGTTTTATTAATGTTTACAGTAATAAATTTCTTTCGTCACCAGCAAACACCATACGGAAATATTTTTAAGAGGAGCTGAAAACTTTATATAGTGCTTTCAGTGATAAAATGTTTACAGAAAGAACGGTTCTTATTCAGTTACTTTTAAAAGCCCTAATTCAGGGATATACTTTAAATCGCATCAATTAATTTTGAAAAGAAAATATCTACTATTTAATATTTATGCAAGAATTGGTAAAAGTATTAATTAGATTTGTAATTTATTATCAATCAAAACATTAAATTGGAAATATTTATTCTTACCATAATAATAAATAAAACAAGCTTTAACTATAGACCATTTAAAGTCCCTGGCTTGTACCGTTTAGCTCTGCGAGCTTGTAATAGACGGACGGAAAAATTAAGAAAGCTCATCTTACAAATATAAACAGGGTTTAATTAATAATTCACTGCAAAAATAATTTATCTTTTTTCTCTTCGTAGAAATTAAATTGCGATTATTTTCAAATAGGTGCATATAAGCCATAGCAGCCAGCCAAAGCCAGTAAAGATATTTACGTATCAATAAAAACATTTCTGATTTGGTCAGCCCTAAAGATGATATCGATAACTTATTTATAACGTAACATAAACAGAGCTTTCTATAGCAGAGTAGAAAATTATTGAAAGTGACGGATTTTACAGCGAATGACAGGCACGAACGACTATTTAAAATCGCAGGATTTATATATTATTCTGTTTTGAACGTCTCTTTGCATTGATAATAATTCGTCAGGTGAATGATTGACTTGTTCACACTTCAAATGTCTATTTATTTTACCATTTATTCAAAATTTTCATATTTTATTCAAGGTTTTTATTTTACTTTTATTTCACGCTTTTCTCAAACTTTTCTAATATTTATTTTATGTTTGTATGAACTTTCCCGTATCAAACCTTAAACGTACCTAACCTCCCGTCTATGAAAGTGTGAATCTGGCTTTAATTAAGAATTGCATAAGTTATCGGTTATTACTTAACACAATGTATTTATTTATAGCAAAGATTGTAAATTTCAAAATTCAGTTATATTGTAACTGGCAATTAATAAAATTATTTACAAAGTAAACAAAGATATATAACACCATTATGCTCTCATTATATTGCCTCTGTTTTTTTTGTCAACCTATGTTATACACAACTAAAGTGAATAACCTTTAATAATGCGGCAATAATAATCAAGCTTGAAATAATTTACGGCGTTTTCTTATGTAATTACACCGAACGATTACAGAAAGAAACTCTATCGACGAGGTGAATCATTAATTACACTTGAGGGTGCCAGAAAGTTTACTTTAAAAAATTCATAATTATTATTAACGTATAGTGGATTAACGCAAACAATGTTCAAGGAATACAGTACTAGTCTTCCATTTTTTTAATTATAAATAAACGCTAAGAGCTGTAAAATATACAGAATTATTCTAGAATTGCAGCCTTCATATAGTTTATATGTTGGCACTTTTGCGTCGCCTAATAGTCAAATTTTTGCGACATTTTATTTGAATAACACAACTAGCCCAGGTTAATTACTTATTAAAGTAAAGATCATTCAGTTAAAAAAAAGCCGGCCAAAATTAGTTATTGAAATATTTCGAGCAAATATCCTAATAAAATAAGTACCTAATGTTCCTTAATGTACCAAATTTAATAAAAATCGGTCGTGCGATTTCTAGTTATATAACAAAAATTTTAAAAATTCTCGATTCCTAAATAATATCAAATAATTTCCATTTTTTTGTATTGCAGCAGTCTCCGACGCGTTCATGGGGTATGAATATTAAATTATTTCATACTTTTTAAACAGCAGTTTAGAGGTAATAGTTTTAAATCAGGGGCGTTTTTAATTTTTACTGTATAAGACAAAGGACAGCGTGCTGGCCTTTAGATCAGACTGTCCAGGGTTCGAATCCCGCCGCTCATGGATATTTTGTGATGTTTATTTAATAATACTGTTCAGATAACTTATATGGTGGAGCCACCCCCCAAAGCAAAAAAAAAAGACAGACTTCAAACACACTTGTTTTTTGAGTCGATGATTAAAAATCAGCTTATATTAATAAATTAAAACAATAGATAGACACTAAGTGTTATAATGATTATTAGAGTGATTTTATGAGAAATAATAATTAGAGAAACTTTTGATATTACAACTTTTAAATTATGAGCATATATACAATAGCTCGAACTAATTATAAACTTTAAACGCGATCCTGTTTTCATAGCTCCTGCTCTAACGCTTCTATTATTATGCCGATAATATTACGATGTTAACTTTTGATATTGTTTCTGTATTATTGTCGTGTTTAATATCAAACTATACTGCGATTTCCAATTAAATGGAAACATAATGCCAGCAACATTGAATCAAAACCTTTTTGATTTATTGATGATTCAATGCTTTTTGATCCAATGCAGCTGCATTGGACCAAAAAGCATTGAATCATCAATAAATCAAAAAGCTTTTGGTTATTATTTTGATTATTGGGTATTAAGTCCACCAATGTTTATTGGCGTTTTCATGAAAAATATTAGTTGAATTTCAACGTCAAAACGTACAGGCCAATAGCTATCTAATATCTATGTTATTTATAGACCGGCAATTAACACAGGAAGCAATATTGCATGTTTTGCGAAATACAAAATACACACACATAATATATTTAACAACTACCTCGATCGTAATTGCAGCGTTTTAATTATATCTATATATTATATTGATATCATCATCCCTACAAGCTACAGACCTACAGTGTTTGTGGCAGCCGACAGGCCAAATAAAAATAATAATCATGTACTACATATTACCCGGGAGTCGCCTGAAGTTTGTAATCTATTAGATTACATTTCAATACATTAAATAAAATACAGCGATGCCTTCCCAGCGTTCCACTCTAGTTCTACGCAAAAGAGTGGGGATGAAGCGTTTTATTACACGCACAGCTGCAAGAATCCAATCCACTCTAGCACGCGCAAAGAAGTTTCACTTCAAAAAAAGAGACCGTGTATTTTATAGCATTCTACAGAAGTGAAACTGCTAGTCAACGGCTTACGCGAATTCGAGAGTTTCAAATTTGAATCATGACGGTGCCCTAGATAGCAGTGCAACTTTTTAACATCAATGTTCATTTTTAGAACTCTGTAGTCAAAATGGCCATTATAATTCCGTCAAGTACGTCTGTCTGTCTGTCCGTTCGTATGTTACGATATTAATAGCGCAAATAATAACTCATGGATATTCGACTTCTTTTTAATTAATAATCCACAAAACAGCATCAACATATTGCAGTGAACCGTTTCTAGGTCAGGGTGTGATATTTATCAAGCGTTAAATAGATTAAAAATACGTCATACGAACACTACGGAACCCTATCAAGTGTGTGCCTAACGCGCGTTTGGCTGGTTTTTAATGTTAATTTGGAAAAGATACAAACACATTTCTATAGATCGGACTTCCTTGAAAACTTTATATCTTTCCTTGCAAGTTTCAACCGTTTCTGGCACGAGATCTTTTTTCACAAGTTTATATAGACGTCACTAATCCGTTGTGTAGCGAATGCTAGATAAAAAGATATGAGGCGACGAATGAGTCGGACGAGGCACAACCAAACGAATAAGAGACGGAGCCAATGAAGAGAATTTAATATAGTAAAAGCGGTCAAATGCATTCTTCTGTAGAGACGTTTATTTCCGCTTAACGACTGTGCTGGCTTGCGGGAAGAACATATCTACAACAAACTCCCGACGGGAAGAGCCCCGCAATTTACGTCGAAATGCTACTCCCCTCCTTTTCGTGCATTCCTTCTACGTAGGAACAAATGTATATTGCTTTATTCTTGCGGATAATATAAAATATCTCACATAAGTCACAAAAATTTTTAAAAACGGTTTTGAAAATATTGAGTATTGTTGTTTTCACTAGTTGTCTTTTGCATTCATAAACGTATCTACAGAGTACAGAGATAGGATAGGCTATAAAAAATAGCACGGGGATAGATGAGATCGACGGCCTACGTGGAGGGCGGCGATACCATTTCTGTGGGGGGAGGGATTCCCCCCGGGATGTTTTTGAAGAGTAATTTTAAATAAATCTGATAAGTTCAGACACACTCACAAGTCTGCCTTGTTTGAAGAAGAAAATCCATATGATGAGTTAATTGGAAGAACAAGCTATAAAACAATATCTAATTATATTGTAACAGGAGCGCATATTAATAAACTAGTTGTAATAAGCACAGCTATAATAATAAAATTCTATAAATATTATATAATAAAATAGGTAACAGTCGCAATATTTTTTTTTCTTCCGAAATATCAATGACATATTTGTAAAAAATTACAATTACTCGACGATGCACCAAGAAATTCCGATATCTGAAAAAAACTGATGCGCGATCCGGTATCCCGACGGTCATATCCGCCCTGGAGAAAATCATTGTATTTATTAAATTTACTTCTAGAACATCAGTTACACTAGACAGAATTTTCAGAGCTCTTCGCTGCATTTTAAAGAAGCACTGGGCATGCCAAACATGAATTCTCAGAGTAAGGGAGTGAAAAGTTAATTTTACAGTGCAAGGATCAACTATATTTATCAAGTTACACATGTAAGCAGTGGTTTGGAAACCTTTTCCGATTCCAGTTCCATAATATCCTTGATTAAAGTATTAATCAATGATAATATTTCATTTTTACGTACTACCTGTAGATTTTAACAGAAACGTGAAGCCGGACAGATATCCCAGACTTTATACTTAGTATGTTTCAAAGTTTCATTAATATCGGAAACATTTTTTGTTTTTTCTTGCACACAACCAATTTTGAATGTAAGAAGTGACATTTTTAATTTCTTCTACATTTATCTTAAATTTTAACAACAAGTTTAAAAGTATCATCGAGCCATGCGAGGAGGAAATTATATATTTTATTAATTTGGTTTTGAGGATTACAAACCTCACAGCTTGACATTTCTTTTTAAGAAAAACTAATGAAAATAACCTATATGATAATTCTCCATTAAAACAGTTTTCAATTATTTCCACAAAATTGAAACGTCTACTAAATTTACCTGTACCCTGAAAAAAAAACATTAAATTTATGATAAATCTATGAGTATAATATAAAGTTATACGGTTCCTTCTTTTGTCATTTATGTTTTCTTTTCAATGCACATTTTCTCAAGTGTAAGAGAAATACGTGATATGGTTTCATTATACAAACTAAAGCATAAATTACACTGTCATAATTATTTCGGCGCTCATTTCGTTTTAGGCTACACACTGACAGGCAATTATTAATTGTGCAATTATGTAGGTTGATTGAAGGTCAGAAGGTTGCCAAATATTGTAAATTAAAGATGCTTAATTTAGATTACCTGTCAGCGCCAGGCCTTATAAAAAAACTAGCTAATATGTCCGCCAGGTGATTCCCATTTTAAAATGGTCAATGTCAAAATGAAATAATAGCGACTGAATTCTAAGTTAGTTAGTCCTTACTTCTCAAGCATGTGTCTGCTCTTATATTTACCGATAATGCCAATTATTTTTCATTTATAACACATTTTGAAATTTAGCACAAATAAAGACAACCCTGCATAGAAAATAATACACCCAGATAAAATGTCTATTTGAAATTTATTCAGTTTTAGGAAAAATGTGTTACTCATTTTTTTAAATATTTTTTTTTAACTTAGGACATCGTTTCAGTAATTCCATCAAAAAAAATTAATCACTTTTCGAGAAATATATTTTACAGTTTTCAAACGAGCTTTAGACACATTTCCGATCCACAAAAGTTTTCCCAGGCGAAACTAACATAACAATTCGCTATAGGCTTCGCCTTCGCCACTATAGAAGGTCAAAGGCTCATTGTTGTAGTCGAAACACAACGTGTCCTCAATACCTGACAACACCATTGTTCTTCATGGAATCAAACAATAAGGTTATAATGTTGATTGTTTTGTTAAATATGGCAATTATCACTTAGCTTTTACATTTACATATACATGGTGTCCCACGAATGACTGCCATAGCCTAGGATTGTGTTGCTGGGGTGATTTCAAGTCAAAAATGTCTAATGAATATATACCCAGAACGCTATCCTAACTGAGCTAAAAGCATTTGAAATTTTCATTCATTCATTCATTTTATTTTTGTCCTTAAAATGCATACAGAGTATGGAGGATACGTCAAATACATACACATGGAAATATAAATAGAAACAGTTAAAATATAAAATATAGATAAATAAGTAAGCCCACTAATGCAGGTATTAGGTTCGACTGTTGGTTTTGTTATTATTAAAAAGACCAGATGGCTGTTAATCACCATTAGTATTTATTCGTGCTTTATTGAGACTCTTCGCAGAGCTACCACTTCAATTCTAAGAAGAGCTAGACTATGTATACAGCAACTGGGTGGACATTTTGAGCAACTAATTCAATAAAGCGATTTCTTTTTAATTTTTTTTTAAATTAGTAAGGAATTCCTACTACTACTTATCTAAAATTTCAAATGTTTCTAGCTCAGTTAGGATACCGTTGCGGGTATAAGTTCATTAGACATTTTTGACTTGAAATCACTCCAGCAACACAGTCCCAGGCTATGACAGTCATGTCGTGGGACAGCCTGTATAAGTAATTAGTTTAACAGAAAATTTGAAAAGAATAATACGCCCCAATTATCTTACAGCATCAATATCATCGTCCTAATATCAGTTACAAGTTTTTTACCCGACTGCAGCGAGTCAACGAAGGGTGCTTGTATTTATTGGTCATTACACGTTTCGTATTTCGTATTTTTAAACGGTTTTTTTTAAGTACAATCAATGTGTAACCTCAAGGCCTTTTGAGCACATGTGAGAAAACTACTACTCTCAAACTATTATTGTAATGGACATAAAATAAATAGAAATTACTTTCTTGCTCACGGCGTTAAGGCTCACCGTTGACAGTTGACTATATAAATATGATTTTTAATTTTAAATGTTACATCTGAGAATAATGAATTCCATTACTAAGTCTTTGCAACTTTTCTAATTGAAATAAAGATAATAAAATATTCGCAATCTCTTCAACAGTTTTGCTTTTTATTACGTCTTTATAATGTTGTACAGTTCTTTTCGTTCCACATTGCATATGTTTTCCTAAAGAGTAGACGTATCCGAGAATACATTTACGAAGGAAATAACTCAATAACTTTTTATAGATAGTTACTGTAGACTATATTTATGCTTGATAACTGAGGTAATAATTTTTATTCAACTCATGCGCGTTATTCATGTTTTTGATCATGCCTAAAAACCGAACCCTAAATAGCCATTTACCGACTGGTGACAATTACTTGTCATAACTCAATGAAGATTCCTACTAGCTCGACCATTGTGGAGTAATGAAAATAAACGTAACTATTTTCTGAGTCGTAACGAAATAGTAGGTAACAACAACTCCGTTGTTACCCATTGAGACTAAAATTGAGAGGCCGAATGTTTTCGACATGGAGTTTATTCATAACCGGCTAACCTCAAACCAAAACATTGAATCGTGCTGTTTGGTGCTGTTAGTATTGACAGCTTTTTTCATAAAGAAATAAATAGATATTTACAACATCTCATTATAATTAAAACATGAATAACGCGCAATTGTTGAATAAAATTATGGGCGCAACTTGTAGGCTAAGTCATGACCTGTCAGCGCGATGAATGACTTAGAGTACTAGTTACGCCAATAACTATTATAACACACATATCGACGGTTAATGCCCAAAAAGACATAAGCGACATTTCGATATTTATCTGAAATTATTGAACAAACCATAGAAAACCTTAACAAGACGACCGGTTTACCATTTCTCGATGGGAGGCAGTGGCTAAAGAACCCGTCCACACATGCTTCTCCGGGAATCGAGCTTTGTATATGATTATATCAAACTGTACCTACGCCGTCTATTTATAGATGAGATTAAAAAGCAATTTCATTTTGAATTATCGAAATATGATACGCCATTTCATTGGAAACTCGACTAAAAAACAAATTGGAAAACGGAAAACTCGATAACTTTTATGTGTCAACTATGAAATAATAATTTCAAGAAGGAAGTAGTTTTTTCAAATTAAAGACCATTATAAGGTTCTAATAGTAAATCGTGTATTTTCAATTTATTACCTTTTTTAATGGTGGATTGGTTTAAAAGCAATTCATTTTCAAATTGGTTAATTTATTTCAGTCCGCAAGTAAAAAAAAAACAGCCAAAAGTAGTTTATTCTATTTTTAATGGTTTTTAATGCGGAATAAATATCAAAAGCGCGATCACTCCGGAAGTTTAATAACCTTACACTCAAAAAAAAACAATGTATACTTGAAGTTCGCCATAAAACTATCCACGGATTATTTATTAATGCGTGAAATTCTAAAACCACGAGCACTCCTCTATCTTCTTTATTCATTTAAAACAATTTTTCTTTTTCATAGTCACACTAATGCAGCAATGTGGCGAAAGCTGCTTTATGAATGATATCTATATTATCTACTGTTATATATTTTATAGCAAACAATGTAAAACTTACAAAGAAGAACAACTTTTATAGTGACATATTTTCTAAGCGGTAAAAGTAAAGTATATTTTTTTTTAACATTACAATCGAAAGCATTCTTGTTAAAAAAATACATGCATCAAAGACAACAAGACAACATATAATTAAATAATAAATAATCAATATCTTTAACTTAATTCGTTAAGAATGTAGTTTTGTTCATTGAAAAATTCCTTGTTATTTTTAATAACTTATTTAAAAAAATGTTTGTTTGGGTAAATAAAAATGTTTAAAGCACAATATTATTATTTCAGCCTGTTTATTAAATTAACTGTACACGCCATTGGTCGAGTGATCGCACGTGCTTACCCTAACACATTCTTGTTTCGTAATGCTCCGCCTAACTCCAGAGTAGGAAAGGATTATTGATTTGAGTTTAAACCATATCTAAACAGGAAAGATAGTCGATCGACATTTGGTTGAATTTTCCTTTATTAGAATCATCTAAGCGGACCATCGTAATACCAACTTGAAAAATAAGATCATTCTTGTTAGCGTACTGCTGAAATTTTTTAATAATATTTGCTTTTCGATACCCCAAGTCCTTTTGTGAAACTGTCAAATCAGTTCCATAATCATTAATGCATTTGATAGCTTCTGTCTTTTGTTTTAAACCTGAAACAAAACACAAGTTGATTTTGTCCAGTTCTCAAACCGTGTGTTAAAAACTCCTTGGACTGTAAGAGGCACTATTAGCTTACAAAAACGTTTTCAGTAGGAGACACTTGCCTCACGACGAGCACGGTTTTATAAGGCAACAGTGCCTTAGAAAAGCGTATTCAGTAGTAGGCCCCAATACCTTCAAACGAGCATGGTTTTGTAAGAATCTCGCACGGAAATCCATCGTATTGATTTTGAGTCAGTTTATTGAGATGTAGAAATAAAGATATTTTTTAAATAATGATGTGATCAATTTAGTCAAATATAAAGAGCTTACAACTGTATATTACAGTACTATAAGTATGACAAAATTATTATTAGAAATAGATAGCTATTAGTCTAAGATACCGACCTACTTGGTGGACCCCTCATTATAAGCAGCGACTGAACTATCACTTACTCTACAGTGCCATGTCGAGGATTATAGACGCTCAACATCTGAGAATTGTCCAATTTTTTAAAATCTCATTACCTGGATGCAATTCCTTGACACATAAATGGACAACGGAGTCAGCTTTAGAGTCATGAGGCATTGACTCCATGATTTCTTTGATTTTAACCAACAGTTTGCGACAATGTTTGTCTAGTTTCAGTTTCAGTTTTGTTGCCTCGTCGTTGGCTTCTTTGCGTGCTTGCAATAATTTATCTGATTGCAACCTCAGACACTTGACTTTGCCACTTGTAGGGTCGGAGCTACTACCTATCGCGTTGGTAATAAGTTCGTCCAATGCATCGATATTGTTCAGATATTCATCGTTTACCGCATCAATACCATCAATAACAGTTTCACCAATACGTCTCACTATATCGGGAACTATTAACTCGATATTTGGAACTTTTGCGTCTCTCTCATAAAATTTAAAATTAAACATACCACTTATATAACATATCTGCAATATTAAAAAATAAAAATTACCAAATAAAGTGTTGCATAGCAATAGTCCATAAACAATTGATGATACCCAAAAATATTTCAGATGAAAGTTACATTGTTCTAGAAGGCCTTTATACTGAACTTTATTTCGGTGGAGGCGCTGAAGCTATATCAATAACTCCACTTTTTAAATAACACCATGTATTTTTTTTTAATAACTATTAGTGACCTATAATATTCGGAGGAATACAGTTAGCTCAAGATCAAATGAACCGAATAAATAACTACTTACGTTCAGTGAATATTGCCATGAAAAACATAAATTATTATATTGTACTTACATGAACTACAACTGCAACAGCAACAGCAAATACATAAAAAGCGTAACTCATTTTTCAGATGGCAGTTTATCGACTGAATTCATCAAAATACTGAAAACTGCTAGACGTAAGATCATTTGCACATTGAACAGTTCAACGTTATCAGATAATCACATATTTTGTAATCGCAATGTAGATAGTGCAAATTGATCGCGATATGTTGCAAATCATGAATTTCATCGAACTTAGCAACACACATTTTCTTCACACGTTTAAACTACAAACGGCACTGGCAATCTGTATTCTGTAGGGAAATCCCCTAACTACGATGAGTTTTAAATAAAGTGAGAATTTTCGAATAAGTAGCAAGGCAAAAAAATTTAATTTAACACAAGCATAGTAGCCTTATCTTATCTTGAAAAGTGATATCAAGATCAAAGTTACGAGGGTTCAAAAATACGCTGAATCGCTTCGAGAAAAGGCAGACAGTGCTCGACTTGGCGGTTGCACCCAGATCTAGTGCATTGTGGTAAGTTTAAATAAGGTAGGTTAAACATTTGACTCATGCTAAACGATAAGATTTCTGAAAAAATATGTGCATTGTATCAAAACGTATCTTATCAAGAAAAAATAATCACGGTGCAAGTTTCAAATTGTATTTATTTATAGTTATTAATTAATAAATAATTTGGCAATTGAACTCGACAATTAACATATTGTAATAACATTAATATCAATATTCTAACAATTACGGACAATGACGTCAATATTATTATTATTTCTGGGTGAAACAGCACCATACTCTGATACAAACAATAATCGCGTCAACAATAATAGCGCACTTAAAAAACACGTTAAATGTGACGTAAACTTACTAAACAAAGTCACACTTCTTATGTAATCATGTCGTAATATGCTTATTGGTTGGACTGCTCGAATTAGATTACGTCATAACACTCATAACGGGTGTTTAAAGTTACTACTTGAAATAAACATGGAATTTTAATCTTTCTTCTGCCTCCATAACATGTATGTTAAACAGTAATATAATATTATCTTTGCCAAGTAAGAATGGCTGGGTTGTGGATGTTAATTCAGCAACACGACTCCATTAAACAAGTTAAATACAATAGATTATAGATCCTCAACAGCTGAAGGTCTGTAGCATGTAAATAAAAGAAATATATTAATAATTATGCTATTCTAATTTTATTATTATAAACAATTACATTTTTTAAGACATTTGGTATCTAATAAATAAAATAATTTAACTGCAAATAAACTTAATAAGTTGAGAGTAATTTTTTAACAATTTCATTCAAATTTAAGCACATAATAATATTGTTCCACAGTTGACTGTATTTTTTATTATTAGCATCATCGAAGCTAACCATTGAGACACTAGCTTGTACACCGATATTGTGACCATCCTTCTGAAATTTGTAACCGTTATCTGTTATTTGACGGGCCAGGACCTTTTCCTCAACTGTCAAATCGCTTCCAAAAGTAGTAATGCAATTGTTAACCTCTGCGTTTTGGTGCAAACCTTAAACAAAGTAGGTATTATACTATATGATATATGTTATTAAAATATTAAATACAGAGCATCCCAGATATAATTATCCAGTATTTTTGAAGATACAAAGTACAAACCCTATATATTCGTAAATAGAATTAAATTCTCTACTAAATAGTGGTAAATCATTGACGATTTGTACATATTCAATTAGTGGATAACTGTCTAACGTTAAATTCGTTTATACAGACATACAGAGTCTGTGATGTAACGGATATAGATTTTTAAACATTCGCAAAAGCTGACATAGAAAATTGGAATAGCAATTTTTTTCTTAAAAGCTAAATGGTCGACATCTGGTGTTCATCCTATGTGGGGCTTATAAAAAACGCGCAAAATGGCTGCCCCATTCTCTGCTACTACAACCTCTAATAATTATCAAAACAACAATAAAAAATGAAAATATTCTCTAAGATGCTGTTGTTCAATTCCTGGTTGCTATGAAATTCTTATCTTTATATACTTGTGATACGACCGATTAAACCCCACATAAATGTTCCGCGTGCTGACATCTATATTTTCTTTTAATTGCAAATATAAAATATTTTTATTTAGTTAAATCATTTGCAAGATATGATACTTCAAAGTCGTTAAGAATATGTCATTCCCTCTCATCTTTTTTTCCAGTCTTTTAAAAATCATTTAGAAATCTTAAAAATCGAGATAATAGAAGTACTTTCATCGAAAACTAGAACGATTCAGTTAAATTTATAACTTACAAAAAAAACCGATTAAAATTTAATCTCCCGTTTTCAATTGTTTTTCAATAAAAAAGCGTATGTTGGTTTTAGATTTCATATCATATTTTCTGGTATAAATTATTCTCAAAATGAATATTCGCGAATTCAAATGCCAGTATTCGTTACATCACTAAATATAGACAGACAAAAAATGTTTAGCATTAGATTCGGCCTAGTATTTTAAAGTTTAAACGCTGAAAATTCGAAAATTGCATACACTTAACTGTATCGATTAATATTACCTGGATATAAACCGAAACACAAATCAACAACGAATTTAACTTGAGAGTCGGGATGAACTGATTCGATGAGTTTTTGAACTTCAACAGACAATTGCTGAGATTGATCATTCGGTTTGACTTTCAGGATTGTTGCGTTGTCGTTGGCGTCCTTGCGTGCTTGCGGCAATTTATCTGCTTGCAGTCTGAGACACTTTACTCTGTTACTCGAAGGGTCGGGACTAAGACTTATTTCGTTGGTGATAAGCTTGTCAAGTGTATTGATATTGTTTTGGTATTCAGCGTTTACTGCATCAATACCGTCACTAACAATTTCGCCAAGATGTTCTACTAGATGGGGTACAGTTGGGTCATTGTTTGCGGCCTCCTTTGTTACGTACTCTATCCAATTATCTACATTTGTCATCATTTTAGATACTTGATCTTCTACACTAAACAAGTCACCACGTTTAGATGCCTGCAAGAAATTAAGATTATACAGACTTAACAAAATGTCTGAGGACTTTTTTGCTCAGAGCGCTTGTCTCTATTTCACTGTCTGTAGGTGGTCGATGAGACATTAAGTTATATAATATAAATAACAAAAATAAATATTTTTTTGAAAAACTTATAATTACATGTTATACTTACATTGGCCAAAGCCGCTACCAAAGCAAGAATAATAAAACTGGTCTTCATTTTTCAGTTGATTGTCGATGTGCTGTAATCACTAAAATACTATAACTGCTGAAATGAAAGGATCCATTTTATACTCATTATCCAGATTATTTATCTAATAATCACATGATATATCATTGTTGTAAGAATTGTTTGCAATATGTTGCAATTAATTGATTTTATTTAACACATCTTCCTTAAAGGCCCCCATAGACGTTCTCTTTTACAATACAACTTTTTCTGCAAGGTGTACAGTTCAGCATCTAAAGGTAGAATTTTTTATTTAGGGGGCGATTATAGATTTGTGATCACGTATGAAAGCTTACTTTGTGAAGAGTAATATTTCAAAATTTTCTACCAGGTGAGTTCTGTATGTAAATTATTTGTTTATTTTTTAACCATTTTTAATAACCAATATTCAATTGACAGCTAACCCAATATCATTCGTTAGTTAATTGATGAAGTATAAGGTCTAGATTCTAAATATAGGTGGAAAAATTTTTGAAATCGGATCAGTAGTTTTGGAGATTACTTCCTACATCCAAACTTACAAACTTTACCCCTTTATAATATTAGTATAGAACACCTAAAAATTACTAATAAGCATTTTCTATTTTTTGCATCTCTATAGAAGGAAAAATAGAAAAAAAAAATAAAAATGCATCATCTTTAAGTATATAGGTATCTCTTTGTCAGTAGATGTATAAAAAAATCTACATCACTTAAATTAAAAACAATTAATTCATTAATTGTTTTCGGGGAAATAAGATAAGTCTTGCTAAATTTATCTTATCATCAAACATGAATCTGCTCATTATCTTAAAATGGGTTGTAATATAGGTATACGAAAATTGCAAAACAGAAATTTATCTATATATTATTTTAAAAAGACTATCATTCTTCTTCGTACAAATCAGGAAAATTAAGTCAATATTAGTGGACAATACAGTATAGTCTCGATTTTTCGTCAGGTATAGAAACCGAAGGAATGAATATATTGATAATAGAAGTCCATTTTTTAAAAAGTTATATTTTCATTATATAAATATTTTTTTGTAAAAATTGCCTGTAAAAGTATGTTTTACACTTTTATAACATCAGTCTGGACTTCTCATTACGAACACACGGTATATTTGAAAACGTGCCCCAGTTGTAAACTGTGCCATCAAAGATTTCGTTAAGCCCGAAGACTTGCGGTTTTTCAGTACGTGACGCCAGCCGTTGGTGTTTTATTTGAAATCAGGAATAACATGTGCAGGAATATTCAAATATCATTCCCAGGATGTGTGGATTGTGGGAAAACTAAAGATCAATTTTATACGTACCGAGTAAATTCACCTCAAACGGTATTTTATTAACAAAAATTTTTTTTAGACATTAATTGCCTTAGTTCAATTCAACCTAACAAAAACTATTAAAATTCGCTGGTGCTCGTTATAACATAAATAAATCAGTAATATACTTCATTCCATCCGATATACGAACTAGGTACCATTAGTGTTACATACAGTAAATTTCATGACGCAATACCTGAATGTTATGAAAATCATGAATGTATTACAGAAAATTGTTCCCCATAAAATGCATTCGAATCTACCTTGGGCGCCCGGCCTATGTTGCATTTTATATGGAACGATTTTCTGTAATACATTAATGATTTTCATAGCAACCATATAACTTAATTAACTAGTAATTATTTTAATACAGCCTCTATCAATTATCTTATATAAATTATACTTGTATTAGATAAATGTAAAAGGCTGTATTACAACAAAATATTTACTAAAGTGTTAATTCGGTGTGCACGTTGATTTGGTTTTTACTATATCAATAATACTGTGAACTATACCTTGATAATGAAATATACACTTTATTAGTTTTAAATTAAACAATACCGAATTGAAGTAAGTAAAATCTTTGCGATAAATACGTTTACTGAAAACCCGAACTTGTCATAATCTAATAAAAAAACTAGTGAAAATACACGTTTATTTTTTAGTTTATATTTACAAATAAATGATAATATGGGTTGATACTTAACTAACACTGGTAGTCGATAAAAAATAAGAAAATACCAGGCATAATTTGACGACTAAATTTCCGTCATAAAATTGACGCCAATAGTGCATAAACAACACTAAAAGAAGTCATAACAGAAATAAAGGAGGGATTATATTTTATGTACCAAAAACAAGCATGAATAAATTATTGGCTCGTATGTGATTTACATAGTACCATCGTTGTCTCGTCTGATATCAGTTACTCAAAAGTTTGTGTTTCTGATAAACAGAGATAGAAATAGAATAGATAATGCGTGCCAAAGCCCTCAAAGACTGGGAGACGCACTGACTTTTGTAACACGAGTACACGACGAATATTTGCCTTTCATAAAACCAAAAGCTTTTTACTATTCATGTGCTTCTTTGCTTCTTTTTTCAGTTTATTATAGAACTCGGTTTCACCCGGGTGCGATAGATATAATTCTGCAAAATGTATTTCGTTTGCGTCTGAACTAATAACTTTGAGCAAATTCTGCCAGATTTGCTTCTGAACTAATAGCTTTGAGTGAATTCTAACAGACGTCGCTACTTCTGAACTAATCGGTTTGAGAAAACACCGTAATTTTGTACAAAATATTTATTAAAAACTATCATATAGCGTAAGTTGCTCCAAGCAAGAAACATTTACAAAATTTCATTAAAATCGGTTCAGTTGTTTCGGAGATTAGCGCGGCCAAAATTATGACACAAGAATTTTATAATAATATGTTTTTATGTGCATTATTAATTATGAAATGGGAAAAAAATGAAATTAAATGAAAAATTACAATTACAAAATAATTACAATAGCTGTACATTTTTTAACAACTATTTTGCCTTATAAAAATAAATGAGAAATAATCTCCAATAAACTGAAATATGCAATAACAATCAATCGAAAATAAGTTAAAAATACTGTTTTTCCTATTGTATTCGTAGTTTAAATTCTGAATTTTGATAAAGGTGAGAGAAATTAAAAGATTCCATTATATCTAAACGAAAAATCCAGTTATACCGTCTCTCTTACTTTCTATCTCTGAACTATGTTCTGCGGTTACAGTAACGTGTTAGATAGTATTCCACATGTGCACAATGCAATGTTTGGCTCTAAAGTAAAACCGCCTATGTCAAACTTTCAGCAAAACAAAATTAACGACGATTTAATTATTTCATTTGATGATTCCGTGCATTGCACGGTGACCAGAAACATTGCTCCTGCAGATGGAACTCTGAAATAACTTTATCCAATTACGTGTTCCAAATTATGTATCGACTGGAAACACTGTATGCTAGGGACGCACAAAATTTGAAACAAGTCTATATGTTTCGTGTTGCTTAATTTCGCAGAGAAATGGTCATAATTTTGAGTTTTTCTATGATTTCTCTTAATATTTCGTATAAATACTGAATACATATAGGTATAATACATCATAGGATCATGGTCAAGTATCTGATAAATCAAATAGGTTACAGGAAAGTGATACAAGAGTGATCTGGAACAAAATTATACATTGAACTATTACGTAATTTATTTTATTTTAAAAAGTTGCAAGTTTTTCTAGGATTTCTTTTTATACATTTTTTTGTCAGTAAGATCTGTAGTGTGCATCATGATCCTTGATCCGAACCATATAAATTTAAAAATAGAATCGGAGGAGCTGTAGCCGTTTTTAGGCGAGGGGGGAAAGATTTGAGATCAGAATGCAGAGTGCAGGGGGTATAGTACGCGCCACGAATCAAAAAGGCTCGGAAGTTAGATGCGAATGCAGGCTTGCGCTTGTACAGTCTGTTGAAAAACTACAAAGTCGCAACTCAACAAAACTAACTTAGCAATAGCAAGTTGACTGTACTTTAAAGCAGAAAAGCGACAAGTGACAAAGGCAACGAGCGATCACGGCC
Organism: Xanthostigma xanthostigma; assembly: GCA_963575645.1. NCBI lineage: Eukaryota > Metazoa > Arthropoda > Insecta > Raphidioptera > Raphidiidae > Xanthostigma > Xanthostigma xanthostigma. Next base: position 810,889 of record OY754470.1, on the reverse strand, counting down.
AATCACCGACGAGTGGACGTTCCGTACAGGTAGCTGGGAGGTACCAACGGCTCTAAAATGTGCCTTTGCGACGCTGTTTGTGACTAACTTCCAAACCTTTTAGATCCGTGGCGCGTACTATATTTGTAGACGGTCTAAAGAGAAAAAATTCGACATATGTTATTTTGCCTCTTGACTATAGACCTGTATATGTATAAATCCCGGCGGAGTATCCAAAGTCGCAATGCATCTTAAAGATCACGTCTTTTCTGTTCCTGCTACCGGCTTCCTGTCAGTTTACCGGCGTCGAATGTGGTTCGTGCTCGAAATACCCACAGCGCAACGAGATAACTTGTCGTGTCGCAAAAAAAGTAGGGGAATGTCACATACCATAACTACACAGATATAATGTTATAAGACTCTAGTTTTATTTAGCTCAATTTCCATATACCTGTAAAAAACATTATTTATCACAAACAGCATATTAAATAAAAGCCTGGATGTGCATTTTAGGGTTTTTTACCAAAATAGTAAAAACTTAACCCTTGTGGTGAGACTCCGTTGTCCGCCGTTGTAACGCCATCGGTCGGATTTTTTGGGCTCAACACAAAGATCAAGGAGTATAGTGCAATGTATATTTATTCTTTAACTAACTTTTCTTCCTGATATCTTGCTTGGTGAATTGAAAGTAAATTTCATTCTAACGAATTTTGTTCTAAGATTAGTATAACTTCTATCTTTAATACTGTTCGGTGAATATGGACATTATTGAATTTATACGTGTCTGAACTGTTGCTGAAGAAGAATTTTTCTCAACAAAAAGTTTTTATCATTCGGTCGACTAATTTACATTAGCAAGAAAATGAAATCGTATTAAGAAGTCAACGCACTATAACACGAATTGTAAGTTTGGGGGCGGAAATCCATTCGGTTGGAATGTTGATATGCGCATGAAAAACTCGTGTTCAGGAAAATCAAATTTATACAAAATAACAGAGTGTTCAGGAAACGCAGATTTAGACGCATTCATCGGATGTTTCATTCAGGAAGAACCAGGGTATATCTGTGACAACAAAGATAAACAGTCTATGTCTTACTCGAATCGTCAATTTCAAAAGAACTGCATCGACCCACATCGGCAAAAATTGACTTCTTTCGAGATTTATAAATGTCTGTAGGTATGTCGCAGCCGGATTGTAATTTTAACCGCCAGTCCGTTCACAAAAAAGCATTGTTTTGGAAAAAATAACTAACTTATGTTTACCCGCCTTACAAAGGACTGAACTAATAACCTCCGGAATGAATATTTCAGGACGCCCGGATCAAAGATTCACGCCAATAAAGTGGTTCAAAATAAACCGCTGAATCGTCTTAAGTTCTAATTTCCAACATATGTTTGTTTTTTTGTCGTTAAGTGACACAGTATTAGGTAATATTAGAAAGATTTTTACTCCCAATTTTTAAAATGAAATTTCAATTTACTCCGTTTAGTAGAAGCACACTCTTCATTTGACAGAATTTATTAGATTTGTTTATAATGCTTATTTAAAATCTAGAAATGGCGGCTTCACAATAAAAATACCTGAATCAACGACCCACGGGAGATTTGAATCGTAAATGCTGTTTTACCAAAAATCTGACATAAGCCACTTTGCATTGCGACTGCAAATAACTGTCATACAATAGACAACAATTTTTTTTTATTATAGTAGCATTGGAAAACATTTTTAAACGAAAATTTTACAATGTATGAAAAAATAAAAAAGGCCGAATTTGAATAGAAACCATTACAAATCCCTATATTATTAAACGAGCTAATCTTGTATCTACCTATGTACCTACCTATGTCCCTAAATATTTTCTCGAAAACGGCCTTAACGATTTGGATGAAATTTACTGAAAAGGGATTTTGGGGGGCAAAAAATCGTTTTAGCTAGGTCTCATCTCTCGAAAAAATCGTTTTCTTACAGATTTTATCATTATAAAAATCATTTTTTTGACGTATGAAAATATTTAAATATTGTAAGTAGGTTTTGGAATTTTATACAAACAATGGGCATATCAGTATTTTATTTAACTTTCCGAGCAAAGCTCGGTCACCCAGGTACTATGATTTAAGCGCCCAACCAGTTGTCAATTTTTAACCTTGGACAAATGACGCCTGATTTGAAAATCGCATTCCCGACTGTTTAAAAACTGACATTTATTACATAATTAATCCGCAACATATAATCACGACGAATTGATCTCTATTTTATTAATATACATCATGTAAAACATTTACGATCGATTTTTCAAAACGTTCTTCTTTTATATGTTTCCACCGCCCTCTTAGTTGCTTCACTCGACACTCCCCCACCTCTTCTGGAAATCGATCCACTGTTTTAGATCAATTAGAACTAAAGAAAGATTAGGAAATGTTTCAATCCTTCGCAGCAAAGATGCAAGCAGTGAAACTAGCAAGATCCGTGGACATATTTCGGAGAACTATTTCCGCTCAACAAAGGAAACTTCCAAAGTTCATTCCATCTTTGGGACTATTTAGCGTAAGCCTAGTTCAGCCGCGGATCTTTAGTTTGAACACAGGCAACAGCGATAGAGGTAGGTATTTCACAACATAACGCATAACCATTGTCGTCAGGCTGCTGGCAGCTTCTTAGATAGAAGTTGTTATTTATATTTCGTAGATGAGACGCGTTTTGAAATAAAAAAACGAAATGTGACAAAAGCTCTCCTATACATTTTTGAAATGTTGTCATGAATTCTACACGTCTTTATAATATTTTCTTTTCTTCTTTTCCAATCAAATTCATCGCACAGCTTCCGACAAAAGTCTCGTTGCCTTTTATGTGTAATATAAATGTTTCTTAAAATCAGAAAGAAACATGTTTCAAAATAAATTAGGAAAAGTTACTATCTTTATGTATATACTTGTTTCCATTGTATGTTCTCTCTTTGAAAAGTATATCAGAAAATTAAAAAAATAACGATAGCGTTCATTATAAAAATTCAAATTAGTGTTTTATTTGTTCAACTTCTAAATTTTCAGAAGCAAAAGCAAGCTACTTGAAATAAAATAAAAAAACAACGAAACCGAAAACTCCGAAGTAAGAAATTGAAACAACAGAATGAAATTAATTTTTTCCTTCATTTATTACAATCGTCTTTCGAAGCTTTCTTTGTTACATTTAATCACACCTCTGATTAAATGAATGTAAGGAAGGTGATTGTAAAAAAAAAGAAAAAAATTATACATTTTTAAGGTTCCGTACCTCAAAAGGAAAAAGGAACCCTTATAGGATCACTTTGGATCACTCTTGGGAATCAAAACCTATAGGGTACTTCCCGTTGACCTATAATCGTGAAAGGTAAGAAGCAATGTCTTGTAGCACAAGTAAAGGGAAAAATCCGAAAACCGTAAATTTGTAGTTACATCACAAAAAAAAATAATATTTTTAAGCCGCAACAACATGCTACGCACTTACGCGGTAACAGTTCTAATACAAAACAAGCGTCCGCTACCGGTGCGTTTATACAGCACAATATGAGATATCTCGCATACAACACGGCACGACAACTAGGCTATCATATATAGCCACGAGTTACAATACAGTTCAGTAGTCCATCTGAACTCATTGCAATTAGAAGTTTAGTTGGCAAGTTGACCGCAACGTTTGTCGATGTATGGGAACAACAGTTTTCCAAAAGCTAAACAGAAAAAATCTTCGAGACTCCCGTGATGGACGAACTATTTACATACCTACAAGTTTGTACGAAACCCTTGGTGCCCGAGTTCGACTCGTGCTTGACCGGTTTTTTCATCCGTTTTTAAACTTTTTGATTTTATTTGACACAAAAGTGTACTGTATCATTTATGACATAAAAACAAATATAAAGTGTTGTTTAGAATATACATTCTCTGCTCTAGTTTATTAAACATGTTATAATATTTATTCTTTTTGTTTACGTGACTGACTTATAGGTATACAAAACGTACGTCTAGTTAAATAAAAAAAAAACACGCCATGCAACAGTGACGTAAAGCTGTACAAGGTATCCAAGGTACGAATCCTCGGGAGATCAACTGTGAATAAAAACACAGTTAACTTGATCTACGCTATTTGCTGTGATTAATTACTAATGGATGATACTGGAAATGAGTTCTAGGTGGCTTCAAAGAACTGTTTTTTGATAAAAATCTACAAACATCTGTCAGTGGCAACGGCTGTCTTATCAAGATTATATCACAGGATTGGAAATAAGAGCACTCTTGTGTGCATCTTTTTTTACACTTACCTACATACATTAAAAATTCCTTTCAACATGTTGAATCATCTTATTAATATTGGATTTCAAATAATTCGCGGAAGGGCCCTATCGCTACTATAAGCACGTACAGTTTCCAACAAAACGGACAATTTCTGTGAAACCTTGATTATAACATAACATATTTCCACAGTGGCATAACAGAACCGACCTCAAAATTTGATATTTGATAAAACTTTGAAAGCCCGTTTCTCTTTCATTTTTGAGTTTTGATAAAAAAGTTACTTGAAATATTTGTTCATCTATTTCTGCACGTTGTTAAAAAAAGAATTAACTTAAAAATCATTCTGTATATACACACAAATTGATAACCTTTTTTTTATTTTAAAGTTGAATAAAAAAGAAAAAGTATAAATTTGTAATAAAAATACGGGAAACTATAAACTAAAAAACTGCCCGGTAATTTGTCGTTCGGTTCTTCATGAAATCATAAATTAGAAAAACAAAAACGAAGCTTACAGTAATTACATTCAACTTTTTTCTATTTTCAAAATGCGCATTTTATCTTCCGTGTCCGTCGTTGGAGCGAGACAAACACGTCCGCCAACATAATAAATTATCGCTAATGTGCAACTTCTTCTGATTTATTCTGCTGATATTTTTATGTTTGTTTTTATATGAGACATTTCCGATAAAGAGTGCTAGAACAACTATTTGACCTACGACATGCATGAATGGAACTAGATTGTTCTATTCTCTACATATCCAATATCAGTTGAATACGACACCTTTTTTACAATATTAGCCGACATTTGAAAATAATTTATGTTATGCTGATTTTTGGTTTAGTGATACAGAATCCTACTGACTAAATTCTTGAAAATTCTCATGTCCGCGTTCTAGTTTCCAAACGGTTTATCAGACATTAAAAATGAACATAGGTAAAAACATTGTCCAATAAATTTAAAACAAAAAATATCCTATCCATGATTTAGTTTAACCTTGACGCAGGGCTTTAAAAGAGGGTTAAAGTCAAATATAGTTTTCAACGCGTCTTTAAAGACTACGAACCAGGCACTATCACGACCAGCACAGAACAAACGCGCAACCTGCACGATGTTGCACACTAGACCAGCACGGACCAGCAACTGGTTCACGAACGACACAGCACTAGCACACTAGATCGATTCAGCACGGCTAGATAGAAATTTCAAGCGACCAACTGACAGTCGTTGATGGTTGCTGGTGCTGGTCTAATTCGAACTATTCCGTTAAACACGAGCACCTTCACGAACAGGCTTTTGTGCTTCGTGCTGTGTTGATCGTACTGGTCCATGCTCGATAAGTGTGCGCGCTCTCTTAAAGATGCGCTTGTTGATTTTTATTATTACCAATATGAACGGCTAATTTGATGAAGCAATTTGACCAAACATCTTAAAAGGAAACTGTAGATTAGTCTGCACGATAAATTTATTTTTATTTGTTCACGAATGTTTTTTATCAATAATCGATCGTCTATGATCTAAAATCTCTGTTTCTTGAAAAATTCTACTTCCTTTACATTTTTTTACGTTCACGAAAGTGATAAAAATATTTTATAACACACGCTACCAAAATTCAGTTTCGTCGAATTATACTGAGCTCGGTACTGTTAAACATTTGAGGATTCTAGACAAGAAGTTAAATCAAATAAAACAGCTGCATTTAAGCGTTCGCTTAGCGTGCATTTTCCGTACGACGCGTTCAGCCTGAAAACTGACACGGTGAATTTTCTTGACGTACTTACCATTATTCATTGCAATTCCTAAGCAGGATTTAGTTTGCTACAATTTATGACTGAACTGCCAGAAAGCACTCGGTAAGACAGTTAGATGCTATTGTATTTATCAAATGTAACAAAATTTACCAAAGCTAAAGGATTCCGCGCGTTTTCATCGCCCGACAAAATATCCTATCAGCAAAACTGGTGTATAATTACTGTATTACTATCTCACTTTGTATACACGACCCCGTAATAGAACTCCCTTCAAACGCCTTCCCCTGAGCACAAAAACGCCATCGCATCTACACGACACCGTAATTGTTAAAGTTATTATCGTGGCTAGAGAAAACACTATTTATACACGCGTATAGAGTGCGCATGACGCTTTGACAGAGAGAGTAGAAACGATTATCGCACTCTATCCTCTTAACTGCCGGTTGAAGAAGGGAAAGCGTTTCACCTTTTGTCTGATCCAAGCCAATTTACTACCCTAGCTTACCTAAAAAATTTCACTTCAATAAAATTATTTTTTATTTATCTGAAAAAAGTATTCTAATTGCGACGAAAAGTTGAAAAAAAAAATTTCTAATTACTCTAAATTGGCTTTTTAGTTCGAATTGGGTTAATTTCATTCAGCTATTTAAACCCTACATCGATATCGTTTTAACTTTAATACAAAATGTATCTAAAAAAACCGACAACACGATTTTAAAGTTTCAAATGGCCAAAATAAATTGGCCTAATTGCATTTCAAAGTTGAAAGATTAAAACGAACAGTAAAAAAATAAAAACGAAAGCAAATGGAATGGAAAACCCGCACATTCAACAAATTATATATGTTACCGGCCAAACCCGACTTCAGGACAAACTAGTTTGGCCTACTATTCATACTAGGACAAACTAGTTTGGCCTAGGCTAAACTGGTTTATAGAACTAGTTTGGCCTAGGCCAAACTAGTTTGTCCTGAAATCGGGTTTGGCCGGTAACATATATAACACCACGTACACATGTTTAGGGTAAGCGAGCCAGATACTGAATTTTTTCACGATTCTTGATTCGTAATAATTTAAAGTTTGTTATAACCGTAGCTAAGAACTAGATACAGGGGAACTTTCTATCACTGTTGAACAAAATGTTTTATGTTTAAAAAATATTTTTTACTTTTTAGTCCGCATTTCTATAAAGAGTGTTTTTTTATAGTTTTATTAAACTCTAATTTTAATTTAAAAAACCAACACTCAAATATACAGAATGATTTTTAAGTTGATTCTTCTTTTTTAACAGCGTGTAGAAATAAAATAGACGAACAAATATTTTAAGTAACTTTTTTATCAAAACTCAAAAATAAGAGCCTTTCAAAGTTTAATTGAAATTTTTTTAAATTTTATTCAATTAAATCATAAGCTCTGTTAACACACGCGTAGAAATGACAACACGAATCGGAAATGCATCCCAAATAATTCTCGGAAGACCTTTATCGCTATTACAAACATGTACAGAATTTGTGTCCAACAAAACGGAGACAACTTCAGACAATTTCTGTGAGTACTTGATAATGACATAACATATCTGCATAGTGACATAACATAACGCCAGGACAGATCTCAAAATTTAATAAAACTTCGAAAGCTCGTTTCTCTTTCATTTTTGAGCTTTTGAAATATTTTGAAATATTTGTTCGTCTAAAACTATGAAATTTTGATATCTAAGTAGGATGACTTCACAATGTAAAACAGAACCTTACATTACTTACCTTGTATAGGTATATGACATACATAATTGTACGTATGTAAATTAATAAGAATCAAACAGGGGCAACCTTTTGCATCAGTGAAACAATAAATATGCAAATTTACGCGTGCTTATGTATGCATAATGAACAGTGGAACAAAATTCGCTAAAAAGCTGAAGTTGAATTTAAAACGGTTCAAATATTTACGATCGTTGTACGAGAATTAAAAATTGCTTGCATTTTTCAGCTCAATTTACCTTCCTCAGATGTTTGCCTTTACGGCTGTGTCTCATCTACTTTGTTCCGACTTCAAAGACTTTTGTGAAATTAAAAATTTTCAATTTAATACCCACTTTCACATAATATTCCGGCGATTATTTTTAGTGTCTCACTTTAGCTCTCACGAGCTCTTTAAAATGACACCCGAATCAACGTTCTATAGCTAAACGCGTTGTCACGCTACAATAATTTTAAACTTTAAGCGGAGCTAATTCATCACGCGCATGCGCCTACACTCGTGCGATGACATCACAGGCGCAAACAAATCGTGCGCGATGAACTCGTAACCATTGTTAAGGCATTATTAGTCGCGTAGTTATTAGGGATTGAAATCTAAGGGTATTTGGTAACACAAAAAAGTTCGATCGGCTATGGCTGTATTTAACCGCTTTCTCGTCAATAATTTTAAAAACTGATTAACATTATTGTATAGCTATCGTTCCTCCTTAATGTGAAATACATTCGAAGAAACGGAACAGAAAGGAGGTTAAATACAAAAGTTTTATGTATGCTAATGCTCAATGATTTCGTTTGAAGTCGACACCGAAGAAACTAGACAATTGGTTTAATGCTTCAATTTTGCCATAGACTGTATTTTTATTACACACGAGCGACATGTCGAACACACCTCTGATGTGTGGAACGATCTTACACAACATATACTTACCGATTTTTTAAAGTTGGAGGCTTACAAGGTTATCTGGGTCTAGTCCGGAGGTACTATAAATAATAGACGATCGATAACAAAGATAATAAGCGTGTTCAAGACATAGTTTTAATCGATATTTTTAATTTATTACTGGACTGACTTTGTCGGTATTAGACGGACGGAGAAATAAATTTGTCTACAACCACACACACTTTATATTTTACATATTTCATTCAATTTATTAAAAAATATTTTTATAACATCGCGTAAATTTCGTTTTAATGTTTTTTTGAAGGAAAAAAATGATTACATGTCGACTCATTTTATTAAAAAATTCCTATAGATATTTGTTTTAAAATAATTAACAAAGCAAATATTTATTATACTGAATGTCGTTAGCTATATGCCATGTTTCTGCAACCCGTATGTAAAGAAGAATTACCAGTAACTCAAAAGGAAGAATAAATTACTTTTTCTCTTTTTCGCAAGCAAAAGCTACATCTAATAAAATTGTAAAACTTGCATAAACATGCTGCATTGTTACTAGCCTTGAGCTTATTTAATATTTACGTATGGAAATAGTTTCTTCAATTGAACAATTCGAAAATGTTTCGTTTCCATTAAAAATGTAATATATAATTTTTCAAGCAATCTTTTATCGAAACATACAATGCACAATGTGTACTTCATATGTTTAGAAGGGTTCCGTAAACAGAATGGCAAATTCGGAACCCTTATAATTTCATGTCCATATTTTTCTGTCGATTCTGATGAAACTTTACAGACAGACATTTTATTAATATTTCGCTATTTTGCATAGTATAAGCTAATAACGTGCCCTTCCCTCCCATGATTAAAAAATGTGAAAAAAATAGCATAGCAGCACTTTATAAATACTTTCAACGGAAATTATTTTGAACAAAATATATAAAAAAGATCTTAGGTTTCCATAGTTTTCAGTTTTTAATAGCAGCAGCCAGATATCGAACAAAGATATATTGTCAATAATACCTACGTCACACACATCAAAATAAAATTGCGCCCTAAATACACACTGTATTTTTTGTTTTACAAATTATAGGTTTATTAATATTTTTTTTTAAATAAATTGAAAATCCAGTTGATACTTTTATTAGTTCGTGCTTTCTAATTTTATAAACCACAAAAGTTACATTTCTTTTGTTCGTGAAATTGATTCTATGTTCTGTATTTATTTATAACCTTTTCATATATGAAGTTAAAAGAAATTTGCATTTTTCGATAAACGTTTATTCAACAACAGTGACCTAAAATTAACGTCAAGTCAACCAGTTAATGTTACTCAGGAACAAACGAGTACAAACACTCGAATTTTTCAATAATCGGTACTTGTCTGTGAGCGTATGAAAGCACTCGACATTTGAAATATCATTCACATACAAATACGTTCTTAATATCAGTGTGTGTATGTATGTGGGTGTGTGTGTGGGAATACACAAAAGTTCAAATAAAAAAAGGAATATATAGAAAATAAGATTTCAACTACCACTCAGGACTCCAAGAGTCAGTTGAAACCTCGTGTTTCGAGATAAGAAACGGGACAAACAAAAATACCTTTAGATGTCACATCAAAAACGGTTTCTTTTTTATGCTTAGAACTATCGTGACTCATCTTTTATTTTTTTTAAAGATCTAATTGATTTTTATATATATACAGCCATACAGGTTGGTTTTTAAGTTCATTCTTTTTTTTAACAACGTGTAAAAATCAAATAGACGAACAAATATTTTAAGTAACTTTTTTATCAAAACTCAAAAATAAAAGCAGAACGGGCTTTCAAAGTTCTATTAAATTTTGAGGTCGGTCCTGGCGTTATGTTATGTCACTGTGGAAATATGTTATGTCATTATCAAGTATTCACAGAGATTGTTCGAAGTTGTCCCCGTTTTGTTGGACACAAAGATGCATGCGTCGTAGCCATGCTTCTGTACATGCGAAGAGAGCCTTCCGCGAATTATTTGGGGTTCATTTCCGATTCGTGCTATCATTTCTTTGCGTGTACGGAGGGTCTTATTTTACAAAAAGCACGTATTTGTAACTGAAAAATTGAATTACCTGTAAGCGTATTACGCGATATTACATTTGTTTCAAGTTTGAAAACAATTTAGTTTATTTTTAACTTTCCATCGAACAAATGTCAAACAAATCCAATTATAGGATAACCAGATTCAATGGAATTGTATTATTAATAATAATAACGAATTAATCATTTTACCGAATACATAGAAACGCATTAAAATCAGTTATATAAAAATGTCATTAGCAGATGTAAACAAACGATACTTATTAATTAATTATAATTTTACACAGGTCAGAATATTTTCTCTTACAATTTGATTTACAAATCTCTGTAACGGTACATTGTGCAACTAGTGCAGAAAGTTGTGGATTGCGATGACGTTAGCTAGCCGGGGCGAAGCGAGAGAGACAATCGCACGAGTCGCAATTGCACACACAGAGAACAACATAAAATAAAGAAAAAATGAAATAATAAAAAACAGGTCAAGTGTGAGTCGGACTCGCACACGAAGGGTTCCGTACACTATGTACTTTTTAAATACTTTTGTAAAAGAAACAAGAGAGGCGCTATAACAATATGTAACCAGTGGGAGTATGCAAGTAGTTCAAGAATTTCAAGGTGTGAAATTTTACATAATACACCCCGGCGTTTTTATATTATAAGCACTTTTTTTACAAAAATTTCTTGTAGAATAAAATAATATAAAGTTTTGATAAATATACCATTATATCAAATAACAACGTTATGGCAAATATCTCTGTTGCGCATACGCCGATTTCCCAAAAAAAAAAAAAGTACAAAATATATTTAACCATTATGAAAAATATACCATTATTATATAAAAACAATGTTATAGCACATATCTCTTCTGCGCATGCGCCGCCTTTTCCCCTAAAACTTTTTACAAAACTTTCTTTTAAACCCTTATGAAATATATACTATTATTATATAAAACAACTTTATTGCATATATTTCTTTTGCGCATGCGCCAATTTTTCCCAAAAAATTTACAAAACTTTTGTAAACATAGATAGAATAATAAACCGTTATGAAAAGTATGCCGTTATTATATAAAAACCAGCCTTATAGTATATATTTCTTCTACGCATGCGCCGATTTTTTTCAAAAATTTATTTTACAAAACTCCTGTAAAACAAAATAATAAGCCGTTATGAAAAGTATACTATTATCTTATAAAAACAACATTATAATATATATTTCTTTTGCGCTTGCGCCGACGTCTCTCAAAAACAATAGGCCTCTTCATATTTGCATATCAAATATCCTCCCAAAATTTGGTTTCATTCCGCTCATCCATGGTGTTGGAATGGTAAAAAATGTCAAAAATGACGTTTGCATCTGTCAAAGCAATGTGTTCTAATAATTAAAATTAGTTATTCAAATCGTTAACTCAGAAGGCGTTGCGAAATGACATTCGTTTTTGAACAAATGCAATCTTTTTTTTTTAAGACAAAACATACGCAATTTTTAAATTCCCATAGTACAGTATGCAACAAACGAAGACAGACGATCCCCGTGTATGCTATGGATTAGACAAAATTGAATTTTTACATTTTATTTCTATATAAAGCTGTATAAAAAAAGTGTTTTGACAAATTCTGTTATACAAAATCTATGTAAAATTTTCTGCTCTTTCGTTTAAGACAGGTCTCGAAACGATCTGATTTAAATTGAGCGACTTATAAGCAAAAAACTGAATTTGCTCCTCTTTGGGGAGTTTTGGGGTTTTTTTAATTATTTGTTGTTCTAGCGGCAATAGAAATACATACTCTGTGAAAATTTCAACTCTCTACCTATTACGGTTCTTGAGATACAGCCCGCTGACAGACAGACAGACAGACGGACAGACGGACAGCGGAGGCTTAGTAATAGGGTCCCGTTTGACCTTCGGGTACGGAACCCTAAAAAATACAGATATATAGTGTTGGTTAGGCGAACTCTCAGATATAGTTTGAGAGTCATTTCAGCTCGAAAAGAATTGTCCAAAGGACATAAACATTTTAAATGTGATCTGCGCATGCGTGACTTTTATTTTCGTCATTGGTCAATTTTCGTCCTCAACGATAAGTACGTAATGTTGCGCTTTCAATGCACGAATTATAAAAAAATAATAACTTCTAGGAATACTGGGTACGAAACTTTTTTAAATTTCTATACATTCAGTAAAACAGCGTACAAAAGAAATATTTAATCAAAGAGAACTTCTCTCTCTCTCTCTCTCTCTCTCTGTCACGTTATGTTTTAAGTATCATAACGAACAAATATAAATGTTGTAATAATATGGTGGGAGGACGGGAGACAATGGTGGAGGTGCAGGTTTTCTTTTTCAAATTTTCATAATATGCCGTGTAGCTGTATCGTTCTACTTGAACCGTCATATCAGTTGTATTTATAAGACAAAGTGAATTTGTTGTAATGAAAATAATTCTCGAATAGAAAACAGAACTAAAATCAGATGTAAACTATTTAATCTTGTTAAAACACATTCGTAACTGATCAGCATCAATTTAATGGTATTATTCTGTATGGTCAATGTATGAATTTACTGTCACCTTCTAAAACATTTAACATCACACAAATTAAAGTGAAAGAGAAAATTAAGACAGCAAATACTATAGAGAATAGCACCATATAAGTAACGGTTTACAATATGAATCTATAGATGAAAACAAACCTGAATTTATTAAAGTTTCAACATTTCAGGAAGCAATATATTTGCATAGTGATTATCTTATTTAAACTACCCTGTCACAAATGCAAAGTGTATTTTGAAACTTCGACTTGTTTGTCATTTAACTTCGACAAAATCGTAGGAAGCGCTGCGTTCGATTGTGAATGGTGGGCTTAAATCAATAAAAGACTACGTATTACAATACCCACAATCCGCAATGTGTAGGTCGTAGGATAAATAATTTTCTCTTGGAAGTCGGATGGTACTTGTCCGAGCAAATTAGTTCCCGAATACTTGCATTTTAAGCAGCTTTAGAATCTAGAATATTCTAACAAAGATGTATTCTAAATAGCATTTCATATTCATAACGAATTAGCTGCAGCGCTATTTATATAATAGTTGTTGTACGCTTCCCTATTTGACAGTGGTATTCCAGAGAAATATCAGCTGACCATAACCCCGGGAAAGGATAATTAAATTCGTAGCAGTCATCAGACATCTCTTCGAATGGATCGAATATATGCGTTATAGCTGTTACAGAATCGGACAGAAACAACTTTTAGTTTTTAAGATTTTAAAATTTACTTTTGTAGGTACTCATATTTGAAACATGGCTTGCCTAAAGAATTATTTCACGATTTTATAGCAACGTATCGCCATTGTATTACCATCCCACCTCCCCAAGTGAGGAATGGTACTAATTTTGGACAAAATTCACTTTTCAAAATTTTTTCGTTTTGAGGTCCACCGAATTCAAAAAACATATTTCTGGAAAAAAATCTGTGCGTCTATTAGTCTTTGAACACGATACCTACAGGTCAAAAGAAAACAAATTTTGGGAGGATGTTTGATATGCAAATATGAAGAGCCCTATTGCTTTTAGTGAAAATCGGCGAATGCGCAAAAGAGATATATGCTCAAACGTTGTTTTTTTCTTTATTAATGGTGCACTTTTCATAACGGTTTATTATTATTTTTTTTTTTTTGAAAGAGTACAAAAAATGTAGTGCCTGTACTTAAAGGAGTAGAAGCAAAACGAGATACAGTAAAAGAACAAAATCACGCATTATTTCTGCCAGATCCTGTTTATATACAGGCAGACAGACATAGAGACACGCAAACGCATAATGAACGAATTCAAGAATCCATCGCCATTTGTAGATAAAATTATTGTCAATAATGATTTGCACATTATACGGATTATAATGCACAATTAATTGAACCTATATTGAAAAACAAAAGGAAATTCATATAAAATCAACGAGTGCACTCGAGAAATCTAAATTAAAATCGTAACAAGTCGTGGGCACGAGTATTTTACAATTTACCGTAAGTGAAATAAAAGAATAAGTATTTTGTGCAAGCTTGCATTTTTTGAAGAATATTTTCGTAAGCATGTTTGAAAATTATAAGCGTCATAATATCGAGATATTACGTACTACATTTTTTTCACGTACTTCCTATAAAATATCTGATTTTCACATCATAATATATATATATATATATATATATATATATATATATATATATATATATATATATATTTGTAATACTTTTGACAGATCTATGTGTGTCAATTTGCATCTATTTGGTTTACGAAAACTACGCTTACTTCATATATTTAATAATTTCTATATTTCTAGTGGTCGTAAGTGAAAGCGTGGCCCATGAAGTGAGACAGCAAATGACTATCTCTTTCTTTTTACTTGACCCGTTGTGCGCAAGTGTCGCGTCTGTAGTGGGGCAAGCCATCTCCCTTTGACAGCTTAGTTCGATGTGCAAACTGACGCTGCAACTGACGCGCATGCGCATGAGACTCAGAGTATAATAAGTGAGACAGACGTATAAATGTCTGCACCGTAGTGTTTAAGTCTTTCTCCCGATCTTTGCTAGCAATATAGAGGGTATTAAATATATGGCTTACTTTGCTGTCTCTGTTTCGCAAATAGTAACTGACAGGTCTCTTTTGGATTGGTTAGATGGCACTTATTTGTTTTACTTTACAGCACGAGTGGTAAATGGTTCTTTTTACAACCGCCAGACAGGCTTGAAAAGCAGTTAGTTTATAGTGGGATATGTAAAAACAGTATTTCACCACAACACAAGATATTATAAAAACGAATTCATTTAAATTTTAAGCCTGTTAAACGCATGTTTTTATAATCCCGCCTGGTCTGTATGAATTTATTACTTTCCAATACTATTGTATTACCAGAAACCAATTAAATGGGATAATATATTATCACTCTTACAGAATCAACATGGATCGCGATAATATTATGATGGCTATAAATTTTATCCCTATTATGAATAATAAATTTGCAAAGGAATATAAACCAGTCAGATTGTACATAATATTATTGTCCGGGTTCATTAAAAAAAAGCAAATAGGCCGGTTTTAATTAAACTTAATTAGTAGCCAAAAAAAGTATAGGGTAGTTTTTTCCCGACTGTATTCGTTCCCGTTAAAGCTGGCATTAACATAAACGAATCAGCGTGAAAAACTAACAGTCGCGAATAAAAAAACAGTTTTCAGCTGCGATTTCGCCCACGTTAGGTAATGTCGGTTTTAACTAGATCTCAGTAAAAAGTATCCTATCTTTAGAAAAGCAAATAATAATTGCGGAAACATCTTCCCATCCTCGTATCATACAAAATATTCAACGTCTCAATTCAACCGCAAAAAAAGAAATTATAGACAGAGATTGAATACAAAAAAAGTGTCCACATCAAAACATGACTACATTTTGCTCGACGCAAGTTTCGTTAAATATGTCAGCATTATCAGAAAATGATTAAAGTTTTAAACATCTTCTGATAGCACTAAAATGATGAGCGAAATGTAGCTACCTCGATTAAAAAAGTGAACTTTTTGAAGATCAGGTAATTTCTTTAACCGCATTTTGAACTTTTAAGTCAGACCGTTACGCGTTACGACACACATGTAACCGGGTTACGTGTTATATCGTAAGCATCAAAAGCTAAAGATTAATTAAAAAAATTGGTTGTCTGTAAAGTCGGTTTACGGACGATAGTTTTACGCTTACACGCACAGGGTCAGGCGGAACGTTAGGAACGTGACACTTTTTCGTGCGTGCAGCCGGTGTTTCATCAATTTATAAGACGTTATCACGTCAAAAAAATGTTGTAAAATATCTTATACGCAATTGTCCGTACCAAAATTTTCGATCGTTGCGTTTGCCTTTAGGTCTGACATTTTACATTGTGCTTTCTGACTAACGCATTCTTTATCGTTGTGACATATTTTTGGATAAAGTTTCTATTCTATTCTATAAGTTTCGCTTCAACCGCGTGTGAAGGTCACACGCAACCCATTCTTTTAGTATTCCGCGTCATCCCTCTTCAAGTGATCCGTTGAAACAGACAGAGCTCTCTTTACTATTTTATTGGTATCGGTTGTCAGATCATCTTGCTATATACTACATCATGCGCAGTGTTTCGGCTGCACTTGGACATCCTGTCTCACAGGACATGTTTATTTAGATTGGAGTGCCTCTGTTGGAAACTTTCTTGTTATCGGCGTTCGTCTCTTGTTCGCACACTGTCAGTTGTTTACGAGTCGCACAGGAAACTCGCCTGACATAAACACATCTAGTTAACTGCACACCACTGATGAAATTCTCTTTGTGTTACGTAATTACTATAGACATGAAACTCAAGCGATACTCCGTCCTGCGAAGAACGATTTTATCAGTAATTATGAGAAATATATAGGTTAAGACGCAACTAAAAAATTAAAAATAACATATTAAAAAAATAATCTTTTCGAAGACAAGCTTTTATTACAGTATATTATTATCAAAAAGGAAAACATTTTTTTAATAATTTAGGTTCATAATTATAAAACTGTCGCGTCGACTATAACTAATAAACTACACTTACGCTTTTATACCTAAATAATTAAAAATTATTTTGTTCCTTTTTAGTAGACACAATGCAATAAAAGTTACTCTTTAAAAAGTTTAATTTTCTAATATTTTTCTATAACTTCATTATGTATTCATTGAATGTAGATTATTGTAGCACCACAAATAGTGTAACAGAATAGGTACATTTATTATATTTCTAACTAGTTTATAGCAGATATCACTGAATTGTTAAATTATTGTGTTGATAACACGCCAGAGGATATTATAAATTTACCCAATACTACTCGAATGTTATGTAACAGTGAAACTTCTTCAAACAAACAACAACAATGAGGCCGTCTAATTATTATAGAATCATCAGAAATCTCATATCTAATATAGAATATTAAAAATATTATATCGTCGACCATCGGTGAATTTTTTTAAATTTTGTAAGAAAAAAATTGACACATATAATCACGCATTCGGGGTTCTAGCAACAATGAACATTAAATTCCCTGTGGAAACAATATTTTCACATGTGATCTGCCCAGTTCCATATTCGTCAAAGTATGCCATTTCATTATTATCGGGAATATTCTGATCGCGATTAAACACAACGATCCTAAAAATGTTTAAAATGTGAACTAAAAACGACTAGGTGGGTGCGAAAATGATTGCGAAGGTGCTAAAAACCAATCCGAGGGTACACCACCATCGGATGGTTTTTTTACAAACTTTAATTTTGCCAACTCGATTGTCTGTGTTATATTTCTACAAATAAATCTATCTTTATTGTCAACAATTTTAGTCATCAAAAAGCAGACATAACTTTTAATACAGTACCATCTTGCATTGCTTTATTTGAACAAAGTCGTCACTACAACTAAGTAAAACTTTTAATGACCTGCCGGCAGAAATAAAGAACGCTCAAACAATCGATTTGTTTAAGAAAAATCAGCTCAGATACGCTTCCGAGCCTAGAATTATATAACGTCAAACTGTGCCGTAAGTGCTTACATTACGACGAGTTTTAACAATCATACGAGCCTTAATAGCATTAGGCACGAGGTTTATATAGTATTTTTTGGTCTACACCTTATCAAATCAGTTTCAAAATTTTTGACAATTGATACTTGTGATAGTAGGTTATAAAAAACAGCTAACACAAACAGTGATTTATTATGGAATTGGTATAGCGCGATAATTTTTATTTTACTTTACTGTCCCGGTCCGAAATGAGTAATGTTCAACGCCTGTATACATGCATGCAAAATTACTATTTTATGGGAACTAGACCCAAAAAGTATTTTTGTGTAATTTTATAGTATTTTTTTTACCTTTGTGCAGAAGAACGTCTTTAAGTCGAGCCTCGATAAGTCGAAAACCTCCAAAACTCGAAAAAAATGTTTTGTTCTCTTTCCTTCAAGCCCCGAAAAGCTCCATTACTCGAAATCTCAAACCTCTATAGGTCGAAATAATCAGGTCATTTCGGTACATATTTCCCCTCGAAAAAATAAATTGGAGCTCTGATCTCGAACATAGCAACTCAAAATTAGTTATAATTAATTTTAACATCTATACAAGTCGAATATTTCCTTACAAAATCCTCCACAAGTCGAAAAGTATAACTCGAAGTTCGACTTGCAGAGGTTCTACCGTACTTCAAATTATTATTATTATTAAATCACGGCTCAGATATTCGCGGTTCTACTAGACCTTCCACTGAAATCTATGACTTGTTTATGCACTCGATATCAGAGAGAGCGGAAGATTAGCGAATACACTAACCGAGGTTTATCTCAACCGCACACATACAAACATATTGTACAGTGTAATTATATTAGACTAGCAGTCTGGTCTGGCTTCGTCCGTGTTTGTAGATTATCCTATCGCGACTAAATCGAGCACCAGCTAACGTTTTTTTCAAATACTGATATCAGACTTAACTTATAATATCAAGGTACCGGATAAGGTTGTGTGCATTAGTTAGTATTGATAGGACCAGCATTAGCTAGTACAAAAATTTTTCACCCCACTTCCGGTCGCATTTTTAATGCACATCCTACCAGATGAATGATCGTTTTGGTGTGTACCTACATTTAAAATATGCAAGGGTGCCAACCCCTATTTGGAGCAACACCCCGGCAACCCCTATTAAATGATGTATTTTTTGTGTTAATTTCTATATTCGCATTCGCAAAATTCATACAAATATTTCCGGATTGGTGTCATAAAATATTTATAAAAATCAGTTCAGTCGTTTTTACTTCAAAAAAATTGGTTGTCTGTAAAGTCGGTTTACAGGCGATAGTTTTACGTGATAACGTATTCCGCTCGAATATCATATTTAATAATCACGCACAAGGTCAGGCGGAACGTTAGGAACGTTACACTTTTTCGTGCATGCAGCCGGTGTTTATCTTTTTATATTGACGTGATTCATCAATTTATAAGACGTTATCACGTCAAAAGGAGATTTGTTTGTGTGCAGGCTCTCTGACTAACTGTTTTGCGTCCTAGACCAACAACTTAACACCCCGATCCCCTCAAAGATTGCAAATTTCAGAGGAATAAAATAATTTTCAATAGCCAAAATTTTGTGGTAGCAAAAAACAACCCTGTTATCTTTTAAAGCAAATCCTATTTTCTGCTTCGAAAGATACCATATAAATGATGTAATTACTACATACATTAAGTGTGATCAAGAGTGCTTTATATTAAAACCCCAAATAATTAAAGTCGTCTCCTTTTAAAACGTTTTAAAAGCTTAAAGATTAAATTAATAAAGCGTAGAGGGGTAACAACATTAATTTTGTTATTGTAAATTTCATAGATGAGTACGTCATTTTAATAATTTATGTTTCACTGATCCTATTAAATTTTGATAATCAAATCTAATTTAATATACCTAAAGAAGAATATCGATTTCACGTATATATATAAACAAAGTTCCCCCGCCGCGTCTGTGTCTGAACGCGATAAACTCAAAAACTACCGAACGGATTTTCATAAGGTTTTCACTAATTGAAAGAGCAATAAACGAGGAAGGTGTCTGTATATAATTAATAAATATTTTGTACAAAATGGCTTAACTAATGACGCTGACCAAATCGATAGAGATACAGCAAAACAATGTACTTTGATAGTTCTACTGTGTAGATGGGAAGGTCAATACAATATTTCCAGAACAGTTTTGCAGCCTGGTGAAACGGGGACGGGCCGCTAGTACTATAATATAATTTTGAAACTACTGCACAGCTTTCAATTCAAATAATTACGCTGTCGCGATAAATTTTAAGAAATTACGTAAAGCATGTCGACTATTCTAGTTGTCATAATATTATTATTCGTTTGATACAGCTAAACACAATATAAAAGTATAAAGCCTGACTCCTATCTCAAAATCCGCATGAAAATCGGTTCAGTGACATGTTTACGTCAACTAGTTCCGCTTAATAAAGAAAACGTTCCACATTAATTTCGCATCTAGGGAACTGTCTGACGATTGAATTAACCGCATCATACACCTCTGCCCAAAGGCCAGAATAGTCCGTGAAACAAACAGTTTAATATTACATTACTGGGAAACGTGATACGAATAGGGCTGCCAGAACGGAAATCCGAGATTTCGCAATTTTGTAACTTCAAACCTTACTAGTATTTATAGTACCTATATATCGATTCCGGAAGTCAAAAAACTAATATCAGAATTAACGAAAACATTAAAAATAAACAAAACTTCGATCCATTTATTTGATATTCAAATAAGTTCAACATTTAAGGAGTAAAGTCGTACACTAAATAATTATAATTCACTCTATAATACAAGCGGCCTAGTTTCTATACATGGGACTGGTATGCTTTACATCGGTTATTACTTTTTCACTACACTACGTGATTTTTTTGTGTGAATAATAACTTTCAAAACTACATTGAACATTTTCTGAAATAAAACATATTTCAATTTTTAAAAAAGACGTGTTTCTTCTACATGCGGTATTTTTGTAGACCTTTCTCAATATCGAAACTGAAAACCAAATATTGGAACCAGTTTCAAAATGTAGAGAAAAATATATTTTAGAATTTTCATTATAAGTAACATTTTGTTCAGCATTTAGTGCGCTCTGTTAATATAACAAAAAATTCTTTTGTTCAAACATCCCATTGGAGGATGATCCAAAATCGAAAAATTGGACACCCTAGATACGAGGAAAGCAATCGTACTTTATATAAATTAATAACACAGAAGTACAGCATGTTAAAGCAGAATAAACAATAGTTTACAAATAGCATTACTAAATAATCATATTTAATCACATAATGTGTATTTGAAATATTTCAAATGTCTTATTAAACTTAATATGTTTACTTACAAAGGATTATGCTAAAATCCCAACCAGTTTAATTACTATTTCAGAAAAGAATTATAGGTATTAAAACGAAAAATGCTAAAACGACGTACTTGATTAGTTGTGCATTAGAGCTGCTTAAACAACCAATCAGGACATTTTAACATTTTTAAAAATAGTGCACATTTTAAATTTAGCAGAACACGTTATTTCCCTATAAAATTTAGTTGTCGTGTTCCGAGATAACTCTAAAATATTAAACCAACGCCAGTACAATATAACACGGTGTCAGGTAATTTCTTTGCAGAAAATGCGTCCGTAGAGACCAATCGTTAATCCAGCTAATACTTAACCTGGCAGTCTAAATAAAACACGGAAACAGGGAGTTTATATATAAAACGGACAGAAATTTATTATTGACCCGTTTTTTACCGACTTTATATAAATTTATCAATTTCACAGTGGATAATAATAATAGGTCGTAAGATTTGTCTCAATAACGAAATTTGGTCAGGTGAAAAAAAATGGAAGTGACCCTGACCTGATATGAAGCGAGAAAAAAAACTAATTTACCAACAAACGTGCCCCTTGATACCAAAGAGTTTTTATTCAAACTTGTCTTGCTACACCCAATACTTTTTTAAGGCAGCTGCACATGAGGCTGGTTTTGCCGCTATGCTCCTTTCAATCGTGCTGTGGCGCTGAATTTCGTGATGGCTTTTATGTGTTCGTTTCGGACGACGTTTTTATGGGAGGACGTTACGTTTGTGTGCGTCTGATTAATCATGACTTTAATTGAAGGCGACATCTACATAACATGACGAAACTTAGTTACTAGTATTTCGTTAGATGACAGCGCGTGACACTTGCTTTGTGTATGCGTTGGATTGTATCTTGGCTTTTGTTAAAGACGGCAGGGCAAAATTTAGTTACAGAGCGGTATTTATTTGCTAGAATTTCGTTAGTTGGCATTGAGAAATGTAGTTACTAGAATTTCACTTTTTATGTTTCACATCTCTTTTTATATATATTTCGTTCTTTTTAACACATATTGTAACACCACGCCTTAAAAAGTCACGCCGCCACTGGTGTACTCTGATTGTCATGTGGAAAAACAGTGGCAAGAAGGCAGCGGAGCGTATGAACTAGGAAGTAGTGTTCATATTAAAAAACTTAAATTAATAAATATGTTGAATTAAATAATAATCATGTTACAAACTTACGTTAATAAATATGTTGAATAGAATAATAATAAATGTTACAATATCCATTTTGGAAACAGCGTACATTTTCAGCTTTAGTAGCCGCTAGCTTCGTATTTGTAAAGCTGTGTCTGCGCTATCAATAATCTGTTCCCGGTATTGTTGATAGGGATTATAGTCAACACCATACGCGTACCTCCTCCAAGCGACTGACACGCACGCAGGTATTTATTTTTTCGATAAAATAAATCTCTGTTGCATCACTCATGTTCTTGTGACATTTTATCTTGGTGAGGTCAAACAATATCGATTTTGTATTTGAGGTGGAGCCCTAACGATGATGCTATTGATAATACATAATTAGTGAGAACCTGGCACCCTATTTGATCTAAATTCTTTCTTGTACAGAGCTTGGCTCATTTTTTCACATGTTCAGGATGATTTTTAAGTTAATTCTTCTTTTTTACAGCGTGTAGAAATCAAATAGACAAACAAATATTTCAAGTAACTTTTTTATCAAAACTCAAAAATAAGAGAGAAACAGTCGTTCAAAGTTTAATTAAATTTCTTAAATTTTATTTAATTAATTCAAAAGCCCGGTTAACACACGCAAAGAAATGATAGCAAGAATCGGAATGCAGCCCAAATAATTCGCGAAAGGCCCTTATCGATACTAAAAGCATATACAAAAACATGGCTACGACGCACGCATCTGTATGTCCAACAAAACGGGGACAACCTAAAACACTTTCTGTGAATACTTGATAATGATATAACATATTCTATAGTGACATAACATAACGTCAGGACCGACCTCAAAATTTAATAAAACTTTGAAAGCCCGTTTCTCTTTCATTTTTGAGTTTTGATAAAAAAGTTATACTTGAAATATTTGTTTTCTACACGCTGTTAAAAAAAATAATCAACTAAAAAACAATTCTGTATAATGTATATGTTTAATGGGATATTAAGGCGAGACTTGACTACATTTTTTACATGAAATGTTTTTGATAGGATTGTATTAACTATATTTAATGTTGGTTTTCAAACAAAATAAAATTTTTGACACAAATATTATGTTTTTCGGCAGAACCTCCAAAACTAGCAAATATTTTTTTTGAATCTGTATTCTCTAAAAAAAATCGTAATTTTGTAATATTATTGTAAAATCTACGATTCTGGAAGAACAATTTAAAATGATCAAACATTGGATCATAAAAGAGTTTATCAAATAAATATATAACATATGTTTTCCTGTTTCTCGTTTCTATGTAATTACGGTGTTGAAACAATTAAAAATTATTAATAACAATAGCCACGATTTAGATTGTCGGAAATAACATTTGTACAAGTGGTCGGGGAATGCCATTTGTCTTGATAGAATACCTGTTTCAAAACAACAAAATATATACAGAAAACCTTTAATATCAATTACATGAAAACAGAAATGTGGTTAAAAATTATTATCACCAACATCATGACACTTGAGAGACTACCAGTCAGCCAATTAGCAGGTCTCTAAACGAGAATATTATGTTGAAATCAGAATAAAAAAAAGTGTTTTGATACAATTTTTCCATTTATCGAAAAAGAATGAAGGAAAATGGCGCTAAAAAAAAATGGTTGTCTGTAAAGTCGGTTTACGGACGATAGTTTTACGTGATAACGTATTCCGCTCGAAGGTCAGGCGGAACGTGACACATTTCGGAACGTGACACTTTTTCGTGCATGCAGCCGGTGTTTCATCAATTTATAAGACGTTATCACGTCAATATTGTCTGAAATGATTTAACTAATCGATGATGATGTTATTTTTTATATACAGAATGATTTTTGAGTTGATTCTTTTTTAACAGCGTGTAGAAATCAAATAGACGCACAAATATTTCAAGCAACTTTTTTATCAAAATTGAAAAATAAAAAAGAAACAGGTTCTCAAAGTTTAATTAAATTTTGAGGTCGGCCTCTATGGAAATACGTTATGTCATTATCAAGTACTCACAGAAATTGTTCGAAATTGTTCCCAGAAAATCAACAATAAACACGTCAGTTTCAAATTGGCATCAACTTGATAATGACATAACATATTCCATAGTGACGAAACATAACGCAAACACCTACCTGAAAATTAAAAAAAATTTTAAAAAACGGTGACCAAAGATTCGTTAACACTCGTATAGTCACGTCTTGTTATTAGTGCTTTACCTGTATAACATCTTAAACATTATAGTGATTACAAATAGTGTTTATAAATATTGCTATCACAATCACGTAAGAACACTGATTAGAACACAAATAGTAGAATATGACTAAATATCTATATGATATTCTATTTTGAAAATACAACAACAACAATACGTTGACATAGAAAAACAAAATTCCATTAAGTAGAAAATTTTAACGATTCTTTTTTTATATAGAGATACTAGCGGCTAGGTTCGGCTTCATTCGAATTTGTAGATTGCCACCGTTTTTTCGTCGACTTGCGTTGCAAAATTGATCTCCAAGAAAGGCGCTTTTATTTTAACGCGAAATGTATAGCCTATGTCCATCCTGAAAATTAATTCTAAATAGTAGTGAAAGAATTTTTCAAATCGGTGCAGTGGTTCCGAAAATTACCCTCCACATGCACACAAACTCACAAAATTCGTATTCTCTCTTAATGATATTAGTATAGATATGGTTACACTCTAAGGTCGTTGTCAAATAAGATTTTCTGACAATGCTTTCTGTAATTATATAAAAATCTTGTGTCACGATGTTCGTCGGCGCTAATCTCCGGAACCACTGAACCGATTTAATGAAATTTTGTAATTATGGCGTTTTCTCAAAAAAAGGTGTTTTAGTAACATGTAACGACATCTGACCGAATTTACTCAAAGCTATTAGTTCTGAAGCAAATCTGATAGAATTTGCTCAAAGCTATTAGTTCAGACGCCGGGCCGCAAACGAAATACATTTTGCAGAATTATATCTATCGCATCCGGGTGTAATCGGGACGGACCGCCAGTAATTTTATAATAATAAGTTCCACTGTATTTCAAAGACAAAATGATAACGTATTATCAAAACCGCATCATATGTTGCACTGAGGTACATAATATATATAAATAGCTATTAAAAGAAAAAAATTGTTGTAGTTTTTTATCAATTGTGTTATTCCAAGGCATGCCAGAAGGACTCAATTTTGCATCTCGATGAAAGCTAAGGTATTTAATAAACTATATCTTCATAAATATGCTGATGATTTATATTTTCCATCGTCTATAATCAAAAATATTTGTTGCTTAATATATTTCAAATGTAAAAAAAATCTTATTTTGACTGAATTTTTTAATTATACTTATTTTTTGTAAATTGTTTGTGCTTGTATGTACTTCAAAATGTCTGCAAAATTTAATATTTAAATGGCTTTATCTTGTTTCAAATAGATTCGTCCTATTTTCAAAAACCTTTGGCAGACATAAAAGTAAAATTCGAGCGATTAAAATTTCGTTTACAATTATTTTTTTTCACAGGTCACAATGAACAAAGCGCTGTCATTGTTACAAATATGTTTGACTTTTCTGAGCCTGCAGTCGCTCGGAGAGCCGATCCCGGATCCAGTACCCCTGCCGCATTATATGGGACTTCACCCAAACGGGACGTCGCGAGTGAAACGCGACGGTCGATGCAATCCGTCGGGAACAACGACAAGCGGCAATGCCGCCGTCACGGGTCTGATCTGTTCGGCGGACATGATATTTCGCGATGACTTCAATTCCCTCGACCTTAACAAATGGTCACATGAATACACCATGACTGGGGGTGGTGTAAGCATTTGAGATTATATCTATTTATAGTGTAAAAATGAAATTTTAATTTACTTAAAAACACAACAGCGTGACTTTTTTAATCATTTGATTAAAAAGAACGAAAATCTATGTTTCAAATTCATATTTTGTTTTGAAATGTTTACAGAATTTCGAGTTTGAATGGTATACAAAAGATGCACAAAATGCTTTCACAAAAGATGGAAAACTTTTTATAAAACCAAGCATCACAGCCTTTGAATATGGCGAAGACTGGTTGTATCATGCTACCCTTGATTTAGGACCTACGTAAGTTATTTTTTCGTGTTAAAAATAAAAAAAAACATATTTAAAAAAGTTGTCATTGTTTCTTTTAACGACGACTTACGCAGAAACGTGGATATTACAAATCACAAAAGCTTGTGCTGACGTTTTAATTAGGTACGCACAGTCGCGGGACTCTGCAGCGTATAGTCGCGGATTCAATATTGAAATTTGTCATATGGACAAAGTTTGGGCCAAATGTACTAATGTCGAATCCGCCATTTTTCACATTTATTTTTTTTATAGATGTACCAACTCAGATAATTGGGGCTGCTGGCGTCAAGGTCAGCAGAACTCAATTTTGCCACCTGTCAAGTCAGCGCGTCTAAGGACCCAAAGTCATTTCAGTTACAAATACGGTTACATGGAAATAAGCGCCAAAGCTGCATCTGGAGATTGGTTGTGGCCAGCAATTTGGTTGTTGCCGGAACGTTGGGTGTACGGCTCTTGGCCGGCTTCCGGTGAAATAGATATACTGGAAACGCGCGGAAATGCTCATCTATGGGCCGGAAATTGGGATATGGGCGTTACTCTAGCCGAATCAACATTACATTACGGACCGAACCCTAGTCAAAATGGAAGGGAGAAAGCGCACGGAATGAAACGCAAAAATGAAGGTTATAACAAAGGCTTCCATAAATTCGGATTTGAATGGACACCAGGTCAGTTTACACATTAAACTCTTAACCACCCCGATCTCCAATCATGATAAACTATCGATGATGATGAGACAGACGGAATGAAAGAAGCTTTCGGATGAATTGAAATTAGAATTATATCTAGTGTGTACAAGGAACAGAAACGACAGAGTTTCATTATCACTGACAACATAAAATTAGTAATTTCTGCCTTGAAAGTGGCCCTTACCAAATGAGGATAAAAAGTGTGTAAATTTGCGTATTATAAAGTTATTTTTTGATTTCTTATTTTAGATTTTATAAAGTGGTTTTACGATGGTGAAGAGATAGGGTACGTAAATCCCGGAAACAATTTCTGGGATTATTATGGGAAATTTACAGGAAATAATCCATGGAAAAATGGAGGAAAAATGGCACCATTCGACCAGGAATTCCATATACTTTTGAACTTGGCAATTGGCGGAAATTATTTCCCGGATAATGTTGGAAATAAACCGTGGAAAAATGGCGATCCAAGAGTAAGTTTTGATTTCAAATAGATAAAAACTTGATCTATAGGTGTCCGAAAATCGAATTCGATTCTGAGAACTAGTAAAAGTTGGATTTTTAATTCTTTATCGTACTCCGAAATAAATTTAATATCCATTTTGAGTCGCATTAAAATACAGGAAGAATATTAATTTTAAACTTTCATATTTTAGGCATGTACCGATTTCTGGGAAAAACGCGATCAATGGTTGGGTACTTGGCCACTTTGGAACAACAATGGGGATGACGCTGCACTCCAAATTGACTACATCTATGTATGGGCACTTTAAGAAAGTTTGCTTGTTTTTTATATTTTACTTGTCAAATAAAAAACTGAGATGTACTTAACTTTTTTTATATTTTATTGCTTCCTACTTTTATATACGTCACAAGTATAAAATTCCTAAAATTTCAAGTTTCCATGATTTAGCAATCAGCGGGTTCGGCTGTATTGTGTTGAAACTTCTCTGATTTGAACCGGCAGTAGAGAGGAAAGAAGTGGAAGAATCGTTTCTACTCTCTCTGCCAGAGCACTCTACACGCATGCGCAGTGTGTACTGTGTGTATGCGTAGTATTTTCTCTAAACACGATAACAAATTCCGCACAACCGTTTCCTAATCCTGATATAATAAAATGCCAGAACCTAAGAAGTTTCACTTCTAAAGCGCGAGAGTTTCATGCATACCTTTTTTTATTCATAGTTGTCTAGATTTTGACTTTTAAAAAAATTCCATTTTATTACGTTTGTGTCTTTTCTTACCGTATGTGAAGCTCGAAAACGTACCAATTTTTGAGTTACTCAAGTTTTTTTCGAAATGTTTGACGTTACCTAGAATTCGATATAGCCAAAACGGAACCATTCGCCCATATTCACCGAACACTATTAAAGATAGAAGTTACTAGCCTTCGAATAAATTTATTCCTTCGAATGAAATTTAATTTCGCTATTTATCGGAGTAATAGCTACCTGAAGAATAAATAACTACTTACTTTCGGTGAATATGGCAGACTAATACGTCCGGGGAAACATGGACGGATGGCAACCATATGCAGGTGAGACGTGCAGGTAATTCAACAAGTAAACAACAAGTTGATAACATAAATGACGTAAAGGAAAACTGCAGCCGATGTTTTAAAGAAAAAGTTTCATCACTTTAATGGATTATTTGTCACTGGGAACGTTCGGGCCTTTAATGCGGATAATGGATTGGTGATCGACACTTTCATTACGCTCACATATACCATTCAAAACAGCGAATTAGACGTTGCATAATGCTCAATTTTTAGAAAATTCCGTTCCGACAAAACTTAATTCTATTATAAAATAAGTAGATACTAATTCATTTTTTATATTTTTTAGATTATTTCTGAAGAAACTCCAAATCCGGACCGAAACGTCATCTATTGAATTATAATTTTATAATTTTTTGTCAATATACCTACAGTCTGAAAAAATTGGTCGATAATTTTATTTCTTTGAACAAATAATTATTTATTTAACAAAAAAATTTAGATATTTTTTCGTTTTGAATTTTATTTCCCTACAACATAATAATTATAGTGATGAAAGAATTAAAAACGTAAAAAAAACTGTTAATGAATATTATATCTCAATTTAGATAATTAAAAAATAATATTTGTACAAGTGTTCCGTAATTTGCCTTGATAGGAATAACCTGTTTCACAACTACAAAATATATATACAGACAACCTCTATTTTTAATTTCCATCAAAACAGAAATAAATAGAATTATCGACAAATTTTTAAACACAATTAATTGTGTCTGAAAATTAGTCGAAAATTATATTTATTAAAGAATATAATCAGATGTTAATCAAAGATTTGAAAAATTATTATCTCCAACCTATAACAATTGAAGAACTATCAGAATGAAGTAGCCATAATCAGTATCTAAAGTTCTATATTTTGAGGATACCATTCATTTTTGTTTTGTTAGTTTTATATATTATGTAAACCTAAAATTAATAACACCATCTCTCGGTATAAAAATAAAAAGACAAAAAGTATAGATGTATTCCTGTAAATGAGACTTTTTAATAGATCGTCTGTCTCACTAACTCGGCGATCTACCAATCGCCTAGTGATTATTTAAGCCTATATTTGATTTGTAGATTTTTGTCCGCTACTTTTTATGAAACACCCTGTATATTAGTGATAAAGTTGCAAATAAGTTACAGTAAATACACAGTACAAATACAGTGCAATCGGTATTTACATAACCAGTAGTACACCTTAATTTATTTCTTTGCAGTAGACATGTCCGGCCTCAACTGAGTTTCGACTCTATATCAGTCATTTAGTTCCGTTCCACAGGTCACAATGAAGACAACACTGTCATCGTTAACAATATGTATTGGTTTTTTGAGTCTACAGTCGCTCGGAAAGGTCCTAGATCCTCGGCCCTTACCGCATTACATGGGATTTTATCCTGACGGGACATCGAGAGTCAGACGCGACGACGGCCCATGCAAACCAACGGAAACAACGACCAGCGGTGACGCTGCCGTCACAGGCGAGATCTGTTCAACCGAAATGATATTTCGAGATGATTTCGATTCCTTTAACCTCAGCATATGGTCGCATGAATACACCATGGCTGGTGGCGGGGAAAGAGTAAGTATTATCGGTGGTCATAAATTGTAACCATGAATCTCATGCAGAGTAACTATATATTTGAATTTGTTGAAGGATTGACGGCAAGAGGGTGTTGAATTCAAAATGGTTGTGTAGTTGCAACCGTTGAAGAAGGAAATAGTTACGAATCGACTGCCTTTAATATCACGAATACATTTTAATAACTTTGCCAGTTACTTTAAAAGATATTTTTGGAGATATCCATTAATAAATATGTTTAAATGATGATTTGCTATTTACTCAAGATTATAGCGTAGACTGTTTTTAATAATTGGATTCCCAAGAGAGATCGATTTTTTTTTAAACTATAGATTTGATTTTGTGACTTGAAATATTTACAGAATCTTGAGTTTGAGTGGTATTCAAAAGATGTTCAAAATGCCTTCGCAAAAAATGGAAAACTTTTTATAAAACCAACCCTTACCGCATCTGAATATGGTGAAGACTGGTTGTACACTGGTACAGTTGACTTAGGATCTGAGTAAGTTTTTTCCACTCAATTCGAAACTAGGTTAAAAATACGGACAAGTGCGAGTGGAACTCGCGCCCTGAAGGTTCTGTACCGTACGTCTGATATGTATTTTGGTTTAGAAGTTGTTTGCGTTCAAATCGTATAAAACCTCCGAACGGCCGTAGTTTCCAAACTAAAAGAGATACAAACGTTTGCATACGCTGATTGAATTCAGCGTAATTTTTTCTGTAAGCATTCTCAATTTCAAAAGTTTATTGAAGAATTCGATTTTTGCATTTTTTTTCAAGGTATACCCCTTTAAAAAAATGCGATTTTTGACGAAAACCGAAATCTGTTGGAACTTTAGCAAAATCATCATGCTTATAGAAAAAAACACGCTGAATCCAATGAGCACAAACAAACGTCTTTATTAATAAACCGTTTACTAACGAACCATCTCATAAAATGAATTAGTTTGTAACATTCTGTATATATAAGCAACACACGCGGCTGTGACATTTATGTCATTTTACAGTTTCAATTTTATGAAAGCTTTGTGAACATCAACAATCATAACACTTTGACAGACGCTGTTCATTAGGGTTATTAAAAAAATACAGCACACATTAATACATGACACATATTTTTTTTTTTATCTCAAAGCAAGCCACGATAAAACCGGTTTTGAAAAAATAAACGTTATTCACGCAAAAAAAATCACTGCACACGACAATAGAAAACACTATTGTATTTCATTGTTCGTTAGTTTTCAAACTTATCAACAAACGCGAAAATAAGTCAACACCGAGCGTATATGAAAAGCAAGCGTTCAAGACGGCAGAATCTTGAGAAACTAATTTTTTTCACAAAAAAAAAAATTATCATGTCAATTTTAAATATAAAATATAAGCGTCACCGCAGCCATTAACAAAAATGTTATTTTCGTAAGGGGAATAATTATAAAACGGTCGAATAAAAAAACATATTTGGTGACTGATGATGAGATACTGTTTTAATAACTTGAGATATTAAAATAATAGTTGGGTGACTAAATTACTAAGTGAGCAACTAAATTACTAAGTGAGCGACTAGAAGCCTTCGGTAATTTTGAAGCAGATATCTTCTTTTGTTTTTACTTTTTATTTTTTTTTCACTTTGAGACTACAACTTAAAACTCACATTTTTATGAAGATTGAAAACCACCGCTTTTTTATAAAGGGGTATGCGAATTGTCTCGCAGTGAAACGGGAAGGGGCAAATGTGGAGTTTTTAAAAAAACAATTCCGGGCTGAACGATAACGGGGTATGCGAATTAAATAGTTAATTGTTTGAATAGAACTGCCTTTTCTAAAAAATGTATATTTAATTGACAGTCAATTAAATATATATATTTTAGAAAACGCAGTTCTATTCAGTCACTTAGTAGTCACTTAGTAATTTAGTCACCCAACTATTATTTTCTCGTCACGCGCAGTCAGTCGCTCACTTAGTAATACAGTAACCCAAATTGATTATTTTTGTCACCCAAAATATTGTAATTTACAGTCACTCGTTTAAGTACTACCCTTTTCGTAATATGTCAATATCGAAATGGTCCCGTCACTCAATTGTCTGGAATTTTTATAGATGCACCAATTCTAATAATCATGGCTGTCGACGTCAAGGTCAGAAGGACTCAATCTTGCCGCCTGTAAAATCAGCACGCCTGAGGACCCAACATCACTTCAGTTACAAATACGGTTACATGGAAGTGAGCGCCAAAGCACCATCTGGTGATTGGATGTGGCCGGCAATTTGGTTGTTGCCGGAGCACGGGGTGTACGGCACTTGGCCGGCTTCCGGTGAAATCGATATACTTGAAACGCGCGGAAATGCTCATCTATGGCAAGGAGACAACGACATAGGTGTCACGCTGGGTCAAGCGACTTTGAATTATGGACCGGACACTCATCAAAACGGAAGGACGAAAGCTTTCGGAACTAAACGCATAGAGGAAGGCTTCAACAAAGACTTCCATAAATTCGGATTTGAATGGACACCAGGTCAGTTCAAATTCCTAACCACCTCGATCCCCATGACTTACTGTGAATTCAATTGGATGCTTTTTGATGAGCTATAAATGAACTTTACATCCCAATTGATTCACAACAAAAAATTAATAATAAACCATTTGAAATCTAACATTGCTAAATTAATAATACACCTATCCCCCGATTTAAACGGTAGATACGTTCCTGAGAAAAACGTGTAAATCGAAAATTAAAAATTTTCAAGTCAAAACCGTGTAAATCGAAAAGCTTGCAGAAAATGCATAATTTTGCTATTTAACAGTTGTGATTTTTTTCAATATTTTTAGGTGTACACAGAAATAAAAATAAAATGCATTGACAGGTTAAAATATGTAATATATTACGGAAACACTTTAATTTTATGCGAAGAAATACAGACATAGTGTGCGTGTGCAGCAAGTCAGAACATAAGCTCGGGATTCCCCGTGAGATGTGTACACAGCGCACGTGTTCAATCACAGTAGCATTTAGTAGAGTGCGATAAAAAGAAAAAAAAACTTATTTGGAAAACCGTGTAAAAGCGAAAACGTGTAAAACAAGTACCGTGTAAATCGGGGGATGGGTGTATTTATTAGATCAGAAATCAATGCGTCTCAATTATACTTGAGTATGGAGTGATCTTAATAGTTGAAATTCGCCAAAATCTAGATTAGACTCATAGAAGGAACGTAGTTTCATTGGGTTTATTCCAAATTGAGCAAACTCGTTCGGGTCTTTCTAAAAATATACCCTCCTCCCCTCCAAACACATTTCGTTTCGTTGATATTCAGAACCACTCCTTCGGTTTTAAGGGTGTATTTAGAGCTGAAAATTAAGTAGCTTAATTTTTATTTCATGGGATTTTAGACTACATAAAGTGGTTTTATGACGAGGAACAAATAGGATATGTGAATCCCGGAACCAATTTCTGGGACTATTATGGAAAATTTACAGGAAATAATCCATGGAAAAATGGAGGGAAAATGGCACCATTCGACCAGGAATTCTATTTACTTCTGAACTTGGCGATTGGTGGGAATTTTTTCCCGAATAATGTTGGAAATAAACCGTGGACAAATGGTGATCCGAAAGTAAGTTTGTTACTGGTTTTTCAACGTAAATAGATAAAAACTTAACTTAGAAGCTTCCAAATTCTAGATTCTAATATGGAAATAGATGAAAGCAGTATTTTCATTTTAAATCCAGATAAGCTTGGAAACTAGAGGTCACGAATAATTTAATAATAGCGAAGGAATGCTTATTAAAAAGCTACAAAAGAATACGACATATTCAATAAAGAATAAAAGCTTTTAACAAACTTTAAAAAATCTCATAAAGAATAACTGTAAAAGAAACTTTTATAAGAGAATTTTTTTAATAATTCATTAGTTTCTTTTAATCAAAAGTTTTATTTCGTATTGTATGTTCTTCGAAACTTTTCTGAAATAAATGTAATGTCTATTTTTTTAGTTTTATCACATGAAATTATACAAATATTATTAATTTCATAATTTAGGCATGTACCGATTTTTGGGAAAAACGTGATCAATGGTTGGATACTTGGCCACTTTCGAACAACAGCGGGGACGATGCTGCACTTCAAATCGATTACATTCATATCTGGGCACTTTAAAAACAATTTTCTGATTATTTATAATTGATTTTTCGCGTACTAATAAAATAAAAAAACTAAAAGTCAGCAGTAATATTGTAGTACATAAACTTATTTTATATTTTATCCTACCTAGTTTTATTTTATCGTCTTTCCAGCTTAGGCGTTATAAGAAGGATGTTCAATTTATTTTGCAATCTTACACCCTATTCACGAATAAACAATAGATGTACTTACTCTTCTTTTGTTTTATGCATAGACGACACACGTAAGCTTATTTAGAATTCGTGTAAATCTGCGCACAATACTGGTTTATAGAGTGGAGAATAGAGACAAAGGAGACTAATATCCATCCATCTGTCTTTGTCCAAAAAGTGATAAAAATAAGGATTTCTATTTCGACGAGGTGCGTTCGCGTTGAAGCTAAAATGCGGGAAATTTTGCTTATTTTGCAAAATAGAAATAAACTTAATTATTAATGAATCTGTGAATTGCTCTTAAAGTTTATTTGAGATCAATAGAATTGTTGCACTTGTGCACGTTGCAAACACAAATTGAACAACGTAAATAAAACTGGTAGTAGACAATAGAGATGAGCGATAATTCACTACCGTCAATATGCGGATTTTGCTGTTCGCTGCAGTGGTCAGTGAGACGTGAGTTCCGTTCAGACTAGCTACCGGTGACTAACCAGCGCCCTTCTAATCTGTGTCCATAACCTATCTACATTTCTACCCGCAAACCAGCTATCGGCGATTGCTGTTCGCTAGTAAACAATATTTCAGAACTCCTGTATTACGATACGTCGCGATCAGTCCCCTATCTCTCTATACTCCATGGTTTATAGGATAAAAATGTTATGTGATTGACAGTCAGTGTATATTGTACGCCGTGTCTTGAAAAGATAAATAATTTATAAGAAGTATTGTCTGCTAAATAGGCCAACTTTCAGACAAAAGTTTTGTGTTTGTTTTTAAAATGAATAAATGACAGTTGCATTGGATTAACCGTATATAATACAAGCGTCACGCAGTCACATGTACAAATTATAAATAGGTCAGTGTTTGGGACAAAAAAAAGTTGACCGACATTACAGACACCGAGTCATTGTCTTTTCCAGAGGAAAATGAAATATTCTAAAGTAAAATGCATGACAGTGAGAAATGGCAGCTGACATAACTTCGCAGGCTCTATGTTGTACAGCCACATGTTATAGACGGAGAGCTCACCGACACATTTCCTATGTATCTACTACACAATCTTAATCATTGGGATAGACGATAGATCTCGAGGGATACGCCTTTGCGCAAATTTTTTGCTGCCCGCAACTAATCACATTTAAACGAAGTCAGTAAAAACAAATCTATTACATTTTCTATATTGTGATTTGTCATATTCAAACTATGTTTTGACGCTATGATGAATAAACTATCTATCTATATCAATGTTGCCCAAACTGCAAATGGGCATTGAACTATGTAATTGACAAAGCATAGATTTACGTCAGTTTTTATTGATGTTATCAATGATAAAATAAAATTTGAAATGAGCAGAGCCAATTTTCACCCGACACTTTATTACTCACGCTGCAACGATGGGCTCATCGTCTACTATGTGTAGTACACAATATGTTAGGAAAGGTATGTATACTCATGTACTGTCCTTATACATAAATGTATATAGACTGTACATAACAAAACATGACGTTACAGGGGTGGCTGTTATATATTATGAGTATCGAACTGGCGCTAAATCACCTCATCAATCAAGATACCTGCCGATATCTGCATAATGATTCTTATCTTCAGAGCACGTTGGATATCCAAAAAAAGTGTAGAATAACAATAGCCAACTTTGCTATACCTCTAAATTTTTTGATCTTCTAAAGACAATTTTATCCGACTGCAGCGAAGCCAAAAAGGAGAAAATTGTGTGTTTCGCCGCAATGTATGTATGTCTAATTTTATGTTCTCTTGTCAAACAAAAACTGATCGACCGATTTTGACAAATGAGATATTACTGGATTCTTTTTAACACTACGACTGTCATAGGACATACGGAATCACGAAACATTCAAGATACTGGTAATTTACCAAAACGTCAAAACTAGTTTCGAAGGTGTCAAATCTCTCAATAAAAGGATAAACAAAAATATTTTACTCACCAAAAATATCATCAGCATCTGTAACAAACAGAAAAAAAAACATTATTAACTTTTTTATGATTAAACAGTCATCCAAAAGGCTATATTTATAATAAATAGTGTGTATAAAATAGCTCCAACACTACCATCTTTACAATAGGTAATTTAAAAAAAAATAATAACTCTGTTCCAACCTCTCATGCGCAGTAGCTAAAACAAAACTGTTTGTATCGATTTTGGAACACGTTTTAGCTGCTGCGCATGGCTGCGACGGTTCTGTTACCGTTCTCAGAGACGTTGGAACAGAGCTATAATTTTGCGTCAGCTGTCAAGTGACGAATATGCAGCTGACTGCATCGCCGTTTTAAAATAATTTACAATTTCCCTACGCCGCTCCTGCAAATATATTTTCTGTAATAGCACACTTTAAACTAAAGGCGACGTGGAAAATTAACAATATGATGAGTTAAAAGTAATTTTCAATTTCTGTCGAGCTCTTTGAATGTATTTTACTGCAGGGCGTAATCGGTGAAGAAATACAGCTAATATCTGCCTGTATCTTTGCGTTACAGCAGACAATCAATTCTGATAAAACGCCAGGGGCGCTTGTACTACGTATAAACACGCACAATTAGTAAATGAAACTCCGGCCAAATCTTCTTAATAATACAAACAGAAAGTTTACAAGAATTTATATCCCCGGGCTGTTCAATTATATTTAAGTATAAAACTGACAGAAAGAAAGCTGGGAATGAACGAACATGTATAGTCAGTGAGGCGAAAGATTGACGGAAGAGAATTCTGAGATTGAAAACAGTCGAACTCATGCGTTTTGAAAGCTTGAAACATTTCGTTAGTAAGGAAAAAGTTTATTTTTTATAAAAACCAATTTCGTTGCATTTTAAGAATTGGAAATTTTCAGTCACAAATTCGGGCTCTTTTTGTATTTTGTGAGTTAATAAAATTAAATTAAATATATTTTTTATTACATTTTAATAATAGCTGGTATTTAAAAATAAATTACCTATTTTATTATTTTTTAAATTGCAGACACGCTCTCCCACCACTAGCACCGGAGCTTCCACCACATGATATTTGTTCTACGTGTCATTTAAAATTTAAATGTCATTGAGCGCAAAGTTTCTAGTCAATCGGACAAATGACAATGAGTCAAAGGTGCAGCTCAGCATTATTATCAGTCTTACAGGAAAGAAAGACTAAAAGTTCGTAAAAACCCATCTTTCACCACACGAACTCTATTTGTCTGCATTACATAACAACAACATAAACATTTTGTATGAAAACAGAAACACAAGACGCGGTCGTCAGCCATTAAACAATTATTTGAGAATAAACAAAACAATTTACACTTTGTTTTTCTTTGCTTGTTTTCCTCAAGTTTGGAATTAACCATAAATACAATGCTCTCCCAAAGAATTGAATACAATGCATACTTCAAAGTTAATCTACTTTTTGAACTTATTTTCTATACATTTACATAAAAATATTTGTACATTTTCTTGTTTTTCAACTATTAGTCCAAGAGCTATCAAACATTTTTTCCTTAGTATTGCAGGAAATTTAAAGTTATTATAACATTCTGAAAATTTTAATGTGAATTAATTTTAATTAAAAAAAAATTCTTGCATTGCTAAGGAAAATCTATTAGACACAATTACATTAGATGTAGAGAGATAATGCATAGCAAAGTAATAACATTATATTCAAAGAAAAAATGTTTATAATTCGCAATCAAATGTTTGTAATCCTCAAATTCATTGTTTCGAAATTTTATTATAATAATTTTCAATTTTCATGCGTAGCTACGAAAAAAATTGAGTTGGACTCAGCCATATACATAATTAATCTAAGAAAGACAATAACATTGGTTCGGTTTGAGAAATTCTTTGTTATTATACAACGTTCAGTTTGTTTTTTGAATTTATCTTAAACTAATCTACCATTTATCATGCTGAAGAGCGGACATCATAAAGAGAAACAGTGCTTTTGATACATTAATTAAGCTTACAAGCAAGACGAACGGGCCGCCGTATGACGTAAAGCAGAAGCAGCCAGCAGCTTCCTTTTAAACCGAAGGTGGCCATTAATCAACACGTTGTCGTTTTCAACTCGTTGTACCTCAGCTATAATGAGAAAATACTCGACAGACATTAAAATCTATACCAGCAGACACGAAGATATGTTCAAATAACTAAAGAAGATGTAATGAAAGTGACATTCCATCACATACAACCGAAATAAATTAATATCACCACGAGTTCGATCAAAGAATGGCATTATATTGCCAAAATAACATTCAGGCTTCTAATATTTTTAATATTTCTTGATTAAGAAATGTTAAAAATACATACGGATTAGGCAATTAATTATTAATATACTTTACGTTTGAAATATATGGTTTAAATAGCAGGTTTGGTTTCTCAATAAAACATATTGTAGATTATAGCCGCCAGACAACTGACAGTATTATTTATTTCGATAATGTTATATCGGTAATGAACCACCCTATATAACGTTAAAGCACTGATCAATAAACGAATTCTGATGATAAATACCCTCGAATTAATCATTTGTAACAAAATGTTACGAAGAATGTGTTTTACCTCGTAAGTGTATTTTATACCTAAATGCACACCATTTAGAATTTATTTTCTGTGTAAGAGTTATAATTGAAAAACTCGTAAAAACACTATTACACATTGTAAAAGTTTGTTGGCATTTACAAGTCCACTAATAAAACAATGAAATTGGAACATTTCGAAATAATATATTCCTGTGCGTATAAGACAAAAATATTAAGAAAAAAAACTTCTTGCAGACAAGCTTTTATACGATGTATTTACTAAAAAGTTAAAAATATTTTTTTTTATTACTCATGCGGGAAAAGTGGTATCTTTACGCATGCTGTTACGGTTGAAAAGTAGCTATTTTCATTTGCGTGCGGAAACTTTATTTGTCGCACTGAAATTATTGTTTGCCGCACGCAAATTCAGAGAAAAAAACAAAATAATAACGATGTTAATGTCAACGAAACAAACTGTCATTTGAAGCAGATTTGAGGTTAAAATTTTCGATTATGAACTTTTATTCTTGACAATTTTAACAATTTTAACTGAATTTTCAGCTTTTTAATGATTTAATTTTAATTTTTATTACTTCTAATTTCTTTTTTTTAATTCGTAATAAAATTTTAATTTAATTTAATTCGTAATAAAAAATAGTAT
This sequence comes from Xanthostigma xanthostigma, assembly GCA_963575645.1. Lineage (NCBI taxonomy): Eukaryota > Metazoa > Arthropoda > Insecta > Raphidioptera > Raphidiidae > Xanthostigma > Xanthostigma xanthostigma. The sequence continues at coordinate 770,610 of OY754470.1, read as the reverse complement.
GTGCAGCTCGTGCGGTATTGTCGCACTAGTTGCACAATATACTATTGTATAATTTAGGTTCATAATTATAAAAGCGTGGATTGAAAGCTCGATGATAATTCATTAGTCACGGCTCACGCTTTTATAATTACGAACCTAAATTATTAAAAATTATTTTTTTTAGTACACTCTAATAAAAGTTCTTTGAGAAGAGTTTTTTTCTAAGATTTTATTTTCAAATTTTCAGTTACGACATTTCTCATAGCAGACGAAAAAAAAGGTAATCTGCCATCTTACGGCGTCCGCCATGTTGGATTTAAAATGACGTCACATAGCTTATCGCATTCTATTTGTCAAATCATTTCATTTGATATCCATGTCATGGGAATTGTACAGAAACAAATAATCCGCCATCTTGTAGCGTCCGCCATATTGGATTTAGAACAATATTGAATATACTATATAGTATATTGCATTGCCACTGGACGTATATACGAGTGCAAAATTTAAAAGCTCAAACTTAGAACTGGTCGAAATTTTTATTGCAAGATTTGACACAAACTGACTGACAACGTATGGAATCGAATAAAAGCTTATAAAATACCAATACCCTGCAAGTTAGTTGATATCAATAAATATAAATAAATTGTAATTCAAGATTGAACATCGACTGTCTCTTCCCTGGACACTCCTCTCGTGAAAAGTACGTCATTTAATTTATGAACAAATTAATAATGGCAGCTATTTGTGACACTCTTTTAATTTTCGCTTCGTTCAATCACTCTCCAAATCGTTAAAATGTCGCATAAGAAGTTTCACTTCAAAAGTTATTTCGAAACGGCCACTAGTTTATAGCTTCCGACCTTTTTCTTATTACTAATTTATGGATCCACATATCTTCTCTGAATAAAACATTTTCATAAACCTTCAGACTTCCGTGGACCATATATTGTCGACCGGCGTTGTTACGTAATTGGCTTGCTTGCCTGCAGTAAATATGTGTATACACCCACTCTGTCTCTGTGCAACAGTCTTATACAGGGTGTGTTAAAAAACCCAGCCGACAAACTTCAAGAATTGAGAGGTACTCTCTCAATTCTTGAACACTGCACACACCGCTATCACAACGAGGTAACTGGAAAAAAAAACACAGACGCTGAGCTGTTCATTATAGCAAGTTTTGTTACATTAAATCTCTCTCTCTCTATTTCTCTCTCTCGTGCAATATTGTCAAAATTACCTTTCCTTAGCTACGCAGGAAAATTGAAGGCTGTTATAAATTCTGAAAAAAATTGATTTCTTTCTTTCTTCTCTACATCATGTTATATACATTTCACTCCGTTTGATTTAAATACCGATTATAATTACAGTTCGAGACATAATAAAAAAAATACAGTATCTGACTCATTTTCGATCCATGGTTATTTATCCAAATATATGTCAGAAAATTGGCAATAGATTTTTTTAACACCCTCTATATCGTGTGTATTACAGCCAAACTGCATAATGCGGTAGACATAGTATTCTCGACCTGTAGTGGATACATCAATAAGTAGGCTATAAATTATTACGTATATCATTTGAAATGTAGAACTGCAAGATATGTTAATTTAAAGCGGTTAGTAATAATCGTTCTAGTTAATAACGCGACGTTTGCATTTTGAATGATATAAATATATGTGTATTAGGAAGGAAGGAAGAAGTCAGGTGGTGGACGCACGTGGCTATGCCAGCGCTAGCTGGCGTAGGTCAACGTTGGCATCGTAAATAAAGCAATATTAAACCAAATTTAAATAGTTTTACTAATTTAAAAGAACCTGATAACCACCAACACTACATGGCGATCCTGCCAGTTAAAGGCAACACTACATGGCGACCCTGCCAGTCAATACCAACACTACATGGCGATCCTGCCAGTTAACGGCAACAATACATGGCTAACTTGCCAGTTCAAGCCAACAATAAATGGCTATCTTGCCAGCTCAAGGCAACAATACATAGCAACAGTCGGCATCAACTTGGCAGTTAAAGGCAACAATAAAGGCAAACAATACAACACAGACAGCTCGATGAAAATCAACAACAACAACATTCTCAAGACGATAACAGCAACCAGTCGATGGACAGTCAACAATCTGAAGAAAGTCAATCATCTGAAGAAGACAGATCATCAACTAACAGTCAACGGCGGGAAAGACAAGATTCACAAAACGATCGTCAACGACATGAAAATAACAAGCAAGACCTGCGCAACATTCAAGTAAACATCCACAGCAACACAATGTAAGAAATGTTTTTTAAAATGTAAATAGAAAAATAATAAGTATTTTTTTTTGAAAGCGCAGCAAAATAATTTTATGTTGATAAAGAAATAATTTATGTACAATTCAAATTGATGTTACAGTAGTAAATTTTTGCAGAATTGGTTGAATTTTTTTTAATAACATAATATATTGAAATTAGATTCGTTATGTCTGAGATTGGCTTTTATTCGCAATATTTTAAGATTATTTAGACTGTGTAAAGAATTTGCTACGTGATCACTTAGAGCTGAAAAGATTTTTGTAATAAGAATTTTTGTTGAATTATAAGAAATTTAAATATCGTTTGTTCATTGAAAATTGAAATTAGTAAATTCCGTTTTTTTTTTTTTAAATTTATTGAGTTATCTTTTTGAATATTAATAATTATTTAAGTTTATTAATGGCTAATTTCGAGAAATGCGTTGTATTTTATAAAGAATTTTATATAAAGGGACAGTCAGCATTATTAACATTGTTTTGTGAAGTATGATTTTTTTTTGTGAATTTGTTAATTTATGATTTTGATGGATTTATAAGTGAATTTGAGAGGATAAGAAAGTTAACAAGTAGAATTTGACGAAATCAGTAAAGAATATTATTTTTGTGAAATTTTGGTTTACGTAATATAAAATAATAAATGAATAATGAAACAGAATTATCAGTTAGATTATGAACCATAACTACCTATCTTTTGATTTATCGAGTAATGATTTTAAAATAGAGTATTTGAAGTAAAGGATTTTTTTTTTACATGTTTGTTTTTGTATCAGGTTTTTGTTTAATCAAAAATGGTTAGCATTTATGTACCTAATTGAATTTTAAATGAAAATTTTAATCACGGGAAAACTTTTGTCTGTGAATATTTCTTTGGTGAATCACACTATAATATCGTAAATGTCACTCATATGTGTTATTGTTCTTCATAAATAATATTATAATCAGTAATTGTTAATTGCATATATGCAGCTAAAATATTTGATCTACTAATTTCACACGTAATAGGCAAATTGTAAAATGGCAACTCTGCACAATTCAGCAATAAAGAATACACGACCGCAAACAGAAACCTTAACAAAAACAACCATAGGCAGTTTAATGTTTATAACTAATAGATAAAATTACAGTCAGCAAAATTTTAATCAAAGATAGATGTAATAATTACAATTTTGGTCAGGGATGTAATAATTATAAATTTTTTAAAGAAATAGTCGACCTAATGGAAATTACTAAAATAATGAACCAAGATGTATGTATTTATAAATGAGACTGTTCCTCGGGAAGATTTCCAAATAATTGCAATTCTATTTTTCTAGATAAGTGAAATATTATTTTTGAATAGTTAGTTATTCAGTAGATACTTTGGATATTATAATTAGTAATAAATTAAGATATATTTATACTTATGAGAACATATTATATTAAAAGTATATAGAAGAATTATATTGACAAGAATAAAGGAAGATATATATGTTATATTATTGTTATGACAAAGGAATAGGAAAATTGTATGATTAATTAATAAATCCTTTTACTCGATCGACACTCACGCCAGACGTATTGTTGAGAGAATTGGAAAAATGATGTAAGAAAATGAATAATTGAAGGAATATGTATTAAAATAAATATTGAATATTGAAGAAATAATAAAGAGACGAATATTAATAAAGTGGAAAAATGATGTAAGAAAAGGAATAATTGGAGGAATATGTATTAAAATAAATATTGAGAAAGAATTAAATAATGAAGAAATAATAAAGAAACGAATATTAATGAATTGTAACAATTATATATGAAAGAAAATGAATATTGAAGAAATATATATTAAAATGATTAAGACGAATTTAATGATTATTGAAAAAAAAATGTGTTAATATCAATAATGAAACAAATTTTATTGTAATACTAATGTAATTTTTTTTTGTATATTTAGATTAAGAATTGTATTGCTTATAAGTATGTAAAAACAAAACACATCCTTCGAATATGTTTTATTTTTAAAATTTCGGGGGAGGTGTAGTGGATACATCAATAAGTAGGCTATAAATTATTACGTATATCATTTGAAATGTAGAACTGCAAGATATGTTAATTTAAAGCGGTTAGTAATAATCGTTCTAGTTAATAACGCGACGTTTGCATTTTGAATGATATAAATATATGTGTATTAGGAAGGAAGGAAGAAGTCAGGTGGTGGACGCACGTGGCTATGCCAGCGCTAGCTGGCGTAGGTCAACGTTGGCATCGTAAATAAAGCAATATTAAACCAAATTTAAATAGTTTTACTAATTTAAAAGAACCTGATAACCACCAACACTACAGACCTAAATTCTACCATAAAGTTAACATTATACCAGGGCTATAATAATATACGTTGAATCATAAGAAGGGTAGGAATTTTGCATTTCTTTCCTGCCGCCAGATGTCAAATGATTATGGGAGACGTGGCAAGCGTCAAATCTCTATAAAGAAATTGGCATATAGATGTGGCAACCGGTTAGCTAGACTTCAGTTTTCTGCCTCAAGATGTCAAATACCATAAAAACCCTACTACGCAATAATACGTGAGACAATTAATTGTAAACAGGGAAAACCCCGACTTATTTAGAGTTGTGTTTGGGCTACACTAATAATAACCTATGTTACTGTGTCTGATCAGGTTAATCTTGCTTTTTTAAGTTCTCTAATAAAGTACTAAATATATTTTGACTGACAAACTAGCATCGAATGTTCTCTAACGCACATTTAAATGCACAGTTGGTAAGGATTTAATTTATATATTATACTGGTGACATTAAAAGTCAATCTTGTATAATGAGCATAAAAATAGGCAGGTGTCAGGTTTTTATCTGAGCTAGTAATGTAGATAATATTTTCAAATTAAAAAGCCATTCTTTAAATTGAGCAATAAATCCGTACTTCTTGAAGGTCAAATTTAATCCGGGAATACTGTATATTATCTTTTTCTTATCTTTCGTAGAGCTGTGTTCGTTCACCAAGTAGCTTGACGATGTAAGCAGGTGTACTGTTTTTATTATAAGTAAAATAAAAATAAACAAGCAGACAACAAGTTTACGTCCCTGATAAGCAAGAATTTACGGAATACATTATATAAACCGGATTAAAAAATATTATCTTCATAGTTTTATTTTTATTATTAAGTTCATAGTATCCCGGATCTGTTATAGGTATGTGCGATATTTTATTTGAGAATACTCTAGTGCTTACAGCAAGAGGGTATTTCCATGGATTTTTTCGCATTATGTATATTAAAAATCTGAACAAAATGGCAACTAAATCATTGCACTGTTATTTTAAATAAGCTCAAAAATTATTGAATTATTTATGTAAGCCCCGTCCGCTAAAAAAGCGTCGACTGATGGAAAGGCTTCTAAAACCATGAGCCGTCTAAATTCGTCGAAATCTTTAATGATTTTCTTCACTACTGTGGTCGTATGAAAATAAAACTAATTAATTTAGTTTATATATTTAGATTTAGAGTGTGACAAAGGATTCTAGCAGTTCATTAATTTTCTAAAAACAGCAGCATTCTCGTTTAATAATGAATAAGCAAATAGCTTACACCGGTACCCGACACTTCCACCGTGTTCAGGTAAATAACAATAACGTTAGATTATTCCTTGTTTATGAAAGACGGAAAGACTAATCTTAATTAAATATCTAAACGCCGATTTACGTCGCGTATTTAAAACAGCCAGCTTAAAATAATTGTATTACATAAGAAACACCCGGCACTTCCACCATGATTCAATAGTGTAGGTAGCTGTTCTCGAAAAACTGAACAAAAAAAAATTGGTTGTCTGTAAAGTCGGTTTACGGACGATAGTTTTACGTGATAACGTATTCCGCTCGAATATCATATTTAATAATACATTACTGCGCTCTCGCTTGCACACTCAGGCGGAATGTTACACTTTTTCGTGCATGCAGCCGGTGTTACATCAATTTATAAGACGTTATCACGTCAAAAACAATCGTGATTTGTTTATAATACTATACTGAAAACTTTGTTAATAAAATATTTAAATTAAACAGTGATAATAGCAGAATTAACCGTTAATCTTAAAAAGCACGATTTTATAATACCCGGCGCTTCCACCGTATGACGTAAAACAAGGATTTCAATAATTTATATTTACGTATTGTATATCACATTTGGCTCTATTTCTGCTCAATGTATATTTTCAATGCATAAATTCAGTACGTATGCTATTTCTCTCAATACAAATAAACTATTTAATCGAAACTAAAATTGCAACCTCATGAATAAATTATCGCTTTGCGTGTACTTTTTAATATAAATTCAAAATTTATTTAGTTCCATGTTGTGCAGTATTCTATAAAATACGCCAGGGGGCTACCATATATAAATGCTCTTTTTAATTGTGGTCATATCTTGAATTTAAAGAATTTTTTTAATCTAAATACACATTTAAAACGAAAAAAAATTAACGAATTTGAAATTATTTCTATTCAATATATAAAATACAAACGGGACAGATAAAGGTCATCAAAGCGAACCAAGCTAAATACAATTTATCTTACAAATAAAATCAATAATATAGACCGGGGGTGGCGAGCCTGTGCCACGCGACAGATTATTATGGGCATGGCATTGATTGCGGTGCAAAATCGAAATAATTAAAAATATGCTAGATGTCGAAAACAAATTATTGACTATCACCAAATAACAAATACGAAAAAGTTTCACAGTATATTATCGAAATTATTCTTTTCATCTATGTTTGATTCGTCTTTTTTGACAACTTAATTTCTTTGGCTACTTGTCGGCACCTCAAGATTACATTAAAAATTTTCGAAAAAATTTGGCACCCCTGATATAGACGAGCAATATATTTATTTTTTGTTCTAATCCCTATAAGCAAGCTGTTTTACATGCCTGCACACGCATGTAAATTACTTCCGCACTAGTGATGTAATGAAAAACAAAACTGGTTGTTTTTTTATAACCTACTTATTGTCAGAACTGTCAGAAATTAAAAAAAAAAAAAGGAAAACCAGATATATTATAGAATGTGCGTGCAAAAATATATCTCGGAGGGAATGATATTATCATTCGTGTGACTATGAAAGCTAGCTAGCGCTCGTCTCAACATATATTATGTCTCACTGCATACACGTATATTATAATTCATTCCATCCTATACTCTGCTATTTTGTAGCTAAGAAAGACCGTTAAGAAGATGGCAACTGAAACAAATAAAATTTAGAAGAGAAAAAGAAGATTAAAGAACACCTCTACGAAATACTGTTCAAAAGATAACGAGAGAGAAAACTTTTGTCGCGCACTACATACTGTAGTTCTCGACTGTACCCGACCTTTATAAATAGAATTCGCCTGTGGATATACTCTTACGTAATGTGTCTGTAACGTGCACGGAGTTTAATATCAAAGGCCGAAATAGCATTTGTTGCAGCTGAGTTTTACGCAATACCAACTGTTTTGCTTAATATCAATCCGAATTCCCACAATAACACACCGGTACATTGTGCTACTAGGGCAGAAAAATTGGTGTTTGCGATGCGTATGACATTTACCACACAAGCGAAGCGAGGGTGACAATCGCACGAGTCGCAAACGCCAACTTTCTGCCGAGTAACACGCTCTACTTGTAAAAATTACAACGAAATAACAACATAAAATAATTACAAAAACACTGGAAGTCAGTACATTTCATAGGTTAGGCGAACTGTCATATAATTTACAAACATAGCAACGGATGGCGTCACTTTCGCTTACTAAAAGATTTTCCCAAGGGACGAAACCCGATCTACGCAATTAGCTTACGTCATTGGCACGCAAAAGTCAACTTTCGCCCCCGAAAACAAGTATGTAACGGTGCGCTTTCAATGGATTCTAATACGTCGTGTTTTTGTGAATACAAACCGACAGTTTCGGATTTCTTATTCGATAAATTATCGTATTCATGTAATTTAATAATTTATTTTTTATAGTGACAAATACCAAATAAGATGAGACATCGAAACAATTCTATAAAATCAGTTGAACAAAAATATCTTTTTGAACATAACAGCAAGTTAAATATGTAAAATAATTCCGGAAAATGAGAACTATACTATTTTTCTGTATAATCAAGGAAAACGGACAACCAGTGTACCCTACTCACTACAAAGTCAATTAACCTTTGATATTTTACATATTATAATATGCATTTTCCTTCTTTGTTTAAAAGTTATGAAAGAATACTCACAAATGACGCTACAGGCGTTTTAAAAAACTAGTTGGTAGTAGAGTGGGCGTCGAGACGTCCCAGTTAATCGCAAAGTTGTTGCAAGGACGTCGCGTTTCGAGCAAAAGAAACGATGCAAAAATTAAATGTTGGATAACAATTTTCTCCGTCAAACCGAGCTTAAAAAATTCACCGCAAGGCTCATTAAATTACTAGTTTTTAAGTGAATTTTAGACGCGACAGGAGTGATTCCTTTTAACTTTGCAAGAAAAAATTGCTATTGTGAACCATACCAATCTTAATTCTGATGCCAATCGACAATAATACATTTTAAGTAACAACGCAGTATTTTTTTTTTTCATTGACGCACAAAATGTAAAAAAACAGGTTTCTTCAAATACTAATGAGTGAGAAAAAGTATCAGGGATGACTGTGTTTTTCATACTAAAAAATCTAGAAAAATCGTGAATATCTGTGGCCACCTTGTAATCATAATAAAGATTATAAAATGCCGTTGCATTCAGGTCTATAATCTGAATTGGCAATGATCTTACAGTGTGATCTTACATTTTGCTTGAATTCTTTTTTTGCGGCCTGTAACCTCAGTCGTCGAACGTCTATAATTTACAATCCTTTTCTCTCAATTTTAAATTGATCTTAGAAATGTTTCAATTTCTGGTTCGGAACTATGCGATATGAAGTTTGTCATGGAAAACTCGAATCCATATTTTTAAAACCTTTGATCATTAAACACTCGGCAAATTGTCGCTAAATAAATTATAAAATCATAAAATAATGCCCAGCGCTGCAGTAGAATATTGTGATATGCTTTTACCGTATAGTTTTCATCAAAAAACATACTGCAAAAGCACGGAAGCTTGTTTCAAATGAAAGCTATTGTTCATTCAGTTAAAAGCTCTATTATTCTTCAACAACATTCTTAAATTAGTTCACATGCAACAGTTCTGCTCGTATAAAATGAAAATCTAAATAACTGATGCTAATATTTAATTCAACTCTGCACTCACACAATAGAGTGTACTTTCACGCTGAAATAAGACCTGAAGCATTGTTCGACTTGACAGTAAAATAGTTCAAAATAAGAACAGATTGACATCTTCATTTAGCATCAGTGATACGTGTAGATTGTTGTTTTGGAATTAATAATAAAAGAAATTAAAAAACAATGTAATATACCACGTTTTTAAAACGAATTAAAAAGTATAAGACAATTCATTTAAGCCTTGTGAGTAGGATTTGAAACGAAAAACACGGGGCGCATGCGGCAGTTACAAAGCAAAAAATGCGCCCCATGTTTTTCGTTTCAAATCCTACAAGTTAAAAATCTGCCTGCAAAAATTTTTTTTATGATTTTTAGTTCGTTTTAAAAACGTGGTATATTAAAATATTTTTATTTTGTTAAAAATTGTTTCATAACTTATTTGTAAAGTACTATCCAACAAAAAAAGTTTGTGGCCATCTCATTCAAATCTATCTTGAAATTTGTACACGCATAAAATTGATACAAAGTTTTATAAAATTCGATATAAGCCACTTCTGTCCTTAGCCAGACTAGGTAATAGGATAGATAAATGTTGAAGAAAGGTCGTTCCTACACCATTCTTCACTTCGCACTTTCGTGCATGCTTCAGTGCTAATCTGTTTTTTTTCTCCACTGCAATTTCCGACCTTTCGTCAATAAAATGGTTAGAATAATCTTCTTACGTCAACGCTATGCAAGTACAAAATCACGTAAAAATGTATTAGTCTTATTTACCTTATATAGCGAAAATCATCTCCGTATTATTTCCTGTTCCATCTGCTTGAAAAATATTATTTACCTACTTTAAGTTTTCCTTCTAAAAATAAAACTGTTTCTTAACCACATTTTTTATCAGCTGTGTCATAATTTCGAATTCATAAATCCTCTACATTTAATAAAATAGATACAAATTTCAACCGTCGATATTTTTACCCCTTTATAATTTTTATTTAAAATTAGTAACTACAGAACGCGACTGTTGGTTATAAATATACGAATTTTAGAATAAAATTGTAGACTGACAAATAAATGAACAAGTCTACTTTTTCTGAATGCTCCTTGTAATTTCATGCATTGAACGTATTTGTTAAAATCTAATAAAGGATAATTTCAATTAGAACCTACAGTCCATATTTTTATAATTAAAATTTTACCGTCTAGTTTCCACATTTCATATTATGTAAATTCGAGTACAATTTTTAAAAAAATCCTGCTTTACTATATTTTCAATTGATTCTCGTATTTTATTTTTTGATGAATTTCAAGAACAGACTTTCTAAAAAAAAGTATGCGTCAGACTCACGGGCATTAGAAGTGACACTTCTAGGATGTGTTGACGATTTTATTATTTCAGGATTAGAAAATGGTTATGCGAAATTTGTTACCGTGGCCAGAGAAAATGCTACGTATACACACAGTACGCACTGCGCATGCGTGTAGAGTGGGTATGACGCTTCGACAGAAAGAGTAGATACGATTCTCCGACTCTTTCCTCTCAACTGCCGGTTGAAATCGGAGAAGGGGAAGCGTTTTTTTATTCGTCAAATTCCGGACATCTTACCTCACCGCGCCTAAAGAAGTTTCACTTCAAAATAACTGCGAAATTCTGTTTTAAGTGTTTTTTATATAAATTTACTATGTTTCAAATCGTGTCGTTTTTTAAGTTCTCTGTAATGACATTGGACGAAAAATTTCGAACAGCATTGTTAACTGTACAATTTAAGACATTTTTCTTAAAATAAAAATACTGCTGACTAAAAAAATACTGTGGCTTACTCAAAAGTGAAAAACAGGCGTGTATGTTTGTTTTTTTTTTTTTTTGTTTTTATTATTATTTGACATTATCGGAATTTTTACTCCTTGGATCTTCCAAAAAAGGATAATTGCTGACAGAATAAAATCAACTTTCTTGGATTAATCACCGAAGAGCCGGATTCCAATCTTACCGTATGAGTATATCGTGTTATACTACATTTGTAGATGTCGCTGGAAAAACAATATGCTATATTGACTGAATTTTTTTGTGAGAAAGTCCACAGAGAGAAATATATAAAAATATAATGGCTTACGAAAATGTTTTGAAACAAAAGGTAAAAGTTCACAAACAATTGATGGGCGATGACCTGTTCCAGTCGAGAACAATGCATTTGTTTTTTGTTTTATGAAAATACTGCCAACAGCAAATATCACCAGTCAAGTCGAGCAGGATATTTTTTAATTTTTTGTTTTTATTATATTTCATATGAGCATTATAAAAACATATTGAAAATAAAAGCAAGACAGCGACTTGCCATATTATGTCATATTATTAGAAATATTTTGTTTTGTAGGAGCTTTCCGCTTATGAGATATGAATCATAAACAAACATTGCAACATTATATCTCTTGGAAGTTATTACAGCGAAACATTTTTCTTAAGAACTTAGTTCAGTGGTGGCTCGTAAGTCCCGGGGTTGGTTTAATTTACGGGTATAGGCAGACATTTTGTTAAGAAGGGACTGAAATATAAAAATATGCACCCTAGGGTTGAAGTACATTTTATTTTTTTTTGTTCTAAATAAAAAAAAAAAAATATGCAAATTTGCAGTTTAAATCTTCTTATCGTCATTTTTTCATTGTGACAACGGTGTCTTAATCAAAACACATACGACATCGTTGATCGGATTTATTGTTGGTATTTCATAGGTATAACTGATTACTGGAACAAGCGAGCAGCTATCAGTCAGATGCACACTCGAAATTCAATCACATCAGGCTTTACTATGAGGCTGACCGAGTTGACGTCACGGTTGCCATAGCAACATACGTTACAAGTGCATATTTTACATTCGCCAGGCACGACTCTTCATTGTAGTATGTATGTCACTGTATGTGACACTTCGAGTGCGTTCCTTTTTCTCTCTTAATGTATAAAAATAATACATTTCTAAATGTAGTCGAAAATATATGACAGTCTTTTCAAAAACACTATACCTTCTTACCGGACTCGTATTTTCTGTAATAGAAGCCATAATAGCCATTGACGAATTTAAAAAAGTAGTTTTATTAGTTTTCACAGAACATATAATTTACGATTTTCAGCGCTAAATTTATTTTAAAAATATTTGAATTATTATAGTAAAATTCAATGCTATAAATATTCTTTCAGTTCTTTACTTTCAAAGTCGTAGCAAAAATAGAATATCTGGAGTCTTCGTTCTTCGAACAGTCTATATAGTACATTATATATTCAGTGATTACGCAAATTGATTGCAAACATCCGTGCAAACATTGCAATCAATTTACAGGTGTGCAAAAACCACATTGTTCGTATGTTTACATAATTATATACATTGCGTACAAACCCTATTCCCTAGATGTATTCCCTAGTCACTTGTACCTATACATCGATGTTTAACAAAGTTCACTAGATTGCGCCAAATAACTTTTTAATACTAAAAAAAGTATTAGAGAAAAAACTTTTTAAAGACAAACTTTTCATTGAAATATATTAAAAAAAATAAATATTAATAATTTAGGTTCATAATCATAAATACGTGGGATTTTTTTTAGCGCAGTTCAATAAAAGCTTGACTTTAAAAAGTGTATTTCAAATAAATTAAGTTCGTAACGTATACATTCTGATAATGGATAATTGTCATTTTGGAGCGTCCACCTAATTGGACGACATTAGATATTATAACTTTAAAGTTATTAAATAGTAGTACGCACTATACCGTATTAAAATTCACATTAGATATTATGTTACGGTCTAACAGATACACCATATTGCATTATCACTGAACTTATATACTACGAGTGCAAGATTTCAAAGCTTCAGCTTAATTAGAACTAATCGAAATTATATAAAAACTTCATTTACGAATTTACAGACTTTTATGGGATTATCTTCATAAATAATCTAGATACAGAGTATACCGTTTTCAAAAGATCAGAGCATTGAAAATCATTCAAGTATAATAAAAAAAAAAAAATTACTGATATCGATCATATCAATCCATCAGTCATGAAGATTATATAGGTACTTATAGAATTGAACATAATGCCATATTGATGGTCAAAACACTAAACAATTTATGTCGAAATTGTAAACAATTGTATACAAGACCGCGCGCACATATTAAGCACGGACCAACAACTTTTATGTTTCTTGTGCGGCAGACATTGTGCAGTTTTCAAGCAGTTTTATTAGAATAAAATTAATTAATGAAAACATCACTAACACACTAGATCGTTCCAGTACGGCTCGACAGGCTACCGTATAACGATCGCCGCTGGTTGCAGGTGCTGGTCTAATGTAAATAACGCTTATTTTTCGATTGTTCCTTAACCAAATAAATCTCCTTTAATACATATTTTTGGAACAAAACTTCTACTAACAATATATTTCAAGTCAGATTCTAAAAACGCGGACAACAGGCAACTTCACTTAAAATTGCGATTTTCTTCTTCCTAACCCTTATCATGTCCTTATATTAAACTGAGTAAAAATAATTGTGTTAAATTAAATATGGAAATTTTGTTTTAGCGGAACGGTAATTAATCTTATTTTACTCCAAATTCGACATGAACGGTTTCACATTTTGACCACAGAGATAATGTCGGTAAAGACAAGATATACGGTAAATGGTACTTCTGATTCACGTGCCTCTCTCTCTATCTATCCACACCTAACCACTGCATTGGTCATCCATCACAATCCATCAGACGCTGCCGGTTACACGGCTGACACGTTGACCCCGGCCTACTATGTTGGAAAATCTCATTCTCGACTCAAACTAATCGAAAACAACACATCGTGTATCCACCAACGTTATACAGCTGTTACATTATAACTTGACAAAAGATGACATGACGTCGTATTCAATTGCAACAACAAGAATATTCGACTGATTGCATCGACAGCTAGTGGTGGGTCGTTGACAATTTTAGCGTCAACGAAACGAAACCACATCAACTAGTTGAAAAAACAGTTTATTAGTGTATTTGCCGTAAGACACTTACACTATTGGCGTCGGTCGGATGACGGGACCTAGGGGCCGGACCAAACTTTCTCGACGTTTCATAGCCTCCTAAGAAGTTTTTCACCACGAACCTGTTTTTATAACATTGATGAATTTTTTAAATATCAATTTTAAAAAAAATTCTATAATCTACTTGGAATGTTAATATTTTTTTATATGTTTTGACGTGACATGTACAAACTGTACTATTATGTGCTAAATATAATCTATCTAGCTATCTATTTAAAATGGGTCCAGTCGGGCAGTTTTAAAGGGTAGTATTTATAGGGGTTGAAAAAAATGTTGGGCCCAAAAATACCGGAAAAATTCTCAGAATCGTTTCAAATTTGAGATTTAAACCCTTTAATAAAGATTAAAATGTGCGGCTACAATTTAAATAAAATTGGCACAACAGGACCGGACTTACAAATTTTAAGAAAACACTAGTTGCGGATATGAAATAATGAATTTTTTGAGTGAAGGGAGTATTTAATTTGATGCAGATGTTGCATCGACAATAATATTGCAATTAAGAAAAAATCAAATTATTTTAAATAATTTTTTTATATAAAAGTAATCACATTCACGATAGGTCATTTAAATAAATAGTAATTATCCTTCTCGGTTAAAAAGAAGTATTTTTGTTGAAGCGCCGCGTCTAACAAAATATATTGTTATTTCCGAGAACCTATATCACATTTGTCTCCACTTTTCGTCTTATAATATTTCAAAGATCCGCAGAACAATAATCATACCGAGTTTTTGTTACAAAATTGTCGTTATTGTTATGTGTTCTCAATGTTACAGAATCAACGTAAATTCCTTTGAGAAATTTTCTTCGCTGCAATGTACTGTCGCAAAGGGACACATTATTGCTGGAAAGAAACACAAACATTGAATTTTGAAACTGAAAAGCTCTATTTTGTCTACCTCCTATAAAATAGAGCTGTATATGCGTGTAAAGTGGTCCATTACGTACTAGTAAGTGAAATTCAACAGTAATTTACTCTCAGTAACTATAGTGACCTACAATGTGTGTACATTTTATTTGGTTTACGAAGTGAAGTATGCTACATAAGTGAAATGTCATTTTTTTTTTAAATATACTGGATACGAAAACAAAAGCAGCCATTTTATACATTGTAAAATTAATGAAAACTATAATTTGTACTGATTTTTTACTCGGCACTTTGTAGAACACGATTAATAACAAATAGTAATAGTATACTATTTGAATGAAAATTAGTCTAATCATACCTAAAGCTCTAGAGCTACAAGTACAAACCTCACACGTTGAGTGTCTATAATCTACAATCTATAAACTTCCCGTCACACGGACGTTTAAGAGTACGAATTCGTGAGCAAAATTCACACTTACAAGAACGAAGACGGGTGCAAGCAGTATAAGGGTAAATACTCTTGTGGATTTATTTTAATAAAAGAAAATATCTTTTTGAGTAAATAGAAGGTAGAAGTCAAATTAATGTGTCAATGCAGACTATTTCTTTTAAGTAATCGGCAGGTTAAATCATTAAAAATAAAAAAAAATCGTTGGAAATATTCATAATTTAAATTTATTTCTACAAAACTGCTTAAACGGGTCAAATTACATTAGCTATCCAGCGCCGATTTTAAAAAAGCATATAGCTTACGCAAATAAATTTTTGTTGGCTTTATATTAATTCCCTTACGTAATTCTATCAAAAAAACATCGGAGTGGTATTATAAAGGTGCATTTACAATGTGGAAGCTCACTGGATTTAAGTACCTCTAATTTAAAACCAACAATTGACCTACACGTGAAACACTTGTGTGGAAAGACAATTAGCTTGAGTTAATTTATGTACTAACATTATTCTAAATTCAAAAGTATGTTAATATTTTTAAGCTAATATTTAAGCTTCTATCTTCATCAAGGGGATGATGCAAGAGAATATGTGCAGTCAATTGGCAACACGTCAGAAAAATTCCATTTTTGAGCTGTACTTCTTAGTTATTAGTCGTAAAACTCGTAGATATTGGAAATTAAATAGGAAATAATAATTTTCGAAATTTTCAATAAATACTTGTTTAGGATCAGTCGATTGCCTTCTCGAAAAAAACAGAGTTGTATTTAGCAATGTAAGAAATCATATTTGATTTCTGCGTTTGTTTTATGTAGGTATAATAAAATGGTTGACTGATAAAACTAAAAACATATGTAATTATTCGCGAGGGCTTCTAAATTTCGATTATCAGGGTTTCATCGATGGAAAAAAGAGACGCTCACAAGGGCCTTTAAATTAACTATCCCGTGTAATTCACGCTTTAGAGTAAAAAGAAAATGTACGACAAAGGTAAATATGACAAATGATGTAATTATAAAGGCTACCCACACTAATTAATTATCGTCCGCTGGTCACCAACGGTGGCTCATGTAGACTGTCTATATATACGACAGTTACGTTAAAAGCAAATGGGAATTTTAGAACGTTGAACAAATTAAATTTAAAAAAGTCAATTATTACTTTGACAGTTATATGATATGTCTCGGATTTCTACACATAGATTTTATTCCCTTCCATTAAGTAAATAATCAAATCAGTCAAACCATTTCTTGAAGAAATCTATAAAATTTAAATATGATAATAATATCTACATAATATTATAGAAATCCAGAATAAGTGAATGCATTTCCAAATTTCTATCAGCTATTAATCAAAAGTTATTCTAATGAAAGTTGACAGGTGGAATGTCGAGAAGTTAATTAAAACAGAACTCCAGCACGTTGTAAGACAAACGGTTCCTCCCGGCATTGTTACCAACCTCTTTATCAGCTATACCAACGTAATACACGCAGTGAATCAAAAAATAATAATATATAATTTCGAGAGTAGTGAATTTTTGAAATTGCTATTTTTATAAGGCAACCCACTGCAAAGAATATCTAGACCTAATTCCAATTCATATTCCATCAATTGATACTTTTGCCGGTTCTCAGACTAAAACCTGACAATTAATTGGAGCTTTTCAAAGAGAAGTCAAGGAAACGTTCTCAAAATTTTCATAGATTATAGACTATAGACGCTCGACAGTTGAAGTTATCAACAAGTGGATAAATAAATAAAGTCCCAACGCAGCTACACTATTTTGTCGGCAAGGTTCACACACTGACCCGAGTTTTTGACGTGATAACGTCTTATAAATTGATGAATCACCAATCTTATAAATTGATAAAACACCGGCTGCATGTACGAAAAAGTGTAACGTTCCTAACGGTCGTAACGTTCCTAACGTAACGTTCCTAACGCGTAACGTTCCGCCTGACCCTGTGCGTTCTTTTTGCTAATTTCTCGCTCAATTTAAATCAGATCGGTTTGAAACCAGTCTTAAACGAAAGAGGAGAACATTTTACATAGATTTCGTATAACAGAATTTGCCTAAACAGTTTTTTTATACAAATTTATATAGAAAAATAGCTGTATAAAATATAAATGCAATGTTGTCTAATGCATGACGCGACGCGGTCGGTCGTCTTTGTTTGCCGTACATGGAAATTAGAATATAACGTATGTCTTGTCTTAACATGAAAACGGCTGCATTTCTAATGTTTAATTCAATTTTTTGACATTAGTATTTTGTCAAATGCAACGCCTTCTAAGTTAAGTATTGGAATAACTACTAATTATTATTAGAACATTATACTTTGACAGTTGCAAACGTCACTTGACATTTCTTATCATTCCGACACCAAGGATAAGCGGATTGAAACCAAATTTTGGGAGGTTTAGGTTATGTATTACGGAATACGTTATCACGTAAAACTATCGTCCGTAAACCGACTTTACAGACAACCAATTTTTTTTTAATAATTGCGCCTCACAACTTTTTGTAAAATTATATTTTCAATTACTGTCTGTATTCATATTATTCAAGCTATAATGTTACACTCTATATTTAATATGATCAGAGATTCCCAACCGACAGGCCGAAATTCACAAGCCGTGAAGTGGGTCGTATTTTAAAACTTTACAAGTGCAACCCTTGAAGTCCACACGATCCAATTCCCAGCATGATCTTAACAAAATAGACCCAATAAATATTTTTCAAAAAAAATCTAAAATAGACCGACTTTGATAAAAAAATTCTTTCGGATAAAATTAGCATGAACAAAGTCAATATCATGTTTTATTCTCGAAATTTCGTGCTAGAAAGAAATGATGTACATACACACATAGAGAGAAAGACATATTTTTAAACATATTGCAGTGATCTTGAAACATAAACATTTGTTAAAATATATATTAGATATCGTGTCCATCAAGATAATAATTAAATCTAACTTTTTGTCCAGAATCCTTCGATTTTTCTTATTAATTTGTAAAAAATGTTTTATTTCGATTTTTGGACCCATTACAATAACTTCCCAATGTACTGGAAAGTTAATAAATGTATTTTTGAACGCCTCCTCAGCCGAACTATGCACAAGTATAATATCTGGCTTTACCCGTTCACAAACCTGTATTCCAAATACAGAATTATGGGTGATCAGAACCTACTAGCTTGACGAACGGCGAAACTTTCGTACAATTCAACGACAATCGCAGTGTACGCAGATTATAAACGTTCAAGTTCAACAGCCGAGGTCACCAGCGTGGCGAACCGTATAAGTGAGAAAGGTGGGAAATCCCTGGATTACAAACCTTGCGCAAAATGCATATTCCTGTACTTGTGAATTCCCCCTAGCACAATCAAGGACATTAAGAAAGAAGATGAGCCTCATATAGTCAAGAATTAACATATTTAACAGTAAGGGAAGAACGTTATATACTTATATTTAATAAAAAATGCACGTTCTATTTACCTGTCTTCTTAATTCCATTTATTACTTTTGTAGTCTTCATCTCCGCATACGCACAAAAAAAACTGTCACAAATATAATTTATTCGTCTTACGTTGCACAATATTGTCAATCCTAGTTGTTATATACCTATATGGTATTTTTTGCTCGCAGTTCCTATAATAGAATAGCTGATTTTCACTTAATTTTGGAAATAGCAGTTCACTTTTGAACAGAAATCACTTAAAATAATAAAAAAAAAATCAACTGACAAACACTGATTTACAATGGAACTGGCAAAACGCACTAGTAAATAATGGGGTCCGATTCGCTGATTGGATGCGCCCAAAATTTGATTTTTTTTTGAGTCTCAGAAAACACTAAATGTTGATGTTCCACATCATCTTATTATCTAAATCGACTTAGAACACTGTAATGTGTCATATAAAACAAAAATGTATTTCCAGACGATATTTTAATAATCCATTTAGCGCACTCTAACCTCAAAATTAGGTGCAAATTAAAAATTTACCTTATACAATTTAATCAGCAATAATAAAAAACTTTTTAACAAAAAAATTAAACCGCCGAAAAACTGAAAAGCAAAAAATAATAAATCTTTTTATTTAACTAAGTTCTATTTAAGTAGTTGAACGTATGTGACAGTCTAGTATATCTAAGTAATTTTGAGTCGGCGTCAACAATCCTTCGCCGGAAATCTCTGAGAGTTCACGAAGTTAATGTCAGCGACAGAGCAACCCGAACGGGCACACACTGAGGGCACACGTCTTTGCGAGTGGTCGTGTGGAGAGCGCATGTTTAATGTTAATGTTTATCGCTGGAGATTTCACGTATCATTGTTAATTTGATTTGATTATTTCTTTTAGTGATCTTTGTTCATTGATTGTTTGACGCCGACTCAAAATTACTTAGATATACTAGACTGTCACATACGTTCAACTACTTAAATAGAACTTAGTTAAATAAAAAGATTTATTATTTTTTGCTTTTCAGTTTTTCGGCGGTTTAATTTTTTTGTTAAAAAGTTTTTATTTTATAATTTTTTGTGGCTATATAATTTATAATTGTAATACACAACTCAGCATGAAAATCTGTGAGTGAACAATAAATCACCCCTATTTTCCCACCCTTAGGGTAGGAATTTTTTTTCCAAATTTATATGAGACCAACCTCGAGGTATACCCTATCCAATAAAAAAATAATTATCAAAATCGGACTACTCTGTAAAAAGTTATGTGTGGTCATACATTACATTCAGTGAGTAAACAATCAATCATCCCCTGTTTTCCTACCCTTAGGGTTGGAATTTTTTTACCAAATTTATATGAGACCAACTTCGGGGTATACCCTTTCAACCAAAAAAATAATTATCAAAATCGGACTACTCTGTAAAAAGTTATGTGTGGTCATACATTACAATCAGTGAGTGAACAATCAATCATCCCCTGTTTTCCTACCCTTAGGGTTGGAATTTTTTTACCAAATTTATATGGGACCAACTTCGGGGTATACCCTTTCAAACAAAAAAATATTTATCAAAATCGGACTACTCTGTAAAAAGTTATGCGTGGTCATACATAAATAAAAAAAAAAAAAATAAAAAAAAAAAAAAAATATACGCGTCGACTTGAGAACCTCCTCCGTTTTTGTTTTTCGTCGGTTAAAAACAAACACATTTTTATTCACTAAAAATCTCTCAAATATCACGGCACACAATTAATTTTATTAATTCAACGCGACGCACAATGTATAAAATGCTATTGCACTTGCAAACAAAATGAAACAAGAATAGACAAAATTAATCTTTACAATGTCATTGAAAAGTACGTAATTTGCTGGATAAAAGAAATTGTATAGGTACACTATAAATTTAATGAACAGAGCAGTTACGTAATATGATTATTTGATGGATAGACTTCGATGGTGACATATACTAGGTACCTAATACTACATACCGGATAGGTACTTGAAGAAACAATCTCATTTTCTTTACACAATAAAATATTGTATTTGATCCTTTTAGCATCAGACAGGTTTGTCTATCTCTCTATCCAGTAACAATCAATTGTGTAAATGAGCATAATGAAATTGCGATATAGAATTCATGTCACATCTAACAGACCAAGATCCCAGACCCGCCAGACCTACGTCATTTCAGTATTGCTAAGATTTTATCAGTAAATGTACAATATTTAATTAAAAAACGTATGCCAATTGGCTAGCTTCAAAGCGGGGGCTTTTTAGAAATAACAGCTTCTAAACGTATGTAGGTACATAAAACACGTGCTTACCTACGTACGTAATGATATTATGCATGCATATGAGTGCGAGTGAGAGCATTCCATGATTTTTTTTGACAGCTTCATGAAAAGTAGGTTTTTTTCCATGGAGTTATTCTCTTAAATTCATGGACTACTCGGTGTGTGTGTGTGTAACATGAAGCTATCAAAAAAATCATTTAATGCTCTCTCTTGCACTCATAATACCACTGCGTACGTAGGTAAGTACGTGTTTTATTATTTCAAAACAAAAACTATAGTTATTTTTTAGCCACTAAAAATCATGCACATAACAAATACCAAGCGGCATGTGCAGTAGGAACGTTCTGCTTTCGAGACATTTTTCTACAATACTGTAATATGGGTAAATGTATCCTTCAGAAGATCAATGCTTAAAGCTATATCCTCCGGGAACTGTCAAACGTTATATCACAACCGAGCTTGGAGGGTCTCCTTTTGGAACCTGATCGGTGCGCCCGTAGCATAAAATGATCTATATGCCATAGTCACACGGCAATATCGCTTATGTAGACATTTCCAAGTAGATTTGTTTACTGATGCAACTCCACAAATGGGGAATGCGCTAATTTAGGTCAAAACTCACTTTTCCTAATTTTATTGTTTGCTCTCCGGACTGCAAGAAACAGTTAGGTAAAATGTTGGAAATATTTTTTTTATGTTTCCAAACAGATTTTTTACCATTCTAGCTCCACGAGTGGGAAATCTGTTCATTAAGGTTTTAATTCACAATTTACAATTTCAATGTTTGGTCCCCGAAGTGCAAAAAATGTGTTTAATGTTTATACAAAAATGGCTCAACAGATTGAAAGCAAAGTTTGTTAGAATGTTTAAGAAAATAAATAAAAAAGAGCCTTCATTTTCAGCGGAAATCAGCGTATGCGCAAAAACGATATTCGCTACAATTTTGTTTTATTCAATTATGAATTATTGAATTGTTCTTATTCAATCATTAATCTTATTTTGCTAAAAATTCGACTTGACCGATTTTGCTTTGTGACGCCCGATAATGCATAGTATCTATATATCGCACACTATTGCACGGTAGCTAGCGTTGCGGTATCGTAGATAATTACATTTAAAACTAATTTGCTTCCAAAGTTTCCAAAGCAAACCGCTACTACGCGTTGGCCTTTGTTAAAGCAAAAAGTTTACAAAAGGTTGATTGCCATAATATATTTGCAGACATATACGTATGTAAATTATATACTTTTCGACAGGCCTGCAGAATTTCATGATTTAAAAAGCGAAATGTTACTTTTTAATTTTGATATTCAACAACGCGGTGCCCACTTCCAATATCTATTTTGTACATTCAATATTTTTGCAGAATAATTTTTCAAGTTTCATTGATTTAAAAAAAAATCCGACTTGAGTAAAGAGTCATTCCTTTGGATTAGTTTGGGGATCGAAACAAAATCTTTTTTCAACGAGAGAGAACAACAATTATTCTCGTCTCGAAATCGAGGAATTATTTGTCGAGATTTAGACGAGAGAAGAGCCTGTTGTAAATAACTTTATATCGAAAAGTGTAAGCTGGGTTTGCCAAAATTACACTACGTTCCCTTGCTCAAGAGTCAGAACTGCTGGTATTTATACTTTTAGTCCAATTCACTGAAACGCCAAACGCGTCAGTGTATCCTACACTTTTGTAAAATAATGTCACACTTTCAACAAAACTGCGATTTTTTTACACTAAGAAAGGATAAATGAATTAACAAACAGAAAATTACGAAAATTTGCAAATATGTCAAAACCTTTTCAAAAATGACTCAGTTAAATTTTTGTGATCTTTGGTTGACTTTGAAAAAAGATATTGATAATTTTATTTCGCTGCACTTAACATGGAGTCTTATGGAAATCTGTGATTTTGACGCACTCCATCATTTATTACGTTGGAATTGACAAACAGATTTTGATAAAATTTTCAGGAAATATAAACGAATGTTCTATGAACATTTTTCTTTTTCCAAAACGTATAAAGCTTGCTTATGTTAATAGAAATAACTAAAACATAGCCGAGCTTTTTAGCAATTCATAAACATGACAACACCGCAATATTATAGTTTGTGGCGCGTCATTTAAAGGTAAGTTACGAAACTGCAGCAGTTTTGATATCGTAAAAACATACGTAAATTGAGTAAATGCTAAAAGCATAGTATTCCAAAAAAATGATAGTATATTATTATTTCCGAAATGTCAGGAATAAAGAAAAGCATTTTCATAAATTAATGTGAATTTGACACCGCATGCTGACTTATGCTGCATACATAAGCACTTGTAACTATGGCAAGGCATGCGGTGTTGCCAAATTATATACTACGTTACTCAAGTAGAAGACTGAAATTCTTTGACTTACTGCGTACCGAGGGTACTTCCTTTAAATCTTTGATTTACGTCTGAATAGAACTTTTCAAATAAATAAAGTTGTCGACCAATTTTTCTCAGACCATATATTGACAAAACGTCATCTTGTGTTATATTGATTTGTATTTTATTTTATTATTTTTTGTCAATATATGGTCTGAGAAAAATTGGTCGACAATTTTATTTATTTTAAGTTGTTTTGCTTCATTCAATATGTTTTCGGCGTTACTTTGAGTAATATATCATTCTCAATTAAATAATTATATATTTTATACAGAACAAATACAAATCGATTATGTAAATATGAAAGGATGTTTTATACATTCTGTTTCAGAAGGGATTGTATCTTCTCGTTATATACAAGAGATCCAACGTTTTGCAGAAAGCGCGATAATCAACTTCGTCTCTCAGGCCACGCTCAAAGCTGAAGCATTTGCATACGATTTCAAATTCTTTAGTCGATATCAGCTCTATCATTTTTCGTACACTGAGAACTTTCATGAACTGAGCTTTCGCGACAGTTCCGCAATTGGTGTGGTCGTAATCCTATAAAAAATAAAAAGTCGTACTTTGGTGTTTTGAAACGTTAATAAAGCCTGCCGTTCGAAGCAAATGTAGCAGGGTAGTGTAGATAAATAAATTAAAAAAAAATATTTTTTTTAATTCTATTTATACCAGTTCAGCACATTCTGACTGAAATATATTTTTTTTAATTATAATTAAAATTAAATGGTAAAAGATATTATGGATATCCACCTTAATTTATTTATTAGATTATTATTATATTTTTGTTGTAATATACTATATATAATTATAATCAATCGGTCATTAAATCCGCCTGAAGATTCTCAACTTATGTATTCTAATAATAGCTTAATTAAACTTTTGAAACTCTTAATTACAAACATAAATTAGCACGCTAGTTACAGATGAAAATCCTTCGCCTATTACGTCTCAACAGTTGGATGACTTCCCACATTTAGGTCAAATACACCATTAAACTCACCGCTGGACATTTCATGTATAACTGTACAGTAAAAGACATATAGCTGTTCGCAAACAGCACATTCAGCCTGGCCTCGATAAATAAAAAAAAAGAGTTCTATTTGTCGGGCATTTGGGAGTGCGTCATTGCGTCAAACCAAATTCTCTCACAGGAACCAATTTAAGATTTGTTTGCAATATTCAAATCGTCCGGTTACCCACTATTTAGGAAACTTAGACCGGCCGTACACTGACAGCGTCAATCAATCGAAACTGACTGTTTCAAGCGAACTGCAAATCTCCGTAGAAAACATTCCACTACACGATTGCCCGAGTTGTCACAATCGCACCAAGCACTCAGCAGCGCGGCGAAATTTCGTCATGTAGTCAAACAGTTGCAACACAGCTCGTGAGAATGGTTGTCTAGGCAACTCGACACAAGGACAGGGAAACACTTGTCTTTTTGGTGTCACAAGTCTCATTTGGTCATTGGATCCATAATTTTCTCAGTTTTCTTCGTCATCTGTGCCTGAGCAAAAGTAGCAACAGCAGCGCTTCTTCCTCAAAATTCATATTGCAACAGGATTTGAGCGAGCAGCTGAACCAGTTGACAGTGACTGCTCGAGCGGTTCGTGTATATTGTTCGACAATTAACAACTCAAGCAGTCCGTGTACGGCCGGTCATATTTTCCCCACTTTTCATACAACGGCAAATGCAAATCCTATCTGTTTATTCAGCCTGAACATTTTGAGTTAGACAGTCAATCAAGGTGTCATAAACTCCGTGGAAATGACTGCGACATACATATATCAATTAAATTGCGCATCGTTGTAAATAGGTTAAATCGGTTTGTTGGATTAGCACATATACCTTAAAGACGGACATGAGATTCATTTGCATCTCTGGTTTGTCGGCTAATTTCTGCATGGCGAGCGACAACACTTGACGCTCGTCGTAATTGAGGAAGTTGCGTTCACAGTCACGTGTCGGCACGTGCTGAAGCGGTACGCAAAGTGGAGCACGTTCCAAACAGGCTTGCGTGAACACCTCTTCAACTGCCTCCGAGAAACGTCTATAGTCGACGAAACCCTTTCGCATCGGACTTCCATACCTATACGTTACAAAATGTTCCGATGAAATGTTCTACATGTTTTTGTCGTCTCGAATCAAAAGTAGCTTATGTCTACATTTTGTTAGGACGGCTTCCAATTACGGTGTCAGGTGTGATTTAATTTTACTTTATAAAGTGACACTACATAGATCCAAAATAAAGAGAACTAAAATGAGTTCATTAACGAATTTTCTTCTTTAATGATTGGGTACTTAATTAAAATATAATGTCTTTGACTTTACAATACGTTAAATAGATCACAACGCTGTTTTTTTCTTTCATTAACGCCTAGGTGTGTGCAAATAATATTACACTATAGCCACGTAGTCGGCGTTAGTGACGTAAGTATTAAAATTTAAAAATAATAAAAGTAAAATAAACGTCGTTGTTAATGTGGCAATGATTTCTAATATTTTTAACATCATTCAAACTTGTTATCTTAAATTAGACATAAGTCACTTTGCCTCGCAACCAAAGATAATACATTATATAACACACATATTTTTTTTAAATTAAAAGGCCACCAACTGCTTGGAGTATAAACGCCAAGCAGTAAATAATATTTTTAAATATTTTTAAAACTTTCTTCAAAGCGGTTTATTATTTATTTAAAATCAAAACTTCCAAAGTTATCTAAGTCTAATATCTAGTCATATTTTCAGATGATTTAGCTCGCTTTCTCGTGTGTCTGTCCGAGTGGACAGATAAATACATTCTTACTTGTTTACTGTTGTAAGGCACAAAGCAATCACTGATCTATGGCTCAGTTGGTTAGAGCGTCGTGATAATAACGCGAAAGTCGCGGGTTCGATCCCACATGGGACTTATATAATATTTTTATTTTTTTACGATGTATTTGTGTTTTTTTTTATAGTAACTTGAAAATGCAACCGGCGCTCCTATCGTTTCTTCGATTAAAACCTGTGAACTGGCGGTCAATTAAATTCTCAAGCCCCGTCAATAGCTTCGACAAGTCATTAGAATTTCATTTTACAGAATAGATCTTTCATATCGTCGGTTTTCACCGCTCGCTGAAAGAATAGACTTACACAGTGATCAACGTATTCACTTCAGTTTCGGTAAGATTGAGTTTACAGTTGGACAGAGCCCGTTTAAAATCTTCAGCGTGGATAATAAACTCATTGTTCCTGTCGAAGTCCTCCAGGAATTGTTGGACACGTATGCGCTCTCTCATTACAACACCTTTGATCTTAGCCAAAATCATCACAATGTCCTTCTCCCTGGAAGCCGGAGGTGGCTTAACAGGCGGGGCATTGACGCGTTTCATGTTTTCAATTAATGAATTATACTGAAAAAATAACAAAACGTCGTCGTCTAAAGAACAAGTGAAGTCGATGGAGATGCGTAGAAATAGGTAACCAGTAGGTTGTAACAATTATTCTTCTAATAATATTTTACTGAACGGACATTCTTAGGACAATTGAGCAAAGTTTTTATACGGATTGTGATGATAAAAATGTATACAAAAGAACGGTTTCTTACTAAAGGTTCCTCTACACGTTTGGAATCAACATCACCCAAGAATGCAAAGTAATTGAAACCGAGATCGTTATTATATCTTTCTTCTAGAGCGTAGAGTTCTTCGTCAGAAAGAAGTAAACCGTTGGACGACATGCACTGTCTCATCTGCGAGCGACTTACGTGCCCATTGTTATTTCTAGAAAAATCAAAGTATCTGTAAGCTAACTCTTTGCCATCGTGGACAACACAGTTTGCATTATTTGGTTTTTAGCTGAGTACAACGTGTAATATAATTTATGATGAATATGGATTTCGTATATTTAAATGGCCTACAAATCCGTAACCTCAAAAAAAAATCGCACTAACTTATCGTAATCTTTAAACGCAGGTTTGAGTATGAAACGTCTCGTTGTGACTTTCTGTTTAATTTTAGTGAGAGTGTCCTCGCAAAGGTCTCGCATACTCGTGTTGACTTTATGCCAATCCGCGGCTCCTTTCTTCGGCAAATCAACAACTTCAGCGGGCGGAACTTCAACTCTGAACATCGGCAACTTTTCCAGCTGTTTTATAGTGAACACAGAATTGATGTCATTTTCGAACGTCTGCCAACAGACCCGACCCGGGTCGGTCGGATCGCGATATTGAACCATGATCATGTCCAGTTCCGGTTCCGATAAATAGAGCCGACTTAATCCGCTCAAACCGATTGAATCTAAACTACGTCTGAATTGAGCCATTGAAACGCGACCAGATCGTAACGGATCAAAGTCCTACGAATTAAAAAAAAAATATCAGCAAAAGCAGACCATCACTGAACTGGGGGTATGTTGATAAATGTTCATCCTTTCTTGAATTAACGTCAAATTGTGGCCTAGTATATAATGTTAAGGTCATATTGAAGGTCATTTAAAGTCGGCGTATATTTACGCCGACTTTTAATTAAATGTAGGTTCTGAGCTATTTTTTGAAGTCGTATCAATTTTCATTTCATATCTTTTATCATTAAATAAAGACGTCGTTCTGTTTCGAATCCGAAATCGTGAGACATGTGTCTTTTAATTAAAAAAGTCGTACTTACGGAGAACATTTCAGAAATCCGTATCCTGTTATTAAGCACATGTTGCTGGATCCTTCTTAAGACAATATCCAGCGCTTCCTGTTCAGCTTTCGCCGCTAAAATTGGATGAAATATGCTTTGTTTTCCGAACACGACAGCTGGACGAATCTTTCCGATTTCCGGTCGAGGGAGCTTAGGAAGCTCGGCATTTATTTCTTTACCGGGGAATTGATTCAACAAATCCTAAAATATACTACCCTTGCATCAGTTTGTTATAAAATATTTCTGGAATATATTTTTTTATCTTCATAGAGATAAAAACACCAAAATCTAAAATGCTTACTTACACCTCCCACATCAAGCATTCCGTTAGCTTCAAGAAACTGTACAGCATCGTCGACCATTTTTAAAAAAGATATATAATTTATTGTGTAGCTGTCTTTTATAAATTTCTTCACTAATAAATTGAAATCATCGGCAGATACCATAATTTTCAAAAATGACAAAACTCTAGCGAAATGATCTATTGTTATTGTTCCATTGTTTTTTGCCACCTACAAATTTAAAGTTTTAAAATAAACCGACAAATGCCACTCACACCACATTTCCTCATTACTGAATCAATAGTATATTTTTTTGTTTACGCGGAGGATTAATAGCCAATTAAAATAAAATTTAAGAGCACTGAAGTAGTGAAGATCATCAGCCATGGTTTATAAAATCATCTCGACGTTCGTCCGGAACTATTGAAAGAAATTTCGGGAGTTCTCAATTAAAATAGAAAGTAGCTGCTACAAGAAAGTTTCTTCGCGATTCAACATTTTAAAACATAATCTTACAAGTTCATAATCTTGAAAATACGGTCTTAAAACAAGTCGACGCAAATTGACAAACGCTGCAATTTTTGCAATTAACAAACACAATCTTCTCTCCTCCGAGACACTGATACGGTTCACATGTTGTGGGTCTTCCCATTCAAGGCCAGTGACCAGAGGTTCATTTACGCGAAAATCCGGTACTGAAAAACACAAACAAAAATAAACGGTCAACTTCGATACAAAGAACAAATGGTCATGCCGAAAAAAAGAAATGAGATCTAAGAAGGTGATTGCCAAGTTTACATACACGAGTCATTTATAAAAACTTGTCACCTTCACCGGCTCGAACAGATTTCGGCAACCATTTTTGGCTGCGGGTCAAAATCAACCAAAATTAAGAACACGACTCGAGTCAATGTATATTTTTAAATTTTAAAACAGTCCATTAGTGAATAAGATAGTTTTTTTTGTTTTTGAAAAAACATTTACGTACAAACCGTAAATCTTGTTATTTATATTTTCACAAAGTATTTATTTAGTGCTAACGTTTTAGAAATTATTTTTATATATTATATAATTATGCTTCATTGGCGGAACTCAAGAAGTGGATCACTTTAAAGTATTAAATGGGTGACCCGATGGTGATCTATAAGTCAGTCAGACACGCGTTTCTTGGAAAATATTCCGCCTAGAAGTATGAAATTTGGAATACAGCTTCTTTACGGTAACCTTAACCGCCCTGAAAAAAATCGGTTCTGTAACGTAATTAACCTCGGAGATATAGGGGGGGGGGGGGCGAAAAAGGCTCGAAATGGTTCGTGTAAATAAAGCGCGGTGTTTTGCCACCCAAACCAATTCAACAGTAATTTGTGTCAAATTTTAAAGAGACTTATGTATTTAAACCAAATCTACTAAAGTTTACTGACCACCGTGGATAACTTCACACATCTGTTTATAAAGAATCCTTCCATCCTGAACACGAAAATAGTCAGCAAGCTGACAGATTTCTTGTTCTGATAGACCTGTTGGTCCTTTGAGTGGTCCAGCGAAAACCGATACAAACTGAGATTCTGTAATAAGACAAAAGAGATTCTACCTATATTTTCCATTTTGAATTTAATTTTCGTATAATTGTCTAAAATGATTAAATACTAGAGTTGCCACAAATATTTATTAAATATTCGGTATTTTGTCTCTTCGGAAATGTTTTCACTATTCGATCAAATACCGAAAAGTTTTAATTTAATAATAATAATAATAATAATAATAATAATAATAATTTTATTCAGCTAAACGTAATAAAAAATTACAGTGCCATTGTCATAAAAGTTACATTCACAATAATTAGTTTAAAATTAATTATGAACTCCATTCAACAGTCTCGTCTAATGAGTAGATACATTTTAATAATTTATATATTTAATTTATATAAACTATAAAATAAATGCTAGTAATATCTGTTCGTCATAAAAAAAAAACTCTCTAGCGTTGAGCCATGGCGTCGTGAAATCTACACCTTTTATTTGCACTTGGCAAATCCGGATGAAAATTACTATTTTCAGATCGCTAGTTTATTCCCTTTCCCTTTTATGTAAGAGCTAGTTAACTCTACCCGGACAAAGGCGGACAGAGCAACCAGTTATTTACGAACAAATAGGTAATCAAAGGAATGCTCTGCTACAGTAAAAGTAATCTATAACCATAGATTAGATAGTCTATAGAAGAGTAAAATTTGAACTTGAAGAATTTAGACGTGTTTTTTTCCGCCGCCAAATTTTCGATTTTCTGGATTATTATAAACTTTATAATATTATAACAGGGTAGGTATTCAGAATTGTTGAACAGAAAAATGCGTATACTTTTAACACAATTGAGTAACTAACTAAAAAACCTTGCTTAATGATCGGTTATTCGGCGTGTGACTTTGTTGAATATTCCGTTTGTTGGTGCAGATTGCAGAACACAATATTGCAATTCTATGATTCATATGATAAAGCAACATAGAAATTATCTACGCAACTAATTAATAGTATTTAATTAATAACTGTATTCAGTGGACAATTCGAGTATTGTTTAGTCGTGTGAACCACTAGGATTATGCATTTAATCATTTTAGTACCTGCATTATTGAAAATTTCATGTAATATATTCATTAAAATCGTTTAGAAATACCTGATATTAAACAATTATTATTCGGATCTAATGGTAAGAAAAAATCATACAGATTCAATCCTTTAATTCGAAATATCGCCGCACGAATTTTGTTGCATATTCTCCAAATATCATTCAATTTTAACACCTGAAATATAATAGTTCATCAGTAGCCAGTTGCACCGACATCAGTTAACAGATACCTGTAAGCGCAAATAATATATTCACATTCAAATATAAGAAATATTTAACATTCCGTCAATT
Organism: Xanthostigma xanthostigma; assembly: GCA_963575645.1. Lineage (NCBI taxonomy): Eukaryota > Metazoa > Arthropoda > Insecta > Raphidioptera > Raphidiidae > Xanthostigma > Xanthostigma xanthostigma. Next base: position 738,681 of record OY754470.1, on the reverse strand, counting down.
TTTTATTTGGATAGTCGGCTTGAATAAATGCGTTGTTATCGTTTTTTAAATTTTGTCAAATCTGATGCAACAGTCATAAATAAAGAAATAAACATTAGTATTATTATAATTTCTCGTATCTCGCATGTTAAAGAAAAATAAAATAATTAACAAAAATATGATTCATTAAAAATCTGTTAAGAAATTAATTTTAGAATACGTATTTCCTAAATTAATGAAATCATTTACAATACGTGCACTTTAAATAATTATTCTACAAATTTAACCCGTAATTTTGGTTAAAAAACAATCAAATTAACCTTGACTAACAATGTGACAACAGTTTGAATAGATATTACGTTGTTTTACATAACAGAAGTAAGACGTTTAAAAATTTATACATGTACTCAGAAGCAGCTTGGAACGCAAATGACTCAAGTTATAAAATGATAAAATTTGTAGATAAATTAAGTTTACGTTTTCTCGCAAAACTTCTTAAAAAGCACATAAAAAAGTTCTTCTATATTTTTAATTAAATCAGAAAAATAAAATTTGTGTGTAACTCCTTAGTTTCTTTCGAATAGAATATGAAAATACATTATCAAGGCCACTTAAAGAAGAATGAGGAAAAAGTTGATTAAAAAAATCAAATTCGATATTTCGGCTGACTAACGTTTTAACGAGTTTTGGATATCCGTTAGTCCGTCCACGCATTCATATAACACACCGTTCAACGAATAGAAATCAAATATTAAGCTTAAGAGATTCCTCCGGATTTTTTTTATTTTGCCTCTACTCCCTCAAATAAGGGTAGTTTTCTAGCGGACAAAAATAGAAAACTGCTATTTTCAGGAAAACGGTTCTAATGTGAATCATTTTTCATAATAAATTAAATGTTAACTTTTCGTTTCTTCATTTTAGAGAGGTTAAAATCAGTTACATAAAAATGTGGTTTACCTTGTCATGCATTTTAAAACAGTTTAATTTAAAGCGTCACCAAACAATACGGAAATTTTTAATAACAAAGCTCGTATATTTCGATATGTTTTGAAAATAATTTTAATACAACTGGACACCTGTCACTAAATTTGCAAACAAACTGTTTATCTTATCAGAGCCTCCTAGGGCCTACTAATTAAAATTACCCCGAAAAAACATGTTATGGCGCTATTCTGTATAATCAAACAGTTTTGTGCCGATTTGTGCTAGCCTAGTGTGCGACACCGTGGAAGTTACAGGTTTGTTCTGTGCTGGTCGTGCAGGTTTATGCTTGATACGTGTGCGCGGTCTTTTAATGTCCGACAAACCCATCTTAACTCGAGCATAGCCAGGTGAAAAGTGTACTGCACTTGATACCAAGTTTCATCAAAATCAGTCGGGCCGTTTTCAAATCATATACGGGTACAAACACAAATAGTTCAAATGTCTGGGACTAGCTATTTTTTCTTCTTAGGTTCGGAGGTTTTAACTGTGTGTTGATCAATTAAATATCAGTCAGTGAGAACATTTATTTAGGAGATAGCTATATCTGCGCGAAGACATCGGAGAAAGATTAATAAATTAGATTAGAAAAAATATAATTTAATTTTACCCAAAGCATCAATTATGTATTAACAGGACTGTTTTGATTATATGGCCGTTAAAATCCACAACAAACAGATGTTAATGACCTCCGTCATAATCTCTATACTTATAAACGAATTTAAAATCTTCAACAAAATGCATATAAAAAATTGCCTTACTTTGAGAGAGAAAAGAATTTTCAAAGCAATATTTTATTAATAAGACGAGTTATTGGTAAAATTTAATTTTTACGAATGTTCTTTGAAGCTTTTCTGAAAAAAACAGCTTCCATCTTATTCTTTACTTTGACGGTGTAGACATCTCTGTTTTATAAAAAAAAATATTTGAGTTGAGATATTTTTTTTACATCACAGTGTAATATGCGAGAGAATATGATGCACTGGCGCATGAACACGAAAAGCACAAACATCAGACGACATCGGAAAACGTCCACATCTTGGCAACCCATGAATGAGAGTCGATCTTGTGACATCGCATACCGGCTTTCTGCCAGAACCGAACTTCACTATTTTAATTCGCAACGGCCTGATAATCCATTCAATACTTTTATTTGCAAAAATTGTGTACATCTAATTTTTTAAGTGTTAGGAGGTTAGGACCTTCTGAGTATTTTGCCAAGTTGGCGGGATCGAACGAGGCGTGAATTAGACGGTACCCATATGAAAGCTTTAAACGCAAATATCTCGTGAAGCGTTGATGCTACGAGAAAAATAGAAAAGTTCTTTTTTATTCAGTATTAAATTGTGTACAAAATCCCACATAGGGTCATTTTTGTAGAGCTAACCGTTTTCGAGTTACCGAGCGCCAATATTTACCAGTTTTCGAATTATTTCAAAAAGAGCTGACTGTATATTTTTGGATAACGAACCCACTTTTCCGATCTATTCGTTTGTCGTGTGTCGGCTACGACACTATAGATCCGATGTCTCTCAAACTTTTGCTTTCTTTAAAATCACCAGCTACTAGGGTGTTCAATTAATAAAAAAGAAATAAGTGCGTTACAAAGAATAATCTTTCATATTTTCGAAGCTTTCCACCAAAAAAAAATGTTTTCTAGGAGCCAAATATTTTGATTAATTCCGAAAATAGGCAAGCAATAAACGCGATCTAAACAATTTTAATAAGCATTTTTTGCAAAAATTTAATGTGATTATGGTTTAAATTTCTTTCAGCAGTGATGTCGTATCTTTTGATGTCAAATTACCTTAGCAATTATTTATGACGAAAAAATGCCAGTGTATATCTTCAGTTGAATATTTGCATTCATGATGGAGGATAGTTTGCAAAACTGCAACTTTTATTACATTGGAAAAGTTTTATAAATTGTGTTCATCTCTGTGTTTGTCTATGTTGCGTCACGTTTTGTCCTACATGTGAAAAACTGAAAACAGACAGTAAAAAAACTTTTTTATAGACTAAATGAATTTTTTATTTTATGTCTAAGGCACGACATAATATTAGATTGTTTTAGCCGTTGTCAGTTTTTTTTTTATATAATCATAAAAGAAATGAACGAAAGACATTAACGTTGTTTACTCAAGTTTGTGACGATATAACATTTCTCTAGTGCCGATTCTGACCAATCTAAGAATACCTACAAGATGCAAATGACGTCGCATTGCCGTCGCCATCACTTCATTATTACATATTACTAGAGAAAAACAAATGAAATTTGCCTTCGTCAGTCAGATGTTTTCTTTGCATATTAACGGCTCTCTAAACTATTTTTATTTCCGTTTTATTTCAAATTAAAATAAGTTTTTCTTCAGGTAAGATTCTGTTACGACTTTTTATTACTATCGTAAAATATGATTTATGCTTTCTTAATAACATTCCATTGATTTCGTAAAATATTTGCATAGCCTTGAGGGCCAGCACTATTAGTAAAATTAACACTTTTATTGCTCTAATCAGGTGCTCGTTAACAATATGAAAGTAAAATTGGCCGGATAAATTATTATTAACACCAGTTAACTACGAAGCATTGTAAGTGATTGTTATCATAAAAAACTATTTGGAAAAACTCAAATGTGCGCAATATTGAAGTGAATAAACTATTATAAATAAATAATATACTGGCCGTATTGTTAAATTATTTTTGAATCTGAGTTTTATAAAAATTATCATAATGTAGAATACTGAGCTTACTGGCATTAAAAGTTCAAATTGTTCGCCGTTAATTTGAATAATGTACTGTATTTCAGAATATTCCGAAAGAATAGGTAGCTTCGCGACGGTACCGGTACTGTTACCATAGTTACACAGTTACTAGTCATAAAGCAGCACCGGTCCGTAGGTAAGTTGCGAACCCATTCTTCCAGAAAACGGGCATAAGTGCATAAGTGGTTAAAATAAAAAAGACTCTGGTAACTATGCATTGAAATGCTACATTAAGTAATAATACGGGAAGAACTAAAAACATTATTAAAGTAACCAATACGGTAGTGAAATGCTCACCTAAAAATATTAAAACTCAGTGATAATTTTTTTTATTTAATCGGAAAACGGATAATTGCAGGGGTTCACTGCGATTTAAATACTCCGCGCTAATGACCTCAGTTTTCGAACGTCTATAATCTACAATCTCTCATATGTCTTGGAAACCTTTCAACCGCTTTGGATGTAATTCAAAACAAATTGATTTTTCGTTTTAATTAAGATTGGCATCAACAGCTATTTTTAACAAAAAAATAAATAATAAGAAATTGATCTCTTCATCATTCGTTTAAAATGACACTATCGATGCAGTCTCTTTTTTCACCACTTCTAGAATAACCCCTGTAAATGAACTTCTCTCTCTATGTAATATTCAGTTTTTTTTCTTTGTAATTTTTGACAGTGGCATTGTAAATGTTAACATCTTGATAGGGGATTTGCTGAAGTCGAAACAATCGATCTACAACTTCTTTAGTAACACCAGTAATTCATTTCAGTTACAATACGCGCCACGGATCTAAAAGGTTCGGAAGTTAGTCACAAACAGCGTCGTAAAGGCATATTTTAGAGCCCTTGAGACTCTCACCGCCTCCCAGCTACCTGCACGGAACATGCGCTCGTCGGTGATTGGCCGTGATCGCTCGTTGCCTTTGTCACTTGTCATTTCCTGCGCTATTGTCAAGTTGTTATTGTTATTTTAGTTTTGTTGAGTTGCGAGTTTATAGGTTTTCAACAGACAGTACAAGCGCAAGCCCGCATTCGCATCTAACTTCCGAGCCTTTTAGATTCGTGGCGCGTATTATAACAATATCTTGAAAAAAATGATGATGATAATCAGCACTTGGCAGTTTTCAGATAAATTCTCCGATGTGTCTGGAATTGATTTTATTTGGCAACATGTTGCTAATACTGATGGCGGAATCAGGGATAGCATTGCCGGCGACGGCTGTGCAGCATAGGACAGTGACGAGATCCGTCACCGACAATGACGACCCGACAATGAAAGGCGTCGGTGTAACCAGCGAAAACATCGTTCAAGTTGTACCTGCTGGACGTACCGTTTACTTGAACTGTACCAGTATGGATAACGCGCATAACTTCATGTTTTGGCAGCTAGCGGACGACACCGTTATCGGACCGGCCAACAATTTTGACTCGAACAAATATAAATACGAAATTCTTACCGGAAAACTTTTCATCAAAGTACGTAATCAAAAAGAGATACAGACGTTCAATTACGCTCATTGAATTCAGCGTAATTTTTTCTGTAAGCATTCTCAATTTCAAAAGTATATTAAAAAATTCGATTTTTGCAATTTTTCACGGCATACCCCTTCAAAAAAAGACGGACAAGTGCGAGTAGAGGTCGCGCCTGAATACCGATATTTCATAAAAATACTGTTTGCAGTTAACAGTTCTGTATTCGAGTGACAATATTATTTTTAATTGATTTATATTTTATTTAAAATGTAGTTTAGTCACATATCGAAGTGTTTGGTTTTTTTTTTAGAATGTGTCACCAAAAGAGACCGGCAAATACAAATGCGTATCACAGGGTGTCAGCGACAGCGATGTCAACATCCGCTCTGTTGACATGGTCGTCAAAGAAGACTGGGACACTGTATATGAAGATGACACCGACGTGAGTAGTATATTAATATTAGTAGTAAAACTAGTAAATGTGAAAATTAACAGCAGTGTTTGAATTTTAACATTTGCTAAGGCCCTTAAGTACCAATCTACTTATGCTGGTCTGTTTTCAGTCAAAAAAATCACTATTTGTTAATCGAAGGCAATCGTTGAATCGTTATATATATCTTCAATAAATTATTAATACTTGTCATTAAAATAACAATAAGTTGAAAATATGCCTTGATATTAGACTCAATAAACCTGATTTCAAAAAGTCTTGTTAAAACATTTTATATACATACCCCATATTTTGCCATAAAACTTTTCCATCAACACCGCAGAAATATAATTTCGATCAAAGCATGACTAAGTTTTTCGGCGCCGAGGTAAAAAAAATAGCGCCCCGTAACAAAAAAACGTTTGCTTATTTACTGTTAATATACAGTGTGGTCACTTAAGTGTGCAACATATGGGAGAATTTTTAATTAAATGCACAACCAAAATACAAATATTGCCAAAAGTTGGTGCATGTCCGATAATCATTTTAGGTGCTCTTAGAATTGTTGAAACTCAAACAACATACAGGGTGGGTCAAAAAATATAAAAATTGTACAAGAGTAAAATTCCCTTATTTCAAAAAATTCAGCGAAATGTTATAAGAAAAAGTTGTTTAGAATTAAAAGTTATGCCCAAATACCAAAACATGGCCTCTAAGAAAAAATTTTTTTTTTTTTTTAAAAACCAAAATTATAATTTTTTTGAAAAATTTTTTTTATACTTACCTTAAACACACTAATAAATTATTCAAAATCAAATCAATTTCGCATAACTTTGTTCAAATTCAGGCATATTTGTAAAATTAACTTTTTTATTTTTTTTTAATTTTTTATGGAAAAACAAACTTTATGTTTGTTGCAACGATATTAAACACCCTGTATGCTGTTTGAGTTTCAACAATTCTAAGAGCACCTAAAATGATTATCGGACATGCACCAACTTTGGGAATACTTGTATTTTGGTTGTGCATTTAATTAAAAATTTTCCCATATGTTGCACACTTAAGTGACCACAATGTATGTATAGATATAATATCTTCCTTTTTTGCGTCCTTTCATATATTTTTTACGTCTATTCGAATCTTTCTATTTGCGATGTAGGTATTTTGTACACTGACGTGTGACACTTATAAACTCAAAATAATTCTAATTCCGTTTTTTTTTTTTCAAATTTTGTTGCAGACCAATCTCCTTAGAGCTCTTATAGTAATTATTGCTATGTTAATATTACTATGGATTGGCTTTATAGCGTACAGCTACAAACCAAGATTTCAGGGTGCACGCTTTTTAGGTGAGTTTACTTTAATTTCATATAAGTAAATTTTGAGCTTTTAAAATACGACTCGATACGACATTGGCATTATATCAAAGATCGCATCGACGCATGTTCGGAGCTCCAAAACCAAAGTCCAAACTCTAGGTTTATTCACAAAGTGTAGTCATGGACTGATTTAGTGTTTTGCTAGTCGCTCCGTCGATTGAGCGAACGCTTTTAGTGTTTGTAACTTGTCAAAACTGGCAGTGTGGATGAGAGCGTGCGAAGCGCTTTATAAATGATTTGTGTAGTACATATTATCATTATTATCATTCTGTCTGTTCGTGAGAAAAACAGGTATTTGAGGATGGGTACCTTAATGAAACATTTTTTTTTCTCAAAATTGTCTCAGAATCGTCTGATGATGAAGATGACAGCGCCGAAGATGTGTTCACAGCACCCAGACCGAGCACGTCAAAAGCCGGCCGAAGCAACATTGTTCTCAACCAAAACACAACCAGATCAAATGGCAATATCGAAACACCCGGTTTCGATACCGATTTCAACGCCGTATTCGCCGCCATTCAAACACCGGAACCGTTAAAAAATCAAACCGCATAAATTTAGTTAAAAAATATTTGTGATTCTATTTTCGGACAAAAATGACATTAAAAAACATTCAATGCCCTATTAATATTAATAGGAATCAATTGTTGGATTGTAGTATAATATGCATGTTCCGAAAATTTGCAAAAAAAGAGTGTTCTAGTGCTACACAGTAGAAGTGAAACTCTCTCTCATTCACCGAAATACATTCGGTGCACTCTTCGTTCACATAGACTAAAAACAATGCTAATTTTTACATTTATTGGAACTCCTCTGTACTACTTAATACCGCCACTATTATTCCCTTTCAACCCTAATTTCCATCAAACTTTTTTCTTGAACAGTCACTCCGACCTACTAAGAAGTTTCACTTCAAAAATCGTTTGCAAAAATAATAACATGCTCTAGAAGTAGTAACGCTTTAATTTTTAAACATATTCATCGAATTTTCAAATTAGGAAATACATTTTTAACAAGTGATATTTTAAGCTAAAAAAACTTTAAACAAAAAAGACAAAATATTTAGTAATTTACAGTGATAGTAGCTGTTAGTATTTAGTTTAGATTTTAGCTTATTTAAATAATTATACGGGTGATGCCTAAGTCTACGTATAGAAATTTGATTACAGCACGTTTCAGTGGCGTAGCTTATTCCTAGACGGGGGGCCCTGTATCAAAATTTGTCGGGAGGCCCGTTTATCCGACTGCGACAAAGCTCAAATGGACACGTTGGAGTCCCTGTAGCCCGGGGATCCCGTATCATTGATACGGCAGTAGCTACGCCCCTGGAACGTTTATTTACTTGAACACGATTTTATGTTGATCTTCAGTTATATGTAAAAAAATTCCAAAACAAAAAAAATATTTATTTATATGAAGGGAAACGGCTGATTTCATACAAAACAGTTGTGGGGAGGTTATCACAAAATCACCAAATCTCTGAGATCGGTGACGCTACCCACAGATGAAGAAGTGGCTGAATTCCTTAATATAGTTTCCTGCTATGTACGTTTAATATGTATGAAATATACCAATATAATAAATTATCGTTTTTCATATTTTTTTCTAAATCCTAACAGGTGTTTAGTTTGTACTTACCAACCATATTACCGTTCTGAAATAGTAGAGAGAGAATCGTCATAGTACAGTTCGGTTAAATGGCACGGTGAATGTAAAGCTTACCCGGCCCACGCATAAAAGCTGTGTCGCTTATATCATATTGTGAAGAATAAGTATATTACTCACTATCTAGAATAAGCGAACTGTACTACAGCTGTTTGTACTTGACTTGGGCCCTGGATGTTCGATTTACCTTCGTTTAAAATCTATTGCCTCATCTTTGCTTAACTCTACTAGTCCCGTTCTTTCAATGATGCCGTTAATTTAGTTAATTTTGTCTCCTAACCTTTAATATAAAATTCTCTTATACCTATTACATAGTAACATAACCTAAGTATTAACGAATTTAAATTACAATTATTGAGTATTTTTTTATTTAAAATGAATAAATCAATCATCAAGATATCTTTCAATACTTATTTTATTGATGTACAAAATTTTAATAGTTTTTTACAATTTTTACACAGATACATTTTTAATTTTCATTATCAGTTATTCAACCATATTTGTATCAGTTGTACTTGTATCTACTGTACTGACATCTATACTATTTTCAGGAACACTATTGTCACTTTCTTTAGCTGTACTTATCGTAACATCGCCTTCTTCTTCCTCCTCATCTTCATCAACTTCCATTTCGAATAAAACAACATTTCTAAGATTTTCGGACAAAATAACTGAAACTTTTCGACTTCCCGACACTGAAAACTTGGAAGCAATTAAATCATCTATCGGCCTTAAAGAAGTATTTACAACGGCTCCGCACCCATTAATTTCCGGTATATTATAATTACAAATTTTTCCTTCGTCCGAAACAGGGATATCAGCCAATAAATCTCTAGCGGGCGTGGCTGGAAACTGACCAAAAACACACGTTCTAGACTCTGAATCTATTTCCAAAAGTACGGACAAAACATTCAATGTATAAAACTGAATGTCCAAAACTTTGAGACGTCTGTTACTACCCGAAAAATAATTCAATACGCTATCGTTCATATTTTCGGTCGGTTCAAAATAAAAAAATGCACATTTAACTTGACCGGCATTAAATTCCAAAAAGTAAATTCCTTCAGATGGAGGCGATCCTTTTAAACATGCAAAAAATACTGACTTGTTATCAAAATTTGTAAATGAAGATCTCACTTCACAATCTTCAGAAATATTTAAAATATTCAAAACATTTTTAAGTCTAAATTGACTTTGAATAATTTTTTGAGGCTTAACAAATATATCTTTGATTGATTTACTCAAATGATTTTGTTGTTGAATTAAAGACATTTCATTGTAATGTTTAAATACTACTTCATGTTCGGCAATACATGGATTTTCTTTTAATAATTGATTCCACGGATTTATATCAGTCTCTATCGGTATCGTTAAGTCCGAATCGATAAGATATTGGCCCAGTCGTTCCAAATTAAAATATGTCCCGACTTTACTTGCTTCAGTGGGAAGTGAATCAAAATTCTGAAGAAACTCGGCAATAAATGTAAGATCTTGCTGTGTCATTTTTGTGATTTCCGGAGGTAAGACTTCACCGGTCAATCTCAATATAACAACATAAAGCCAACGAAAAAAAGCTTTATAATTTCTCATAGAATGATCGATGACTTGTTGAACTTCGGTGCCTTTAATTAAAAAAGATGCCGTGGCCGAAATTGCATTCGTAACGCACTCGACATCCAATCCGACTTTTGCGTAACGATGTTCGATTCTAGCCAATCCTCGAAGTTCGACTAAATGAAACATAATACTTTGTCCGACTTTCGTTAAATGTTTAAGAACTAACTTCTGTATGTTCGAGTAACTTAATTCAATCGAGTGTCCCAATTTCTTCAATCCTTTCTGAGTTAAATCTTGAAGTAGAAATGCTTCCATTTCGTCTGATGGTACGCCGAACATTAAAAGTTCAAGAAAATCAGCCGAAACAGCACCTTTCGGCACTGTCGACGCATATTTCGCAAGCTTAGAGTCCATCTCCATTAAAATTATCTCCCACGCCTCAACGACCGCAACTATGGTTCCCTCCAAATACTTCAGCAAGCTGATCAACGTACCGTGCTTAAATGCAAACGCATGTAGTTCCGGAGTATGTTTCATGATAACCGATGTATCCAATTCAACGATTTTCAAATCGTCACTTCCTTTACATCGAACCACGACATACAAAACATCGAAATTGTTCGAGATGTGTACGGATTCGACAGAACAATTCTCTTCGATAATTTCACTTATATTAATATTGGCGATTATGAGTAAGCCGAACACGCTAACGTGAACTATTCCTGTCGGAGTACCAATAAACAAAATATTCATAGAATTCGTGTCCACTAAACTATCTGATAGTGTTTTGTTAACAGGATTGCCACCCCAAGATAATTCGGGAAGACTCGGCAGATACTGTTCTGCATTACTCTGAAAATTAATAAAACAAAAATACTGAATTAATTAACTGACAATTTAAAATTATATATTTCGGTAAAACGTCAACCAAAGAATCCTATCAAAGTCGATTTTAATTATTTTCTTCTCTAAAATGTCTATCTCAGCTACAAAGCCGAAACTGATAAAGAAATGTATCAAAAAAAGTATTATTCTAAATTGACAGTTGTAGATTGTACTTTGTATAATATTTAAAAACTAGAGTGACCTGTGCGAATTATTCGCACTAAATAAGTATAATAATTATCACTTTACAAAATTATTTTTTAAATATGATTGCAGGTATTCAATTCGTTTCTAATTTTGCACACTGCTTATAACGTTCTTCTTTTTGTTGTATTACAATATGAAGCTCAGATGACAGATCGAAGAAATATTTTACTAAAATTGTCATATAGAGGCGCAAGTAGCAAAAGCGTTGAGATAAGCCGTCAGATGGCATCATGCAGCATTGCTGTGACGTTGTTGCTCGCTGTTTCGAAATTAAAGCCGTTAGATGGCAGTATGCAGTATTGTGTCTGTTGTATTACAATATGAAGGTCAGATGACAAATCGAAGTGTTCACGTTGTTTCAAAATTAAAGCCGTCAGATGGCAGACGTCGTTCAATAAGTTTAATAATTAATTAATTTACAAAAACAAAAGCAATAATAAATTTTTTAGTTGTCGATGTCAGTAGAGCAAGCAATTATCTGTAAAATGATATATAATTTATGTGGAGAAATTGTGAGGTTTTTTCTAAAACGGGAGGCAAACATCTTAACCTTAACATATTAATATATATGGTATAACCATAAGTAACAGAAATACCAACTTCGAAACGAGGAGATGTTTGACTCTCATCTCGCCCGGAACTGCAGTCGATAGAGTTTTCATTTATCCAAGCTATACAACTAACGCCATCGTTTATGCAAACGGTGTGAAGAACTCGTTCAGTTTCGATATCAATTAATTTTACATCACCTACAAACAAGCATTAACGGTAAAAACAGAGATACTCAAACGGAAGCTGAAGGGGAAAAATTGGATATTAAAACTGATTTAAGAGAAAATTATGAAAATAGAATTCATAAATGCAGGTAAAAGAAGAAATAAAGTCTGACTGCAGAGAAGAAAAAAGTATAGAGCATTTAAGGAAGATTAAATTCCTTGACAAAATGTGTAAAAATATTAGCACTAAGAACCTGTACTGTATCCCACTGCAAATACTTTTCCATCGGGTCGCCAAGCCATCCCTTTCACAGTATCGCCTTGTTGATGCGGAGGTAAATACCATACTCGTTGCCAATTGTATCGATGTAAATAAACCTCGCCTACAAAAATATTTTTAAAATTATTACTCAGTGATTGTTATACAATAGTACGAGCCTGAAACCACCGATTACGGCCTAAATCTCAAACAATATTAAAATACAGGCGTTACTTTGCTGGTAATCAACAAAAATAAGAATGTTCTACGCACCTTTCAAATTGGCAAGTGCCAATAAATCCATACGATCACTCCATACAAGTAAATGTATTTCGTGACTTACATGGCGCTCTTCTATTTGTTTCATAGCACTTGACATCATTTTTATATCTTTAACTAATTTTAAAACTTCACAATCGGGCACTCATAAACATAGGGTAGGCTAGCTGTCAAAGTCAATTTGAAAAATATTTGAAAATTGAAATGTGCCCAACTTCACGAATCAAAGTTGACATCTTTAAACTAACAAAAAAAATATAGCTCTACAGAAGTGACAGCTGATGACAGCTTGGTAACAGAAATAAGAAAAATTAAAAAACGAGAGTTGCGTGTACGTGAAGATTTAATATGTAAACATATTTGAAGAAATGGCATGTTTTAAATAGATAATTTTAGTTCGGTATTTTTTTGTTTAAGTGTAGTCAGTTTTAAAAAAGTTGTGTTGGTCAAGAATATATTCATTTTAAGTTATAATTTCAACAATGTGGGATTCCACTATGTTTTTGAGTACTCTCACACCTAAGTTTTATGTCGCGTTAACCGGTACTTCTTCCCTAATATCGGGATTAATTCTAATATTTGAATGGTGGTATTTTCGTAAATACGGAACGTCTTTTATTGAACAAGTTTCGTTGCATCATTTAAGTCCTTGGATCGGAAGTGGCGATTCGAACTCAGATTCGAATAACGCCAATTCAAATGGAAACGGCACTTCCAATCAGCAGAATATACCGGAATGCAAGGTTTGGAGAAACCCTTTGAATTTATATCGGGGAGCCGAATATCAGCGATTCTACTGGGCTACGAACAAAGAACCGCTTACCTATTACGATATGAATCTGTCAGCACAAGATCATCAAACCTTTTTTACTTGCGAGGGTGACGCCGGCAAGGCTGAATACGAAATTATGCAGACCGCATGGCGAGAACGAAATCCCGTCGTACGCATCAAAGCAGCTCACAGCGCATTGGAACATAATCCAGAATGTGCGCCGGCATATATTCTTCTCGCAGAAGAAGAAGCGACGACTATCGTTGAAGCCGAAAGAATTTTAAAGCAAGCACTGAAAGTCGCCGAGGCTAACTATCGTAAATCTCAGCACACCCAACACCAAGGCACTATTATGGAAGCGATTCATAGACGTGATACAAATGTATTAATTTATATTAAAAGACGTTTAGCCATGTGTGCACGCAAGCTAGGAAAGCTAAAAGAAGCAGTGAAACTTTTCAGAGATCTCACTAAAGAAGTTCCTCCCATTATGAATGTTCTAAACATTCATGAAAATCTTATCGAAGCGTTACTGGAAATGCAAGCTTACGCGGATGTTCAAGCTGTGTTAGCTAAGTACGATGATATTAGTTTACCTAAATCAGCTACCATATGTTATACAGCTGCGTTATTAAAAGCGAGACTAGTAGCTGACAAATTCTCTCCCGATATTGCCAGTAAACGTGGCTTGACAACAGCAGAAATGACAGCCGTCGAAGCTATTCACAGAGCTGTTGAATTCAATCCGCATGTACCGAAATATTTGTTAGAAATGAAACCTTTAATTTTACCACCAGAGCATGTACTAAAACGTGGCGATTCGGAAGCAATAGCTTACGCGTTTTTTCATTTATCTCATTGGAAACAAATAGAGGGAGCGTTAAATCTTCTTCATTGTACTTGGGAAGGAACATTTCGCATGTTGCCTTATCCACTGGAAAGGGGGCATTTATTTTATCCATATCCAACTTGTACAGAATGTGCCGATCGGGAATTACTACCGGCATTTCATGAAGTGTCCGTTTATCCAAAGAAAGAACTTCCGTTTTTTATTTTGTTTACAGCGGGTTTGTGTTCTTTTACAGCGTTATTGGCATTGTTAACACATCAATATCCTGAGCCAATGGGTGTGATTGCAAAAGCTACACTGGGTTGGCTGTCACTTCCGGTTTATTATGTGCTTGACAAATTAGAAGCAATAATGCCTTCTAATTTATTACAGCAGTTATCTAGAATATAACTTGTTAAGTTTTCAAACAGATTAATTTCAATTGTGAGAGAAAAATGATCAAAGCATCTAATGCTTATATATGTGTTTAAATTCATTAATCTGTAATTTACTAATTTGGCTCATGATTATTCCATTGACCCAGGTTAACTATTCATATAAGATTTAATAGTAATTTATCTAAAACATGCAATTTTAGATATATTATAGAATCTTGTTCATATTTTCTGAAACATCAAAATGACAACCCTGTCTTTGCGAAATATTCAAACATCATTTTCATTAAATGGAAATAAAATGTACTTATACCTAGTATATAGTTGACTAATTTATTTATGGTCAAAATGATATTTACGTTTTTGTTCATTATACATAACTAAATTATTTTTTTGTGATATTTTCAACTGTATATTTTACATCTTATTTATTATGATAATTTTACTGCCATGTTATTTTATATACCTGTGTATTATGTTTTTAATTGGAAAATAAAATGATTGTATTAATAATTGTAAATGCAAAATTTACTTTTTAAATTCTAAGTTTGTGTTATGCAATAGCCATGAACTTAGCCACGCAAGATACAAAACAAATGTGGAGAGCTGTCAAATAGTTGTCAAATTTTGTTTAAGTCAGATTGCTGTTTCAATAATGAAAACATATTAAAAGTCTATAATTTTCCAATGTATCCCGAACTTGACATTTTTATTGGAAATTATACCTCAGTTGACCCAGATATTTATCAGTTATGGGTTGACGGATATACTCGTAAGTGTTTAAAATTTTAAGGTTATGTAAATAGTTGAAGAAAAATTACAGTAAAATGTTCTTGCAGCAAATGAAACGGTATCAATATTAAATCAACGTGGCATTTGTAAAGAAACTGGAGCCACGATAGAGATTGTCACAAGTGATGTTTTGGACCATTTCAGGACGTATTCGTTAGTAGAAAAACTATTGAGTGATCCCCCAAAATTAGAAGAACAAGTACTGTTCCAAATTGATACTGAAACAAAACACATCTTAATAGAAAAGTTAGTGCATTTTCATATATATTATAGCTTTAGTCTAGCCGTCATGAACATCAATTTTGGCAGCATATTCACCCGTTTTTGTCAGTTTTTAATGAGTCTTAGATAAGATGAATTAGGATCAGCGTCTATGACAGGAGCCTTATATTATTAACCCAAGCGTACAGAGTTGAGCAATCGGATGTCAGTCCAATGGACCGTTGATGGTTAATGGCTGAGTGTAAAAGATTTTGGGGAACTGTTTTCTTTTTGTTTTAATTTATACGTAATATATGTTTAATTTCATACAAATGTTAGTGAAGTATTTTTTTTTTGAAGTTCAAAGAAGACCAATTCGAAGACTCAGTTAGGCTCTGTCTTTTGCGTACTGATTGACAATGTACCAAATTTCATCAACATCGATAAGACCGTTTTCTACTAATATACTGACAATAACACTGGAAACACGCTCTCCCATTTCGGTATTATATAAAATAACCGCAAAAATCAAATCCCAAAAACGTCTTAATATTTTATATACATATTATATGAGTTATTGTTCCATTTCTTTTTTAGATACTATGAACTCGATGATGTAGTTGTACGTGAATTGCTAGGCAAAAAACTGTCTTCGAGACATAGAAAAGATTTAGATGAAGTCGCTGACAAAACTGCTATTAATTTAAAATCGTGCCGGTATGAACATAAATCTTTTTTTTATATGAGCTGTGAACCTAACTGCCATAACATTCAATACTTTATTTCTATTATATTTTCTTTTTTGTTAATTTTAGAAGGCAGTTTGATAATGTCAAACGAGTCTTTAAAATTGTGGAGGAAATGTCAGGTTCCCTAACACAAAACATACAAAAACATTTTTTTGTGTCTGAAGACCTCGCAAAGTAAGTTTTTTTTTTTATATACAGTTGAATTTAAACAACTTGTTATACCGTCGATAATTTTTGTTGATATTGATTATGAGCTAATAAAAATCGCATTTTATCAACGATTAGTATGAACTGGATCAACGCTTTTTAAGCTAGCGATATAATGTATCGCCATCGATTATTGAAATAAATTATTTGTGAACTATTTATAGACTATATAAAGACCCAAACCATATAAGTATTTTTTGACGTGATAACGTCTTATAAATTGATGAATCACCAATCTTATAAATTGATAAAACACCGGCTGCATGTTCGAAAAAGTGTAACGTTCGTAACGCATAACGCCTAACGTTCCTAACGCGTAACGTTTTTTGCTAATTTCTCGCTCAATTTAAATCAGATCGGTTTGAAACCAGTCTTAAACGAAAGAGGAGAACATTTTACATAGATTTCGTATAACAGAATTTGCCTAAACAGTTTTTTTATACAAATTTATATAGAAAAATATTTTATACAAATTTATATAGAAAAATAGCTGTATAAATGCATTGTTGTCTATTGCATGGCGCGCGCGCGACGCGGTCGGTCGTCTTTGTTTGCCGTACATGGAAATTAGAAAATAACGTATGTCTTGTCTTAACATGAAAACGGCTGCATTTCTAATGTTTATTTTTTGACATTAGTATTTTGTGAAAAGCAAAGCCTTCTAAGTTAACTATTGGAATAACTAATTATTATTAGAACATAATACTTTGTAAGTTGCAAACGTCACTTTTGACATTTCTTATCATTCCGACACCAAGGATAAGCGGATTGAAACCAAATTTTGGGAGGATGTTTGATATGCAAATATGAAGTGGCCTATTGTTTTTGGGGAACATCGGCGCATGCGTAAAAGAATATATCTCTTATAATGATGTTATATATAATAATAATATAGTTTTTAAAACGGTTTTTACTCTATCTATTTTTACTAGAAATTTTTGTAAATTTTTTGGGGAAAATCGGCGCATGCGCAAAAGAGATACATGCCATAGTTGTTTTTTATATAATAATAGTGTACTTTTTATAGTTTTATTATTCTACTTAATAAAATTTAGCTAAATTTGAAGCGAAAGATGCAATATCATAGATTCGAATTATTGTAATTATTATATAAATTTAGGTTATGTATTACGGAATACGTTATCACGTAAAACTATCGTCCGTAAACCGACTTTACAGACAACCAATTTTTTTTTTTAGAAAATATGGCTGCATAGTATTTTTGACTTGTCTCCGTTTTGAAACATCAAAACGCCGTTTGCAGTATTTAAGTTTTTCCGATTTTAAAGTCTGTAGCGAAAGTATGATTACAAATTGGACTTACGTCGTAACAGGTCCCGAATACTACGATACCGAATTGGACAAAGAATTCTTATTAGATTTAAGGGAGTTGCGTCTATTACTAGATAAAGAAAAAGAACACAAACAGTAAGTTTTATCGCGCCGCTATTGTTTTTATTTTATTTTTCATTCAATTCAATTCATTTTACAGTTTAGTTTGTACGATGTTAAAGCCGTCAATGCTACAAAAATCATATTTAGAACTCGATTCAAATTTTCGAACCTATTCTCGAGCATTGTTAACATTAGCGATTAGCTTGCATAGGGCCAGAGAACTACGCTCTTTTTTTATGGAATTAGTTTCGTGCATTGAAATGTGGAAACAGAGCGCATGGACACACGTCGATCTGGAAAATTTTCTTAAAGCGTTTACACAGTGTGCTTTGGACATGGATGTTTTGAGGTAAGCAAAATTATTTGTGTATCGAAATGACATATGGGAGGACTCTACCTATGACGTAATCAATATGGCGACATTAAAAGGAGAAAATTATCTTCTATGAAAGTGAGGTTATACATTTTTTTTTTTTAATTTCAGGGAAGCAGATTTGAAAAATGTTTGGGAAAGGTACATGAAAGTGGTGTCAGAATGCATTTTGGTTATGTATCATAATTAATTTGAAAAATACATCTCATACAAAAATCAATACGAAGTCGATACCGTTTTTAATTAATTTTTTATTCTTTGTGAAGTCTCGATTAACTGGATTCCGGTTGGCTGAACTCTTAATAACTACATAATTTCCCAGGATTTTTGTTTAGTTTCGAATAAAACATTGCAGATAAAAAGGAGTCAGCTGTTTTAGTTCATCAACAAGCAACACTAACATGCGTCGTTACAGCAGTCTAGTCAACATTCCTTATTTAGTTCTGATCGTTTTGTGTTGGACAGTGGATAGAAAATAAACAGATCAAAAAATAAATTTATAGACTAATTTATTTGCAGCACGCACTCTTCTTTCCCTCTCCTCAGTACACATAATTAATCGGGGGCTAGTTTAATAATATAAAAACGTTACTTAATTATACTGTTATATAATAGATTAAAAATATGTTGTAAAAAATGAATGAAAGTATTACTGTCAATAAAATAGAAATCTACAATAATAGTAATAATTAATAATAGCTTTTTTTTTCTCTGCGTGTGTAACCGTAATGTCGAAGTTACACAATCCTGGCCACGCTTATTTAAAGGCGCCCTTAAAGTTTAGCTTCGATTAATCGGAAAAACTTACAATCGATACGTTCCAATAGCGTGAAAAATTAGCTCCACTCAAAAATGTGGTGCGTAAATTACGCCGTTATTGACTTAAAAAAAAAATGAACTACATCGAGCGCGTACTAGTACAGTAAAAAACATTCGCTATAACATATTTTGCATATGCCAATCAGGTAACTAGTATTGTTTCTAGACATATCTTTTTCCAATAACCAAGTGGACGTTGCCAAAATTGTATAAAGACGCACTAAATTTCATAGACAGAGAACTTCTATGTGACTTCAATACAAATGTTTGATACGTCATATTTGTCTATTTGTTCAATGTATTTTGAAATTATATTTTGCATCACTTATTTCACATAACTTACAAATAATAACAGTTTGGTTAGAATCTCATTTGACAAATACAACAAATAAGTATAAACACTTCAAGTCTTAACTCGAAAATTAATAGTTACAACTTACATTTTCAGATTAAAATGAAGTCTTTGTATCAAATGCAATTATTTTATTTTCTTATCCATGATCATCAATATTAATAAAGTGATTTATCAAAAAATTCAACATAAATTGTTCTAATTTAGATGTAAATTTCAAACTATTATACCTATGTAAATAGTCAATAGAAATTAGATCATAGGACATTCTCAGTATCTGCGATATTCTGATAAATAGTGACCGGTATCATTTCAAATCATTAAAGTACAAATTATTGGCGCACTTAGAAATTTCTTCGAAAAAACTTTTAATTCACTAACCTTTTCTCTCCTTCCAAATCGCTAGAAATCGAATACCAAAACAAATGCACTTCGAAATGTAACACGAAACTTCAACGCCATAAAAAAAATACGAATTTAAACAACACACAAACGCAATACCGTTTTAATACCGATAGTGATCAGTAATAGGTACACTGGCAAGTATCTTTAAATTGTTACATAAACTGCAAATACTGTTTCATAATAAACGTACCTACTTTTGTTATTGAAATTAAATCATAATGACGTAATTTCTAAAAGCTATAAACATGAATATTCAAGAAAATACAAATCGTCACCCAGTTGTAAAATCATCTTATCTGAAAAATATACTCTTTTGATGTTATTTGATAAATTATTTTTATTATTACGACCTTTTTTAAATAATTGAAAATTTGAGTGCAAACGATATTAAGGTGTTATTTGCACATCGCAGCTTATCCCGTGCTTCAGAAAGCTTAAAAGCTCATTTCCACGTCTCTAATTTTTGTAATTCGAAACGTATCAAACATAAATAACTTGAATATACCATTCAAAAAACTAATTTTCCAGTAAGATTTTGTCGGGTTAATAAATCTGCAGCTGGGCAGTGACATGTTTTTTTATAATAAATTTGCACATCAATTACCTATAATGCCCTCAGTCTTATGTGTCAAATGTCTTATTGAACTATCTAAAAATGAGATAAAACGGATATCCACAGTTAAAAGAGATGAACGCTCTAAAAATTTACTAATGAAACGTTAAAATTAAAATTCCACAACGGTAACAATTAGACTTATTTTTAAACTGTGTATTATTTATTATCGGTTTGGAAAAAATCTCGTTGAAAGACAAAAGCATCGAAATGATTTCTGAAATATAATACTCTACACCGGATACATACAACTTCTTGAAGTATTATACTATTTACCGACTAAACTGTTCGAAGAGTTCTGTATTACCGACAGACTCTGGGAGTTCAGAATTTATCAACATGAAGTTCATAATATATGGCTACGTGAATAAAGCTTGACTTGTATCTCGTCCAGTAAGTATGAGACGGTGTTATAAATTTGTACAACTGTTAACGTACAAATCCAAAACCAAGTAACTATAATATGAATGAGACAAGATTTGACGTCGGGATGATGGTACCGAAGACTTCTTCCAGTAGTGTATATTCGAAGAGTTCAACCTGATCTTGAAAATAACCACGAATATATTTTCCTAATTCTAGAGGCATTAGCGAAAATCATAGGGGGGGAAACAATTACATAGCACATTTCAACATTAATTTGGAATCCTTTTTTTAAAAACCAAACCAATAATCACAAACAAAATTTACAGTATGACAGCATTTCTCGAATTTGCTTCAGTCATTAAATATTTCGATTTAAAATATTTGAACATTTACGATCCACTCTTAAAATGGCCATTTTATCTCACTGCTTGTCAATTTTTATAAACGCTAATTTTTTTTAGGATGGCAATTTGATATTCATAAACGATCTGTAATTAAACAACTACAATTATTATAAACATTGGAATAGATTAATTTTATGCTTCACAAAATGAGCTGCTATAATTTTTATAATATATATAATAGTTCATGTTTTATGTACAATTTAGTTACACAATTTGATTCACTGGCATTTCAATTTTCATTCCAACTGTTTAACAATTCACAACAAACCTCAATAAAGAATATGAGTCCACCGAGAACTATGTTATCACCTGTACTCGGTCATTTTATCGAGTATTAGCATTATCCTGCCAAGTAATAAAAAAATTTATATATAGTATTTTTTTAAACAGTAATTAGAGGCCCAAGACAGACAGTATACAATAGCGATAAAGTTACGGATTAAAAATTCAGTGAAATAAAAAATGAACAAAATTATATGAGGTACCCTTTCCCCTCAAAAGTTCTGTAAGCGGTGCCATTTATGGACTGGTAACTATACTACGCAATAGTCAAATTACCCGGCTTTTTAATTTGACCGAGTGTCCGTTTTTAAATGAGTCCTCGGTGTGGCTCTAATAAAAAATAACTTCGCATTAAAATGACTAGCAAGACAAATATATATCGTTATAATTCACATTTAAAAAATTATACATAAAAACGTTCCGATTCAAAAAACAATTGATAAAATGCAGTTAACAATAATCAAAATTCAATGTTAAGAAATTTATAAACACTTTTTGTACGATTAATTTAAAATAAAAGTTGGCAAGGTTAAACCGACTGCGAATTTGTCATACATAACTTACTTATGCTCAGTATTTCAAATTTTACTTTAATACCAAAAGTCTGCAAAAACAATCAGTCTAAGCTTAATTTGAAATATTATCATACTTATGGCTGTATTAATAGTCATTTTAAAAAACTTGAAAATTTAAAATAATCGATAGAAAATACTCGTATCTATCCATCACACAAAAATCCTCTAATACCGAGCCCTGACGCCATTAGATTGCAATTCAATGCAATTGGAAAATACGGATAAATGTGACTATCTTCAGCTTGATCGTTCCCTTTCCGATTTATGTTACGCGTAAGTTAGCTCTACCCGGGCGTAGTCGGGTCCGACAGCTAGTGTTTTATAAATACAAACTGTAATCTGATTTAAACCTACCTTCAAAAATGGTTTGTTTTAACTTATGGACGTCGCAATTCAGGTACTGTGATTTATAGAGTGTCTGCAATGAAGGGGTTTTTATGATGTGAAAGAATTTAATACTTGTAAAAATACTCGAAAATCGAAGCAATACGATACGAAATATTGAAAAATATAACCGAAAATATAGTTTAATAGGTTGTATCGCTTTTGAAAGCACTATTCATAAAGTATTTTATAGTTGACACACACGCATTCTCACGGTTTGTTTTGAAACTATCAGAATAAATAAACTCTGCAAGTTTAATGAGCTCGACACAGTTAAAAAGTATGAAAAAAGATTTGGGGCCCTATTTTTTGAAGTTCATCTCGAATCAGTGACTATTAATACAGCCTCAATATTCTGTATTTCAAGTCTTTCAATGTAAAAGCTAGATAATTTAGTTAAAACCAGTTTATTACTTTATTCTACAGTAAACCAATAGTTTTCCACTCGAGCGCATCGCCATGTTCCAGGGTGCCGATAATTAGATGCAAGTTACGTGTGTAGTAGTGCAATGCAGCAGTAGCGTACACTGTGAATAATATTAAATTGCATCCTCAAGAACATAGCGGAGAGTCACGTGATTAAGAACAAAAATATCCAAGACTCTGATGAATGAAACTGCTGGTTGTACTGTAGTTGTACTAAACTTGAAATGTTGAGTCCGTAGAGGGAAATTAAAAATCAGCGAAGTATCTTTTCTGCAACTGAAAAATACGGTTCTGTACCAAAATAATCGTATTCAAATTTAAATATATAACTATTTGTTCTTAACTAATACTTTTCTACAAGGTATATTTTAAAAAACCCTACTTACTGGTTATATTATTACATCTCAAGGACGTATTTCAAAAATAAGACACTTTGAAGTAATTATTTGTATTAAAAAAACTCTCTTGAAGCATTTTTATTTCTGCTTTTTTAATAAAAATTTTAAAAGTACAAACAATTTTAGCTTCTATTTAAAATAAGACGTACCGAGTCCAAACATTTTTCCATTAATCGGTAAAAAATATAAATATTCAGAATGGAAAAAATAAAACAGGAATGTATAAGACTTACAATATTTTTATAATTTGGCACAGCAGAAAAATCTATTCTAAAATTGTGAAATAATATTATTGTATGTAACAGTGTTTTTTTCAAAATTTAATATGCAAATGAGAATTTATTTTCAATAGAGTATGGCTATTAAAAAACTATAATACAGCTAAAATCATTTATCAAATTTATATTTTTGGTCAGCTAGTGTGAAACAAAGGCAGCCACAAAAATCAAATAGCAGCTGTCTTCATTACGCAAAATAATAGCTATGTTTCAACCTCTCTGCGAACAGTAATATTATCGTCACAATCATGCGCAGTAGCTAAAACGAAACTGTTTTTTGTATCGATTTTATGCGCTAACGTCGGCTTTGCACTGTTTTGTTGCTTAAAGGACAGTTCTAAAACCGTTCATATTTTGGTTGGAACATATTTTAGCTACTGCGCATGACTGTAACGATATTACTGTACGCAGAGAGGTCGGAACAAAGCTAATGATTTTATTAAAAAGAGCACTCAACTAAATTATAATTTAGTGAAATTTGAAGATTATAAAAAATCACAAAAATAAATTCAGTCTTAAGTTTGTGATACAAAAAAATTAATATGTTAGCTATATTAATCGCAAAATATGTTAGCAGTAATCAGGTTTTGATTAAATATATGTAAATTCTGATCACTCAAACTGGATTCATAAAATAAAGCTGCCACTTATTAGACCCACATCGTTCTGTTAATTGAATACTGAGATATCCCTGTATCCAAAGTAGATACCGAAAAACTCGAACTATCTAATTATTTTCAATATTATTTTATTGATCTGAAAAACTGTAGATAATTTACGAAGTAGTTATAAAAAATGAGTATCTGCAAATTTGTGTAACGATCATATCTGACCTTTGAAATTCGAGGAGGCACTGGGCCATGGGACATATTTAATTTCAAAGTAGCCCTATCTAGTTTCAAAACTATCTTCTGTCTTAAAATACAGAAATAAACGCAGCAAATTTTTTTTTTTTTAATAACAGAATATATCGAAAAATTGAAACTTTACTTCTATGTTCACATTCTTCAGACTTTTTTTAACACAAAATATATTTTTTTAATAGAAATATCACAGCGCTACGGCCATTTCCACAATACTCAAAAAAACTTATATTTTTCGAAAATGTTCCTTTTTCCACATATAAAAAAAGATGTTGAGAAACCAACGCAGATTGTGATATGATCTACTCTACTCTGAAGTTGGCGCTATATATAGCTTTAGATGTGACGTTAGGTCCCCCGCGTAAGGGTCAACTGTTTTGCAATTTGACTTTCAAACCGGTTCCAGATGCGATCGTTCTGTGACCTTTAGGGCAGAGAATGGGGAGCCGCACATGGGTCGGCAGAAATACGACTGATAGGAAATTAGTTTCAAACTGGTCGTGTGCGTGCTTGCAGGTCGAGAAGCAATTTTAGTTGCATGTTGTTTTCTGTAAGGTAGGAAGTGACCTTTACGAATTCAGATTGTCCAGCTCATGTGCAGACAAAGCACCTTAAATGAGCGCACTTTTCTTGCATTCTGAACAAGTTTGAAACTCGGACTGCAAAACAGTCGATTCGTGAGCGGAGGCCCTAAAAGCTAATAAACAGCTGACGATCTAAATATTACACAGAAAATGACTGTTGTGGGTTTTTTTTATTTCGAAACTAACCATATAATACAACGATCTATTTATTTTTAGATCATAATATTAAAATTTTATACGATAACATAATCCCATTCGTTAATTTATCTCTGACATGAAAATGGCCGTTTGGTAATATATTAAATTTTCTTTGGCTTAAAAGTTTTTAAAAAACCAAACTGTGTTTGTATTACTATTAAAAAAAAAATTTAATTACATTCCTGTTTTGAAACAAACAAAAATGTAAACTTTCCGAATTATCTAAATATTTTAGATGAAAATTAAAAATATCAAAAATAAATTATGTGTTTTTTTTATATTAATTACTTTTCAATTAAAAATTAAACCAGCAGTATTAAAAAATCAGTTTCGTAGCATAGCCTAATATTGACAAAAATTTAACCTAAGCTATACAAGAGATGTGATGTTCAATATTATATTACATATTGTGCTAACATAAAAACGCCATACAACACAATAATGAAAATCATTAAGCTCATCGAAAAATTTTCTAACCCTATTTTTAAATACAATATTCAATTATAACACTTTTACTGTTATGGAATTCATTTTTTTATAACAAAATTTTTGTAAACTCGTAAATCAGTTGCATACAAACTTCGTATCACAGCACACAATTTTATATCCAACTAGCTAAGCAATTTACAAAATCTTTTTAAAATTTACATTTTTTTACAATTTTCATTAGACCAATAATATCGTGGGATTCTATAACAAATATTATGCGGGCGGTATCACATAAATGTCAACGAAATAGTAAATAATTGATACTTACATATTACCAATAATGATCGATAACCGTCTCCTATGTTAATCGTTTCATTCCAATGATCGATACTAACTATTCACAGAAAACTGCATACTAACTTCAGATGTTAAAGATTTGTGTAGAATATAGACGCTCGACAACTAACGTCATTAGCTCCATGCTTGTTTAATGTATTAAAATACAGTCTAATATTAAAAAAAAAGTGTTATCTACGGTAAACCAATGACCTTGTAGACAAAATTTTATGTAAAACGATATGAGAGACTGTTTTTTGAATGTGTGTTCTATGTGATGCCCGGCCCATTATTAAATATAAAATGTAATTTCATACTTAAAATACAAAAATAAATTATCACCGATTTTACAAAAATTCTGAGTAAACTTCGATTAATGGAATTTATCAAATCATTGAAAAGATAAATAAAAAATATTCAATTAATATTTGATTATTTTTTTTTTTTAAAGACACATTTATTTGTTTCATAAGCATATAAGTTATATTAATTCGTGTACTTTCGTTTCATTATAATTAACATTAAACTTTTCGCTCCGACTTTTGCATAAAATCTGCAGTCAATATGAGTATTTTGTTTCTTTATTATTTAAACTTAACTCTAAAATTAAATTAATTTCCAACTTTTTTTTAATTTGTAATAATTACACATAAGATTCGTTTAAGTATTATTATTGAAAGACAGTCTGACAAGTAAACGTTTCATTCAAGTCTTAAAGTTTCTACGTTGTGCAACACAATTTGTATTTAATTCAGCATTTAGCGCTACCGAATTACGATTTGTCGATTTATACACGTCCGTTTGTTGAATGAAATATTAAGAACATATTTACACGATTAATTTCAAAGATAAATAATATATCAAAATTAAAATTAATGAGCTGAATCATATTGTAATTAAAAAAAACTATCCACTTTTCAACCATTTTTTCAGTTTTTAACACTCTGTCACCTTTATTATTAGTCGGTCGGAACTCAACGCTTCCAATATATTGGAGACAAATATTTACAATATTCCATTCGTTAAATATTGAAAGCCATCGTAAAGTTTGGTACTCAGAGAATTAATACTACTTTCGACCATATCGTCAACCAACACTTGCAACTGGTCTTCCGTTAAAGTCCAATGAAAACGGCTTTTTATATTTTGTCCAGTAGCTGCTCCCGATTTAAAACAGGGTAATTGTGATCCTACAAAACACATTTTTAAATTTAAAACAAAATAAAATGTATGTACGTGTAACCGTCCATTTAGTATCGAAAAACAAACCCAAGCACATTAGAAATAACAGAGTACTCGTAAAAATTTCAAAATTCAAATGAATTCATTGCATCTATTACTGAATAATTAAAACAACTGACGACTAACAAAAAAAAAGAAGATAAACTTACCCGATCTCATAATATCGAGAACTGATAATATTAAGTCTTGATGTTTCCTTACTGCTATTAGTCCTTGAAGAATGAGAATTTTAAAATACAAAAACATATCAGAATCGCTTCCGCCCATAACCTCAACAAATTCTGGCGTCAGTTTAAACGGCGACATTTCAAAACCAAGATTCCGCGGTGACGCCGACAGGATAAAACCAAAATCGATGTGAATTAAATGGCCGTCACTGTTCAATAAAATGTTGCCGTTGTGTCTAAAAAATTACAGTTTCGTTTTACAAATTAAAAAGTCCAAAGAAATTATATACAATCAAAATATTTTCGACTACGGTAAAACCGTACACTGTGAATAAAAAATACATACCTATCTTTAACTTGGACGAGGTAACAAATTAGGCAATATGCTGCACAACTTTGTACAAAATTTCTTTTTGCTGTTAAAAATGCTTCTGAAGTCGGTGGTCCAAACTCACGTTCAAAATATTCAAACAGCGAGAGTTGACAATGTTTTTTTATTTGATGTAATGACACTGAATTTACAATTGGTTCTATTAATCCACTATCGTTGGAAAGACACAATATTCTAAAATTAAAAAAAAATGTCAATAACGACTAACAAGCTCTGTATAGATTCAAAATCTGCGAATATAAAATCCGCCAACTGATGTAACAAACTTAAAAGATCACGAATAGACGAAATCAATCAGTAGCCGTGTACTTTAAATTGTCAGTAAAGGTGTTCGTATTGAAAAGAACAACTGAAAATCGACTTACTTGTAGGGATGAACCCATAAAGGTACGCGCTCAATATTCCAGATCTTCTGGAACATGGTGAGCAATTGTGAAGCCATGAGTTCCTGTCGTAGATCGTCGCCACATTTAACGATGACCGAAAGAAGTTTCCAAGACAACATGTGTCCATACGGCGATGATTCACGTACCCGCTGTTCCTTGCTGACCCAAGGTTCTTTGAGAGCCGCAGCCGAAGGATCCTCCGGATCGTGAGTGAACGTTCTACTTTTGCCTTCGTGAAACGAATCCGACAACCGTCGACGTATCTCGCAAGCGGATATTAATACCGGTTCACGACTATCGCTCGATTCCTGACTCAGCTGAGATATCGTGTCGCGATCCATAATCGGTTTCCTCAACTGTAAATACTGGAAAAAAAAGAATCATTCTTAGTAGGTACAATAAGACATACTTCTTATTTTCATACTTCTGTCTTGCCCACGGTGGACACAGTTATGTTCCTGAACCGGAATAAGTGATCCTATAACAGTTCCGTTTTTTTTTTTCATTCTGAGGTAAAAGAATTGATACTCACTTGTTGCGAAATTTCGTCATCTTCTTGCGACCAGCACGCTTCAACATCTCCGTCTTCTCCGCATACGACAGCCGGAGGATTCAGAGTCAGACCAACGTCGCCCGATTGATTCACGATATTCTCTTCGCTCCGCGTATGTCTCAGAGTATTCATGACTTTCGCAGGCACGGGCGACGCATACAAATCGTCGACTTCGATTACTTCGACGTAAATAATGTACGGCGCTTTGTCTTTTGAATTTAACACAGCTGCCACTTGTGGAGGAATTCTAACAATATGATGCGGTTTACTACTGTGAATTGGCAGCCAAACTCGGGCCGGCAAATTTAAATTAAGCGTGCCCAGTTCGGCAATGAGCCGCGTCGTTTTCGCTTCCTTCGTCGGGATCGTACTCAATACTTTCCCGATAGAAATTAGAGCTTTCATGAATTCAAGTTGTGGCGTCAGTCGCGGTGCCTGTACACAAATAGTTTATTGTTAGCGTTGTGAATTCAAAGAATTTAAGGTGAGATTAGCTGGCGTAAACAAAAAAACTTCTTATGAAATTAGATAGAAACATTAAACGTAGGCAGAATGAGTGGGCGAATCAGACGCCTTAGGCATTATAAAAATTTAATTAAAAAAAAAAAAGAAAAAAATATATACAGTCGAACATAGAACCTCCTCCTTTTTTGAAGTCGGTTAAAAAAAAACAAATGATATTATATTTATAACTTGTTATTTTTTTGTCACCACTGCGACTTTTGGGTATACAGTAGAGACGCGATAATCCGGACTAATTAAAACACAGCTGATCCGGATTATCAAAATGTCCGGATTACTGGATGTAATTTTAATTATCAAGAAAACAAACTAAAATGCGTGCTCAAAGGATTTATTCATACGTAAAAAATAAAACTTTTAATTTGTCAAGAATTTCGTTTTTTACTTGCAGTGATAAAGTAACGTGTGATCGTTTACGCGGCGCCATAGTGCGTTCTCTATGTAATTCTATCTGAGTTTGACAACGACTACATACATACTAAAACCACCTAACTTCTTTCACTTCTCTGACAACAAATATGTATGTAACTGTTTGTAACACACCGCCGGCCAATAGTGTTGACGCAAATAGTGCCGGTACAGCTACTCAATAACTAAGTATCATGATCCGGATTACTGAAACTGGAAAAATCCGGACTACAATGTACATAATACTATCAAACGACTGTCCGAATTACCAAAGAATCCGGATTATGAAGGTTCGGATTAACGCGTCTCTACTGTAGCATTACGCAAATCTACATCTTTGACACCAGTGACTAACTGCGATTAATCATCCTCAGAGATTTTCCATGAACGTAAGATCTATTTGATGCTTTTTGACTTTTAAAAAATGAACGCTTTGACTATGGATTTTTAATTAACAACGAACGCTGAATCTTTAATAATACACTTTTTCCATAAACCATATTTTACGTTAATATTACAGTGCATTTCTATATTTTTTAAGGTAAAAAACTGTTTAAGGATATCGACTTTATTATACATTCCCAAAGCCAAGATGCGACTAGAGCTCTGGCTCTTATAATATATGCTTGGTTTGCAAGTTTATGTTTTAGGAGGCCCTAATGGCGAAAAAGGTTCTTACCCAGGACGGTAGACTTGGGGAGTGCGACACAATTGAACAAACTTTATTTTAAATATCGCAAGCGATGTGTAGAAGGCAAACAAAATGGCACTGAAAAGGTGATAGCAAATCGTCTTTGTTCAAACTTTACAAACATGTCCCTGAGGTTCGCAAACTAGTCGTGAATTAAAGACTTCTATAGAAAACAAAATAAGAAAAGTTCACTTACAGAGCAAGTGCATTCGGTTAAACGTCCTCGCAAATCATTTACGACACCTTGACACGAATCGAAACACGCGCAGCCATTATCGAACGCTCGACCCGAACTCAAATCACCTAGCGACAATTTCGGCGACGTTGCCACAGGCGTTCCTCTGATGCTGACTTGTGAAGGTTTGACGAGACCAGACGCGTCCGACTGCGACCGATGATGCGTCTTTCTGAGGGCGGCGATGGCCGGATGAGGCGCCGACGGAACCGGCATCGGTGGCGGAATAGGAATATGTGCGGCTTTGGGCGACGTCGGTTTTCGGAAATGCGGCCTGTATAAACGTGTTTGTTCAGTTATCGAAGGAAAAAATCACTCGCGTAACGATTTATAAGCTTCATGAACACAAAAAACAAATGCAGTCGGAGTTCTATAAATTGATTCTCAAGAGATATATCAAAAAAAATTAGTGTGAAGTTAGAGATCGAGGAAGGCGAGAGAGGAGAGGAGAGTATGTGTGAATTGGAGATCGAGGAAGGCCAGAGAGGGGGGGAGGAGAGAGTTTTTGGAGTTTTGAGAAAGTGTATTGAGTCTGTGTTAATAAAAATATTAGAAAAAGAGAGTGTTTAAATCATTTTTCTGGATCTACTAGTATTAATTGAAAGGGAAACCATAAGGACCTGTCACAATATTAGTGTTACGGAAAATTCGAGTAATGAAGTTAAAAAATACGTATAATAAAATTAATCAAGACTCGCGGCAAAAATTCGACTTAAAGAATAATTAAGGAAGTTCAATTGTAATTAGAATTTGAATTAATGCGATCTCTTTAAAAAAATAGTAAGTGCTTCGATTTTCTGTAAACGTTAACAAAAACACAAAATTACTATACGTTTGGTATTCTGTGAAACACTATGCATTTATTTATTATAAAACATCCAAGAAAGAAGGTGAAATTCGAATCTACGACAGTTTGATCTAAAGGCCAGCAAGCTAGCCGTTACACCAAATTGTTCTCGAAACATCCTAAACAGTTTTAAAAAAAGAAAACACTTAATTTCCCACCTAAATAAAATATCTTAAAAGTTTAAAATACCTTAGTTCATCGGAAAGAATGAGATTTTTGAGCTTGGTTCCGTGTGATTTCTTTTTTGAAGGCAAAGACGCATCGGAACTGTAAGCGCCAAGCAGCCATGCACACTTCAAGGAAAAATCAACCGACTGACGACACCTAAAAGGAAAAAGAAATAATATTACCGATGCTGATTTCAAATGCAATATTTTTTGCACTGCCCCTTATACAATAACTTTTTCCATTGCTTGTATGCAGACATGTAAACGAACCCATTACATCACTAGTACAGTTCCTGTATAACATATTTCGTCAACTATAAGTTCAGTCAACTATTTACACGCTGTAATGTCGATGGTACTTCAAATAAAAGTGCATCAATGAATCAACATCCTACATTGGCACAGCTGGATATTGGATAAGAAACGCCTCAGGTTACCATTCAAATAATATTGTCTGGGAATACTGGAACGTCGCAATGTGAAGCGTTTTGTGTAACTTCAACACACTTATAAACTACAAATCGTTCGTTTGTTTTTATGTCGCTTTCCCCAAATAAACGACCCTATGCACATTCTTTTGTGTATTTTCTTTACTCAGACAGTAGTCTTCTTGATGCTAACATATAACCTCGTTTTTAAGTCGAATAAAAAGCGTCCTTAAACTGAGCATTGGGTGAGGTCTGCGAGTTTTGTGCGGCCCGCATAAGTTACACTAATCCGTGTATGGCATTCATGCGGCTCAAATGAGTTTGTCATTTGTCTTTTGAAAAGTAATCTTGTACTATTAACATAGTGCTTATA
Source organism: Xanthostigma xanthostigma (assembly GCA_963575645.1). Taxonomy (NCBI): domain Eukaryota; kingdom Metazoa; phylum Arthropoda; class Insecta; order Raphidioptera; family Raphidiidae; genus Xanthostigma; species Xanthostigma xanthostigma. The sequence continues at coordinate 706,270 of OY754470.1, read as the reverse complement.
ATTAATAGTAACGGTGGCTAATTACTTGTCAGAGTAAAGGCCATTTTGTTAATAAAAAAAAAATTGGTTGTCTGTAAAGTCGGTTTACGGACGATAGTTTTACGTGATAACGTATTCCGTAATACATAACCTAAACCTCCCAAAATTTGGTTTCAATCCGCTTATCCTTGGTGTCGGAATGATAAGAAATGTCAAAAGTGACGTTTGCAACTTACAAAGTATTATATTCTAATAATAATTAGTTATTCCAATACTTAACTTAGAAGGCGTTGCATTTCACAGTATACTAATGTCAAAAAATTGAATTAAACATTAGAAATGCAGCCGTTTTCATGTTAAGACAAGACATACGTTTGCTTCTAATTTCCATGTACGGCAAACAAAGACAACCGACCGCGTCGCGCCATGCATTAGACAACATTGCATTTATACAGCTATTTTTCTATATAAATTTGTATAAAATATTTTTCTATATAAATTTGTATAAAAAAACTGTTTAGGCAAATTCTGTTATACGAAATCTATGTAAAATGTTCTCCTCTTTCGTTTAAGACTGGTTTCAAACCGATCTGATTTAAATTGAGCGAGAAATTAGCAAAAAGCACGCACAGGGTCAGGCGGAACGTTACGCGTTATGCGTTATGCGTTACGCGTTACACTTTTTCGTACATGCAACCGGTGTTTTATCAATTTATAATATTGGTGATTCATCAATTTATAAGACGTTATCACGTCAAAAACAATAGTAACGGCACCAGTATCATTTTATATTTATTGTAGATTATAGATTCTCAACATGTTTAGTCATATGCCGTCTTAATGAACAAAATGCATCAAATTCAAACGACATCACAAAACATCCATGAGCAAAGATGGGATTCGAACTCATGACAGTCTGACCCAAAGACCAGAATGCTAACAATTACACCAAGCTGTCTCCAGCGCCAGAAACCTTTCACAAGACAGTCATTAGTTTGTGGCACAAACGACTGAGTTTAAACAATTAAACTTAATTATAATTAATACGATCACGTCAACAATGTAAAAAAAATTATATAGGTAGGTACCTATATTTTTAACTTATTACAATTTTTATGGGACTTTAATTATTAGTACAATTTTCAATTTCCGGTAAATTGTACTGCTCTATAATTACGAAATATTTGACATGGTCTGTATATTTCATGGTCAAATTGAATAACGTTGTTTACTTTTTCGAAATTCCCAATGCATACACAAAAACAGTACAACGCAAGACCCGAATCTTACTCAGAACCGGCTACAAATATGTAGGGGCCTTTATATGTATGCGATGCCTATAGGCAAGTTTTGTTTGTTCAAGGTTTGTATATGGAGCCCTGCGCAAGGTTCATACGCGGGCCCTTTTCAATAGGTATGCTGTGTTGTCAGAAAGGATTGTCAAAAAAATTGATTTGACAATGACCTTAGATTGTGATCACATAATTACAGGAGCAGTCTAATGTCGTATTCAAACTCCCTGTCATCTAGCTAGAACATTAGATTGTACTCACATAAAAACAATGATTTGTTCTACATAGAAGACCGCTTTTCAAGCTAAATTTTTATCAAAATGCGTAGAAAAAATTTGTTTCGAAGTGGAGTTTTTTTTTTTATTTATTTTTGATAGCAGCATTTTGTAGAGAATTAATTTTTCCACAAAAAATGTCCTTAGTACTAAACCGTGAATTCATTATTTTCAAAGATATGTTCGTTTAAACATTCTCAAAAATAATGAATTTACGGATTTAGTACTAAGGACCTTTTATTCTGGAAAATTTAATTCTCTTCAAAATTAAGAAAAAACAATTTTGTACCAGCTATCCATGTTTGAGTAAAAACGTCGTTTTTCCCGTGTTAATTAAATGGGAAACAAAGTACAAACTCGGTTTGCGCTATTCACAGGTTTGATCTAGGAAGCTGAAATTTGGGAGAATTTTTTTTAGGTCCAATGCTAAAACATTACCCAAGGGGACCAAAAAAAAAAGCACCCTAATACACAGTTTAAGAAAAATATCGTTTTAATCGATTCAAGCAGGATATGTTAATTTTGGTAAATTAATAACCCAAATTTCATATATTAATAAATGTTAGCACGGTTAATATGCTCCCAAGATTGCATTAATATTAATATAGTCTTGCGGGCTTATTTTTTTTGTTTGTTTTTTTTTTTTAAGGTATATCCAATTGTATATATCCACATAATATATAGAGCATTATGCACATATACGAGAGAATATTCACTTGGGGGGTGGCACTACCTCTTGGTATCTTGCCAGTATAATTAAATATTATAGCTGGATCTAAACGACATACACAAAATATCCACGAGCAGAGGTGAGATTCGACCCCACGACAGTACGATCCAAAGGCCAACATTTAGAAGTAAGTCAATTTGTTCGTTGAAATCAAACGGCATTAATAAACACATATAGGACTCACCTGTGAACTAAATAAGGATGTATAACTTCAGCAACGTCGTGCATCTGAACGTACATCAGAACTAGCTGAGGTAAATAAAAGTCCACCTCGGCATCCGGGAAAGTAAACATCTTATTTGCAATATAACTTTGCACGCCCGGTTCTTTCGACTGAAACAGATACTGCATCGCCATCGACACGTCGAACATTTTACTTTCGAGTAGTCTCAACAGCCAATCTTTACTCGGCACTGGCGATACGGCAGTTTCGTCATCGTCCCTATTCTTTTCGACACTACCACAACACAACGATAACGGAGCTCTTAGAGCAGACGTCGCCGGCACTACAGACGTCGTTTCGATCACGGTGTGCGTTTCACTGTTCGTATCGGAACAGTCGCCGGCGTCTACTTCCGCCGGACACGCGGCTCCAGAATCTAAACTTTCGTGACTGTGATTTATCACTCCCGATAACAATTCGACACTAGATTCCCGAGTACCGCTCTCGGAGCCGCACAATATGCCCGAATCGTCGGAGCCTAAGCTGGTCAGCTCCTCGCGTGCACTCTTGTTGGTGTTCGGAATGATGGCGGCGTCGGTCGAAATCGGACACGCGGTCGGTTCGCATTCAGGACTCGGCGTTATGTCCACCTCCGGTATCCTTTGCAGTGCTGAATCCAAGCTTCGATTTCGATGGTGCATCGTCAAATGAGTATTGGTGACGGTCGTCACTTGCGTTACGGGAGGCAAGAGAATTCCCATCGACCTGTAAAAAAATAGAAGTTTTAAATTTTTTTAGTTGTTGTATCTCAATCGTCACGTGCTAAATAACTTAAATAATCAATATAATATGAGAAACTTGTTTTATTTCTTGCATATTTTTAAAGTGATTTTTTTTTTTTTTTATTTTTTTTAAAAGGTATATCCAATTGTATATATCCACCTATTATATAGAGCACATGCACATATACAAGAGAATATCACTTGGGGGGGTGGCACTACCTCTTAGTATCTGGCCAGTATGTTTGAGTCTGTAAAGCTGGGTCTAAAACGACAATCACAAAATATCCATGAGCAGAGGTGGGATTCGAACCCACGACAGTGCGATCCAAAGGCCAGCACGCTGACCATTACACCACGCTGTCCTCAAAAAGTAAAATTTATTTACCCGTGATGAAGATTATTTTACCCAACAATGAAAAATACGACAAAGCGACCTGCTGGCGGGGAACCTGAAGCGATTGGCTGGCGGGTAGATACGAATGCGTTGAGGGGGAAACTCGATTGACACGCCTCTTTCTGTTTAATGTTCATCTGGTTACAAATGTTTACCCATAAAGTGTCACTTCAGACGCGTGACAGAAGATTTTTAAAATATTTTTTGTTTTATATAAACTCTAAATATGTAATATAAATTTTTGTGTATTTAATAAGCCGTCAACCGTTAATATTCTCTTCCGTTCGCTGCTGAATATGCAACTAAAAAAATATTTTACAACCTAGCGATTTCACTATCATGGCTAACAATTAAATATTGAACATATCATTTCCTGTCAACATAATATTGGATGAGATACTTATCAACTATCTGTTCATCCAGTTCTGTCTATAATTTCTATAAACACGACACATACGTGTTTTCAATAAATAAAACAAATATTTAATTACTAAAAATAATATATATACCGAGTGACGACTACAAGAAATCTAAAAGTTAACATATTAATAAAATGCTCCAGTATTATTTCTTACAAATTTTCAACCATTTTAACGCCCATTTTATCCGCGGATTCGCTCGCATTTGTATCAGTTTTAACGGAAACCCTATTTGAACCTGGACACACGCTCTATTTTAAATTTGAGCTTCTGCAATTATTAGTGCGTCATCAAAAGTGGTTTAACCATTTGAAGAATAAAATGCTGGCTCAATGTAACGAAAATGTGCAACATATCGGTGTGTACCAAGATTACAGTAATCTTGGGTGTGTACAACGCCTTGGAATGTATCCCCTCTTTTCCCGCGACTGCGTTGTTATTATATAGTATTCGAACGGCAGTTGTGAGTTGTGACGATTGTGATTGGTAGGTTCGTCTGCCGCTACACACATATATTTTTTTTTATAACTGAATGGCCACTACTTTAACGAGTAATTATTAGTCGGGGTTAATTTTGATTTTCAATTGAAATGCAGCGAGAATTTGACTAACCGAAAAATTACGCAACACAATTGAAACAACATATATATATATATGACAGGAACACAAGAGGGATGGAGCACATGACCGTTAGGATGGGGGAACATGTATTTATCGCGGGTCATTCTCGACAGGTTGTAGGTACACATATTATAAACCCTGAAACAGGCGGTGACACGTCATTCAACTTCTGATTTTGCACGACAAAAAATTAGAATAAACAATTATATCAATAATGTGGAACAAACATCTATTATTACATCATTCTTACATAGGTAAAATGTTTCGGTCGTGTGTCTCGCGACACTTCATTTTTATTAAAGGTCTCAACTGCTAAAGCTATTCGGGCCTAGTACCAAAAATTATTATTTATAAATTGAAAACCCAGTTGATACTTTTACCAGCTCAGGGTTAGAACCTGGGAATTGGACGCATGAACAAACAGATCAAAATTCCGGAAATCAAAAAAAAAAAAATATATTCGTAACGCTCGTGAAAAAAAATTGGTTGTCTGTAAAGTCGGTTTACGGACGATAGTTTTACGTGATAACGTCATAAATAAACATTGATGAAAAATTGCATACTTTTATGAGTTACACTTTTCGGAACGTTACACTTTTTCGTGCATGCAGCCGGTGTTTCATCAATTTATAAGACGTTATCACGTCAAAAACGAACTTACAAACAAAAGTTCCGCTATAATTTTATTTATTAAGGTGCCCCTAGACGATCAATATTTACGTCAATATATTGTACAATATTTTGTGCAATAGAATAAGTTGGCCAACCCACACGATGCAATATTATTGCACAATAAATTAGTTCACGGCTGATACTTGTGCAGTCAACATGTGGAATAATAAGAAGACAGCAAGTTGTGTGGCCATTGCATTAGTTATAGCTGCAAAAAAAAAAGAGAGAAAAGGAAGCGTAGGTGGATGAAGGAATGGTTTAAAGAAAGAAATAAGTACACTCATGAAAATCTGTTAAGTGAACTGAGAATTAGTGAACCAAGTGATTTTCAAAACTTTTTGCGACTAAATAGTACATTATTTGATGAACTCTTGAGAATGGTTACGCTTGAAATTCAAAAAAGAGATACTATAATGCGAGATCTTTTCCCTTTGTAGCCATTATAGATGTTACCTTTATCACTGTTAACACACAACTGAACCAGTATTGCACAATATTGCCCGCAGACGATGCAATATTTACTAGATTGCACAATAAAAATCAAACTCTTTTTGATTGACTCAATATATTGCGCAATCTTTCAATATGATCTACAGACGTTCAATATTATTGTACAATATCGATTATTGTGCAATATATTGTGCAATATATTGATTGTCTAGGGGCTGCTTTAGGCACCTTACACGATCAATATTACTGTCAAACGTTTTGCTTCAGTAATATTGTCAGTACTCGATTATTTCAAATCGATTCTTGTTTTATTAGAGCGCACCTTACACAATCAATATTACTGTCAATATATTGCTTCAGTACTAGTTGAACCATCAGTGTATATACAGTGTTTTTTGGTTTCTTCCGAAAATGGATTCACATAAGAAAGCCTGTCTAGCCATAATTTTAGCACTGGCAAGTAAACATCGTGTTAATCGACGTTTGTGGATGAAAGAATGGCTAAAAAAACGTGATAAGTACATGTTTTGTTAAAAGAAATTAGTACTACAGAAATGGATGATTTTAAAAACTACTTCCGGATGAATGAGGAAACATTTAATAAATTACTACAAATAGTTACCCCTTTCTTTAGAAAAAAATACTACTATGCGGACCTGTTTACCAGTGAATGAAGGACTAGCTTTAACTCTAAGATATCTAGCAACTGGTAGAAACTTTGAAGACATGAAGTTTTCAGCAGTAATGTCACCAGCTTCAATAGGCTATCCTCCATTGTTACGTCTATACTGGCGCAAATCAAACGGGTACTGATGGAATATTGAAGCGCAACGTACATGGTCAATACTATTGACAGTAAAGGCCCCCATACACCTCGTTCTTTTTTGGCAGTTTTCATCGTCACGATAAAACACGTCGGTCAAAACCGAAGTGTATGGGCAAAAACTGTCGATGAAACACGGCAGTTTTTTTATCTGCCGAAGCTTGATTTTAAACACGACGTGTTTGCTGGTTGTCGTTTTAAATCGTAATGTGTGGCGCTTTCCGATAGAATCGACGTGTTTATTCAGTGGTGCGACGTACAGCAAATAAGTCATATTAATTAAATGATTGTAATTAGTTTGAGTATTGATTTATATTTTAACCGTTTTAGTGCTAAGCAATTTTGACAAAAATAAATGAAAATTGCTATAAACATATTGATTAATTTAGAGGAAAAAATAATGGTGTCAAATAAAACACTCTAATTTAGACTAATATCAATCAATTTTATTAATTATTTTTGCATTATATTGTTTATTAATGTTTATTAAACATAAAATAATATCAATATTATTGTATTTTCCATCAAAGCAGATCGTATTAATGATGCCACGACTTCAGAAAAACTGAACGAATTACGAAACTACGCCTCTGTGTTTAAATTAACCGTACAGTTTTACCAGTGCGGTTAAAACTGCCATAAAAGAACGAGGTGTATGGGGATGGCCGTTGTTCGTGTTTAACCGTACAGTTTTACCCGGCGGTTAAAACTGCCAAAAAAGAACGAGGTGTATGGGGGCCATAATATTGACAGTATCCCCTCCATTCTCCAGTATTGATGCGTGAATATCAAAAAATCCGGATTTGCATCAATACTGGTCATCAATACCTACCTGTATTGACGATCGATTTGACTTTACACATTCAATAATACTGTCAGTATTTTTGAGTATTGACAGTAATATTGATCGTGTAAGGTGTCTAAAGGTACTTACTGATTACAATGATAAAAAAAAACGATTAGTTAATTAGTTTTGCCAAATGCAAAATCAAAGTACGATACGATCTCTTCAAAGCTGGGGCAACAGCATGGTGGAACAACAACGTACAACGTTTGAAGGCGACGGCCTTGACAAATTGGATTACGTCCATGTGATACGGGCACACAGCCAATGGCGAACTACTAATACCGGTCGTATTTTATCAGGAGTGTGAAAATAGTCTCTCATGTCTTACGTCGATAAATTAAAAATACCAGGTCGTCGTCACATTCTATTAAACCGTCATTTGGTCGATTGTTCGATTTTTATTTAACTTTCTTAAACAATCACTGGTAGCCACCATAACGAATACAATTGTTTTTATTACAATTTTGTTTTCATTGTCAACAATTTGCATCCAAATAATCGAAATTGGAAACATGCTACATCGAATACTCGAGGTTATGCAAATTGAGATATTTCAAAGCTTTAGCATTCATATAAAAAACAGCGTACCTTATGCGATTGTTATTCCATACTCTCTTGTTTTATTAAAATAGAAATTTGCATAGTTTCAAATTGTGATCGCCGAATGTCAACACTTTTCATCATTCGTTCGCTGGCAATGATGCCAACTTCAGATAAATATATTATATTACGTTTTTGATGCCGTCCCACTAAATTAAAATTCGCGTTTTATGCTTACCATTCTTGCTTGGCTAACATCTGTTGTGACGTAATCTGATTCGAACAGTTCAGCCAATAGCGGTACTACTGCGTCATCAAACAATGAACGGCGTGCGACTACAGGCGTTCGTTTATTCGTTAGATAAGGTCACGTTTAAATCGCGTTTTAATTAAGTGGGCTACTAACAGCTGATGACTAAATTACGCTTTCTCACAAAATAAGAGTTCGGCGAGAATATAACGCTTATAATATTCTAAGTTGCCAAATGATGATGCTATAAGAAAACGCGGAATGATTGCTGCTCGTAACATCTTCATCAGTGTCGGATTTATCTTCTACCGCCACGCGCCGATAGCACCTTTTTACTCTATCAAACTTGAGCAAGTTTATCGTCTTTGTTGTTTTTTTTTCTTTTTTTATTACAAAAGCAGCTGTTTAAATATGACTTCAATATGGTAAAATAATTTTATTGTTATTGTATCAAAAAATCTGTCCTACTTAGCCTTTTTAGAAAATATATGGACCTGTATTTTGTGTAGAAACGATCTAACTGTAATCAAAGTCATAAAGTAGCAAATATATCATGAATTTGTCAAGTACCATCATTGCACAATGCAATTATGTGTTATTTTATGCCATTTTATTGCTTCATGTTTTGTCTGTATACACTAAACAAAATAACCCACTATAACAAAGTATTTATTACTGTACATTCGTAACGCGAAAGTACAATAATACTCTAAAATTAGTAGGATTTAGTTTTTTTCAATATTCAAGTAACACTTAGTAACTAAGCTTCTTTCCCATTACAATCTAAACGAGTCAGTCATGTATAAGGTTATTTATAAATACATTTCGAGAAATCGCACCCGTGGGTGATCATTCCGAGGTACCCTTTATAATACATTTACGTTTCTTTTATTTTTTATAATTTAGAATTCAAAATTGTTTTCATTTTAAATCATTCATCACACACATGTTCGCCACGACTGCCCTAGACAAATACCGAAGACTGTTGACTTTTCATAAAATAAATGTGTATCCATCCCTAATCCCCCACGATCACGTGCATTTGTTATTACTTTCTAGTTATTAGATTACACTAAATCTCAATCCGCTGTCTTATATTACGATCTTAGATCTGTCACCTTACAAAGACGAATAAAATAATTACCAAACAGTTGTTCAAAAAAATTTACACATTTTAATCAATATGGGATGTGTTACTGTATCCAAAAAAAGTTCATTTCTTTTCAGGGTTCCGCACCTCAAAAGAAGAGTACGAAGATAAGGAGAACCAAATGTTCCCTGAATAGCATTAAATTAAGTTGACAATGCTGTTCCAAAAGGAGTTGAGTGAAGAAAACGACTAAATTTGCTACTTCCGCATACTTGACTTTTTTAAATATTTATGGCCCTGACTTGTGTTTGACTTGACTTTGTCTTCAACTGCTAAGTTAATATTGATTCACTATCGCCATTCTGGCCAATTATTAAACCACTATTTAATTCTTTTTATTAAAACGCTTTTAGGTGACCACCATATTCATAACACTCTTAAGACATTGTTCTTATCTTACCGAACTTGGCCCCTTTTTTCACATTTATGTTTTGGGTGAGTTAATAAATGAATGTATTTATTATTCAAAATACGTTTATACTCATCACTAATGTCTGTCCTCAATGAGAGTGATTTTTCTCATAAAAATTTCAAACGTTGAGAAAGTCTATAAAGACATACAAGCAGACACATATGGTTGAACTTTATTTAAAATAGAAACTAAAAAAATTAGCACATATGTTAAAATACTAATAGGCAAGCGCAAGATAGTTTTTTTTTTGTGTTAACTAAATACATCTACTACACATGTGCAACATATGTTCAACAGAGAAACAATCAAAATTTTATTACTCATTTTTGAAATATGAAGAGCATTGCAGTCAGCAATTTCACTATAATAGTCTAAACTCCAAAGTAAAATCACTGTTAAATGAGTCACCTAATATTAAAGAAAACATTGTTATCAATAATAATTGCACGTCTGTTTGGTACGTTACGTATATATTGTGGAAAGTGTATTGATTTTTCAATAAATAAAATTATCGACCAATTTTTCAGACAATATATATTAACAAAAAAATATAATTAATACATTAACGTTTCACTCCGGATTTGGACCTTCTTCAGAACTGATCTAAAAAATCTAAAAAATAATTAATATTTAAAATCTAATTCGCTTTTTATAGATCTATAAAAAGCGAATTAGATTTTAAATATTAATTATTTTTTAGATTTTGTGAAGGTATTGATTTTTTATCACTGGGGCAATTCAAGTATTACGTAAGCAGAATTTTAGTAATTTTTGACCCTTCCCCTTGTCAGCAAAAGTAAGAAAAGTAAGTACTTAAGCATGTTTTGATACATCTTTACTTCAGGTCCTCGACAATTTGAGATCCAAAAGTTTTTACGCGCACAAAACATTAAATAACGCCTGGTCTGCTAAAAATACAAATTCTGTAGGCAGAAAAAGGCCAGATATTAAAGATGATAACAAATTTGCTGTATCATTATTTTTACCAACAATCACGTTATTTAAGAAAAATTAAAAGATTAAATAATATCTGCCTATTTCTTTGCAAACACTTTTTGTTTTTACCTATTTTCAAGTTATGTTTCTAAGCTATTTCGAAAAAATGCGGTTTTTATTAAACATAAAAAAAATGTCACTCTGACATTTTGACGTGATAACGTCTTATAAATTGATGAAACACCAGCTGCACGCACGAAAAAGTGTAACGTTCCGCCTGACCCTGTGCGTGCAAGCGAGAGCGCGGTATAAGCGATAGAGAGGCCCAAGCGTCGGCTTGTACGCATTCCTCTCTCTTCTCGCGTGACGTCAGAGAGTTCGTCGATGTTTCTTTATGACGTTATCACGTAAAACTATCGTCCGTAAACCGACTTTACAGACAATCAATTTTTTTCATTAGCCAAAAGAGCTGAGTAAAACAAATTATTTTTGACAAATACGAAACAAATATCAAAAATGTGTCAACATCTTTACTGGTGAAGCGTCCCCCTCCTCTACCTTTATAATTAAAGCGATTCAATGAAATGTCAAAAAAATAGGAATCAAATTTAAAAAATCCAAATTTTATTGTTTACAAAACATATTGAGAAAACTGGGGACTATTTTTTTTTCATATCGACAAATATATACCTACGTAATTTTTTACTAAATCAATAACAATAAAATGTAATTTGATAAGCATGATAACAAATTTATCTGTTTGCAAACAGTAATATACTTAATTAGAACAGTCAAAATAATATCAAAAAAATCGGTTATATCTACATTCTACATATTACTAAAAATCCATTTCGAACATTAACATTCCAGCACAACCAGATAAAAATTGTTAGCGAGTAATCTGCCCAAAGTGAATAATGAGAAAAACAATTATACAATTTTTAATTATAAATCAAAGCAAATGATACATAACGTAAACTCTGAGATCTGCCGCACGTAATTTGTTTTAAAACAAAAACAAAAAAACCCCGCAGGACAAAGTTCCAATTACATAAACTAGAACTTTGTTCTGCGGGAAATAAATTAATAGATATACCTGCATAACTTCTAATAACCACAAAAAAACAAATATTTTCGATGTGTAAAATGTAAACATCTTTACTACCCCCCAATTTTTGCTAGAGTGAACCGTTGAAATATGAAAGAACTGATGCAAAACTCCTCTTAACTATATTGACTCTCCTTGGTCGTAGATTCTAAACAAACAATGATACGGATATTTGGGCTCATTAAAAATGTTCTATAAACAATCTCAATTTTTAAAATATATTAAACAGTTTGGGTTTAGCATAGATACGCAAAAAAACGGTATTTTTACAATTTTTGTAGAAAATGGCACGCTCAATTCAATAAACACAAGCAAACGTCTCTATCCTTTTCGAGTTTCAAAAAATCACCTTTATAATATTAGTTGGTATAGATTTCTAGTATGTAAGAATGTTATAAATTGATATTTACGGAATAAATATTAGATTTGTTTTTATTTGCGATCGTTACAACTTACAACATGCTGCAGCTTTCGTCTGTTGAATTAAATTCACTCTACCGTGCGTAAAAACGTTTCACTTCTTTTCACATGACATTTCATGCTTTTAAAATGTTTACAAATTGCTACAAAAAATCAATATCTGTCCAAGGTTTATTGGTCTATGTCCGGCCATTCCTTGAACAGTAATATATCTAGCTGACAGATATTATAATATTGTAAAGATTAAGTTAGATATAGGTATAATTAGTACAACAGCAATTTATTATTATCAATTGAAATAAAGTTCAATCTATGAAAATATCTTTTCAATGTTCTTTGTGCAGATTTATCATTTACGTACAACAAAACTAAGTCAAATAAATCGCACTATGTTCGGTTGATTTGTCGAAAAAATATCAACTGGTATTTCCAAAGATATGAAAATGTTATCAGCTCTTATGACACTAAAACAATACAACTCATGTTTATTATAATTATTATAAAATCATTGATCTATCGAGCTTACGCATTTTGCGAAATGACTAATATATAATTAGTATAACTTACAATAATTTGATTAAGGTCAACATCAGTCAATATTACAAGAACAAAATATATACATTCAAGTATTCAATAATACGATACGTGTTTTCTAAAAATTATAGTATTATATTACGGAATTTCGCGTAATAAAAATTGCAGTGCTCATGAGAAAAAAAGAGTAAAAATAAATAAATAAAAAATCTTTATAAACAAAGAAATATTGCAGCCGTTACTGATAAAAAAGATGAAGTTTGTATTAACGTTTTCGTGTTTTGGTAATTTTATTTCGATCTTTATATATCGCCTGTAAACAAATTAGCGTACTAGACACGCGTATAGGAACAGAAGAAAGATTTATGGAATTTCAAACACTCAATAATTTTCTATGGGCATTACTAACTAAAAACTGAAAAAAAAAATAATTTAAAAAAATCGCACCTTCGCATTATATTCAACAACATACGCAGAACGACGCTAATGGTCTGAGTTGACGATCTTCTATATTCCACTATATCTATCTACCAACATCATAACATACAAATAAAAATCTGATCTTTGATATTTTCTCGTCGCGTCAAGTGTAAAAATATAATGTCGGGAGTTACCTGAAATCGAGACTGAGATTCCGCTGATGGTTGCCGAGCCTCGGCCTGACTCCTGCACCATGTTGGCTGGCCGATCGACCGTGCACTTGCGGGACTGCATCGGCCAACTTGGTGCTGCGCTTCATGTGCGCGGCAACAGGAGGCGCCGACTGCACCACTTCACTCATGATAAAATGCTATCCTTTCACTGAAACCGCATCGTCAGTTGTGTTCATCTCAAAATCTCAACGCCTTTTGTACAGATCAACATGGTCTGAAATTAAAAGATAACATGACCTCATCAAATAATTCAACCGCAGAAAATTTATCACTTTGCACATTGTAAGTATTGTTCTGGACTGTTATATTGGTAGTGCATGTAGAAAATTTAAGAAGTTATAATATACACTTATATTTCACAATCTATACTTCTACTAGTATTATATGTGGAGGGTAATCTCCGGAACCACTGCACCTATTTCTTTCACCACTATTTAGAATGAACCTTCAGAATGGACATAGGCTATATATTATCACGTCAAAATAAAAGCGCTTTTCGTGGAGACCAATTAATTATATGCAACGTAAGTTGACGAAAAAACGGTGGCAATTTACACATTCGAGCGAATTATTTCATTGCTTTGCCGCTTCATTAAGTGAAACGTACTAAAATGATGAGTCACTTAATTCTAAGTGTTTTATTACTAAAGACTGATATAAATAAATATCTCTGAAACGGTCAATTTATTAGGACTTTTCGATGCATTGCGGTCACAACTGCAGAACCTAAAATATTATATTTGTTTATTAACACCCTGTATGTACAACATTGGGAAGTTAACTGGTAATGTTGACGAAGTCACAAATTTAGCCCGTTTATGTTTTTCATTTCAATATATAACCTCACAAAACAACATTTTGAATACGAACAAACCATAAATAATGAACTAACAACCAGTTTTTTTTTCTTCAACACAGAAATTTCTTGATCACTGTACATTCACTTGAAACAAATTAGGAAAGTTCAACTTTATAGGAATCAAAATATGATAGCATGTTTCACATAAAACCAAGACTACCGCAAACAAAATACAGTCGTATCTCTATAAGCACGTGCAGGCTATTCTAATAATTGCTCATTTGAGTTGTCTCCTACTGAAAGCCAAAGGTAGGTACCTAATACCTACATAAATTATTGTGATCAAAAGGCAAACAAAATCAATTTCGTTGTACCTACAGCTCACAAACCGACAAACGGTAGATTTCTTCAGAAAAAGTAATCAGGTTCTTGGAACTATCCTTTCCGAAAAGCTTAATGGTCTAATGTTTTTCTAAATTCAACAACATATAACCAAAAGGAAGAAAGAAATGAGTACATCATTAAAACCCACAATCTTAAAAAATCTATGTGCCGTATTCTCAGAACTAAAAAAATCAATCCGCTTTTTACACAATTTCCCTCGTGTTCCCAAATTATTCTGGCAATTTCTAGATTGACGATCAAAATTCCTGTTTTCATAATAAATGTTTTTTTTTTTAATTAGAAAAATTCGCTCAGCAACTGTAACAAAATGCATTAATGGTAGTGACTTAGATTCCACAAATAATTAATTGGTCGTTTTTGCGATGAGTACTGATATGTAATCAATTCGGCTACGATACTATGAGATTAGTAAAGTTCTGATAGCTTAGAATGCAATATTGGATTGTTAAACATCACGTGATATTTATCGTATTTATTTATTTATGACCAAATTTAAAAATGTTTGAAATCGACAAGTATCAAAAAGATGTTTTGTATATTATGTCCCTTAGTAATCTGTGCCCGGCTTAAATACTCATCATACGTCAGAAACACATCACACAATAAAAGATATTCAGTATAATTACGATTACTTACTCCGGTCATCAGGTTAACGTCCTAATTCTTTGAATCCCAGCAATTAAAAGCTGGTTCCAATAATAATTATTTAAGATAAGTCGCGTCAAAAATATTTATAAAGTAAAAATATTGACTTTTACATTAAGCTGTTAGGGCCCGATTTTGTCTTCGATTCTTCCTCTGATCTCCGGGTTTAGAGGTTTGCAAATGTGGCAGTTAAGCGTATGATGCTGAGCGCAAATACGATCATTGAGATTTGATCTCGGAACACGCATCACTGGCTCATATTTATCTCCATTTTAAAAGGCACATAATTAAAAAACAATAGATTACAAAACATTCTAATACATAAAAAGCGCAATGATGTATTCATCTCTATTAATTACGTAGCGATAGTTTCATCAATTAATTAGCGCTTGTTAAAAATTAGAAATTTACCGGTCAACTCAAAAAATCATGTTTACAGTCTAAATTATACATCAGCTGCTTTTTCTACAATTTATTACACCAGAATAACATAAAACCCGACTAATTTTTTTACATTTCCTTTGAACATATGGATATTGAATGCCAATGTAAATAAGTTATTCAAGTATGTTTTGTTGTTAGCACAGAAAGAAAACTGTCGTTTAAATTATAAAAAAATATACTGACAGTGCCCGCAATACAGGATATAGGTACCTACACGCCATAAAAACTATGTTTTATAGTTTTATAATAATAAATATGTAACGTAATGACTTCAGTCTTTAATCAGGATTGTAATACTTGAAACAGGTACATATTATATGGATTAAACTATACACAATATCACATCAAACGTTTAAATTTAAAATTCATCATAAATAGTACGTTTTTGACCTAAATTCCAAAAACTCGCTTTTCTGGAAACTGTATTTAGGTACATCGAACAATTTTTAAATAAATATTTTTTTCACTCATTATTATTGATTTGTTTACATACATAAACATTAATATTTTCTCAGTGGATCACGGATCAAGTAAAAAATGCACTTTGAGAAATTTCAGAATAGTTTTGATAATTATGTCAAATTCACCATTCCTTGATATTGTAAACATTTATAATAAATAACTGTAATCATCTACGTGTAACAAATTAACTATAAAAACAAAACTGCTACAAGAAATCAAACCGTTTTTATTTTTGTACGGAGGCACGTCAAAACAAAACGCTTTATTATGGCATCTTGTATCCCTTGATGGGTGTGCCCTAAAAACGCATTCAGAATGTAACATTCCCTGATTCAACTGTAAATTATTGACGTTACAATATTTTTTCATATTGAAATATGTGAAATATGCATCAGAGGCTAATGTCCTCGTTTATGAATGCAATGTTTAAATTAACTTTCTACCTTATAGCTTGGTGAAGGGAGCAAGCTGTCATGAGTATTTGCTATTTTCTCTTCTTCATCAAAGTCTAAACATTCACTAAAAACTTTATTTTTACAATAAATCACCAAAATATAACTGTACCGCACAAAACACAAGTTTACATGAAAAGTTAAATGTAGAAATAATTTTATTATTCGATACAAATGAGCGAAGTACTATTTGCCAACATCACCGTCGCCATTATACTACTGAAACACTGTTCTCACTACACAAATAATTTACGATTCTACATTGACGTTTCATTTGACTTTACTTAACCACTGAACAACCGTATTAACAAAACATACAAAAACACAATTCAACAGATTTTCATTTAAAATGCAAATAGTTTAAAAGGAACTCATCTTCAATAAAATAACAAAAATAAAACACTTAGTTCGTTGTGTGTTACGTTGGTTTCACTGCAGGTCACAATTAGTTGTGTTTGGGTGGGAAAGGTCACAAGGCTCAACGCTTCGGTACACAAGCACTCCGAGATGGCGTTTGACAACAAACTGTGAACGATTGTATGCATACGCACATTTCGACTGTCAACGAGATACTAACTCGGTATTTGATAACCAGAAAGCAAACGCCAGGACTGAGCTAGCCAGCAGATTCTGATGGATGGACGCCGACGGACTCCCATCGTAGGTCACTAGTCTTGGTGCCTAGTGGGAGGGAATCGGAGCCGTGATTCACAATCAGCTACTTCCTGTGAATTGTATGATAGTCACTACTCACTATCTACTTAAATGCCTCACTGCACTTACGTCATTTTCTATTTAAATTAAACCTTAATTCTGCTTATCAAGATTGTTCTCATGAGACCAATTTAGAATTGTCTGCAATCCCAAAAGTATGCAACTTTTAAACGCGAAAATAAAAAAACATCTTCTAAGATTGGGCAAAAATATCAAATTAAAAAAAATAGTTTTTAAATATCCGTTACAGAAAGACCAATTTCAATTTCCTGCTGTGGCGGATATTTTCAAATTTCAAAATATCCGATAATGCATTGAATCATAAATTAATTATTAATGTTTATAAAAAAATTATTGCCGTTTTTTTGTCAATTATTGCGTAGCCATGTCGCAAGTAAAAATATTAAATATATTGCAAATAAATTTGACAAAAGGAGAATAGTTATTTACAAAATAGAGAACTGTTTAGGATGTTATTGTTATCAATTCAATAATGTAGACATCATAATGAAACTGAAAATTGCGAAATAATTAATGCAACACTCAAAAATTATTAATAAGAAAGATTTTTTTTTAATGCAATGAAAATGTCTTATTTCTATAATCAGTACAATAGGGTTGAAATTGTTTTGTTCCTCATTAGTCATTACATAAGCAAATAATATAGTCAATAATGTAAACTACAGAACCCTAATTTATGCGTGTCCAACACACACTTGACCGATTTTTTTATCTTGATCATAGAAATAAAACTTCAAATCTAAATATAATCGAATCATTTAACATTATAAAATACCATGCTGTATTTATTTTTTCTATTATTATCATTTATTAATAATGATGTGAGACGGCGTAATATGTCTGGTGAATAATTTTGATGTCAAGGCTTAGAAAAAAGGGGAGGTGACGTTCAACGCTCTCATAAAACAAAATCTGACGTGCGTCTAAAAATATACACCCACATCCAAATGCAACACAATATTGCACCGCACTCAAAGTTCAAACGATTCCTTTTTTACAAACATCAGAGAGTTTTGAAAAACATTTTTTGTAGAAATGACTGTATTTAAGAAAGGTTTTATGGGTTGGTTTCAATCTTTTGGAACACAGAATAATTGTTGAAACTTTTAGAGAGTGTAGAAGTGTAGACATGCAAGCAACAAATCTAATTTGAAGTCTTGAGCTTGCAGTATTATAATTCGTGTGGGAACATTTTTGTTCAGTTAATTGGTGTAACCTGTAAACAAAGAATATGACCCTTCGTTGTCCACTTGGAATTACATAACGATTAGAACATGTTCACAAGTGAGCAGCCATCTGTGAAATTACAGATCTTTTTTCTATTTAAATAATAATTATTTTAGTCTGAAAATGTTATTCAGTTGATCAAAAAACGTACTTGATAACTTTTTTGAAACTTAAAATACTAATTCCATATTCGTCTTCAAATAGAGCCGTATTTTGAAGAAAGTATTGGACTGGAAGTACTTTTTGTTTTTTGATGAACGACTATAACGAATGCCTGGATTAAGATTTTCTGTCTGCAATATTATCTCTGCATACTTTGTGCGGGCTTTGAATCAAATGCACCCCGGGGAATCACCATCAAATGGTTCCTTTGCAAGCGGCAAATCTTTCTCCAGGCCTTCGCCGTTCAATCATTTGGAAATCAAAATTACCCTAGTTTCATCAGAAAATAAACTTCTCATTCAATAATCAAACTCTTCGATACAAAAAATTCACCAGAGTTACCGAATGGTGCGTTAATTTTGTACAGGAATTTTTCAATTAAGAAACAGTTACAAATAGTATGTCAAAAATGTGCGGGTTTATTGTATAATCATTAATCTGACAGTATCAATTTACTGTAATGCTTTATAATATTATTATAGAACTTTCTTAATAATTGCTATAGCTAGTAATTCCATCATACGGGTTGGTCTGATAATAAAAAATATTAGATGAACACATATTTTGATTTTTGATGATACCGTAACGTTAAAGAAAAAATAAAAATGCTATTTTAACGTCTGTATAGACATAATATGTTTGATTGTTTTGTTCCAGAACTGTCAGTGTAAAAATGGGTTAATAGCTTGGCATTCTAAAGACATCGTAGGTCAAAACGTTGCCTCATGTCCTGGAACAAATGAAAATACACTAAACAGAACTGATGTACAACTAGAATATCTTTATCCTAGACCAGTGATGGCGATCCTTTTTGAGAAGTGGGTCAAATTTTGTTAATTATTTTTTTAGTACTAACTCGTGGGCCACTAAGTCAGTGGCGTTACTTGTAAAAGATGAGGGGGGATGGTTAAATACTATTTTTTTTAGTTCGAAACTTTTTTTGGACGACACACGGCGTTTTACGACCATGCTGGGTTCAACGTGTTTTTTTCTATATAAGTAAGCATGATGATTTGCCAAAGTTCCAAAAGATTTCGTTTTTCGTCAAAAATCACATTTTTTTAAAGGGGTATGCCTTGAATAAATTGCAAAAATCGAATTCTTTAATATACTTTTGAATTTGAGAATGCTTATAGAAAAAAATACGCTGAATTTAATGAGCCTAAGTAAACGTCTGTATCTAATTACCTTTTGGAATTTAATTTTTATGAAATAAAGGTACGGAACACTCAGGGCGCGAGTTCTACTGCACTTGTCCGTCTTTTTTTATATTATTGACTGTTCTCATTTTAATGATATAAAAAATGCTTTTATAGAAATAAACACGTGGGTCATTTAAAAAGCCTGCGCGGGTCAGTGTCTGACCCGCGGGCCATAGGTTCGCCATCACTGTTCTAGACCAATGAGTTCACGGCGTCAACGCAAGGGGTGCGGGGATGTTCAATTTTGATATAGCAACCAGCACAGAAAAAAATCGGTCAGTTAATCTTAGTTTTTAGTTTGATATCTCAGAAATTGCTTTTTACAGTATTTGAGATATAAGAGTCCGCCAGTGATCAAAATTTGAAAAGTTTTCTATAGTCTAAACACTCTAAACTAAACTATAAATTAAGAGTTACCGTAATCTGATAAAAAATAAAAATACTTAATTAAATACAACTCTCAGATATATTATATAGTTATCATTTTTTACGTAATTATTGACTTTTCTAAGCCATCCTGTATCTAAGTTTTTTTTTAATTTCTAAAAAGTCGACAATAAAACACGTTAGTGTTTAATCTATGAAAAGATCCCCCTCATGTTATAAATTATAATGTACACAAAGTATACCTATAATATGTTAAAGTAACAGATGCTGTTTACTATTCGGAACCCAAAGGAATGGTGAGACCTCTGGTGAGAAATGCGCCGAACTGTCCTAAGGTTTTTTTTTGACAGGTAAACATTGATTTAGAAAAGCATGATGGAGGCTAACCTAGCCTCCATCATGTTTTTCTAAATCAATGTTTACCTGTCAAAAACCCCCCTTAGGACAGTTCGGCGCATTTCTCACAGAGGTCTCACCATTCCTTTGGGTTCCGAATACTCGTATTCTTAATCGGATATTTAGTGACGCCCTAATATTAATATTAGTAATATATATAAATTAATCGAACTAAATAAATGTACACAGATTCAAGGGTAGGTACTTTTTACAGTTGTGTAGTTTGCGAACAATCTAGTTCGAAAGAGCGCTTTTATGAGTGAACTAAGTAATCTAGTTCTCAACCAAATAAGAAATCAGTTCGCTATTTCAATTATCTACGTAGTGAAAAGAAGAAGAAGAAGAAATCTTTATTTACAATAATAATTATTTATAACTATGTACAATCTAATATAGGGGTTTCAGCAAAATTGCTATAGCCCACCTGAAAGAATTATTGATTATTTGTTTTTATCGATTTCGAGTCGATTAGATTGGCAAAAAAAATTTAAAAAAATAACCAACTAGAGGTAGTGAAAATAGTGGAGACCAAAGGCGCGTTCTATTTCGTCATCTAAAGCGCGTTTGTCTTCTTCATCTAAAATCTTCGATTATTTATTTTAAGTGTTGTGTAACATATATAAACACCATGGCCTATGTGAACATTTGTGGAACACTAATAATTATTATATGCGTTATTAAGTAGGTATTCCTTTATAACACGAAAACGAAGAACTTAAACTATTTCTATATTTCTCTAAAGTACATATAATATACCATTGTATTATTGCTGTTTATATCGCCGTGTGGGAAAGAACATTTTGTGTATTTAAAATCAAGCGAATTATTTTTCAAGGCCAATGCAATTATATAGCACAGATATTTTAATAATAAACTTGTGTATTTATATCTAAAATAAAATGTGAGTGGGTTTATTTAAATCAACATATAAATAATACATCGGTTTATTAAAGATGTCCATTTATCATTATTTCAGGAACTGATAGATTTTTAAAACTATGACGTAACTTCTAATGAATTAGCTTATCAATAATGTCTACCATAATATTATTATAATAACTCCGTCCAGGGGCGCCGACTCCGAGTGTGCTCCAGTAAACAAAGTAAGTGGTGAGTGCGGACTACCCCCGACCACAGTCTGGAGACTCGATATATTCATAATATGGATTTTACATAAAAAAATACATTTAACTTTTAAAAGCTGGATCATTTTTTACTGGTTTTAAAAGTAGGTGAGCGCTATAAAGTTCAAATAACTTTAAAATGAAGATTTGAAGTAGGTACTGTCGTCAGTGGCAAATCCAAATACACATCGAAATCTCACACTTGGTCAGTTTTTGTAAACGAATCATCAAATGAGCTCCCACGGGGTTTGGTAAAAGTCGGCGCCCCTGATTTCGGTGTTATAGTCAAGCCCTCTAATATTAAGTTAATAATCATTAAAAGCGTATCAAATTGTTGATTGGAAATTAAACCACCGGATGATGTTATCTCACTTTTTTTCCACGCTGCTTTTTTGGATCTTTAACTACGCTACTTCGTACCTAAATACATGTTAGGTATGGCAAAGAAACTGATTTTTGAAATAAAATGTTGGCATTCTTCGACACTGAAAATCCTAGAGTTATTTACGCTATATGTAGAATGTAGATACAGAGTAGATTTCAGCATGTTTCAACTATCAAACTTGAATAGCATTAAAGTAAAAAAACATCCAGTACGTACATTTAAAATTAATTTCGCAAATGTCATGTGATATATAGTTTATCGGTTTTTACCATTTTTAACATGAACGTCTTTCATTTATTTAGTGAACTTTGGTGATTTTGATAAGAGAAGAATTTTAATTACTTATGTATTAATTTTATAAGTCAATGAAATGAAAATATTCCAACAATGTCACAAATATAGATAACAATTTGCTGACATATTTATTTCAAATTCGTTGTAAATGTATACATAATACATAAATTGCCAAAATGCAAAGCATTATTATTGGCTCATTGTAAATGTTCCGAAACACTAGAAAATTAAAGAAAATACATATAAATATTTTCATCAAATGAAGATTGTTAACTTAATACTCGTATAACATTTTATTTATCTAGATTCGTTAATAGTAAAGAAATTAAGCTTTCACTAAAATATAGTTGAACTTACTTAGTTAATTTTTAACACTCAATATTTTTATTTGTATACGTTTTTTATTAACACGTGCATTATTCTGATATTAACTATATTAACAGTGCTACAGAATCAGGCGTCAAAATTTATAAAAAAGATCAATTTATCAAAACTGATATCGTGCAGCTCGGTATAGGGAGAGGGATACCATCAAGAGATCGATTCGGAACTGGATGGCTCTGATAAGAAACAACTGCCATATAACCAGTGTAATAACCAGAATCTTCTTTCGAGGCATGCCCATCCCTTGAATTTTGTAATGTAATGACGATGCGACAGACTGCAATAGGGTCATTCTATACGTATCAAAATTTGATAATTTTGAACGCTTAGTCCTCATACATAAACAAATAAGAAATATTATATTTTAAACGCTGAGCATAAAACATCATATACAATAAGGCAGTCACACTTTTTTATCTATTGAAAGTGCTTTAGGGATATAAATTACTTCCCTAGTGGTTTGTTTTCAATTTGACAAATCACTGGACGTAGAAGATCTAGTCAGCAAATCATAGGCAGACTTGTAAGTTACGTCATTTCTGTTTTGTTGTAAAAAAAGCCTCCAAAAATTAAAAAAAAATGTTTTATAATCTATTTATAATATAAATTGCAACAAAAAAAAGATCCCATTGTAGATTGGGGAAGGGATCTTCAGCCCTACGACTTACAAGCCCCCTCTACATCATGATGAATCCAACCCCGGATGTATTATTTAAGACGGAAATTCCATTAGTTTTATTTCTATTCATAGTCATGCTTAATGTAACGAAACGGAGTAACACCAACTGCACCTGCAAACACCTGGATCAAATGCAGGAGTGGATCTAAAAGTTATTTCAGGGGTGTCATAGAATCATTTGCAGATTTTGCTGTTTGCTAAAAAAATAATATATTACTGTAACCACGGTTTTGCTAGCGTTTTTTTTTAATAAATTGAAAATCTGATGCTTTTACTATAGTCCTAGGACTAGAACCTGGGAGCTCTTTCCCCATAAAAAATCTTCTTGAGCGACTCGGTAAAATGTCACGGACATAGTGTTTTTTTTTAGATTATAAAAAATCGAAATTTATGGGAGACACTGTTTTGTATGCTTATAATGCAGTTAGTCGTAGTCCTATAAGGACGGTAGAATTCGAGATGATAAAAGAATTTATAAACACATAATTAATTTAAAATAAATTTGGTACGAATGTTCACGCGATCACCGATTCAGAGCAAATGGTTTTATATAACATCAATAGAAAGCAACTTTCTTCGGATGTATAATTCATTTTTATTAATTCATTATATTATTGTAAACCAGATGTTTGACATAAATTTTGTCGGCCCAAACAACAGAATTGAAAGGATACTCCGTGATGAGAGTTATATACTTGTAAGATAAATAATATTGTCAAATAACAAATCACTCATCTTCCGACTGTGTGCCGACAGGTGAGAATTTAAAGTTATTGCTCTCCTATTGCTCTAAGGTACATCCCTTTTGGTGAGTTATGTTTTCCTACCAGTCTACCAAATTCTATTTTAATGTTCAACACATAATGAAAAATACATTAAGGGTTCGAAGAATTTTATAGTTTGCACCCTATTTTTTTTAACTTTCATTTAACATACACGCTGATATTTTCTAGAGTAAATATTAACTGTCTCAAACCTACATGGCGACTGGTCTACAAAAGATGACGTATCCAATTTTCGATATGACGACAGCAAATGATTACCGGTTTACATCTGACGTATTTTATGGAAATTACTAATAGGTTGAATGACAAACTGCGGTTAACATTAATCATAACACCAAACATTGATTATATTCAAATATAAAATAATAATTTTTATTACATCGTCTGATATCAACAAAACAATAAGGTTTGATAACGAATCAAAGATAATAATGACATATAAAGCATTGATGCTCTATATAAAAATATTTGTCAATTTATTCATTCGAAAAAAAAGAAATTTGAAACGATACTCAAAATTATTAATCAATAGTTTCTTAATGATAAAACGAATTATCGAAATATCAGCACATTTTACTATTTGAATATTAATTGTTCTCTAATCGTCACTACTGCAATTTTCATCCCTACAAATAACAGAACTGGATGACACCTTTAGGATTATATTCAAGAATTCGTATAGGAGTAGTTTTATCTATGCACCTATGCACTAATTACCAGTTTCTGGTATGACTTTCAACGCTATTTCCTTGCTAGATAGTGTACCAGAAACCGAGAATAAAATTGTGTTCGATGAATAATTTTTATCTAGCTATAAAGTTAGCGCTAATAATACTTATTTGAGGTTTATAATGTTCCACATAAACATTTTTAATGACGCTCTTAGCGACACGTGCACCGAACTTTTAAATTCAGTGTGTTGGTGTTTTAAATATAAAATTATTATTCAGTGATGTAAAAACAATTCATAAATTTGATAATAATTGGCACCACTGTAATCAATTTTGAACGCTATTTTGTATCTGTTTGAAGAGAAAATATTACATCAATTCAAATTACACGTATCTACGTCATACATACTTTAAAAAAATTACGGTTTAAAGCTGATTCACAAATCACACTATGCTTATAATGACTTTTGTTTACAATAATAACACTGATCCTATCTAGTTGATTTTATAGTTAGATATTGTAAATTATAGACGCTCGACATTTCTGGGATAAATACAATAATCAGATCTATTATTTGATATATTGAACATATTAAAGCGGAAGCTTAATAGGACAGTGAGAATCGACCTTAAACAATCCATAAAACACGAAATATAAGAAGGTATCATCAGACATAAGAACGACGCCGTGATATTTACTAAGAAGCCATAAAATAATCCCAAAATACATGTAATTATTATCTTTTAAAACATCATAAAGATTGTTTTTTTTATTATTACATATGTGAACATCGTTAGATATGGTACAGAGACGCACTAAAATAAACTGCACAGTACCAACAGTATCAAATTGCACACCAAGTTTCAAATACGGATAAGTTTTAAAAAAAATTGGTTCAGTGATTTATATGAGAAACTCGTTAAATATAAAAGCTGCAAGTAGAGAATTCTTTGTGTAATTGATGATTTAATCGATTTTTAACCGACGAAAAACAAAAACGGAGGAGGTTCTCAAGTCGACGCGTATATATTTTTTTTTTTTTTTTTTTTATGTATGACCACGCATAACTTTTTACAGAGTAGTCCGATTTTGATAATTATTTTTTTGTTTGAAAGGGTACACCCCGAAGTTGGTCCCATATAAATTTGGTAAAAAAATTCCAACCCTAAGGGTAGGAAAACAGGGGATGATTGATTGTTCACTCACTGATTGTAATGTATGACCACACATAACTTTTTACAGAGTAGTTCAATTTTGATAATTCTTTTTTTATTAGAAAGGGTATACCCCAAAGCTGGTCCCATATAAATTTGGAAAAAAATTTTCAACCCTAAGGGTAGGAAAACGGGATTATTGATTGTTCATTCACAGATTGTAACGTATGACCACACATAACTTTTTACAGAGTAGTCCGATTTTGATAATTATTTTTTTATTGGATAGGGTATACCTCGAGGCTGGTCTCATATAAATTTGGAAAAAAATTCCTACTCTAAGGGTGGGAAAATAGGGGTGATTTATTGTTCACTCACAGATTTTCATGCTGAGTTGTGTATTACAATTTATTATAAATTATATAGCCTCAAAAAATTCTAAAATAAAAACTTTTTAACAAAAAAATTAAACCGCCGAAAAACTGAAAAGAAAAAATAATAAATCTTTTTATTTAACTAAGTTCTATCCAAGTAGTTGAACGTATGTTACAGTCTAGTATATCTAAGTAATTTTGAGTCGGCGTCAAACAATCAATGAACAAAGATCACTAAAAGAAATAACCAAATCAAATTAACAAAAATCTCCAGCGATAAACATTAACATTCCAAACATGCGCTCTCCACACAACCACTCGCAAAGACGTTGTGGCCTCACTGTGTGCCCGTTCGGGTTGCTCTGTCGCTGACATTAACTTCGTGAACACTCAGAGATTTCCAGCAAAGGATTGTTGACGCCGACTCAAAATTACTTAGATATACTAGACTGTAACATACGTTCAACTACTTGGATAGAACTTAGTTAAATAAAAAGATTTATTATTTTTTGCTTTTCAGTTTTTCGGCGGTTTAATTTTTTTGTTAAAAAGTTTTTTTTATCACGCTTTTATATAAGCTTGACTGTAAGTTGTAACTTCCTAACAATGTAAACATCTTATAACTTACACCCACTTCTAATTGTTGTATCGATTTGAAACTGCAAACTTATGTAATCATGGTGACAATACAAAAATATGGTACCATCGATTTGGTAATGGCTGACAGTAAGTCTATCGAGCAGGGTCGGTCTGGGACCGAAAAAATTGTCAAGAAGAAAAAGTTTAACTATTATGATAAACGTATTTCAAATCATATAATGTTTTTAGAGTTTAGCGGAATAAAAAATATTGTTGGGATTTAACTGGAATAGATTCGAGACGAAAAGTCAAGTGTAAAAAACAGGTGCGTAATTTTCTCGCATAATTAAAAACATGAAATGCGGTTTAATAGAGTAGGGTACTACTTACAATAATACATGACTTACAAGCATCGGACGTGTGAAATCCATTATATCCTCAACAATAGATAGAGTACACAGTGCACACTCAGCACGAAACAGTAGATTTCACTTTTTAATTTAAGCTTGGTTTCACAAATATCACATATTATATTATATACTTATACCTTAATGTTAATAATTTCATTATTAATTATTATATTATTACTGAACACACACACACACCAATTCATAGTAAGCAGGTAAATACAACATTATCTTAATGAATAAGTTAACAATAAAAATATCCTTCAAGTTAAACAATACCTGAATGTATATTGACATTGTGGATACAGTAAATACAAAGACGGACTAATTTAAAAAGCATATACGATTCGAGATTGCAGTAAGTGACTATTGTTTAAAGAAAAAACAAAATATTTTTGAGTAAGTTTTTTTAACTTACTTTTAACAATATACGTCATCAATATTAATTAATATTTATTATAATGTAACGGAATCTTCGTTTGTAATTTTGCTTTTTTTCTACCCCTTTACAACCGGCGATTTTTATTTGTTTTTGATTATTTAGGAACCAAAGAACCTACAAAAATTAAATAAAAAAAAATTGTGTACCCCTGATTAACTGTGAAAATAGCCGTGCGAAGCCGGTTGTGTTCACAAAATTTTTTCTGTTTGGCGGCAAAAAAATTCATCGATAGTCACGCCCCTATAGAATCGGGTTTCGTTAATAGAACAAATGAGGATGTCCACAGTTTGTCTATATTTTATTCAAGCACATCTAACATTTTTGCGTTAAATTTACATTCTGAAGAAGCCAACTTTCACAATAAGCGTATAAAAAATTTTAGAAGCAGGGTCGGCTCTATCTTTTTATCGCCCCAAGTAAACAATAATTCACCGCCCTTGAAATTTACAGAATAACGTAGTTTTAGTGAGCTTGTTTCAAATGAAATGAATTATATTATGTTGCCCGAAAATGCTGGCGTTGCAAGACGTGTCTTTTTGTTTCGTGATTAGAGCCGGCCTACGCCGCTTAAGTACTGCACAGAAATTTGAATATAGATAAATGCATACGGCGTTTTTCTTATATTAGATCGATTTCTGCCGTTCGACCGTTAGATTTATGTTTAGGAAATGTTGACACTTGACACTATTATCTATTATTATTAATGGATGTACAATGCCGTTAAATATATAAACATTGTGGTGGAATGTAAACAAAATACAGACAATTGTGAATGCGAATTTCCAGACAACCTTACCAAGGCCATGATATAACATTGAAAATACCCCGCGTGGACCCACGTAGATACCCCAGGGCTTAACACAACACCGAGTATAATATTATAAAAGCTTATGTGTGTGTTATTTCTAACGAGAACTATGTTAAAGGCGCGTTTGCACGAACGGCGTAATATTAAAATTTTGTTTTACGTATTATTTAGTCGTTACAAACATGTGAAGCAATAAATATTAATATTTTAAAAAAACAAGCAGCCCGACTGCACAAAAATGAGAGTTTTTTTATATCTCACCAAAGTCATCAAATGCCTAAAGTTTCATCCCGATTGATGATGACCGGTATTCGGAACTACACCCAAAGAAATATTTCTGACGATTGTTATAAAACTGAAAATTAAGTGTTTTTTTTAGTCACTTAGTGTGAACAACTCCTGATGTTCACACAATCATAGTAAACACATAGCTCAGTGAAGCGCCGATGGAATGCAAAATATGCGCATACCATTGGAACAGGGATGTCCACCAACAATTATTAAGTCAATGTTCCAATTTTCAAACATTTTATTTAAGTTTTTAAAAATCATCAGTTCTTATTTATCTTTTAAAAGCGCCCACCCCGATGCCAGGTGTCCAGACCGCTGACTGGTAATATATTAAATTACACCTTAAATAATCTGAAAATATTCAACTCTACAAAATCATTGTAATTTTCAACCGCGAACTTTTGAACTAATCCTAGTACGTATATCATCTAGCTACCACGGACAGCGCAACTGATTTAGCTGTCGTGGTTTCTCTACTGGCATGTCAATCGGTTAAGCTGTCAATGGTAACTCGATGAGGCATGGCTCCAGATGAAAGAATATAATTCTCTTAATATCATGCTACAAGCGGACAACCCTGCTGAAAAATAGGTATCATGTACATATTATAAATGTTTATTGCGCACATACGTATTACTGCTAAATAAATTGATATTAGATACGAGTGTTTTATTAAGGTCATGAAGTTGTATTTGCACTGAGTTATTTCCGAATTATTTGTTATATAACTTCTACGCAGTGAAAAAAACCAATAAGTGAAGAGACATTATGGCGATGCCAAAAAACAATAAGGAATAATAATGAATTGATTTAAACCACCTACAGGATGTAGCAATCATAGACTAAAGTAATAATACCTATAGCTAGGTAATTCAACATCACTAATGCAACAATGCTATTAGACAATAATTTGACAAATTAGATAACGATAGGTACTATACAGTCTCTATTATTTTAAAGATAGTCTGCAAGATATCACCGCGACGATCAGGTAGGATAAGATTTCTGCCAAAATCGGCAGTAACGGGAGCTAAGCCTTAATTAATATATTTTATGTTTTACTTGAAATAAATAAAAATAATACAAATTGTGCGTAATGAACGGAACGTTACAATTCGTGTAGGAATATTTATTGACCGGTATGCTGTTAATCAATCTAATAGATGTATTGTTAACGGTTCAGGACGTTTGCACAGATGAAGGGCAGTTTAAATGAGGGTAAAAGTGCTGAATTAGGGCGCGGTTTTATTACAGGTATATACAACCGTATTACAATAAAAGCTCAAATGCTTTCGTTATATACGTATAATATTATAACAGGGACACTCGCACATTGGCGTACCAGGACGTACGTTCGATTTTTACCCGACTACGACAAAGTCAAAAAGAAGGGTTATGATTTTAGCAGTCTATTATTATTTCATCATTTTTTTTTCAAATTTTTTACATGACTTCGGAGATTAAAATATTAATGTTATAGATTTTCAAAGTTTTTTTATCTTTCTAGGACGTTCAAAACCAAATAATAATTTTATTACATCTAGTTCTAATTCAGATGTAAAAATTTTTCACAAAAGCATGCAATTTCAAAATAAGAATAAATCATTTTTAACAACAAATTATAGTAATACTAGCGGCCCTGTACGTGCTTCGCTACGTATAAAGTGAAATAATAAAACAATTTAATTGGAACATCTATCTATCTATCTATTTTATTAATTGCTAGCTATTTTAAAATATACATGGGCGTATATGTGTGTATGTCGAGCACTCCGGCTGCGCCGTCGTGCTCGAAAAAAAATAGCGTAAAGTATTCGTGGATAACTGGTCTTTAAAACACTTGCTCTATTTCGAGCACTCCGGCTGCACCGTCGTGCCGAGCAGTTTTAAACAATATTCAGTTTTTTTACATCCTCGATCTAGATATATGATTGTTAAGTTCGTTGCGTCATCTATTGAATCTTCACTCAATCCAGTCAACAGGTATTGCCATCTTATATGGTTGTTAAGTTCGTTGCGCCATCTATTGAATATTCACTCAATCCAGTCAACAGGTTCGCCATCTTATATGGTTGTATTATGACTGTCAAGGAATAGACAAATAATTTGCAATAAAATAATATTGCGACTATAAATTGAAATGTAAGCTATCCTATCTTTCAAGTTGGGTCGAATTGCACACGGTGTGCAAATCAAATTTAAAATCGGTTCAGTAGTTTAGGAGTTCATCGCGGACAAACAACGTGACACGTAATTTTTATATATTAAGATTTTGATTTATAAAGATCTGGGACGCCCTGATGTGCCTTATTAGCGTACATTACTAATACGAAAATATTACATACTTAATTATATTTTTTATAAACACGAAAATGAGGTAGGCTGTTTTGGCATGTCTGACTATAACTCCATCCATCTCATTAAAAAATATCTAGGCTATTATTTGTTAAGAAATTCTAATTAAATCTAGATTTTTGTCAATACCAACTTCAATCATCAATATTTCTATACATTATTGAGCGCGTATATACTTTAGTGTTGGGAGTGATTGAAAAAGGTTCTGTAGATACTACAGAACTGAAGCACTCACCAGTCACCGGCCCACCGCCGTCTCTGCATTTCACGACAGCACAAATTTATTACATTGGCGTGGCTGCGAGGACGAAGTGAAAAGCAGGGCGCGTCCTTCCTATAAATGCCGGGGTTGATTCTGTCTCATTTAGTAGCAGCTAATAATGCCAGAAAACCAAATACATTATTATGTTATGCATCTGACACAGTTTATTATACCGTTCTGTTTGCAACGAAATTATAGTTTCATAAAAAAAATAAATATAGTTTAAAAAAAACTAAAAAACACGCTTTATATCGAACTAAAAAGTAAAAAATAATTTTTTTAAAATAAGCTTAAAAAGCGTGGGGCGCTTTGTTCCACATTTTCGTACATCGAGCGCCCAACGCTTTTTAAGCTTATTTTAAAAAAATTATTTTTTACTTTTTAGTTCGATATAAAGCGTGTTTTTTAGTTTTTTTTAAACTATATTTATTTTTCACTTTTTAGTTTGAGGATCTATAAAAGAATTTATTAATCCTGGGGGTCCTAATAAGGATAATGGGAAACTGTTATCAAATTATTGCATTGTCATCGGTCCTTGATACGTATGCAAAGTTTCAAATTAATCAGACTTCGGGAAATTGGTGAAAATTATGCTCAAAGATTCCGTTACATGCATACATACATACATAGTTAGTTACAACCCAAACTAATATAAAGCGTTTAAAAACACACTTAGGTATATATATAGACGCACTAAAGAGAATAGAAAATAAATTTATTTCACTTCTATACCTAGAGGTTAGAAGCT
The DNA here is from genome assembly GCA_963575645.1 of Xanthostigma xanthostigma. NCBI lineage: Eukaryota > Metazoa > Arthropoda > Insecta > Raphidioptera > Raphidiidae > Xanthostigma > Xanthostigma xanthostigma. Next base: position 673,761 of record OY754470.1, on the reverse strand, counting down.
TGGGACACTTACCGCATCTATATTTCGCATAAGGGCGAAAACAGTAAGATGCAAGACAGGGAAGTAGAACTGCGAACTGTGCGTGTAATCTATTTCTATCAAGGATATTTATGGTCAATGGTCATACACGAAGATATGTTATATGTAGAAAGCGTAAAAGATACACTTATTACGTTATAATTGCATATATGAATGATCTAAATAATAAATTCCACATACTATTATACTATAATAACAATAAAATTACATCACAATAAGTGTGTAGACAATAGACTTGAATTGTGCGTTCAATCTTTGACAATACACATTCCTCGACGCACAAAACAAGTCACTGTCGCAATTGTCAAAGATGTGCTTCAGTTACTCGTTTAAAGATGGTATTTTAGTCTATTACCATTAATTGGACATATTCTTATCATGGAGTCTTGTTCTAGACTTCATACCATGAACGGTCGAATTATCGAATAGCCAGGACTGTAGCTAGAGAGGAACGTAGAGAAGCAAACGCAATATCTTACCTTAAAAAAACTTTTTAATAAAAAAATTAAACCGCCGAAAAACTGAAAAGCAAAAAATAATAAATCTTTTTATTTAACTGAGTTCTATCTAAGTAGTTGAACGTATGTGACAGTCTAGTATATCTAAGTAATTTTGAGTCGGCGTCAACAATCTTTCGCCGGAAATCTCTGAGCGTTTACGAAGTTAATGTCAGCGACAGAGCAACCCGAACGGGCACACTGAGGGCATACGTCTTTGCGAGTGGTCGTGTGGAGAGCGCATGTTTGGAATGTTAAGGTTTATCGCTGGAGATTTCACGTATCATTGTTAATTTGATTTGGTTATTTCTTTTAGTGATCTTTGTACATTGATGGTTTGACGCCGACTCAAAATTACTTAGATATACTAGACTGTCACATACGTTCAACTACTTAGATAGAACTCAGTTAAATAAAAAGATTTATTATTTTTTGCTTTTCAGTTTTTCGGCGGTTTAATTTTTTTATTAAAAAGTTTTTATTTTATAATTTTTTGTGGCTATATAATTTATAATTGTAATACACAACTCAGCATGAAAATCTGAGAGTGAACTATAAATCACCCCTATTTTCCCACCCTTAGGGTAGGAGTTTTTTTTCCAAATTTATATGAGATGAGCCTCGAAGTATACCCTATCCAATAAAAAAATAATTATCAAAATTGGACCACTCTGTAAAAAGTTATGTGTGGTCATACATTACAATCAGTGAGTGAACAATCAATCATCCCCTGTTTTCCTACCCTTAGGGTTGGAATTTTTTTACCAAATTTATATGGGACCAACTTCGGGGTATACCCTTTCAAACAAAAAAATAATTATCAAAATCGGACTACTCTGTAAAAAGTTATACGTGGTCATACATAAATAAAAAAAAAAAAAAAAAATATACGCGTCGAATTGAGAACCTCCTCCGTTTTTGTTTTTCGTCGGTTAAAAATACATTTTTGTAATTGCATTTTGCGCTCTACTTCAAATTTCGGTTGCCCTACCTAAAATTTGATTCTAGGTACAATTGAAGCTCACGAGACTGCCGAATGATTTTAAATTATAGACGTTTGAAACCATGCTTTTGTTGTCTTTTACAAGTTTTACAGAACATCAATTTGCTCAATTGGTGTCCTAATAATTTTCCTGGGTTCAAGCTTAAACCAAGGGCCTAATCAGCATCCATCAACTCAGGTCTGTAGCAAGAATTAAATTTTAGATACATCAAACATTTACCTCTTAGTTTCCCTAGCTACGGCCCTGCACCAACTGGAATCTATCACATTACAAGAAGGGAATTAATTATACTGTAATGGAACGTTTTTGAATGTTTCCTCGGGAAGAAAAGTGAAAATTTGGCTTATAAAAATTTCCTTTTGCAAATTTATTCATCTGAACGGTCTCTAAATCTGATCATCTTGATAAGAGTTTGACCTCATTTTGTTTTTCGTTTGATGAGACACTGTTTTTATATATTTTCTTTTATAGTTAGCACATTAAACCAGAGACCGTGCGAGACGCACACTAAAAATTTGGCGACGCTATAGCATAATAATTAATTAAGAACCTTTTAATTCCATTTTGCCAAATAGGCAAACACGAAATGTTTTATATTTATTGGAAAAAACAAATGAAAGATTCAATTTTTACGATTATGATACTAAACTGAAAATAAAAAAAAAATTGGTTGTCTGTAAAGTCGGTTTACGGACGATAGTTTTATGTGATAACGTATTCCGCTCGAATATCATATTTAATAATACATAACCTAAATTTTAGTAGCTGTCAAACTTGGGCCGATCGTGCTTCTCTATCGCTTAACTGCGCTCTCGCTTGCACGCACAGGGTCAGGCGGAACGTTACACTTTTTCGTGCGTGCAGCTGGTGTTTCATCAATTTATAAGACGTTATCACGTCAAAAAAAGAACATTCCATAATTGATATTATAAGTATAATCTAAATCGCAGTTGACCGAACAGCACAAACCGACAATTATTTTAAAGGCGGTAACATCGCATTTTCTTTTTTCGGTTGACTAAAATCGCGTGACAATTTTAGCTAATAAATTGACAAATATGACAGTTGCAATACTTACATTATTCCATTAAATAAATTAATCGAGTTGAGAATAAATTTCGGGAAATAGGGAAGAAAAAGCCTTGTTTAAACTCTATATTTATATACATTAGAATTAGATACAAGCTCTATTCAATAATTCTGTAGGCATAATGATTAATAATTCTTTTTGAAGTTATAAAAAAAAATACAAATCATTTGAAACGAGGTACAGAATTATTAATAAAAGTAACAAAGCCAACAAATACGTCATATTACTAGTAAATATTTTAGCGTTTCTTAGAGGCCTTGCCCTTGGGCTTGTGACTGCCGGCACCGCGATGTCCGCGCTTTTTCTGCTGACGACGTTTCTTCTCTTCAGCGATCTTTCTCGCCTTCAAAATTTGTTCTGGATGTTTCAATTCCGACCGACGTTTCTTCTCCTCCAGTTTTTTGTTATGTCTAGCCCAGTGCTTGTGTGACATCTGACGATCTAACAATTAAAACAATATACATCAATACTTTATACAGTGAAATATCCGTTGAGCGGCATCCATGGTGCATCACATTAAGCTCGTTCAAGAGGGTAGGTAACTTTGTTTAATGTAATTTTTGAAGTGAAAACTTCTTTAGCGGCGTTGTACACTTTTTTTGTAATGGGTAAAAAATGTTAAACTCGCGTCAGGGACACGTGACCTGATCGAAAATTCGTAAGACGAAAACTTTTATTTATACAACGTTAGACATCTAGCGTTGAAATATCGTACATAAAAATGCAATCTATAATACAAACCATTTTGATCTAAAATTCGTAAGAAGTTAATATTCAAGTTTTCACTTCTGCCGGCACTCCCGGAGGGCAACCCGTCTTTTTTTTTTTTAATTATGGTTTAACAGAAGTACAAAGGCTATAATTAAGTGTCTAATAGTAACGGGACGTCCGTAATTTTAATTTTTTTACGTGTTTTTCGGATACTTTATACAATATCTAAAGGAGTAAATAATAAATAGAAAGCTGAATCTATTTTGATGAAACATGGTACATTTTTATATCTTGTCGCGTCACAAGCAAAAACGCTTTTTAAAATAAAGGGCTTACATACATATTTCAATAATTATATTTGAGCTTATTCGAAATCAGATTTAAGTAATTTAGGTGCCAGTTTCTTCTGAATTTACAGCTGTATTAATTACAGCACAAACAATTTTTATGAAAACAATCCGTGTTTTATAAGTAAAATTCAATGATTCTTTAGTTTGTATTTTTTATCTTGTTCCAATAAATAAAATATAATCGAAGATAAAAATGGTGTTTATATTTTTCCCATAATTACTTATTTATTAATTAGAATTAAAAGTTCAATGAGACGGCAAATTCTCCGTCAAGGTCAGTAATCCAGTGGCCATCAAAAGGGCATGAAGGCCAAAAGAAATGTATGCCCTTGCTTAAGATCTTCTGTTTCTGTATATTATTTAAATAATATTTTTTTAGAAACAATGAAGCATGAACAATATACTGAGAAGGCGTATTAATTTGTGATCTACAAGGCGAGAATAAATAATGTATTTTCTAATAAATTGAAGACAAGGTCGTTTGCTATTTTTTATGAGCCGTGACATTCAGGAATTTAAAATCCAATTAGTTTATTGCATCATCAATTTACATCTCTTAAAACGGTAATGAATTGTGCATTGAATTTTTTATACTTAAACATAATGAGTGACATAAAAAGACAGCGTAATAAGATTTAGAAGTCACCATCTATATGTCACAGATAAACATCAAATTTTTATTTTCTTTCACGTTAATGTTCTACAATGAAATCACATTTTGCTAAACATAATTTTTGTGCTAGTGTAATGCTTATAAGACGTGGAGAAGTGATCTAATCGCGAAAATACATTTTGCTATAATTTCATTTTCTGTCATCAGATGTCATTGCGTCAAATACCAAATTCGAAAAGAGGATTAAAGCTACTGATAACACTTCAGTCTAAAAGAAAGACTAATTAATTCAGAATCTGTGCTGATTTTCAAACGTCATGAATTGAGATATTGTTCTCGTCAAAAACAGCATTAACGCGAGTGAAGCGTCATTCACATAATGATAAATATAGCGCGTACAAATTTCACGTGCAACTTACCAGTTCGAGATTTTGGTTTATCGTCCTCGCTGGCCTGGGCTTCTTCTTCTGCGTCAGCTTTAGTTCGTTCTCGCCACTGAGCGTACCGATCACTTTTATATGTTGCCGGAATCCATTTTCCTGATTCCGTGCGAATTTTCTTCGATTTAGAATCCTGTGAACAATAAGCATTAGAATCATAACTTACGTGAAACAATTTCTCAAATCAATCCGAGAATCCGATTCTAAATTTTCACGCACTTTGCTTATATGCTTTACCAGCAGGTCAATTCAAATGTAATAAATAATTTACCTGATTAACAGCGACCATCTTCTTCTTCTTACGATCCCAACGTTTCATTTGTTTTTGTAAACGTTGAGCATCTTCACTATCGGCAGTCAAATCTAACTGCATTTTGTCTGCTTCTCGAGTGAAATTATTTACTGACAATCTAAAATTTTAAGTCAACAAATTATAAAGACAATCATATTAACAAAAAATTACTTATTTTAGGAAGGTGTACACAGAATAACGTTTAAATTAATTTTTAAACTGTATTATGGCAGCACTTACCCTTCTTCTGTGAATTTGTCAGGTGCTGTGTAAGGTACATAATGATCTTCATCTTTTATAACTTTTTGTTTTTTCACTTTCGGCTTATACAAAACATCCATATTTTTTCTTTTTGGCGCTACAATACTTTTAAATGCCGAACAAATATCTTCAGTATTACTATCAGCTAGTGTTTTGTTTTCTTGTTCATTTATTTCATTCTTGCAGCTTTCATTCAACTTTTCTAATCGTTGTTGATGCGACAAAATATTATTTTTGTGAAATTCGCGAGTTGCTTTCATTATTGAGTATTCTGAATTTTTTGTGCCCATTTCAAAAACTGTCTAAAAATATAAACATTGACAATAAATTAATATACTGGTTTGTGTTATTGACAAAATTAACTATCGAGTTTTGAAAACTAACTGATAAATATTATCTTTTGATTTAATACTTTTAAATACATAATAATTAACTTACTCCTTTGGACTGATACTGTTTCATTTGGTGTAACAATAAATATCGTTTCTTTTCTAGTTCATTGTCCACAGTACCAAATAATGGATGAATGCCCGCCGAACTAACCTGCAAATCTTTTATACGTTTATTGCTATCGGCAGATGCCAATGGTCTAGAGCTCATATAACGTTTGTAACCATTTTCACAAACTTTCTGCATACTAACCTAAAAATATGTATTCATTAAATTTACGTATTTTCAAAATTACGCTCTGCTACACACTTTTTCTTGGTAACGCGATAAAATCTGAAACTACTCAAGTGATTTCCGTATGGTTTTTACGAATAGGTAGAGAAAATATTTAGGACTGCTTTAGGCCAAATTTCATTATTCTATCGTAACATGGGACTATGTCATAAACGAAATAGTGAGGCAAGCAGCCAGGGTAAAATACAGCTAATGTATATAGTAAAATTTTACTTACTAAATCAGTGTACATATCATGCCATGAAAATAGAAGAGATTGCTGTTCTTCAAGCAAAGCTTGTGGTATTGTGCCAATGGCTCCAACGTTCACGTTTTCACTGGCACTTAATCCACTCGGAGGAATGAGCTTGAGCGGTCTTCCCAAAAATAAATGTAAGTCTAATAAATGAGCATATTCATCCGGGGATATTATCGAATATGCTGTTCCTGTTCTTCCAGCTCTGGCGCAACGACCTAACAACAATTTTCGATTTTGATTTTTTGTTCAGAACTTTGACTTTAAAAATATTCTAATTAAAAAGGTCTTTATAGTTTTATTATAATTTTCAGGTGAATTGTTTCATTATAAAAAATAATACATACCGACTCGATGGACAAAAAGTTTAGCTTTTGAAGGAAAATTGTAGTTAATAACATTATCTAACTGAGGAATGTCTATACCGCGGGCTGCGACATCAGTGACGATAAGAACGGACACTTTTTTTGAACTGAATTTTGCTGCATTGATTTTACGTGCGGTTGGATCCAAATCGGAATAGATATATGCACTCTCGATTCCTGCTTTTTGCAAAATCTACAAGAAAACAACAAATATTTTGAGGATTCACTATATAAGAACCGAAATACAACATAAGTTTACATCTGCATTGCTAGATATCATTAATCGCGTTTAGTTTGGCTTTGCCAATACTCACCATATGAATATATTCAACATGATGTTTTGTTGCCGCAAAAACAACCGTCGGAGATTTTTGTGGTAAAACATTTTTAAGTAAAACTAATAACGCTGCTAATTTTTCTTCTAAACGGCACGTGAGGAAAGATAACGTCAACTCATCGGGTAATTTAGATTCCACATCGAGTCTGTAACATAATAAAATATCGTTAGTTAGTTATTATTTAAATTGTTAAAAATTGATCCAATATTTTAATATGAAATACGCATATGTACCGAATTAATACGGGATCGCTCAATCCAACTTTTGCAAATTCAACCAAAATTTTTGGTAAAGTTGCCGAAAATAATAAGGTCTGTCTCGATTCCGGTAGCCTATTTATAATTTCGTTTAGTTGTTCACCAAATCCCATTTCAAAAAGTCGGTCAGCTTCGTCAAATACAATATATTCAATGCTGTTCAATTTTAATTCCATCTCAACACAAATATGTAGAAATCGTCCGGGCGTTGCTACAATAATATCCGGATTACCATGAATTGCATTAAACTGATCGTCCATCGAATCACCTCCAAGTATTACAGCTGCTTTTAAACCCGTGAATCGGCCTATTTCTTTAATAAATTTTAAAGTCTGAAAAATATAAAATTGAAATTAATGTCGAAAACATAATTCAATACTTTAAATTAAAGGTAATTATACACTTTCGCGGTCACCTGGTTTTTTGGCTCTAGAAAATCGAAAAATCATCCGATTTCGATGAATTTTTTTTTTTAATCTTCGTTTTTATGGCGGATTTATGGAAAAAAATACGAAAATTGAAAAAATCAATATTTCTCACAGTTTCATGACTTTAAATGCAAAAAAAATTGACTTTCTACATATAATTCTTTATAACTGTTTCTGACGTCAATTCCGGGGTGAACGATAAACGGGTATGCGAATTGTAATTCCGGAGTGAACGATAAAGGGGTATGCGAATTGTCTCGCAGTGAAACGGGAAGGGGCAAATGTGGAGTTTTTAAAAAAACAATTCCGGGGTGAACGATAAACGGGTATGCGAATTGTAATTCCGGGGTGAACTAATTTTTTTCATAAATCCGCCGTAAAATGGAACTTTTTGAGACCGAGATCATTGAAATCCATCTATTTTTTGATTTTCTAGAGCCAAAAAACCAGGTGACCGTGAAAGTGTATAATTACCAAATTAAATTCCAATCTATACATCAGCACAAAAGTTTACAAATTTAATTTACCTCTCCGATACTTACCGCTGAGTACAAGAGTTCAAAGGTTTCTTGATGTGTTGTTACAGATCGATTTTAAATATGTTAAAAAGTAAATAAAATAGTAAGAGTACCTGTAAAGCCAATTCTCTGGTCGGTGATAAAATTAAAGCCCTAGCTCCTGCCATCGCTGTACGAAGCTTTAGTTTTTCAAAGAGTGGTATGAGAAAACATGCCGTTTTACCACTGCCGGTACGGGCCATTGCAACGACATCGCGTCCTTCCAGTACAAGTGGAATAGACTATAAATAAAAAGTAATCTTAAAAATTAGTTGAAACACATCGTCTTCAAATAAAAATTGTCAAAACTTCTCGATAGGTTTAGGTGCATCTCATAATTTGATATTACCTTGCGTTGGATCGGAGTCGGAACTTTGTAGCCTTTTTTTGTAATACCCTTTAAAATAGGAAAACTTAAGCCCATCCCTTGAAAACCGCCACTTTTCTTTGATTTCTTTTTTTTTGTGATATCCAAAATTTCATTATCGTCAGAACCTTGTAGATCGTCAAAACCCGGTACATTATCTGTTGTAGCCTAGGATTGACATATTAAAATCATTATGTTATTAGTAAATCCTTGTATTATTAACAAGAAATATTCATTTTCTTACCATTTTTATTTTGACATTTAACACAGTATTTCCAGGTTATTGCACGTGGGTTAATGATGGGGTTGAAGTTGTTTCAAGTCACGTACTCTGGAATGAAAATTTCCTAAATATGATCAGTGGCCAATAAGAATAAAGCATCAAAACAATCAGCGGTACTACATTTTTTACCGTTTATAATTTATATGCCTTTTATTTTCGGGGTCTTGGAATAAATTCAAATGTTAAAGAACGTTTTTCATAAATTCGTTATATTTGTTTATAAGTACCTACTTTATGTAGAATAAAATTCACTAACTTTAAAATCAAATATTTATTTTAAATACATAACATTAGGCATGTCAATATTCATTAACATAAAAATATACAATAAATTTTAATTTAAAGAACAAAAGTGTTTTAAATTAGTTTTAAAAAAAGCTAAACAAATTAAGAAACCTTAGTTGTTTTATTGTACATGTGGATATTTTTACACAACTTGTTTTAATTGTGATTATTTCTTCACAATATTGTATGATATTTTGCCCAGTATATTGTTGTCAAATTCATTGTTGATAAAATATTTTATCTTCACTGGATTTACTTTAAAACTTCATTTGTATATTTTTATAAAAAAATCTATAAACAATAGCCTGTTTGCTTTCTTTTCCTTTTTTTTTTATTTAACATATTTCAGACTGTCGCCATGTGTCTTATATTCCATTGGTATATTAGGAGGTAAATTTAAAATTCTTCTAAGAGTATCTCGGATGCGAGCGGTGCAAGCTTGATCTGACGCTGTTCGATTCCACACACATACTAAGTCTTCCGGATATCTAACTGACACGACTGCTCCACATATTTCGTTCCCGACCATAAACTGTTCTCCTAGCATGGCCATGCACAAATTCTCCCAGGCTCTTCCAACTTGACCTTTACGTAACCGCACCACCTAAAATAATAGCATTTATCCGTACATGTTCACCGTGTCAGTAAATTACGAAATGATAACTTTAATTTTAAATGAATTACCCATTTCCCTCCTTTTGCATTGGCTGCATCTTCCCACATGGGTTGAATGCCTTCTTTAAATAAATGTAGATCTGTGTGCGGAGGCAAATCACTTAATCGTACCATATGACTGTATAATGCCCACCATTGTTCAACCGTACCCACTCTTCCGACCAACTGCAAGGATTGACTATATCGAGTTGTCTGCGGTTGTGCTCTCCTTCTCGAATACCATAACCAATATGTATATTGTAACCGATGTTCTCCGGGTGGAATTTCAAGCGGTGGTAGATCTACGTTATTAAGATTTGATACTTCGTCGTCTCCACTTCCACTGTCGGTGCTGTCACCGTGTTCTTTCAATCTGCAAAAATAACATCATTTGTTGCACCTAACCACATTATTTAATGTGTCATATAAATCGCACACTTACGCTTCAAATTTATTGGACATGTTGTATAAAATATAAATTCAATATAAATATATTACGCTACAGAAATTATCACAGATTAACAATGTACACGATATATTAATGTTTAAAATATTTTCTAATTTCTCTCTCCACAAGTAAATTCTTTTGTATATATTTATAGCATTTAGGTTGTAGTCTTGCAATTGCGTGTCCAAATTGCGCCACTAATCTCATACGTTTGACATTGCAGGGAAATTTCTTGATGTCAGTGAAGTGTGTACAAATTCATGTGTCACATGTGACGGCTGGAATTTCAGTTTTTTTGACATTAAATACTTTGTTGAACAATAATTTGTTAGATTATTGAATTAAAACTTGTAACAAGTTAATTAACCAGAAAAAATATGGCAACAAGTAAATCAAAGATTAATTGTAAGATAGGTTTTATCGGAGCTGGAAATATGGCAAGAGCTATTTGTGAAGGGATGTTTAAAAAAGGTAACTAATAATTACTATAAATATTGCATGTAGGAAGTTTGTTAGCTATTCCTTTAATATAAATATTTTAACATACAGATTTAGTACTACCTTCTCAATTATACATATCAGCACCGCACCTAGACCACTTAAATGATTGGAAGGCAATGGGATGTAATATAACAAACAAGAACGGATGGGTTGCTGAAGAAGCAGATATAATTTTTATTGCGGTAAAACCGCACATTTTAGCACCGGCAATAGCTAATATAATAGAAACCATGAGTGTTCAAAAAAAGATAGTAAATAAGTTGTTTGTTTCAATATTAGCAGGTGTTAAGCTAGATGCGCTAGAAAATGTGAGTTAATTAAGATCAATAGGTTTTTAAGTTTTTTCCTGTTTAAATTTTCTCTTATTTTAACGATTAATGTTATAGATTCTTAGTCAATTTGAAGGCAGCCGAGTGATTCGTGTCATGCCAAATACACCTATGATGGTAGGTGAAGGATGTACGGTATATTGTCCAGGGCAGCACGCTACCGAAGATGATATTGTAATTATAAGAACCATACTAGAAAGTACAGGTTTTTGTAATTTAGTGCCAGAATCAATGATTAATGCTGTAGGTGCACTCGCTGGAAGTGGACCAGCTTTTGTAAGTACTTTAAACTACGTAAATTGACCATTTGACCTTGTTCGTGTTAAACACTGCTTTTAACTGGATACTTACTATTTCCGGTCGTAATCAAAATAATTTGCGTAATTTAAAAAAATTATTTATGCTTTCTTTGAAAAACAATTTTCAAAGTCTGAAGGCAAACAATTTATTACGATATTTTCAAATGCGTCCTGTTTAGAAATCCAGCAAATATGTCTAGTCTTACATTTAGCAAATTTACTGCCCGGTTCATCCCTAATTTCTACACTGAATTCCAAACCTACAGTGTGGTTATGATAATGAAATACACTGTTTTTTTAATTAAAGGCATATTTAACGTGCGAAGCGTTATCTGACGGTGGCGTTAAAATGGGAATACCAAGAGCAATGGCTACACAGTTCGCTGCGCAGACTTTACTTGGAGCTGCAAAAATGGTGTTAGAAACCGGGAAACATCCAGGTGTTCTGAAGGATGAAGTATGCTCTCCGGGAGGAACAACAATAACAGGAATACATGCTTTAGAAAGAGGGGGTGTTAGGTAAATAAAAATTCACTATCGTATATTTTTTTGCTATTGGTAATCGATTAAACAAAAATAGTGCGTACCCGGTATTCTCAAGAGGTGTGCAAACATTCAGATTCAACAGGTACCTGAGGAGGGGTTGATACAGTTGACAGTAAAGTTTTGCAACATTTCCGAATCATTACACTTCCATGACATTCATCGACTATTCTAGCAGAAATTTAAACGTAAAAAAATTATGTTCGTTTTTAATTAATTTTTAGGGCTGCTTTTATGGAAGCTGTAGAGGCAGCAGCGAAAAGATCTGAAGAACTGGGACACAAAAAATAAGCAAAAACGCTCTCTGAATAGAATATTTATCAGGGGTTTTTTATTAGACAATTCAAGGATATAAATTGGTAAACTAGTGTCTAATAAAAGTATATTATATTAGATACAATTATATAAATGAAATTTTCACATTTTACAACCAAAAAAAGTAGGTGATAAAATCAATTATATTTTACGCTAATGCAATTCAGAATGAGAACAACTTGGCACTTGTTCACAATGTATGTTAATATTTAGCATTTATTTATTGCAGTTAATAGTTACTATTTGGTTGATACTCTATATTAAAAAAAAATTGGTTGTCTGTAAAGTCGGTTTATGATCGATAGTTTTACGTGATAACGTATTCCGTAATACATAACCTAAATTTTAGTAGCTGTCAAACTTGGGCCGAAGCATACTGCGCTCTCGCTTGCACGCACAGGGTCAGGCGGAACGTTACACTTTTTCGTGCGTGCAGCTGGTGTGTCATCAATTTATAAGACGTTATCACGTTAAAAAATGAAAAAACTTATGAAGAAAGAACTGTCTGTAGATGTGTATATTTTTGTAAATAAAGATTTTCAGAAAATACTTTTAATTTTTAATTCATGGTAAAAATGGACAAATTTATTACATACTAGCCGCTACCCGCGGCTACGCCCGCGATTGAGATGGAAATCGACTTTTGACATGCATATCAGGGGTTGAGGTATTGCACATATTTTGACAAACAATTTTCTTATTTTTCGTAAAAAAATTTTATTTTTTTTTTAATAAAAAGTATCCTATGTTACTTCTAATACCTTCAAGAGTGTATGTGCAAAGTTTCATGATGATCGGTTAAGTAGTTTTTGCGTGAAAGCGTAACAAACAAACTTACATTCGCATTTATAATATTTCGTTTTCATAAAATTTGTAAGTCCGGTCCTGTCGGGCCGATTTTAATGAAATTTTAATAGCACATTTTAATCATTACTAAAGGGTTAAATTTCAATTTTGAAACGATTCGGAGAAATTTTTCGGTATTTTTGGGCCCAAAAAATGTTTTCAACCCTTTCTTATTTTTCGTAAAAAATTTTTATTTTTTTTTAATAAAAAGTATCCTATGTTACTTCTAATACCTTCAAGAGTGTATGTGCAAAGTTTCATGATGATCGGTTAAGTAGTTTTTGCGTGAAAGCGTAACAAACAAACTTACATTCGCATTTATAATATTATAATAATATAATAATAATAATAATATATAATATATGAATATGATAAGTATACAAGCACACTAAATACGCCCACCTGTCATGCGCATGTCAGACACTTAAGGTACGTCCAAGATGCAAGCTGGTAGTCAGGTAGTCAGACGCTGGTTTTCTGAGTCAGACAGTCGGCGTGCATAAAATCCTTTGTTGCTAAATCGGACTGGCCATAATGCACCAGCGCGCAGTTTTACAGCGCACCGGCTCTCTGACTCAGATATTTACCAGTATGAATTGTACATTCTGGTTTCAGATAACCTGCGTCTGACAGTGTTGTTTTTAGGTGCTATAAAATATGGATATCTGTAAAAGGGGGTTTTGTGGAAATACGCCCAGTTCTTTGTAAGCCTGTGTTCAATTCTTGACAAAATAAAGTAAAAAGTATCCGGACTCATTCGGAAATATTAAAAAAATCGGTTTTCGACGGCAAGTAATTGCGGAAAAAGGTGTTTGTACTCTCCGTAAATCGACCTTAATTTATTAATTGAATGTATTTCACTTTTAACAGGTTTTAATTTAGATGTAACATTGTCACCAAGCAGCAACAAAGCTGCAATCTGTACTGTTCGCTCCATAATTAATAATTATTTAATATGAATGCTCTGTCTGCGCCGATAACCAGCTTTTATATTGGCCACACCCAACGCCGCTCGGAGCCAGACGCCGAAAATCTGAATCTGACTACCAGCTTGCATCTTGGACGTACCTTTATGCTCTATTTCTAGTATGACTTAAAAATATTTTTGAAGCGCATTTTTCTAATCAACACTGTTACCCAGTTGTTCATTGAATTAAGCATACCATTTATCAGTGTAGAAAATAACAGATGAAAATTAAAGAGCAACATAAGGAATAAAAAATTTACGTACTGATGTACAGCGAAAAATTTATTTTAAAATATGTACAAATATGAAAAGTTTGATATAAATCAAAATAACAGTAATAAAAATTAAGTTTAAACAGCTTTACCAAATGCTGCGTATTCTACACACCTCGATGGATCGGTTGGAAAATATTCTTGACATTTCGTCATCAGACGTTTTAAAGCCTGTATATATTTACGTTGTGTTTCGTCATTCATTACGTGAGCGACGTTTTTCGAGAAAATTTTCTCTCGGCCAGTACGAGCGTGAATACCAACCATCGTCACACCTATTGGCCACGGAGCATTACCTATTGCCATCTGTAAATATGCATCACTCGCCTGGAAAAATAAAATACTCATCAACTAATGCGTTTGTTGCCGTCATCGAGGCTTGAATTTCGAACAAAGTATTCACTAAACTGATATTATTTTACAGAACAAAAGATGACTCACCATGAGATAGTTCCGATCAAGTAAATGTCTCGTTATTTCAGTAAGACTGTCAGAAATATCTTCAGGCAAACTTTTAGTTTTCAGTTTTCTTAATAACGGTTTCAAATACACTTGCGTTTGAGTGTATGTTGCGGTCGCTATTTTGGCACGAGTTTCCATTTTCTCTTGATGTGAACGATTATTTAATTGATCACCCCACATTTTTAATAAAAACTAAAAAAAAAAAATCAAAATTATACTGTATTATATTTTAATACACAGATATTGTGTAATGACTATCAATAATTAAATTATATTAAACATTTTTGTGCTTGATTAGCCCCCGTTCTGCTAGATCCTGACACTGCATCGACTGATACTTTCTCTTCTTAAATACTGACCTGTAAAAATGTCATTATAACTTTCATATCCAAATCTCGGTCTCCTTTTCCCATTTCTTGGGCCATTTCTTGTATAGAATCATAAGTAACTTCAGTGTTTAACACTTTGACATCATCTTTTGAAGTACCAGATATCGTTCCGCTAGAGTTACCGCCAGAAGTAAGTATTTCATCTAAGAAAGCCTGATCCACTTGCTCCATTGCTTCTTGAAAATCGTTTCGGAAACCCCTGTTGACTTCTGGCTCTAAGATTTCGCATCGACGCAATCGTCTAAATGCTTCAATTTCATTTTCTCCAAATAACAGAATAGGTTCACACCGTTCACGAAGTCTACGAACAACTTCATGTCTTGGTAAAGTAAGATGTTCGCTTCCTTCTGTTACTGCTCCGTCTTTCGCAGTTTCGTTCTTTTTGGCGATTAGACTGTCATTTGTACGTCCGTATTTCTGTAAGTATTCTTCCTCTTCTTTTGCTAACAGATCGCCAGTTTTGAAATACTTTTTCTTTGAATCCTTAAAAATACATGAAGTTAAAACAAAATAATTTAATGATTAGTACTCATTATAACTTTATTGGCAAATTACTTACTATTAGCTTAGAATCTTCTAATTTTTTGCGCTTTTTGGCAATTTCAGCTTTTAATATATCCATTGAAAATTGACAATTAATCTTCGCTTGACATTTAAATCAGTGACAATAACAATGGTTCAAATTTGTGGTTAGGTTTACTATGAACCATAGATTAATAGTAGACATATCCAGAGGTCCTACAAACAATATTATTGTTTGTAGGACCTCTTGTAGGACTTTATAAATCTCTGTTTATAATATAAAGCTAAGTGTCCACTTGAGATAAAATCTCGAGAGAAAATCTCGAGATTGGTCTCAGGGTGTTGTCCATTTGAGATCACTTGCGGTCTCGAGATAGGTGTGAAAGACTCGACAGTGACTTTAGTCTCGAGACCAAGACAATTCCGTGTCGACTTGAGAGTCAACACGCAGTCTGCTGTGTGACTTGATCGCACATAAGTACATGTGTTTATATCAAAATGGATTCGCGTCAGGCCCTAGCATTTTTAATTGCATATAAGATTGTGCGAAAACGGAAAATTAAAAAAAAGAAGTGTTGGGTAAGGAAATGGGTGGATCGTCGAATTGACTTGGGAGCCGGTTCAACTCTCGTAAATGAGTTGAAGTTGGAGGACGCACAGCAATTTAAAAATTTTATTCGGATAAAGATTTATTAATTGAAAAATTTCCTCATCTGTCCATTGTCGTACAGTCATTTTAATAAATTAATTTAAACACGAAAAAAAATAATATAATTATTTTGAAAATAGTCAAAATACAGATTAAAT
The DNA here is from genome assembly GCA_963575645.1 of Xanthostigma xanthostigma. NCBI lineage: Eukaryota > Metazoa > Arthropoda > Insecta > Raphidioptera > Raphidiidae > Xanthostigma > Xanthostigma xanthostigma. The sequence goes on along the minus strand of OY754470.1, from coordinate 657,311 downwards.
AAATACACGCTGTTTGAGAGTGCTCTCAGCTTTTCTGAATTGGTCGGAAGACTGGAGACTAGATCTCGATTGCAGAAATGAACATGTCCATTTGCGACACGCGTTGTCTCGGCGACCAGTAACAACTTGTCTCCGAGAGTGGTCTCAGGCCCATATACATTTGTGAGTCTAGTCTCGAGACTGCTCTCGAGACTCTTTTGTCTCAAATGGACACTTACCATTATTATTATAAAGTACAAACCAACTATGGAGAATAGAAATTCCATAAAAAGCTGCAGAGTACCAACATAAAAGATCAAGATGCCTTTATGGAAATCAAAAGTGAGGTTAGAAGTGAAATGTGAAGTTTGAAAATAGAAAGTTAGGTTAAGCTTACTAGTATTTTGTTCACTTGAATTAATATTAAAATTAATTTTTATTGTTGTGCTATAATAATTACATCAAAATATGGCAAGTGGAAGTGGAAATACTGATGCACTAATTCAGATAAGACTGTTAACTAAACAAGAACAGTGTGTATTTATTTTTGTGAAATTGCTGCCTTAGCAAAAGAAAAATGTGCTTGTAGATTGTAGCTAATACTTTCGGTTATTTTACAGATATGCAGTGCCAGATTGTCCGTATTCAGTGCCCGTTACAATTGATATAGCGTCCTTAAATACTTTGATAAATGATTTGCTACGAGAAAATAATGAAAATATAAAATCCAATATTGAATTTGATTTTCTTGTGACTGGAGAATTATTACGAGTTAATCTTTCAGAACATCTTAAAGATAGGAACATATCTAGTGAATCTACAGTAGATATCGAATATATTGAAAGATATTCTCCTCCACAACCACAAGACTGTCTATTACACGATGACTGGGTTTCAGCTGTCGATGTTAGAGGACGATGGATTCTTACTGGATGTTATGACAATACGATTCACTTGTGGAGTACCAAGGGCAAACATAAATTAACAATTCCAGGACATACGGCTCCCGTCAAAGCAGTAAGTTGGGTACAGCTGGACAGCGAAAATGGAATTTTTGTTAGGTAAAAAATTGACTTTTTTAACATAATTTCAATAATGAGAGCAACTGATTGTTTCTTTTTTTTCATTTATAGTGGATCGCATGATCAAACTGCAATGCTTTGGCAATGGAGGGTAAATGATAACGCTGTGCAGTGCGTAACGGCATTGCGAGGTCACGAAAGAGGAATTGAATGCATAAGAGTAGATCCCAGTGGAAAAACTGTGGCATCATCTGGTTGGGATTGTTTGGTTAAAGTTTGGTCGACAAGTTAGTAAAATAATTTTTTAGTTATAATTAATATTGTCAGATTTTATTGAAGTTATATTTTTATAGAATTAGAAAACGACCCTATACGAGAAGAAGGAGAACCTTCTAGTAAACGGTTGAAAATTGAGGCAAATAAAGTTAGGGTATGTATAAATACATAAGTAATATTTTTTGTAACATAATCGATTTTGTGATTTTTGCGTGAAAAAAAACAAGCAGAACTACTAGTTTATTTATATAGATTTTATTTAATAAATTTAGACGCCGAAAATAACATTGCAAGGACATCGCGAAGCCGTGGGTGGTCTAGCTTGGATTGATCCCGGAACAGTCGTTAGTGGGAGTTGGGACCACACAATACGTCTGTGGGACATTGAACTCGGTGGATTACAAAGGGAAATAGCTGGAAATAAGGCATTTTTCGACATTGATTATTCTCCACTAAGTCGACAAATTGTTACAGCATCAGCAGATCGACATGTAAGAATATATGATCCCAGATCAAAAGGTTAGTTGCATATTTTGACGTGATAACGTCTTATAAATTGATGAAACACCGGCTGCACGCACGAAAAAGTGTCACGTTCCGCCTGAGCCTGAGCGTGCAAGCGAGAGCGCGGTATAAGCGATAGAGAGGCACGATCGGCCCAAGCGTCGGCTTGTACGCATTTCTCTCTCTTCTCGCGTGACGTCAGAGAGTTCATCAATGTTTCTTTATGACGTTATCACGTAAAACTATCGTCCGTAAACCGACTTTACAGACAACCAATTTTTTTTTTTATCGTTTAGGATTAAGCAAAATAGAATGCTAATGTATAGAATAAAATTGTCGAATTAATATGGCGGGGATCGGCGGTGTAAATTAGATCTAATGCTTTTTTCGATGTCAGTTAATATAGATTTTTTTTTATTTTCAGAGGGTTCTGTTGTAAAATGTACATATACATCACACAGTTTGTGGGTACAAACAGTTCGATGGTCTGACAAAATGGAACACTTTTTCATATCTGGGAGCCACGACGGTCAAGCAAAACTATGGGATGTGCGTGGACCGCAAGCGCCACTCTATGATTTAGGAGGTCATGAAGATAAAATATTGTGTAGCGATTGGCACGATAATGTTATAGTTACTGGCGGTGCCGACAATACTGTAAGAATATTTAAAAGTGATGTCAAAACAATTAAAACAGAGCTTTTAGATGGACAGAAGTAGTGATTTACCTTTATAAATGTATAAAGACGTTTTAACAGTTTCAATATTATTATCGATCAAGCGTTAATACACATAACATTGTGTATTTCCAAATATTGAAGATATAAAAGATTACTGTGTATAATATTATGTATCGCAAAATAAATATACCTAATTTTAAAATTAATATATATTTGTTTTAATAATAGTAATCATTTATAGCGATTAGCAAATTAATTTATAGCGAATTAATAGGCAGCGTTTGCATTGTCTGTAGTGTAAAAATTAATGTTATAGAAAACTATCGCCTAACAGTTAAAAAAATACATAATTTATGTGGATAAAGCTTTTTGCGGTAAATGCTTAAGCCTATGCAAAAGTATGCTTCAAGACACAGTAACGCAAACATGTAAATTAAAGAAAAAGTTCAAGTGAAGATTGGGCACATAGAACTCTTCCATGTAATACAAAGTATAAACTTTATAAATTTAATCGGATGTCGACGTGTTCGAGTCTTTGAAAATATACCTTAGGGCTAAAGACCTGTTCTCTGAGAACGATATGCCTATGTTCTCTGTGTAGGACCAGAAAACAGTGGAGTGGTGAACAGATCCAGGATATGAATAAAAGAAAAAGAAGTGTCAAAACATATTTTTTTCAGTGTTTTTACAAGTTGTTTGTTCCCATAATTTATATAGCAAAATGACATCAGTATTTTCATATAGATTTTCATTAATATTAAACGTTTTAGATATGGAAAATAATATTAAAAATTTTTCAATTTAATCCACAATACGTCGCTTTCGTCGCCTGTCATAATCATACCTGCTGTCTCTACTGTCATAGATACGCAATATAGCAGTCTATTAATTAAATCATTGTACTCAATAAAATTTATTATTTTATTTTTATTAATTGTTTTTATTCCTAAATCATCGTATGTGTGCAAATAAGGTAAACTAGGCGAGTAGCAAACTAACCATTACACTATTTTTACTTCGAACACCTAAGATTTTAAATTAACCTAAAAAATATTTGTTTATGTCGAGTTTAAATGCCACTGAAAATGTTACAAAATTGTTAATGTTTTTCTAAAACACAAATATCATTGAATTATAAATTATGCTACGCATTATTTATATTACTAGAAAAATTAATCAACTATCAAAGCTGAATCATTTGACTGTTACAGCTGAATAATCCCGGCAAAGCTTAGCGCGGATAGAAAAGAAATTAAATTCCGGTCCGAACATTGATCTTTCGAATTAATCTAGAAACCAGGAAATGAAAAAAAATTAAAAAACTTCTAAAAAATGGCCCGAAAGAAGAGAGTTGCGAAGAAACGACGTCTGCCTGAGAAGGACAATGAAGAAGAAACTCTTAATGTTAAATCGATCAGAGTAAAAACCAATCAGAACAGTAAACCGTTTATTATAAATGTGAAGCCCATACCAGAAGATGCACTATTTTTGGGAACTGTCTGTATTGGGACCCTAACGGAGGGTTGTTTCGATGAAGATGATGCTGCCAATAAAATATTCGTATGCGAACATGAATCGTTCCTCATATATGTGAAATTAAGTATTGATGTCGAGTTTATTAAAGGTGCGTTTTATTGGAATATGTTTGAAAAAAATCAGTTAAACGACTTTATTGTACAGTCGAGGGTGTACTAAAAGCCAGATAATTATTGTGGCTCAACAGTCTAAAGGCTTTGACTAGACTACAGTAAAATCGTGGGCCGCGTTTAGTAAACAAACGAAAGCCAGATATGATATCCGATATTTAATAAAAAAAAATTCTACTAGATGCATCCCAAAGACGGCGGTTTGTTGTCCCACAATTATTTTTTAGCTTTTAGTGTATCATTGATTGTACAATAAAACCGTTTGACTTAAACGGGAAGTGAGTGAAAATTCAAAAATTGTGATTCGCACCTGGATGAAGCCGGGGCGGTCAGCTCTACTATAGCTATAGGTATACAATTGTTTTTAGGGTTCCGTACCCGAGGTCAAACGGGACCCTATTACTAAGCCTCCGCTGTCCGTCTGTCTGTCTGTCAGCGGGCTGTATCTCAAGAACCGTAATAGGTAGAGAGTTGAAATTTTCACAGAGTATGTATTTCTATTGCCGCTAGAACAACAAATAATTAAAAAACCCCCAAAACTCCCCAAAGAGGAGCAAATTCAGTTTTTTGCTTATAAGTCGCTCAATTTAAATCAGATCGTTTCGAGACCTGTCTTAAACGAAAGAGCAGAAAATTTTACATAGATTTTGTATAACAGAATTCGTTGAAGCACTTTTTTTATACAGCTTTATATAGAAATAAAATTTATAAATTCAATTTTGTCTAATCCATAGCATACACGGGGATCGTCTGTCTTCGTTTGTTGCATACTGTACTATGGGAATTTAAAAATTGCGTATGTTTTGTCTTAAAAAAAAAGATTGCATTTGTTCAAAAACGAATGTCATTTCAAATCTTTTGACATTAGTATTTTGTGAAATGCAACGCCTTCTGAGTTAACGATTTGAATAACTAATTTTAATTATTAGAACATATTGCTTTGACAGATGCAAACGTCATTTTTGACATTTTTTACCATTCCAACACCATGGATGAGCGGAATGAGACCAAATTTTGGGAGGATATTTGATATGCAAATATGAAGAGGCCTATTGTTTTTGAGAGACGTTGGCGCAAGCGCAAAAGAAATATATATTATAATGTTGTTTTTATAAGATAATAGTATACTTTTCATAACGGCTTATTATTTTGTTTTACAGGAGTTTTGTAAAATAAATTTTTGAAAAAAATCGGCGCATGCGTAGAAGAAATATATACTATAAGGCTGGTTTTTATATAATAACGGCATACTTTTCATAACGGTTTATTATTCTATCTATGTTTACAAAAGTTTTGTAAATTTTTTGGGAAAAATTGGCGCATGCGCAAAAGAAATATATGCAATAAATTTGTTTTGTATAATAATAGTACCTATATATTTCATAATGGTTTAAAAGAAAGTTTTGTAAAAAGTTTTAGGGGGAAAGGCGGCGCATGCGCAGAAGAGATATGTGCTATAACATTGTTTTTATATAATAATGGTATATTTTTCATAATGGTTTAATATTCTAAAGTTTTGTATTTTTTTTTTTTTTTTTTGGGGAAATCGGCGTATGCGCAACAGAGATATTTGCCATAACGTTGTTATTTGATATAATGGTATATTTATCAAAACTTTATATTATTTTATTCTACAAGAAATTTTTGTAAAAAAAGTGTTTATAATATAAAAACGCCGGGGTGTATTATGTAAAATTTCACGCCTTGAAATTCTTGAACTACTTGCATACTCCCACTGGTTACATATTGTTATAGCGCCTCTCTTGTTTCTTTTACAAAAGTATTTAAAAAGTACATAGTGTACGGAACCCTTCGTGTGCGAGTCCGATTCACACTTGACCGGTTTTTTAATTGCTCGTTTCAGGGATAGTACTTGCGCAACATTTTACGTACAAGGTTGAAAAATCTAAGGATACCGAAATTCAAATGAAAGTGTATTTTTTGTATTTACCAGATATGGAACATACTAGAAAAGTTGCTAAAACTAACCATACCATTCTGTCGCATATATTTCCGGATGATTTTTGTAAGTATTTTAACGAAAATGTAATACAAAAACTGGAAAAACAAGTTTATCACTTGACGAAAATAATGAGTGTTACATCGTGATAATAAGGATAGGTTAAAAAATGTTGAAAAAACTATATCAGTTCAAAATTCAATGGAATTATTCAACTTTTTGTATGCGGGGCCGCAAACAAAGAATAAGTACAGTAGACCCCCGTATTCGCATTTTCACTTATCTGCTGGTACTGTCCGCGGAAAGTGAGAAACAAAATCCCCGCATATAAGAGCCCTATTGTACACGTTTAATGTTTAAATAATTTTCAATTGCGTAATCTACTTGTATTAATTGTTATAAAATCTTATTTTTAAAAGCGTCAGACTACAATGAAGATAATTTTAATAAGAAGCACGATTTAAATGAATTTTACGAAACGGTTAAGAAAGTTCAGCAATTCCAAAATGTTCAATTTAACTGCCAGCTAAAACCACCTCAACAATTAGTGCCAACCCTTCGTCCTTATCAAGCAGCTGCTGTAAATTGGATGCTGGAAAGGGAACACAACGTAAAGAAAGGTATGCATAAACACTTTTACGAATCTGATAAAAATAATTGTACCCACGGAGTAGGTGTTATTTTGGCAGAATCGCTTTAGGAAAATTATTGTTACATCATACCTCTTGGTGCGTATAAAAAAAGTTTCAGATCCTTGTATGTTACGCGCCACGAATTTAAAAGGCTCGGAAGTTAGATGCGAATGCAGGCTTGCGCTTGTACAGTCTGTTGAAAAACTACAAACTCGCAACTTAACAAAACTGACATAGTAATGACAACTTGACAATAGCGTACTCGACTGTACTTTAAAGCAGGAAAGCGACAAGTGACAAAGGCAAAGAGCGATCACGACCAATCACTGGCGAGCGCACTTCCGTGCAGGTAGCTGGGAGGTGGTGGGAGTATCAACGGCTCTAAAATGTGCCTTTGCGACTAACTTCAGAACTTTTTAGATCCGTGGCGCGTACTATAGTTAGTTATTACATAAGATGTAGTAAAAATGTGGTGATATTTTTTGTTTTTTTAAGCATATTATAATCCAGAATACAAGAAAATTGTATTACCAGCTAAAATAACTATTTTCTACAACAAATTAACCAGTCATATAACAATTGAAGAGCCGTTAATAAACTCAATGCCGACTGGAGGTATTCTGGCAGACGAAATGGGATTAGGCAAAACAGTTGAAGTATTGGCTTGTATTCTGATGAATCCGAGAAAGAATATTAAGTATTCAACATACAACAGCTGCGACCTAACTGATACCGAACCCGTTGCAGTACTGCACGATAATAAAATAAAACGTACTTCTGTACAAAGGAGCACGGCTGCCAATGCAAGTAGAAAAAGAAGTAGAACACCGGTCGATTCTGATGACGAACGTTCACTCGAAGACATCAGAACATCGTTAAGAAAAAAGAAATCTAAAATCAGTTCCGATTCAGATGAAGAATATGAACCGGATATCAAACTGAAAAATACTTCGGGTAAAATCGACGAAGATTTTATTTGCCAAAGGACAGTTCGGAACGAAAAGCCAAAAGGCAGCGTTGCGAAAAGAGCAGCTCAGTTGTGGTATGAAAATAAACTCGCCGAAGTAAATATAAATCCGTTGAAACAACGGACTTCCATGGCAATAGATATTCAGTGTCTTTGCGGAGAACTGACAGGCCACGGCAGCTATGTGATTTGTGTTCAGTGTCGCAAACGACAACACCGCCGATGTATGGACTATACGGACGATAAACGAGATTATTACTGTCCACAGTGTTGGGAAAAAAAGGTATAAGCTACATTTAGGCATTTGGTTGTGTCTGAAAAAATCATATATATTAATACGCTAAGGTTTAAGATGTTTGCCTCCCTTTTTAGAAAAAACCACACAATTTCTCCACATAAATTATATATCATTTTACAGATAATTGCTTGCTCTACTGACATCGACAACTAAAAAATTTATTATTGCTATTGTTTTTGGAAATTAATTAAACTCTGAACAACGTCTGCCATCTGACGGCGTAACGTTAACACTTCGATCTGTCATCTGATATTGTAAATACTGCATACTGCCATCTGACGGGCAACACTGATCAACTCTTTTGCTACTTGCGCCTCTATATGACAATTTTAGTAAAATATTTCTTTTACAACAAAAACAAGAACGTTATAGGTATGCAGTGTGCAAAATTAGAAACGAATTGAATACCTGCAATCATATTTAAAAAATAATTATTATACTTATTTAGTGCGAATAATTTGCACAGGTCACGCTAGTAAATAGTTATTTTTAAATTTTTCATACTCCATATGACTTCATGGATTTGTATTAATTGGCTTCATTAAGGCTTAAAAATGAATGACGGAACACAAAAAAGCTAAGCTTTTGATCAAAATTAACACATCTCCTAATTGGAGTTTGAAAACAAAACGATGCTGACAGAAAATTTTTAATCGGCCAATTTTTCGGTGGGTCAAAATTCATCAAAAACAGTCCCAACTAAATCGTTTAATCAGTCGATATAACGGTCGACTAAAAATTACCCGTCAGCGTCGGGTGCCCAGAAATTACAATGTACTAATTGATTTTTGTTTTTAATGTAGCCTCCGGTGGTGTCGGGAGCAACGCTTATAGTGTCCCCGAATAGCATAAGTCGACAATGGGTCACCGAAATAAAAAGACACATCAAACAAAATGGTCTCAAAGTTTTAATATATCGGGGCGTTAAGAAGGCGGGATATATTTATCCAGTTAAATTAGCTCAGTATGATTTAGTTATCACTACGTATAGTGTGCTGTCGAGCGAGCTGAATTTCGTGGGCGTGGAAGACAATCACAGGTATAATAACAATTTTAATCCGCTTAACAATTTGTTAAGGTAAAACATTGAGGTCTATTCTTTTGCGCATTTCTCAACTTTCACCATATTTTTCGGGCACTTTTTATTATGATAGGTGTAAAGTGATTGATTTTGAAATCAATTAATTAAATAAGAAATATTATTTAAAGGAGTGATACACCGTGAAAATTATTTTACTAGTTTTGAAGATAATTTTTTACAATCAGCTGTTTATGACGGGTAACCTTTCGACCAGTTTTCGTGTATTTCCACCAGTTTTGCCGATCGTGACCACCGCCTTAATTGAGGCACAAGTTTGTTCTACTATTTTGGTCACTAATTTAGCATCATCGATAGTATTTTCATTGAAAAATGTTGCCGGGTCAGCTGTTGCGTCAAAAAGTGCCCGCAACTTTTAAATATCGCGATCGTAACCAACATGTCGACTCTTGCGCATGAAAACAATAAAAATCTCTATTCCGTTCGATCGCTAAATGGCCGCAATAAGCTGGGGAACTGTTCTTTGACAAAGCTATAAAAAAATCATCTATTAGAACTATATTTCGGAGATGTATGGCATGCCGTTTTACTATTTAATAGTAAAATATTTTTCCAAAAATTATAAAAATATTTAACAATTTTAATTTCAGAAAAAAAATTTTGAGTGATTTTTTTTATGTGGTGACATAATAAAAATACATTATTATTATGTCATGACATAATAAAAATACATTATTATTATGTCATGACATAATAAAAATACATTATTTTTATGTCATGACATAATTATAATTCGTCGTTTTTCCTATTTCTTCCTATGTATAAGCATTTAATTTTATGTCATGACATAAAAATAATGTATTATTATTATGTCATGACATAATAATAATGTACTTTTATTATGTCACCACATAAAAAATTCACTCAAAATTTTTTTTCTGAAATTAAAAATCTTTAATATTTTTATAATTTTTGGAAAAATATTTTACTATTAATAATAGTAAAACGTGCCATAGAGATGTATTCGCTCCAAAATATTTATAAAAATTATTTCAAAATAAAAATTAAGTTTTTTTAGCGCAAATAAACTTATTTTATAAATGATACGTTGTCTGTTTAGACTTCGTTTTGCGAAACGCTACTACACAGCGAGTTCGCCCTTGCCTACGATTGAATGGTGGCGAGTCTGTTTAGACGAGGCGCAAATGGTCGACTGTGCCACGTCCATGGTTGCAGACATGGCGAGGCAACTGCCTGCCATCCATCGTTGGGCCGTATCCGGTACTCCTGCCCAGCACGGAATCACCGGTTAGTGAAATTTATCCTAAAGCGCACTAGATTTCAAGCTAGCTCGCTCGTTGGCTGGATCGAAGGTCACAAGAACGATAACTAAACTGAAAAAGACGCGAATGTTTCGTTTGTGAACGGCTTTCTTCTTTTCTTTTTTTAGATTTGCACGGTCTAGTATCGTTTCTCGGAATCGAACCTTATAATAATAAAGCGGCATGGGACAAACTGTTGTACATCCCTTATTGTTATGGGGACAGAGAACGTTTACATAATTTTTTAGCGGGAATTATGTGGAGATCGAGTAAGAAAGAAGTTATAGATCAGGTAAAGGCGTCTCTTGAAGTAGATTTCGTCAAATAATGTATGTCGTCGTATAATATTTTGTTTTATTTTATAGATAAACATTCCGAAACAAAGTGAGCAAGTGCACTGGCTGAAATTTTCAGCTGTAGAAGATTTTTTTTACAAAAGAGAACACGAAATGTGCGCAGACGATTTGAAATTCAGACTGAATATGTTCGAGTCACTCGACGTGACGCTAGATTCGATTGATAAGAAAACGCTGAGCAAGGTTTTGAATTATTTTAAATAATATTTTCTTCATACCTCGATCGAAAGTACGTACTTTCGACCCTTATAGCAGGGACGAAAGTTTAACATTTACTCCCTGTTATTTATTATATTAAATAGTGATGTGCCGGATATTCGTATTCGTATCCGCGGATATCCGAGGGAGAAGAAAGATCCGTATCCGTTAGTTTTTGGCGGATCTTTTACGGATCCTTTACCTTATTAATTTTCAATTCATAGATGAAATTTTATATATATAGGTGACTAGGTAATAATGAAAAACTGTTAAATTCCATTCAGATTATTTTTTATTTTTTAAAATCGTATTTGGCACCTTTATATTGCAAACATTTATTGTAGTGAGTACCATACCAATAGTACGTAACTCAAAGGTACTAAAAAACTATCTTTAAAATGAGATATTGCACATCGATCTTTGGAAATAGACAATCTGTTATGAGAGTAAACTCTTAAAGAGGTCAATAACTTTTTCCCATAACAGATAGTCTCTTCCCAAAGGTCGATGTGCAATATTTACCGCCGCGTAGTGCCGAAAATTCAACTTTCGGCCCTTGTGATGTAATATACTATTATTACTCACAAGAAACGAAAGTTTAGGAAAGCTTCAATTAAAAGGCCTAAGACCAGCCCTGACTAAAAATATGATTTGTTTTCGCCGTTGTGACGCGTAAGCAATAAGATTAGATAGATAGATTTATTATTATTATGAACCTAATGTGGGGTTTAAATTCGTCAAACAATACATAAAATATATAACCAGTATAACAACATATTTTAAAAGCATCGAGCACTTACTAAATTGTTTTAAAAAATTTAAGCATCAAGCGTTAGACATAATAAAGAAATTATTCTAATTAAAGAAGTTTGACTTAAACAAACAAGAAAACGATCTCTATATTTAACAAATAAAATTATAAATTTAAAAATTCCTCAACATTATTAATTAATTGGCATATTTTGCAGCTGATGTTACCGTTATTGTCGGTGAGACAAGCGTGCATCCATCCACGCGTTGTCCGTGGACGCTATTTGACAACTGTTAAAAACGCTACGAGTCTTGAAGATCTACTGAAAGCACTGATTACTAAAAATAAAATCGAATGCGAAGACAGTCTACGAGCGAACATCGCCGCTTTAAATGGTACGTATAAAACAAAACAATGTATTTATAAAACTAGTTGATCGTGGCATTGTCAAAAAAATCTAATTTGAATATAACCTTTGATTGTGACCACATATATTTATCCGTAGAATTTTAAATCGAAAAATAATTGTTCGATTGAAACGATCTTTTTTGTAAAATGTGTAAACAATAAACATCTATTTAACAGTTGACAATTTCCACCTCAAAACATATTTTTTCTATATATTTTGATCAGCTTGAAAAGCAATCTTTTTCTCGGTAGATCAGTTCATTGTTTTCGTGGCAGTACAATCTACAGGACAGATTCACAACAATATAAAATCTCCAATTATATGATCGTGATCTAAGGTCAAGTCTAGCGTTTACCCTAAAAGCACGCATAAAATACTGTAAGCGTAACAAAATATGTATTGCTTACATGTTTTACTTCAACTGCGCGTAAAGGTTGCACGACCGCATTTTTTCTCTTATTACGCCTTTGAATGAAATTGCTGGCATCGTGGCTGAATATAATCCCCCTTCAGGAAATTGTAAAAGAATTCCATACAACGATAAAATTGTTTGTTTAAATTAACACTTGGAATAATATAGGAATTGCCGGCATACACATGATTCAAGACGAGTGGAACGAAGCCGCCGAAGCGTACAGGGAAGTGCTCCGACTAATGGAACACCACAACGGTCACTTGAAGATCGACACGCTTCAACAGTTGCATGTGTTGTGCAACTTGGCTGAGCTGCTCGAACTGAAACATCCAAATGCAAACATCCCGCCAACTTTGAGGGATCATCAGTTGAGAGATCAGGCCAACGCACTCGAAGACAAATATATGCAGAAGCATATTGCTTGTGTGAGTATATCGATCGAATCTAAATGCCATTTCCAGACAACCAAATATGTTGCCACGAAAACAAAACAATTAAATCTGGAAATGAATGATCGGAAAACATGTATGTAGGGTTTCGCAGTCGGCCTCGTTCCAAATTTTCTCTAGGACAGTGACGGCGAACTTTTTTGAGAATTGGGTTAAATTTTGTTAATTATTTTTTTTTTAGTACTAGCTCGAGGGCCACTAAGTCAGTGGCGTTACTTGTAAAGGGTGAGGGGGGATGGCTAAATACTATTTTTTTTTAGTTCGAAACTTTTTTTGGATGACACACGACGTTTTACGACCATGCTGGATTCAGCGTGTTTTTTTTCTATAAGCAAGATGATTTGGCAAAAGTTCCGACAGAATTTGGTTTTCGCCAAAAATCACATTTTTTTAAAGGGGTATGCCTTGAAAAAATTGTAAAAATCGAATTCTTTAATATACTTTTGAAATTGAGAATGCTTACAGAAAAAAATACGCTGAATTTAATGAGCCTAAGCAAACGTCTGTATCTATCTTTTAGTTTGGAATTTAATTTTTATGAAATAACGGTACGAAACACTCAGGGCGCGAGTTCTACTCGCGCTTGTCCGTCTTTTTTTTACACGCTTTATATTAACTTCACTTGTAAGTTTGTATGTATGTATGTTTGTTTATTTGTAACCTTCGTTTGGACTACAGCAAGTGGTTTATTACTGTAGTATAATATGCCAGCACTGTAACTACAGTGGTTAGCCGTGCGGTCGAAGGCACGGGTCTTCGCTGACGTCAACTCTCGGAATCACGGGTCGTGGGTTCTAATCCCGTCCACGCCGAAAAAAAAATTGTTTTTTTTCGGCAAATTTTTGCCATCACTGCTCTAGGTTGTACCGCCGTGCTCCGACTGCTCAGAATAGGAGCTCCGTGACATTCTTGATAGTTAACGAATTAATTTTAGATTCAAAAAGCTGAAGAAGATTGTTCTAAAGCTCATAACGCAGTTCAAAAGGCCGAATCGAAATTTAAAATGCCGGCAGGCGCCTGGGTACCGGAAATCATCGATTGGTTGGGTGAGAATGATTTTGCAGACGAGCTGGTAGAACGAATACGCACAACTCTAACTGATTATCAAGTGGACAAACATTCAAATATCAAATCGAGGTAAACATGGCAGTTTGAATTACTGCCGTCAAATCAATTTCAATAATTTCTAAACGTCGTGATGAGTAATTTTAAATGTCCAAACAATAATTCATTGAATCAAAATAATAATTTCTGTCTAGCTTCAAGTAGTAATAAATACATAATTTCAGTTTCACAAGCTCATGGAAAATTATTTGCGAAATAAGTGTTTGGAATGATAAGATACTAAAAAGTATCAGTAAATTGCGAAGTGATTTTGTCAAACTAAAGACAGAATATGAAAATAATCGGTTTTCAGAAAATATGGTCAGTTCAGTTGTAAATTGCCATCTGAGACCGTTAAACAAAAATGACCAAACCGCAAAAAAATGCTGCTTTTGCAAAGTTGAGGTAAATCTCTTGGATTACGAAAGGTTAATTTTCTTAATGACCACAAAACAGAAGAAACAAAAACGCAAAGTTCCAAATTCAGAAGACGATGAAGACGATAAAAATAAAGGATCGTGGAAATCGAGCCAGCAAGAAGTTGTTTTAAAAGGTGAATTGCGAAATATATAATCTATTTAATGCACTAAGCCCCTCGGCGGAAATAATTTTCAAAGTATATTCAAGTGATTTCTAATACTTCTTTTTTACTGCATTTCAGTAATATTAACTTACAGCCAACGTAAAGGGGTCGCCCAAGATTTAATTGAAGATGGAGAAACGCATATGAAACTGTGCGGTGCTCTTAGAAGGGAGTTTAAGGTATCAAGGCTCAGTTGAACTGACTTTTAGTTAATTCTTTAAACGATTCGCATAAGGCGGCCATATTGAATATTTTGAAATGTCCTGTCTGTCTGTCCACTATACTCATTGTTAATACTTTTGAGTGCAGAAGTTATAACTTGACTAAAAGTAATAAAACTGAATCTAAATTTTTGATAGCAAAAATTACAATTGTTTTTAACTATTATTTAAATGTTTAGGAATTACGTCGTTTATGGACATATTATTGTGATCAAATAGCCGCTCAAGATGAACTAATAATGTGTAAACAGCGTCTTAGATTGCGATTACCAAACGAACCTCTTCCGAATCAGGGACGAAAGCTTTTGGTTTTGAAAAATTTGGATTATAACATCGAAAATAGAGTGGAACATATCAATATTATAGATCCTCCAACGGTATGCGCCATGTTTTTTGTTTGTTTTCTTTTGATGTGATAACGTCTTATAAATTGATGAAACACCGGCTGCATGCATGAAAAAGTGTAACATTCCGAAAAGTGTAGCGTTCCGCCAAGTGTAACGTTCCGAAAAGTGTAGCGTTCCGCCTGACCCTGTGCGTGCAAGCGAGAGCGCAGTATAAGCGATAGAGAGTCGGTAAAAATATAGTTTGACAGCTACTAAAATTTAGGTTATGTATTATTATAAATATGATATTCGAGCGGAATACGTTATCACGTAAAACTATCGTCCGTAAACCGACTTTACAGACAACCAATTTTTTTTTTAATGCTCGAGATATATACATTGATCGAGTTGTTCGAGATATTGCAAGCAAAGGGAACCAAACTAGCCTTGAAAGTCCGACCAAAATGGCTACCTAAGTGTAGAGAAACGGCAACTACACTCTCGTGTTCTTCTTTGAGATATAGACGACTTTTACCGTTGCTTTTGTTATTTCTAGCTGAACATGCAGTTTCAACTTTTAAATACAGACAAACAAACAGCGGCTGCCGAGTTATCAAAAAGACTCGGCACATTGAAGTATTTAGAAACATTATCTAAACAGCGCTACACCGGCCAGAATCCTGAGCTCTGTCCAATTTGTAGAAATCAGCTTACCGATAACGTAAGTATTTCTCTAGATAAATCCTATTTATAAAAACAGTCGTTGAAAATATTTCCTATGCGTATATTCTTCTTTTTAGTGGAGCGTTTTGCCCTGTGGCCATTCGTTTTGTTTAGAATGCATTCACCGTTTACTCGAGAAATATTCTTGTGGGAAAAGTGTAACGTGTTCGGTGTGTCGAGAAGTACAGTCGTTACAAAACATTTCATACGTTCGTCTTAAAGAAGATAATTCTACGGATAATAATGACAGTATTGTGGGATCGTATTCTACTAAAATTGAAGCCGTTGTCAAATGTGTGTTGTCTTTAAAACGCGATGATCCCGATGTAAAAGTTTTAATATTTTCAACATGGCCTCGTGTACTTAACGTTATGAGTGAAGCATTCGCAGCCAACAATATAACATTTGAAATATTTTGTAATTCTGGAAATTTGGATCAACTCGAACGGTTTAAGGTAAAAAAAATATCATATTTTATTCCATTGTGATAGATATTGTGAACTAGATGTACCCGGCCACGCGTCTAGTTTATGTGTACTGCTGTTATGTTTGGCAGATAGAATAGAATAGAATAGAATATCATCTTTATTGAGACCCAAGAGGTATAATAGCGTCATATAAATAACAAATACGAAAAATGAGACTAAAATTACATAATTAAAATCGTATATGAGAATCATATGGACACATGTCTATCAACAATATTGTTTTAATCTATTTTTAAAAACTGGTATGGCTTGAATTGCTGTTATATCAGAAGGTAACATGTTGTAAAAATGAATTCCTTTACAAAGTGGGCTATTGCTGTATTTGGTAGTTCTGTATTTTTCAATGTAGATATGATTATTATTGCGGGTGCTGTAAGAATGTATGTCAGAATTTAAGTCGAGATTATTTATATTTTGTTTAATATGTACAAGCATTCCCGTTGGCGCAAAATCATATATATTAATACGCTAAGGTTTAAGATGTTTGCCTCCCTTTTTAGAAAAAACCACACAATTTCTCCACATAAATTATATATCATTTTACAGATAATTGCTTGCTCTACTGACATCGACAACTAAAAAATTTATTATTGCTATTGTTTTTGTAAATTAATTAAACTCTGAACAACGTCTGCCATCTGACGGCGTAACGTTAACACTTCGATCTGTTATCTGACCTTCATATTATTGTAAATACTGCATACTGCCATCTGACGGGCAACGCTGAACAACGCTTTTGCTACTTGCGCCTCTATATGGCAATTTTAGTAAAATATTTCTTTTACAACAAAAAGAACGTTATAAGCAGTGTGCAAAATTAGAAACGAATTGAATACCTGCAATCATATTTAAAAAATAATTTTTTAAAGTGATAATTATTATACTTATTTAGTGCGAATAATTCGCACAGGTCACGCTAGTATTTAGTATAGTGTGTAGCTTTAACGTCCAATAAATGGCACTGTTTTTTAAAAAAAAGCATGTTTTCACCCGTAATTTAGTGCGTTTTATTTTTCAGGATAAAAAAGAAGGGATAACGGCATTGCTACTTCCAGTTCATTCCGGAGCTAAAGGATTAAATCTCGTTGAAGCGACTCATGTACTTTTGATAGAACCTCTTTTGAATCCAGCTGAAGAACTGCAAGCTATAGGACGAATTCATCGTATCGGACAAACCAGGTTTGTAAATTTTTGTAGCTCAAATAAAAAGAAAAAAAGAGGAGCTATCGTGGGACACCTGGCAGATGTGAAACATAAATTTAAGCTTGCCAACTGCAACTTTAAGTTACAAGCAGCGCCACTTAAATCACCATTCTCGTAATTAATAAACAAAAGCGCTGTCATCTAACGAAATTCTAGTAATTAAATTAAACTCAACAGTGCCGAGCGTCACAGCTTTTGCACGTTTTTACTCCCATCTAAACGCGCCAGTAGATGTTTCACATAAAAAAAATGCATTGTTTGTTAGATTACCCGTGCTGACTTTTTGCAATTATATTTTTAGAGCGACCGTTGTCCATCGATTTTTAATACAAAATACAATCGAAGAAAATATCCATTATGCAGTGTCCAGTAACATTGTCGATTGGAATAATAAGGATCGTATAACGTTGCATCGTTTGTACAATTTATTTCAAGAATATAAACATAACGATGCTAACAGTTCAGAAACTAAAAGTGAATAGCTTTTTTAAAAGTTTACATTATGTGCACAGTATTAATACGGTTGCATTTTCAACAACCAAGGCTATTATAGACAATTTTTATATTTCTTTATTTTTGTTACAACCGGTGATTTAAGTTCTAGTTGATTTTTAAATCAAATGCACCAAGTGAGATTTTTTTAATACAGCATAATATTTAATAAATAAAATATTTACAAATCAAAATTCTTCTTTGTTATTTCTTAGACTCTGTTTTTTCATCAACAGTGAGTGAATTCAGCAGTTTTTGTGTTTCAATATTTGCACTTAAGTACGAAATTCCTCTCTGTCCGTAATCGGCTATGCATGACGGTGCGTTATAAATAAACATACACGTAGCAGTGACACTTTTATTCCAATATTTTGCAACTAACGAAGATATATTTCCGGGAAATGGAATACTCGGTACCTAAAACAATAATTCGTTTTATTACTCGTTTCATATGACTTGAAATACAGTGGTACCTCGACATACGAGTGCCCCAACATACGAGTTTTTCGAGATATGAGCCGGCGAGCGAGTGATTTTTTGCTTTGAGTTACGAGCGTAATTCGAGATACGAGTTCGGTTCAGCAGGTTTAATGACACTTGCGTAACTCATTTCCTGAACATTCTGAGAGGGAAGAAGAAACAAACCTCCTTGAACATGTTTTTTTCTAAACGGCCTACAGGTGAAAGCGAGAAAAATGTAGCGAAAAAGGCAAAGACCAGTGAGGATATCTAATTTATTTCTTTACATTCTCTTTTTTGTTTTTGTACAATAAATATTTGTCATTTATAAATACGTTTTTATTATTCAAACTGGGGTGACATTTTGGGGGTTGGAACAGATTAATGGTAGTTCAATTGTTTTGTATGGGGAAATTTGCTTCGAGATACGAGTAATTCAAGATACGAGCAAAGAATTAAACTCGTATGTCGAGGTACCACTGTATTAAAATTTTCTGCTCCAAGTGAGATAAAATTCAATGCAGTGACTCAGTGGCAAGTTTAAATACTGAGTTTTCGGGACAGAAGGGTGTGCCTCCATTTCCGCCGTATTGAAAAGAAAGAGTGGAATTGTTTTTAGCTTTGTCTCCGTAACTGTGAGTCGCAAAATTTTTGCAAGCAGAAAAGTTCAATATATACATAGCAGGAGCAGTCGTTTTGCGAAAAAAAATTATCGAATTGAATTAGTTTTGTCTAGCGACCGGGTCGAAAGATGGTTTTAATTTGTGTTCGTGTCGATCGTCATTTGCCCCGGATCGACCTTTGAACGTAGGCTTGGAAACTACGCTTTATAATTTTTTTTCGTAAGAATAAGCACCATTATATAAACGGGAAACAATAATGTACCTGAACGGGAATTTCAGATGAAACTTTTTTAACATAAGGAGTAACCGCTTCGCAGTAGCTGCGATACAATTTTTCCGTGTGGTTGCTATCTTTCCAAACACCTTGTTCGACAGAATAATAAACGGCGCCCGACGCCAGTGCCGTTTTTATAGCGAATCTGTAAAAAGAATTTTTTATAATAGTCATCTTTAGCACAATTTGAAATGAAACTAAATTATGTTGTAATCAAATGTTCAGAAATACCTTATCATTTTTGTTGTTTCTATAGAAACGTTAAAATAACTTTTGTTTGAGAAATTTACAGAACTGTCACTGCCATTTTTTTGATTAAAATGGACTCCGAAAGTCGTGACGTCACAGGTTAAGGCAGGTTAGGGTCTGCGTTCCAAACAAATCCAGTTCTACATGTAAATGTCCATAAGCGGATTTTAAAATCGTTATTTTTGTTAAAATATTCTTTGGAATTTGGGTTTTTAACACGGTTATACGTTCATATAGCTATAAGGTATGTATACAAATACAATTTACTAACAAATTGTTTATTTTTATATAGTAAAATGTGGATAGTAAAATAGTGAGGTTATGTGTCATTCATATAAGATTTTATTTTTGCCCTTAGAATTAAAATTTTGTGTTTTTTCGACTTCGGGACAATGAGTCAGAACAAGCACGTGTTGAAATTAAGTACTATTGCAAATTTCTTCTCTGCAGTGGATGTGAGAAGGTTGATTACACAAGGTTAAAATGCAGTGGAATCCAACGTGCAAAGTTTCCATTTTATGCCTTAAATATTATTATTGAAGGTGAAGTGTATGTTTTCGTGGGAAAAATAAAGTAAATATTGTCATAATCTGTCTTTATTTTTTTTTATTTTTACATCAATCATATTAAACATTCAGCCTCTGATATTTAACTTATCATATCATGTTATTACCCCCCTTATTTCAAAAATCACAAATAAAAATACATTTTTTTAATATTATGAAATAAAATAAAAATTACAAAACAGAATAACTTTTTAGTAAAAAGTATTTACCTAATAAATATGTTTAGGAAGACAAAACAAAAAAAAAAACACCTTTAAGAACAAAATTATTTCTTCTAAGCTTTGGTTACTTTGTATGGTACTCTTGTTAACGAACTACAACAAAATTAAAAGCGCGTAGGCATAAAAGACACTTCGTCGCTCGCAGCTGCACCGAACATGTCTGATTTCAGCGCAACACCTCCCGAATAGAGTTTCGGCCGGATGGCAGCCGAAACCGAAAGTTCGATTGGGCACTAGTTTTATGGCACGTTTCACATGAGTTCTTAATGTTAAGTTCCTTGTTTCATTTTTCAACTGCTCTATTTCTTGTTTTAAAAAATGGTTTTCTGCCTCTGACATAGCTACGAACTGTTAAGAATGTTCATGTGTTTCCACTTCGACTTCTGGCTCAGGAGTTCTCATTTCGACCTCTGGTTCAGCAGGTGGTGTCGCAGGATCCAGTTCCATTGCAGTCTTACTTCCATCACTTGGTATTAATTGTCTCTGTAAACCTGAAGGTCCGGCATCGCTGTCAGGTGCTTCGGTAGTCTTCTTCCTGTGTAAGGATGCACAGCTTTGAGATAGTATCGATATTGGACACAATACTTTTTATTCAAAGTATTGATACGCTACAATATTTGATGGGAAAATATCGACACTTATTACTAATTACCTTATTATTTAGTCCACTTTTTCAATTCGCTTTTTTCCTTCGGAAAAACAAAAAATGTACAAGCATGACTCGTACTATAATGTCTGCAGGTGTGTACAAAACACATAACCATGATAATTTTGGGTTGTTATTTCTTTTTTACCTAAAAATAAGTAAAACATTCCACATAAACAATATAGTTACATAACCTCACTTCATTTAAAACTCTTTTTCTTCACATAAAAGTAGGCAAACTATTAAAAATTATTATTGAAATTGATACCTTATAACTAAAGGAATAAATAAAATGTACTTACATTAAAAATGAACGCGAATTTTGATAAATCAATCGCCTTTAAAAATCGCCTTACCTAAAATTACATGTAAAAATTTTTTGTTTGGAACGCGGATATTGATCCTCCTTGAGTGTGACGTCACACTTTCGGAGTCCATTATGTAATTGTAGTATCTCTATGGTTTTAAAAGTCGAATATTTGTATACCTACCTCCTTGACAGACTTGTTAATTATTATTTATTAAAATAATAAAATAAAATACAATTGCCTTCTTTTATAACACATTAAAAATGAAAATGTAATTATTTAATAAAGTTACCTAGACAAAAATAAATAGATTTTGAAAAATCTGAGTGAATTGGTATTAAATAACAATTTATTTTAGATGATTTCAGAAAAAAAATAGTATATTCATAGCTTGAAAAGTTCAAAAAATAATTTGTTCGATTCGCAGGTCCTTAATTTAATTAATTAGGGCAAAACAACAAATTTTATTTTGCCGCCAAAAAAATAATGGACTATGAAAATTGATACTAGATGTCACTGTAATAAAATATGATGACGTTTAATAAGCGTGTTTCAGTAAGAAAGTTGATAAATCTTTAAAGGCGTATCTAATTTGACTTTGAAAATCGAAAATTTGACAGTAAGTTTAATTTTAATAACTTGTTAAATTTTTGATTTACGGAAATATTAAGTTTTTTCGTTCTGTACTTCCGTTTCCAATAACAGGAACAGGAAACCATGCTGAAGATGTGTCTCTTGGACATCCTGTAAAATCTTTGTTTATGTTCTGCAATGATCCGTTGTTTTCATTGCTTTTGTTATGCATTGAACTACGTTTCCTCATTAATTCAAAATGAACTTTTCATTTTAAATTTTGAACCATAACCAAACATTTCCCATAAAGTTTTTGTGATTTGTTCAAGGTGTAATTTAACCTTTAAAATGCTTTTAGAACACAGATATTTGCAGTATGACTGCATTGACTGTCAGCAAAATGGATGGAGTACCTGCAGAAATGCTGTTATCCGAAGGCTTTTTAAACCTAGGTCAGACAGCTACATATGTGCCTGTAAGTTCCAGTTGACATCCGCCAAATATATTCAAATTTACCCGAATGTAATGAAATAAGTACATTGTTAACCAAAGATGAGTTTTACAGGTAAACCGAATAGGCAGCCCGAGGATTGTTGTTGCAGCTCGGTCGCAAAATATGACCGTAATGGAATTAGGCAAATGTTTACTCGTAGCTGCTCGAGACGGAAGGACCGAAGAGGTTCGGGATTATATGAGCAAGGGTGCGCCATTTACGACAGATTGGGTAATTATTGTAACTCTAGGCAAAAGTTAAATTCATTGTCATCTAAAAAAATCAGGCTTTAAACTCGATAAAAAGAAGAAAACGTATTTTATCAAAACTAAGACCGTGATCAAAACATGTAGGGTACTTCTCGTCGGTCGCAGTTGAAATTTGGCACAAGTAGAGGGAAAAATTCGAAAATCATTTGTTTATAATTTTATGCAGAATACTTCAATAAATAAAATTATTACTTCAATAAATAAAATTATTGACCAATTTTTCAGACAATATATTAACAAAAAATATAATTAATTATATTTTTTGTTAATATATTGTCTGAAAAATTGGTCGATAATTTTATTTATTGAAGAGTTCTAATCAGACGTTAATCAAAGATTTGTTTATGCAGAATAATTTGGTTGTCATGAACAAATTTTGATTACATTTAAATATGTCATATAAATAATGTCTATTGATAACGAAAAGTTTAACCAAAAGAAGCGGAGTTCAGTTTAAAGTTGATTTTCAAACCGAGCCATTATGTAACATCGAAAAAATACTATCAAAATTAAAATAAAAAAAACATTTTAATTTTATTGAGTTGTTTTTTTTCTTCTTATTTTTTAGTTAGGTACAAGTCCACTTCATTTAGCTGCGTCCCATAATCACGTCGAAACATGTGAAGTTTTGTTAAGAGCAGGCATATGCAAAGATGCCAGAACCAAAGTAGATAGGACTCCGTTACATATGGCGGCGTATGAAGGCCACAGAGATGTCGTCGAATTACTTTTGCTAAATTCGGCAGATGTCGACTGTAGAGATATGGTAACGTAGAATTATGATTTTTTAAAACCTGAAATACTCGAACGCTTATTTGTTATTTTATTCAATCACGTTATTAATGTTGGTTGAAGTTTTATATGATAATTAGTGATGTGCCGGATATCCGTATCCGCGGATATCCGAGGGAGAAGAAAAATCCGTATACGTTAGTTTTTGGCGGATCTTTTACCTTATTAATTTTCAATTCATAGTTGAAATTTTATATGTTATATAGGTGATTAGGTAATAATGAAAAACTGTTAAATTCCATTCAGATTATTTTTTATATTTTAAAATCGTATTTGGCACCTTTATATTGCAATCATTTATCTTAGTGAGTACCATACCAATAGTACATAACTCAAAGGTACTAAAAAACTATATAATGAGATATTGCACATCGATCTTTGGAAAGAGACAATCTGTTATGAGAGTTAACTCTTAAAGAGGTCAATAACTTTTTCTCATGACAGATAGTCTCTTTCCAAAGGTCGATGTGCAATATTTACCGCCGCGTACTCTAAGAAAGTTAAGATCCGTATTCGCGGAACTTGAAACCAAATATCCGTATTCAGATCCGTATCCGCGGATATACATTTTTAACGATCCGACACATCACTAATGATAATATTCCAGAGAAAGATTGCAGGTTACAGACGCTCAATGGCAATACTTAAGTTATGTTACATTATTTTGACTTTCTTCCCTACCTTAACCCTTCTCATTTTCAAAATAACTTACCTACATTACGTATTTTTGTTCGACTCACGTTAATGTTTGTTCACTATTTGCCGTTTAGAATAAATTTAACAACCTATGGTTATATTATAATGAAAGCAAATTTTGATTACAATAATTATTACACCGTGCCACTTGCGGCGGGAAATTTCACGTCTAAATCCAGCGTCGCGTGAATGAGATCTAAAGATTCCGATTAATAATTGTTTGCGTATTTGTTTTACAGTTAAAAATGACCCCCTTACATTGGGCTGTGCAAAATGAACACAAAGAATGTGTCCGGTTATTATTAGAATACGGTGCTTCAATAGACGCCGTAAGCAAGTTTGAAAAAACTCCGGTGATATTGGCAATCGAACAAAATAGACCGGATATTCTCCAACTTTTACAAATGTCGGTTCAGCTCGCGTCTGAAAAACAACAGAATGTTGAATTACAACAAGCGACGCTCGCTGCCACACAGTCAATAACTAGCACAGGACCTATTGATTTAGATGAAGACTCGGAAGGTAAGTTTGTCATTTGAATTAACTTGTTTTGAAAATATCATTGCCTACAAGACTTTTCGGGCACGCGTCTAAATCGAGAATGTAACGAACCTCTACATCCACTTTCGGAAATTCGGAAGTTCTGCCACATTTTAGACTTGAGTTTCCGCTTCTGTTTTCAAATTTTTATAACGGGCGTTTAACGGAACTTTTCTAGCCAAACTACGTAGCGATAAGGCTGTTTAATATTATTGTGTATGCGTTTTATGTATTCGATGTGTTTGGTGTATTAGCGTGGTGTAGATAACTCCGTAAAGTTAACATTGAAAAGTGTATATAATCCACGATAACACTTTTCTATAATAACGCCTTTTAAATTGAAGTAATTTAATTAATTAATTTTAAGATATAAATGGTTAAAAAATTAATGCATATTTGTCGTGGCTAAATGTTAATAAAAACAAAAGCCAATAAAATCTATATTAAAAAATTGGTTGTCTGTAAAGTCGGTTTACGGACGATAGTTTTACGTGATAACGTATTCCGTAATACATAATCTAAATTTATATAATAATTATAATAATTCGAATCTATGATATTGCATCTTTCGCTTCAAATTTAGGTAAATTTTATTTATTAAATTACTCACCACCTATAAAAATAATTTTTTTTATTAACTTTCTTTCTTTCGTATTTATTTAAGTCTCAAAGATTAGCTGTCATAATATTTTGAAAACAATTGTTTCATTGTATAAAATTCCAAAACCTACTTACAATATTTAAGTATTTTCATACGTCAAAAAATTGATTTTTATAATGATAAAATTTGTAAGAAAACGATTTTTTCGAGAGATGAGACCTAGCTAAAACGATTTTTTGCCCCCCAAAATCCCTTTTCAGTAAATTTCATCCAAATCGTTAGGGCCGTTTTCGAGAAAAGCACGCACAGGGTCAGGCGGAACGTTACGAATGTTACGTTAGGAACGTTACACTTTTTCGTGCATGCAGCCGGTGTTTTATCAATTTATAAGATTGGTGATTCATCAATTTATAAGACGTTATCACGTCAAAAAAAAAAAATTGAAGTAGGACACCAAAAACACTTAATATTAAAGTGACGTTCAGAGGTTTTTAATTTAGAATATATTTTCACAGACTGTTGTAGAAATTGAAATAAAAATTTGTGATAAAGAAGATTATAACATTTTCTGTTTTTTATTTATAGACACTGTGGAGATCACCAAAATTAATATGTTGGAACAAGCAGTTTCTGATCACAAGTTTACTAGAATACATAATGGTAATAATATTTTTTGTGTGAATATCCAAGAAATGTTAAAAACTCTTTCATTTTATTTTTAAATTGTGAAAAACCGCCAGACCAAAAATTAAAACATTTCACAACACATAATATACTGCTGTAGTCAAATTATGTCCAATATTTAATTATTATTTTCTGAAATACGGACGTAATTATTATTAATACGGGTAGTAAGTTCTGTCTCTTCTCTAAGTTATTGATAACTCATTCCGCCGCGATAATGGAACGATTCGAGTTTGAGTCCCGGGGCGGCGACTGTTTGAAAATAATTTTTTCTAATATAGTATCATAACAATGGGTGTTTCTTAACAATTGTAGCAAACTGTAGCTATCCAACTGTTTATTTTATTCGTAGGTGATGATGTCAGTGGTAATAGTGATAGAGTAATAAATTCTATACGTGATACAAATGAAACAATACGCCTGCTAGAAGCACATGGCATTACAATGATTCCGGCAGATGACAGTTCATTAGTTGCATCTGCAATGGAAAGTGGACAGAGAGTGGTACTTACAGGTATCTATCCATTATATACAGTGTGTTCACAAATATGTTGGAATAGTTTTTTATTCAACTCAAAATTTATTCAAACTCAACCAGAAGTGTATAATACCCGCCACGAATCTAAAAGGCTCGGAAGTTAGATACGAAAGCGGGCTTGCGCTTGTACAGTCTTTTGAAAAACTACAAACTCGCAACTCAACAAAACTAAAATAACAATTTGACAATAGCGTACTCGATTGTACTTTAAAGCAGGAAAGCGACAAGTGACAAAGGCAACGAGCGATCACGGCCAATCACCGACGAGCGCACGTTCTTTGCAGGTAGCTGGGAGGTGGTGGGAGTCACAACGGCTCTAAAATGTGCCTTTGCGACGCTGTTTGTGACTAACTTCCGAACCTTTCAGATCCGTGGCGCGTATTATACATGCATTTTTTTTTAAATGGCAACATATACTTTTTTACATTTTCGAAATCTCTATTTTTTTTTCTATAAATAAGGTTACATACGAAAAGTTTTAACAATTTTGCAGAAGCGGGTAAATTGGCATTGAATTCGACAAAACCCGTGAATGGAACGTCGCCAAATAAAATAGCATCACCAGAAAAACAAGTGAATAATAGTACTTCAAAAGTTAAAGGACGAAAAGTAATTACAATGAGAGCCGATGAGTTCCTTGCAATGGCAGGCATCAATAGTCAAATGTTGAAGAAAGTGCAGCAAACTAAGCCGGTCAAACGTATTGTGATGGCCAAAAGTAAAATAGTAGTTTCTCCTAGACAGGTTAGTATTGACAGTCATTACTTCACTATTCTAGACAAAAGAATTCGAAAATGTTTGTTATTAAATGCGTCATATCAACATATTAACACCAAAAACATGAAGTCTCGAGTTTGCTTTTTGTGGATTTAGTAAACCAATTTTTAACGTTGGGTTTGCTGGATGAAGTCCTCGAAACAAACCCGAAACGTTATTATATTATGTAATAGAATTTTCTAAATCTGCAATAAGTTTATTATAATTTTTGTAATATTTGTGAAATTGCAGACAACGATACAACAACCACCGGAAGCAAGAGAACCGGATAGAGAACTGACGCTAGAAGAAGCAAAAAGACAACTGATCGAAGCGAAAAAAATTGCAGAAAATTACAAATGCCTGCTGAGACAAAAGGATCTGGAAATAAACGAATACAAGAAACAAATTGAATTATTAAAGTTACAACGGATTTAATTAAAGACTTTGTTTAAATTAATTACTGTTATGAATGTTTAATTCTTACAAGTATATTTGTGTATAGAAAAATGATACAGTATTTCATTTTTATCGTTTTTGTACTTTTGCATTGTATATAAAAAATAACTATTTAAATATAATTATATAATATAGTACCTATTTTGAATAAATAAATAATTATTTTGATTTCGCAGGGAGACAAAATATTAATTTGACGAACCTTTAACGTGCAATTAAAAAAAATTGGTTGTCTGTAAAGTCGGTTTACGGACGAGTTTTACGTGATAACATATTCCGTAATACATAACCTAAATTTATATAATAATTATAATAATTCGAATCTATGATATTGCATCTTTTGCTTCAAATTTAGGTTAATTTTATTTATTAAAATTACTCACCACCTATAATATAATTGTTTTTTTTTAACTTTCTTTCTTTCGTATTTATTTTAAGTCTCAAAGATTAACTGTCATAATATTTTGAAAACAATTGTTTCATTGTTTATATAAAATTCCAAAACCTACTTACAATATTTAAGTATTTTCATACATCAAAAAATTGATTTTTATAATGATAAAATTTGTATAAAAACGATTTTTTCGAGAGATGAGACCTAGCTAAAACGATTTTTTGCCCCCCAAAATCCCTTTTTAGTAAATTTCATCCAAATCGTTAGGGCCGTTTTCGAGAAAAGCACGCACAGGGTCAGGCAGAACGTTAGGAACGTTACACTACACTTTTTCGTGCATGCAGCCGGTGTTTTATCAATTTATAAGATTGGTGATTCATCAATTTATAAGACGTTATCACGTCAAAAAAAGATTTTTCAAGTAAGCATTTGACCGATGTTTTTTGGTTACATTAAAGATAAGACAATGACCTCAACTGTTAAGCGTCTATAATGTATGTACATTGTACAATCTCTATCATCGGGTTATCTAACCTCTAAAAACAAGTTTGACGTTTCAAGTCTAGCGTTTTTCGATTTGACATACCTATCGTCATTCTCGACTGACGTGTAATTTGCCACTTGCTGCTTGGTTTGTAGCTACTTTCAGTACGATTATTGTGACAATTGAAAGAGTGGATACCGGTCAGCAGTTTTGACATATTAAGATGTTTGTTAATAAAAAATATAAATTAAAACTTACCTTGGCGTTGTTTTTTGTAATTTCGTGCGAAATTACGACGTCCGATGTACCTCGACCGAGAGGAGTGTCAATATCACGAGCATCACTTTATGCGCCTAACAAAAATTTTGTATGCTTGGATGGAAGTGGCACAATACCTTATTCGCAAATAAACGACGACTATTGCGATTGCAAAGACGGCAGCGATGAACCGGGCACAGCGGCGTGTCCCAACGGAGTTTTTCATTGTACAAACGCCGGACATAAGCCTCAAAACATTCCATCTTCGAGAGTGAACGACGGAATTTGCGATTGCTGCGATACGTCTGACGAATACGCAATTCCGAATTCTAAATGCGTCAATACGTGTCACGAATTAGGACGCAGTGCCAGGGTCGAAGCTCAACGCAGAGCAGAGCTACTTAAGGTCGGCAGTCAAAAAAGAAGCGAATTAAGCCAGAAAGGTGTGCTTTTGAAACAAGAGAAAAAAGAGCGTTTTTCTGAGCTTGAAAAAAGTAAATCGGAGGCAGAGCGGGTTAAAGCTGAAAAAGAGAAAATTAAAAGCGAGATAGAAGAGCTGGAAAATGCAGCTTTGGAAGTATACAGGAAAATTGAGAACGAAGCAAAAATTCAGAAACAGGAAGAAGAAAACAACAGCAACAGAAAAGAAGCCAGTGAAACATTTTTAAGGTTCGATTCAAATCAAGACGGTAAAATTCAACTCGCAGAACTACAAACGAGACAGACATTCGACAAAGACAGAAATGGTGAAGTTTCAGACGAAGAAGCTAAATTCTTTTTGAACGAGCAAGACGAACTAGAAATCGAAGATTTCATAAATCTAGCATGGCCAAAAATAAAACCGTTCCTTATGATTGAGAACGGCATGTTTCAAGCACCGACCGAAAGCAGCACGGAACAAAAAGTAGTGCACGAAGAGGATGACATGGAGAGTCCCGAAATCGATGAAGAAGAAGGCGAGCCAGAAAGTGAAGAAGAAGCCGAAGACGACGTAGAGGAACAGAAGGAAGAGGAGGCCGTTAAACAGGAATACGATCCCGAAACGCAAAAGCTGGTTAACGAAGCGGACGAAGCGCGCAATCAATTCACGCAGGCAGATCGTGCCGTTCGCGACATTCAGACCGAAATGAACAACATAGAAGACTATCTGAACAAAGATTACGGCTCGGAAGAAGAATTCGCAGCCCTGCACGGCGAATGTTTCGAATACAAAGACAGGGAGTACAAATACGAGTTGTGTTTGTTTGATCGCGTGACCCAACAGCCTCACAGCGGAGGCGCAGAAACACGGTTGGGCACGTGGAGTAGGTGGGCCGGTCCCGAAACGAACAAGTACCAACAAATGTTGTACGACAGAGGTACTTCTTGTTGGAACGGGCCGCAAAGAACAGCAAAAGTACATATTGAGTGCGGTGTAGACAATCAGATACTAAGTGTGACCGAACCTAACCGATGCGAATATCAGGTTATGTTCGCGACGCCGGCGGCCTGCTACGATAAAGTAGAAAAAAGTTCCGAACAACACGATGAACTCTAACGTTTAGAGTGTACAGATATTCGTATCTTATCGATGCATTTGTAATTTCTTACGTATTTGTAGAAAGTCTTAATTAAGAGATTTGTTGTTTTTGGATATTGTATTTCGTCACTACTTTTTTTTAATGCACAATTGATTAAGAATAAGACTGTTAGAATAAGTTCAAGTTGTGAATATTTAAAATGTTTTGTCAAAGATTTGCTCAACATTATCTGGAGAGCTGTTTTGTTCATTTTAGTAAATAAATATTAATTGTGCATATTTCTAGCATAAATTCGTCAGTTAAATATTTTTACCGGAAAAAACAGTTAGTCCTCGGTTTTCTATACATTTAAAAAAACAGGCAAAAAACTGTTTTAAATTAAAGGCTTTTATTGTACGATAAAAAATGTACTAAAATCTGACTAAAATAAAATCGCGGGGCGCATTTAGTAAAAGAAAGTTTTCTACTAAATACGACCCACGATTTTATTTTAGTCTGATCAAAAAATTTTTCCCGGAGTAAGTCACGAAAAATTCGAAACGTAGAAAATAGACAACAATAAATAGAAAAAATAACATTCGAACTTAAAAACTAACATGCATATAATGTTTTGGTTACTTCAAGTAACCAAAACGCTAGTCCAATCGTGGAGAAGAAAAACACCACCAAAACATAGATAATACATAAATCGGGATCGATTCACGGAGGACTTGGGACCGAGAAATGACTAACGATACGACAGCGAAAAATCTTAGCTGAGCATGCTTTCATAAAAACTAGACTTTACAATGTTACTAAAATAATGCACTCAAAATTAATTACTGATACTACGCGGAGTGCCAATTACATGATAAAAAAATGTTTGTAACTGATAAATTGGAGATTAGAAAACAAATAAAATTTTCGTAATATTAAAAAAAAAAAAAATAAACAACTGAATTTATTACTTCGATGAAATTAATTTTAATTTTAAATGTTATATTGACAGTTTCACGGAGGAATTCTAAAAGGTTTTACGTTGATTGTTGAAGAGAAAACCACTGAACACTGAATGGTTTTCAGAACTGATCTGCTATTGTTAGACGGTGTTTCAGTACTTTTTCTGTAAAAGCGCTGCTTTAAACTTCCAGCTCCACACGTATTTGAGTTAAGATTAGTTTATATTGTAAATTATAGACGCTTGATAAGCATCAAGGTGTGATATTTAAAAAATACCATCTGGCCCACAATTGTATTTATACAAGTACTAAATTAGTCGTTATTCAAAAAAAGCGAATATTATATTTGTATAATTTGGCACTGAAAATTAAAACAGTTCCAAAATATTTAAACAAATGAACATAATATATGGTATTTACTAAATAACTTTTGCACCCTTAGCTGCTGAACAATAAGATATAAAATGGCAGGTCATTGTTAAATTTCGTGATCATGACTTTGAAAGGGATCTGAAAAATTTTCTAAATTTGTGTCAATACAAAAGGTCAAGTTGTCAACCCGAAAATGATCAACGCAATCACATTTCTACATCTCTTTTATTATAGAAGATAAAGATGCAAAACATTTTCCGGTGTCTATTATGTATTTCCAAGCTGAGAGACGTGTGTTCAGGAGCGAACCTATTTCAAATCGGTTCGTTTTAAGAAAAAAATTTTACGGTTACAAAACAGAAGTACTTTAAGTACAAATTATTTTCTTAAATAAAGGTATATCTCGTTTCATATACTTATATCTAAAAGAGAAAAACAAGGACACTAGAGTGAAGTTACCGTTTCTCATCATGTAGGCAGCCATTTTGGTCTGGCTTTCTGAGGTCCTGATTGGTTTCCTTTTCTATTATGAAGTTGCTTGCGATATCTTGAGTAAATCGATTATTGTATCTTACAAAGATATCTTGAGGCGCTATACTAGAAAAATTACTTTTTTAAATGTATCTTTTACATTGCTCCCTCTTCTTTCATTGCGTAATCTAACCTTAAATTTTTGACCAATCAGAGTTCGTTTGTCGTTTACAACAGATGAAAGTTCTGTTAAAATCGTAGGTTAAAATTGACCATGATGACTAGAAATCTTTTTTACGACATTCTAATAGTAAACTTATAATAATTATAACGCAATAATGAAATATACCGAAGCGTAAAAACATAAATTGTTATAAATTAAAATAAATTAGATACTTTATATACATACCTGGATGGTTTGTAATAGATGAATCGTGTTTTGTTATTCATTATAGCGAGGTATAAGGTATACCTGTACAATTTTTTATTTAAATAATTCATTTATACGTAATTTATTTACCAAATATATTCGTGCTTAAAGTGTAATTACAAAATTTAAATAACTGTAGGCCTGCTACACTAAAAATATTACTTTTGTATAAAATTAATATCTTGGTTTCTTACAATATCGTTATAAAATTAGGCAAAAAAACAATTGACTAATGCAGTATTTACTTAAAATATTTCCATAAGCATATTTTGTCGTGAATAAATGTTGTTTTTTTTATCACAGATAATATGTCAGCAACAAAAAAATACAGTGCTCTCTCAATAATTTAAGCTTTAAAAAAAATTTAATGGAAACAAACAGGATACAATACTGATTATCTTAGAAGGCATAGCCTTAGTCGGTTGTGCCACTGTTTAACTGAAAGAACAATGTAATCATATAATACTGAGAGTTCTGACGGAAGTATTAAAAAAAAAAAAAACAAAAAAACAAAAATTTGTTTCAATTCAACATAGAACAGAAATTATTGAAAGTTATATAGTGCGCATGCGCAATGCAATTACAATTTCTGCTGATGTTAAAAATAACAAAATTATTATTCTTATCGTGACAAGCCTGCGAAAATTA
The DNA here is from genome assembly GCA_963575645.1 of Xanthostigma xanthostigma. Classification (NCBI taxonomy): domain Eukaryota; kingdom Metazoa; phylum Arthropoda; class Insecta; order Raphidioptera; family Raphidiidae; genus Xanthostigma; species Xanthostigma xanthostigma. The sequence continues at coordinate 624,006 of OY754470.1, read as the reverse complement.
TAAAACGGCCATATCCTAGGAAGTTTTTGTTAATTAAGTAACAATCTTTATTTACGAGTTCATTATTTTTCAGTACATATTTAAGTTTAATGCAGTTCTGTCAATGATGAAAATTAATAACGATTAAAATATTTCAAATGCAAAATTATGTATGAATATAATGCAAGGCTTCCATTTTATCACATAAAATGGCTGACAAAACTAGTTTATACCAAAAATAAATATATATTTTGTATACGCTTTTTAATTTCTACAAATATAATAAATGCACTGCATAAAATAAATATACAGAGTGAGTCAGACCACCCGTATCGGTCGTTTTTTTTTCGAAAATGGTTAGTCGTAGAGAGTTGTGTCAAAAATCTGTATTATAAAAGTCTTAATGAAGAATCGAATGGTGATATTTTTTCCCCCCGGAAAGGTCGGCTTCCCTGTTAGTTTGCTCCGGAATGTTCAGAACTCCGGAATGTTAAATGGCATGATAAGTCGAAAGTGGTATTGTTGAAAAGATATTTAAAAAATAAGCATGTTTTGTAGGACATTATTTTTTTGTTACTGCCACCCCTGTTAAGTAATACAGTAGAGACGCGATAATCCGGACTAATTAAAACACAGCTGATCCGGATTATCAAAATGTCCGGATTACTGGATGTAATTTTAATTATCAAGAAAACAAACTAAAATGCTCATATTTTGCGGCTAACTGTTTATTTGAGGCTCCCTTTTTTAATTTGTCAAGAATTTCGTTTTTTACTTGCAGTGATAAAGTAACGTGTGATCGTTTACGCGGCGCCATAGTGCGTTCTCTATGTAATTCTATCTGAGTTTGACAACGACTATATACATATTAAAACCACCTAACTTCTCTCACTTCTCTGACAACAAATATGTATGTAACTGTTTGTAACACACCGCCGGCCAATAGTGTTGACGCAAATAGTGCCGGTACAGCTACTCAATAACTAAGTATCATGATCCGGATTACTGAAACTGGAAAAATCCGGACTACAATGTACATAATACTATCAAACGACTGTCCGAATTACCAAAGAATCCGGATTATGAAGGTTCGGATTAACGCGTCTCTACTGTATTCGTTTGAAAATATTAAATTAACATGTCAGAACAACAAACTTAATTTTAAAAGTCGACATTTAAAATCTAGTTACCTAATTAAACAATGTCACAATAAGTTTTCAATAATTGCAATTATTTTTTTTTTTGTCGGAAAATACTTCCAGGTACTCATAACATATCTAGAAGAGCTCCGCAGTGTTTAAAAGTAAATTGAAGACAGTAGAAAACTTGCTTATTTTTTAAAGATCTTTTCAACAATACCACTTTCGACCTATCGTGCCATTTAACATTCCAGAGTTCTGAACATTCCGGAGCAAACTAACAGGGAAGCCGACCTTTCCGGGGGGAAAAAATATCACCATTTTATAATACAGATTTTTGACACAACTCTCTACGACTAAGCGTTTTCGAAAAAAACGACAGATACGGGTGGTCTGACTCACCCTATATATTCGCTACGAAGACTTTTGAAAAATTGCACAAACAAAACAACATTTTAAGCGGTATATGATAACTTCTGTAATACATAATTCATGTAGCAAAAACTAACCCGATCTTCGATTTCATGAGAATTTCTACATATTTCCATTGTGATTTTTATAAACCTCATTGTATTCAAGTTTTACTGCACGAGTAAGATTTGGCTATTTTAATCGATGTTTTCAAAATTAAACTTATATTACATTTTCTGCATTGTAAAATAATTGCTATTCATCTAATTTTAACTTCAATAATTTTTTTCTAAAATTTATATATTAAAAACAGATATAAAATAAATTAAAATGTTCTGTTAATATCATAATATAATATATAATACAATATAAAAACTTTATGACAAATTACGTCTGATTTGTTATAAAAATAAGTTTTATGAAAATCTACAAAATATTATAAACGGGGGAATCATACATTATAATATGAGCTGTCACTATCATAGCTGCTAGTTTTTTTCCCGATAGTTTCATAACCTGGCCTATTATGATTACTACTCGTACATTGTTCTGACTCATTACTCTTCCTGTCTACATTATTAGAATTAACAGCACTTACTGTTTCATAACCAAACAAATTCTTATTGACAGGACTGCAACTTTCCGACGACCTACTATCGTTACTCGTACTCGTACCTTTCGCGTTATTTGAGTCATCGTCGTGCAGCCTCTCGTACGGAAGATCGTTCTTAATATACTTGACGCTCTCGTAATTCGGATCGCTGTGGTGTATAGATTCGTAATTGGAATCCGTTTCGCTGCTGCCCGACTTTCCCGATATCGTCGTGTAACTGTGCTCGTCGGCACAATCGCTAGGCACGCTTTCGTAATTAGGCTCGGTCGGAACGTCTCTAGACTTCAGTTCTTCGTATCCCGGATCGGGCTGCTTTTTCGCTTTCTTATTTATCGTCGAATACAAAGGCACGGGCGCAGTTAGCATTCTTTCGTCCGCTTCTGCGTAGCCCGAACTGTGTTGCAAGCTGCGCCTCGCTTTTATACGATCTATCGTCGAATATCCACTGCAGTCGACTGTACCTGCGACGCTTTGACTTCTCTGTTGGGGTTTTAATACTTCGTAATTAGGATCGCTGTCCGACGGCGGTCGGTCGTTGTTACGATTAAGGACTTCGTACCCTGGATCGTTACTCAAAATACTTTCTGGTCCACTAATTTGATTGTCATAATTGACATACGCAATAGGCGGTAACTGTCTTTGACTAATACTATCGTGCGACGATCGCTTACTGTTCGGCGATGATTTTTTCTTGTTCAAAGTTTCGTAACAGTGTTCTTCTATTTTAAGATTGAAAGATTGTGAATAAAAATCAATTTTAACGTCTTTAGCAATATCGGGATCCGATATATACACCTCGTTGTCAAATTCCGTTTTGTCTTTAAGTAAACGATCGACCGATTCTCGGCTAGACCAAGATTTTCTACTGACTGCATCGAGCTGATGATTAAGTTTTTTCGAAGGTCCTTCGTTTGAACTTTGCGTGGAATTTCTACGCAAATGGTCGTTCGTATCCGCACTGCTCGATGGACATTCGGCTTCGTCTTCTTGTTTTTTGTTTTTATTCTTGTGAACTTTCGCATACATATCTTCCAAATTTCGGCCGACAGACGTCGTCGAGCGAAGCAAATCGTCACGGTTTGTTCTCGGTTCCGGACTGATCGGTGGCCGTGGCGGTAAAGGAGAATTAGCTTGGCGTTTTTCTGGTTTTGGAGACCCAAGGTTTGCCACAGAACTCGTACAACTTGACGACGAAGCTACAAACAATTAGGTTTTTGAAAAAAAAAATAATTATCGATTTTTTTATTGTATTTTAAAACTTTAATATAAATAATATTGATAATCGATGCGAAAAACTTTCAAAAAACTTTTTTTAAATTAATTATAAGCAATTTAAAGTTGATAAAATATTTAAAAAAATCACGTGACTTCAAACGCACTAAAATTGTTTTTGACAGTTGTGACGTCATAATGGTAAAATGTATATACGCAGTATACTATCAATGGCTTCTACATGTGTATTGACTAAAACATTATGACGTCACATTATGTTCGGGAAATGTCGGCGCGTTCTCGGAACTGGGTACAAAAATTTATTTTTAATTTGATATAACTTTTGAATTATAACGAAAATAAAAAAAGGAAAATAGTTTTGTTATAAAACCTATATACGATCTTTCCATTTTGACAAAAAAAAATTTAATTCAAAAGCCCAATTAAAAATAAAATTTGTTGATTTCACTTTCAAACCGGCATAATAAAAGAAAACGATTAACTGTAATTTCTCCGTATTCATTTATATGGACTGACCTTGTCGAGAATGAACTTGAGCCACCTGTCGCAAACTATCTACGCTGGGAGGCTGTGGTGCATGCGACTTATACTCTGAACTAGTGTGGACGTCGCTCTCATTTAAAGCCGCCGGTAAATTCTGGTTTTCTACCGTAACCGGTTGAATTTGAGCGTATGTTTCACTTCCGCTAGTGTATACTTGTTGATTTGACTCATCGATAGCGGCGTACACTTCGTCTAATAACAAATTGTTAGGTAATTCCATATCAGGCCGAGTTTCGTTTGAGTAAAATGTCGAAACAGTCTAGTTTTTAAAAATGTAAAAATCTGTTTTTATGACGAAACAAACATACACACAGATTTTCACATTTATATACAGTATGTAACCGCGTAAGGTGCACATAGGGAAATTAGCATTGGGAAAAAATACTTGGATCAGAGTTAGCCATGACTGCATTAATTGTTATTTCTATTGAATTATCGTGGTAATCTTGAGGATTTCTATTTTATTTTTGATTTATTTTTATTTTACTTGGCTTTTTTAATAATAAAAAGCTCTTATAAATCGTTATTTTAATTTTTTTGTACAAAAATAAAACAAAAAACATTTCATTCAAAAATCGCCGGATTGGTATGACATATGCGCGTTGGTAAATTAGTGACCCAATGTCTTTAGCTTCAACACGAATAGGCGGAGATATTTGATCTCGCACCATATTTAAGTATTTTTGGGAATTTAATGTCCCATTAATAAAAAAAGTCCGACTATGTTGTAATCATTTGAATATTTTCTTCGGGAGTATACACATTCATTTTGCAAAAGAATATTATCTGTCAAATTGAAAAACAAGATTTCAAGGCTCAGTCTGATCCAGTCATTTTTTCCCAATGTTAATTTCCCTATGTGCAGCTTACGTGTTTACATACTGTATGTAAGTTTGAACGTTCCGCCAAACTGTGTTTTCTAACTCTGTCGGTAATTCTACCAACTACTTCCATTAGTGACGTCTTGATCTAAGAAAGAGAAGGAGAGAAAGAAATGTCAAATGCTTAAAGACATGTGGAATCTTAATGATTAATAGTAAAATTAAGATTCCCCATGTCTTTAAACGTTTGGCAGTTATTTCTCTCCCTCTCTTTCTTAGATCAAGTCACTAATGGAAGACGTAGTTAGTAGAATTACCGACAGAGTTAGACAACACAGTTTGGCGGAACGTTCAAACTTACATATATTACTTAAGATAGCCCAAGTATTTGTTTTATTTTAAATACTGGACAACCAAATATAACTGCATTATTTATTATTACCTGAATCATCCGAAACAGTTGCATAATGGGGATCGGTTAATTCTTGGCGTCGATTCACTCGGTTTGCCACAGTATGTGTTTGTGCTAAAATATTAGCTAATGGTTCTCTCACACTAATGCTCGTGTAACCTTCTGAAAAAGTATCAAAACCGTGCTTTAGAGCTCAGCTGACTTATTTCATTTTTAGTGTTCCGTACATAAAATCTCTTCGGTGTCCGTTCGTCCGTCTGTTTTAAAAACAATCTAACTCCTATTATTATAGACCAGGCCCAGGCAAATGGCGGCCCGCGAAGCATTTTAGAAAAGTAGTAGTGGAAATAGAATGTGAGGACCTTTTTTTTTTTGCTCTCCACATGGGGAAATAGAATGTGAGGTCCTTTTTTTTTTTGCTCCAAATACGGAAATAGAATGTGACGATCTTTTTTTCTGCAAATTTTTGGCCCGCGAAGAAATTTTCGTCAGCCATCCGGCCCGCGGTTAAATTTTCATCACCTATGTGGACCGCCGATCAAAAGATTTGCCCACCCCTGTTATGGACTGTGTTCATCGGTATTTTCTTGCTTTCTATCGAAATGATGGGAGCAGCACGCGCGATCTAAGAATAAGCTGTGCGCATGCGTGCCCGTCATACCAATATGACGGGCACGCATGCGCACAGTCTATTCTTAGAAGAAGAAATCAACGAAGACATCTTTTGTCACAATCTAAGTTCTGAAAATAACGTTAGTTGTATTGTTCGAGAACTTACTCGATGAATCCTGCGAGTCTCCGCTAAAGTTAGGCTGTAAAGAAGGCGGCGTCATGTACGGCAATTCTTGACTGGCAGCAACTTGACCGGCAACGGCCGTAGCGGCCGGAATATCAGACGAACTAGCGCCGAACAATGGCGGCGGACTATCGGGCAATGAGTTTTGTGAGGAGGCACGACGTGATCTCGGAGGCGGAACAGGCTCCCCGGACGAGGCTGTTAAATTCACCGTGGACGTACGAAGCGGTTGCGGAGGTAGAGGTGGTTCATAGCTAAGCAAAACCAATTCCGTTTTTATGTTTTCAACGGCGTAGTTATTAAAGTGAAACTTTTATTCTATAGCCCCGAATTTTTCTGGCCGTCTGTTGCATGTCGCATTACAGGCGGCCGCGGAGTAGGGGTAAAGTGAAAGGCGTTCGGAGTAGGCGCTCGGTAGAGCAGCCAAGGCCAATATGGCGGCGCCCATGGTTAGCATCAGCTGACCATGTAGTATGTATAACACATAGTCAGTCTGTCATGCGGGCAAGTGCTGTACAGTGTTTACATGTTTTTATTCGTGTATTCATGTGAATATTGTTGTTTATAATATTAATCGTGATGGATAAGTGTCTACAATTCAACGCCTACAATCCAATAAAAGTTTCACTTGCGTCGTGGTTTCTTAAAACCACACAACTGTATTTTTCCTTTGTTTTTGATCTAATACTATTGCGCACAAAATTAAGTATTTTTCCGACGATATTCTAATAAAATAGATAATCATTTTTTTTATAACTTTCATACGACTGGCCGAGAGAGATACATTTTTTTTAAACAGTAAGATAGCTATAGTTTGCTACCATTGTTAAGAAACATGGATTGTTATAGTACGAATCTAAAAGGCTCGGAAGTTAAATGCGAATGCAGGCTTGCGCTTGTACAGTGTATTGAAAAACTACAAACTCGCAACTCAACAAAACTAACATAGCAATAACAACTTGACAATAGCGTACTCGACTGTACTTTAAAGCAGGAAAACGACAAGTGACAAAGGCAACGAGCGATCACGGCCAATCATCGTCACTGTCGGGATTTAACCCCAAATTATTCCACTATCGCGGCGGAATGAGTTATTAGTTATTCAACGGTGACATATCTAAACAATCAATCTTTCGATTCTAAGTTCGAACGTTTAAGAGTTAAAAGCCTGCAACCGACAGACTGACGGGTAACTGAGCCGCACTATAAGAGTAGCATTTTTTTTACTATTTTGATACAGAACTGTAAAAAACTACATACTTGACGTTTTGTGTACTTGTAGTGCCATTGCAAGCGCCGGCATCATTTCCTCTTTGAACGCTTGCGTACGGATGTTCAGTTTTCTTTAACTTGTCGTAAGGATGTTCGGATTTGAGTCGAGCGTAAGGTGCATCTGACTGGCTCATAGAGCTCTGCTGCGATAAGCTCGGACGAGCAGCATCCGAACAACTTGCAATGGCGGGGTGTTGTGCTCGAGCATATCCGTTATCCAAATCTGTAATTACAAAATTTTAAATACAGTCGAAACTATCCTAAACAAAATTCAATGTGGCGGGCAAATTTTTTCGTTATGTTTATTTATTGTAGATTATAAACGCTCGACCACTGAAGTCATTATAGAGTTTAATTACATCAAATTAAATTAAACGACTTCACAAAAAATCCATGAGCGGAGTTCGGATTCAAACCTACAATTTTATGTACCAATTAGTGATGTGCCGGATCGTTAAAAATGTATATCCGCGGATACGGATCTGAATACGGATATTTGGTTTCAAGATCCGCGGATACGGATCTTAAGTTTCTTAGAATACGCGGCGGTAAATATTGCACATCGACCTTTGGAAAGAGACTATCTGTTATGGGAAAAAATTATTGACCTCTTTAAGAGTTAACTCTCATAACAGATTGTCTCTTTCCAAAGATCGATGTGCAATATCTCATTATAAAGATAGTTTTTTAGTATCTTTGAGTTATGTACTATTGGTATGGTACTCACTACGATAAATGTTTGCAATATAAAGGTGCCAAATACGATTTTAAGAAATAAAAAATAATCTGAATGGAATTTAACAGGTTTTCATTATTACCTAATCACCTATATATATAAAATTTCATCTATGAATTGAAAATTAATAAGGTAAAAGATCCGCCAAAAACTAACGGATACGGATCTTTCTTCTCCCTCGGATATCCGCAGATACGGATATCCGGCACATTACTAGTACCAACACATGATTGACAATCACCATATAATTATCTTGTTTATGTTTGAATATTTTGTATAGAAGTTTATGATTACTTGCAGTAATCCGGATTTTTTAATAATTCGGATGACTCGTGTTTTAATTAGTCTGCATTATCGAGGCGGTACTGTATTACCTGAAAAGTTTTGAGGGCCGTCTACAGTTGCATAAATTTCCGAATTAGCGTCTGCATTTGCCTCGGGTATTTCGGTTGAAATTGGAATATCCGGCAAGCTGCGATGAGGATTGCTGGTACCAGATGGTCTATCAAATACATAACACTATTCGTTTACATATGAACAAAAAATAACAACACGCATGAAAAAATGTTTGTTAATACATTAAAAATATTTAATGTTCGATTCATATTTATAAACTAGTATAGAAAGTTAATAAAATATTCATAAAAAACGATCTCGATTTTTAAAAGTGTGCTACGATAGATAATTGAAAATTAAGAAAAATATTATACTTTTATTATAATTCTCTATTTCACATATATTTAATTATCGTGACAGAATATTCTCAATGATACTAAATAACAACTGAACGTCACTCTGCAGTACTGCGTAAGTTGCAACATCGAGTAAATGTTAAAAACAAAATTTAACACACGTGAACTACCTTACGCGGTATTGTATCGTACGATCAGTCTGTCTGATTGGCTAATTGAAAGGAGCATTGATTCATAATGCGCTCGATCGTAGGAATTGCATAGAAAAATAGAATGATATTCAGCAACTGAGGTCATTAAAACGACTCAACAATATAGTCGACGATATATTATACACAATTTTAAATATATAAAATATGCATGCATGTTACTTTTCTAAAATATTATTTAATTTAAGCATTATTTAAGCTGGGTTTCTCGATATGAATTGTATCTTCAAATCTAGATTTAAGATGTCATTTGTTTTTGAAGAATTAAAAATGTGCGCAGGCGAAATAATCACCTTTTACACGAATCTGTGACGTCGTTATTGCAAACACCCGGTATGCTGACGGTTACACAGTTGGCTGATTCCGGCATGTGGTTCACATTTTCATCGGGATTGTTTATCTTTTTCACCATTCCGTCCAAACCCAACAAATCATCCCTAAAGCACACAGCATTATTTTCATTAATACAACACACATACAGTATGTAAACGCGTAAGGTGCACATAGGGAAATTAGTATTGGGAAAAAATACTTGGATCAGAGTTAGCCATGACTGCATTAATTGCTATTTCTATTGAATTATCGTGGTAATCTTGAGCATTTCTATTTTATTTTGATTTATTTTTATTTTACTTGGCTTTTTTAATAATGAAAAGCTCTTATAAATCATTATTTTAATTTTTTTCTACAAAAATAAAACAAAAAAACAACTCCATCTGTTTGGAAACATTTCATTCAAAAATTGTCTTGACTGGTATGACGTTTCCGCGTAGGTAAATCAGTGACCCAATGTCTTTAGGTTCAACACGAATAGGCGGAGATATTTGATCTCGCACCATGTTTAAGTATTTTTGGAAATTTAATGTCCCATTAATAAAAAAAGTCAAATTATGTTGTAATCATTTGAATATTTTCTTCGGTAGTATACACATTCATTTTGCAAAAGAATATTATCTGTCAAATTGAAAAACAAGATTTCAAGGCTCACTCTGATCCAGTCATTTTTTCCCAATGTTAATTTCCCTATGTGCACCTTACGTGTTTACATACTGTATAAGCAGCTTCTTAAACACAAAAGCACACATTCAAATAACTTAGCAGCAACAGTAGCTTTGTTCCAGCCTCTCTGTGAACTATAAACTATCGTCACAGTCTTGCGCAGTAGCTAAAACGAAACTGTATCGGTTTTTGAGCTACTGTGCAAGACTGTCGCGATAATGTTACCGTTCGTAGAGAGGTTGGAACAGAGTTAGTAGGTGGAGTCGAAGGCTCCACCGAGTTACAAACTTGTTTCATAGGGCTGCGCCCCGCTCGATAGTTTCCATTGCGGTTTGATTAATAAATATATTTATGACAGTAACATATTGCAGCTGCCAAAAAAAAAAAAACTGTTCGATAAAAATATTCTTACTTTGATCCTTGTTTTCGGCAGCACACGCAAGATAATAATAGACTTGCTAATGTAATACACAATCCTGCAGAGATGGTGTACGCCCAAATGACTTCCGTCTCCAAATTCATATTATCAGATTTTCGTCGTCATATTTTTATTATAGCTCTGATGATGGTGTTAGTATATATCGGAAAACGGAATTATTAGCCGAAGAAGCTAACTTTATTTCTTTTACTCTTCTAAATTGATTAATCTTATCATTCATCTTATTTCGAAAGCATTTACTACTGTTCTAGTTTTTTCACACAGCATTTTGTAACTTTTAGGGCTGCCATTAATAATATAAACGTATATAAATCTTATAAATTTAATGTACACTTTCAGTATTTGCATAATCAATTAAATTTAAATCAAATATTATTTAATTAACTGTATATTTCACACAAAAATCATAAACATTTCGTCATAATATTAATTGGTACATTATGACAGGTCACGCCTTCCTTACACTTAAGAAATATAGCAGTACAATTTTATGCGCCTATTTAACAAGCAACGAGTATTTAAAAAACAAACATATTATGCCAAATTTGTGATAACTCTGTACTGCAAAAAATTTGGGTGTTTTTAACGAAATCGAATTTTTTTGACATTGCCATTTGCCAAATCAAATACTTTGTTGCTGACATTTGGTAACTTATTAGCCAATATATCAATGCTCAATTTCACTACCGACTTTCCTAGGAGGTATAATTTTATTTTGTTTTTTTCGATGACGTTGCGAGAAAAACTGAAAAATTAGAATTTTGTATTTGTAATTTTTAATTTATAAAAACATCGAGTCTTCAGCAATCCAAAGATTTTTGACGTGATAACGTCTTATAAATTGATGAAATACCGGCCGCACGCACGAAAAAGTGTCACGCTCCGCCTGAGCGTGCAAGCGAGAGTGCGGTATAAGCGATAGAGAGGCACGATCGGCCCAAGCGTCCGCTTGTACGCATTTCAATGTTTCTTTATGACGTTATCACGTAAAACTATCGTCCGTAAACCGACTTTACAGATCGACGAATTTTAATTTGGGACGACGGTGAAAAAAGAACCACGTCTACATCAAAAACAATACCGCAGCAACAATGGACAACAGTAAGATTATATTGAAGTGAATTTGTTATTTTATAAAAAGGTGCTTAATGAAATTTGTCAAAATTTATTTACATTGAAAAACAATTACTAACTTTTAAATACACATTACAGCAATATTACAATAGATTTATATATTTTCAATGTATGCCGTTGTTTTCGCAGTAGCATAAATCTCCATCGTGGTATCTAGTTGGTTTGTTCCGTATTACAAGTATCGGTTTAACGTTTCGTCCTCTTCCAAATTCGTTTCCTCTTCTTCCAATAGGCCCCCTACCAACGTGGCATCCACCTGTTTATTTAAAAAAAATCATCTATCTTTTTTACAATAAACGAGAGTTACCCAGACGCGTCAGATCATATTATATATTAATACGCTAAGGTTTAAGATGTTTGCCTCCCTTTTTAGAAAAAACCTCACAATTTCTCCACATAAATTATATATCATTTTACAGATAATTCCTTGCTCTACTGACATCGACAACTAAAAAATTTATTATTGCTTTTGTTTTTGTAAATTAATTAAAATACAGCAACGCTGAACAACGTCTGCCATCTGACGGCTTTAATTTTGAAACAACGTCAACACTTCGATCTGTCATCTGACCTTCATATTGTAATACAACAGACACAATACTGCATACTGCCATCTGACGGCTTTAATTTTGAAACAGCGAGCAACGCTGAACAACGTCACAGCAATGCTGCATGATGCCATCTGACGGCTTAGCTCAACGCTTTTGCTACTTGCGCCTCTATATGACAATTTTAGTAAAATATTTCTTCGATCTGTCATCTGAGCTTCATATTGTAATACAACAAAAAGAAGAACGCTATAAGCAGTGTGCAAAATTAGAAACGAATTGAATACCTGCAATCATATTTAAAAAATAATTTTGTAAAGTGATTATACTTATTTAGTGCGAATAATTCGCACAGGTCACTCTAGTAATTGTATATTAACTGAAATGTTAAATTAATCGGCTGATCATGCACACCTCATCCAATCCGTGATACTTTGTAATTTGTAATCTTTTGAATTTTATGTAACTAAAATAAATAAAGAATGTACAATTGCTAAATATACCTATCTTTCGAGGTGAAGGAATTTCTGTAGATACAGTTGTTGATATTTTAACCATGATGCCACTTTTCGAGGCCGAACTCGCCGATACAAAGGTTCTTGTAGTAGTTACACTATTTTCGTCGTTTGTAATTACTGTTGCGGATTCCTGAGTTATAAGTTTTAATGTAGTGTTGATTTGTGTGGTCGGTTTCAATATTGACTTCGGTGTAGTCGTAGTTTTTTCCGGTGTAGTGTTTGTAGTCATTGTGGTTGATTTTGATGTTGTGGTTGGTGTTGCTGTGGTTGATTTCGGTGTAGGTGTTGTGGTCGGTTCACGACTAGCATTTGTTGTAGTCGGTTTTCGTGTTGTGGTGACTTTTTTGGTTGTTTTTGGTGTAGTAGTGTAAGGAAAGATCGGATCCACTAAAATAAAAATTGATTTAAAAAATATTTTTTTATTATAATTTATAATACATCTGATAAAATAATGTAATCGTATAGGTAATGCAACATCGAAATCATACAACTTGATTTTTGAGGAACCCATTTTTTTAAAGTTATATTTATACTAATAATTCGTTATTAATGAATATTTTAAAGTATATATTATGCAAAATATAAATATCAGATTTACGATCAATCGTACTGCATTATTTAACTTGTTAAAATATTCTGTTTACATCTGGTTATTCCTGAAAACTGCCATAATGAACAGTTTAAGGTAGTACGAGCACCAAGGCAATTTTAAATAAAAGGCTTGATTTTTTTTTATATGAAGTTGGACTAACTCTAAACCAATTCTGAAAATTTTAGGGGGTTTGCCCGACTATTTAAATAAATAAATGACTTCAAAAGTAGGCATATTTAACATTGGCTTTATGGTAAAACGGTAGATGGATGAATGTTTTCATTGATTTCTCCAAAACTAGTCGGTGGAAATTTAAAAAAAAAGAACTATTTAATTAATTTAATTAAATATCTTTTTAATTAGTCGGGCACAACGGGTTTTTTTTTTGTTTTCAATAATTTATCAAGGTTTTAACTTTAATACCGACTAGTTTTGGAGAAACCAATGAAAACATATCATCCATCTACCGAAATATAAAAAAAAATCAAGCCTTTTGTTTAAAGTTGCCTTGGCGCTCGTACTACCTTAAAGTGGTGTTTAAACTAAATTATTCTTAATGCCGTCCTTGCACTGAAGAAATTTCAGTAATTAAATGAATTAAAAAATATGTAATCAATTCAATATAATCACACATAATAGTACAACAAAAATTCCAATAAAATTTGTCATGCCGCTACATAATTTTGTTATTGACGATCTAATAAAAACGTCACAGTGGCAGCTCCCTTCTTTCCAAACGCCCGTTTCCAATTTCTTGGCTATTTTGGCATCTGTTCTAGCGCTTTTTTCAATTGGTGATTGGCAATCATTCCGAACTGCTAGAATGTTAATTTTTTTATATAATATTAAATTGTTATAATTGTAAAAATTTGATGGGGACAAAATGGCCGAAAGGTATCAAGTATCATAAAAAATTACAGAGTTTCATTCTTTTGCCTTTTGAGTTAGAAATTGGAAACTTTAAGGAGAATTGGATTTTGGGTATTCGATACGGGGATAACAGACGATGTGTCGCGTCGTAGCGCCACCCTCAATCATCATTATAAACAACTAAATGCTGGAAAAAAGTCGATGTTATATTTAATAGTTAATCACCTTGGCATAGAGCTTTTGAGCATCGATAACCTTTTGGACATCGAGAACACGGCGGACCGACAACGTACACAGGATGATTCAAAACATTTCCTGCTGGGCCGTAGTTACAAACTATTCTTTGAATGTACACTTCTTCACCTGCCATTAATTCTTTAAAGTGCACTTTACCGCAACCTAGATATTCTGAGTTGGCCCAAATAAGTTGTGTGAAATGTCCAACAGGATGACTGTTTAGCACGGCTCTAAAAAAATAGAGTTTAGTGGTGACCTGATTAAACGAGATAATTGGGCTTTTGAATGAAATTTTTTTTGTCATAAATGGAAAGATCGTATATAAGTTATATAACAAAACTATTTTTCTTTTTTTTATTTTCGTTATAATTCAAAAGTTATATCAAATTAAAAATAAATTTTTGTACCCAGTTCCGAGTACGCGCCGACATTTCCCGAACATAATGTGACGTCATAATGGTAATTTATATTATTATAATAATACAATATATTGATAGTATACTGCGTATATACATTTTAACATTATGACGTCACAACTGTCAAAAACAATTTTACTGCGTTTGCAGTCACGTGATTTTTTTTAAATATTTTATCAATTTTAAATTGCTTATAATTAATTTAAAAAAAGTTTTTTGAAAGTTTTTCGCATCGATTATCAATATTATTTATAATAAAGTTTTAAAATACAATAAAAAAATCGATAATTATTTTTTTTTCAAAAGCCTAATTGTTGTCCTAGACATTCGGATAATTGAACGTACGGGAAAAACATACCGACAAAAAAAGTTCAAGATTATGTATAGTACGCGCCACGGATCTAAAAGGTTCGGAAGTTAATCACAAGCAGTGTTTTAGAGCCGTTGTGACTCCCACCACCTCCCAGCTACCTGCACGGAACGTGCGCTCGTCGATGATTTGCCGTAATCGCTCGTTGCCTGAGTTACTTATCGCTTTCCAGCTTTAAAGTACAGTCGAGTACGCTATTGTCAAGTTGTTATTGCTATTTTAGTTTTGTTGAGTTGCGAGTTTGTAGTTTTTTACAAGACTGCACAAGCGCAAGCCCGCATTCGCATCTAACTTCCGAGCCTTTTAGATTCGTTGCGCGTATTATACACGTATTTCGCAGCGAGACCGAGCGCGGTTGGCAATCCGGATAATCGTAAATTCGTATAACTGAGATCCGAATAATCGAGTATCTACTGTGATGGCGGCCCATGAATAATGGTTCAGTTCGCGCCTGGACATGAGTGTGATTGTATTTAAAAACAGAAAATACATACGTTTTAAAATGACTAACAGTAGAAACATCATAATAGTCTATTTCCTGATACCACATATCAAAGAAATCTCGCAACGTCGTTACAGAGTCTGTAGAACCTAGCATCGATGCAACATTTTGGGCAACACTGAATCGGTTTACTGTTCGACAACTGTCGTGTTGTTTTTTCTCGCTCAAGGGAACGCACTGATCTGCCCATCTTTGTGCTAGTTCTGCAAGTTCATCATCCCACTGCTAGAGAAATTACAATCATATATATTAATACGCTAAGATTAAAGATGTTTGCCTCCCTTTTTAGAAAAAACTACACAATTTCTCCACATAAATTATATATCATTTTACAGATAATTGCTTGCTCTACTGACATCGACAACTAAAAAATTTATTATTGCTTTTGTTTTTGTAAATTAATTAAAATACAGCAACGCTGAACAACGTCTGCCATCTGACGGTTTTAATTTTGAAACAGCATCAACACTTCGATCTGTCATCTGACCTTCATATTGTAAATACTGCATACTGCCATCTGACGGCTATAATTTTGAAACAGCGCGCAACGCTGAACAACGTCACAGCAATGCTGCATGATGCCATCTGACGGCTTAGCTCAACGCTTTTGCTACTTGCGCCTCTATATGACAATTTTAGTAAAATATTTCTTCGATCTGTCATCTGAGCTTCGTAATACAACAAAAAGAAGAACGTTATAAGCAGTGTGCAAAATTAGAAACGAATTGAATACCTGCAATCATATTTAAAAAATAATTTTGTAAAGTGATAATTATTATACTTATTTAGTGCGAATAATTCGCACAGGTCACACTAGTTTTTTTTATTGCAGTGTAGGACAAAGTCGAATTTAAAAATAACGCGTTTGTTCAGAAAAAAATGGCGCATATTGAGTGTGGTTTCTGAGTTTTAACTCAACAATTTTTCTATAAGAATTCATAATGAATATTCTGACTGACAAAATTGTTTATAACGGACTGTCTATCGTGTGCCGTAGGCCTAAACGTTCCTTTTTTTATTTATCGGCAGATAGGTAAGTATTTGAATTTACCATTTCAAGCATATTGGCTGCGTTAGGATGACGGACGATGCCAGATGTTAAATCTCCTTTTGCGACTTGTCTTCTCAAGGTATTGTGAAACATTAGTAGGAGTGCTTGATCTCTTTTTGACAATGGTGAAGATATATAACCGGCGCATTTTGGACTTGGTCCGCGAGTCTAAAATTATATTATTTATATAATTATATAAAAACAAACATTCTATATTTTAAAAATATGCAGCGTTTCATTTTATAAAGTAGGTAAATGATTTTTAAACTAATTAGAAATTTTTTTATAGGTAAAAAACTATTTAAATAGCGTGAAGAACGGTAACTGTCAAACATTTAAAACACTGAAAAAGTTATAAGTTCATTGATATGCTAACAGGAAATTTGCAAAATGTATGTTCTCCATCGCACAGTGTACAAAAATCTGTCGTCATAATATTTTCTATGAAGACGGTGAATATCACTAATATTATAAATTTAGCACATGACATTTGTGGTTATTTTTGAATTTTGTAAAATTTATAACAGCAGCATTTAGTTATTGGCAAAATTTTCTTTTAATTTGACATCATCGTTGCTATGCCAAATAAATTTTCTCAATACGTTATTACCTTGCTTTTTATTCCAGTTTACTTAAAAAATAATATTTGAATATTTTGTGTATTGGTCAACAATGAAGTTTTAAAATTTATATTTGTTGCATTGCTATGCTTAGCGTTAACCGTACCATAGATAGAAGTTATAGGTAAAATTTGAAATAAAGAAGTTAAAGAAAAGCAGCTCATGTTGGGGGTGTATGGATCACCCCTATTCATACACCCCCAACATGAGCTGCTTTTCTTTAACTTCTTTATTTCAAATTTTATCTATAGAATCAAGAAAATGTAAGCCGGTTAACTATGGTAATTTTAGTATTTCGATATTTTAAATGTGAAGTATTTTGTGTACCTAGAACGTAATGTATGTTATTATTGGCGAGTTTTAACAGTGACGCGACTCATATCATTACGCCCGAGATAAATACAACGTTTTTGGCACATACCTCTTATAAAATAGCTGGTTTCTGGTTATTTAAAAAATTTCTGACATATCTCATTATTGACAGAGGCACAGAGCTTTGGCAATGTTGGCAGCACTGTGTATAGGTTAGAATTTAGAAAATAATTTGACAGCTGAAAATTGAGTGATTGTTCCAAATTTTCGAATTGGTTTATCTAAAATTGCTGCACTAAACATATGTAAGAAATAACAAAATGAGTCGAAGTAGATCAGCATCCCGCAGTCCAACTAGTAATCGATGGAAACAAGATTCGTCAAAAAAGAAATTTCGGGAAAGGAACTCTTCAAATGAAAGACTTCCGAGAGACAAGCACGATAAGTATGAAAATAAAAAGAGAGATCGTTCGTTCAGTAGACATGAAAGTCTTTCACACGAGAAAAGCAAGAATAGGAACAGGTCCCCGAGCCGAAATGAATCTGTCGGCAGTAGTAGTCGAAATAGACAGAGAAGTAGATCGAAAAATAGGATTGGACATCGAAGTACAGAAAGAGAAAACAGTCGCACATCAGAGCGTTGGCCGCACGATCATTATTTCGAACATGCTTTTGATCAGAATAGACGCGACCGGGAAGAAAGTTTGTTTCGTCAAAGTCATAGATCGCGACATCACAATAGGTCGTCACAAGATGACTTTATGGATGCCCGGAGAAGAGAGAGAGAAATTATAGGAATGCTGGGAATTCCCCAAATCTGGGGGAAGTCTCCGGCTAGAGAAGAGTAAGTGTTAAACATACAAACTAGTGATGTGCCGGATATCCGTATCCGCAGATATCCGAAGGAAAAGAAAGATCCGTATCCGTTAGATTTTTGCGGATCTTTTACGGATCCTTTACCTTATTAATTTTCAATTCATAGATGAAATTTTATATATATATAGGTGATTAGGTAATAATGAAAAACTGTTAAATTCCATTCAGATTATTTTTTATTTTTTAAAATCGTATTTGGCACCTTTATATTGCAATCATTTATCTTAGTGAGTACCATACCAATAGTACATAACTCAAAGGTACTAAAAAACTATCTTTATAATGAGATATTGCACATCGATCTTTGGAAAGAGACAATCTGTTATGAGAGTTAACTCTTAAAGAGGTCAATAACTTTTTCCCATAACAGATAGTCTCTTTCCAAAGGTCGATGTGCAATATTTACCGCCGCGTACTCTAAGAAAGTTAAGATCCGTATCCGCGGATCTTGAAACCAAATATCCGTATTCAGATCCGTATCCGCGGATATACATTTTTAACGATCCGGCACATCACTAATACAAACTGTACAAGCTCTATCCCTACCTGTCTGCGAACGGTGATATTGTAGTCTCAGTCATGCGCAATAGCTAAAACGTGTTCCAACCGAGATTAGAACGGTTCAAAGTCAACACATACAAAACCGATACAAAACAGTTTCGTTTTAGCTTCTGCGCATGACCGGTAAGGTGTTCAATGTACATAGGACATTGGACAGAATCGATACACCTTACCTGTTTACAGGATCAGCTTCGCTCAGGTGTAAACCTCAATTTTGCGCACTGCTCATCCCCCTTTTGTACTCGCCTCATAATATATAGTCCATATTACTCCTGGAACTGTTGGTTATTTGATTATTTCATATTAATTATTGAAATTGGTTTAGTGATTCTCGAGTTTTAAGGTACATTTACGGTTCCCGGTGAATACATACTTCACTGAGGTGACTACTAAATGTTTAAGTTTTATTATATAAACGTTTCTCAGTTAATGTAGAGTTCTAGCGTAACTTGGAAATCCATCTTCTCAATTAGCTTAATATATTTTGACGTGATAACGTCTTATAAATTGATGAATCACCAATCTTATAAATTGATAAAACACCGGCTGCATGCACGAAAAAGTGTAACGTTCCTAAATCCTAACGTTCGTAACGTTCCGCCTGACCCTGTGCGTGCTTTTTGCTAATTTCTCGCTCAATTTAAATCAGATCGGTTTGAAACCAGTCTTAAACGAAAGAGGAGAACATTTTACATAGATTTCGTATAACAGAATTTGCCTAAACAGTTTTTTTATACAAAGGCCATAGAGGAATAAGCATGGGTAAGGTGCCCCCGCACGGATTGGGTTAGTTTTTTTTTCATTTATAGCGATTGATAAATGAATAAGATTTGGAAAATTTCAGCCCTAAAAAATCAACCCCTGGGGAGTGAGAATTAATTTTCGAAAAATCATAAAAAAAATCATAACTTTTGAATAGCTGAACTGATTTTGATGAAAATTTAATATGATTTAGATATTACCACAGCGCATCATAAGAAAAATTATCAGCTCGAAAAAAAATATATAACCTCAAAAAAAAATCAAATTCAGTTTTTAATTTTTTTTTTTAGTTATTTGCAATTTTGGTACAATCACTAAAATTTTTGTAAAAATTTCTGAAACTACTCTACGTAACACATAATTTTTTCATAACGAGATTCCGGGTGCGTCATGGTTAAAAAAATAAAAAAGTTTTAAAATATTTTTTTATATGTTATGATCATGGTACAATTATAACAATTTTTGACGTGATAACGTCTTATAAATTGATGAAACACCAGCTGCACGCACGAAAAAGTGTAACGTTCCGAAAAGTGCAACGTTCCGATTGATGAAACACCAGCTGCACGCACGAAAAAGTGTAACGTTTCGTTCCGCCGCAACGTTCCGCCTGACCCTGTGCGTGCAAGCGAGAGCGCAGTAATGTATTATTAAATATGATATTCGAGCGGAATACGTTATCACGTAAAACTATCGTCCGTAAACCGACTTTACAGACAACCAATTTTTTTGTAGGTTCGGGAATCTTTTTAACATAACATATTATTTTTTTCGGAATTTAAAAACACTAAAATGACTAATAGCAGTTAATTCGCCTCTTTTACTTTTTTTTCTTCAACTCATTCGTTGTTTCAGTTCTGTTCTTTAGACCGGAAGCGAATAAGAATAGAATAATCACTAGTATCAGAAAGAAGTAATAAGAAAGTTTTTGTACATAACGTTATCAGTTCATGCATGTTAAAAAGAAGCTATAAAAAAAATATTTTCAAACATTTTTATTTTTTTGACCATGACGCACCCGGATCCTCGTTATGAAAAAATTATATGTTATGTTAAACAGATTCCCGAACCTACAAAAAAATTGTTGTAATTGTACCATGATCATAACCTATAAAAAAAAAATATTTTCAAACTTTTTTATTTTTTTGACCATGACGCACCCTGAAACACGTTATGAAAAAATTATATGTTACGTAGAGTAGTTTCAGAAATTTCTACAAAAATTTTGGTGATTGTACCAAAATTGCAAATAACTAAAAAAAAAAATTAAAAACTTAAATTATTTTTTTTTTGAGGTTATATATTTTTTTTCGAGCTGATAATTTTTCTTATAATGCGCTGTAGTAATATCTAAATCATATTAAATTTTCATCAAAATCAGTTCAGCTATTCAAAAGTTATGATTTTTTAATGATTTTTCGAAAATTAATTCTCACTCCCCAGGGGTTGATTTTTTAGGGCTGAAATTTTCCAAATCTTATTCATTTATCAATCGCTATAAATGAAAAAAAAACTAACCCAATCCGTGCGGGGGCATCTTACCCATGCTTATTCCGCTATGGCCTTTATATAGAAAAATAGCTGTATAAATGCAATGTTGTCTAATGCATGGCGCGACGCGGTCGGTCGTCTTTGTTTGCTGTACATGGAAATTAGAAGATAACGTATGTCTTGTCTTAACATGAAAACGGCTGCATTTCTAATGTTTAATTCAATTTTTTGACATTATTTAGTATTTTGTGAAATGCAACGCCTTCTAAGTTAAGTATTGGAATAACTAATTATTATTAGAACATAATACTTTGACAGTTGCAAACGTCACTTTTGACATTTCTTATCATTCCGACACCAAGGATAAGCGGATTGAAACCAAATTTTGGGAGGTTTAGGTTATGTATTACGGAATACGTTATCACGTAAAACTATCGTCCGTAAACCGACTTTACAGACAACCAATTTTTTTTTTTGTTTATTCTAGGTCACAAGAAAGTGACGACAACTTTAGTAAAAAAAAAGTAGATTCATCACACGATAAGAAAAAGAAGCGTAAGAAAAAAGACAAGAAATCGAAGAAAAGTAAGAAGCATAAAAAAGAAAAGAAAAAATCAAAAAAGAAGAAGCACGTTTCGGAATCTTCTGAGGAGAGTTCATCGGAATCAGAATATTGGGTTGAAAAAGAAGGTAAGCATTGAGTCGACACTGAAATTATTTATCATATACTTATTATTTTTTGCCTGCAGCTTTGCTCCCCTAAATGGCAATTTTTTCCACGGGTTTTAACGGAAATCTAGCTACTTTAAATATAGAAATCATTAAGCAGATAATAATTAGACTAATTTTTATTCATTGTACAATCTTCCATTGAAATCCACTGGGAATGTTTATTGGATTAGAATCTGTTGATTTTGTTTGATAAATAATACTTTAATTTGTAAGAAAGCCCAGCCTTAATGAGTGTAAAACCGCGAATCTAAAGTAGCCCATCTTTAAGGAGGTTGATGCGTTACAGTCCCAGTCAAAAGTAAGTCGAATTCTAAACGGGAACTTTTCCATAATAAATTTTTACAAAAGGTTATAAGTCGATGATACCAATAAATTATTGTCATAAAGGCATATATAATTTTTTTTTTAATATTAATTAATTATTTCAGTATTTTACTTAATGAACTAACTTTTGAATTTTTTGTACAAAGTTAGGTTAGAAAAAATAAATTTATGTGAACATCTGTATTTTACATTTTTTTTGCAGTAAATAATTAAAAAAAGAAATTAGAAATAATAAAAATTAAAATTAAATAATTAAAAAGTTGAAAATTCAGTTAAAATTGTTAAAATTGTCAAGAATAAAAGTCCATAATCGAAAAATGCTAAGGTTTAATAATTTTTTGTATTGATTAAAAGTCTCCTAATTAATTTGGAAAAAATATTAAAATATGCGTAAGACATCGATGCTTTACATAGTTAGTTTTCGGAACTGCTGACATTTTTTGGTTATTTGCAAAAAATTAAAATGTACCGTTTGCATGCTAGGTTGACGTATTTTCCATAAGACTACATGTTAAAGTTTTTTTAAATTTTTAACTTTATAAATCTCCTAATGATTTTGGATTTTTTACAGAAAATTTTGTCATAAAAAAATCTATTAAAAAAACCTTATTTCAGATTTTTTTCATTATCTTTGTAAAACGACTCAACCTCCTTAAGTTAGAAAGCCATATATATGTACCAAATTTCATTGAAATCTGATTAAGGGTATGAGTTATGATGGAACAGACTCCTGCTAAACTTCATTTATTTATGTCTATTCAGTTGATAATTTTATATTAAAATTCAGTCGCAGCCGAAAAGAAACACTCTACGGCAACAGACTCGGACAGCAGCGAAGAAGGAGTGGTGGGTCCCGTTCAGAAAACACACGCCACGCTCACTCAGAAAGATTTTGGAAAAGCGCTCTTACCGGGTGAGGGTGCCGCCATGGCAGCCTATGTGGCCGAAGGAAAACGTATTCCGCGGAGAGGTGAAATTGGTTTAACGTCTGACGAGATTGCTTCTTATGAATCCGTCGGCTATGTTATGAGTGGAAGTCGGTGAGTAATTGTGCAAATATTCTAATCGAATATGCCGGTCGAACGTATAAGAAAATAATATATTTGTTTTCAGACACCGACGTATGGAAGCTGTTCGGTTGCGTAAAGAAAATCAAATTTATTCTGCCGATGAAAAAAGAGCACTTGCAATGTTTAGTAAAGAAGAACGACAGAAACGCGAAAATCTTATTCTCGGACAGTTTCGAGATATGGTTAGTTCAAAACTTGCTGACAAAAATAAGTAATTGTCTGCAAAGGTGCTGATTTTAAAATAATGTTAATTAAGGCTAATTGTGTATATAATATCTACAATAAACTGTAATATAGAAGGAAATCGATGTTTTAACGCAACCGAAGTATAGCTGGAACTTAACTAAAACAGGGATTTTGGGAGTTTTCGAGCCCGCCGAGGCCAGTATTTATATTTTAATTAGTTTATACCATCTTTGTTTACTAGAATGACTTTATTTTTTGATAGATATAATTCGAAGATAAAATTTTGGCTTTGTTGTAATAGCTCTCATAATCATAAGCTATAATTTTTTATCAATGTATCGATAGTATCATTCATATATATTAATACGCTAAGGTTTAAGATGTTTGCCTCCCTTTTTAGAAATTGGGCTTTTGAATGAAATTTTTTTTTGTCATAAATGGAAAGATCGTATATAAGTTTTATAACAAAACTATTTTTCTTTTTTTTATTTTCGTTATAATTCAAAAGTTATATCAAATTAAAAATAAATTTTTGTACCCAGTTCCGAGAACGCGCCGACATTTCCCGAACATAATGTGACGTCATAATGTTTTAGTCAATACACATGTAGAAGCCATTGATAGTATACTGCGTATATACATTTTACCATTATGACGTCACAACTGTCAAAAACGATTTTAGTGCGTTTGCAGTCACGTGATTTTTTTAAATATTTTATCAATTTTAAATTGCTTATAATTAATTTAAAAAAAGTTTTTTGAAAGTTTTTCGCATCGATTATCAATATTATTTATAATAAAGTTTTAAAATACAATAAAAAAATCGATAATTATTTTTTTTTCAAAAGCCTAATTGCTTGCTCTACTGACATCGACAACTAAAAAATTTATTATTGCTATTGTTTTTGTAAATTAATTAAACTCTGAACAACGTCTGCCATCTGACGGCGCAACGTTAACACTTCGATCTGTCATCTAACCTTCATATTATTGTAAATACTGCATACTGCCATCTGACGGGCAACGCTGAACAACGCTTTTGCTACTTGCGCCTCTATATGACAATTTTAGTAAAATATTTCTTTTACAACAAAAAGAACGTTATAAGCAGTGTGCAAAATTAGAAACGAATTGAATACCTGCAATCATATTTAAAAAATAATTTTGTAAAGTGATAATTATTATTCTTATTTAGTGCGAATAATTCGCACAGGTCACGCTAGTTTGTATTTATTTGTTTATTGGAAAAAAGCGCCCGATTCAACGACGAAAATTTGCCAGTGAAAAATCTTTATTTATGATATTGCGTACAAATATAATTTCTTTTCCATAATTTATTTCTCATAATTGATTTATTTTGGTATTATAAGAATTTTTATAATAGTGTTATATAAAACGTGTATATTTTATTGTTCCTGTTAACAATCCTGAATTGGTTAGTCATAATGAATAGGTCGATTTTCAAATTAAAAATCACAGTATAAACAGCGATCTCGTCGGTGTCCTAGCCTTTCCTTTTGTGCAGTCATGTTCGAGGTGCCGCCGATCAGACGCGAGGTAGTAGTGCAATGCAGCAGCAACGTACACAGTGAAAAATACTGAATTGCGTACCAAAGAAAATGGCGGAGCGTCACGTGATCAATAACAAAAAGATCGAAGGTTCCGACGAGAGTAGAACTATTATTATTATGTGTTAAAAATAAACCAATAACAAAACAAGGTGGCAATATAACTAGGGGCAAAAGACAGTCATTATGTGCATTACTCCATTTATATTTTCGTAGTGATTAATATCTTGTGCTTGCACGCTTTTTCAACAATGTGTGCAATCCATACACAAAACTACTGCTTCCTGTAAATTTAAGCCTTTATTTTATTTTCCCAGTCCAGCCAACCTCCGCCGTAATTGGCAACACTGAAAACAAATTTTCATAAAAACATTTTTGTTACAACCATAGATATATATTTAATAGATTGCGGATACAAAAAGCCATTTTGTACGTGGAAAACGCCGTAAAAAGCGCGCGAGATTCAAAAATATTAATTATTTTATATGATTTTATTGAGACAGACGACAAAACTCACAGTAAACAGTGATATTTCGCTCCAAAACCTATTTTTATACTGAAACGTTTCAAAAAATACAAAATTGAGCATAAATATAATGTAAAGCTTAGAACATTTTACATTGTCAATTTGGCATCAAGGTTGACAAGCATTGATGCCAATCTGACAATGTAAAATGTTCTAAGCTTTTATATTATATTTATGCTCAGTTTTGTAATTTTTGCAACCTTTCAATATAAAAATAGGTTTTGGAGCGAAATATCACTGTTTACTGCGAGTTTAATTGTTTTTCCATTAACATCATATTATAGAATATTTAATCTTTTTGAATCCCGCGCGCTTTTTACGGCGTTTTCCACGTACAAAATGGCTTCTAATTCCGCACAATGCTCAAAGATAGGCATCCGCTATCTATTAATATATATATATCTAGGGTTACAACATTTTAGTTAAAAAAAATGCCTATTTATTTCTTACTAACTTTTTGTACCCGAGTTGAATTGTTGTATTCGCTGCCATTTCGCTACGACGTCCCGATCTACATGAAAAAACTATTTCAGTTTCCGTAGCAGGCTTTTCTCTATGGTATTTTTTTTGAAATGTTTCAGCTGCACTAGAAAACGCTTCTTGTACTTCGCCCACTGAAAAACGCAAAGTTTTCAAAAACGCATTTTATTATAAAAATAAACATTAAAGCTTATTGCAGTAGCATACGTGGAATATTCATGCTTCCTGGAATGGTTCCCGTTTCCTTTAATTCGTTGGGTTCTCTTACATCGATCAAATATATTTTGGAATTATCCTTCAACGCTTTGACATAATCAAAATCAACTGTACGAATTGTGTCTCCGCTACTGGACATTTTCACTAAGCTTTTTAAAACTTTATTTTCTTGAGAATGAGCTGCAAAAAACATTGGATGAGTTCAGGTTTTGTTCCATAGGAATAGGTATTTTGAAAAGAATATATCAATGTAAACATCTTTCGATGTTTTTTTAAAATTGTATACTTATGTGATAAATCAACAATCTTTAAGAATAATTGAACGGAACTTCTTTGGCTTCAAGCGACACTTCAAACATAATTATATATTTTTTTACAAAGTTATAGTATTTTTTTCTGTTACATAAAACGCATTATTTATTTACATAAAAAAATCGCGGTTACAGTTAGTAACAAAATGCGATTGTTTACGCACGGTTTGTAACCATGGAAAACACCATAAATAAACTTCCAACCAATTCAACAGACAAATATTATTATAATTAATAAAACAACGTGGAATTTCTTTCATTGTTTGTTGAATTTGTGGTAAATTTATTGAAAAAAATAGTTATAAAGTAAATTTATACCCTTTCAAAAAATTCTATAGGTCAATCAACTCTTTTTGGAAGGTCTACCGCCAACTAAGTACTAAAATAAATCAATCTTGCAAGAATGATACCATTACCAGCTACAGTATAAAATGTTTTGGATGAATAATGGATTGTTAATGAAATATTAATAAGAATAAATTATTGATTTTGAAATACAACACATTAATGCTGGTTACTAACAACAGCGATCTTTGTTAGGACATTTTAATTACTAAAATACGTACAATTGAAAAAGTGTTTTGATGATCGTAAAAGTAAATTTCTTCCAGATAGACTTCTAACTCCAATAATGCATGTCATTTTTTAATGAATATGTTAATAGTCTACGATAAGATAAAATACTACCATCAAGTCAATCGTAATTTCTGAAAGCATACAGCAACCACTTCGTCTGATCGTCGGCTACAGCTGTCATAAAAAAAACTTACGTCACCAAGATCAAAGATGGTGGTGGAATTCGGGCGTTGCATGCAAAAGTGGAAATCCTGCAATTTATAAAATATAAATGATTTAAAATTGGATAACACACTGATTTTTAACAGATAATTTTTGCTGTTATTAAACATAGGTGAGATCGACTAAATAATTTTTAAAAAATTGTAATAAATAGTCATTGAAAAAACCTTTACACAAAATTGCCATTTAAACAAGTCTCGTCTCTTGCAAAACGCGTTTGGGTTTACGTTTTTTGTGTTAAATGATATATTTGGGCTTATAATACTGTTTTCAAACTAATCGTGTTAAGTTTACAAAAATGCTACATTATCGGGATAGTCTGGCTACGTGTTCTCATTTTAATTTCGGAATGAACTGAAAAATCGATTGTGTGGGAAATTTTACAATATCCGCTCCCCTCGTCTTTTGTGTCATTTGTCATTCGTGTCATGAGATGTGAATTTCATAAAAATTCCCGTTAAATATTACAATTGTTTTAAAATTTTCATGTAAACATGGTAAGGAATATAAAAAATACGTCATATATTTTTCCTCGTGTGTAGATTTGACAAGTTTATATTGTGACAGTTAACGTAAATTTTTTTTTTTTGCAAGTCTACAATGTCTGATCGGAAAGCAGAACTTGAACGAAAGAAAGCCAAACTACAGGCGTTGAGAGAAGAAAAAGATCGGAGACGGCGCGAAAAAGAATCAAAGAACGATGAAGATGCGGCGGTTCGGTCAGCCGGCGGTGGATTGGGAGATCGGGATAATAGGCGACAACTCGACGAAATGTTAATGTCCTTGGGCGTAACGCCGGTCTCGGACGTGCTGAACAGTTTGTCGAGTATGAATTCACTGACTCCCGAACAGAGTGTGAACAATACGCCGGATTCCAGTCTACAACCCGCTAGTCTTAACAATTCTTCCAGGTTTGCATGTTCTATTAATTTTTGTTTGCTAGTCAAATCTTTAAAACATCAAGACAGTTCGAACTGGACTATTAGAATCGAAGCAGAATTAGGACGTGTCCATTTGACAAAAATATGTTGGCATACAATTGACATACAGTAGAGACGCGATAAACCGGACTAATTAAAACACAGCTGATCCAGATTATCAAAATGTCCGGATTACTGGATGTAATTTTAATTATCAAGAAAACAAACTAAAATGCTCATATTTTGCGGCTAACTGTTTATTTGAGGCTCCCTTTTTTAATTTGTCAAGAATTTCGTTTTTTACTTGCAGTGATAAAGTAACGTGTGATCGTTTACGCGGCGCCATAGTGCGTTCTCTATGTATTTCTATCTGAGTTTGACAACGACTACATACATACTAAAACCACCTAACTTCTCTCACTTCTCCGGCAACAAATATGTATGTAACTGTTTGTAACACACCGCCGGCCAATAGTGTTGACGCAAATAGTGCCGGTACAGCTACTCAATAACTAAGTATCATGATCCGGATTACTGAAACTGGAAAAATCCGGACTACAATGTACATAATACTATCAAACGACTGTCCGAATTACCAAATAATCCGGATTATGAAGGTTCGGATTAACGCGTCTCTACTGTATTGAGTCGCTTAAAAAAGTTTCAATAAAAGAAACTGTTTTTTTTTTGTCCAAATTCCCGTGAATTGTTTGGTAATAAAAATAACTTTAAGGAGGTTGAGCCGTTTTACGAAGATAATGAAACAAATCTAAAATAAAGTTTTTTTAATAGATTTTTTTATGACAAAATTTTCTGTAAAAAATTCAAAATCATTAGGAGACTTATAAAGTTAAAAATTAAAAAAAACTTTTACATGTAGTCTTATGGAAAATATGTCAACCTAGCATGCAAACTGTTCATTTTAATTTTTTGCAAATAACTAAATAATGTCAGCAGTTCCGAAAACTAACTATGTAAAACATCGATGTCTTACGCATATTTTAATATTTTTTCCAATTTAATTAGGAGACTTTTAATCAATAAAAAAAATTATTAAACCTTAGCACTTTTCGATTATGGACTTTTATTCTTGACAGATTTAACAATTTTAACTGAATTTTCAACTTTTTAATGATTTAATTTTAATTTTTATTAATTCTAATTTCTTTTTTTAATTACTTACTGCAAAAAATATGTAAAATACAGATATTTACATAAATTTATTTTTTCTAACCTAACTTTGTACAAAAAATTCAAAAGTTAGTCCATTAAGTAAAATACTAAAACAATTAATTAATATTAAAAAAAAAAATTTAATTATGCTTTTATGACAATACTTTATTAGTATCATCGACTTATAACCTTTTGTAAAAATTTATTATGGAAAAGTTCCCATTTAGAAATCGACTTACTTTTGATTGGGACTGTAACGGATCAACCTCCTTAAAAATGCTGAAAACATTTTTTTGGTATCTTTTGTTTGTTGTTACGTCAAAACAAGACGTTAAAAATACGCGTTTACATGTCCGGCGGATAATTGTTCGTCAGGATACCAACTCAAGTCCTGGAGCTGCCAGAACGAAGTTGAATCAGTCCAGAGTCAGAATTTGGCTTATAGACATGCAGTTCTAACCGTCTGAGTTGTATGTAGTGCTAACAAACACTTTAGAACTGACAGAACCAGTTCAGAACTGCGCCGACGATCAAAATTAGACAGTAATGTATATTGTGTGTTATGTTTTTCAGTGGCACTTCTACAAAACGAAAACCACAGCTAACCGTGGTGGCCGTGCAAACTACAAACATTCCACCGATAGAAAACGTAGTTTATACGAAACAAACACAGACGATTCATAGCGGTCACGACAGAGACGGTGAGTACACTATTTCCATTTTTGTCTATCGATGCGTTATTAGTAGCAATACTTATTATGAACAAGATGGGTTAAGATTTTTTTGACTTGTTTGTTTTTTATTTATGATTGCGGTACTTAAATACATCGGTAGGATCTTGAATATTGTGTTTACTATAAAAATGAAATCGAAAAATGTTTGATGTTTCGTTTTGCAGTACTAATTATTCAGAAATTATATATAAGTCTCTTCCGAAGTTATAACTACGCAAAAAATCTCTTTACTATTGATAATAAGAATAAACTACTTTATTAGAAGGTGTTTTAAAATAAAAATATTTCTTAGGTGTCCGTTACAAGTGATAATTTTACATTTCTTGTAATTAAATGTGCGCAGACCTCAAAATGTGAAAATGTGTTGAAAATCTGAGAAATATTTTTCCAGTTTTGAAAATATAAAGTTAATCTTTGTACAGTGATATTTATGGGTTACTACATAGATATATATTTAATAGATTGCGGATACACTAGCGCCTTCTGTATCTTTTAGAAGCCATTTTGTGCGTGGAAAACGCCGTAAAAGCGCGCGAGATTCAAAAATATTATTTATTTTATAATACGATTTTATTGATAAAAACGACAAAACTCACAGTAAACAGTGATATTTCTCTCCAAAACCTATTTTTATACTGAAACGTTTCAAAAATTACAAAATTGAGCATAAATATGATGTAAAGCTTAGAACATTTTACATTGTCAATTTGGCATCAAGGTTGACAAGCATTGATGCCAATCTGACAATGTAAAATGTTCTAAGCTTTTACATTATATTTATGCTCAGTTTTGTAATTTTTGAAACGTTTCAATATAAAAATAGGTTTTGGAGCGAAATATCACTGTTTACTGCGAGTTTAATTGTTTTTCCATTAACATCATATTATAGAATATTTAATCTTTTTGAATCCCGCGCGCTTTTTACGGCGTTTTCCACGTACAAAATGGCTTTCATATGACTTCTAATTGGAACCATTCCACACAATGCTCAAGGATAGGCATCCGCTATCTATTAATATATATATCTATGGGTTACTACAAAATATTGTAGTTTAAAAACCATCTAGAAACGAATTTGAAATCTTTTTTTTTAAGGTTGATGTTTTCAGTGTTGTGTAGTATCTTTTCACTGCTTATTACGTGTAACGTGAGGAAACATTAGTTATTATTATTTTTTTTTGTATATTTTAGTTCATTTTAGACTTTAGGTAAATGTTGTACGGGCAGTAACCTATGATGACAGACGTAGTTGCCCAGTCAGATTTGTTTCGAGAGGAACTCTCTATATATTATTTTAGACCGAAGGCATTGGTACTCAACCACCTTTGGTCGACCGGTTTTACGTTTATAAATGACAAGACAGGCGTTTACGAAGAAAATTTTAATGTGTTTATTTTAAATTTCTGATTTAATGTTTTACCGAAAACTATGTGTTGTTTGATGTGCAAATTAATAATTTCTAATTACTCTTTGCAACGATAGAGATGGGTAAAATTTTAAAGTACAGTAAACCCTCGTTAACACGAACACGGTTAACACGAATTTCGGTTTAACGCGAACAAAAATTTGCTCTCGACAATGGTCACATAAGCTTTAATGTAATTATGTTCGGTTAACACGAACCCTCGTTAATACGAACTTCGAACAACTTTTTCGTCCCTTCACGGTTAATTATCGGATAATACGAACTACAAAAATTCTCAAATCATATATTTTGATCATTTTGGTCAATGCATATACAATACAACTAAAAGAAAAGATTCGCTTAAGGGATTACAAAAGTAATTAACTCACATTCTAAAAATAGACAAAGGACTGAGAGATTAAAAATTCACTCGAAATCCTATTAATAGAAACATACCTCAAAATTTTGAATGTGCACAGAAACTCCGACCAACTTATCGTCAAAACAATATTGAAATGTATTTTGTAAACAAATAAAATCAAACTTTCAAACTCAGATAATATTTAAGAACATTTAATGTTATTAGATAATTTATAATAAATAATTATTCAATGTTTACTTAAAATAAATCATGATTTGACACTTAAAAAATGACTGTATTTTATGCCATACTCGGTTTACACGAACTCCCACATAACACGAACTTTTTGCCTGATTTTTACGAGTTCGTGTTAACGAGGTTTTACTGTAGTGATTTTAAATAACAACATTGATTACAAATAATATGTAATAATTCTGTCAACGATAAATTTTGAAAATGGTCGACTGCAGATGGTTGGTCAGAAGCTAGTGCCATTATCGTAGATTTTTTTTTTTTTATTTGAAAAAACAACACATTTTTTATTTATTCCCTTCCAAACAGATCTGCATTACTTATTTCTTTATAATCCTGAAAATAAAGTCCACTACACACGTTCTTTTATGTGTTTCCGTATTAATTTGAAATTTTTTGAAGCTCGCACTTTTTGTAATTAGTTATATATTATTATTTATTTGTTTTTAGCATTTGGCTGCATGCTTTTCTTTTGCCGTATAGCTTATTAACAACAAATAGCTATTTTTTTTAAGTTTTATGAAAAGCACTCAACAAAATATCAGCATTTTTAGTTTGATTACTTTAACTCCGTTTGGGAACTTCCAGGTGCTTAAACGATTTCCAATTCAGAGAATGTTGTTTGTCATGTTTTTAAACAGTGTGTATCGTTTATTGTTTTAATTTCTGACCCCCTTTAATATTGTACGTATTTACCAAACCAATACCGGACTACAGTAGGTGCAGATGATTTAATATTTATGTTGTGAATTTTAATTTCTATATTAATACGATTAAACAAACAAAACGGGACGCGCCCGGAGACGAATTTGCAAGGCACGGAAAAATCAGTGCTTTTAGAGAATAAGACCTACTGCATCAGATCATTCTGTAGTGCGCAGGCGTTCACGTATTCTGATGTTTTTCAAAAAGTTGCGATTGTTTCGTGCTGACGGAGTCATATTAAGAGAAACATGCGACTGTATATTGTGTTCTGTGAGTTTGGTAAATACGATCAGTGTTATATCGCTTGAGTCAGTTAGTTATTTCCTCCGAATCCCGATATTTGTCATTTGTTTATTCTAAATTCAGTTTACGATTTATTTACGCATTTTAACTGATAAAGATTAATTGTCAAAAAAATATTTTTTTGTACTCAATTTTTTCACGTCACGGACGCCGTGACGTCTTAATTTTTCAAATAATTTTATGTATTCTTTTGATAAATTATATCAAAATGTAATATATATAAACTTATTTAGAAAAATAAATCCAAAATCCCAGCCTATGTTAAAGTCTGCTTTTTGTTTTTTGTGCTTTAGTAGTTAGAATTAACAGTTGGTATTGCTAGCCTGGTTTAGAATGGATATTTTTTAAACGCAACTTTGATTTTTCCTTTAAATGCTGCTTTAAGATGTTGGATTTTCATCTTATTCAAAAAAGTGTGAGTACCTTTCTTTTTTAAACACAGTATAATATATTATTTTACTATATCCTGTGTTAGATTTGTGCCATTTGAGGAACTTGATAAGTTTATTTGTTGTCCTGTCAGTTAGTCCATTCTATACCAGGTTATAATAATTTAACTATTGGTACCTAGGGGTCAGGTTTGTCGGTTGCTAACAAACTAGCTTAAGTATACAGATTGTATCAAATCAAAACGGTCCATAAAACATTCTGCGTGGAAGACAGAGACGATATTATATAAAGCACTAAAGCAGTAAGTAAGAATGAGATAAATGATAGCTAATAGTTACTGTGGTTATACAATCTGATAGTATCGTCTTTGCTTTCTACATTAAAAATCACAATTTTATCAAATGTCAGTATTCACTGATAAATTATTGATAAAATGGCTATTTATTATAATCGATTAGGATATTGTTTGACAGAACATGGAGGTCTTTTTGAACATTTAATAAATTAATTATTAAAAGTATTGTTAAAACTTTTGTACCAAATATAAATAATAATACGAATTAATATTACGGTTTACTTATTTTAATTGATAATTTGGTAAAAATATTTACAGTGTACGTAATTATTTATTTACGTAACCACAGTAACTATTAGCGATCATTTATCTCATTCTTACTTACTGCTTTATATATCGTCTCTGTCTTACACACAGAATGTTCTATGGACCGTTTTGATTTGATACAATCTGTATACGTACAGTTGAATTCCGATTACCAATGCCGATTGGCGCCGTATTTCGACAAATTTGTGTATCGGAGTCGTTTTGAAAGAGATTCGATTTTTTTTTAATCGAAATCGAACTTTCTGTACTCGTATAAAGTTTTTGTGAACACTTCGACAATTGCACATTTAGTAATCTGGTTCTGTCAATGGATGATAAATCTGGTTTCTAGCTATTAATAATTACCACGAACAAAAAGAAAGGCTGTTCTTAGTAAGGACAAATGAATCAGCTTTTAAATGTTGTTTTTTTTTTCAATTACTGTGTTCTGTTAATTTTGAAGTCAAAAAAAAATATTTCCCAGTGTCGCAATAAATTATTAAAAATATTCTTGTTTGCAAATCTATTTTAATAGAAGATTAAATTTATTTTAATTTGGTATAATATGAAGATTTTGCTGTGAGAGTGTAATTATTAGCTAGGAATTAGTAGGGATAAATAGTCGATTAGGGTTTACGGTGGTAAGCGGTCAGTGAGTAGTGTTCTGTCCTTGTTATGCTCCGAACCACCTGATAAGGATGCTCTACTACGTCTACTTCTTCTCCTCTCAAAGGCTACTTCGAGGATTGGTGGCGACCCCGTAAAGGTTCGTCTTATGTATAATTAACACACTTTGATTGTTGTTTTTTTTTGTTTTGTTTATGGTATTCAATAGATTTAAATAAAGTCTTACCGGATGTGATCCGGGTCGTCCTAAGAACAGTTTTGTTACAATATATGTACGATCTATTGAAATTTCACGGTTATAGTCATTTCCCTAGCAGCGTAGATGTCTATGGGTTACATACCTTTAGATATTGATTAGCAGCGTAGATGTCTATGGGTTACATACCTTTAGATATTGATAATAACACTCGATTTATCGAAAGTATCGAAATTACACGCTTTATATTAACTTCACTTGTAAGTTTTTATGTATGTATGTTTGTTTGTTTGTTTGTAACCTTTGTTTGGACTACAGCAAGTGGTTTATTACTGTAGTATAATATGCCAACACTGTAACTACAGTGGTTAGCCGTGCGGTCTAAGGCACGGGTCTTCGCTGACGTCAACTCTCGGCATCACGGGTCGTGGATTCTAATCCCGTCCACGCCGAAAAAAAAATTGTGTTTTTTTCGGCAAATTTTTGACAATAAATCGAACTAAAAAGTGGAAAATAGATATAGTTTTAAAAAAACTAAAAAACACGCTTTATATCGAACTACAAAGTAAAAAATAATTTTTTTAAAATAAGCTTAAAACAAAAAGCGTGGGGCGCTCGATGTACGAAAATGTGGAACAAAGCGCCCCACGCTTTTTGTTTTAAGCTTATTTAAAAAAATATATATTATTTACTTTTTAGTTTGATATAAAGCGTGTTTTTTAGTTTTTTTTAAACTATATTTGTTTAATAATATAAAGATTTTTATCGATATTTTTTTTAATATTTCCCTCTCTGTAGCAACTTGTTATAATAAGATCGGTACGAATATTCTCTGCCACAACGAATATTTCACGATGATAAACGGTGGCTTAATTATTTTAGGTTAAGAGTATCGCTACAGTATACATTCTATAATTTAGCGAAAAAACGAATTATCTGGAACGGCTGTGAAAAAATACATAATTGAATATAACTTGTCACGATATGTAACGCACAGATATCTATGCTACCAGAAATTGACCTTGATTTTTTTTGTTCTCGACCACCTTTAATTTCTGTTCAATTTTTTTTCTTCTCATTTTTGGAGTTAATGGGAAAATAAAAATTCAGCTTTCGAATTTAATAGACTGTCTTGTGTTTTGTATTTTTATGCATTTGTTCCAACGTTTATGAAAATAATTATATAAGAAAATTTCAACTGGTAAAAGCTTAATATTATTTTTTACTACTTTATTTACAAAAATAATTAGTTAACAAAATTTGCGAGCTAATATATAATTTTATCGATACAAACGGTTAACTATTGTCACCGTAAAAAATGGTTTCCTCATGTGACATAGCATTATTAAAAACTGCAAATGAATACAAAATGGTACTGGTTTCGTAGCACATTTTGACATATTCGTATAAAAAAAAGTGATTAATACTCAGAAACTTCAACCTACATAAGATGTTTCTTCGATTTTCGGGGCGAATAATTCAATTTTTATGAATTTTACTGTATTTTCAAATGTTTTAAGATATTTTTAAAAAATTTGATTGAACAAAAAAATTATATTGCGTATAAAAAATTGAATGCCTATATT
Organism: Xanthostigma xanthostigma; assembly: GCA_963575645.1. Lineage (NCBI taxonomy): Eukaryota > Metazoa > Arthropoda > Insecta > Raphidioptera > Raphidiidae > Xanthostigma > Xanthostigma xanthostigma. The sequence goes on along the minus strand of OY754470.1, from coordinate 587,388 downwards.
TTGGAGATTGGTAATTTGTTTATAGTTGTACTTTATTTTTAGACAAAATTACATTTCAGAAAAAAAGTAAATTTCATAAAATTGACACTGACAAAATAGAATTTTTCGAAACTGTGCATGAAAATATGTGTTAGTGGAGCGTATATTATTTAAATATATAAAGAGAATATTAATACTTAAATCTAACAACTAGTTGAAATGTTATTAATTATATTAAAATGTTATTAATTATATCACTAACCGGCTTAACATAATTTTTCTCTTTACAGTCCCAGTAAAACTACGTGAATAATATACGCTCCATGTATTTTAATTCGTTTTATACTTTGACTATTTCATAGAAATGGACGGGGCTAGTTGCATCTCCTCTTCCCATAGTAGCAATGTAAAACTATCTTCGACAACGTCTTTCAACTGTTTTGGTACGTTGGGCGTCACTCAACGTTCCAAAGAAGCGGGAGTTATAAAGTCCGTTTTTTCTGTATGAGATCCAGATCTGGTTACTTTGATAACTAATTCTTTGAAAATCAGATTAACTTTGAAATTTATGTGGGTTGTAAGCATAGATATATATTAATAGATAGTGGATGCCTATCCTTGAGCATTGTGCGGAATGGTTCCAATTAGAAGCCATATGGAAGCCATTTTGTACGTGGAAAACGTCGTAAAAAGCGCGCGGGATTCAAAAAGATTAAATATTCTATAATATTATGTTAATGGAAAAACAATAAAACTCGCAGTAAACAGTGATATTTCGCTCCAAAAGCTATTTTTATATTGAAACGTTTAAAAAATTACAAAACTGAGCATAAATATAATATAAAAGCTTAGAACATTTTACATTGTCAGATTGGCATCAATGCTTGTCAACCTTGATCCGAATTGACAATGTAAAATGTTCTAAGCTTTTATATTATATTTATGCTCAATTTTGTAATTTTTGAAACGTTTCAGTATAAAAATAGGTTTTGGAGCGAAATATCACTGTTTACTGTGAGTTTTGTCGTTTTTCTCAATAAAATCATATAAAATAATTAATATTTTTGAATCACGCGCGCTTTTTACGGCGTTTTCCACGTACAAAATGACTTCTAAAAGGTACAGGAGGCGCTAGTGTATCTGCAATCTATTAAATATATATATCTCTATGGTTGTACGTGATTTTAAAAATTGCATCTATCAAAAATGGCAATAACTTGACGTTTAAAAATTTGACATATTTTCTCACATTAAAGAAAAGAAACTTTAACATTTCTGATCCGTTTCTCTATTAAATAGTCAAAGTTTTTATATTGTAGAATTGTATTATAATTTTGCGTGTCGACATACAAGTAATTTTATTTTTTCTTCCTGTCCCATCCCTAGCTCATGCAACCGACTATTACGGTAAGTTGTAGTTACACAGGATTATCTGTTAATTCCGTTGTTTTTTTCATTTATTTTTTTTATATACATATTTGGCTTTATTTTGTAAGTTGTATTTTATGGTTTTGTTTCTTGCATACTCTATTGTTTTTTAAATTCACACATTTAAAATAATAATAACAGTTACACCTTCAAAGCTTTTTTAGATGCACTTTGTACCGTTTCATACTGGTGACAAATTTATGACAGCTGTCCGGTAGCATTTTTGTAGATACGAAAGTTTAGGTGTAAAACATAGAGTATATGAAAAACAAGCCAGTTTTTTTTATTTAAGTTACAAACTCTCCACCTGTTCAGCAGAAGAAAACCAGTTGGTTTTCTATGCAAAAAAATTTCATTTTCTTTAGTTGACTTTTTATGGTTTTCATAAAGCTTTTTTTTGCACAGTTCCCGTATATTATTTATTATTTTATTTTTTAAATAATCCCATGTTATAATCGGAAAGCTTAATTTATTGAATATTTAGAAATAATAATACTCATAAAATTAAATTTAAGTGCTATATTTCGCTTCTTATAGCGTTTTCCAGTCGCAGATTCTCAACCTGAAAATGTTGCAAATTTTGTTATTTGTTTTCATAAATCCTAGCCGCCACTTTTTGACGAATCTGTAGTCATTTTAGTCACAAATACCTTATAGACGGAGAGCTGGCTACGAAGAAAATGGGTGACTCGGTGCAGAGCTGAAAATTTGCAGAATAATATAGGAGATAGTATAAGTAAGTAGGGGAAAAATTGCCAGAAGGCTAGGCGGAAGATAAAGAGCCGCCAGAAGGCGCTAATGTTGCGAAAAATCAGTGCACTTCTGGTAATTTCTATACTTATTCTGTAATTCAAAACTAGATTATATATTGTATCGAAGAATCTCGCTAGAGATTCTTTTCTGTGCTAAATGCCAACGAATCTCTAGCGTATTCTTATACATTGATTTTGCCTTTGTCCCATATAACGCCGTGTATATGAAGCAAGTTTCCAAGTTTTATAGTTCTGTGACCACGTGACTTTCATAGGACCGATTTTTCGTATCACCCATATATACTTCTGTACCACAATAACAGCTTATATTGTGAGAGTACGCGTGGACTAGCGGTTACGACGTTAGGCTAGTAATAACTAATAACAGGGTCTTGAGTTCGATTCCCGCCAGCATCATTGGAAAATTTATTTTTCAATTTTTAATTTTTTTTTATGTTTTTAATTGTTTTTTTAGTTTTAATTTATTTTCTCAATTTTTTTCTCATTATATTTTTATTTCCTTTTTAATTTTTATTTTTATTATTTTCTTGTTTTTTGAAAAATTCACTTTCGTCAAATCTTTTATTAAAAAATAACAAAATATATGATTGAAGTTAGATTTAAATAAATTAATTTATTAAAAAACATATTTATCATAAAAAGTGCAACAAAAATTAAAAAGTGAAAAGATTACGAAGTGAAACTTCTTTTTTTAATGCAAAATAAGTATTTTACAAATGATTTGAAAAAAAATTTGTATTTTTAATGGTGGGCCTTGTTCATTGATTTTTTTTTCATGCCTTCAAAATGTGCCTTCAAGGAATCTTCAAGAATATCCATATTTCAAATGAATATAAATAAAAAAAAAAAAAAACTAAAAAAAAAAATATACGCGTCGACATGAGAACCTCCTCCGTTTTTGTTTTTAGTCGGTTAATAAAAAAGAATCATGTATCACAGAGCATAGACTTGTTATAGCTCATTTTTATTTTTAATAGACTTCACATGGATTGTTTACAAATTGAATGTCATGGTATTCGCATGGAGGTTGCCAATTGCACCACTAGGTGTTGCACCGCGGCAGCACTGGACTACGCGGCAAAATATAAATGCACTTTTGTAGTACTGTTTGAATGAGAAGTAAAAATCAAAAGTCGATTATTGCAATTTCTATAACCGACTTTTGATTGTTACTTCTTATGTAACAAAATACATGAGAGACGCGCTCGAAACCATAGTTGCATGGAGTAAGGATCGTGTTGTTTTTTACAATACATATTCTAATTTCGGAGATTCATTGCATTTAAATACAACAATATGAACACTTTTATTGCATTTAAATACAACATTATAAAAAATGCACATATGTTTATTTTGGAGGAAAAATAAAAATAATGTCTCACACTTTGGAAAAAGACGTGAAATCTTAAAAAAAAACTTCGGAGAAGTAAAAACTTCGTTCTGTGCTAAATTCAAAAACTTGAGGCGACTGAATCTTAAGATTATAACTTAAAAAAAAAGAATTTCGAGGCAGACAAGAAATTGAAATCAAGCTCGAAATTCTGTGCGTAAGACGTCGAAAAAAAATGAATTTCGAGGCAGACAAGGAATTGAAATCCAAACTTGAAATTATGTGCTTATAAAAGCTACAAGAGCAACAGCAAAAAAAAGTGCACAGACGGCGTTTTTTTAGTGGTAACTTAAGGAGTTATGCGAACACCGTCTTTGCATTTTTTTTTGCTGTTGCTCTTGTAGCTTTTATAAGCACAGAATTTCAAGGTTGGATTTCAATTCCTTGTCTGCCTCGAAATTCATTTTTTTTCGACGTCTTACGCACAGAATTTCGAGCTTGATTTCAATTTCTTGTCTGCCTCGAAATTCTTTTTTTTTAAGTTATAATCTTAAGATTCAGTCGCCTCAAGTTTTTGAATTTAGCACAGAACGAAGTTTTTACTTCTCCGAAGTTTTTTTTTAAGATATATTATACATTATATAGTTATAAGGGCATACTGAAAATTCAAACATCATATAATAATTACATTCGACAAATATTCAAAATTATTAATGACATTTTGATGATAGAAATAAAATTACGTTGTTATAACAACGTAATTTTATTAATGAAAATATATGACGATTAATTTTATTTCTATCAAAATGTCATTAATAATTTTGAATATTTGTCGAAGGTAATTATTATATCGTGTTTGAATTTTCAGTATGCCCTTATAACTATATAATGTATAATATATATAACATATAATCATATAATCTAGTTTTGAATTACAGAATAAGTATAGAAATTGCCAGACGTGCACAGATTTTTCGCAACATTAGCGCCTTCTGGCGGCTCTTTACCTTCCGCGTAGCCTTCTGGCAATTTTTTCCCTACTTACTTATACTATCTCCTATTATTCTGCAAATTTTCAGCTCTGCACCGAGTCACACATTTTCTCCGTAGCCAGCTCTTAGCCATTAGAGCTTATGCGCCCGAAGAAGTTAATAATAATTAATTGATTGGCATTTGCACCATCATGGACACAAAAATGCCCAGCGGATTAGAACTATCTGATGGGTGGAAAAAGCGACTCCATCACCGGTTACGATGCGCACCGAGTGTTGAAAAAAAGCAGCGATTGGAAAACGCTATTAATTTAAGTGGTGTTTTCATAACTTTTACTCCTTTGTATATTTTTCTTATTGTTAAATCAGTAACAATTCGATTGGTGTCAGGTTGTTCGTTCCGTATTCAAATGGCAAAAATAATATTCTCTGTGACAAATATTAAAAAGCTTTTTTTTGTTTTCTTAATGCCAGTAGGCGCATTTTTTTTTGGATGGCAGTGCAGCTGCTTGAAATATTCAATAAAAATACTAACAAAGATTTTTTTATATAATTATTTGGTTGTGGGACGTAATCTAACCTTAAAATCCGTTTTGATAATTTTTCGTCAAAATGAGACAATCACAATATTGTCAAATCAAAAATTTCAATTCGAAATTTTAAACAACAAAAGCATGCAGCTACAATGCAGGCCCATGTGTAAAAATTTTGTATCAGTAATTTATAAATTAATGAGTAATAGCAGAATTATTGGTAATTGATTTGATTTTTCTTTTCGCTCCTTTCAAGATGAATACAATCTAAATCCCGGTTTAGAATGGGAGGACGAATTTACAGGTAGGTATTGACTCTGAGCGATTTACAAACTGCGCTTGCTTTGTTCAATCTTACTTAACTAGTTGTTTAAACTATCGATCTTTATATTGCATTGTTGTTTACCGTTTAGATGAATGACCTGTGCGCATGCGTTGAGAGCCGTTTCTCTCTTTTTTTTTTATTTGGCTACTTTATTTTTTTCCGACAGATAGCGCTAGTGGCAAGTAAGGTATAACAAACGCTCATTCTTCATTTATCAAGGAATAAATAAATACAAATGTGCGATTTGTTGAATGATTGAATGACAAATACTTTACTTGCTAGTGACGTTATAAGATGGTAAAAATGATGTATGGTAGCCTTTGTTGATTAATTTTTGTAATTGCACACTCTTTTTACAGAGAGAACGACCATGATGTGACTTAAAAATTGTTTTTTAAAGTTCCGACAGACAAAAAGTAACGCAATCGCTCGGATAAAGCTGAATTTTTTTCGTAAACCTTTGCTTTATCCCGATCAAGAATAAACTAATTTCGCAACTGTGAATTCCGTTCCCAAATTTTGCTTTTTTTCCAAATAGATCGTTTCTTGTTATTTTATAAAAAAATATAGTTCGATTCATTTTAAAAGCGTGTTAAATTCAATAAAAAAATTGTTCGAAGTCGCAAAGTTTGTTTATCGATTGTAATGATAAAATTAAAGTCTATGCAAAAAAATATCAGCTTTATACGAGTTATTGTAGATAATGTCACCAATAATAACTCGGCTGAAGCTATTTTTTTTCCATGGCTCATCTATTACAAATCTCAATATTTCAACTTTTGATACGATATTTGCTGAATTATCGATCGGATTTTCAATTTATTATTAAAAATTAAATAAAAACTTATGAGAATATATGTTGTCATGTATACATTTTATAATAATATAGATTTTAAATGAAATTGATGGTAAAAATATTTATCTCTTGCACAAGGAAGGTTCGATATCCTTTCTTTGTAATGCTGTTTTGATAACTTGAGTTAAATGACATGCATTATGAATGTTGAGAGTTGAAATCAACGATTTACTCTTCCATTAAAGCTTGTAGTTTAATTCTTTCTTTACATTGTCACAGAATTTTCTAGAACTTTTTTTTTATTTTGACTTGGTGATTTAGTACTCTATATCATTATCGATAACAATTACTTACGTTGCTTTTGTTCTTTTTTAAACACTGTCAGATTCACTAAAACGCTCTTGTTTTGTTTCCATCTTATATTTTTGGCCACTCGGAAGATTAGAACAATTTTTAACTACGAAATCGATTGTCAAAAGTATCTGTTTTTACCATGTCGCAATTAAGATGGAAATTAAATTATAGAAAATATAAATTCATTGCTGCTGATACACATATGTGCCAATTTGGGTTTAATACTCATACTAATTCGAAGAATTAATGATTTAGAGAATTATTGTGAGAAATTTACCCTACACAAAATAATCCAGTTACACGTTATAGATATATCCGTCGATATCGGGGCATCACGCATATAGAATGCTTTTACAATCAGAGCTATGTTTGTAATGTACCAACAACTGACATATATATTTCTGTACATTCAAAATGCACCGATATCGATGAAGACAATATCGATATTGTGTAGCTCTTACACTTCAAAAAATAATGTAGAAAAAGTTTGATTTTACAGTGCACGATTATTGTTTTTTGAAAAAGTACATATGTATCACCAACAACAATGCAATTTTTTAATGCTTGCATAACTGTAACAGAGAATGAAAATAATTGAAAAATTGTATCCTTTTAGTTTAAACCTTGTTTTGTTTCGGTTGGTAAGACGCGGAATAAGTTTTAGTAAACAAAGATTCCTCGGATCGATTTATTATACAGTATGTAAACACGTAAGGTGCACATAGGGAAATTAACATTGGGGAAAAATGACTGGATCAGAGTGAGTCTTGAAATCCTGTTTTTCAATTTGACAGATAATATTCTTTTGCAAAATGAATGTGTATACTACCGAAGAAAATATTCAAATGATTACAACATAATCGGACTTTTTTTATTAATGCGACATTAAATTCCCAAAAATACTTAAATATGGTGTGAGATCAAATATTTCCGCCTATTCGTGTTGAACCTAAAGACATTTGGGTCACTGATTTACCGACGCGCATACGTCATACCAGTCAAGACAATTTTTGAATGAAATGTTTCCAAACAGATGGAGTTGTTTTTTTGTTTTATTTTTGTACAAAAAAATTAAAATAATGATTTATAAGAGCTTTTTATTATTAAAAAAGCCAAGTAAAATAAAAATAAATCAAAATAAAATACAAATCCTCAAAATTACCACGATAATTCAATAGAAATAACAATTAATGCAGTCATGGCTAACTCTGATCCAAGTATTTTTTTCCCAATGCTAATTTCCCTATGTGCACCTTACTCGTTTACATACTGTATATTATTTATTATATATATTTTTTTTCTTAGAAATTTGAGATTTGTATGAGAATCTAATACCTATTTGAGAATTGAGTTTCACTTGGGTCTAGTCTACAAATATTTTGCATAAAAAGTAAGACGAGCCATCTATATCAACATTATTCCAAAAATAATTCCGAGTTTAGTCGTTTCATAATCATTGAAACAGAAACATTTGATTCTTAAAACAGTTTGAATACAAACCTTTCGATTATTTTTATTGTTTACCAATACAAAACCTTATTCTTTTAAACCGAACCCTTGATTCAAATCGATTATTAGGTACTGTTTTAATAGACGTTGAACCTTAATTGTTATAATAATCTACAATAATCTAATCTATTACTATCTCAATTTATATTTAACGGTTTTTCTGAAATTCAGTTTGAATTATTAATTTAAATCAATACGGTTGTATTTGTGTCTAAACCATTTTAAACGATATTTTTCCTCTTATATTAACACCAAGAAGACTAGAAAGAAAGAGACCGAATTCGAGTGATGGAGACGGAACGAAATATAGAGTGAGATATGCATCCTATGGGCATCTTTGCACTTGACGACTCCGCAACGATGCCAGCGAGCGCAAATCTCAGATAAAATTAAGAATCCTTTCACAATAGACGACGTGTCGGTTCTGGAATGAGATTTGCGTCCGCCGGCGTCATGCATCCAAGGATCGACTCCTTGATATGCGACGATATTAACGGATGTATTTCGTCCCACCTCCACCCCCACGAGTTAGGTTAAGTTTCACGTCTTCTTAAAATTAACGTAAAATAATTACTTAACATACTAAATATGGATAAAGCTTATTTAGTCATATAATATTCTGTCAAGCTAATTGACTCGTGCGCTTTTGAGAATCACAGGATGGGTCCAGGCTCTTCTTATGATTTTTGTTTAAGAGATATTACCAGGTGGAGAGTTTTTAGATCATTTTGGTGCGTGGTTACTCGTTCGGTTGTTTTTAACTGAAATGTGGTGAAAGCCTTTAAAAAGACTCGGTAACGTCATGCATCAAAGTGACAATGAAATGTTAACTTTAAAAAAAATCTTGCATTTTTCTTGCTTTAACTAACCTTAAAAAGCTTCGACACATTTTCTTTTACTGGGTAATGAATTTTTTGAACAATTACTTTTTATGTTCACTTGTAAATAATATTTAAAATCATATTGTAAATTGTAAATTATTCAAATTTTCATTCTGCAATGTGTTTAATTTTTCATGAAGTAATTAATTTTTATTTGTCTGTGAATCGATTCTTTTTTTTATGACTTTCCAGGAAAAAATGATCTTATGGTCATATATTTTAGAAAATTTGGCTAGTGACATAATATGTATTAAACGGACGTTTGGCTTCAGTAAAACTTTGCTCTTGGCCGATGCCGATTATATTGACGAAGGTGAAATTTTTGACTTATAACGCATGAAAAGATGTGTTTTAGAACCTTTTGTCCAACTGACAAAAATTTGAAATTGGTTCGTCGAAGCAACAAAAGTACTGAAACAAATCCGTGATAAATTAAACCATTGTTGATATTTTTTAAAGTTCGTTCCAAGCAGCCGCGAACGGTAATAAAACCGTAGGTACACAGTCTTGTTACTGCGCAAGACTGTCTTGCGCAGTATCGATTTTTGAGCTAGTGCGCAAATTAGTCTTGCGCAGTGACAAGACTGTGCACAGTTCTATTACCGTTCGCGGCAGCTTGGAACGAACCTTTAATTTGATATAAAAGTGATTTCGTTCAATTTCAATTGCTTTTTGTAGTGCTGTATTATGTGAAAGACACTTATTTTAAATAATTTACAAGTGGGAGCACTAGTACTAAGTAGGAATGGAACCAAGAATGCCGATATAAGTACACGAAGGTAGCGTTTTCATATTCTTTTTGTCGACATTTTGTCAAGCATTGACTTAGGGAAAATGGACAACACATTCCAACATTGTGCTGAAAACACGCCTTTGTGTGAGCAAGATGAAATAAGATGGCGGCCAATATCTCTTAACGGTAGCGCTTACGGATTTGGATTTTTACATTATCCTATATAAAGGCCGCTGCACACGGGGCTGGTTTTGCCGCTGCGTTGCTGGCTGCGAGGATGTAAACGACGTCACTGCGGGCTCGCGTGCGTGTTTCCACTCTGCTTGTTTTGAGCAAGAACCAATCAGAAAACAATGTCTTGTCACGTGCCGACAAACAAACACGGCGTCACAGTGTGTGTTATGTTCAGAGACAATAAAAGTTCCGTTTTGTCGACGTTCGAACTGTCACTGCGCGTGCGCCAAAAAACAGGCATCGTGTGAAGCGAACACATAAAAGCCATCGCGAAATCCAGCACAACAGCTCGCTTAAAATCTTACAAGGAATCGATCCAGCATCGTGTGCAGCGGTCTTTAGCTATAAAAGAAAAAAATTGCAGAGTATAGACGGCGGTCTCCTTTTTCGGAGCGTGTTGCACATTTTCTACTAAGTCAGTGGTTGCAACAATGCTTCATAGATTATTGCCCAACCCTGTAGGTGTCTCCAGTGCTAGTAATAAACATTTTTAACGATAAATTTTAATTATTGAAAGCCGCGACGAAGCAAAAAATTTTAAAGGGGGACCCAAACCAAATTAAAATAGCGTTTTGGCATCGATTTTATCGTGTTTCGGATTTATGAGTGACATGAAAACGTTAATCAAATGTACAGGCTTCTCTAAAATCCTACCGTCCTTTAATAGGAGACCGTTGCAAAACTTATTTTTCCGTTATGTAAGTACGATTCCCAATTTGCTTGTTAATTATAGAACGCCTCATTGTGGCATTTTCGTATTCAAATGTTTTTTGCTAATTTCAAATTCTATATCAGTCAAGTTTCAATTGTCTTTTTTGTCCAACCTTCCCGCGACCTTGACAGTATATTTTCTAGATTTTAAATAGAATGCTGAATTCGTCATTGGCAATTTAGCAGATTATTAACTTACAGAAATTGCACTGTGTAAAATTATTTTAATTTTTCCTATAGTAACTTACCATGCGCTATATTTTTCAAACAGTCATTTATAAAAATTGCAAATAAATAATTATTTTTATTTAAAATGTTGAATTCTATCTAAAATGTTTTGTCTTTTGACTGTAACAACTTTCAAGTTTTCAAATTCTGATTTTTTTTTATTTTAAAATGTAAAACAAAATATGGTGTATTTTTCTTTGCCGTCTGTTATTTTATATGAACAGTAAAGTTTCAAAACGTTCGTGTATGCATGAAACAGTGATCCGTACATAAATATTTGTTATTTAGTTCGCTTTTCCGCGTAGAAGCTCCTCGACGTGTCCGTGTTTTTGTGGCATGTCTTTAATAACCCTGAAAATACGAGGCAGGGTTTTGAGCTGCATTCATTATCTCTTGCCATTACTGCAATTGCTTCCAAACTTTTTGACGCCATGCCTCGGACCTCCCGAGTCATGCCAGATTTATTGTTGCGTTAAGGGTACGTTCGGTTTTGCATTCGATAGATCGAGCCGATATTTGATCACGCGACAAGCGAGCAATTCGAGCCATAAATCTATTTGCTCGCAAGATAGAAATCTCTCGGAGCATAGAGAGAGGGTGCAAAATTGAACGCACCCTAAGATGGGTCTGGGGATTCCCAACCATAGATATATATTTAATAGATTGCAGATACACTAGTGCCTCCTGTACCTTTTAGAAGCCATTTTGTATGCGGAAAACGCCGTAAAAAGCGCGCGAGATTCAAAAATATTAATTATTTTATAATATGATTTTATTGAGAAAAACGACATAACTCACAGTGAACAGTGATATTTCGCTCCAAAACCTATTTTTATACTGAAACGTTTCAAAAATTACAAAATTGAGCATAAATATAATGTAAAAGCTTAGAACATTTTTCATTGTCAATTTGGCATCAAGGTTGACAAGCATTGATGCCAATCTGACAATGTAAAATGTTCTAAGCTTTTATATTATATTTATGCTCAGTTTTGTGTATTTTGAAACGTTTCAATATAAAAATAGGTTTTGGAGCGAAATATCACTGTTTACTGCGAGTTTTATTGTTTTTCCATTAACATAATATTATAGAATATTTAATCTTTTTGAATCCCGCGCGCTTTTTACGGCGTTTTCCACGTACAAAATGGCTTCTAATTGGAACCATTCCGCACAATGCTCAAGGATAGGCATCCGCAATCTATTAATATATATATGATGAATTTGAGAAGAATTTTTGTATATCCTGTAGTCTTCAAATTGCAATTGAAGTTTAGAATGTTAAGTTTCATTTCGCTCTCCGTTTTCATTAAAAAAAGTCAGTAGTTGCTACATCGGTATTGGGTCGTTGGTTGCTAAACGCTTCGCATGCCGCATGCATTTGCTTGTAAGCTTCTATGCGAGAGCATTGAGGGTAGAGCTGGCAGCTTATTCACCACAGTTCTGACTTTTGATGATGGCCAAGCCGACGACGAGGATGGCGGTTCGTTGCCACATCTCGACGGTTTCTCGAGCAAGCTGCCGCCCGGAATTCTGCCGCACGGCTTGCCGCACGTCAAGGAAGTTCAGCCGGCGGTCACCGCACTCGAACAACAACTGCAGGCCAAGCCGGAAACCAAAGAAAGTAAGTCAATCGTCATTAGTGATGTGCCGGATATCCGTATCCGCGGATATCCGAGGGAGAAGAAAGGTCTGTATCCGTATCCGTTAGTTTTTGGCGGATCTTTTACCTTATTAATTTTCAATTCATAGATGAAATTTTATATACAGATTGTATCAAATCAAAACGGTCCATAGGACATTCTGTGTGTAAGACAAAGACGATATATAAAGATCTAAAGCAGTAAGTAAGAATTAGATAAATGATCGCTAATATAGTTACTGTGGTTACGTAAATAAATAATTATGTACACTGTAAATCTTTTTACCAATTAATCAATTAAAACAACTACAAATAAATTTATTATGTTGCAGGCGGTTGAATTACCACCATAAATCCATTTAATTATTTGGATTTTTTCCCGAACAGTATAAATAGCGATTTTATCAATAATTTCACTAGTGAATACTGACATTTGATAAAATTGTGATTTTTACTGTAGAAAACAAAGACGATACTATCAGATTGTATAATCACAGTAACTAGTTATTAGCGATCATTTATCTCATTCTTACTTACTGCTTTATATAATATCGTCTCTGTCTTACACACAGAATGTTCTATGGACTGTTTTGATTTGATACAATCTGTATATAGGTGATTATGTAATAATGAAAAACTGTTAAATTCCATTCAGATTGTTTTTTATTTATTTATTTATTTATATTGCAAACATTTATCGTAGTGAGTACCATACTAATAGTACATAAATCAAAGGTACTAAATCAACTATCTTTATAACGAGATATTGCACATCGATCTTTGGAAAGAGACAATCTGTTATGAGAGTTAATTCTTAAAGAGGTCAATAACTTTTTCCCATAACAGATAGTCTCTTTCCAAAGGTCGATGTGCAATATTTACCGCCGCGTACTCTAAGAAAGTTAACATCCGTATCCGCGGAACTTGAAACCAAATATCCGTATTCAGATCCGTATCTGCGGATATAAATTTTTAACGATCCGGCACAACACTAATTGTCATACGAGACTTTGATCGTAACAAAAGAAATCATTAAATCGTTATTTATTGGAAATTATTAGAAAGAGAATTGAGCGAAGAGGAAAAACAGATGATCATTCTCTCGGAGGAGTTTCAACGCTTTATGGACAAGGCGGGCCGCGTCGTCGAACGAGCCTTGAGCGAATCCGTCGATATTTACACCGATTATTCGGGAGGAACTGACGGTGAAGACGGAGCGTAAGTTTCGGTTTTATAAAGACTCGACTCGTACATTTAATTCGATAGTTTTTTTTGATTCGTTGTTATTTTTTAGCGACGAGAAGTCTCACCAGCGACTGTCTTTGAATCGTTCTTTTATCGACGAACGGTGGTCGCGCAATCGGTGCGTCACGTCGATGGATTGGTCCCCGCAGTATCCTGAATTACTATTGGCTAGCTATAACAATAACGAAATAAGTCCGAACGATCCGGACGGAGTTTGTCTTGTCTGGAACACAAAGTTCAAAAAGACGACGCCGGAATACGTGTTCCATTGTCAGTCTCCCGTCATGTCGGCCACCTTTGCAAAGTTTCATCCAAATCTCATTCTCGGAGGCACTTATTCAGGTCAAATAGTTTTGTGGGACAATCGTGTACAAAAACGAACTCCGATACAGAGGACGCCTTTATCGGCAACTGCACATACAGTGAGTATAATAGTATCGGTCCGAATGCACACGTACTGTGTGCTCTTTGTTTCTATGGTTCTTTCCGTGTCTTAATGGACTAAGAGCTGGCTACAGAGAAAATGGGTGACTCGGTGCAGAGCTGAAAATTTGCAGAATAATAGAAGATAGTATAAGTAAGTACGGAAAAAATTGCCAGAAGGCTAGGCGGAAGATAAAGAGCCGCCAGAAGGCGCTAATGTTGCGAAAAATCAGTGCATTTCTGGCAATTTCTATACTAATTATTCTGTAATTCAAAACTAGATTATATATTATATATATTATACATTATATAGTTGTAAGGGCATACTGAAAATTCAAACATGATATAATAATTATTACATTCGACAAAATAATATTCAAAATTATTAATGACATTTTGATAGAAATAAAATTAAATAAATTAATAAAATTACGTTGTTATAACAACGTAATTTTATTAATGAAAATATATGACGATTAATTTTATTTCTATCAAAATGTCATTAATAATTTTGAATATTTGTCGAATGTAATTATTATATCGTGTTTGAATTTTCAGTATGCCCTTTAACTATATAATGTATAATATATAATCTAGTTTTGAATTACAGAATAAGTATAGAAATTGCCAGAAGTGCACTGATTTTTCGCAACATTAACGCCTTCTGGCGGCTTTTTATCTTCCGCCTAGCCTTCTGGCAATTTTTTCCCTACTTACTTGTACTATCTCCTATTATTCTGCAAATTTTCAGCTCTGCACCAAGTCACCCATTTTCTCCGTAGCCAGCTCTCCGTCCATAAGCTGTGATCCGAATACGCATGCGCGCCTTTGTTTCGTGACGCTCATTTTTTCGCAGTTTACCGTCTCTCTTTCGACATGCGTTTCAAAAAATTTCGTATCGGATATTTGAAAATTTTTAGGTTAATATATTCTTCTTCGTTTTAGCATCCCGTATACTGCATGGATGTAGTGGGCACACAGAACGCGCACAACCTGATAAGCATATCGACAGATGGCAGACTGTGTTCGTGGTCACTGGACATGCTGTCGCAGCCGCAAGAAACATTGGAACTGCACCGACAGCAGAGCAAACCTGTTGCGGTGACGTGTTTGGCGTTCCCTCATTCGGACGTGAACAATTTCGTCGTGGGCAGCGAGGAAGGGGCTGCTTATTCGGCTTGTAGACACGGAAGTAAAGCGGGCGTAACGGACACGTACGAGGGACACCAAGGTCCTATCACGGGAGTCAGTGCCAACGCTGTTCAAGGAGGAATCGACTTCTCGCATCTGTTCCTCACGTCGTCATTCGATTGGACCATCAAATTGTGGAGTTTGAAAGTGAGTTGAAATGAAAAATCTATGCGTATGAGTCATAGATATATATTAATAGATAGCGGATGCCTATCCTTGAGCATTGTGCGGAATGGTTCCAATTAGAAGCCATATGGAAGCCATTTTGTACGTGGAAAACGCCGTAAAAAGCGCGCGGGATTCAAAAAGATTAAATATTCTATAATACGATGTTAATGGAAAAACAATAAAACTCGCAGTAAACAGTGATATTTAGCTCCAAAACCTATTTTTATACTGAAACGTTTCAAAAATTACAAAACTGAGCATAAATATAATATAAAAGCTTAGAACATTTTACATTGTCAGGTTGGCATCAATGCTTGTCAACCTTGATGCCAAATATTCTAAGCTTTTACATTATATTTATGCTCAGTTTTGTAATTTTTGAAACGTTTCAATATAAAAATAGGTTTTGGAGCGAAATATCACTGTTTACTGTGAGTTTTATCGTTTTTCTCAATAAAATCATATTATAAAATAATTAATATTTTTGAATCTCGCGCGCTTTTTACGGCGTTTTCCACGTACAAAATGGCTTCTAAAAGGTACAGGAGGCGCTAGTGTATCCGCAATCTATTAAATATATATATATATCTACGGTATGAATCCATAAAAAACGGAATATTTCACCGCATCGCGTCGCTATTTGACGCTATTTCAAAGCTTGTGTGTTTTTATAATTTTTTAGGACACGAAGCCAATATATTCGTTCGAGGATAACGGCGATTACGTTTTGGATGTTGCGTGGTCTCCGATACATCCTGCATTATTTGCTGCCGTAGACGGTGCGGGTAGGTTGGATCTTTGGAATCTCAATCAAGATACCGAAGTGCCGTCGGCATCGGTCGTAGTCGAGGGGTGCCCGGCCCTCAATAGGGTCTCGTGGACGCCGTCTGGCTTACACGTTACGGTCGGAGATGATACAGGCAAGATTTGGGTCTACGACGTTCAAGAGGTTAGTAAATTTTTTCTTTTTATGTTTTGCTAGTTATGTTCAGTCTTTGTTTAAATAACTGAACAACTCGTAATGAAAGGGAGAGTCCCGTTAATCCAGACTAGACTGGATCAGACCCTGAACGGATCAATGAAATTATAGGTAAAACTAAAAAATCACTGTTTTTTTCTATCCCTACAGCTTAATTTCAATTCTTATACCATTTCAAATAAATAAAATTGTCGACCAATTTTTCTCAGACCAATATGTCGTCGTTGGTTCTGTAATAGCTCTTATGTACATATTTGGCAGATTTTACGTTTTTTAGATGAATAGATTCAGGAAACGGAGCTCTATACACTAGTAATACCTTCAAATTAATTTTACTGTAACCAACAAGGGGAAATAACTTTTATGTGAAAAGTTGTATCAAATAATTCCTCCCATGTGCCAATAAATCCGAAATTAACGTTAAATTTTTTTTAAGAAAATACTTCGTCTTAATTAAACATGTATATTGTATAGTGAAGATAAGTATGAATTAGTAATATACCTCTGAAATTGCTAGTTCTTACCATCCATTGCTGAAATAACCACTTTTTGGTCTTTTCTGCAAATTTTACTTTTTTCACATTAGAGGTATTACAGAACCAACGACGATATTGACAAAAAATGTTTTTTTATTTTTTGTCAATATATTGGTCTGAGCAAAATTGGTCGACAATTTTATTTATTTAAAGAGTTCTATTCAGACGTTAATCAAAGATTTGAATCTTATACCATTTTATGCATAGATATAAGTTTTTAACCTACGAATTGATGTAGGATTATCAAAATAAACTCTGTCTGGATTAATGGCACTCTACTGTTTCTTTGTTAATGTATTTGATACATGTGTCAGATATTTTTGTTGGTTTTTTCCTCCGGATACTGTGAAAACTATTACGTTTTTGTAGAGTTTTGCCCATCCGCGACACGACGAGTGGAATAAGTTTATGTATACAACGCAAGAATTACGTAATAGCCAAGCCGATGAAGAAATTGAGAAACTGAATTTGACTTCGGTATCGTCCACACCATCGTTGTCGAGTATGACGAGCATGGCTGGTATTATATCACTTTCCTCGAGCCCGTTACGATAAATCCATTAGTTCGACGATTTAAATTTCTTGTTGATTTATAAGCAATGTTCGGGCAGTGACATATAAAGCCGCGTTTAGACAAAGCTCGCAAATAGTTAACAAATCTCAATTTTTTGAGTAAACGCGTCTTAAGGAGGTTGATCCGTTACAGTCCCAATCAAAAATAAGTCGAGTTCTGAATGGGAACTTTTCCATAATAAATTTTTACAAAAGGTTATAAGTCGATGATACTAATAAAGTATTGTCCTAAAGGCATAATTAAATTTTTTTTTTAATATTAATTATGTTAGTATTTTACTTAATGAACTAACTTTTGAAATTTTTGTACAAAGTTAGGTTAAAAAAAATAAATTTATGTAAATATCTGTATTTTACATATTTTAAATTAGAAGTAATAAAAATTAAAATTAAATCATTAAAAAGTTGAAAATTCAGTTAAAATTGTTAAAACTGTCAATAATAAAAGTCCATAATCGAAAAGTGCTAAGTTTAATAACTTTTTTTATTGATTAAAAGTCTCCTAATTAAATTGGAAAAAATATTAAAATATGCGTAAGACATCGATGTTTTACATAGTTAGTTTTCGAAACTGCTGACATTATTTGGTTATTTGCAAAAAAATAAAATGAACAGTTTGCATGCTAGGTTGACATATTTTCCATAAGACTACATGTAAAATTTTTTTTTAATATTTAACTTTATAAATCTCCTAATGATTTTGAATTTTTTACAGAAAATTTTGTCATAAAAAAAATCTATTAAAAAAACTTTATTTCAGACTTTTTTCATTATCTTCGTAAAACGGCTCAACCTCCTTAAGTTGTATAGTCGGGTAGGAGTGTCAATAAAGAATTTCTGTAATGATTTTAATTCATTGCGAATTCTGCTCTTTTATTTATTTATAGCTTCATAAGTTTTAAACTCGGTAGTACTCTCTTTTAAATTTCTTAACGTGTTATGTTGAATTTTAAAAACTAGCCTGGTATCATATGCCTCGATAGTATTTTTTTAGAACATTTTTTGAAGTAAAACTTCTTTGAGCGCGACTCGAGAATAACTCACATTTTTTTCCCGGATGGAAGTAACGTGTTTATGCAGTTTCTGCTATTTAAAAGCATCTACAGACAGATGGCGGCATCAAAACGCATCCGTAGAAACCATCTTGAACGGAAGGTGAAACATAGCTACAGGCGCATAGCCGATGTAATTTAATTTCCCAAAAAGTGAGAGTGGCAAAAACAAATTAAAAGAAGTTTTGCTTCAGCCGCGCGTAAAGGCTACGCGCACTCCTTTTTTTAAACCTTTTAATTTATATTTTAAGGCTGATTTTTAGCAATAAAAACTACACAGTATTTAGGTACGATTGTTATCTAGCATTTATTTTAACTATTGAGTATTATTTATTTTTTTTAATAGTAATACGGTTTGTTCAAACGATGCTTTGAGTAATATGTTACTGCCCTTTTGAAAAACAAAAGTGCGTGAGTAAATTAGCCCGAATAATTTATCTTGGTTTATTATCCGTTCTGAAATAACCTGCATGTAGCAAAAACGTATTTTTTGTTGTAGATCGTAGGGCGGCCCTTTCTCAAGTGCTTTTCGAATTATATATGTGTAAACGTGAATTTGATATGATGTGAAATTAAAGCCGCTTGTAAAAAAATAAAGACTGAAAAAAATGTCATCGTAAAAAAACTTACGAGTTTGAAAAAATTGGATTCTCTTTCTATTTGTGTCTGGAAAAAAGCACATTTAAAATTTAACTTTTTAAAATGGAATACTCTTTTTTTTTGTGTACATTAGTGTTTTCGATGAGAGAACGAACTTTTACTTAATCGCTTGAAATGGTACACATAAATAATATAATATGTGGGGTCCAGTACGATAACACTATGCACCCAAATTTTGAAATTTTTTTTTTTAAGTCATAGAAAACGCTAAAATTTGACGTTCAAAAAAAAAAACTTTGCGGATTATTCACAAATTTCCTCAAAAATACGTGAAAAAAAAAGAACTACTTTTCGTCTTTCACTGTCATTTTTTGAATCTAACCAATCAAAAATCACAAATACACGTCATAGCAACTGGTGTAGAATTATTATATAACTATCTCACTTTGTATGCAGCTTTCGATTGTGTTATGGAAGCAGGGTCGTATTTAGATTCGCATACCCGTTTATCGTTCACCCCGGAATTGTTTTTTTAAAAACTCAACATTTGCCCCTTCCCGTTTCACTGCGAGACAATTCGCATACCCCTTTATCGTTCACCCCAGAATTACAATTCGCATACCCGTTTATCGTTCACCCCGGAATTGTCGTTCACCCCGGAATTGTTTTTTTAAAAACTCCATATTTGCCCCTTCCCGTTTCACTGCGAGACAATTCGCATACCCCTTTATCGTTCACCCCAGAATTACAATTCGCATACCCGTTTATCGTTCACCCCGGAATTGTTTTTTTAAAAATTTCACATTTCCCCTTCCCGTTTCACTGCGAGACAATTCGCATACCCCTTTATCAAAAAAAGCGATAGTTTTCAATCTCCATGAAAATGTGAGTTTTAAATTTAAAATTGGTTTTATAAATTAAAATTTCCAAATACGACTCTGCTCTGAACGTTCAATTGAATTTCATTCCAACCAATTGATATTTCTATCTTTGTTTATCATAGATACAGGTATATATAACTTTCTCTTTTCTTATCACTATATGAGACAAGATAGCGATCGCTATAGTAAATAATATACTCCAAATCAATTTACTATACCATATTTAATTTTTTTAAATTAAATTAATTTATAAAAATTAATTTTCCGCACTTAAAACGACCAATAACGCTGTTATATGTTATATAAAACAATAATTGTGAATTTCCAGTGGATATTTTGCATAGCAAGTTATCGTACTCTTACCTAATATGTATTTGTAGCTGTTTAAAACAGATTACATCGTAAAAAAATAATCCACGTCGAGTAAAATAATATACTGTAATGAAAGTATGCGATCGAACCGCATTTTTGCTTATAATGAAATAATAAGTATGACCTGTCATCACTCAATTAAATATTATATAGAGTCTAATTATGTGCAATTGAGACTGCTTTAGTTGCAGGTATTTGAATTAATTTAACCTATTTTTACTACAGTTCAAACAGCAGAGCGAACTAAAATAACTAATTTCTGTACATTTTTAGTTTTATGCCGGTACTTAAAACTTATAACGGTGAAGTTTTAATCATTTATACATATTACTTTAATAATTCACATTTTACTCGGTTTTGCGTACTCTACAAACAGGTAAATACAAAAAAAATTCCTGTTGGTATTTTGGAATTATGTACTTCTATAATTATAATTAGTTCATTTGACTCGGAACGAAAATTAACATTTAAAATTAAAAAACGAAGTCATTTTGTAGCATTAAGGGTGAAAATGCAATTTTTTTCGTGTTTTTTTTTACTAACAATTTGATCGATTTATTACTTGTTACGAGCCGTAAAGGAATCGTGCATTAACGAAATATATAAACATATTTTTGAAGTGAAACTTCTTTACGCACGGTAGGACTAGTTCGATTCATGCGATTGAAAGTTTCATTTTTTTTTTTGGAGTGAAAACTTCTTTAGCGGCGTTGTACACTTTTTTTGTAATGGGTCAGATCGAAAATTTTTATACAACGTTAGACATCTAGCGTTGAAATATCGTACATAAAAATGCAATGTATGATACAAACCATTTTGATCGAAAATTCGTAAGACGTTAATATTCAAGTTTTCACTTCAGCCGGCACTCCCGGAGTGCAAAGGGGTTTTTTTATTGCACGCAGGGTTTAAGGATCAGACCACGGGGGACCCAGTAGATGCACGAAAATTGTCTATTTTGGTCGATCGGTTATACTATAAAAACAGGCTGTATAGCAATAGGCTACGGTAGCTGAGAGATATAGCGACTGCCTCGTGCGATGTGTGTGTATGTCTATAGTCAACGCGACTTGAAGTTTCACCTCTGTAGGGGGTAGTGTAAAAACACGGTCTCTTTTTTTTATAACGCCGAGAATTATTTTTTTGTAACTAATGAGAATTAACTAAAATTTTCAAAACGAACCTTTCTTGAAATAACGGTATCAAAATTGATAAATATTTAAAACCGAGAAAACATTTTCACCCTTTTATGCCTGATCTATACTGAAATAAAAAGAAAGTGAATTTATTTGCGATATAAATATGTTGTTTATATTAATTTGGGTATAATTAAAAAATGCTGTCAATAATAATTTATCTAAATAGTTTTTAGCGATAATGATTTTTTGTACATATATGATTTGTTTTTGTTTATACTAAATATTAAATTTATCAATTTTAGATATTACTTTGATCAAAAATATTGTACATGTTTTGAAGTGCAAAATTTAATTTTTGGAGACGGCAAATTTTCTGAAACGGCTTATTTAGAAAAAACTAAAGCAATTTTTTTATTTAAATTATAGAACTTAATGTTTTCGAAAATATTTTCTAACTCATAAGGATTACTTCAAAAATCTTATCTGCATATTTCAAACAAAAAGAGATGTTGATTTTGGGGGTACTTTATACTTTTTGTAACTTTCTGCGTTGAAATTTATTTTTAAATTGTATTATGCCTTTTGATATTTATATTTTACGCCCTTAAATAAATTTTGCGAATATTTAATTTGACTTTTTACGTCATCTACTAAAGTAAATGTACAATTTTTTTGGTAAAAATGTGATACTGATTTCTGAACAATGTTATTGCTATCTAGAAAGTTGCATGGAACTTTCGATATAACATAATAAAAATGCAAAAAAAAACATGAATATTTCTGACTTCTTATTTTTTAATATTTTTTACCAGTCTTCATATATTTGTCATATTCCGAAGCTGTTAATGTCAAAAAATAAAACCAGAAGAAAATAATTCATTCTCAAATTCACACTTCTGATACTGTTTTTTTGGGAATGCTGCGTCAGGTGTGAATAGAATACACGCTCTCTCCTTATTTCCCGTCGAAGATAGCGTTAATTATTTAACGCAAACGTTCCGAACTCCCATAAGAAATAGTTTCCAAATACATACGTATTTGAATTTGATGTAATCATGTATGTACAACTCCATATAGAGTCCTGCAATTGTAGTTCTTGTTGACATCATATACAGATTGTATCAAATCAAAACGGTCCATAGGACATTCTGTGTGTAAGACAGAGACGATATATAAAGATCTAAAGCAGTAAGTAAGAATGAGATAAATGATCGCTAATATAGTTACTGTAGTTACGTAAATAAATAATTACGTACACTGTAAATCTATTTACTAATTTATCAATTAAAACAAATTTTATTATGTTGGCGGTTGAATTACCACCATAAAACCATTTAATTATTTGGATTTTTTCCCGAACAGTATATTAAATAGCCATTTTATCAATAATTTCACTAGTGAATACTGACATTTGATAAAATTGAGATTTTTACTGTAGAAAACAAAGACGATACTATCAGATTGTATAACCACAGTAACTATTAGCGATCATTTATCTCATTCTTACTTACTGCTTTAGTCCTTTATATAATATCGTCTCTGTCTTACACACAGAATGTTCTATGGACTGTTTTGATTTGATACAATCTGTATATTAATACGTTAAGGTTATTTAGTTTGCCTCCCTTTTTAGAAAAAACCTTACAATTTCTCCACATAAATTATATATCATTTTACAGATAATTGCTTGCTCTACTGACATCGACAACTAAAAAATGTATTGCTTTTGTTTTTGTAAATTAATTAATTATTAGCAACGCTGAACAACGTCTGCCATCTGACGGGCAACGCTGAACGTCACAGCAATGCTGCATGATGCCATCTGACGGCTTAGCTCAACGCTTTTGCTACTTGCGCCTCTATATGACAATTTTATTAAAATAAGAAGAACGTTATAAGCAGTGTGCAAAATTAGAAACGAATTGAATACCTGCAATCATATTTAAAAAATAATTTTGTAAAGTAATAATTATTATACTTATTTAGTGCGAATAATTCGCACAGGTCACAACAGTTTCTTTTTATGTGAAACATCTAATTGCGCGTTTGGTTGGGAGTAAAATCGTGCAAATAGGATCGTATTAAGTTTCATTTGCGCTTGCTGTGTGTATGCGTTGGACAGCTGTGTGTTAGTGCTTGTAGTGTGTGGATGTTGGAGTTTGTTGATAATTTAATTTAGCTACTAGAATTTCGCTTTTTATGTGTCACATCTGCCAGACGTCCCGAAGGCTCACATTTTTTTATGTTATATAAATAGATCGTGTGTATTTGAATTGTGATAAATTAAACCATGCGACATTGGTATAGGCATTGTTATCAATTACTGTGGGAAGAGTAAGTGCATTCTTAAAAAAAGATACAATGAGAACTTAATTACGCGCAGCGTAACTGTACTGGATATAATTCGTGTCATTTAATTGGCCTGTGATCTCATGCACTATCCTATGTCTGCGTTAATGGAAAAGACCTTGATTACAATAAATTATTCAGGTATTGTAAAAGTTAAATAGTCTAATTATAGATATTCATGATCATTATAAAAATTTCATTTTAGTAAAAGTACATGCATTTAAAGTATTGCACTTCATTGATCTTAAGTTTAGTTGGTGTATTTTTGGTGTTGTGATCATCTTTTGAGTTTGAATTTGTAGATTATCGGCCAAAAAAAGTCGTGAACACATAAAAATCGTTTAAATACAAACGTCAAGTGAAAGGTGCATATTTTAATTTGTTGAATGTCGCCTATATAATTGGCGCGCTAAAAATAGTATGTTGATATGTGTATATAAACAGCGACGACTATGACATTTTTTTTGAGAGCCTCTAATTTTATTATCTGATTTATAAATAGTGTTTAATCGTGACTCAATAATATGTAAGTAGAAGTGATAAATCAAAGAAATTAAAATAACATTGCACATTATGTTGTATTAAATACTGCGTTTATTTACTTTTTAAAAACATAAAGAAGTCACGTACCACGGTGGTAGATATAAATATTATAACAATAAGAAATATAACGGTTTTTTTAAATTCTGCGTAGAAATAATGCGCGTTTTACTTGAACGCGCGAGCTCACGTTTCCGCGCTTACTGCTGGCACTGCTGCGAGAGGCCGTTTCCCCTTCACTTTTCAGCGGGAGCGCTCGAAGCTCGGAAAAGCCGATTTTCGAAGGCGTTTTTAACCTACTTGCGTACTAATTACACCATTTTCATATATAGGGGCTGTAGAGTAACTCTTCCCCAACAGAAAACCGTTCAAATATTTACCCTAGGACCATTATGGGCCATATGGCAGAAGATTTACAGAAGCACCTGTTTTCACTTAAACGGGAATAACGCAAAAACTTGCGTATGGATTTTAACGAAATTTTGTCCTAATATAGTAGCCACTAAATGCTACAATTTAAGCCTTGAACGAAGTCTCTGCGATGGAATGGGCCCTGGCAATTAAATGGTGAAAAATGGCACTTTTTCGTCGTTTTTAATTTTTTCTGCCAACAATTTTCAGCCGATTTAAAGTCTACAAAGCTCATTTTTTTTGTCTTTTTAAACATTAGAACGTGATATTTTTTATGTTCTCGGAAATTTTTTTTTTAACTGCTTAAATCTTAAAATACCACTTTTTTTACCAACCTTGCCCAAGCCAGATTTTTTCTACTGTATTTTTCCTCGATTACTACTATTTTTCTGCTATTTATCACGTTTAGAAAATCGACGGTTGATCTATTTGAAAAAACAACTATATTTTCTGTAAATACCCTGGGCTATAGCTGCATTATTTTATGAAACCAAAATTAAAAAAAAAACGCTTCTATGCTTCTGAACTGCGATTAAACTAGTTGCATGTAAACATACTTGATGACGCAATTCATACCCAAATATGGCCGCTGGCGAGTGACTGAACACTCATGGGATGTGTCATTCGCTTGAAAATTACTGGAAGGACTGCTGGAATGGCAAATGTATATTATTAGTAATTGATGTCATGTTTCGAAGTAATTTCCGTATCAAGTTAAGGAGGAAACTGTAATAAATGATAAAATACTTTAGAGTGCCGAAAAACGCTGTGATTACAAGACGACAGAGAATAGTTTAAAAAGTTTGGATTCGATTTTTTTGAGGTAAAAATACTTTATTATTTATCAGAGAAAGTTAAAAATTAAACAAAGGGAATTATTTTAAATATTGTGCCACGATACAAATAGCGAAAAGTGTGTTTTAGAATGATACTTGTATATGCATAATAAAATGGGAGTGACCTGTCATTTTTCCCGGGTGAATTGTTAACCCTGTGTCAGTTAGTGATATCTTCAATACATTATCTCTAAATTGATTGCTTGTATCGTATTACTCCGTACCGGCCTATATATTTCTTGTTTGCTTAGTTGTGTTTTCTTAATACACAGCTTATCCATTAAAAGTTCAAGTTATATCAAAATCTATTTTTCGGTGTTATCAGTAATTTTAACTGGCTATGTACTGCAATTTTTCAATGTAGGCATTGAAATTCATGTAGTTAATACGGTGTGCATTTAAATAAGTAAGTTCGATTGATTTTGCTTCTTAATTTGTAATCTTTTATTGACAAATTTCATAATTCAGACAAGTAAATTACTTACGACGTTCAAATTTAGGTTCGAATAGTTTTCTAAACGCCGTATTTTATTAAATCTAAAATTACCAGTTAATAAAATGTGTTTCTAAGTGATTAAATTGTTTCCAGAAATTGTATTAACGATCCTAAAGGCGCAAAATGGGTGAAAATCAAGTGGAAGAACAAGTCGTCATGACGCCAAAATGCAAGACTGCGAATTCGACAACACTTATAATAGAGAGACGAGCTGTTCAACAAACAAATGAGAAAATGCATGTTGCAGGCGGCGACCACAAAGGAATCGTTATCAATAAGGAAATTGTTTCAGGTATTTCGTTTCATTTTGATGAAGTAAAATTCCGCACAAAGTGTATTATTTTGGCCTTTTTCGAATTGATCATGTTTTGTTTAGGAGTTAGGTGTATTAAAAGATTTTGTTTTAAGTGTGAATTGCTTAAAGCTTCTAAACCAATGTATTCAAATCATAAATATTATATATATTTAATAGATTGTGGATACACTAGCGCCTCCTGTACCTTTTAGAAGCCATTTTGTACGTGGAAAACGCCGTAAAAAGCGCGCGAGATTCAAAAATATTAATTATTTTATAATATGATTTTATTGAGAAAAACGACAAAACTCACAGTAAACAGTGATATGTCGCTCCAAACCCTATTTTTATACTGAAACGTTTCAAAAATTACAAAATTTTGCATAAATATAATGTAAAAGCTTAGAACATTTTACATTGTCAATTTGGCATCAAGGTTGACAAGCATTGATGCCAATCTGACAATGTAAAATGTTCTAAGCTTTTATGTTATATTTACGCTCAGTTTTGTAATTTTTGAAACGTTTCAATATAAAAATAGGTTTTGGAGCGAAATATCACTGTTTACTGCGAGTTTTATTGTTTTTCCATTAACACCATATAATAGAATATTTAATATTTTTGAATCCCGCGCGCTTTTTACGGCGTTTTCCACGTACAAAATGGCTTCTAATTGGAACCATTCCGCACAATGCTCAGGAATAGGCATTCGCTATCTATTAATATATATATCTATGATTCAAATATATTTTTTTATCTTTAGAGAATGGAGAATCCTCACCTCCACAGCTGTCACTCGAGTTTCGAGTGTTTCTTGTAAGTGCGCAAACTGGGAAACACACTCAAGAATCGAGAACGCTTCGATTTTGGTTTGCACCATCGTTACTTGAAACTGAGCAAGCCTCGCTAGCACAAGAATTCTTTAAAGAACTGGTCAGTCCAAAGGAATTTCCTAAAGGTAATTGGAATAACTTTAAATTTGTACTAATTCCAGAATAAAAGTATAATATGCTTTTACTACTGAGACAATTCAATCCTAGAGCGTCTTCTGTCGCTTCTTAATAATATGAATATTTTCGACCTAGTGTAAATTGTAGGGTTTTTTGTTGTTGTGAAAACATCTTTACATCTGACCTCAAAGACTGATGGCTGAGGTAAATCCGTACTTAAAATAAATTATAATACAATTTGCGGTTTACCTCATAGATATATATATTAATAGATAGCAGATGCTTATCTTTGAGCGTTGTGTGGAATGGTTCCAATTAGAAGCCATATGGAAGCCATTTTGTACGTGGAAAACGCCGTAAAAAGCGCGCGGGATTCAAAAAGATTAAATATTCTATAATATGATGTTAATGGAAAAACAATAAAACTCGCAGTAAACAGTGATATTTCGCTCCAAAACCTATTTTTATACCGAAACGTTACAAAAATTACAAAACTGAGCATAAATATATTATAAAAGCTTAGAACATTTTACATTGTCAGATTGGCATCAATGCTTGTCAACCTTGATGCCAAATTGACAATGTAAAATGTTCTAAGCTTTTACATTATATTTATGCTCAGTTTTGTAATTTTTGAAACGTTTTAATATAAAAATAGGTTTTGGAGCGAAATATCATTGTTTACTGTGAGTTTTGTCGTTTTTCTCAATAAAATCATGTTATAAAATAATTAATATTTTTGAATCTCGCGCGCTTTTTCAACGGCGTTTTCCACGTACAAAATGGCTTCTAAAAGGTACAGGAGGCGCTAGTGTATCCGCAATCTATTAAATATATATATCTATGTTATAACTCCTTAGTAGAGAAAGACAGATTGATTGTGTTCGCTCTGTCTGTCTCGTTTTTGAGGATCACGCTAACAACACAATATACCTACCTGCTTTTACCTATGATATGCAGGTCGTCCTTTCAGACAAAATTCAATACTAAGTTCAAATTCGTCAATAATTACACACACACATACAAGATGTTGGTAAAAACCATGGAAGTACTATCTGATATCAAACATTGTGTTTTAGATTATGTTGGTTTTATTAAAAAAGCTATGAAACTGATGCAACACAATTTTAATATGATGAAAAAGGTGGAAATCGAATTACGACAACTTGAAGCCCCTGTAGATCCACCGACGCGTCCATGTGAGTACATTATTTTATTTTTTAATTCACAACAATATTCAATCGGTGGACAAAATTTAAATAATAAAATACAGTAGCTCCTCGTTTTATTCGGGGGTTATGTTTTACGAAAATGTGCAGATTAAAACCGCGTGCATTAACTGAGCAAACTGTGATACGTTTTACTACTGGTTTTATTAGATGTGATTGAAATTCGACTTGTTGCTCAAATATTTAAAAAAAAAACACATTTTTCGTCTTAAAATTATTGTATCAAAAAACGTGATATTTGTCAGTATTTCTTTACAAATGCTTGTTCAGCAATTTTTGAAGTGAAACTTTTTTAGCGACGTATCTTTTTGAAATTTTCTGTGATTTTCAATAGCATATGATTTTTTTTAATTGCCATTGGTACATCAAACTCGCATAAGAATTTACACTTCAAAATAAAAAAAACAAAAAAACAGTTGTGTGGTTTTAAGAAACCACGACGCAAGTGAAACTTTTATTGGATTGTAGACACTTATTCATCACGATTAATGATAAACAACAATATTCACATGAATACACGAATAAAAACATGTAAGCACTGTACAGCACTTGCCCGCATGACAGACTGACTATGTGTTATACATACTGCACGGTCAGCTGATGCTAACCATGGGCGCCGCCATATTGGCCTTGGCTGCTCTACCGAGCGCCTACTCCGAGCGCCTTTCACTTTACCCCTACTCCGCGGCCGCCTGTAATGCGACATGCAACAGACGGCCAGAAAAATTCGGGGCGATAGAATAAAAGTTTCACTTTAAAAGATTCTTGAGAATGAATTTTAATTAGTTTCATTTTGATTAGCTGGTGGAATCACTTCCAATGGACATTGTAAGAATTTTATTCTCAGTGGCACTAACATTCGCCTTGAAATTAAAAGTAGATTAGACTTGTTATGGCAATATTCACTCATCACTCTTCATCTTTAATCGAATTAGGAAGCTTCCCATTTTGTTACTCTTAATCATAGATAGTCTTAAAAAATGCTAAATTAATGACGAAAGAATTTTGGAATATCTTGAAAATATGAGTAAGTTATGCTACTTCAAAGCTTATGTTCGGCAATTCTCCGCGCTATGCCTCACTCTGTACGGGTAACGTCACGCGGCACAAGTGCGTCACATTAACTACGAATAGAGTCATGATAGTCCAAGAGCTATCAAACATTTTGGGTAGGTATTCGAAGCACCGTAACTTTTGTTTTGTAATGTCTGAAAACAAAATCGAAGCCCTGACTGACATGTAGTAGGAGCTAGCCAAGCCGTGAATTTTTAACTTTGCGGGAAAAAAAATTGCCAAAATAGTCAGAAGGCATTTTGAAATTTTAATTACTTCAAATTTAGTATTTAATAAAATAAAAAATAAATAAGCCGGATTATTTATTTTTTTAATTAATTATTAATACTAAATTTGAAGGTATTAAAATTTTAAAATGCTTTAAAGCCTTTTTTTTTGCAAATTAAGTTCGCAAAGTTAAAAGTTCAAGGTTTGACTGGGCCCCACTACCCTTCAGCCAGGTCTTCGATTTTGTATTCGGACATTATAATTTGTCTCAAATACTTACCCAAAATTGTTTGATAGCTCTCCTACGAACAGTCGTTTGAGCAATTTCTATAATATCGATTAACTTACTGTGACACTAGCCGTTGTATTATTGTAGCTCAACCAGGTTACCTGCTCATTACTATAGGCTCTCCATCATCCGATAACTTCACAGGTTTGACTGAGCTTTTGCGTGCATTTTATAGTGAACCGCATAATTATAACACTAATATTACTTACATGCTTTTGTTTTTATACTACAGATGTTTCACAGTTGCATGATTTACTTAACTTTTTGAAAATAGAAGTTAGGTTTTGGACATTTTACATCACTTTGCTGGCCTGATTATGTACTTGTAATTTATCTATAACCTTAATCAAAGCAGAAAATATACAATGAGACGACTGTGTACAACGGTATGCAATAATCAGAATGGCTTAGTGAGGTCTTCTGTTTATGAAAATACAGTAGAGACGCGTTAATCCGAACCTTCATAATCCGGATTCTTTGGTAATTCGGACAGTCGTTTGATAGTATTATGTACATTGTAGTCCGGATTTTTCTAGTTTCAGTAATCCGGATCATGATACTTAGTTATTAAGTAGCTGTACCGGCACTATTTGCGTCAACACTATTGGCCGGCGGTGTGTTACAAACAGTTACATACATATTTGTTGCCAGAGAAGTAAGAGAAGTTAGGTGGTTTTAGTATGTATGTAGTCGTTGTCAAACTCAGATAGAAATACATAGAGAACGCACTATGGCGCCGCGTAAACGATCACACGTTACTTTATCACTGCAAGTAAAAAACGAAATTCTTGACAAATTAAAAAAGGGAGCCTCAAATAAACAGTTAGCCGCAAAATATGAGCATTTTAGTTTGTTTTCTTGATAATTAAAATTACATCCAGTAATCCGGACATTTTGATAATCCGGATCAGCTGTGTTTTAATTAGTCCGGATTATCGCGTCTCTACTGTATGCCATTTTGTTTTAAAATTCCATAAAGAACATACAAGCGGTTGAAAAGATTATTACATTAACTCTTTTTCTACACAGGGATTTTTTTTTTCGGTTGCTTTTGTATACCTCAAGAGTTGGTCGAATAAAAAAATGCCGATACAGTTGAATCCTTGATAATTTTTGCCGCCATTTTCCAAGATGGCGATGCAAGCAGAACTTTCTTTGGATAAAATTTCAATCAGGCTAAAAAGAATATGTCCAAAAAAAATTCTTTTATGAACTTTTTTTTAAACCATTTTTGTTTTTATGAGAACCATAACCTCAATTTCACCTGAACATGTGATTTACGATTTATTTTTTGTATTTCTAGATGCAAAAGTAGCAAAGTTTTCAACACTAATAATTATATTGACACCAATTAATAATTTATTAGATATTACCGTATTCATAATTTTTAACCCCATAAAAATGCGTATTTGTAATTATTGTGCAATTAATCAATTTATTAATCTTGCATTTTGTTCTGTTTTTTATGCATTTTTGAATTTCAAAACTTTAATTAGAATAATACAACTTACAATAAAACAAAATAATTGTGCTGCATATAGACATTTTTACTAATAAATTAGAAGATACGAAAATACAATTTATTTATTTTTCGAATGCGTATAATTTTTTAAAAGTTGGTAATCTTCTCTTTTTTCATAAAACTTATATTATTTCGTATTTTTAACTCTATTCAATAAATAGAGTACTAACTGTGATCCATTGAAGTTAATGATAGAGTTTTGGAAAGAATTCCGTGGCATAAGGATAAAAAATGAAGCAATACTGAAATTTTTTTTAAACTTGCATTTAATACTAACGTTTCGATACGTTTGTATCATCTTCAGAGTTTTCAATATAACATGTGACAGCATTTGAAAACTCTGAAGATGATACAAAATGTATCGAAACGTTAGTATTAAATGCAAGTTTAAAAAAAATTTCAGTATTGCTTCATTTTCGATCCTTATGCCACGGAATTCTTTCCAAAACTCTATCATTATTTCGTATGTCTTCTAATTTTTTAGTTTTAGCGCAGTTTTTTTTTTGAGTGCAATAGTTTTGTAATCGATTTCGTTTTCTTTTTTTTTTTTGAAAATTATAGTATCGACTCGTTTTCTAGATATGAGACAGTTTGCACTGTACGGACTATAAATTAAATTTGTTGTTATTTTAAACAGTGTCCGGAGATGAAAACAGTATCGGACAGGCGGTTGAACTCTCAATGGAGAAGGTCCTGGAACTGATTGAACAGGCGTATCCCAATCCAATTACAGTTCGTGATATTGCTAAGTAAGTGACTTGAATTTACTGTATTTTTAATCGCTGCAGAAAAAAAAATATATACAAAGACGCATGTTCATCTATATTCTATAATAATGATTGAATGAAAATAGGGACAACGGCTGGGACGAGGAAGCAGTGGCTGCGCATTTAACGGAGCTCACAACGCGGGGTCTCGTGAAAGCACTTGAACACGGTGCGTTCACGCGCGCCCAGCAGGCCGATCAACCGGTCACCGTTGTCCGTCAAATGCCGACAATTGCCAGTTCGTATCAGCCGACCATCGCCATAATTACGGCGCAGTACTGCGAGAAATTGGCCGTCGATGCGATGATCGAGAATAAAGAAACCTTCGTTAGATACACGACAGTTGGTGAGTTGATGTTCTATTTTTTTCTTTCTCTTTAGAAGTTGAAAGTTTTTTTTTTGTCGTTGAAAGTAGTACATAACCGGTGGCGTAACTACAAGCCCTCAGCCTCGGAATCCTCGCTCCAAATAGCGAGGAACTTTAATAATATAGGCGTGGCGGATAGTCGCCTAGTCTCTATACAACACCTTTTGAAGTCATATCACTTACTGAAAAAATAGCATGTACAGTAGAACCTTGTTTATCCGAGCTCTGGATTAACCGAGCCAATCTAATGAGAGGTACCCGCGTTTATGATCCGAATTAACCGATCCATTAAAGACCCAATATCCGTATAAACCGAGCTTCTAAAATATAGTATGTAATGTACATATTTTCATTTAAAATCGTCGGGGCCGACGGGGAATCCCCTTGATCCGTGTGAGTGGTAGTTCCCCTATTCTCTATTTCAATGTTTTATAATCCGGATTATCCAAGTTTTCAGTTATCCGAGTAGGGTGTTCCCCATGTTACCTCGGATAATCGGGGTTCTACTGTACAATGTACATGTCTGTACCGAGCGTTGTCTGTTCACTCAATGTGCGGTGAGTGAAATCAACAAACAGCGCAAGAAATATATCTGCGCCTCTCTTTTTTCAAAGTAGTTCCCCGATCGTCTCAGATCCGTGGGCCGTCACTTAGTTACAGTGTCTGTATAATTTAGGGGCCGGCAATTTTTAGTTACGTTGCTGCGAATAGCGTATGTTTTATGGAGTGCATGCTTTTTAGAAATGCAACTGATTTGCGCCTTTTGTTTTAATATCGTTGAGATTACAGGATGTTCTTTTTTTTTATAAGGTTATTAAAATAATATGCTTTTCACACGCAATCTAAGTTATTTTATTATATGTATATTAGCATATGATCTCTCAATTTAACGGGCCCAATTAAAATTTAAAATTAAACTTCACATTTTTTCACAGTATATCAAATTAATTTAGTTCAGTGAAATGTAAAAGAGATACAGACTATTGTTTCGTTGTTTTATTATATAACTAGTAAACGAATGGATATCGTTAAAAATAAGTCATAATATCACACACTTTTATGTTAATCATTTATTTATTTTTATAATGAAATTCAGAAATATAACTGATCATATTTCTCAATTAAAAAAAAAAAAAATATTTAGTTAATACATAAACCAAATAAATTAAAAATGATTTCTGCAAAAAAAATATACAGTATGTAAACGCGTAAGGTGAACATAGGGAAATTAGCATTGGGAAAAAATACTTGGATCAGAGTTAGCCATGACTGCATTAATTGTTATTTCTATTGAATTATCGTGGTAATCTTGAGGATTTCTATTTTATTTTGATTTATGTTTATTTTACTTGGCTTTTTTAATAATAAAAAGCTCTTATAAATCATTATTTTAATTTTTTTGTACAAAAATAAAACAAAAAAACAACTCCATCTGTTTGGAAACATTTCATTCAAAAATTGTCTGACTGGTATGACGTATGCGCGTTGGTAAATCAGTGACCCAATGTCTTTAGGTTCAACACGAATAGGCGGAGATATTTGATCTCGCACCATATTTAAGTATTTTTGGGAATTTAATGTCCCATTAATAAAAAAAGTCCGATTATGTTGTAATCATTTGAATATTTTCTTCGGTAGTATACACATTCATTTTGCAAAAGAATATTATCTGTCAAATTGAAAAACAAGATTTCAAGTCTCACTCTGATCCAGTCATTTTTTCCCAATGTTAATTTCCCTATGTGCACCTTACGTGTTTACATACTGTTTATCAGCTAACATGATTTGAGTCGAATGTTTAAAAAAATATTTCCGTTTTTTGACGTGATAACGTCTTATAAATTGATGAAACACGGGCGGCATGCACGAAAAAGTGTAACGTTCCGAAAAGTGTAACGTTCCGAGAGCGCAGTAATGTATTATTAAATATGATATTCGAGCGGAATACGTTATCACGTAAAACTATCGTCCGTAAACCGACTTTACAGACAACCAATTTTTTTTTTATTTCTGCTTCGAAATTCGATTTGCGTCACATTCGACCCGTGTTTAGCGAACCTTATTATCGGACATCTGTGTTTTATTATGTGTAGGTATCCGTGCAATTGTTTTGTGAGAATATAATAGTAGAACAACACAAGTGACCTCTTTATACGCATTCTATGTAATACAGGAACGGCAAGCAGTCCTACAGACAAAGGTCCGGTGCGGTACACCAAGTTTGGTAAGACGAGGAATCACCGATCGGTTATTTTTGCTTGTTAGCTTATCGTTTTTGTTTTGTGTTGTCGGTTCATTTCAGGGGACGATGTTTCACAGCAAGCGCACCAGACAAATCACATCACTTGCGGCGGGTTTTTGTAAATACAACAAATGTACGATATCACAAAACGTGTTCAGAATGTTGCCCAAAATGGCGTTTAAAGTGTTTTAGCGTTGTTGAACGGTGTTCTCTTGATATTAAAATCAAGGTCATTCTGCCACATCCGTGGATCATAGTTTTTTTCAAGCTCCATGTGTCGCCAATGGCGTCAATTTTTCGTCCATTATTTTTGCTTTCTCGCTCAGCGTAAACTGTCGAGGAGAATAGATCAATAAGAAATCGAAAATGATCAGTTTGTAGCATAGATATATATATTAATAGATAGCGGATGCCTATCCTTGAGCATTGTGCGGAATGGTTCCAATTAGAAGCCATTTTGTACGTGGAAAACGCCGTAAAAAGCGCGCGGGATTCAAAAAGATTAAATATTCTATAATATGATGTTAATGGAAAAACATTAAAACTCGCAGTAAACAGCGATATTTCGCTCCAAAACCTATTTTTATATTGAAACGTTTCAAAAATTACAAAACCGAGCATAAATATAATATAAAAGCTTAGAACATTTTACATTGTCAGATTGGCATCAATGCTTGTCAACCTTGATGCCAAATTGACAATGCAAAATGTTCTAAGTTTTTACATTATATTTATGCTCAATTTTGTAATTTTTGAAACGTTTCAGTATAAAAATAGGTTTTGGAGCGAAATATCACTGTTTACTGTGAGTTTTGTCGTTTTTCGCAATAAAATCATATTATAAAATAATTAATATTTTTGAATCTCGCGCGCTTTTTACGGCGTTTTCCACGTACAAAATGGCTTCTAAAAGATACAGGAGGCGCTAGTGTATCCGCAATCTATTAAATATATATATCTATGGTTTGTAGTCACAAAAACGCGAGGTTTGAAATATGACGTCACACTTGTAGTAAACTATTACTTAATGAACATCAGTAAGAACATTTTTTGTGATACCGGTAACAATTATGTTAGCTTATTGTGCACCGTTTTACTGTTTTTAAAATATTTGTGTGTGTTTTTTGTGGCATGTATTCACTGTTCAGCCTGGATAAGTCCAGCAGGCGACCGTGCAAACGCCCGGAACGGGTAACAAAATGGTTGCCGGTTTGGACCTATTCACTTGTATATGTCCCAATTTTTGATAGTAAATTTTTAAAAGGCAAAATTATACAACAATAAGTTGTAGCTTAAAATAAACATACTTGCACTAATTTTGTAAAATATTTTGAGCCACTGCATAAATGTTCATGACGGGGTGGTCACAGATTGATTTTTATTGTGTGCACTTACAAAGTCAATTTCACAGATTATATTTTTTTTAAATATATGACAAAACACAATGTATATTGGGGCTTTGTCCCTACTGCATTTGCTTGTAAACTTTGAATTGATTCAAACCACATGCATACTTTATCGTACGCTTTACAAAGCGCACGGAATTTCCTTCCATGTAATGGACTAAGAGCTGGCTACGAAGAAAATGGGTGACTCGGTGCAGAGCAGAAAATTTGCAGAATAATAGGAGATAGTACAAGTAAGTAGGGAAAAAATTGCCAGAAGGCTAGGCGGAAGATAAAGAGCCGCCAGAAGGCGCAAATGTTG
This sequence comes from Xanthostigma xanthostigma, assembly GCA_963575645.1. NCBI lineage: Eukaryota > Metazoa > Arthropoda > Insecta > Raphidioptera > Raphidiidae > Xanthostigma > Xanthostigma xanthostigma. The sequence goes on along the minus strand of OY754470.1, from coordinate 550,500 downwards.
CGAAAAATCAGTGCACTTCTGGCAATTTCTATACTTATTCTGTAATTCAAAACTAGATTATATATTATACATTATATAGTTAGAAGGGCGTACTGAAAATTCAAACATGATATAATAATTACATTCGACAAATATTCAAAATTATTAATGACATTTTGATAGAAATAAAATTAATCGTCATATATTTTCTATTTTATTAATTTATTTAATTTTATTTCTATCAAAATGTCATTAATAATTTTGAATATTTGTCGAATGTAATTATTATATCATGTTTGAATTTTCAGTATGCCCTTATAACTATATAATGTATAATATATCTTTATATATAAAAACTACGTGTCACATGTTTGTCCGCGATGAACTCCTAAACTACTGAACCGATTTTAAATTTGATTTGCACACCGTGTGAAATTCGACCCAACTTGAAAGATAGGATAGCTTACATTTCAATTTATAGTCGTAATATTATTTTATTGCAAATTATTTGTCTATTCCTTGACTTGACAGTCATAATTATCTGTTAGCTCCAGGATTGAGTGAATATTCAATAGATGGCGCAACGAACTTAACAACCAAATAAGATGGCGATACCTGTTGACTGGATTGAGTGAATATTCAATAGATGGCGCAACGAACTTAACAATCATATATCTAGATCGAGGATGTAAAAAAACTGAATATCGTTTAAAACAAATGCTTTTTTTTTCGAGCACGACGGCGCAACCGGAGTGAACCCTCGAAATAGAGCAAGTGTTTTAAAGACCAGTTATCCACGAATACTTTACGCTATTTTTTTTCGAGCACGACGGCGCAGCCGGAGTGCTCGACATACACACATATACGCCCATGTATATTTTAAAATAGCTAGCAATTAATAAAATAGATAGATAGATGTTCCAATTAAATTGTTTTATTATTTCACTTTATACGTAGCGAAGCACGTACAGGGCCGCTAGTATAATATATAATCTAGTTTTGAATTACAGAATAAGTATATAGAAATTGCCAGAAGTGCACTGATTTTTCGCAACATTAGCGCTTTCTAGCGGCTCTTTATCTTCCGCCTAGCCTTCTGACAATTTTTTCCCTACTTACTTGTACTATCTCCTATTATTCTGCAAATTTTCAGCTCTTCACCGAGTCACCCATTTTCTCCGTAGCCAGCTCTCCGTCTATATGTACCGAATTGCTATGCACATCATTGGGTTTAAATATAGATCAGGGGACACTTTGGTGATACTATCAGAATAAACGCGTTCTAATTGAATTTTTCGACTGTAGGTGAATCTAACGTTTATACGTTGGGAAATATCGGCGCTCACCGTGTTGTTTGTACAAAGCTGCCGACAGTGGGGCATTCGCGAGAGGCCGTAACGGCCGCCGGTAACACGACCACGCGACTTCTCGGCACGTTTCAGCGCGTCGATCACGTGCTGTTGGTAGGAGTTGCAGGCGGCGTGCCTCACTATACAGATTACAATAAGCACGTAAGGTTGGGCGACGTTGTTATTTCCTGTCCGTCTTCCAAAGATAAAAGGTAAGAAATATATACGCGCCGCTTTTTTTTTATTAATGACATTGATCAAGGTACCATATCTTCGTGGTTTCCGGGCTTGTAGCATAGATGTATATATATGTTACGGTTAATACAAGAAAGTAGTTTATTCGCGAATTAACCGGCTAATACCCGAATTAACCAACGTCAAGGATTGGTTAATTCGGGTAATTAGCCGATTAATTCGCGAATTAACTACTTTCTTGTATTAACCGTAACATATATGTTTAATAGATTGCGGATACACTAGCGCCTCCTGTACCTTTTAGAAGCCATTTTGTACGGGGAAAACGCCGTAAAAAGAGCGCGAGATTCAAAAATATTAATTATTTTATTTGTCAACCTTGATGCCAATCTGACAATGTAAAATGTTCTAAGCTTTTATATTATATTTACGCTCAGTTTTGTAATTTTTGAAACGTTTCAATATAAAAATAGGTTTTGGAGCGAAATATCACTGTTTACTGCGAGTTTTATTGTTTTTCCATTAACATCATATTATAGAATATTTAATCTTTTTGAATCCCGCGCGCTTTTTACGGCGTTTTCCACGTACAAAATGGCTTCCATATAGCTTCTAATTGGAACCATTCCGCACAATGCTCAAGGATAGGCATCCGCTATCTATTAATATATATGTTACGGCTAAAGGTAGGTGTGAACATAAACTTAAAATTAGCCGGCTAAACCTAGGTTTATTTTCGACGAGGTTAGCTGCTTTTCGAAGATAAACCTAAGTTTAGCCGGCTAATCTTAAGTTTATGTTCACACCTACCTTTAGCCGTAACATATATATCTATGGCTTGTAGCCGCTACCAAACGTTAAGTAGAATACCGACGTCTACACACTTGGATCAATCAAAGACAATTGCCTTTATGAGGAATTTTTTAATTTAAGGTCTGTGTACATATACTGCGAGAACGCAAAAAATACAAACAACGCGTACGAGTTTGAATTGAAACCTTACGCGCCGTCGAACAACGGATTACAAGAAATCGCCGCTCAGTTGAAGTCTGTGTCGGAGAGTCAGTCGAACGGCGACGCGTCACCGCCTTGGCTCGATTATCTCAATACGAGTCTGAAAACTTTACAGTCGCAGAGCGAAACGGATTTCAGAGCGCCGCCCGTCGAATCGGATAAACTTTACATGTCCATAGGAGAGCGAGACTTAATTGAAGTGGCGCATCCTGTGCCCCTGGATACGGCCATCAAAAGGTAATATATTATACCTATGTCGATTTCGTATGCAAAATACTTTTATTTGTACGGGAGCTCTACATTAGCCGATCCTTAGTAGAGTCGTCCTATATTTGTGTGAAATCAGGTCAGGTCCCTGAAAGCTATGACGGAACAGACAGACGGACGCAAAACTTCACTCCGCAATTTTTTTCCTAGAACTTTCGGAGATTTAGGAAATCTTATTGTGGTATAAAAATTAAGGATGGCATCGTTAATGTATCATATATATTAATACGCTAAGGTTAAAGATGTTTGCCTCCCCTTTTTAGAAAAAACCTCACAATTTCTCCACATAAATTATATACCATTTTACAGATAATTGCTTGCTCTACTGACATCGACAACTAAAAAATGTATTATTGCTTTTGTTTTTGTAAATTAATTAAAATACAGCAACGCTGAACAACGTCTGCCATCTGACGGTTTTAATTTTGAAACAACGTCAACACTTCGATCTGTCATCTGACCTTCATATTGTAAATACTGCATACTGCCATCTGACGGCTTTAATTTTGAAACAGCGAGCAACGCTGAACAACGTCACAGCAATGCTGCATGATGCCATCTGACGGCTTAGCTCAACGCTTTTGCTACTTGCGCCTCTATATGACAATTTTAGTAAAATATTTCTTCGATCTGTCATCTGAGCTTCTTCATATTGTAATACAACAAAAAGAAGAACGTTATAAGCAGTGTGCAAAATTAGAAACGAATTGAATACCTGCTATCATATTTAAAAAATAATTTTGTAAAGTGATAATTATTATACTTATTTAGTGCGAATAATTCGCACAGGTCACACTAGTTTTGTAGTAAAACGTTACTATTCACCCATTATCTAGATCAGTGATTCCCAAAGTGGTCTATATCGACCCCCTGGGGTCGACGATAACTTGCAAGGGGTCTATGTCAGCGGGGAAAAAAATTGGAGGTCCATGAAATGAAAATGGGGATCTCCTAACAAAAAAAGAAACAAACTAGACATCGTTAACCGAAGAGATTTAAGATTAAATCTAACTAAATTGAAAATGTATTATTATTCATCCCTCACACTAAAAGCATTTATTTTTTGCTTAGTTGTTTTATGTAACAGAAAGTAAATTTTAATTTGATTCGTTTAATTTGAATCTAATCAATAAATGTATAAAACTAAACATTTCTCACTACATTTCACTACCGTTATAAATTTAAATCGTTCAAAGTGAGTAGCACTATACCGGTTGTCAAAAATACATTTGAAATTAATGAATTTGCAAAAAATCAATATCAGATAAGCAGGGGGTCTACCCAAAACCGAAAAACATGGCAAGTGGTCTACGAGACAAAAAAGTTTGGGAACCTCTGATCTAGATCCTAGAACTTTCAGAGATTTATGAAATCTTATTGTGGTATAAAAATTAATGGTGTTATCGTTAATGTATTTATTATTGTTATTGATTTTTGTAACTGTTTTGTTTTGTTGTGCAGACAAGAGGGCTGCCCTAGGATCCATTTGGCTCCGATAGCGTCTGGCCGTCAGGTGACCAGAGACGATCAGCTGCGACAACAGTTTGCTGTTCAAACGGGAGCTCTCGCTTTCGACTGTGAATTTGATACTGTGATTGAATCTGTGATTGGCAATTGTCGCGACAGTTTCATATGCGTCCGCGGAATTGCCGACTACAAAGACGGCTCCCGCAGAAAGGAATGGCAGCCGTACGCCTCTTTGGCGGCGGCCAGCGTCATGAAGGCCATCGTGTGCGGCATGGAACCGCCCACTAATGTCTGAGATTGTGACAAATTATTTAGGTAAATAATCAATCTTCCTATGAATTGTTTGTTTTTATAATCGTTGAAATTAAATAAGCAATTTCAAATTTATTTTTTTATTGACATGATTTTTGTATACGAGATGAGCGAAGTAAGTAATTTTAAGTTTCTACCCGAAGACGCTTAATATAGGGTTATTGACAGAGATTAAAATTAAATATAAAACTGTGTTATAATGAAAGTTTATGGTCTAAAATATCGTTTAGAATTATTATTTTTATTAAATAAGTGCGGCAATTATATTAAAATAAATAAATAAAATCACGATTTTTAACCTATGTGTCACGTGATTTCAAACACCAATCACAGCGCGTGACGTCATTAATCAGTGAACATGGCCGGTAGCTGTGTGCCACTGACTGCCATGTGTATTCGTTATCTCTGTTCAGTGTACTATGTTCTCTGGTGTATTCATTGTACTCTGTCAATCATATTAAATGCAACACTTTGTTGGTTATAATGCTATATGTCACGTTGTACCCGCTTGCTTAGTGTTTACTGATTGCCTACTGTGACGTAGGCAATCAGTAAACATGGCTGTCAAGGTCAATTGACGTTTTGGCGCAGAATTTAAAGTCAAAATAAAAAACAACTAATAATGAGTGAAATCTGTTATATTTATGAGAAAAAATATTTTTTACGGGTACATATACCTTTATTCTTTAATTTTAAATACTTTTTGAAATTTTGTCAATAACCCTATTTTGATTGTAGATGAATCGTATCGCTTTTTTGAATTTTTTTTTTTTGTAAAATTAGGTTTTTGAAATACTCAGAAATTTTGTATTCAATAGTACGGTACCAAAATAATTGCCAGCGACTTGATTTCATTTAATTTTTAGTCACTTTTAATTTCTATTTCAGTCACCCGATCATTAAATTTAGATTTTGCCCATCGATAAGAGATTATTTACGTTAGGTTTATGCGCACATATTGTGATTGCTTATTTAGTTTTATTTTACATTTGTGCCTTTTTAAGAAACTGTCTAGCTTGAAATGGTGTTTTTATCATGCAGTTTTTTTTTATTAATTTTTTTGTTGAAATATATATTTTGTTTTTTAATTTAATTAATATATAATCTACTGTATGTAGTATTATATATTTTCTATGTGTTTTACGGGTTAGTTTTTAAATATATCTATAAATATATTTTTTTCATTTTGTTTTACTGTTTTTACAAGGCAGACTGTTTCTTAAAATTCGTTATTAAAAAAAAATCTGGTCAGCAGGATGCTTTAGTCAAAAATAGTTTCTCAAAAGTAGTGTTATTTGTAAATTGAATTTTATCCGCTAATAGGGAATTTACATGATTTTTTAACTCTAGAGATATTATTTTGTTTTCACTGTTGAAACTTTTAAATGTCTAAAAAACTGTTTGAATTAATTTTTCTGGTGCCAAAAAAATGCTCAACGTGCGATATCACAATCCTTCTTGTCAAAGAATAAATCTAATATATAAAAAATGAATGGATTTTCGGGATCTATGCGTACCTATACCATTTCTCCGATTACGTTGAAACGTTTCCGGTCCAAAAAAATCAAAGTGTTGAGTTTTAAAGCGGTAGGCAAGACATTTATTATTACGATGAAGCCAGACTCCATTACTGTTGTCGCTGCCGAGGGAAACTCAGCTCCGTGAGGAAAACGGGCTCCGGTAATGTTGTTGCGGCTTTGTTTCATCTCAATCGTCGTGCGAAACCGTGGATAGCGACTAGTTATAAATTTTAAATTTAATCAATTATGACAACATTTTTCTATAATGTTTGAGAATAATTTTCCTTCCGCTTCAATCTGAATATTTAGATCAGATGCCAATTAAAATCATGCAAATTGCCTATTATTCCCGTCGGCGTGCTAATATTACATCACTCTTGCATCAGTTGTATTTTTTCAATCAAATAATTATAAGATTAAATTCGGATGTTTTTTTTTTTAATTTAGGATATTTGTTCAATAAATAAAATTATCGACCAATTTTTCAGACAATATATTAACAAAAAAATATATAATTAATACATTAACGTTTCAATCCGGATTTGGACCTTCTTCAGAATTGATCTAAAAAATATAAAAAATAATTAATATTTAAAGTCTAATTAGCTTTTTATAAAATCTTTCAAAATTATTACTGATTATCAAAATAATGAAAAAATAATTTATTGAAGAGTTCTAATCAGACGTTAATCAAAGATTTAGGATATTTGTTTGTAATATTTGTAATATTTGTTTGTAATAAACTTGTTGCTAGAGTGATGAAATATTAGATAGCTATTTTTATTTTAAAAAAATATATATATAAACAGAAATGTTGAAGTACATTAAAGATTTTGTTCCACAATTACTATTAAAAATACAGTGTGCTAACATTTGAAAAATTGTATTTGTAAAACGTCCAAAGTTCCGGTAAAAATTATTTTTATTTTAATGTTCTGACAAATAATGGAACAGTGTTTATAAAAAAATACAGGTATAGCTTAGATGAAATATGAAAATCAAAATAAGATTATATAATAAATAAATCAAACGTAGTCATATTTTGAAGTTAATTTTCCGGTTTGTGATTTAATAGTTTTTTTTTTGTTCATAATTTAATCATTGTGTTTAAATAAACATGGACCAAACAATAATTGCTTTGTAACTCGAAACTTTTTTTATTAAACATTTATCTGCGATACAAACGTAATGATTGAGGTATTTTAATATTTGGAGCGAATTTGTATTGTGAGTGTGATGGGGTTATTAAAAATTCTCCAAACAGATTGGGGATGCCCCAGTGTAATTGCTCCTCCTTCAAATTTGGCTCCGCGAACGGTAACAGAACCGTCAGTAGTTTAAAAACCGATAAAAAACAGTTTCGTTTTAGCTATTGCAAAAGACTGACGATAATATTATCGTTTGCAAGGAGGTTGGCACAGAGCTATTATGTAACAGTATAGTGCAGGGGTCGGCAACCTGCGGCTCTTTTGATGTAAAGTTGCGGCTCTCCAGTTCCATACGCAAAAAATAATTGTTTTATTATATAAACCCTTAAAAATCGTCCAATCGATCCATGATTAAGTACCATGTCTATATCTCAGCCATTTCCACTCGCGTCTCACCCGCGCCGCCTCCGTCGCGACGTGTCCTCCTCGGATATATATATATATATATTATACTTATATAAAAGCAAATACTATAATACTGAAACGAAAATGTTTAGTGGCTCTTTAAAAACTGGGAAATTTTTGGCTCTTCCATCTCAAAAGGTTGCCGACCCCTGGTATAGTGCATAAAATGTGTGTTTGTTGGACAAGTCCAAGAACGCTACTAGAACTCTTTTCGAACTGGACGGTTAGAGCTGAATAAAAAATGTCAGTTCTAGTTGGAATTTAGTTTTCTAAAAAACAGTTGTGTGGTTTTAAGAAACCACGACGCAAGTGAAACTTTTATTGGATTGTAGACACTTATCCATCACGATTAAATTATAAACAACAATATTCACATGAATACACGAATAAAAACATGTAAACACTGTACAGCACTTGCCCGCATGACAGACTGACTATGTGTTATACATACTACACAGTCAGCTGATGCTAACCTTGGGCGCCGCCATATTGGCCTTGGCTGCTCTACCGAGCGCCTACTCCGAACGCCTTTCACTTTACCCCTACTCCGCGGCCGCCTGTAATGCGACATGCAACAGACGGCCAGAAAAATTCGGGGCGATAGAATAAAAGTTTCACTTTAAAAACAAATTTTTTAAAATCACTTCTGAGTGTGCGCTCTGCCGTTGTGAAAACAATGTTTAAAATACTGTCCGGCCATGCGCGATCAGCTTCAACCTGTCAAAACTGACTGCATGACGGACTGCAAATTTCTGTATAAAATATACATATGACCGCCCGAGCGGTCGCGATCGCACCGAGCAGTCAGAAGCAGTGTCAAAAGTGTCATTTATTAATTGAACCTAGATTTTTTTTTGTTTCCACGTCGTCTGCGCCTGAGCAAAATTGCACCAACAAACATACTTAAATAGAAAAAAATAAAGATTAGGTTGAGTTAAAAAAAAAATCGGCATAGGAGCGATTCATGGTTGCTCTATGTTGTTGTGGTCTATAAATGTACAAACCTGTTAATTCGTTACATAATAATTACCCGAACCTGTGTCTTACATAATATTATACCTATTAGAAAATAGTAATTACCTGATTTATTATTTTTTTTTTTTGACAAAACTATAAATATATTATATAGGTACTATTAGACGTATAGGCCAAATTGATTCCAAATAATGCATTTAGTTTTAAAATTTTCGTTTTTTGTTTTTCTTATGTGTAATGACTTATTTATTTAGCTTATTTATTTTTAACCGAGTGTTTCTTTTTGATTTGACAAATATTATATTTTAACTTGACTTGCATATATTACGACAGGTTTTTGAACTGAACATTCGGCAAAACCCAGATTCGGTGCAGCGCTGTAATTTTTTTATGTCGACCACGTGTTATAGAACAGCACCGATTATTTAGACGGTGTACGATAAACAGAAAATTAGATGAATGTTCACAAAACGGTGCTAGATATATTTGTTAACCGAATAAAGTTATTGTTATAGGTAGATAATTAGTGCCATAAAGCTTGTTATGCGGTTTTTTTTTTTATAAAACTGAACAATTAATTACGAAAAGTGGGTTGTTAGTTGAATTTAAGAATATAAAATTTGTCAAATTCGTAAAGGAACACTTGATTTCATGTAGTTATGTTAAATATGAATTTTTTATTAAATTATTTATTGTAGAACATATCAAAAGAGCAAAATAATATAATTAGAAGATTATTTTGTTGTGTTATTTATCACAAAGCAACTGATATAATTATCCCTGGTTAAGTTTTTTTAAGGATTTTTTTCAGCTAGGAGGTTTACGGTTTAACAGCTTTTATTATATCGAAAGATATAAATTTCATCTATCAAAAAAATGATTATTGATTGGATATTTATGGAGATATAATCAAATAAACTTGTATTTGGATACAGCTCCAGTAATGGCTAAGAGCTGGCTACGGAGAAAATGGGTGACTCGGTGCAGAGCTGAAAATTTGCAGAATAATAGGAGATAGTACAAGTAAGTAGGGAAAAAATTGCCAGAAGGCTAGGCGGAAGATAAAGAGCCGCCAGAAGGCGCTATAGTTGCGAAAAATCAGTGCACTTCTGGCAATTTCTATACTTATTATGTAATTCAAAACTAGATTATATATTATACATTATATAGTTATAAGGGCATACTGAAAATTCAAACGTGATATAATAATTACATTCGACAAATATTCAAAATTATTAATGACATTTTGATGATAGAAATAAAATTACGTTGTTATAACAACGTAATTTTATTAATGAAAATATATGACGATTAATTTTATTTCTATCAAAATGTCATTAATAATTTTGAATATTTGTCGAATGTAATTATTATATCATGTTTGAATTTTCAGTACGCCCTTATAACTATATAATGTATAATACATATAATATATAATCTAGTTTTGAATTACAGAATAAGTATAGAAATTGCCACAAGTGCACTGATTTTTCGCAACATTAGCGCCTTCTGGCGGCTCTTTATCTTCCGCCTAGCCTTCTGGCAATTTTTTCCCTACTTACTTGTACTATCTCCTATTATTTTCAGCTCTGCACCGAGTCACCCATTTTCTCCGTAGCCAGCTCTCCGTCTATAATAACACCAGTTGCTAATGATTTGTCATAATCAAATCAATTGTAATAATTTGGATGTCGGCGCGTTTTTGTTGCTAGGCTTTTTCTCTATTCATCGAATATTAAATAATACTTTTTGAGAATGTCATATAAAATTCTTTTATAGGTATTAATGTATTTTTATAGTATAAAAAATGGGAAAAAGATACCAAAAGCGCCTGACAATCCTCCATTTTGGCATAAAATGCATGGAATTCGTGCAAAAAACCTCAAAGTCGATAAAAATCTTCAATCTAATCTACATTCGCCCGGAAGTTATTCGCCAGTTAGTACGTGCTCAAAAATGTCGGGCGATCTTCCCTCGATTATTGCGTCTGAAAAAGGCCAAGACAAGAGGAAAATGTTTCTATTAAAGAAACTGTCGTCCAAATTTCATAAAAAGCAAACGTCCGAAAGAAAGGAAGCGCGCAGACCGTGCGGCACTAAAACCGATGTCAAAAATGATCCGCCGGTAAAAACAATTTTTTTACATAAAGGCAAGAATAGTTCTTCGGACACGTTGAAGGAAACTGCCGATGATATCGTAGAATTAAACGACAAGGTGTCGACTTTGAGGGACCAACTTACCGTGTTCGAAACGATGATTGAAAAATCAGAAATGCAACTGAACGCGAACAATAAAAAAAACGAGAAAGTTAACAAGGCCGATGCTATCGCCGGTAAAAAATATCAGCCGCAAAAATGTTCTCCGTGCGGCGAACGGTCGCGGTATAAAAATTCTTTTAATTCTAAAGCACCGGCGTCTCCTAAAGAACTAGTACAGATAAAAGACGATTATAATCCGGCTTTCAGACGCCCGAGAAGTGATCAGGCATCGTCGAGTTACACATTTAAAAATGCATATGACAATTACGATATGAATAAATCGAATCGAGTAAAGCATTTGAAAAATATGTCCAACGAATCGAAACAAAATATCGCCACGGAAATGTCCGACAATCAAAATATTAATATCAAGCATTTATTTTGCACATTACGGGAGTTGGCACAACGTGCTGAACTGTTACAAAATAAAATAGGTGTTATGGAGCAACGCGTTTCTCAAAATCAAAATGAAGCGCACGGTTTCAAGGACGAACCTTCAGCTCATCGTACCGAACTATCACGGAACAGAATCGGCTCACTGAATAGATCGGTGATCAATAAACGCAGTCGTTCAAACGATATAACTGTTCAACATGCAAAGGCTGTTTCAGGTAGGCCGATCGGCTCAATCGCTTTCTTACTTTACGAGATACTCGAACGTATGAAACTAGTGTTGGGCGATTATGAATGATATAATCGAAATATTTCGATTATGGCCGAATAATCGATCATTCGATTATGGTAACCGAGATATTATCATTCACTTGAATCGATTATGAAATATGAAATGAATATTCAATCCCGACACAGTACTATTATATATCGATATATCATTCGGTATCTGCATCTACATGCACTGGGATGGGAAGGCTTTGCTAGCACTGGAGAGTGGGGGTGTTTCGATTGTACATACTTTGTAGTTTCTTGGATCATTCATATTTCATAATCGATTCAAGCGAATGATATCTCGGTTGCCATACCGAGATATCATTCGTTTGAATCGATTATGAAATGATTACTAATCCCGACACAGTACTATTGCTATGTCGACTGTCGATTATAATATGATATATTGATATATAATTCGGTTAAAAATATATTTCTATTTCTATTCGATCATATCAGTGATTCCATTATTAATATTGTGTTAAGTAATATTAACAAATCGAAATTGCAAAGTTAGCACATAATTCATAATCGATGTTTTGAATGATCATTCGCTTACACTGTAAAAGTATATAAAACGAAATTATAAACTGCCAGGTTTGCGCATCATTCATAATCGATAATTCGAATGATCATTCGATTTATCATTCATAATCGATAATTCGAATGATCATTCGATTTATCATTCATAATCGATAATTCGAATGATCATTTGATTTATCATTCATAATCGATAATTCAAATGATCATTCGATTATAAAAACCGATTATTTCGATTCATTCGATTATTGAAATGTATCGATTATGCCTAACACTATATGAAACGTTACAGAACGATCACATCGTGAACCGGTACAAATTCAAACTGCAAAGCACTTGCGGAAGGCCTAACTGTTCTGAACGGCTTCCGCAAATGGAGTTTAAAAAACTAACGTTTCACTCGTTTCTAATGGTGTTTAAATAGTATCTCGAAAAGTTCACTCCTCATTCGGTTCCAAAAAACCGTCGAACATGTCTTTGTTTCCTTTTTTAATTGAGTAGAGAGTTTTTCCTAAGTTGCACGTTTTTAACATAGATATATATATATATATTAATAGATAGCGAATGCCTATCCTTGAGCATTGTGCGGAATGGTTCCAATTAGAAGCCATATGGAAGCCATTTTGTACGTGGAAAACGCCGTAAAAAGCGCGCGGGATTCAAAAAGATTAAATATTCTATAATATGATGTTAATGGAAAAACAATAAAACTCGCAGTAAATAGTGATATTTCGCTCCAAAACCTATTTTTATATTGACACGTTTCAAAAATTACAAAACTGAGCATAAATATAATATAAAAGTTTAGAACATTTTACATTGTCATATTGGCATCAATGCTTGTCAACCTTGATGCCAAATTGACAATGTAAAATGTTCTGAGCTTTTACATTATATTTAAATCATATTATAATATAATTAATATTTTTGAATCTCGCGCGCTTTTTAAGGCGTTTTCCACGTACAAAATGGCTTCTAAAAGGTACAGGAGGCGCTAGTGTATTCGCAATCTATTAAATATATATATCGATGGTTTCTAACTTGAGTGATTGGCACTCTAGTTTTTATCTCTCGGGGCGCGAATTTCGAATTACTAGAAAGGGTGTGTATTATGAATTACCTGCCATCTAGCCGTACAAAAAAAAAAAACTGACAACATTAAAGTTCACCATTATTCTATATTATGGAGTATCTTTAAAGATGTAAGTTATTTGGTCGGGATATTCATTTTTACAAAGTACAGTAAAATTCGACTATAAAACCTTAGAACAATTTCGAACTAGGTTCAAAGGCGCCCAACAATACAACGGCGACTTGCTCGTACGCACAGAATAAACAAGAGTCTAAATGTAATTCAGACGAACAAAAAATACAACAAACGGTAAATTATGATCAAATGAATAGCAAGTATAACGAAATTGTTGAACAATTGGAACGCCAAAAACAAAGTATGCAAGAGATGGTTGGAATGTGGCAGGAGTGCATGAACCGCTATTCACAAATTTCAGAAAATTTAATCAGTGTCGAATGTAAGGTAAACACAAAATCTGTTTTAGACACGATAATAAACAAAACATACGCGTCTTACAACATTTATATAGGAACAAGGAATACGGTCGGATCTTGGACTAAATGATTTATAAGAGCTTGTTTGTTTGATTTGTCTCCTATTATTTTTTGCGTAATTTCTTGTAGATGTTATCAAAACACGCCTGTCTGAAAAATCAGTCTTGTCAGTGTGTTATGTCTGGTTTAGATGAATCGACTTCCACAAGTATTCAACAGAAAATGGACACGACACTAAATACTAGTAGGCTATATTTTTTTTCTTTTGACTTTAAATTACATTATTATAATATAATGTACTCTAAATGTGAGCGCACCTATTTTTTTTCTAGAGAATCCAGGGAATTCAAGCTCATTATCTAATAAAAAGGTAAACGTTGTTTATTATATATTTTACTAGCGGCCCGGTAGGTGCTTCGCTACGTATAAAGTGAAATAATAAAAAAATTTAATTGGAACATCAAATTCATTTATTCAAACAAAAAAATATTTTATTAATTGCTAGCTATTTTAAAATATACATGTGCGTATATGTGTGTATGGAAATATATATGACTGCATACGTCAATATATTATATAAAAATGTCATTAAATAATTCATTTTGAAATCGACGTGCTTCCATCTGTTACAAAAGAATACAACACCCGTATGCACACAATATGTTTTTTTTTTTTTAAATAAAGAAACACACATACATACATGTAATTCACTTCAACAGTTCAAAACTTATCGTTTGTGTAAATGCGTTTGACAATATAATTCAAAAAAAGCTTGTAAACGATATGAAACACCGACGGCTCGCTAAAAAACTGAGAAAAGTACACGCACACATATACATAGTACATTTGAACAATTCAAGACTCACCGTTTGTATGAATGCACTCAACAATATGTTTAAAAATATAAACACAAAGCAATAATTATCGCTGACAATTTGCTTTAATCGAAGCACGTCCAAAATGAAATGACCGCATGAATGACATAACAACATGCTTGTACTGTCAACACTGAAAAAAGTTTCAATTTGACAGCACAGTCCCCAACCGAAAAAAGTTTCAATTTGACAGCAAAATCCCCATTAACAAAATGATCCGCCATTTATTGAATTCATTTGTTACAAATGTGATAAATGAAGAACCGCTCGACCGATTTTGTGCAAACTTCACATAAACCATCTACTAAATAGTCCGAACAAAGCCTAAAAATTTGGTTTGGATAGGTGAGCCCGTTCTTGAGTTATAAATTTACAACGAAAAGTGGCATTGATTTTTATAGATATAGATTTTTCTACCGACTTTAAATTTTCCTATAGTAAACAGTTGTTTTTTTATTAAGCAGAAAATAGTTGACACGGCCTTCTTCGAGAGTCCAGCAACATCAAATATCCAAGATTGTAGAACTGACAATAATGCATACATAAAATTCACTGATCCAAATGGTAGAGCAATTCAGCCAAGAAAGTATTTAAATCCTGAAAGTCCTGAATTAGCACCGAGAATGTATAGATCTTCGGATTCAATTAGATCGGAAGAATCAAAATTCCAAAATCCTTTACCCAATCAGAAAGATTGCAATAGTGCTAAAAGTTACTTTTGCAAAAATGTTGATAAAAAAAATAATGCACTATTTAAACGCAAGGATATTGCTGATTCACATTCTAGTATTTTTGATCACAGATTGGGTTATGTGTCTAAAAAAAAGGAACACGAAAATTATTTTGAAAGCGATCACGAAGCTACACAGCAATTAGGTATTGTTATAGAAAGAATGTTTTTGCTAAATTTTTTGGGAATGAAAGTAAAATAACAAGAACAAAGAATGAAGGACGATCGAACTAGGTGTTCATTTGTTAATTCTCAAAAAAAAAAAAATAAAACAGGCTTTTAAATATTCCAGGTTGCATATCTGGCGATACTATAAAAAAAAAAACACTAGCGAAATACTGGTAAAGCTTATTTGATGATCCTCAACCAAAACCTTCCTTCATCTTAATATTCTATTGGATCAACACTATTTTTACTGAAGACATAAAAAAAATGTTGTTTGCTAATATTTATGTTCAATTTTTCAGAAGTTTTATTTCAGAAACGTAAATATTTTTCCGATTCCAATCAACAACCTGAAGCCAAAGATAATTTATCGAAAACTAGAAAGAAAAAACAGTTGAAAAAAAAATATGAAAATAATCACAGAAAAACTACACAGAATGAAAAAAAGAAGTCTAAAGGGTGTTTTTCGTGTTTTAGAAAGAAAAGTAATGGTTAAAGAAAATTGTAATACAAAAAGTGGTGTAGCGATAGGCCAATGTAATAGCTCCCACGGGCTATCAATATATTATTATTTTCAATAATGCAGGACAGCATGTTCAATAATAAAAAAATCAGTGTTATGAATTATTAATTGTAGTGCCCTGTTGGTATTGTTTATTGTTGTAACTTCAACTTTAAAAACAAGTATATGATTTTTTGTTTTTTTGCATTATTGCTTTACTCAGTATTCTCAGTAATAGTAGAGTTGTGTAGTTCTCGAACCGCCTAGTTCGGAAGACCGTTCTTATGAGTGAACTTGTTCGGAGCCAATCAAGAAATCAGTTCGTTAGTTCAATAATCAATTATTATCTGCCACGCATTGAAGATGGCGGACGACAAAAAATGAACGTAATAACTCCATCCAGTAGTTACACATCAGTGATTTTAAAATATTAGATATTTTACTTTGTCTGTGGTCAAAATTCATAGATATATATCTCTGTCAAAATTGTGTAACCTCATTTGATCCTCCTACGTTTAAGCAGCTGGTTTTGACGTTTGTGCGCTGTCATGTCAAAATCACATGTAAATTGCAAATATGCAGTTTGAAAATGGATCTTATGTGTTTGTGGAATCATTTTTGAAAACGGAAATTTGCTTTATATCTGCATTATTAAATAAGTATTTTTCAAAAAAATTCAATTTCGTTGGGAATGCTATATTTTGGACTGTATTTATATTGACCCTTACACACTGGTATTTTTTTAATTTTTTAGAAGTAATTATCTATTTATTTAACAATTTAATTACATTTTTTCCCTTTACATTATTCTAATCTATTTTTTCATTCATGTACAGTTTGCACTTAGAACACGGAAAATACCCCAATATATCAGACAGAGATTTAACAATAGCGTTTGGGCGTCCTTATTTCATTTGATATCTTCAGTTATTTGTATAGTGGCCTTATTAGAACGAGGTAATATCCACCTATTCAAAAATTTTCGAATATATACAACTCTACATTACTCTGACGACATACCGAAACATTTTGAATTTACATTTTTCATTTTGACTGCGTTTTACATACATAATATATTGTGGTCACTTTGGAGTGAAGATGTTTTTCAATTGTTGGACAACACGTTTATTGTTGCATTTTTACTCAGTGCCCAGTTCATACAGTAAGTAAATAATAGCGAAATAATAATAGTTACTTGTTGAAGAGGTTTAATCGTTAAATGTTGTCTTTTGTAGGGCATTTGAAACTGCACTGGCATTTGCGTTGATTTTGGGAATAAATCGATTTCTCATTAATCTTTGTCGAGTGGTCGTATCTTGGAATAAATTACGTAGAATTACTTGTGGAATTTTTTATCATCTCGTTAAATTTTGTTTTTTCTTCTACGCTGTGATAGTGTACGTATTCTCTATTTGCTAGAAGAGATTTGATCCAACGTTGCTCACGAGTGAATTTTATTAATGTGTTTCTACTGTTTTTGAGTTTTGATTGAGCTATAATTAATTTATTTCAAATTCTGCTCCTCTAGAATAAATTTTGGAGTAATAGAAAAAATCGATTTACTCTAGGCAACATATGGATCAAAACCAGGCAGTGTCCTTTGTTATTTAAATTACTATAATTACTCATTTTCTGTATAGCTTATATACTTACCTGGAAGCTGTTCCGAGGTATTTCATGGTACCAATATGCAGCAGTCTTCTTCATAATAATTTTTCTACATTACTCATCTGTTTGAATATTTCGTACTTTGCTTGGTTTGTTCTTGACGTCTACAATTCGGTTAGTAATCCACATCCCTTATTACTTTTTTTGAAGTGAAAACTTCTTTAGCGGCGTTGTACACTTTTTTTGTAATGGGTAAAAAATGTTAAACTCGCGTCAGATCGTCAGATCGAAAATTTTTATACAACGTTAGACATCTAGCGTTGAAATATCGTACATAAAAATGCAATCTATGATACAAACCATTTTGATCGAAAATTCGTAAGACGTTAATATTCAAGTTTTCACTTCCGCCGGCACTCCCAAGTGCAAAGGGTTTTTTTTTTTACTTTTTACGTCGCGGCCAGGGTCTCTTTAAGCGAGGGGCACAGTCACAGAGGGCTACAAATAAAATCAATATCGTCCCTTTTTATTAATGATGAATTAAACGAAATGGGAGGAATAGGGGACATACGTGGGATGCCAAATGTTTGCTTAATCAATGCAGATCGAGAAAAAATGGCGACATTGATGATGTATTGACGCTCTAGTGGTTAGCAGTGTAAATTGAATCTTTAAAAATAGTTAAAACATTTTGTAATTTTCACCAATGTGCTTTCTAAATTAAAATACATTTTTAAGGCTCCATTTCGACTAATGCAACATTTAGTTGTTCACAACATTGAATCCGATGTATCAGAATGTGCCGATTCGGTTATGGAGTGCATGTTATTTTCTCCTAGAAACGATACTGCGTATATGATCAGACGTATTAAATCCGAAATAGACGAAAGAGAAATCAAACGGTGAATATAACAAGCTGTACAAGTTGGTTTGTTATTGCGTGGTTTTTAAAGTCTTTAAATGTCGTTTTTATTTTAGACTAAATGCCCTAAAATCACACGACTTTGGAAAGCAATCGCTGTTTCAAACCGTAAGGTGTAAGTATAACACTTTTTATGTTATGATAGTGTCGTACTTGTGTCTAGCTAGCTGTTAATCTTTGCATTTGATGGAATATTTAAGGTGCAATGATACTGAAAAGAAAAATTAAAAAAAGAAGAGAAGAGAAAGCGAGAGTTGTTTGTGGTAGTTAAAGGTAATATTTTGTTATTTTCAAATTGCTTATCTTTCGAAAATCGGCTGTAAATAACGTTTTGTTCTTAAATAACTGTTATTTAGAAAACAATCTTTTAATTTTCACAAGTTTTGTTATCTAACGAGTCGATCCATATTTAAAAAACAAATCTGTCAGATCTTCATTTATTTAGCATACTTATAGAAAACAGTTATTTTTTTAAATGCATTATACATATTATAATATAAGCTAGCGTAATGCATTTTTTAAGCCACTTTTACGTCCACAGAGACGAAGCCTCAAACAAAAACTATTTATTTAAACAAAATCATCAAAGGAAAGGAAATTATTTGTTTTGAAATAAGTGCATCTTTAATTACGAGATATTTATTTTTGACTAAATCTGAAATATACAGTGTAACAGCGATACAACAAGTTTTGTTTGTATATTATGTGTGTTTAAAGTTTCTTTTTTTTATCACATTTTATTAGACTTTAATTTTTATGTTGAATTTTTAGTTGTTATTTTTAAAGGATTTATCGAGGAAAAGTGCACTGGACATCCTTTTTGTTCCTCTAGCAGTATTTCAACTTGCATTAATTGGCATGTACACGATATAATGATGTGAAAATAAATACTGTTTTATTTCAACTGATGTTTAAAGGAGGGGGGGTCCGGCCCACCCTAGAAATGTTTCGATAATAATTGTATTATTGCTAAAGGATGCAAAAAGATTATCGGTATTTATTTCTTTTATTTTTCGCACTGCATCTCTTAAGGTATAGTTATGAAAATAAATGACCAGTTTTTATAAAAATCATATTTATTATTATTATTTTTTTAGTTATACAACGATATTACGTAGAAATGTTTTTAATGCATCTCTCTCTATATTATTCGAGGCATGGAAATCGTTAAAATAATATTTCGGCAGCATTTTTAATTCGATTAGTGCATTTGTGACTTACATATAACATATAAAATAGGTATGTGTGTCCTTATTTAACTAATTGAATAGGTTATGCTTTGTTTATTCATAATTAATGTTAGTATTTTGTATAGAGTGCTCTAGATGATTATTTGTATTTAATATGTTCATGAAATAAAGTAAAATAATTAATACTCTTATTTTTTTTTTAAACTTTATCGTAAATTTTAATAAGATTTCTTTAAGAATAATAATATATATATTTTAAAAAAATAATAAAGGCTTATAATATTTGGTCGTATTTTCCAAGTACCTAATGTGATGAAAACAAAAATAGTAATAATAAAAAAACAAAAGTATGATTACATCAGTGCATTTAACAATTTCCTCGGTATCCTTAGAGGGCGCAGTTCCAATAGTTGCGTCGTGTGTACATCGAAATGAAATTTCGTCTTGTCGACAATATCTCTGACAAGGAAATGATTCGTTTTTTGTCCACTGTGCTCGGCTACATCCTGTCAAGAGCAGATTTCACAGGTGGACTATGCGCTACGGAGTCACAGTTCAGATCACGAAAGTGGTCTTTACTTTGCTATTATTTACATAAGACAGAAATATGGTAAACTCTGCTAGATCACATAGCCTGACTTGCCATTAAAGTATGCAGCGTTCGTGTGGCGACAGAAAAAAAAATTTAAAACGCTGGCCTATCGTAATTGACATATGAGAACTTGTGCTCCCCCCAGAAAAAATGAAATCCCAAAAAATACATTCGATACAAGTTTTGATTAAATTGTGAAAATATTTCAATGCACGGATGTAAAATATTATATTACGTCATATTCCATTTTTATATACACAATTAATATATTAGTCTTTTTACATTTTATATAGTCATATTCAGGATCGGCTCAGTACATAAGTAAATAAAATAATTTACTAAAGTTATTTTTAGAGGCACTGAATCGACTTTTACACAAAATTTAAATATTTCATCAATAATTCGTTTTTCTTTCTTTTAAAATCATATTCGAAGATATTTAAAGTTTACAGAAATAAAACACTGTTACCAAATCAATAATATATTTTTGATATTAAGTATTTGTTTGACGCTATAATGACCTGTTGAGCGTCTTTAATCTACAATGTTTGAATTATCTCATAGGAGCTTCTCAGCACCGTAGCCTAATCCCAAAAGGCGCCAATCAGCGATGCGATTTGTACTATTGAGCAATGAATTTTTATTAATTAAATAATTAAAACGCGGGCCGAAACTTGCCCGGAGCGCCGATGATCCTAGCTACGACACTGGCGCCGCTATCATAATGATCACAGAACAGTTTCTGTGATAATGATAAACGGACTGTTCGTTAATTGATTATTTTGAATAGTAAATTTACTCGAGAATTATATGGCTTTCGGCATAAAAATTTTTTAATCAGGACATTTCCATTTGACGAAAATACTGGAATGTCATTCAAGCCGAACTGAGCGAAAAAAATGTGCTTACACAACCCTTATATTCTCTGCTCACATTAATAACGACATAACCATTGATGTATTGTATTAACCGTATTAACTGTTCATTCTACCCTCCATAGTTCAGATTAAATCAGTTCAAAATGGCCGAGCGCGGTAAATTAAGTAAGCAGACGTGAACTGTCAAAATTGATTTAACCTAATCTGTTCGTTATGTGTTTGGCAGTTTTAATTTGTATTTTCTTGTGATATCTCAACCTAGTAAGTTTTGTGTTTGTGGAAGACTGGAAGCTCCTGCAGGTAAAATGTAAAACTGCAATTGCGGCCAGATACCAAGCATAGGTACGTTATTTTCAGTGAGTTCTTATTCATATAAATTAAATCATCTAAAAACCATAACAGTATGGTACAGTTCGTATTAACGGTGAATACATAATATTATACAACAATTGTAATTATGAACTATGCATGATGATATGCTGCTAACTCATCAATGTTATAGCAAACCTTAATTTTTGAAGATAATACAAAATTCTGTCGCCATTAATTAGTATATTTTTGGATTATGATTAAAAATTAAAAAAAAAATTGGTTGTCTGTAAAGTCGGTTTACGGACGATAGTTTTACGTGATAACGTATTCCGCTCGAATATCGTATTTAATAATACATAACCTAAATTTTAGTAGCTGTCAAACTATATTTTTACCGACTAATAATTTGATCAACCAAAGCAAAATACATATTTTAAAGCAATTATAAAAGACATTTAAATGAATGTATATATATTTGTTAACAAACCGTATAATTTATCTGCTGTTATGAAATGCAGATATCTCCCAAGATTTGTTTTTGATACAAAATGTAGCTGCGTTTGTGTACAAACTATCAATTGACAAATAACGATGTATTATCTGAAAAATTGCTTCAAAAATTCGATAATTTATGACATTTTTATTAGATATCTTGATTTTAAGTCTTAATTTCCACGGTTTATAAAACAAAGGCCATCTGTCAGATGTAGCTTTCGCTGGAACAGCCGAAAAAAATGTTGAACGCACACTACTCTCTGACGTCACGCGAGAAGAGGGAGAAATGCGCACAAGCCGACGCTTGAGCCGATCGTGCATCTCTATCGCTTATATCGCGCTCTCGCTTGCGGAACGTTACTCTTTTTCGTGTGTGCTGGCGGTGTTTCATCAATTTATAAGACGTTATCACGTCAAAAATAGGAAACTTCCAAATTGGTAAAATCAATTTTGATAATGCTAATTAAAGACTTTTCCTGTACTATCGATACACTTAGCTCAAAACTAGTAACTCAATACTGATATTACGAAATACATGAACACCAGCAGATTCTTCGTCTGTCGCAATTTTGATGTTTGTCAGCCAATTTCTATAACCTTGAAAGTTCGCTAATCGTGTCCTTCATTTTACTATACGATCGACACTGTTTCATGTCGTGTATTGATAGCTGTGCCTGCTAAGAAGTCGGAAAATCTGCGCTGAAGAAGAGTGGGAAAAGCGACCAGTAGCAGACTGATTTGTAATATCGGGGGCAATCTGTATTGTCAGTGATGCGTCTCGACTAGCAAATTACCTGAATGCAAAATTTCATTCACATCAGTTGAGACGTGATTGAATAACAAACATGCATACCTACAGATTTTCACGTAAATATTGTTTCGACTCTTTGCGTTTTTAACGTTTTTTGAAGAAAAAAAATCCGATGTCAAATTATAATATCGCGTAAAATAAAATGACATTTTTTTTAAATGTTTAAACATAAAAAAATATAAACTACCGATTTTCAGATCTATTTGCTCCGATACATATATCTTTATCTTAAAATGTTAGCGTAAATTTTTCAACTAATTTACTTAGTTTTTGAATTCTATTTTTGTTCTAACATAAATAACGAAATTACATTGAGTTTATGATAATTAATTAACTTTTTTACTAACCATATAAATTTAGTTACAAAACTATCAAACAATTTTTTAAAGTTTTAATAATAAAATATATATAACTATTAAATTATACAGTATTTAAGTTCTCAATTTATTCAAAGAATAATAACTAACAATAAATTTGTTTAAACATATTTGTCACACAATTTGTACGTTTTGGACTTTCCTTGGCGCTGCCTCGTAAGAGTCAATACAAATTTGGTAAGTTTTTTCGGGGACACAAATCGCAATTTCGGCCTTGACGCCTTGATTGCGGAACGATAGTAGTAAGTTCACGATGATTGTTGCCCAATATTAATTACTACCAAACAAAGTAGAAACTAATGTAATGAAATTTTTAAAAAAATTTTAAAATTTCATTACATTAGTTTCTACTTTGTTTGGTTTTAAGACAAAATTGTAAAAATGAATATTATTAATAATAATACAAATAAAAAGTACATGTCTATCTATCTTTAACTGCGAATATCTCGAAAACCAATGACTTTACAACAAACTAACAAGTGTACATTATTGACTTAGAAAATATCAAAAAAATTAAAATTATAGTCAAAATTAAAATTTAGACAGCGGCGTAACATTTAGAAGGGGTACAAGCATTACTTACTCCTGCCGTACGCCACTGGTAGAGCGTACTGAACTAATTTTTTTATTGTTAGGTGCATTTTATGATATTTAACAAGTGTGCCGATTTGAGTAAAATTATACGGTGTATTAAAAAAATTATGGACATTAATAATTTTTCAGTTTTCAACTTCAACACCCTGTATTTCGGAAACGAGCAACATTTTATCTAAGCATATTTCGCTTAATCGTTTTATTTTGAATTGGAGAATCTGCGGTTGTTCTATGTCCCATTCTTAATGGGACACCCTGTATATATCTATGCATAATACACGGTATCTATACGTTTTTTGTATCAGTATGGATAAACAAATTTATCATATATAAAGTTATGTGATAAAGCGGGCCACAGACGCACGTATATATTTTAAGACACGCAATACACATGTATTAAAGCTGCGAGGTAATTATGTGTATAAGAAAATTGGCTTTTACCTTGTTGCTGATTTCATCTCAGTCTAGAACCAAATTCCGAGCAATAGAAATTTAAAGTAGGGTACAAAACGCGGGATATTACTGTATGTTTGGTTATTTTTAAAGTTCTTAATATTGCCCCTCTATACCACCCGCGCAGGTACGATTAGGCGGAGATACTTAGTGATGACACAGTTTCTTCAAAGTTTTAGGTTAGAATTACTTAAAACACGACATTGATATCTTCATCAGTTTTTTCTGTAAAGACTGTTGGATAATTTACACGCGACTGACGTAATAATCGTGCGTCTGAAGTGAACTTTTGTTATTGTTAAAATAATAAAATAACTCTAAAAATGATATTTTAGCTGTTGTAACGTCTTTAATGTTTTACTCTGTTGTTTTACATCGTTAATTTTCTTATGAAAAAATAACACTGGATTTTAAATTATAGACAGTCGATAATCTTGTCCTTTTTTACTATTATTGCATAAGGGCGTACCTAGACAGAATTCTGTCCGGGGGGGGGGGGGGGCAAGGGTTGAGAGATAACGCGGACCCGGTCATAAAAAATTGTCCAAACGTGCAATTTGGATAATTTCCCGGCGCCAAATTTCAATAACAGCAAATGATTAGAATGAAATAATCTAGACGAATTTTCAAACTTTATTCCACTAATTCAGATTCCAGGGTGGAACTCGCCTCCCTTCCCGCGTACGCCCATGGTTAGTCACAGAAGAAATACAGAAGCGTCAATGAAAAATAGTTAATTTTATGCGCGCGATCAAGTTTGCTTTTAAGGTCAATTTTCACGCGACACGATCCGGCATAAAGCGCACTCCGAAGCGTTGAATTTTGTCGTGATGCGTTTCTGTTATGTGAAACTGTTTTGTTTCATAACGCGTTAATTTTGGACGTCGCGTCGCCATTTGAAAATTGGCCTTCGCGACATGACACTCAAAAGACTTTGGGGTCACATTAAGTTTGATTGTTTTTGTGTCAGAGAACACAATCACTAAGTTTTCATTAACTAACAAATTGTTGAAATAAAATTGGTTCATTAGTTTTTGAAATTAATTCTAGCATAATATGTTGACGGCGTAGGTGAATTGTTAATTGCGTCAAAAATGCACAACCAATAATATAGCTGCCGGTTTCAAGGTCACGGAAAATAGCATATATTATTATGTGCAACATCGAAGGTACTTCGATAGCGGGCGTTGCTTCTGTAGTCTTCTTCTATGGCGCAGTGAAAACGAAATTCTTTGTGTATATAATATTGCAGTCCCACAATTTTGTTGTTATTAATATTATTTATAATATTTTTGTATCGTTATTCTTATATACCTACGTGTATTCATATACCTCTCTACTATAAACAAAACTTCAATTCCTTTTAATTGATGACCGTTGAGTTGTTTAATAATGGAAGTTTCTATAAGTCATTGGCTGGCAGCTTAGAAGTGCCGCGCACTTTCATTTAGCTGTGCAGCTTTTCCTAAATTAATTGTTGTCCCTGTTGTAAGTTCACCTTTATTTCTGAAACAAAACAATTTAAACAATAGTACTTTATGCGTCTCGTTCGTAATGAGAGATAATTACCACGAGCGATTTAGCTAGCGTAAACTTTACTAGAGTCAATTTCAGGGTTTAATACCTGTTTTCATGGCGGTATCGCTGCGTTGGCAATGTGCGGTTTCCCGGTCGTTGAGGCGATTTCCGATAGTCGCACGTCGATAGGGATTCGATCGTCGTATAACGTCGGGGCTTGCAGGATTATTCCCGCAGTGCCGACGAGCACAGCCAAAGTGAAGATCCACAGAAAAAGTCTGTCTAACACCATAGCCACGTATTTCCAATCTTCTTTTACCTTTGTTTGAAGGAAAAAAGAGATAAGCAAGCTTGATTTTCAACATATAAGTCATATACAGATCGAATTCTTTTCATATAGGGCCCCCAAAGTCAAACTAGTTTGGGAATTATAACGTCGGGGCTTGCAAGATTATTCCCGCAGTACCGACGAGCACAGCCATAGACAGTTGAAGAGCTTTAAAATGCATACCCTCGTCGAGTCTTCCTCTCTCTTCGTGTGGTCGGCAATGAAACGAACTCCGTCGATCGCTTTATGAACCTCCGGGCAATGGTGCCACGTGTGCGTTCCATTACCGGACCCACCGCAGGTTTCTCCGTCCGCACTGAGTGCCGCAGCCGCTGCGGCTGCCCCCAATACGCTCGGGGGCGGCGTGCCGTGAATGCGACACGCGCTCAATGCAGCCGCTTCCAATTCCCTGAACAGGTGGACACATTTTTTATTTGTTATCAATACTGTTACGCAAAATTGTAACGGGACTATTTTATTGTTAACTTCGCGCTATTAAAAATTAAAAAAAATAGACGGGTTGCACTCCGGGAGTGCCGGCAGAAGTGAAAACTTGAATATTACCTCTACTCTCCATCCGTCTTACGAATTTTCGATCAGGTCACGTGTCCTGACGCGAGTTTAACATTTTTTACCCATTACAAAAAAAGTGTACAACGCCGCTAAAGAAGTTTTCACTTAAAAAAAAACAGTTATTGATATCTGTTCAAGTTTTCATCAGATCGAGTCGTTTATCTACTAATATATAAAGCTGAAGAGTTTGTTTGTTTGTTTGGTTGAACGCGCTAATCTCAGGAACTACTGGTTCGAATTGAAAAAAAAATTATTTTGTTGAATAGCCCATTTATCGAGGAAGGCTATAGGCTATATAATATCACGCTACGATCAATAGGAGCGGAGTATCAATGAAAATTTGTCGGTCCTACAAAAACTGTTGAACGGTAACTCCGATCATCATGAAATTTGGACACAACATTCATCTCGGTAAACGAAGATGAACGGTGTCCCTCCCCCCCATTCGTTCTTTTGCACCCGGGTTAAACCGGGCAGTTATATATAGTTATAGTAAGTACCTGGGCGTGAGTTCGTCGCGCGAACCGGCCGTGGCAAACAATCCCGCCGGATCGTGCAGTTCGCTTGTGCTGTCGCTAAACATGGCGGCGTCGCGCAGTTCGAGACCGTTGCACGTTCGCACCATCACGCGATGATGCAACTGGCTCATCGACCCTGTCATACTGTCAACATGCATGCACATCGTGTTATAATAATTATTGTCTGCTAAATAATACAATAACTGCAATAGGTCATATGCATAAGACTCCAAATTGGTTTAAATTTTTATTTCGAAATATATTTTAGTTCCTGATCATAGTGTAATGGTTATTTTATTAATCTAATCACTGAAAAAAATACAAATAATAAAAAAGAAATGTAGAAAATAAGCGCTATTTTCGAATTTTCAAAACGCATCGTGACGTCAGAGTATATATCAACAACAGTTTCCATGATGACAGTAAGATTATGTCAGTATTTAGAGAAAACAACAAATAAACTTCATTTAGAACATTGACAATTTGACATCAAGGTTGACATGCATCGTATATCATGACGTCACATAAGCCCGCGAACATGGCCGATTGTTTAAACTGTCTATTTTTGAATGTGAAATTTAATATTTTTTTTCTTATGATAATATTACATTTTTAAATGATTATCAATTTTTTTCCGTATTATGGTTGACTAAATAATCTATTAAAAATATAAAAAAAATGCATGCATATGACCTATTATGTGATCGAAAATTAATTGTTTATAGGCACCTACAGTGTTAAACTCTATATAACGACTTGGTGGTGTTATTGAGAGTTGTCCGTTAAACGGAGAGAAGAAATAATCCGTATTTTTTTACTATAATATGTATTTACTCATAATAATGTATAAAATATACAACTGCGACCAACAAATATGTTAACTTATCGATAAGCAGCTGAACGATAATCCCAACAAACAAAAGAATGAATTTCTTAGAATCTCCGCTACGCATGATGCCGACAACAAAGCAACAAAATAACAAACAAGTACTGTTTATTGCTTAATGATTCGTCGTTATTTAGAGTGTATCATTGTATGAGCAACAAAATACTAAACCAACTAGAGTTAAGTGATTTCGACGTTTTAAGGAGTTTGTCGTTATATCGAGTGATAGTGATATTTTTTTTTTTTTTTTTTTTTTTTAAAAGGTATATCCAATTGTATATATCCACATATATAGAGCATAATATGCACATATACAAGAGAATATCACTTGGGGATGGCACTACCTCTTAGTATCTGGCCAGTAAATTTAAATATCAAAGCTGGGTCTAAACGACAATCACAAAATATCCATGAGCAGAGGTGGGATTCGAACCCACGACAGTGCGATCCAAAGGCCAGCACGCTGACCATTACACCACGCTGTCCCCATAGTGATATTTATTTAGTCAGTAGAGAATTTACAAAAAAAAAATCCATTGAGTGACGTTAAATCATAGATATATATTAATAGATAGCGGATGCCTATCCTTGAGCATTGTGCGGAATGGTTCCAATTAGAAGCCATATGGAAGCCATTTTGTACGTGGAAAACGCCGTTAAAAGCGCGCGGGATTCAAAAAGATTAAACATTCTATAATATGATGTTAATGGAAAAATAATAAAACTCGCAGTAAACGTTTCAAAAATTACAAAACTGAGCATAAATATAAAATAAAAGCTTAGAACATTTTACATTGTCAGATTGGCATCAATGCTTGTCAACCTTGATGCCAAATTGACAATGTAAAATGTTCTAAGCTTTACATTATATTTATGCTCAATTTTGTAATTTTTGAAATGTTTCAGTATAAAAATAGGTTTTGGAGCGAAATATCACTGTTACTGTGAGTTTTCTTAATAAAATCATATTACATAATAATTAATATTTTTGAATCTCGCGCGCTTTTTACGGCGTTTTCCACGAAGAAATGGCTTCTAAAAGGTACAGGAAGGCGCCAGTGTATCCGCAATCTTTTAAATATATATCTATGCGTTAAATGGAGTTTACACTGTATTTTTTGCTCAAATCGTTCCTATATTCAGACTTAGAAAAACATTAAATGGACGATTCTGATTTCTGTCATTGTCTTCCATTAGAGCTTGTCCGGTTGATGACTATTCTACCCAATGCCGACAAAAAAATTTAAAAAATGATTGGTAATTGAGTTGAACAACATAAAGAGGACTCCTATCGAAAACTGGTCCAAATGATTTTCATAGCATTTTGCTCCAATGAGCCAAGGGTGGTTACACTAAAATGTATTTTTTAAAAATGGTGCCAAATTGTTCGGGAGACTGTAAAACGTCGAGAAATTGTGGTCGGCGGAGCGACTTGATTTACCTTCGCCTGTCGACCTGATAGTGGGGTCGGCGCATGACGAGCAACCTGGGCAGGATGTGGATGAAGACGCGGCGAACCCAGGGCGCCATCACGTGCGTCTGCGGAGACCGGAAGTGGACATTCAGTACGACTACCGTCACGCATATACTGCAACAAAACACACATTCTTATTGTTGCCGCCGCAGGAACTTTTTCGTTTATACATAACTAGAGTGATCTGTGCGAATTATTCGCACTAAATAAGTATAATAAT
Organism: Xanthostigma xanthostigma; assembly: GCA_963575645.1. Lineage (NCBI taxonomy): Eukaryota > Metazoa > Arthropoda > Insecta > Raphidioptera > Raphidiidae > Xanthostigma > Xanthostigma xanthostigma. The sequence continues at coordinate 520,758 of OY754470.1, read as the reverse complement.
TATCACTTTACAAATTTTTTTTTTAAATATGATTGCAGGTGTTCAATTCGTTTCTAATTTTGCACACCGCTTATAACGTTCTTCTTTTTGTTGTATTACAATATGAAGCTCAGATGACAGATCGAAGAAATATTTTACTAAAATTGTCATATAGAGGCGCAAGTGGCAAAAGCGTTGAGCTAAGCCGTCAGATGGTATCATGCAGCATTTCTGTGACGTTGTTCAGCGTTGCTCGCTGTTTCAAAATTAAAGCCGTCAGATGGCAGACGTTGTTCAGCGTTGCTGTTAATTAATTAATTTACAAAAACAAAAGCAATAATAAATTTTTTAGTTGTCGATGTCAGTAGAGCAAGCAATTATCTGTAAAATGATATATAATTTATGTGGAGAAATTCTGTGGTTTTTTCTAAAAAGGGAGGCAAACTAAATAACCTTAGCGTATTAATATATATGATATTAAATTTCACTCACCTAAACGTGTCTAATATCATAGTGAAGAGTACGAATTTCCCGAGCAGAGGTACGACCAGCGAAGTTGGAGGAATGATTTCTGCTAGCAGGAGGAAGAACACAGTCAGTGACAGTAGGATCGAGATGGACAGACTGACCTGAAACAAATGAAAGTCGTGTTCATTGAATACGAATGTAGATATAATACGTGCCACGAATCTAAAAGGCTCGGAAGTTAGATGCGAATGCGGGCTTGCGCTTGTACAGTCTGTTGAAAAACTACAAACTCGCAATTCAACAAAATTAAAATAACAATAACAACTTGACGATAGCGTACTCGACTGTACTTTAAAGCAGGAAAGCGACAAAGGCAACGAGCGATCACGGCCAATCACCGACGAGCGCACGTTCCGTGCAGGTAGCTGGGAGGTGGTGGGAACCGTAACGGCTCTAAAATGTGCCTTTGCGACGCTGTTTGTGACTAACTTCCGAACCTTTGAGATCCGTGGCGCGTATTATACTCAATTTTTGCATAAATCGTTTTTGAAGGCTTGAAGTGCCATCACAATCGGTTCGAAGATTAGCCCGGACAGACACTTCAATTTTATTTATGTATTATTTAGATAGTGTAAACACAACTGTACATAAAGTCACTTCGGCTCACCAATTACCTAAAAGTTTCTATAAAAGTTTTTATGGCATGACTTCTAGAGAACTTTAATGGTACCATTTTCAGATTGAAAACATATGTAGCTAATGTAGGGAAATTTAAAGTAGATATTTTTTGCACTTTTTTATTGATGTTTCGGAACTTGTTCAGCGTTTGTCTTAACTGGGACTTTGTTGTAAGGTATACAGGCACGTAGATAATACTAAGTTTAAACTTTTACGCAGCTATTTGAAATAACGGAAGACTTTTTTATATTCCTCTTGGAGAAAACACAATATTCATATTTTATTTTTGAAACATAATAAATAACTATAACACAATTCACTTGCCTACTCTTTTTTCTACGCTGTACCAAATATTGTAAGTCACAAAATTTGCTATAAATTTTCATTTGCGAGTTATCTAGAATAGGTAAGGCTTTTTTTTCAAAATATGAAATGCTTATTTTATTTTAGGTAGTTAGATTAATAAAAAAACATAATGCGAAAACCGTTTTATCCTCCATGGTGTCTTTACGTCAGTCGAATAAAGCCATATATACTTTTATTCTATACTGAGCATAGGAATAAAATCGCAATCGAACCATTAAGGTGCAAACATGTACTTCTGTCTTTTTTTACGCCGCAAGTACTAGCATATCCAGGAGGGCAAAACAAGCACGGGGGACCCGGTTAAAGAAATTTCTAATTTGCCCCCTCCTGGGCCAAAAGCTGGGTACGCCCATGTTAACGTCATAGAAAAAGACAAAGTTTTTGAAACACAGTTACTTTATTCAGACTGAATGCAAGTACGTCAACCAATCCTATCATCGGAGAAATCAGGGAATTACATCGAAGAAAGAGACGCAGATATATTTTCTATACGCTTTGTTGCATTCATTCACCGCACATTGAGTAGATAGGCAATGATTTATATAGTAAATTATTAAATATATGGATAAAGCTCGGTTAGTTTTGTTTTTTTTTTTGAGATAATGAAAAATGTAAAACATTTTTCGTGACCCGTCGACAAATAAAAATCATCGAAATATAAATATAATTAACAAACGAAATATGTGTATGCAAATAGTAAACTAATAATCGGTAAATCAAAGTGATTCACGGCGTACAGAGGGAGTTTTTTTTTACATGTTTGCGTTGCAGGACTGTTTATGTGCGTTAAACGACGGTAACTACTCCTGCGGACCCGTTAGGTACAGCACACGCTGAACGCAGTGGCGTAGATAGAAATATTTGGCACGCAAAGAAAAACAGGGTCTGTCACCATAGAGATATAAGTAATCATAAGACTGATTTTTCTAAAGGGCCATTTATAAAATTTAGGGCGTGTTATAGCGGGCCAGACTCTAAATGAAAAACTAAAATACATACTAAATTAAAATCTTTATTTAGTTTAAATCAGTTTTCATAATATAAAAGTAATAAAAAGGGTAAATTATCTTAATAATAATAATAATAATAATTTTATTTATTGCCGAAGCAATAGGTCACAGATTCAATCCTAGGATTGGTCTTCCATCTGTCCTTCGTACAAATTTCGATAAACAAAAATTAATATAAAATGTAGGCATTAAAATACTATAAAAATTAAAAGTCCATAAAAATATAAAAATTGAAAGATTCCTAGATTGGTCGATGAGTTAGTTGTTTGTCTAAAAGATATTTTTGGATTTTAGTTGACACATTACTATTATATTCATAGCAGGGAACTATGTCATGAAGGTCATTTAATAATTTAGGGGCTAAATATGAAAATGATTTTTTAAAGTTTGAGGTAGAATGTGATGGTATTTCAAAAGTGATAGACCTAATCTGATAAGGATTTAAACGCTTTATTAGCCTACTGGTTAGGTATAAGGGTTCGTTATTTTTTTTGCAAACGGAATAGAAATAAATAAAAAAAAATATAGTTTAAAAAAAACTAAAAAACACGCTTTATATCGGACTAAAAAGTAAAAATAATTGTTTTAAAATAAGCTTAAAAAGCGTGGGGCGCTTTGTTCCACATTTTCGTACATCGAGCGCCCAACGCTTTTTAAGCTTATTTTAAAACAATTATTTTTACTTTTTAGTCCGATATAAAGCGTGTTTTTTAGTTTTTTTTAAACTATATTTTATTTTTCACTTTTTAGTTTGAGGATCTATAAAAGAATTTATTAATCCTGGGGGTCCTAATAAGGATAATGGGAAACTGTTATCAAATTATTGCATTGTCATCGGTCCTTGATACGTATGCAAAGTTTCAAATTAATCAGACTTCGGGAAATTGGTGAAAATTATGCTCAAAGATTCCGTTACGGACATACATACATAGTTAGTTACATACATACATAGTTAGTTACAACCCAAACTAATATAAAGCGTTTAATATAGAATTATATTCGTATTTTAATTGGAATGCTTTAATTTTTTTTTTTTTAAATTATTCAAATTTGTTATTTTTTAAAGTTTTGTAATTTATTAAATAAACTCATGTTTACTAAAATTTTTTTGCAACATTTTTTATCGGTCAGAATTAATGTCCTGGGGGTCCTAATAAGGATAATGGGAAACTGTTATCAAATTATTGCATTGTCATCGGTCCTTGATACGTATGCAAAGTTTCAAATTAATCAGACTTCGGGAAATTGGTGAAAATTATGCTCAAAGATTCCGTTACGGACATACATACATAGTTATTATTATTAATTATAACTATGTATGTATGTCCGTAACGGAATCTTTGAGCATAATTTTCACCAATTTCCCGAAGTCTGATTAATTTGAAACTTTGCATACGTATCAAGGACCGATGACAATGCAATAATTTGATAACAGTTTCCCATTATCCTTATTAGGACCCCCAGGATTAAAAACTAATATAAAGCGTTTAATTATTAATCCTGGGGGTCCTAATAAGGATAATGGGAAACTGTTATCAAATTATTGCATTGTCATCGGTCCTTGATACGTATGCAAAGTTTCAAATTAATCAGACTTCGGGAAATTGGTGAAAATTATGCTCAAAGATTCCGTTACGGACATACATACATAGTTACAACCCAAACTAATTAATCCTGGGGGTCCTAATAAGGATAATGGGAAACTGTTATCAAATTATTGCATTGTCATCGGTCCTTGATACGTATGCAAAGTTTCAAATTAATCAGACTTCGGGAAATTGGTGAAAATTATGCTCAAAGATTCCGTTAGTACATACATACATAGTTACAACCCAAACTAATATAAAGCGTTTAATGAAGAAGTCTACGGTATGCCATGTTTAAAATACAATGCCGCGTGAGAAAAGGTGTTATATGTTCTCTATAGGGAATATCAAAAACAAATCTTAAACACGCATTTTGAAGTTTGAGCTTGAAGATCCAGACACCTGAGGTCTCTTGTTTTTGCATTGATGCAAGGTGTCTAAAATCCTCACAGGATAGATTCTGGTCGTGGGCCGTATTGAGATGGCTTGAGGGCCGAATGCGGCCCGCGGGCCGTATCTTTGACATCACTGAACTAGTGCGCATGCTTGTCATAAGTGAAATTGTCCTCAGTTAAGAGAGAGAGAACGCTGCAGAAAACCAGAAATTTGTTTACTCAAATCAGCGTTGTTTTGCATCATTAGTTACCATAGAGCTAATGAACTGTTCTCTCTCTTAATTGCAGACACTTTCACTGCTCTCTAGCGTACTCTATTGTAATTCGGAACTCAAAGGAATGGTCATATGGTGAGAAATGCGCCGAACTGTTTTTGACAGGTAAACTATGGAGGATTGATTTAGAAAAGCATGATGGGAGGCTAGGTTAGGCTTCATCATGCTTTTCTAAATCAATGTTTACCTGTCGAAAACCCCCCTTAGGACAGTTCGGCGCATTTCTCACCAGAGTTCTCACCATAACTTTGGGTTCCGAATATCTCTGTCTGTCGCTTCGAAACACTTTCATAAATTCACAGATCACTATATTTTTTTCGCTTTGTTTACTATCATAAACAATTAATGTTTTTAAATTTTTGGCAGTTCATAGTTTTAAATAAAATATTGATTAGCGTATCTACTTCTAAAAAACGTTCTGAAATATCCTCACTCCGTCGAATTGCAAAAGGGTCAGAGTTTAATAATCAGGCGCGCCGCTGTTCAACGCGAGAGTAGAACTGGCGTCGGGGGTCGCGTGTTGCAAGAGTAACGCTGGAAGAGTCTCTGGAGAGCGGTAGATTCACGGAGCCTGGTCTAAATGCCGGTTTTACAATGTTTATACAATGTCGTATGACAGGACACACGTCCGGGCAGACAGTACAGAGATATAACCAAACAATCATAACAATAATATTATATGAAACGAATATCTACCGATGTGTTTTGTACAAAATGTGGATTGGGAATTGATTAAATCATAAAAACATCAATTATTCACTGTATCGTAGAAGTGTGCCTATTCAAATAAAAGAGAAAACAACTAATAGAATTTTTCTATCAATCCATTCGATATTTTTTTGCAAAATAAACAGATCAGATTAAGCCACGATATACATTAATTATATTTTATAGGCTGTGTGCACGTGGCCTACTAGCGCCGCTAGTGAGTAATAGAGAATTATTGAACTCACTTTTTATGGAAATCGCGACATGTTTCTATGGTGATAAGTCAAAAACTTTAGTTGGCCATGATGTGTCAAAAAAAATGTTATGTTAATTTGTTTACACTGACAGCGAAACGTCAAATTAGGGCGCTAATGGTCTTGATTTTACTTAAATCGCCATCAGCGCAACAGCCCGGAACACAACAAGCATTTCCAGATCGCTTAGTTTTCCTATGTTTTCTTTGTAATTAAGGAGGTTGAGCCGTTTTACGAAGATAATGAAAAAAATCTGAAATAAAGATTTTATAATAGATTTTTTTGTAACAAAATTTTCTGTAAAAAATCCAAAATCATTAGGAGATTTATAAAGTCAAAATTTAAAAAAAAACTTTTACATGTACCTAGTCTTATGGAAAATATGTCAACCTAGCATGCAAACAGTACATTTTATTTTTTTGCAAATAACCAAATAATGTCAGTAGTTCCGAAAACTAACTATGTAAAGCATTGATGTCTTACGCATATTTTAATATTTTTTCCAATTTAATTAGGAGACTTTTAATCAATAAAAAAAATTATTAAACCTTAGCACTTTTCAATTATGAACTTTTATTCTTGACAATTTTAACTGAATTTTCAACTTTTTAAAGATTTAATTTTAATTTTTATTATTTCTAATTTCTTTTTTAAATTATTTACTGCAAATAATATGTAAAATACAAATATTTACATAAATTTATTTTTTCTAACCTAACTTTGTACAAATTAAGTAAAATACTGAAATAACTAATAATATTAAAAAAATTATTTATTATGACAATAATTTATTAGTATCATCGACTTATACCCTTTTGTAAAAATTTATTATGGAAAAGTTCCAATTTAGAATTCGACTTACTTTTGATTGGGACTGTAACGGATCAACCTCCTTAAAAAGTTTCATAAATTTTCACTTTTAATAAACATTGCTCACTGACATACGGAAAATTTGAGTTTTAAGTTTCCCCTAGTGCTCACCACAAACGCTCGCATCGAAAAATTTGTAACTCCGCCCCCTGCACATAACACATAGCAGTATTATGAAAATATAAATACTAAATATTGGTCAGGCCGTGCATCAAATTTCTGATGCGCCGTCTTCACTAATTATCTTTGACATACAAGATACAAGTTCAACATCCGCAGAGTAGAGATCTAACCGCTATACCAAACTTAATTTCCCCAACAATTTCCTTGCCGGTGCGTCGTCAGCGCGGTTAACTCGTCCCGCGATCCCCTATTTAGACAACATAGGTATATTATGCACGTCTAATTACATGATTTACATATTATGTATAGAAATTCTTATTGACTCACAGAGCTAATATTTTTCCTCCGATTGTACTTTGTTTCTTGTTACGAGAGTAAAGAACCGAAATTCAAGGAGTTTTGAAAATAGCGTATTTATTTGTTTGCATAGTATTTAAACAATTGAAAATCTCCACGTATCATTCCGAACCATAGATATATATTTAATAGATTGCGGATACACTAGCGCCTCCGGTACTTTTTAAAAGCCATTCTGTACGTGGAAAACGCTGTAAAAAGCGCGCGAGATTCAAAAATATTAATTATTTTATAATATGATTTTATTGAGAAAAACGACAAAACTCACAGTAAACAGTGATATTTCGCTCCAAAACCTATTTTTATACTGAAACGTTTCAAAAATTACAAAATTGAGCATAAATATAATGTAAAAGCTTAGAACATTTTACATTGCCAATTTGGCATCAAGGTTGACAAGCATTGATGCCAATCTGACAATGTAAAATGTTCTAAGCTTTTATATTATATTTATGCTCAGTTTTGTAATTTTTGAAACGTTTCAATATAAAAATTGATTTTGGAGCGAAATATCACTGTTTACTGCGAGTTTTATTTTTCCATTAACATCATATTATAGAATATTTAATCTTTTTGAATCCCGCGCGCTTTTTACGGCGTTTTCCACGTACAAAATGGCTTCCATGTGGCTTCTAATTGGAACCATTCCGCACAATGCTCAAGGATAGGCATCCGCTATCTATGTTCCGAACACACTGGCATACGCGCATGCGCAGATTGAAGCCTGTATACGCGGCTTAAAATATGTGAATTTATACGATTTAATTTGTTTACTGCAGTAGTTAATAAACCCAAGCTTAGCTTGTAATACGATTCTCTATAAAACGGGAATGAGTGACACCAAATGACAAGGTATAATATGAATTCATTTTCGTATTATTGCATCATAATGGTAGACGTATAGATTTTAATCGCAACGTCCGAACAGGCCTCCTCGACTGTCTATTGTTCCTTTTCGCTTTGCGTAAAAACAAAAGCCGACTCTTCAGTTGTGTTCACAGAACGAATTTCTAGCTCTTTGAAATTACATTTTGATTGTCTGACCTTTTTCATTTCTAAATGAATGAAAAGCTTTAGAAAGTACTAGACTGAAAGAAAATGGTATCAATATGGCGGCACAATGAACGCGTTTTGAAGATTTTACCAACTTCACAAATATTAATTAGTATTTCATTTTTCGTTAACTAGACTACACAACGTTTAAATTGAAGTATAATACGCGCCACGGATCTAAAAGGTTCGGAAGTTAGTCACAAACAGCGTCGCAAAGGCACATTTTAGAGCCGTTGAGACTCCAACCACCTCCCAGCTACCTGCACGGAACGTGCGCTCGTCGGTGATTGGCCGTGATCGCTCGTTGCCTTTGTCACTTTTCTGCTTTAAAAGTACAGTCGAGTACGCTATTGTCAAGTTGTTATTGTTTTGTTGAGTTGCGAGTTTGTAGTTTTTAACAGACTGTACAAGCGCAAACCCGCATTCGCATCTAACTTCCGAGCCTTTTAGATTCGTGGCGCGTATTATACCAAGACTGAATAAGAAAATAATCACTGCGGTGGTTTTTTATACGCATTTTTAGTGTTATGAAACCAACATTACGTATAAATGATTTAAACCAGAGGCTCCCAAACTTTTTTGTCTCGTAGTCCACTTGCCATGTTTTTCGGTTTTGGGTAGACCCCCTGCTTATCTGATATTGATTTTTTGCAAATTCATTAATTTCAAATGTATTTTTGACAAACGGTATTATAGTGCTACTCACTTTGAACGATTTAAATTTATAACGGTAGTGAATTGTAGTGTGAAATGTTTAGTTTTATACATTTATTAATTAGATTCAAATTAAACGAATCAAATTAAAATTTGCTTTCTGTTACATAAAACTAAGCAAAAAATAAATGCTTTTAGTGTGAGGGATGAACCTGATGCTTTAATAATAAATTTTCAACATTTGGCATCAATTTAGTTAGATTTAATCTTAAATCTCTTCGGTTAACGATGTCCAGTTTGTTTCTTTTTTTGTTAGGAGATTCACTATCGTTGACCCCCATTTTCATTTCATGGACCCCCAATTTTTTTCCCGCTGACATGGACCCCTTGCAAGTTGTAGTCGACCCCTGGGGGTCGATATAGACCACTTTGGGAATCACTGATTTAAACAGTATACTCTGTCCGAAATGCAGACAATTTCACACATCCGCATTTTGTCCGTTGCGTTATTTTCTTCGAGAGCATTTTCTTCTTATCCGTTTCAACTGCGATACATCAATTTCCTGCATCAGTTTCCCAAACGTTATTGGTTTGTCAGGCCGGAAAACCCTCAAGAGTGTTATATAGGTCAACTAACTATATCTACTTGCAGACGCACACACGCGGTCATCTGTTATAATATTGCTCTCAACAAACTAAGTAACAGACGTTTTTTCGACAACAAAACAACTTCCAACATACTTTTCGAGCTCACGTAAAAATTTTTTTTGTATAAAGACGTAAAAATTCCAAATTCGAACTATTCAATTGATTTTAAAATTTATAAACTAGTCTATCAATTTTCTCTGTAAAAAGGTTTTAAAATATATACAGTGTGGTCACTTAATTGTGCAACATATGGGAAAATTTTTAATTAAATGCACAACCAAAATACAAATATTGCCAAAAGTTGGTGCATGTCCGATAATCATTTTAGGTGCTCTTAGAATTGTTGAAATTCAAATAGCATACAGGGTGTTTAATATCGTTGCAACAAACATAAAGTTCGTGATTCCATAAAAAATTAAAAAATTGGTTGTCTGTAAAGTCGGTTTACGGACGATAGTTTTACGTGATAACGTATTCCGCTCGAAGGTCAGGCGGAACGTGACACATTTCGGAACGTGACACATTTCGGAATGTGACACATTTCGGAACGTGACACTTTTTCGTGCGTGCAGTTGGTGTTTCATCAATTTATAAGACGTTATCACGTCAAAATCTAATTAATATTACAAATATGCCTGAATTTGAACACAGTTATGCGAAATTGATTTGATTTTGAATAATTTATTAGTGTGTGTAAGGTAAGTATAAAAAAAATTTTTCAAAAAAATTATAATTTTGGTTTTTCAAAAAAAAAAAATGTTTCTCTTAGAAGACCATGTTTTGGCATTTGGGCATAACTTTTAATTCTAAACAACTTTTTCTTATAACATTTCGCTGAATTTTTTGAAATAAGGGCACTTTACTCTTGTACAATTTTTATATTTTTTGACCCACCCTGTATGCTGTTTGAGTTTCAACAATTCTAAGAGCACCTAAAATGATTATCGGACATGCACCAACTTTTGGCAATATTTGTATTTTGGTTGTGCATTTAATTAAAAATTTTCCCATATGTTGCACACTTAAGTGACCACACTGTATATAATGTCGCCGGGATATTGTCAAACCCGTGATATTATAATTTCACTTAGTGAAATTATAATATCACGAATCTTTGTCAATCGTGATATTGTAATTTCACTAGTGAAATTACAAAATCACGGATTTGACAATATCCCGGCGACATATATATCAAATCACTTGCTGACCATTGTTAGTAATTTACTCATAGAAAAATATTTTATTTTGTTAAGCTTTTAAGATTATAGAATATTTTTTATTTCGTCAAAACAGACATTGGAGCTAGCGGACCGGCGGATAAATGTGTGATCATTTATGTGTATCTGAAAAGGATTCACTCTATTAATGAACATCTTGAAGGGTGTATTATTTTTAAATAAGAAGCCTGCGGAACAGCTTTTTAAGGTTGATTGAAGCGTAGGCGTTACACGGAAGCTTTTATATATACGCCTTTTAAGTGGCACAGCTGTACATTCTCCCGCGGAAAATTCGATATGTTTGTCTTCATTATTTAAAATACAAAAGTTGACAATGGATTAATTGAACTCCGGCGATTTATTCAATTTACGGCTCAAAGTAGATCCTTGAGTTAACGTAAACAGACACGCCCCTTTATACAAAACGTTACCGTTTCTACTCTTAGGTCGTATCGATCAAGTGGTTTTTTTTATCGAAAAACAGTTTTAAAAAATATAGTTTAAAAAAAACTAATAAACACGCTTTATATCGAACTAAAAAGTAAAAAATATTTTTTTTTAAATAAGCTTAAAACAATAATGGATAAAAAATACTAGTATTATTGTGAAAAAAGCGTGGGGCGCTTTGTTCCACATTTTCGTACATCGAGCGCCCCACGCTTTTTTCACAATAATACTAGTATTTTTTATTCATTATTGTTTTAAGCTTATTTAAAAAAAAATATTTTTTACTTTTTAGTTCGATATAAAGACTGTTTTTTAGTTTTTCTTAAACTATATTTATTTTCCACTTTTTAGTTCGATTTATTGTCAAAAATTTGCCGAAAAAAAACACAATTTTTTTTGGCGTGGACGGGATTAGAACCCACGAACCGTGATTGCGTGAGATGACGTTAGCGAAGACCCGTGCCTTAGACCGCACGGCTGCCAGTGTACTTACTCTGCTGGCATATTATACCGCTATATAAACGACTTGCTGTAGTCCAAATGAAAGTTACAAACAAACATACATACAAACTTACAAATGAAGTTAATATATAAAGCGTATAATAAAAAACAAATAAAGGTGCGCTTATTTCGCTAAGCTCTTGGTAATCACCCTGGTTATAATGTTCATAGAATAGGCCTGATTATTATATAGGTATCTATTTTAAGAGCGGTAGTGACAGCCTCGGATCTAGGATTTTTTCGAACCGGAGCAGAAAATTTGATAATGGCGCCCCCTCTCTCCAGATAAATTACTTAAAAAAACCCACAAAATTATAATGGTTGGCATTTTTCGTGAACGGGAAATCGTCAGAAAACAAGCAGATTGAGTAAATCGGAAAAAGGACAGATTGGATGTGGTTTTCAACCATATTCTATCATGATTTTGGCGCCCTCTGAAACTGCCGCCCGGGGCGGGTGCCCCGGTTTGTCCCCCCTTAGATCCGGGGCTGGGTAATGAATAGATATATAAGCTTACCTTTTCACCACTGTCGGATGGCAAATAGAACACGAGCACGGTGAGGAACGAGATTCCCATGCAGGGAATGATGAGGTTTGAGTAAATCGGAAAAAGGACAGATTGGATGTGGTTTTCAACCATATTCTATCATGATTTTGGCGCCCTCTGAAACTGCCGCCCGGGGCGGGTGCCCCGGTTTGTCCCCCCTTAGATCCGGGGCTGGGTAATGAATAGATATATAAGCTTACCTTTTCACCACTGTCGGATGGCAAATAGAACACGAGCACGGTGAGGAACGAGATTCCCATGCAGGGAATGATGAGGTTGACGGTGTAGAACAATGTCTTGCGTCGCATTGTTATGTTGAACGTGATGTCGAGGTACGGCTCGTTGCAACACGTGTAGAACTTCTCGTTCCTGCAACACGAACATCGGCACTCTTACGTTATTTGAAAAACGGCCTCTCGATCCTTGAAACGGTCTTAAAAATAAATGAGTTAGTTCTGAAACTCGTCGTAGTAACAAAACACAGAACTCACCGGACCGCCGGAACTTCTAAGATGTCCCATTCGACGGATGTGTAGAACTCCGATAAGTCTACTCCGATCTCGACGACGTTCGAACCCTTTACCTCGTCGATATGTCTCAGGTCGACCTGGAACAAAATGAATATTTGTTTTTAGAAACTCATAGCTTAAGCGTCAACCGTATTCCATCGTCGAGGGCACATTATTGCCAAAGGTATAAAATAAATGAATGTGTAAAATTGGTAATTTTTGAAGTGAAAACTTCTTTAGCGGCGTTGTACACTTTTTTTGTAATGGGTAAAAAATGTTAAACTCGCGTCAGGATAAGTAAGAACTGGGTGAGACTCTCTAAGTGATAGTAATTGTCATTTATACAACGTTAGACATCTAGCGTTGAAATATCGTACATAAAAATGCAATCTATGATACAAACCATTTTATTTTTTATACAACGTTAGACATCTAGCGTTGAAATATCGTACATAAAAATGCAATCTATGATACAAACCATTTTATTTACAAGTGTTGCCAGTAAATAAACAATGCTTCTAAATGCAAAAAATTAAGACGTTAATATTCAAGTTTTCACTTCTGCCGGCACTCCCGGAGTGCAACCCGTCTTTTTTTTTTATTAAAATGTACTAAAAAGAAAAAGTAATATCTATGATAATTTATAAGAGTCACGCTTGCCCAAAACAAAAATGTAAGTACCTAGTTTATTTAAAAATAATAATTAGTTCACCAACAAACTTTGATAGACGAAAAACGCATCTAATTTGAAGAAAAAAAAATTGGTTGTCTGTAAAGTCGGTTTACGGACGATAGTTTTACGTGATAACGTATTCCGCTCGAATATCATATTTAATAATCACGCACAGGGTCAGGCGGAACGTTAGGAACGTTACACTTTTTCGTGCATGCAGCCGGTGTTTCATCTTTTTATATTGACGTGATTCATCAATTTATAAGACGTTATCACGTCAAAAATAAATGGTATAAGAACATGTCCCACGTCACTTATTTGTGTAATTAAACATAATTTAAGCATTCATTGTTTAAATTTATTAATAGATGAGCTTTCATCTGTCAAAATTTATCGGTGATCTAGTAAAAATCACTCTATATAGATATACGAAAAAAGTCAGAGACACGTTCTCCCACCATAAAAATCGGAACTTCCACCACAAATTATTTTTTTCCATTTTCTTAGACCTGTTTTCCAAATATTGTTTTATGCGGTATTTCGCACTCAACTGTGTTTAAGAAATTAAATTTTTCAAATAAACGACTTCTGTATTTACTTTAACTAAAATAACAAAAGTGAAAAAGAGTTTAATGATTTTTCCACCGGCGCCGTTCTTGGTTCTTAGTTAATTTCTTAAAAGACTGGGCTTTTTATCACTCCGCGTACCTTTGATCTCCGGATAAAACAACTGTTAAAATTGTTTTTTTTCACACCTCACTCTAATTAATTATTTATATTGAGTACAGATGGGTATCATAGACGGAGAGCTGGCTATGGAGAAAATGGGTGACTCGGTGCAGAGCTGAAAATTTGCAGAATAATAGGGGATAGTACAAGTAAGTAGGGAAAAAATTGCCAGAAGGCTAGGCGGAAGATAAAGAGCCGCCAGAAGGCGCTAATGTTGCGAAAAATCAGTGCACTTCTGGCAATTTCTATACTTATTCTGTAATTTAAAACTAGATTATATATTATACATTATAGTTATAAGGGCATACTGAAAATTCAAACATGATATAATAATTACATTCGACAAATATTCAAAATTATTAATGACATTTTGATAGAAATAAAATTAAATAAATTAATAAAATTACGTTGTTATAACAACGTAATTTTATTAATAAAAATATATGACGATTAATTTTATTTCTATCAAAATGTCATTAATAATTTTGAATATTTGTCGAATGTAATTATGATATCACGTTTGAATTTTCAGTATGCCCTTATAACTATATAATGTATAATATATATATAATATATAATCTAGTTTTGAATTACAGAATAAGTATAGAAATTGCCAGAAGTGCACTGATTTTTCGCAACATTAGCGCCTTCTGGCGGCTCTTTATCTTCCGCCTAGCCTTCTGGCAATTTTTTCCCTACTTACTTGTACTATCCCCTATTATTCTGCAAATTTTCAGCTCTGCACCGAGTCACCCATTTTCTCCGTAGCCAGCTCTTAGACCATCACGACATTGCAGTCACTTCGAGTTTAGGATAGCGTGCATAAGAGTCGCTTGTCTACGTAATATATGGCACTTTACAAATTAATCAACTCTCGCTACCAAAGTTACACTCGGTTTTTGGTACGCTTAATCTACTTTGAAAGTAGATTTAGCGTTGAAAGTCGTACCTGAAAGCGAGCATTAATATCGCGCACTGTAAAGCTCGATGCGATCCACTCTGTATTCGAATGTAGCAAAGGCGTCCTATCTCTCCTTTCTACAATTGCGCTTATTTCTTGCAGCGAATTAATTATTATTATTATTAAATTGTAAAATACATCTATCTTTCGTCTAACTTCTGCCTTCCAATTAAACTCTGATTTAATTACCAAAGTTTTGTTTGAGAACGGTGCTTTCTTCTGTTTAATTTCATATTGAAGTGTATACATTATCGCTGATTTTTAGTAAAACTTTGCGTTGCCGTTTTATTCTAAATAATTATTTTTTTGTACAGCTGTCTCTAAAATAGCCGACTTTCATTTAAATAACTACGATGTCCGATATATATCTATAGCTAATAATAATTTTAAAAAGTTGAAAACTGTTACTCAATCAAAAAGTAGAAACAAAACATAAATATTTCAGTCAGATATTCGACAAAAATTTGAATTCAAATTATAATATAGATACGGTTGGCAACTTTGCGTTCGTCGCCGTGATAGTCATCTGTCTCATTAGCCATCAGAAGTCGGAAGAGTTTTAAGTACAGATATAATATTATGAATATGTACATTATATACATATACCGGGTGTTCATTTGAAAACGCAACGCTACCACTAAGAATATCTCGAAAACTAAAAGACGGATAAAAAAGTGTTTCGATCAAAAATTGCGTTACTTCGAGAGAGAAAGAACGTGAAATAATCTTAGTAAGAAAATAAGTAAAGTTTTAAAAAACTTTTGGAAGTAGAAAAAATTTAACTTAAAATTTTGTAAAACGTGTTTATTTTGTTCCAGTGCTTTCAAATATAGTACACTATCACGTAAATATAAAATAGTCAAAAAAATGTTATAAGTTCAGCGATTATGTTGTAGAATAGCTAAAAAGACGGGTTGCACTCCGGGAGTGCCGGCGGAAGTGAAAACTTGAATATTAACGTCTTAATTTTTTGCATTTAGAAGCATTGTTTATTTATTGACAACACGTAAATAAAATGGTTTGTATCATAGATTGCATTTTTATGTACGATATTTCAACGCTAGATGTCTAACGTTGTATAAAAAGTATCTGGCAATTACTATCACTTAGAGAGTCTCACCCAGTTCTTACTAACCTGACGCGAGCTTAACATTTTTTACCCATTACAAAAAAAGTGTACAACGCCGCTAAAGAAGTTTTGTAAATAAAATGGTTTGTATCATAGATTGCATTTTTATGTACGATATTTCAACGCTAGATGTCTAACGTTGTATAAAAAGTATCTGGAAATTACTATCACTTAGAGAGTCTCACCCAGTTCTTACTAACCTGACGCGAGTTTAACATTTTTTACCCATTACAAAAAAAGTGTACAGCGCCGCTAAAGAATAAAAATAATTATGTACGCCAACCTGGAACTTAAACTAAAATATAATCGCGGGGCGCACTTAGTAAAACATTCTTTTGTTGGAGCTTGGACATGACGTCTGGCTTTCGAGCGTCTTCTTCGACCTTTGTATTCCTAAATGCGCCCCACGATTTTATTTTAGTTTGATCGAAGTTCCAGATTGGGGACTAGCTTTTCGTACACTACCGCGGAACTGAAAAGTTTATTTATCTAGTTTTATTCCATTTAGTATTCGGTTTTTAGAATATTCTCGGTGGAAGTTTTCAAACGGACAGCCGGTATATTATGGTTAAATATGACAGCCTCACAGTCTGATCAGTTTTATATGAAGTTGATGTAAGTTTTATGCGTTCATAATGAACATGTTTTAGATAATATAAACTGCACGGATCGTTAGCCAAGGCAGATACTGCCTTACATATAATATATTTGCATGTAAATGAGTGCACTTTATTCAAACAATAAACGACTTATGAGAATAGTATTTATAAACTGCACATTCTCTAATTGTGGTGCTCCGCAATTACCGATGTACAGACCTTGTTTAACCGAAGTCATAAAGGTGACACTATTACTATTATTAAGTACACAATTTATTATTTTTGTGTGTATTCTAAACCAGTGTATAGCATTAACCCTCTCTTTCTCTCTCTCTCACGCTCTGTAATGTTGTCTAAATTATTTTTTATTACTCATGCGGGAAAAGTGGTATCTTTACGCATGCTGTTACGGTTGAAAAGTAGCTATTTTCATTTGCGTGCGGAAACTTTATTTGTCGCACTGAAATTATTGTTTGCCGCACGCAAATTCAGAAAAAAAAACAAAATAATAACGGCGTTAGTGTCAACGAAACAAACTGTCATTTGAAGCAGATTTGAGGTTAAAATTTTCGATTATGGACTTTTGTTCTTGACAATTTTAACTGAATTATCAACTTTTTAATGATTTAATTTTAATTTTTATTACTTCTAATTTCTTTTTTTAATTCGTAATAAAATTTTATTTTTAATTTAATTTAATTCGTAATAAAAAATAGTATGTGCAACTCGTGCGACATTGTCGCACTAGTTGCACAATATAGGTACTATTTTATTACTCATGCGGGAAAAGTGGTATGTTTACGCACGGTGTTACGGTTGAAAAGTAGCTATTTTCATTTGCGTGCGGAAACTTTATTTGTCGCACTGAAATTATTGTTTGTCGCACGCAAATTCAGAGTTACCATAGTTACCAATACAATAACAATTTTAACTGAATTTTCAACTTTTTAATGATTTAATTTTAATTTTTATTACTTCTAATTTCTTTTTTTCATTCGTAATAAAATTTTAATTTAATTTAATTCGTAATAAAAAATAGTATGTGCAACTCGTGCGGCATTGTCGCGCTATAGTTGCACAATATACTATTCCTTACTGCCGCTGCAAACAATGGTTTTGCCGGTAGATATGGCTGCTAGGTCTCAAGCGTGCTGTTGTGCTGGGATTGCGTGATGACTTGTGTGTTAGCTTCACGCGATGCGTGCTTTGAAGCTGAATTGTAGACGGGTTTCGTGCGCGCGCAGTGACAGTTCGAATGTCGACAAAAGTTAACGTTTATTGTCTCTGAACAGAACACATGACGTCGTGTTTGTTTGTGGGCGTCATAGCGTGACAAGATCCTGTTTCCTGATTGGTTCTTGCTGAAAACAAACACGAAAAATAGCTCCGGTTCTAATATTGAAAACCAGTCTCGTATGCAGCGGTCTTTAGCTACACACTTTTGATTATAATATAATATCGCAATAATGTTGTCGAATTGTTTTTGACATTATCAATATGACACAAAAGGTTTTACCGAATTTTTGCGTACTGACGATTTGGCGTCTACCAACTATGTTCAGTTTAGAGCTGTAAAAGTAACGAGAAATTGTGTACCCGTATGTATTCGTTACTTAAAGAACCAGTACCCGTTACTTTCGTATCGTTACGTTACTCGTTACTTTTCATACGACATACAATCGTGTACTAACAGCATCAAGCATGTACCATCGCATCGATACGACAAATGTGAGTAACGAAATGAATTTGTAAGTAACGATTCGTTACTTCGAGTCAGACGATATATATCCGTTACTCAGTAACGAATACATACGGTTTGTTACAGCTCTAGTTCAGTTTATGCTGTAATTATGGAAATCAGAATTGCTGTTCAAATCATGTCATTGTCTCAAATGCTTTATAAAAATCCATCTCGGATGCTCTTTTCAGTATCATCAGCTTCAGAATTGATTACCTGACTGTAAAGTAAATAATCAAGGTAAAGGGTAAATTAAACTTTGAGTAGCGTTGTTGTCTTTGTCAATAATTATGATCCAATATGTAATTTGGATGCCGCATTACCAATCAAGTTATAGAGTTGCTTGTTCTTACAAAAACATCAGGCGTGTCAAAACTCAGAACGCTGATTCAGCCACTTAATTCTATAATTTATAAGCTTTCGCCCGACTTCGAGCGGGTGTATTTTGGTTTGGATACCTATTCCAATTTAGCTCGACATGTTTTGCATTTTCGCTCACTACTCGTTCCCATTTTGCCTTACAACAGTGCACTTACGAAGTATAATACGCGCCACGGATCTAAAAAGGTTCGGAAGTTAGTCACAAACAGCGTCGCAAAGACACATTTTAGAGCCGTTGATACTCCCACCAGCTACCTGCACGGAACGTGCGCTCGTCGCTGATTGGCCGTGATCGCTCGTTGCCTTTGTCACTTTCCTGCTTTAAAGTACAGTCGAGTACGCTATTGTCAAGTTGTTATTGTTATTTTAGTTTTGTTGAGTTGCGAGTTTGTAGTTTTTCAACAGACTGTACAAGCGCAAGCTTCCGAGTCTTTTAGATTCGTGACGCGTATTATATAAACATTTTTACCACCACAACCGATTACTTTTGACAACTAACCAATGAAATTGAAAGATTTAATTGTTGTTCAACTGCAAGCTACTGACTCGTACGCAAATGTATGTATTGTATGCATGTGTTGCTAAACAAACTGTACCGCAATCGAGTTTTTCGTACAATTTGATGTTGTTGCTACCATCTTATAATAGGGGACATACTTGGGTATACCTCATGCATCCTCAAGATTGCGAATT
Source organism: Xanthostigma xanthostigma (assembly GCA_963575645.1). Lineage (NCBI taxonomy): Eukaryota > Metazoa > Arthropoda > Insecta > Raphidioptera > Raphidiidae > Xanthostigma > Xanthostigma xanthostigma. Next base: position 501,210 of record OY754470.1, on the reverse strand, counting down.
GAGGAATCAGTTTTTCCAGACCTACTCGCGGACGACTCGGTCACAAGTAAATGAGTTCGGGGGGGGACAGGATAACGTTCCCGATAGCTGTGTTACCGGTAACCGCTAGTATACAAGATAGCGCCGCAAGTGCGGTGAACGTATGGCAGAGAGCTCCTCTACAATATCCTGTCTGAACGGGAAACCGTTCAAGATTACACCCGACTTGTGTTCGAACCGTAATCTATACTTACAGTGCGCAGCGAACCGGCATTTTCAAACACTTTCCGATTTCGTATTATCGACGTTAATAATTCAGAAATGCCTTTTTAACGTTACGTCATTAGAAGTAGCGGAAATTAATGAGAACGCGAAGATTAAAACAGATAAAAAAACGACGTGCATGCAAATCTCTACCCAAAGTGCTCGACTACGACCTGCGCAAAGTGCCCGCGTCAGCGGAAAAAAAATGAGATGCAAACGCGCGATAGTCGATCTCGTTTAAACGAAACAAAACAATATGTCAAAGCCCAATGACCTATCAATTGGTAATTTGAAAGCGACAGATTTCGAGTACGAGGAGCGTAAACGTGGATAAATAATTTGACTAGCCGTTACCCGCGGCTTCGCACGCGACTGAGATGAAACACGCGGATGCATTCCCGTTATTTGGCATAATTACTCCTTTCTCGACGTAGATCCCCCTAAATTGATGGCATTCACGCGATCAACGCCCTGACAAACCTTGAAAATGACACCCATGTTGGTTTTTGGACTATTTACATCTTTTCAACCTCTGAAGGGGGTGTTTTTGAAAAAGCATCAAACACGTCTTTATTTGATTGAAGGGAGTAATCCTGCGCATTTTCGAATTGATACATTTCTATCTTATATGATTTCTTCATGCACATTTTGAACCCCCGTGACATCCTTTTAGGGGTTGAATTTTCAAAAATCTGTTCTTAGCGGATGCCTACGTCATAATAACTATCTGTGTGCCAAATTTCAACCCGATTCGTCCAGTAGTGTGAACTGTGTTCCAAAAAGCGGGAGTTTTTTCTGTGTGGGATACCAGATCTGGTTATTTTGGTTACTGTCTTGTCATTCAGTACTCTTTGAAAATCAAATTAACTTTGAAATTTATGTGGGTTGTAAGTTAACCTTAAGTGATTTTAAAAATTTAATCTATTAAAAATGACAATAAATCATATATATTAATACGCCTCCCTTTTTAGAAAAAACCACACAATTTCTCCACATAAATTATATGTCATTTTACAGATAATTGCTTGCTGACATCGACAACTAAAAAATTTATTACTGCTTTCGTTTTTGTAAATTAATTAAAATACAGCAACGCTGAACAACGTTTGCCCTCTGACGGCTTTAATTTTGAAACAACGTCAACACTTCGATCTGTCATCTGACCTTCATATTGTAATACAACAGACACAATACTGCACACTGCCATTTGACGGCTTTAATTTTGAAACAGCGAGCAACGCTGTACAACGTCACAGCAATGCTGCATGATGCCATCTGACGGCTTATCTCAACGCTTTTGCTACTTGCGCCTCTATATGACAATTTTAGTAAAATATTTCTTTTACAACAAAAAGAAGAACGTTATAAGCAGGTGCAAAATTAGAAACGAATTGAATACCTGCAATCATATTTAAAAAATAATTTTGTAAAGTGATAATTATTATACTTATTTAGTGCGAATATTTCACACAGGTCACACTAGTTGACATAATATTCTCTTAACAGACTATAATTACCAACCGCTGTTCCCATAGAAACACCATTATATTTAAAAATTTTAGTTCTTAGCTTGGCCGCAATTGGAACATCGTGTCGCCAGAGGTCTTGAAGTGTGAAGTTTTAGCGTTGCTGGTTCGTTTCTATGCTGAACAGTCAAAAGTGGAAGACTAATTTTATTTTTTTGAAAATTCAACACATTTTGCCTTTTGATCGCAAATATAAACCAGAATAGAAAAAAAGTATGATTCATTTAGTATTTCTCATTGTTATCGCTGCCATTATATTACTTTTATTGCGAACAATATAAAAATGTAAGCTGCAGCAAGTAGGTTAGCGGAATTTCAAAGCGCCTCGAGCGACGTATGTCCAGGGAAATCTTTATAAACGTGCCGGATGGACAACTGTCACGTAGCATACACTGCAGCATTTTTCAACGATGCTTAGTAATAAACCCAACTATTTAACAGATATATACACGACGATGTCGATAAAAATCTAGAATATAAAGATGCCACCAAAATTTGCCGGAAAATCCCCGGTCTAGAGATACGATACGATACGAAACTACTCGTTACTCTAGAATACCCGAAGTAACGATTACCGATTTGAAAAGTAAATCGTTACTTTTACTTGAATGATTACTATTGATTACATTGATTACTATTGATTATTGATTACTATTGATTATTTTATTATGCGAGTATAAGGATATTCATTGAGTTCCTGCGAACCTTAAGATTTCGGAGCACTACAAAGGAGCCGCTGATAGCTGATACGTATAATATAAATATGCCGCCGATATCAATAGCCCTTAGCAAAATTAATTGTCTATTATTGTATTGTTGATATGTTGATATTTCGCGGTCAGTAATCGTCTTGTGTCGATATTTATTTTATTCAGTACGTTTTTATACGCAATATTATTTGTTGGTTCAGACACTACGCACTACATTTTATGTATGTAACCTAAGTAATCAAAGTAACGAGTAGTTGAAATGATTACTTAATACCAAAGTACCGAATAGTAACGAATACTTAAAAGTAACGATAATCGACATCACTACCCGGTACTAGTACCAACTCGCCGAGTAAATATTCACTAAACGCGCCTAAATGAGTTTTACTTCAAAATTATTTATTGTTTATTTTTTTCTGAAAAAAAAAAACTGTACACTGCTAGTAATACTGCTGGCCGGCACGACTACGAGGCTTGGAATGACGTCACTGCGGGCTCGCCTGCTAGCTCACAAGATATAGATTTTAAAATTAGAACAGGGGCTATTTTTCTTGATAGGTATGAACAAGAACCAATCAGGAAGCAGTATCTTGTCACGTGGACGACATGAACAAACGCCCACAAACAAACATCGTGCGTTCTGTTCAGAGACAATAAACGTCCACTTTTGTTAACTATTCTAACACTGCGCGCGCAACGAACCTACCTACAAAGCAAGCTTGAAAAGACGTCTCGTGTGAAGCGAGCACACAAAACCAATCAAGAAAACCAGCGCTAGAAAACTAGTAGGCAAGCAAGGAATCTAGACTCGTGAGCAACGGCTTTAAGCAAATCTAAAAGAGTATTTGTAGTCTAACTTAACACGGCATTTTTACATAAATAGTAAGTAGTCATATATATTAATACGCTAAGGTTTAAGATGTTTGCCTCCCTTTTTAGAAAAAACCACACAATTTCTCCACATAAATTATATATCATTTTACAGATAATTGCTTGCTCTACTGACATCGACAACTAAAAAATTTATTATTGCTATTGTTTTTGTAAATTAATTAAACTCTGAACAACGTCTACCATCTGACGGCGTAACGTTAACACTTCGATCTGTCATCTTACCCTTCATATTGTAAATACTGCATACTGCCATCTCTGACGGGCAACGCTGAACAACGCTTTTGCTACTTGCGCCTCTGTGTGATAATTTTAGTAAAATATTTCTTTTACAACAAAAAGAAGAACGTTATAAGCAGTGTGCAAAATTAGAAACGAATTGAATACTTGCAATCATATTTAAAAAATAATTTTGTAAAGTGATAATTATTATACTTATTTAGTGAGAATAATTCGCACAGGTCACGCTAGTCGTTCAAGTAATCTGTTTAGCGTCTACACTCTATAATCTACAATTCTTCTTCTTCTTCTAAATAGTAATGAATCCATCTTGATATACCGTTTTATTGTAACGCCATCTTAAATCAGTAGTTTACAAGTTTTAATAAGAAAAAGAAAAGAATTATGGCTCAATTTGTATAGTCACACATGACCTAGTCTACAATTCAATATTATGAAATTCTTCGATGGTTTTGAATTACACAGCTATTCTCTCCTATATATGCATTTCATAAATGATTCGAAACATAATGTGCGCATGTATTGAATAATATGCGATGCAATATAAAATTTTCAACGGACTTGTTTTAATTTAGGAACGTAATATTTTAAGGAATGCACATTTTTAATTAAAAAGGACGTCATTTATTTGAGAATGTTTTTGATCATCGCTTGATATGTCATTTTCCATAAGTCTATCGAATTTGAATCGGATCCGAGAGGTTATCCAAAACTGTCCTAAAAAAATCACAAAATAACTAAGGCTTATACTATGGGAAAATCGCGTTTTTAGTTGATTTTCGACATTTTCCAATAACACGCTTTTCTGATCCAGATGGCTCATACTAACACGAAATGACACTCCGAATAAAAAAAAAAACAGTTTGTGGTTTTAAGAAACCACGACGCAAGTGAAACTTTTATTGGATTGTAGACACTTATCCATCACGATTAATTATAAACAACAATATTCACATGAATACACGAATAAAAACATGTAAACACTGTACAGCACTTGCCCGCATGACAGACTGACTATGTGTTATACATACTACACGGTCAGCTGATGCTAACCGTGGGCGCCGCCATATTGACCTTGGCTGCTCTACCGAGCGCCTACTCCGAACGCCTTTCACTTTACCCCTACTCCGCGGCCGCCTGTAATGCGACATGCAACAGACGGCCAGAAAAATTCGGGGCGATAGAATAAAAGTTTCACTTTAAAAATAAGCTCAACTTTTGGTTCGGATGAAACAAGAATACTTCGTAAGTTAGGAATCATATTTTATTCACGGGTGGGTGTATATATTTATGTTTATTTATTCACTCCAGTAAACTTTCATTCTTGTATAAACTTACCTTTAGGCTGAGGTTCTATTTCGTTAATTTTATATTAATGAAACGGTCTTCATAGAACGAAAGTTTACTGGAGTGAAAGAAAGGTTTTAGAACACAATAGCAAAAAGCAAAAGAAATAAAAAGGTTTTGTCAAAACAATATCAATATGGATAATAAAAACCAATACATAATAGATTTTACAATAATCTACAATTCTTTCTTTCTTTCAATTATTTCTCTATTACGGTGAATTATTGACGCCGACTTCACACCGAAAGTAGGTCAGGGAAGGTGATTTTAAGGCGAAGGGAAAATTTATTTTATCATTTTTAAAAGCATTCCGACTTCTTTTTTGAAGTTAGTTCATTTCCTTAAAATTATTTTAATTTTACACTCTTTAGTGTCCTTGAAATTAAACAAATTCAACAATGTTAAGTCACCGGTTCAAAATCAGCCATTTTAAACAATTTTTAAAGTGAAACTTTTATTCTATCGCCCCGAATTTTTCTGGCCGTCTGTTGCATGTCGCATTACAGGCGGCCGCGGAGTAGGGGTAAAGTGGAAGGTGTTCGGAGTAGGCGCTCGGTAGAGCAGCCAAGGCCAATATGGCGGCGCCCATGGTTAGCATCAGCTGACCGTGTAGTATGTATAACACATAGTCAGTCTGTCATGCGGGCAAGTGCTGCACAGTGTTTACATGTCTTTATTCGTGTATTCATGTGAATATTGTTATGTTTATAATTAATCGTGATGGATAAGTGTCTACAATCCAATAAAAGTTTCACTTGCGTCGTGGTTTCTTAAAACCACACAATTGTTTTCCTTATTTCGTAAAAAATGCTTAGAAAAAAAAACAATTTAAAGACAATGAAATATGGAAAAATAAAAAAATAAATTGATCATTCTTAAAATCCGCTAAGGACGTTTCTTCTCTTGCCTAGTTTGAGAGAAAAATAATGTTTCAAATATCTAGACACTATTTTAAATCTATATTCACGAAAGAGAACATCGTGTTTTTATACCGGTATGATTAATTTCAAAACGCTGTGCAAAATAGTTAAATTGTATTTCTTAATGGCGTTTCAACGTGATTTGTAGAATTAGTTTTTTTTTGCGATTTCAATTAACACTCTCCGTGTCAGTCGCGACGTGAACCGAGGATATTACTTTTGCCGTAAAACAACGTAACTTCGTTCACGTCAAATCATTTTATGAGAATTAAAATATACCAGATGTAACAAAAAATATGTTAGGATACTTGAATTGGTGACCGGCGATGCTAAAAAAATAAAAAAAAGACGGGTTGCACTCCGGGAGTGCCTGCAGAAGTGAAAACTTGAATATTAACGTCTTACGAATTTTCGATCAAAATGGTTTGTATCATAGATTGCATTTTTATGTACGATATTTCAACGCTAGATGTCTAACGTTGTATAAATAAAAGTTTTCGTCTTACGAATTTTCGATTTGACGCGAGTTTAACATTTTTTACCCATTACAAAAAAAAGTGTACAATGCCGCTAAAGAAGTTTTCACTTCAAAAATAATATTAATAAACCTGTGTCCGATTCTCAACCGCTTTATATAGTTATAGGTAACTACCGAACCGGTCCGGTTTTACCCGAATTTGTAGATTGCCTATTAAAGATATAACATGTTTAATTGGATAGGAATTAATGCTATAATATATGTCGGTAAAAATAGCTTCGCAAGTCTAGCCAAGCAAGTAAACCGTAATTATTTTGTTGTGAGTATTTTTAATAAATGTCAATATTTAATTGGATTAGGATTAATACCATGTTAAAATAGCTTCGCAAATATACTCATTATTTTTTATCAAATTGAAAAATACTTTGGGAACCCTAGAAGATAGACATTGGGGACTTTTCTGTAGATCTAACCAATCAGTTTTTCTGCTACAGTGTCGAGCAAATATTTGCAGCCGAGGCATATTTGGTTTCCTGATGAAACCATCCCGATGGCCTTGAACGAGTATTGCGGAAGACTGGAGAAAGATTTGCTGCGGGCGTAGAAGCAGCAAATGCCTTCCCAGAACACTAAATGCTTCTCTTGCGGAGACGACGAGATATTTGGTGGTCCGGGACGGAATTCGTTGCGACGCGACGCCCGTACTGCATAGTTGCAGAGATATTCTAGGCAGCAAATCTTTCTGCAGACATTGGTTTGTTCTTTTAGCGCCAGCAATCCCCACCCTTTAAAATGGCGTCCACTTGTTTTGTTATACCGTGTATACAAAAGCTTCATTGAAAATTACCTGAAGGCAATTTCATTTGCACTACCTGCTTTTATTTAGGGACGAGTATATTGGTTTTAATAGTTTTCAACAGCAAGCATTGCTGCATTATGAATCTATAATTTAATGAAAAATTACAGACAAATTACCATTACCCTTACGTTTACAGAAACGATAAAAGAGTGGTTGCCAGTTTGTAACTCCGCTATTAAAAAAAAAAAGACGGGTTGCACTCCGGGAGTGCCGGCAGAAGTGAAAACTTGAATATTAACGTCTTAATTTTTTGCATTTAGAAGCATTGTTTATTTATTGGCAACACTTGTAAATAAAATGGTTTGTATCATAGATTGCATTTCTATGTACGATATTTCAACGCTAGATGTCTAACGTTGTATAAAAAATAAAATGGTTTGTATCATAGATTGCATTTCTATGTACGATATTTCAACGCTAGATGTCTAATGTTGTATAAAAAATAAAATGGTTTGTATCATAGATTGCATTTTATGTACAATATTTCAACGCTAGATGTCTAACGTTGTATAAAAAATAAAATTGTTTGTATCATAGATTGCATTTTTATGTACGATATTTCAACGCTAGATGTCTAACGTTGTATAAAAAATAAAATGGTTTGTATCATAGATTGCATTTCTATGTACGATATTTCAACGCTAGATGTCTAACGTTGTATAAAAAGTATCTGGCAATTACTATCACTTAGAGAGTCTCACCCAGTTCTTACTAACCTGACGCGAGTTTAACATTTTTTACCCGTTACAAAAAAAGTGTACAACGCCGCTAAAGAAGTTTTCACTTCAAAAATGACCGAAGACGTCATGGCTCAAAAACAAAAGTGCATTTTCTCAAAGAGTTTCAGTGCAACACTTTATGCGGGCAGTACTGTATTTTCATATACTCTATAGTTGTCCGCGCTAAAAATTAAATTACCGATGCAGTTCGAAATTGTCTACTGGAGCCAATAAAATGACATGCGTGCGGCAATCTATTTGGAAAATTGAAAATCAGAATCGAATCTGTTGTTGATTAGTTTAAGTTTTAATTTCCGCAAAAAATAGAGAGGCACAATTATAGTGTTACAATTAGTTTTCGAACTGCGATTCAGTTAAAAAAATAAATTGAAAAATTATAGACAAAGCTCTATATAGAAAATTTTAATGAAAATTCGCGTGGAAATTATTTTTTTTTAGATAAAACGGGTAGTATTTCAGGAAAGCAATAAAAACACTAAGTTAAGGGGAGAGTTTTTCAAAACATGGGACATTGAATGGCTAATAATAATAATCATTACGATTAGAGTCCAGTTACAGCATATTTTTTCACTGACTTAGTGAAAGCATAATAATATTAAACGATTATTGTCCTGATATTTTTTTAGAAGGCTTATATATAAGAAAAAAAAATTGGTTGTCTGTAAAGTCGGTTTACGGACGATAGTTTTACGTGATAACGTATTCCGTAATACATAACCTAAACCTCCCAAAATTTGGTTTCAATCCGCTTATCCTTGGTGTCGGAATGATAAGAAATGTCAAAAGTGACGTTTGCAACTGTCAAAGTATTATGTTTTAATAATAATTAGTTATTCCAATACTTAACTTAGAAGGCGTTGCATTTCACAAAATACTAATGTCAAAAAATTGAATTAAACATTAGAAATGCAGCCGTTTTCATGTTGCATTTATACAGCTATTTTTCTATATAAATTTGTATAAAAAAACTGTTTAGGCAAATTCTGTTATACGAAATCTATGTAAAATGTTCTCCTCTTTCGTTTAAGACTGGTTTCAAACCGATCTGATTTAAATTGAGCGAGAAATTAGCAAAAAGCACGCACAGGGTCAGGGGGAACGTTACGCGTTACGAACGTTACACTTTTTCGAACATGCAGCCGGTGTTTTATCAATTTATAAGATTGGTGATTCATCAATTTATAAGACGTTATCACGTCAAAAAATATTATGACGATAATCGTTTAATATTGTTATGCTTTCACTAATTCAGTGAAAAAATATGCTGTAACTGGACTCTCATCGTAATGATTATTATTAGCCATTTAATAATATTACAGTAAATAAAAATCTTTCTCATGGTTTATTAATGAAACATTGAGAGAGAGAGAGATAGAGAGAGCGAGAGAGAGAGAGAGAGAGAGAGAGAGAGAGAGAGAGAGAGAGAGAGAGATTATAGATGATTATAGATGCTCAACGTCTGCATTATGGAGGGTAGAGGCTAAGGAGAACAATGTGAAATTAAGATGGCGCCACCGTAAGAAGAATGTCAATTTCTCTCTGATGATATTTACCAAATAATGTTTGACTACTGTAAGTGATTGAGGTTTCATTTACTGTGAACAATATATAAACTACTCTAGTCGCCAAAAATATTAAATATTTCCTTTCAGCACACTTCACTTGGTCTACAGCTGCTAAGTTTGCATTAAACACTTTTTCTACACTAGCGCCATTCTGGCCACTTTTTGAACTGTTATTTGACGCTTTCCGATTTTACCCCCATATAAGATGGTTCTCCTTACCGCTACCCTCCATAATCTGGATCATCCGCGTCTACATTTGAGTTACAAAGCATCGGCTTTCGACAGAAAACATTATAATCCAACGACAGTACGGTGCGAAAAAAAGCCCCGCCTCCCGGAACAGTGCAGTTTTGTGAAGTGACGTCGATTTTTAAAGTGAAACTTTTATTCTATCGCCCCGAATTTTTCTGGCCGTCTGTTGCATGTCGCATTACAGGCGGCCGCGGAGTAGGGGTAAAGTGAAAGGCGTTCGGAGTAGGCGCTCGGTAGAGCAGCCAAGGCCAATATGGCGGCGCCCATGGTTAGCATCAGCTGACCGTGTAGTATGTATAACACATAGTCAGTCTGTCATGCGGGCAAGTGCTGCACAGTGTTTACATGTCTTTATTCGTGTATTCATGTGAATATTGTTGTTTATAATTAATCGTGATGGATAAGTGTCTACAATCCAACGCCTACAATCCAATAAAAGTTTCACTTGCGTCGTGGTTTCTTAAAACCACACAACTGTTTTTTATTCTGGCGTTTCTTCACGTGGCTAAGCGGATTGTGCGCTCAATTCTAAATTTACCTGAAATCCGTCATAAGTCCACGAGCCGAACTTCATGACGCAGGTCTGTTCGTCGAACGGAAAATACTCGACGTCGATTTCGCACGACGATTTGTATATGGCCGGCGGCTTCCATTCCACTCGGCCGGTGTAGTTGAGTGTTGCTTTCGTTGCCAACGTCACCTCGAAGTTCCCGTCGGCGCTGCAAAGAAAAAGAAATCAAAATCATTCAAGCATTCAAGTAAAAATCAGCTTGTAAGCCACGTTGGTACTAAAAAATTATTTCCCTTCTAGACAGGTAATATGATTACCTAGTGAGAGGGAAAATATTTCAAGATATATATTGTACTGTACTTAATGAAAACAAAACAAATGAAAATTTATTATTATTATTATTTATTATTACTAGCGTGACCTGTGCGAATTATTCGCACTAAATAAGTATAATAATTATCACGCTACAAAATTATTTTTTAAATATGATTGCTGGTATTCAATTCGTTTATAATTTTGCACACTGCTTATAACGTTCTTCTTTTTGTTGTAAAAGAAATATTTTACTAAAATTGTCATATAGAGGCGCAAGTAGCAAAAGCGTTGTTCAACGTTGCTCATCAGATGGCAGTATTTACAATATGATAGTCAGATGACAGATCGAAGTGTTAACGTTACGCCGTCAGATGGCAGACGTTGTTCAGAGTTTAATTAATTTACAAAAACAATAGCAATAATAAATTTTTTAGTTGTCGATGTCAGTAGAGCAAGCAATTATCTGTAAAATGATATATAATAATTTATGTGGAGAAATTGTGTGGTTTTTTTTAAAAAGGGTGGCAAACATCTTAAACCTTAGCGTATTAATATATATGATGATTATCCGTACCGTTGTCATAAAATAGATTTCTCACCTAATTTCACGTGGGGGATGGGGGGGGGGGGATCTCGGCAAATATAACGTAATTTTTTTCACCCAAGAAACAGAGTTAAATTGCGAGAAAACTGGGTTAAACATTTTGAGAGGGGGGGGGGTCTAACAAAATCTCACGGCATCTCACAAAGGGGAGAGGGGGAGTCGAACAATTTCGACAAATTTGCCTCGCGTAATTTGCGAACGTTCCCTTATTTATTTGTTTTAATCCACCGTAAGAATTTGTACGCGAAGCATTTTTTGTAATCCGAGAAAAAATAGCAACGGTGATAAAAGGTAAAAGTGTTTCGTTCTGATATAAAATGAGACGTAAATGTCCGTTCCATTCGTTGATTCCCGATCTCATAAAGTTAATTTCTTTCGTGCGTTCTGTTTTTTGTCGACCCCGCGAACATTAATGCTCCCAACATTTTCTTCTTCTGGCTGTGCTCATGTGCAAAAGAAAGCGAGGGAAGAGAGGGACGCAGTCAGACGGTCAGCTGTGCGGTGGGCTAGCTGCTTTTTTTTCTCATCTTCACAAGTTTAAGAGCGATATAAAATCTTACGTTACAACAGCGAAATAAAGAAAAATTATGGCACGCCGTTTTACTATTTAATAGTAAAATATTTTTCCAAAAATTATAAAAATATTTAACAATTTTAATTTCAGAAAAAAAATTTTGAGTGAATTTTTTTTATGTGGTGACATTATAAAATACATTATTATTATGTCATGACATAATAAAAATACATTATTTTTATGTCATGACATAAAATTAAATGCTTATCATAGGAAGAGATAGAAAAAACGACGAATTATAATTATGTCATGACATAAAAATAATGTATTTTTATTATGTCATGACATAATAATAATGTATTTATTATGTCACCACATAAAAAAATTCACTAAAATTTTTTTTCTGAAATTAATATTGTTAAATATTTTTATAATTATTGGAGAAATATTTTACTATTAAATAGAAAAACGGCGTGCCATAAACATTGATTTTAAACTGTTAAACACGCGAGAGGCCTGAGAGAGCGTAGCCATGCCCACTATATTGCAAGCCCTCAGTTTACAAGTTCTAAATACGAGAACACTGATTAAACTGTCTTTTGAATTTTGAATTTAATATTACGAAATAATAAATTGAAAAAATATTTAATTTATTATTCAACCGTTCATTTTGGGTAGACACCGGACCGGTGGCTTGTTTAAACGCGAGTTTTCGGGATGATGCGGTGCCCCCATTTTGGCATTCATCTTGAAAAGTTGGGTGTAATAGTTTCTCCGTCAACGTGAGTCTCACAAACATTTTGTAGACAATAAATATCTACAACTTTTATTAATACATTTTTAAACATTGATTTCTAATAAAAAAAATGACTGCCCAAACACTTTTTTCGGCCATTTTTAATTTCATTTTATGGGTACTAGTGTGACCTGTGCGAATTATTCGCACTAAATAAATAAGTATAATAATTATCAATAAATAAAATTATCGACCAATTTTTCAGACAATATATTAACAAAATATAATTAATACAATAACGTTTCGATCCCGATTTGGATCTTCTTCAGATTGGATCTAAAAATATAAAAAATAATTAATACTTATTTAGTTTCTGTTTATTTTTAATGAAATTCATCAAAGATTTTTTTAATATTGAAATATTGAAAAAATAATAACAAACAATTTTTTATTATGTAGTCATGGAAATAATTGTGAGCACCTAAAAAGAAGAAATAAAAATTATTAAAAACAAAATATTATTTCAAAATAATATCTATTATATACATTACTTAAATTTTCTGAATCTAATTGAGCATTGAGAGAATTTTTATTTGATTTTATATGTAACATTTCCGAAATATTTCTTTTAAAAAAATTAGTTTCATTATCTAAGATTTTAATATTATCCCAATTAATTTTGTGGTCAAGTTCTAATTTGTGTTTAGTTATTACATTATGTTTGTCAGGGATTAATTTGTGATTATTTTGATGTTCTTTTATTCTTATTTTAAGAGCTCTTTTTGTTTGACCAATATAATTCTTATCACAATTTTCACAAAGATTTGAATAATAATTATCACTTTACAAAATTATGTTTTAAATATGATTGCAGGTATTCAATTCGTTTCTAATTTTGCACACTGCTTATAACGTTTTTCTTTTTGTTGTATTACAATATGAAGCTCAGATGACAGATCGAAGAAATATTTTACTAAAATTGTCATATAGAGGCGCAAGTAGCAAAAGCGTTGAGCTAAGCTGTCAGATGGCATCATGCAGCATTGCTGTGACGTTGTTCAGCGTTGCTCGCTGTTTCAAAATTAAAGCCGCCAGATGGCAGTATGCAGTTTGTGTCTGTTGTATTACAATATAAAGGTCAGATGACAGATCGAAGTGTTGACGTTACGCCGTCAGATGGCAGACGTTGTTCAGAGTTGAATTAATTTACAAAAACGATAGCAATAATAAATTTTTTAGTTGTCGATGTCAGTAGAGCAAGCAATTATCTGTAAAATGATATATTATAATTTATGTGGAGAAATTGTGTGGTTTTTTCTAAAAAGAGAGGCATACATCTTAACCTTAGCGTATTAATATATATGATTTTTGGTATAGGCTTTGGTGTATCTGAGATGCAGTTATGCCGTTTTTAGAGAGTATAGGTACATCGCTGCCTGTGTTCTTTGACGCCGTCTTTCGGTTAATACAGACAACAAAACACGATAGCCATTAGGGAAAGACTGATGTTTCTGTTTCGGAAAGTACTAAGTGGACACTTTTATAGAGGACGAAGAGGCTGGAAGAAATACAGCAGCCCACCTCCTTGTTATATGAGCACCTGGGGACTTGATGTCAAACTTTTTAAAATCATTTACCTTTAAATGTTTCTTTTTTTTTTAACTCTACACATCGTATAAATAAATGTCGCTTATTCTGAAAGGTCAAAGTTGAAATTAACAGCGCTGTTAAATTTGTTTCACTTTCGTTTAATTTGTTGCAATTTCTTATGTTGAACACCAAAAATCAGAATAGATTTCCATGTACCTACGTAAAATTTCCTAGCACATGGATCAGCGCGCAACAGTGATCGAAGAATCTCGTTAGAGATTCTTTTCTGTGCTAAATGCCGACGTATCTCTAACGTATTCTTATACATTGATTTTGCCTGGCTCCCATAATATAACGCCGTGTATATGAGACCAGTTTCCAAGTTTTATAGTTCTGTGACCACGTGACTTTCATAGGACCGATTTTTCGTATCACCCATATATACTTCTGTACCACAATAACAGCTTATACTATGAGTGTCCCCGTGGACGAGCGGTTACGACGTTAGACTAGTAATAACTAATAACAGGCTCTCGGGCTCGATTCCCGCCAGCATCATTGGAAAAAGAATTTTTCTACTCCATTTTATTTCCACTTGATATTTATATATTTATACTTAATCATATATTTTTATTTTTTTAAAATTTTTTTTATGTTTATAATTGTTTTTTTTTTATTTTTAATTTATTTTCTTAATTTTTTTCTCATATATTTTTATTTCTGTTTTTTATTTTCTTGTTTTTTGAAAAATACACTTTCGTCAAATTTTTTATTAAAAAAAACAAAATATATGATTGAAGTTAGATTTAAATAAATTAATTTATTAAAAAACATATTTATCATAAAAAGTGCAACAAAAATTAAAAAGTGGAAAGTTTTCAAAGTGAAACTTCTTTTTTTAATGCAAAATAAGTATTTTACAAATGATATGAAAAAATTTTTGTATTTTTAATGGTTGGCCTTGTTCATTGATTTTTTTTCATCTACTATACATTTATATTGTTCAGATGAGAGCAGGCCGTAAAGTACAAAATTAACAGAACCGAGCAGCTCAAGTAATTTGTCAGTACCGCTGACCGTTTTTCGGTCCATTAACGACTGATATTTTGTTCTTATCTCGAAAGCTTCAACGTTGTATTGTTCTTTGCAGAACCGTAATTAAACTACGGCATTTTATTTTGTTATTTTGCTGAGAATCACATTGGAAGCATAATATAATTTTGCGTTCAATTTATCCATTTATTAGTGGTCCCCGTTCGGAATCGCTCGGTTGCAAAATTCTTTGTATGTATACGAACGAGATTTTGAATAAAAATAATTTAACGAATTTTTATGAAACCTTTTTGCAATGTTTTTTGTGATTCCAAAAATGCCATAGGCTATACGTTTTATTTCAATATTTAAATAAATTAAGTAGTTACTTAATTCTTAACTTCCGTAGTGGAATCACAGTTATTGGTCGGAGGGTGATAATTGGGACAAGCGGAGCTACGTCTGTAACGCAGACGCATTAACGGGCATCTATGAATACGACGTTTTCTTTACGAAAATTGCCAATATAATTAAAAGTTTATAATTATCTATTAATAAATTCAATAGTAATTTTTTAAAAAATAATTAATAATAAATTAAAATAACAACACCGGGCATTTTTTCTACAAGAAATTTTCCAGCCATTAATAAGTAATTTATAAATCCGGGCGAAGCCGGACCGGGCCGCTAGTAAATACATGCGAAATTTAGAAGTTTCTGGTTGGAGGATGAGTATTTGCTGCGTAAGCTATATATTAAGATGCGACGTCTAATAACAAAATCCGTGAAATGAAAGAAGAGAATTCACAGGCAAGTAAATACGTCAAACCGATATCAAAAGACGAGGGATATAAACCTGCAAACAACACGCTTGGTCTGGTTTCACATTTAGACAGTCGCCATTTTCAACTGTGTGTAGGGTAAAGGTATCGAATGCCGATCCGATTCACCAATCACCTGTAGTCAATTAATATTTATACAGGGTGAGTCAGACCACCCGTATCGGTCGTTTTTTTCGAAAACGGTTAGTCGTAGAGAGTTGTGTCAAAAATCTGTATTATAAAAGCCCTAATGAAGAATCGAATGGTGATATTTTTTCCCCCCGGAAAGGTCGGCTTCCCTGTTAGTTTGCTCCGGAATGTTCAGAACTCCGGAATGTTAAATGGCACGATAGGTCGAAAGTGGTATTGTTGAAAAGATCTTTAAAAAATAAACAAGTTTTGTAGGACATTTTTTTTTTGTTACTGTCACACCTGTTAAGTAATATTCGTTTGAAATTATTAAATTAACATGTCAGAATAACAAACTTAATTTTAAAAGTCGGCATTTAAAATCTAGTTACCTAATTAAACAATGTCACAAATGTTCAAACTGTCTTCAATTTACTTCTAAACACTGCAGAGCTCTTCTAGATATGTTATGAGTACCTGGAAGTATTTTCCGACAAAAAAAAAACAATTGCAATTATTGAAAACTTATTGTGACATAGTTTAATTAGGTAACTAGATTTTAAATGTCGACTTTTGAAATTAAGCTCGTTATTATGACATGTTAATTTAATAATTTCAAACGAATATTACTTAACAGGGGTGGCAGTAATAAAAAAAAATGTCCTACAAAACTTGCTTATTTTTTAAAGATCTTTTCAACAATACCACTTTTGACCTATCGTGCCATTTAACATTCCGGAGTTCTGATCATTTTGGAGCAAACTAATAGGGAAGCCGACTTTTCCGGGGGAAAAAAATATCACCATTCGATTCTTCATTAGGGCTTTTATAATACAGATTTTTGACACAACTCTCTACGACTAACCGTTTTCGAAAAAAACGACTGATACGGGTGGTTTGACTCACCCTGTATATTGATGAGTTTCCGATTTATCACGAACGGCAGCACGAAGTGGTATAGGAACAAACAATAGATATATATTTCTCTCATTTAGCAATTTGTTATTTCAGTGATAAAAATATTATTATAAATTATCACACAAAAAAATTCTGACTATTTTTTTTTGTGGAACGTCACATTGATGAGGTAAGATGAGATTCATGCTTTGAAAAGAATTGACTTAACAAAAAAGACGGGTTGCACTCCGGGAGTGCTGGCAGAAGTGAAAACTTGAATATTAACGTCTTAATTTTTTGCATTTAGAAGCATTGTTTATTTATTGACAACACTTGTAAATAAAATGGTTTGTATCATAGATTGCATTTTTATGTACGATATTTCAACGCTAGATGTCTAACGTTGTATAAAAAGTATCTGGCAATTACTATCACTTAGAGAGCCTCACCCAGTTCTTACTTTTCCTGACGCGAGTTTAACATTTTTTACCCATTACAAAAAAAGTGTATAGCGCCGCTAAAGAAGTTTTCACTACAAAAAAAAATAATATTTATCAAATTGTACATACCTAATATGAATATTCGTTTTTCAAAATCAAGATATTAAAACTCAATGAGTCCTATTAACCCATATTTCATGTCTTCTGGGTTAAGGATCATGGGTATACGGTTTTGTTTCGTTTGCCAAGGGGTATAATATACATTTATTCAACTCATGCGCGTTATTCACGTTTTATCATGCCTAAAAACCGAACCCTAAATAGCCATTTACCGACTGGTGACAATTACTTGTCATAACTCAATGAAGATTCCTACTAGCTCGACCATTGTGGAGTAATGAAAATAAACGTAACTATTTTCTGAGTCGTAACGAAATAGTAGGTAACAACAACTCCCTGTTGTTACCCATTGAGGCTAAAATTGAGAGGCCGAATGTTTTCGACATGGAGTTTATTCATAACCGGCTAACCTCAAACCAAAACATTGAATCGTGCTGTTTGGTGCTGTTAGTATTGACAGTTTTTTTTATAAAGAAATAAATAGATATTTACAACATCTCATTATAATTAAAACATGAATAGCGCGCAATTGTTGAATAAAATTATGGGCGCAACTTGTAGGCTAAGTCATGACCTGTCAGCGCGATGAATGACTTAGACTACTAGTTACGCCAATAACTATTTTTCACCGTTGGCTTTAGATATTATAGAGAAAAGTGGACGATCGAAAATAGGTGGCCGAGAATAGATGTCTTTACCCTATCAATCAACCATATAGGCTTCAATATTATCCGACAAGTTTGTATTATTCTAGTAAACACATGTCAGATATCTGATTCTACAGTTCCGTAAAAATAAAAGTTAATCGCCGTTGACAGAGGAGACAGGAAATGGAAAATGGCGCAACTGAAAAAAATAAAAATATTTTTCGCTATAATCTATTGCAAATGCATTGCAATTCATTCATATTATATGATGCGCTACTTGGTCGAGCGAAAAAAAATATTATCTAACCCCCCAGAAAATAAATAACAAAATATTCTTTGCGATTCTGACTCTTGGAGTACATACAGACTGAGTCTATGATTATGCCAAAATCCAAGTCGATAGCTTATATAGTACGCGCCGCGGATCTAAAAGGTTCGGAAGTTAGTCACAAACAGCGTGGCAAAGGCACATTTTAGAGTCGTTGATACTCCCAGCTACCTGTACGGAACGTGCGCTCGTCGGTGATTGGCCGTGATCGCTCGTTGCCTTTGTCGCTTTCCTGCTTGAAAGTACAGTCGAGTACGCTATTGTCAAGTTGTTATTGCTACTTTAATTTTGCTGAGTTGCGAGTTTGTAGTTTTTCAACAGACTGTACAAGCGCAAGCCCGCATTCGCATCTAACTTCCGAGCCTTTTATTCGTGGCGCGTATTATACAGTACGGTACGCAATCTTAAAAATATAATTGAAATGTGACTTCTGTAACGTATGTTGGAAGTGTGGATATCTCTCCACCTTCGGTTTTATTGTTTATAAATAAACAATCAGGCAACATAAACGTGTGCAGGGTTTTGATTGTAACAACGCTATACGAGTTCATATTAGAGATGTGCGTTTTAAAACGTAAATAGTTTCAATAACTATGTATTGGCGCAATAACCGAAATACGGTATTCGGTTCTACGATAACTATTTATTGGGCGAATAAATAGGTATACATTGTAGAACGTTTTCTGAGAAGTTTAATATCTATTTTAAACAAACTAATTATTTTGATTTTGATACAATCATAACATAACAAATCACCATAACGATTTTTGCTTACGCAACAAAAGATAATATATTATATGCATAATAACTAACAATGTTGACTAGCTAATTGGTACAATGAACGTTATTGTTGGCCCATGGCATGTGTATTATTTGTGTTCGGCCCACTTGATTCTTGAATAAAATATGAAAATATTTTGATTTCTTTTTTAAATCTACAAAATGCACCTCTTGTACTTGTATTAAGTAGTTGACAAATACATTTTTTTTTGTATTTGCATTGTATTCGCAACAATGAGTGTTTCAAAAATATAACACCAATCAGTAATTGTTAGTAGAAGTTTTGTTCCAAAATATGTATTGAAGGAGATTTATTTGGTTGAGGAACAATTGAAAATAAGCTTTACCAGTGTAAGAGAACGGCCATAGAAGGGTTAAATAACATTTATGGCAATATAATTAATTAACAAATTTTAACAAATTCTAACTTGTAAACAAAATGCAGTTTGTATAGAGATAGCCTTTCTTATACATTAGTACAATATTATTTGCACAATTGACAGAACAATTTTATAAGAAAACTGTTTTATGATAATTTTAAATTTAAAATTTGTCGAGATTCATAATAAATGATCATGTATATTAGAATTATTTTTACAATTTACCATCTTAACTTGCATTGAGGTATGTTTTAGTATTATCTATCTATAATGTTTATAATGTAAGTTAGAAATTATAATAATATATGTAACGAATATTATACATGTTCATAGGCCCTGATGATGAAAATATATTTTTCGAAACGTTGGCCACAAGCGATACACTGGTAAAGCTTATTTTCAATTGTTCCTCAACCAAATAAATCTCCTTCAATACCAATCAGTAACTATTTGTTACTATTTGTAATAAATGATATCGCTACCAAAACGGCAAAACCACTTCTAGACTCGTGTATCGCCAATACATAGTTATTAAAATAAATAGTTTCAAAAACCGTTATCGAGTACTGATAACTACGTTTTGTTATTGGAAAAACGCGTACCGATCCATCTCTAGTTCAAATTATGTTTTATGTAGTTAACTTGTTATGTAACATGCGCACTTACTTATTGTAGAGAACGATGTCCGGTCTCCAGATGTGATCTGACGGCACGTGAAGCATCTCCACGCCGCCGTACTCTTTTGGGTCCCATTTGAGTTTGTAGTCGTACCACGACTGGAACAATACAGAAAAAAAATGTGTACCTAATGCAGAATAGAAAAGAAAATTACTCTCTCAATTACGACACTACTATGCCGGGTTGCAAAAAACGTTGTCAAAAAATTGGTTGTCTGTAAAGTTGGTTTACGGACGATAGTTTTACGTGATAACGTATTCCGTAATACATAACCTAAATTTATATAATAATTATAATAATTCGAATCTATGATATTGCATCTTTCGCTTCAAATTTAGGTTAATTTGATTTATTTAAATTACTCACCACCTATAAAATAATTGTTTTTTTTTAACTTTCTTTCTTTCGTATTTATTTTAAGTCTCAAAGATGAGCTGTCATAATATTTTGAAAACAATTGTTTCACTGTTTATATAAAATTCCAAAACCTACTTACAATATTTAAGTATTTTCATACGTCAAAAAATTGATTTTTATAATGATAAAATTTGTAAGAAAACGATTTTTTCGAGAGATGAGACCTAGCTAAAACGATTTTTTGCCCCCCAAAATCCCTTTTCAGTAAATTTCATCCAAATCGTTAGGGCCGTTTTCGAGAAAAGCACGCACAGGGTCAGGCGGAACGTTACGACCGTTAGGAACGTTACACTTTTTCGTACATGCAGCCGGTGTTTTATCAATTTATAAGATTGGTGATTCATCAATTTATAAGACGTTATCACGTCAAAAGAAATCAAAATTCAAAAAAGTTTTATTCATTAGAAAAATATGGTGTTTCAAACAATAGTCTGTGGAGTGAGTGTTACAAATTGCAACTTACAATAAGAGAATAATTATTATTTATAAGAATTACTTATTCATGATATTTCTGTGAAGATTTAACTTCTTTGAAAGTTATCCCCGAGTTATCCCCGAAAAGCGGGACTGAGCCTGTCCCGCGCGGGACATTTAATTTTGATTTAAAAATCGGGACGTCCCGCCAAAATCAGGACATCTGGCAACGCTGTATACAATCCATTGTTATTTGTTTATGTTTGTACCTACAGCAGTTGGAAAAGATTAGATCGATTTTGAAGCAGTTTTAAAGTGTAGGATATTTTTCACTCAGTTACGATCAGGTTAGGTTAAGGCAGGACTTCCGTCAAAACTGACATTAGAATCTGCGAAGAAAATTGATGAGCGAAGCCATAGGGAAAATTACAAAAGACGCTTGCGCCTATTATAAGGTTTCAAACTAAGATAACGTAATGTTGTTCGTTATACATAATACTTCACATTTATCTAGGGAGCAAAAAATGTGTCTAATATCCTGTATCGGTGCTAGAAGTTTCGTAATGTGCAAAAACTATAACAGTAAAACCATAATATTTATAGACTAAGCTATTTCTCACTAACTCGTTGCTCGATTAGCTCGTTGGCTTATTTGCCCGGAGTTTTGTTCGCGACTGAAAATTTTACCTTATTTTTTTGACGTGATAACGTCTTATAAATTGATGAAACACCGCCAGCACACACGAAAAAGAGTAACGTTCCGCAAGCGAGAGCGCGATATAAGCGATAGAGATGCACGATCGGCCCAAGCGTCGGCTTGTGCGCATTTCTCCCTCTTCTCGCGTGACGTCAGAGAGTAGTGTGCGTTCAACATTTTTTTCGGCTGTTCCAGCGAAAGCTACATCTGACAGATGGCCTTTGTTTTATAAACCGTGGAAATTAAGACTTAAAATCAAGATATCTAATAAAAATGTCATAAATTATCGAATTTTTAAAGCAATTTTTCAGATAATACATCGTTATTTGTCACTTGATAGTTTGTACACAAACGCAGCTACATTTTGTATCAAAAACAAATCTTGGGAGATATCTGCATTTCATAACAGCAGATAAATTATACGGTTTGTTAACAAATATATAATATACATATATACATTCTTTTAAATGTCTTTTATAATTGCTTAAAAATATGTATTTTGCTTTGGTTGATCAAATTATTAGTCGGTAAAAATATAGTTTGACAGCTACTAAAATTTAGGTTATGTAATATTAAATATGATATTCGAGCGGAATACGTTATCACGTAAAACTATCGTCCGTAAACCGACTTTACAGACAACCAATTTTTTTTTTTATTTAGATACTTATTTATTCCTCAAAACATATGTTGCAAAGTTCCAAATATTGTAAATAAGGATTTCCTGCCCAACTTGGTGACTGCCAGTGCTAGGGCAGGAGATCAAAATAATATGTTCGGACGTTGTGTGTTATTATTGTGTGTATTATTAACCCGTATGTACCGACAAAAATTACCATTAGTAACAATTACACTATTAGTAATTTCGTGTTTAAAATAAAAATAGTAACAACGGGCAAACCTTCGGTTGTCCTATTACGTTATTATGGCACCTTAATAATAATAAATAATCAATATGCTGTTTGCACGAAGCCTATTAGCGCCGCTAGCGGGTAATAGAGAATTATTGAACTCACTTCTTATGGAAATCGCGACATGTTTCTAAGGTGATAAGTCAAAAACTTTAATTGGCCATGATATGTCAAAAAAAATGTTATAAAGAAAACTGATGTTAATTTGTTTACGCTGACAGCGGAACGTCAAATTAGGGCGCCAATGGTCTTTATTTTACTTAAATCGCCATCAGCGCAACAGCCCGGAACCCAACAAGCATTTCCAGATCGCTTAGTTTTGTAATTTGTAATTAAAAAACTTTATAAAATTATAACTACTTTCACTTTTAATAAACAGTGCTCACTGACATACGGAAATTTGAGTTTGAAGTTTCCCCTAGTGCTCACCACAAACGCTCGCATCGAAAAATTTGTAACTCCGCCTCCCTGCACATAGCTCATAGCCACGATTAGTCCGCGAATACTAAATTGGAATTAACAAAAGTAGACAATGCATCAAGTTATATTACCATTCCAACTTCACAAGTGAGGAATCTCATGGCAGGTAGGTACTAAATTAGGAGACTATGAAAGGTCGAGAAATTTCGATCCGACCCCGTAGGTTCCGCCATCCGACCGACGCCAATATGTGTCATAAGGATAACATACTAGCAATATTGCTTGCACTCGACAAGTTTCAATTTAGTGATGACACACAAACACACACACACACAATGTCTTTACTTTACCCACACATATTAAGACAAATTACGAGACCGGATGACAAATACAGGGATATTAATCATAGATCTTATATTATTTCAAGACGTATAGGAAATTTATTTTACAATAAGAAAGATATTTTGGTTTTAACACTTTGACGGACAAACCGGCTTAGACCGTCATAAACAAAACTTCAAAAGTTTGACACGACGGCTGAAGCCGTCGTATACTACGGAACGTTTTATAGCCAGACGGGTGTAGCAGTCTATTTTCCATTGTAGAATACATACCCTGTGTGCTTTGTGTCACCGTACAAATATCTACTAAGGCAATATTGTCACAACATAACAACTTTTAAAAGTAATTCAAACATATGAAAAAATTTAAAAACTATAGTGTCAAAATTGGAACAAAAATGTATTTTTAAGTGTCCGTCAAAGTGTTAACAGTGAAGGGAATTTTTGAAGTAAAACTTCTTTAGGTACGCTTGACTTGCGGAGTAGTAAGCTGGTAAATGCCTGACGAAAGCGTTTACGGAAGTGCATCATCGGACAAGGCGAACGGTAGTTGAGAGGGATATATAAGTTAGTGAAGATAGTAAGAGAGAGAGAGTTACGTTTCGTATATTGGAAGTTGAGAGGGAGATATAAGTTAGTGAGTGCAACAAAGATGGAGCATTAATCGAAAATCTTTTTTTTTTTGGACAACTATTTGACGTTTAAAATGAAAACAATTGTTTTTGTATCAAAAATACATTTCATCGAATTTTGCTGCATTTTGTAACGGGAAATAATGTAGTTTAGTTAATAAATCCTTTTAAATGTATTATAAATTATGCTAATAAATATATATATGTCGCCGGGATATTGTCAAATCCGTGATTTTGTAATTTCACTAGTGAAATTACAATATCACGATTGACAAAGATTCGTGATATTATAATTTCACTAAGTGAAATTATAATATCACGGGTTTGACAATATCCCGGCGCCATATACATATTTTGCCTATTAATTAATCAAAAATTATATTTTAAACATTTCGTCTTTGTAGATATGTGCTACAGAGTGAGGTTATATTGTATCGTTAAATCAGGATGTCTAATCAAAATGTGGTGATAGATTATCGAATATTATTGTATCATTAATTATTATATATTATATATTATTATATATATACATTTTGTTATGTTTTTACATTTTGTTATGTTTTTAAGATGATATTAAAATTCTATTCTATTATATTCTATTCTATGGCAGGAAGAAGTTTTACTTCAGTCGTGTGGTCTAAAGCACACTCGCATTTTTTTCATCTGGATGTAACATTTTAACATCTTGAAGAACATTCTTCAATGAATTCTAATGAGACAGACAATGGCATTATTTTTTTATCTTTATATAAAAAAAAACGAATTTTTGTTCGTCTTCTATGAATTTCCATATACCATTCATCCGATTGTGACGAAACTTTGGTAAGGTTTCTGATCCACAAAATCTTAATTAATGTTTGTTTGCTCCCACTATCGTTGTCGCGAGGCAAGACTGTAATACGGTGGAGCCTCATAAATGTCAATCGGATTCGTTGCACGAAGTCGTGACTGAGTCACAAACAAAGGGATTTACATATTTATAGGTTAGGATTATGACGACGTTCGAAATATACGGACTGTGTGTGTTTATAAAACAAATGTATCGTATAAGTTGCGTATGAACAGAACAGCTGAAGGGAGTTTGGTGATGGCTCCTCCTACGCGACTCTTAATTGAAACTGGATTTTAGTTAATGGAAGAATGACCACAACGATGTTACAGTCATTTATCAATGTGAAGAGCTGTTATAACACACAACTCGTGTAACAGATTATTTGTTATGTCCCAAAAACCAACACTTCGTGACCAAACGTACGTAGATACATGTTGAGAAGTTTATACTGGTGATGTGCCGGATATCCGTATCCGTATCCGCGGATATCCGAGGGAGAAGAAAGATCCGTATCTGTTAGAAATTGGCGGATCTTTTACCTTATTAATTTTCAATTCATAGATGAAATTTTATATATATGTATAATAGGTGATTAGGTAATAATGAAAACCTGTTAAATTCCATTCGGATTATTTTTTATTTTTTTAAATCGTATTTGACACCTTTATATTGCAAACATTTATCAGGGTGAGTACCATACTAATAGTACATAACTCAAAGGTACTAAATTAACTATCTTTATAATGAGATATTGCACATCGATCTTTGGAAAGAGACAATCTGTTATGAGAGTTAACTCTTAAAGAGGTCAATAACTTTTTCCCATAACAGATAGTCTCTTTCCAAAGGTTAATGTGCAATATTTACTGCCGCGTACTCTAAGAAAGTTAAGATCCGTATCCGTATCCGCGGATCTTGAAACCAAATATCCGTATTCAGATCCGTATTCGCGGATCTTGAAACCAAATATCCGTATTCAGATCCGTATCCGCGGATATACATTTTTAACGATCCGGCACATCACTAGTTTATACATACTATGTATAGTATACTGGTATTGGTCGGATGACGGGACCTACTGGTGAATTACTGAAAAAAGTTATCATTTAAAAGGATGTTTAATTTTACCATTTCCCCACTTTTTGGAGTTGAAACATTATTGAAAATTTTCAATAACCCTTTACTTCCACCACATATAACCGTATCTTACACCGTAACGATTTATTTTATTTTTTCATCCCACTCAATAGCGGGAACAAATTGCAATTTAACTGAGGAACCCAATAGAAATGTTTCAAAACAGTACATAAAACCGAAAAAATAAATGTAAACATAAATGTGAGCACCTAAAAGCTTTAGAAATGTCCCGAATAAAAACATTAAAAAACACATTTTGCTGTAATAAAATTTATTTCATTCATGTGTTTCGAGATCGCCTTTAAAAATTATTTTCTGATATTCATGACGACCTCGCGGTTTTATCAGTGACCCCTAGCACACGTCAGAAGCGAAACTTTTTATGTGTATGAATGATATTATGTACATCGAAATTGCGTCGTCAATTTGTATTTTTACTAGATTTGGCTCACGGCTTCGCTATTATGGACATAAGAGCGCCTTAAAAAAATCATTACATAGACACAGGTAGCAAGGCGTGTTGTACCTATTCAGAAAAACACGCCTTTCATGTGTGACTTTTAAGTTTTGACGCACAACGAATTTCATTGTATGGGCTATGTGCAGGGAGGCGGAGTTACAAATTTTTCGATGCGAGCGTTTGTGGTGAGCAATAGGGGAAACTTCAAGTGTAACATTATAACTTTTATAATGTACATTTCGTATACTATACATTTTGTATATTTTTTTTTTAACAGTTACTTAATTATAATTTCGTTTTGTCTGTATTTATTACATAATAATTTTGTATTACTGCTTAGAATTTTGTAAAATTTGAAATTTAGTTCCATCGTAGCATTCAATAAATCAACATTAAAATAAAATATTAAAACATCTTATCATTTCTTAAATCAAATCTGACAGCGAAAATACACGCAGCAAAATTTATTTCACTGATTAAACAGATTTAATGATTATAAAAGAATAAAATTAAAATTTAAAATTGAATACTAAAATTATGATATTTATTTAAATCGTATCAAAATAAAATATCGATCACGGAAAGTAACCAGTGCGTTACAAATGGTAGCAGAGCGTAGTTTTATGAAGAAATAATATCAAAATCAAACAATTTATATTTATTAAATTATTTTCGTGAAGCATAATGCCGATGAATCATAGTCCAACAAGAAGACGTCCACCTACTCGGTCAACTCCAATCGACGAACAAAATAAAAAAGCAAGAAATGAAAATCAACCTCAAGTTACTGAAATGGAGGCAGCAACAAATCTACAACTTCCAAATTTTGATGAATATCAACAGTATTCAGAGCTTTATCAAAATTTAGATTTTACTAGTTCGCAAACCAGTACAACTACAACTCTTACATCATCTCTAAATACTGAAATGTATTATACAACTGCCGGATCTACACAACCTTTGAATACAATTCAATCAGACAAGACATTAAATTCAAATCAAGTATTTTCTACCTCATTTGAAAAATTATCTATTAATACAAATAAAATAATAGATCAAAATACTACAAGAACCAGGATGTCTCCTAAATCTACTGAACACCAATACCAGCAATTAGTTCAAGCAGCGATTGTAAATACTAATCTACTGACGCAACTGCACGACAATTTATTAGATAATAAGCCAACATCGCAGAATCATTTACACCGAAATTTATTTCCAACATTTTTGCCAGATATTAATAAATTGATTTCATCAGT
The DNA here is from genome assembly GCA_963575645.1 of Xanthostigma xanthostigma. Lineage (NCBI taxonomy): Eukaryota > Metazoa > Arthropoda > Insecta > Raphidioptera > Raphidiidae > Xanthostigma > Xanthostigma xanthostigma. The sequence goes on along the minus strand of OY754470.1, from coordinate 473,397 downwards.
ACCTCAAACAGATGGCACAGAGCCTAACGAATTTTTGAACTTTTTGGTTGAAATTGAAAGGATTATGAATTTACAAATAATACCTCCATCACATTTAATGGAAGGTTTAATTACTCATGTTCATGGAGCACTTCGTAAATGGTTAGCATCTACATCCCTGCAATACAGAGATAATTGGAACCAATGTAAAAACGATATGTTAAATTATTTTCTATCACGCCAGCAAATAAGTTGTCTGATACGTACACATGTCTTTAGGATACAAAGAATTGATGAAACTTTAGCAGCATATGCTGAAGATGTAAGAATACGAGCTTATGCTTTAAACTACACTAATCGCGATGAAGAAATTCTGATACACGTTTGGGATTCTGCATCATCTAAATATCTTAATAAAATCTGCACTCTGGACGTTCCGTCAACGTTTGAAAATCTATTTCAAATTGCGCGTAAAATTGATGAAGCCACTCGCCGCCTAGATGAAGCTAATTTACGTGAAGCTGATGCAAACTTAACAACGTCCAAATCTGCACGAATTCCGACTTCAAAAAACTGAATGACGTCGTCAAATTGAAGAACATACCGCCATCAAAACGGAATTATTTTTCAAATTTGACGACGAAGAACAAATTACATAATAATTACCAAAATAAAATACCTTTTATCGACATCAGTATTGGTCGTCACAAATTTTCTGCCTTGATTGATACGGGAGCTTCAACAAATTTAATTGACCAGAATTCATTGAACGAAATAAAAAAATCACAAAGAATTCAGGAGTACAAGATACGACATATCACAATTACCTTAGGAAATGGTTCCAGTTGTATTGTAAAAAAGGCTGTTGAAATTGTTATCAAAATTTCTAAATTGACATGGAAAATGAAATTTCTTATACTCAACAAATTAACATTTCCTATTGTAATCGGGAACGCCAGTCTTCGCAAAACTCAAGCAATTATTGATTATTCACGATCTCAAGTACATTTTGACTTTTGTAAGGTATCTGTGCCTATAATGTTTAAATCTCCGAATGATTTCAGTGATGTTTATAATTTGATGATTGAACAACAATTTAATTTGAAGCCAGAACAAAATCGAAAATTAAAATTATTATTGTCAAGCTTTTCCGATGTATTGACAGACAGAATTGGTCATGCACACAAGTACGAAATGAAGACCATATGCGTGATAAAATTCCTGTTTATAAAAGCCCTTATCCGTTGCCACCGCCGAAAGCTGCACAAATGCAACAATATTTAAGAAAACTTCAAAAGGACGGAATAATCGAAAAATGCGTATCGCCTTATGCATCACCTGCCTTCATTTTAAAAAAGAAAGATGGTACTCCACGACTAGTTGTCGACTACCGAATGGTGAACAAAAACGTCGTTTTCGATCCGTATCCTAGTCCGAGATTGGATGAGTTGTTCCAGTGTTTAAATGGATCTGTTGTTTTTTCCACAATAGATCTCACGTCAGCATTTTTCCAAGTGCCGCTTACAGAAGATTCAAAAAATGTTACTGCGTTTGTTGTTCCATGGGGACAATATCGTTTCACGCATGCGCCACAAGGACTTTCTACATCACCTCAAGGATTGAATAGAATTATACTCGACATCTTTGGAGATTTGAAATACGACTATTGTTTACCATATCTAGATGATCTGTTAATCCATAGTCCATCTATTGAAAGCCATTTTGAACATCTCAACGAAGTTTTAACACGATTACGAGAGACCGGTTTAACAGCAAATCCAAAGAAATCGAAGTTTTTCTTTTCAAAATTGAAATATCTCGGACACGTAATATCAACAGACGGTTTACAATTAGATCCTGAACGAGTACAATCAATTAACGACATTCCAATGCCACGTAACATCAAACAGCTGCGATCTTTTATTGGACTAGCTTCATTTTTTGGTAAATTTATACCTAACTTTGCCGAAATTTGTGCTCCGCTTAACAACTTAAAAAAGAAAGGCGTCAAATTCAAATTCACAGATGAACAAATAACCTCTTTTAAAGAAATCAAATCGAAATTAGTGTCGGCACCCGTATTGAAATTCCCCGATTTTAAAAGAGAATTCGTATTAAGATGTGACAGTAGCGATATTGCGATAGGTGCAGTATTGTTGCAAAGCTATGATGGTAACCTATTACCTGTGGCTTATGCGTCGCGGAAACTTACAGATCCTGAAAAACGTCTGATTATTTATGAGAGAGAATGTTTGGCATTAGTATGGTCCGTTCAACGATTTCGAGACTATTTACAACATAACAAATTTATTGTTCAAACTGACAACGCAGCTCTCAATTGGTTATATAACTCACCAAAAGCTTGTGGTAAAACTGCAAGATGGCTACTGACTCTAGCTAATTTTGAATTTGACGTTATGCATATTAGTGGTAAACTGAACACAGTTGCAGATGCTCTGTCACGATTATATGAAGAAGACGATACTGATGAAGATACTGTGACGGAAAGACCTCAAGAGCAACTAAACATTCTCACCCAAGTACCCGAAGTTTTTCCATCAATCAAAAAACACCAAGAAGACGACCCATATACACAAGGCATCGCTCAGCGCATTAAAACTGGAAACGATGTAAAAGACTTTGTTATATGCGGCGGTTTATTGTGTAAGATTGTTGGAAAACATCGTAAACGACGTATTTTTTTACCTGAAAAATTACGTCCATTAATAAAATATTATTTTCACGATTTAGAGTTGACTGCGCATGGAGGCACAACAAAAACTTACCGATCAATCGCTCGAAGATATTACTGGCCTCACATGTATGAAGAAATTAGAGACTACGTGGGTTCATGCGAAATCTGTCAGCGCGTTAAACCATCGCAGCATCCTGTTGACGCACCAATGGCATCAAAACTTCCACGCTATCCTTGGTCATCTGTACATTGTGATTATGTTGGCCCTATGTCGATCAGTTCCAAAAAAAATCGCTACTGTTTGGTTTGCGTTGATACTTACAGCAAGTTCATTCAGGTAATACCGACAACACGTTGCACGTCTAATGTTACTGTACGTGTTTTAGAAGATATTTGGTATCAATTTGGCCCTCCAACTGCTATTTGTACGGATAATGCTCGCAATTTTACATCACGGGAATTTAAAGAAATGTGTTTACGTTGGGGTTGTAAACAAATTCTTACATCACCATACAACCCGAAGGCAAATAACGCTGAGCGAATTAACAAAGTCTTGATTGGTGGATTGGCGGCGCTTCTAAAACAATACGCAGCTAAACATAACGCATGGGATCGTTTTGTTAAGTCAGTAGTCTACGCGTACAACTCTTCGACAAATGAAACTACCGGATGTACACCAGCGTCAATATTTTTAAGAAGAGAATTGCTCAATCCTTTGGATAATTTATGGGGTATACATAAAATTGTCAAACGAGACAAAATTCCATCAAAAAACCAAATTGACGAATTTATTGAAAATTCTTTACGTAGAAGACAACATTATTATAATTCAAGAAAACCCGCAGGTCATCCGTTTCGAGTAGGAAGTCTCATTCTACAAAAACTAATCCGTCGATCTATTCCCGGCATAGCTTCACGCAAGTTTACACCTAGATGGTCCGACGTTAGAAGAATCATACGATTTTCAAGTCCTGTCAGTGTGGTGTTACGAGACGACAAAAATGGACGAATTTATCGTTCACACATTGACAACACGTCCGTATCGTCAACGTCGTCGCCATTAACATTTATCTTATACTTATGTATTTTTTTTTTATTATTTAGTTTTTTTTTTTCTTTTTTGCAAAGGGTTGTCGCCTGTAACATTATAACTTTTATAATGTACATTTCGTATACTATACATTTTGTATATTTTTTTTTTTTAACAGTTACTTAATTATAATTTCGTTTTGTCTGTATTTATTACATAATAATTTTGTATTACTGCTTAGAATTTTGTAAAATTTGAAATTTAGTTCCATCGTAGCATTCAATAAATCAACATTAAAATAAAATATTAAAACATCTTATCATTTCTTAAATCAAATCTGACAGCGAAAATACACGCAGCAAAATTTATTTCACTGATTAAACAGATTTAATGATTATAAAAGAATAAAATTAAAATTTAAAATTGAATACTAAAATTATGATATTTATTTAAATCGTATCAAAATAAAATATCGATCACGGAAAGTAACCAGTGCGTTACACAAGCTCAAATTTTCCGTATGTCAGTGAGCAATGTTTATTAAAAGTGAAAATAGTTATAATTTTATGAAGCTTTTTAATTAAAAAGAACGTAGGAAAACTAAGCGATCTGGAAATGCTTGTTGTATTCCGGGCTGTTGCGCTGATGGCGATTTAAGTAAAATAAAGACCATTGGCGCCCTAATTTGACGTTCCGCTGTCAGTGTAAACAAATTAACATCAGTTTTTTCTTATTAAATTTTTTTGACACATCATGGCCAACTAAAGTTTTCGACTTATCACCTTAGAAACATGTCGCGATTTCCATAAAAAGTGAGTTCAATAATTCTCTATTACCCACTAGCGGCGCTAGTAGGCTTCGTGCACACAGCCTATACTAAACTCGGACATTTTTTGAAGCTGGAAAAATCTAAATCAATAAGAACTCGGCATACTATAGCAAGCATATATCGCGGCTGTATTATTACGGAACGACAAAATGGGGATGAGCAGTGAGCGAAAGTATAGATTTGCACCCGGACGAAATACAAACCGGTCTTCCATTAGTTCATATTTTGAAATTGTTATTTTTGACAAATAAATTAAAAAAAAATCCAATTGATATTCTTGGAAACTATGAGGGCTTGTAACACAATATAAATCGCTGCACGTTCAGGGTTCAACTTCAGGCCGACGTGTTATTAAAAAGTGGTTTTCTTTAGATTCGAATCTGTGCATTAAGTTAGGATTACCAACTCTATTTGCTTAGGCGAAAAACCCTGTCTGCGTATAGGTATATAATATAGTGACTTTATTGATAAATGTTGTTCACAGCCGGAGCTCCCATTATCCGATATTGACATTTACCTTAACATTAACGGCCTTAAAGCTATATAATCTTTATCTAAAAGACTGAATGTTTGATGGCGTTAGTCGTAAAACCACTTACTGACTCACGTTGCCGTGCAACTTCTTCAATGTTGTTATCCTATTTATATAACAGATTTTAAATTTCAATACCAATATCATCGATGACGTAGCAAAAACTAAACAAAATACATCCGTTTATTTAAATTCCACCCGAAATCATACGAAACACTAGACAACAATTTTTGCAGTGAAAACTTCTTTAGCGGCGCTGTACACTTTTTTTGTAACGGGTAAAAAATGTTAAACTCGCGTCAGGAAAAGTAAGAACTGGGTGAGGCTCTCTAAGTGATAGTAATTGCCAGATACTTTTTATACAACGTTAGACATCTAGCGTTGAAATATCGTACATAAAAATGCAATCTATGATACAAACCATTTTATTTACAAAACTTCTTTAGCGGCGCTGTACACTTTTTTTGTAACGGGTAAAAAATGTTAAACTCGCGTCAGGAAAAGTAAGAACTGGGTGAGGCTCTCTAAGTGATAGTAATTGCCAGATACTTTTTATACAACGTTAGACATCTAGCGTTGAAATATCGTACATAAAAATGCAATCTATGATACAAACCATTTTATTTACAAAACTTCTTTAGCGGCGCTGTACACTTTTTTTGTAACGGGTAAAAAATGTTAAACTCTCGTTAGGAAAAGTAAGAACTGGGTGAGGCTCTCTAAGTGATAGTAATTGCCAGATACTTTTTATACAACGTTAGACATCTAGCGTTGAAATATCGTACATAAAAATGCAATCTATGATACAAACCATTTTATTTACGAGTGTTGCCAATCAATAAACAATGCTCCTAAATGCAAAAAATTAAGACGTTAATATTCAAGTTTTCACTTCTGCCGGCACTCCCGGAGTGCAACCCGTCTTTTTTTTAAGTACAAAAGATTTAAAATTAAGAATGAATTGAAGTTTTATCAAGAAATTTTCGCTTTTAAAAATACAACATTTTTAACTTCAGTACAAATACCACTATTAGATCATCTAATTCTATATATTATGTATTAAATTTAAACTTTTTTCGTCCAATCGATTCGGAGAAAATCAGCTGTGACAGACGGACGGACAGACAGACAGACACGAGCGCTCCGTTTTTTGTCGGATGCGCGGAACCCTACATAATAAATATATAGTTAAAAAAAACTAAAAAACACGCTTTATATCGAACTAAAAAGTAAAAAATATTTTTTTTAAAATAAGCTTAAAAAGCGTGGAGCGCTCGATGTACGAAAATGTGGAACAAAGCGCCCCACGCTTTTTAAGCTTATTTTAAAAAAAATATTTTTTACTTTTTAGTTCGATATAAAGCGTGTTTTTTAGTTTTTTAACTATATATTTATTTTTCACTTTTTAGTTTGATGTAAAGCGTGTTTTTTATTTTTTTTTAAACTATATTTATTTTCCACTTTTTTTAGTTCGATTTATTGTCAAAAATTTGCCGAAAAAAAAAACGATTTTTTTTTTGGCGTGGACGGGATTAGAACCACGACTCGTGATGCCGAGAGTTGACGTCAGCGAAGACCCGTGCCTTAGACCGCACGGCTAACTTAACTGTAGTTACAGTGCTGGCATATTATACCGCTATATAAACGACTTGCTGTAGTCCAAATGAAAGTTACAAACATACATACAAACTTACAAGTGAAGTTAATATAAAGCGTATAAATTTATAAAAATAGTTTAGACCGAAACAGCTGTATGATAATGACGAGATACTGGTTGCTGTGAAATCTTGTTCTGTTGTTATATAACAGTTCGGAAAGTCGAGAGCCTGTACTTTTACTGAGTAAGATATTTATGAAAGTAAACGCTCTCGTGAGATGGCTATAGCCGGTGTCGATGTAATAACTGGCATTGTGAATGCTGTGCAGGGCCACAGAACAGCATTTACCTGCACAGAAGCGTCGGTGGCCAAACGATATTTCATGCCCATATCAAGTCCACTATAATATTCATAGTGTTTACAATACTCTCGTATTATACATATTTAAAATAGATTTCGTAAAATAGGCTCATAAATATAAAAGCATGGGCCACACTTTTATAATTGGATTTTTGAATTGAAAAAAACTACTAATTTTTAATAAGTTATCGTACATTATTATTGGAAACCGAAAAAGAAAATATTTCTAAAGCTTCTGATAATTAATATAAAATTAATTAAAATGTGAAAAACTATAAAATATCACGTGACCGTGAAAGCACTACGACGTCATAATATATGTTTTTGGCGCGTTAACGGAGGTTAGTTTAAAAATTATTTTTAAATTAAATACAACTTTTTAATTATGAATTAAAAATAGTTTTGTTATAAAACTTGTCTGTAAAAAAAAATTCATTCAAACATCCAATTATGCACCTAAAAATTAAATATTACTTTTTTCTCTCGGTACATTTTTAAAAAAAGTTTTTTAACTACTTTAATTTTAAATTTTTCATCATTATCCGTATCTATATTATATGAAAAACAGCTTTGCAAAATAACTAGAGACACGCTCTCCCACCACCAGAACCGGAACTTCCACCACCAGCTATTTTTTCTAATTTTTAAACTTGTTATTTAAATATTGCTAAAGCCAAAATGTCTTTACATTGTATTGTCTTTAAAACTACATATTACTGCAATATTTCACGTCAAAAGCTTAAAAAACGTTCGAATATTTAATTAAATAATAAATAATAAAGCACATACCGCTAGTTTAGCGGTATGTGCTTTATTATCGCATTGTGCGTCAGAGCTGACTTTCGTTCATATAAGAAGTTATATCTAAGTTAATTTCACACGAAATCCATTCAAATTGAAGCTTTTTGAAAAGAGGAGATTCTGATCTATAAAACAGAACCATTCTTAAATCAATTCGTGTTCATAAATACTATTTTTAAATTCGTAATAGTAACTTCTGGAAAGTGTACATGTCAGCTTTAATTATTACCGGGCTTTTATTTTTCTGCTGCTGTTAATCGTTAGTTATTTTAAATTATAGACGCTCGACAACCGAGGCCATATTAAATGAAGAACGAAAATGCATTACATTACAATCAACACAATAGTTTAATTTTAAACTTCGCGCCGCAACCTCCCGGCAGTTTCAAGGTGACGACATTAAGTTCAGCGAGTATCACTTCTGTGAACCTGTTCTGTGATGGGGTCTATGCGGAACAGTGCAGAACAAAAATAACGACTGTTGGAACGGAACTGCGCCATCGCTGGGACCGAGCACGCACCGCGACGCTATAGACTCTGAAGCCTCTTTCACACGACAAAATACTTTTTCGCATAAATTAAAACGGTACAAATGGCCTTCACACAGGCAAGCGCGCCACGTCATGTTTATATTTGTATGTATTATAAATTAAAGTTAATTCTTTGATCTTCTGTGATAAAATAATTTTTTAATTACTTAAATTAGTACGACAAATTTCATTTAACACTTTCGTTACGAATTTTTGTAAGCTTTCTCTGCACTTTACAAATCGTGCAAGTTGATTTTGAAGCACTTTCGGTTATCCGATTGGATTGAAATTTTGTATAGATCCGACGGCAACGTAATTTGATGATTTTATTATTTCGAGAAAGTGAGAGCTTTTGCTTATACGTCGCAAGTATCCCATTATCTCGTTCGTTCTTAAATTAATTAATGAACTTTAAAATGTATAATTTTGTTTAGGAAAGAGAGTAACTGCACTAACTTTTCTGCGAGGTACCTCTGTAATCTGTATCCTTTTTGTTTATCCCACGGGAATACACATTTTGCAAGTTGCTTCAGAACTATATATTATTCAACAAATGTAGCGCGTAAGACGTAATACTTTGTACTGAGCAGTTTATTATAGAAATTCGGTACACGCAATATATTTTTGAACTTGGGGAGTAAGCTGGTAAATGCCTGACGAATTCGTTTACGGAAGTGCATCATATCGCGATACCTGATGAAATCGTTTACGGAAGTGCATCATCGGAGTTGAGAGGGAGATATAAGTCAGTGAGTGCGACAAAGACGGAGCATTAAGTTGAGAGGGAGATATAAGTTAGCGAGTCCGACAAAGACGGAGCATTAAGTTGAGAGGGAGATATAAGTTAGCGAGTGCGACAAAGACGGAGCATTAAGTTGAGAGGGAGATATAAGTTAGCGAGTGCGACAAAGACGGAGCATTAAGTTGAGAGGGAGATATAAGTTAGTGAGTGCGACAAAGACGGAGCATTAATACAACTATTTGACGTTTAAAATGAAAACAACTGTTTTTTTTTTGTATCAAAAATACCTTTCATCGAATTTTGCTGCGTTTTGTAACGAGAAATAATGTAGGTTAGTTAATAAATCTTTTTAAATGTACCTACTATAAATTATGCTAATAAATATATATAGATATTTTGCCTATTAATTAATCAAAAATTATATTTTGTAGATATGTGCTACAGAGTGAGGTTATATTGTGTTCGATAAACTTTGAGACGAACCGACTGCATATTATTGTTCGTTTATGAATTTATCATGAGCAAATTAGAGGTATTTACGCATTATTCTAATTAATAATAGTATCTATATTGTGCGACTAGTGAGAGAAGGAGAAGATTCCATGAGCGTGAAATTTGCCGCACGAGCGTAGCGAGTGCGGTAACACGCGAGTGGAATATTCTCCTTCGATCAATGATGGCCCTGACTTTCGCTGAATTGCGATGCTGTTTTCATATATACAAATCGCTACCGCGTTCCTATTGGTCCAGAAACTATGCAGTAATAATTCATTACCGTACAGTTTCGGCTCGCTACCGCGTTCGTATTGGTCCAGAAACTATGCAGTAATACATTATCGTACAGTTTCGTATTAGCACTCTAAGCGTCAACATGAAGTAATTTATTATTACTCCAGAATTTAGCAGGGCCCCGAAATTACATATTACTCACGCGTGTTGAATAATTATATATTTAAAATAATCATGGCAGGACGAAGTTTTACTTCAGTCGTGTGGTCTAAAGTACACTCGCTTTTTTATGTAAAACTTCTTTTGGCACGGTATAGAGTAAAATTGATATTTCAGTTGAAAATGTAACGAACGTGTCAAAATACTATAAATACCGGCTGTAGAACATCGAGCCGAGTATTAGGTATACGGATAGATGTGTGTGGTTCACAGTCCAAAGTGAAATATTTAAATTAACTGTCTGGCTGTGTCCTTTACGACCTCGAGTCTATTCAGCAGTCGGTTTGCAGCACGTGTTTGTTGTAAGCCGTACGTTTTGACGAGCGACGACCCGTTTTAAGTGACGCTTAATGTAAAGTGATTGTTCCATTAGCGTATAAACAACAGAACAACATGTTGGACTTACTTGCCGAGTGCCGCAACCAAACAACACCGGCCTCCAAAGGATACAAAAATTCAGAGTAAGCTACTTTTCCCCCCGAACAAAGTTCTCTGACATTTCACTCAAATGATTTTTTAGTTTTTCCTTGACTTCAAATACTAGACTGACCTGTGCGAATTATTCGCACTAAATAAGTATAATATTTATCACTTTACAAAAATTATTTTTTAAATATGATTGCAGGTATTCAATTCGTTTCTAATTTTGCACACGGCTTATAACGTTCTTCTTTTTGTTGTATTACAATATGAAGCTCAGATGACAGATCGAAGAAATATTTTACTAAAATTGTCATATAGAGGCGCAAGTAGCAAAAGCGTTGAGCTAAGCCGTCAGATGGCATCATGCAGCATTGCTGTGACGTTGTTCAGCGTTGCTCGCTGTTTCAATATTAAAGCCGTCAGATGGCAGTATGCAGTATTTACAATATGAAGGTCAGATGACAGATCGAAGTGTTAACGTTACGCCGTCAGATGGCAGACGTTGTTCAGAGTTTAATTAATTTACAAAAACAATAGCAATAATAAATTTTTTAGTTGTCGATGTCAGTAGAGCAAGCAATTATCTGTACAATGATATATAATTTATGTGGAGAAATTGTGTGGTTTTTTTCTAAAAAGGGAGGCAAACATCTTAACCTTAACGTATTAATGTATTTATATTATGATAGAAATAAACAATTTGTGTTTTATGTTTCGGAGAAATATTTCTTAACTATAACAGCTACGAGCAAAGATTTTGTCTGACGTCAAGTAATAAAGTTGGTCGACAATTTTATTATGTAGGAACCGTTTTCTTTAAAAAATTTCTCTGACTTCCACCAAAATTTTCATATTTTCCCACATCAATAAAATTACCTGACTTTTTCGGATTTTTCCTATGAAAGTAGGGTTTTCTAAACTTTTTCACGTACGGATTTCTTAGAGACTTTCAAAATTTGTACGAAACTTCCATCATCGCACTATCTGTGCCCAATCGTAGTATTTTTTTTTTTGACGTGATAACGTCTTATAAATTGATGAAACACCGCCAGCACACACGAAAAAGAGTAACGTTCCGCAAGCGAGAGCGCGATATAAGCGATAGAGATGCACGATCGGCCCAAGCCGCATTTCTCCCTCTTCGCGCGTGACGTCAGAGAGTAGTGTGCGTTCAACATTTTTTTCGGCTGTTCCAGCGAAAGCTACATCTGACAGATGGCCTAGATAAGTTTGTTAACAAATATATAATATATATACATTCTTTTAAATGTATTTATAATTGCTTAGAAATATGTATTTTGCTTTGGTTGATCAAATTATTAGTCGGTAAAAATATAGTTTGACAGCTACTAAAATTTAGGTTATGTATTATTAAATATGATATTCGAGCGGAATACGTTATCACGTAAAACTATCGTCCGTAAACCGATTTTACAGACAACCAATTTTTTCAATATCTTCCAGATATGAATCCTGGACCCTCTCTAGGGATCAGCGGATCTCACTTTTGGAAATCCTTCTCTAAAGTAAAGCGTGTAAGACAATGTATGTAAACTTTTAAAAATCTTTTAATTACTCAAAAATTTTATATTAGAATATTCGAATATGGTACTCAGTTTTTTTGAAAAAAAAGAGTTCTCAGTGTTCCCCTTAAAATATGGCTAATTTCTAAAAATCAAAATCCCCAGTCCTTGGGGCAGCTTTGTGCTGCGTCAGACGGATTGCTACAGCACGATATTTAACTAATAACGTAATTAGTCATTAGTGGCCTTTGTTTGAATTAAGCATGTACACAGGAATTTGCAGTGAACGAAACTGTACACACATAGCTCAAGGTTAGCAGATTACAGAGGTAGCCTCGTTCCATCAGCGTATAAGCGTGTGAATGATGCCAGCTGGCGGATCGTTCCTGTTTTTATATTTAGCCAGTGGAAACATTCGACTTGAAGTTACAAATTACGAACGGAATTTTTACCGACCACTTTTTTACAGTATTATTGCGCCTAGAGATTCTCGGTGGTGCGGATATTCATATTATTGATTTCGGTGGATTTATTTACGCGCTTGTTGACTCTCTCGTTCGCACCTCTACAACATAAAAGGCACTGCCGTAATGAAATCCTAAATACATTCAAGCATACATTATGTATATGACCTATAGCAACTGTCCTATTTCAAAATAGTTGGCAAAACCAAAAGTGCACATCCCGCAAGTTTTCCACTGTACATATTATAGGTAATGAAAAAAAAATTGAGAAAATAAATTTAAAAAAACCAATTAAAAAAAATAGAAAAAAAAAATTAAAAATAAAATGGAATAGAAAAAAAAATATTACTTGTGTCAGTGGGAATCGAACCCGGCACCTTGCTATGGACTAACGCTTTTAACCGCTCGGCCATACCGATGTCGCAGCTAGCGTTGTTATTGTGGTATAGAAGTGTAGCAGTTATTGTACGTAATACACTACATTTACGATAACAGTAATAGGTATTTTTTTGTTTTTTTAAGGTTTTTTATTTTAACTATTAGCTGTCAAAAATAATAAAACAAAACTGTTTATATAAATTAAACTACTGAACACATTTATGTGAATTTAAATAGGGTTCTGGTCTGATACTAAACAAAGTGAATAAAATATAACCCAAGGCAATCCGACCAGAATTGCGATCTGTAGAGTCGTGACGTACATACGTACAGACCAACCGACAACTGCTGTTTGTAATTTTCAATTACAATTTTAATAGTATTTATGAACTCGAATTGATTTAAAAATGGTTCTGTTTTATAGATCAGAATCTCCTCTTTTCAAAAAGCTTCAATTTGAATGGATTTCGTGTGAAATTAACTTAGATATAACTTCTTATATGAACGAAAGTCAGATCTGACGCACAAAGCGATAATAAAGCACATACCGCTAGTTTAGCGGTATGTGCAATATTACGGAAATCAGTTCCAAACATGAAACGTTTTTTTTTTTGTTGTTGATCGAAAACTTGCCGAGCGGGAGAGAGAGACTGTATTTTATAGACGCTAAACAATCAAGATCATCAGAGTGTGACACCTTTGCACTAAAGAATAGAAATGATTAATTTAAAAAAAAAAAGTTTTAAATTCTAATTGTGAGGGAATATTTTCAGTTATTTCTTTTCCCTGATCACTTTTGTTATTTAAGGAGTTAGATCTCTTGATGAAATTTTGACCTCTAGAAAAGAGGGAGAGGTGGGACCCTGGTGATCCCAACTGGCTATTTTTTTTTAGAGGCTGTCAAAAACTATTTCGATTTGCTTATTGTCAGTAAACCAAAATCAGTTTGACATGCCCAGTTTTTTTCTAACGTTATTTTTTTACTTTCAAGGTAAAAGCAAAGATTCGGTTCGGATATTGGAGTGTTTCGTATTTGTGTATCTGAAAGCTGTCTGCATAATACACGGATACAGGGCCTACCTGTGATGGTGCTTTGTAACTTTTGAAATTGAATTGTGATTGATTTGACTATAATATGCGTCCAACCTTTTCACGCTTGGCTTATTTTTTCGAGATAGATATTTCGCACGGTAATATAAGACCAATCAATTACGTAACGAAGTATTGAATAAATAATTTCAAATTATGGCGTGCATTTACTTTTAATTCTTACTACAAATATTTTTAAATTAAAACTGTCTTAGAAATTTTAAACTCTGAACGCTTCTTCTTAACATGATTAAAATTGCTTGCATTCAGCTTTGATTTCATACATAAACATGTTAAAAAAAGCTTCTTGACCGGTTTGCTTACCCAACCATAGATGGCAGTGCCAACTAAACGCGTCTTACAGTTCATAAATGGGGAGTCAGCATCTCCGTAGCGGGATTATTCTATGTTCAAAATAATATTGAAAAAGACACACTTTTTGTCAAAAAAAAAATTATTTGTAACGTGATTTCAACCTTAAAAAAAAGAAGAAAATTGCACTCCGGGAGTGCCGGCAGAAGTGAAAACTTGAATAACACCTCTACTCTCCATCCGTCTTACGAATTTTCGATCAGGTTTTACCCATACCTCTACTCTCCATCCGTCTTACGAATTTTCGATCAGGTCACGTGTCCTGACACGAGTTTAACATTTTTTACCCATACCTCTACTCTCCATCCGTCTTACGAATTTTCGATCAGGTTTTACCCATACCTCTATCTACTCTCCATCCGTCTTACGAATTTTCGATTAGGTCATGTGTCCTGACGCGAGTTTAACATTTTTTACCCATTACAAAAAAAGTGTACAACGCCGCTAAAGAAGTTTTCACTTCAAAAAATGTCGGACGACTTCATTTGATCGTGAAAACAATTACTGAATTAGAGGTAAATATTTTAACTTCGTGAACGTGACGTGCCTGTCACTGTTCTGTTAGTATTTTATTTTTTCTAAAGTCCCGGTTCGAAATGGTTTTACATGGCGTGCCACTTTTGTTTCGCTAATGGCGTGCAAAGCGCGACGCCTCCTGCTTTATTGCAGTAGTCGACGCATCCATTTTCTGCATTTGCATCGCGCAAACTTTTGCAGTGCTAATCTGTTTGAGTGTGTGTTTTTTTTTAACATAACTACTTTTTACTAAAATAAATTTATTATTCACAACGACTAAAATCTCAAGACCCTTTTTATTGATTTGCTCAATAATGCTTATCCGAGCGATTCAGTATTATTGAGTCGTTTCAACGAAATAATATAAATAAAATACATACGGATAAAAATATTTATTCAACTCATGCGCGTTATTCATGTTTTATCATGCCTAAAAACCGAACCCTAAATAGCCATTTACCGACTGGTGGCAATTACTTGTCATAACTCAATGAAGATTCCTACTAGCTCGGCCATTGTGGAGTAATGAAAATAAACGTAACTATTTTCTGAGTCGTAACGAAATAGTAGGTAACAACAACTCCGTTGTTACCCATTGAGGCTAAAATTGAGAGGCCGAATGTTTTCGACATGTAGTTTATTCATAACCGGCTAACCTCAAACCAAAACATTGAATCGTGCTGTTTGGTGCTGTTAGTATTGACAGTTTTTTTTATAAAGAAATAAATAGATATTTACAACATCTCATTATAATTAAAACATGAATAACGCGCAATTGTTGAATAAAATTATGGGCGCAACTTGTAGGCTAAGTCATGACCTGTCAGCGCCATGAATGACTTAGACTACTAGTTACGCCAATAATTACTATTACCGACTGTGTCACTGCGAACTTAAAAAGAAATTAGATAATGTGAAATATTTTCTTTACCTGTTCCACCCAAAGGTTTGTCGTCATAATCTGATTTTTGAGGTTCTGAAAAAGAAAATAGTATGTCAAACAGAAATTAATATAAATTTTATCTATACTAGTATATAGAGCTGAAGAGTTTGTTTGTTTGGTTGGTTGAACGCGCTAATCTCAGAAACTACTGGTTCGAATTGAATTTTCTTTTTTTGGATAGCCCATTTATCGAGGAAGGCTATAGGCTATATAATATCACGATACGAGCAATTGGAGCGGAGCATCGATGAAAAATGTTGCAAGATGTATCTCAAAATTAGTCCGTCCGACAAATATTATCAGGTAAAATGCCTTAACTAAATATTGCAATATTAGCGCGTGAAGTTTACAAGCCCGGATAGCTCAGTCGGTAGAGCGTAAGACACTTAATGCCAGGGTCTTGGGTTCAAGCCCCACGTCGGCGAATATATTTTTATTTATTTTTTATTTTCTACATTGCTTTTTTGCTAAGGCTTGCATTTCAATTTTTTAAAATTTTATTAGGACTAATTAAAATTAAATAAATCTAATTAATAGCTCATTTGAAAACTGTTACAACTCTAGGTATATATAAAAATAATTTCCCTACAGTATTTTCAATTACATATTTTATTAATTACAGTAATTATTGTTTTAAAAGAAATTTATTACTTAAAAAAAGTATAAATACTGCTTTTTAATGACAAAAACTTTTGAACGGTAACTCCGATCATTATGACATTTGGACACAACGTTCATCTCGGTAAACTAAGATGAATGTGCGTACTCATGTCCTTCCCTTCCCCATTCGTTCTTTTGCACCCGGGGGAAACCGGGCGGGACCGCTAGTTATAAGATAATATGGCTGTTGCTAGATACGAAACCTTTATTTTTGCAAAATGCCGCCGCACATATTATGTCTGTGATAAGAAAACTTGAACGTCTGAATAGAGACTTACGAAAATAAATTTAAATATTGAACATAAAAAAAGAAGAGTTTATATGAAAGATAACGTCATTTTTATCGCACATTTCAATTTTCTTTCCGACCGTATTTATATGCATGTTATTGTGTAAGCGCCAAGATGAAAAGATAAGTCTTAAAAGACATTCAAACATTTCTTTACAATATTGTTACTTAATATATATAATACTAGCGGCCCTGTACGTGCTTCGCTACGTATAAAGTGAAATAATTAAACAATTTAATTGGAACATCTATCTATCTATCTATCTATTTTATTAATTGCTAGCTATTTTAAAATATACATGGGCGTATATGTGTGTATGTCGAGCACTCCGGCTGCGCCGTCGTGCTCGAAAAAAAATAGCGTAAAGTATTCGTGGATAACTGGTCTTTAAAACACTTGCTCTATTTCGAGCACTCCGGCTGCGCCGTCGTGCCGAGCAGTTTTAAACGATATTCAGTTTTTTTACATCCTCGATCTAGATATATGGTTGTTAAGTTCGTTGCGCCATCTATTGATTATTCACTCAATCCAGTCAACAGGTATTGCCATCTTATATGGTTGTTAAGTTCGTTGCGCCATCTATTGAATATTCACTCAATCCAGTCAACAGGTATTGCCATCTTATATGGTTGTTAAGTTCGTTGCGCCATCTATTGAATATTCACTCAATCCAGTCAACAGGTATGGCCATCTTATATGGTTGTATTATGACTGTCAAGGAATAGACAAATAATTTGCAATAAAATAATATTGCGACTATAAATTGAAATGAAAGCTATCCTATCTTTCAAGTTGGGTCGAATTGCAAACGGTGTGCAAATCAAATTAAAAATCGGTTCAGTAGTTTAGGAGTTCATCGCGGACAAACATGTGACACGTAATTTTTATATATTAAGATGTATAAAGTATCCGCGTTATATAGAAATATGTAATTTCAAAAGTTTAAAACTGCAATTAACGTTTATTTTTATTAATTTATCAACCTTTTAAAACAACACTTTTTTTCTATTAAATATTGTAATCCAGTTGAAAAGAATGTCGATGAATTTTATGAAAAAAATATGAAGAAACAGAATTAATTTTTCTTTTAATTTGTGAGAATATTTATGTATAATACGCGCCACGAATCTAAAAGGCTCGGAAGTTAGATGCGAATACGGGCTTGCGCTTGTACAGTCTGTTGAAAAATTACAAACTCGCAACTCAACAAAACTGAAAATAACAATAACAACTTGACAATAGCGTACTCGACTGTACTTTAAAGCTGGAAAGCGACAAGTGACAAAGGCAACGCGCGATCACGGCCAATCACCGACCAGCGCACGGTCCGTACAGGTAGCTGGGAGGTGGTGGGAGTCTGAACGGCTCTAAAATGTGCCTTTGCGACGCTGTTTGTGACTAACTTCCGAACCTTTTATACATAAAATGGGAACACAGAACTGTCTTTTCGTCGATTTCAATTTTTTAGGAGAGGTTTAAGCCCCAAAATAAAAATATGCTCAATTCGAATCTTATAGGCTTTCTCTTTTGAGATATTCAATTTTGAAAATGTATGTAATAATAGCACAGCTATAATCGCGCTTGCTCGAAAAACATCGCAAAAAATGTCATTTTTTGGTTGCTATAATATTATCTAATATAAATGATCTCCCCGTTTAGGGATTGCGTTTTTAAATGTTTTTTGACGTGATAACGTCTTATAAATTGATGAATCACGTCAATATAAAAAGATGAAACACCGGCTGCATGCACGAAAAAGTGTAACGTTCCTAACGTTCCGCCTGACCCTGTGCGTGATTATTAAATATGATATTCGAGCGGAATACGTTATCACGTAAAACTATCGTCCGTAAACCGACTTTACAAACAACCAATTTTTTTTTTAATAATTATATAGAGAATAAAACAGTGCCAGATTTTGTATCTGATCTTCCCATTCAAGTCAAAATAATCTTTTGAAATCGGTTTTTGAGTTCGGGACTCTCTAAAAATGAGCTCTTATGGAGCGGTTCAAGTTTCGGATTGAATTTTGTTGGAATCTGCTCAGATTTGAAATGTCTTTGGTATTTACATATTACATCAGTTATGCGACTGTAGCTCTACAGAGGCATTAAATTCCATTCTGTGTTTTTTAATATGACGTTTCTGACTTAGTGAGGATGTCAACATATAAAAATACATCGTTTCTTACTTCGAGAAAGACCATAAATATTTTATGCGTATTTCTCGTATAAAAATATTTCATTTTACCACAGCGAATCTTATGATAGACTGTGAATATTTCTATTTTTTTCGCAATTCACAAATTTAAATTGAAATAAAACTTATAAAATCATTCAAAAGGTCATTTTTTATTTATTTAGTTCCTGAATCGAATGAACATTTATTTATTATTTAAAAAAATTGGTTGTCTGTAAAGTCGGTTTACAGACCATAGTTTTACGTGATGTCATAAAGAAACATTGAAATGCGTACAAGCCGACGCTTGGGCCGATCGTGCTTCTCTACCGCTTATACCGCGCTCTCGCTTGCACGCTCAGGCTCAGGCGGAACGTGACACTTTTTCGTGCGTGCAGCCGGTGTTCCATCAATTTATAAGACGTTATCACGTCAAAATCTGAGAGCGTCTGCTCAAAGGCGACAACCGATTTGAGTGAAATGCTCTGTCTATATAATTAAAGCGCCCTTATGTTTACGCGGACGAAACCGCAGGCAAAAGCTAGTTAATTATAACTTTAAAACAAATTAGGATGATGTATATAACAAATAGAGAATAAAAGTTTCGTCTTATCCTTCGGGAACTACTGATTCGATCGGGATGAAAAGTATAGAAGAATAGAATAGAATAGAAATATATCTTTATTTAAAATTCCAATGGAATGTTATAGCGTCAAGTAGGTACATTAAAATTACACAAAGAACATTTGAATAAAAAAATTTATATTAATATTTAAAATCGTTAACTGAGTATAAACAACATGATTGCAATCTTTTCTTTAATTCAGACTTTTTAGAATATGGCAGTGCAGTTAAATGTGCCGGTAGTGTGTTGTGTATTCGTAGCGCCGCACACTCAGGACTATTGAAAAGTAGTGATAAGTTGCACTTAGGTAAAATGATTTTCATATTGTGACGTGTTTGATAATTATGCTTAGTACAAGAAAGAGAAAATCTGTTTTTATACTTTTGTATATAGCACAGAGAAAAATAAATGTATATTGAAGGAACAGTTAAAATGTGATGTTTCACAAAATACTCCTTACAACTATCTCTAAATCCAAGATTAAATATGGTTCTAACGGATTTTTTCTGCAGCAAAAAAATTCTATTGATTGCGGAGGTGCTACAGCCCCAAAACATGATTCCATATTTGACGTGTTGGAAGAAATATGCATAATAAGTGGTTAGGTCTAAATTAAGATCATAGCAACTATGATGAATTTTCCGCAGAGCAAATAAAGATCTTGCTAGCTTAGAACTTAAGTTGGAATTGTGTAGAGTCCAGTTTAGGGTATCTGAAATAGTCACACCTAAGAAGTTAAATGAAATAGTCCATATATGTATTCAATCCGGGTCAAAAATATACCGGCATGCAAAATTTAGTATTATTATTTGTAAACTATCCGTGATACTGTACAAAATATCAGTACCGCGCCGAACAAAGACGTGTGTTACACGAAATTGTTATATCTGTACGTGTCTTATATAGATAATCCGTTTATTATTTTAGCCCATTAGTGCTCGCACTAATTACTAACATAGAAACGACTAATTCCAATTCAGTACATGCACAAATTAAATCATTTCAAGGCTGCGAAACATAGACTTATAGGGGGAGGACCAGAGCTGATGTGCAGCCGATTTCGATCGATTTATTTTGGATGAAACTCGAGTCTAAAAAATGAAAAGATGTGCGAGTTTCGCCCACATAAGCTCATGAAGAAGAGAAACCAATAAGCGATGTCGAAAAACGCTTGCGAAGTGAAGTTTAGGAAACACTGGTTTAACCGAAATAGGAGAACTATTTCATAGACACAAAACCGTACTCGAATCGTAAGGAAATTGCAAAATGTTATCAGGAATACTGGTTATCAGAGGAGCTTCGCTTCGTTTGAAAATCAGTTCAATGATATCCACACATAACAAAAGATGAATAGATAGGGGGATGACCGGAGCTGATGTGCCGCCGATTTCGATCGATTTATTTTGGATGAAACTCGAGTCTAATAAATGAAAAGATGTGCGAGTTTCGCCCATACATAAGCTCGTGGGAGAAGTGAAACTTCTTTGAGTTAAGAATTCGTTTCATTGATGCGTTATGCATTTTGCGTTAACCGATTGTTTCTCTTATATTTCTCCTTTAACGTTACGGAAAATTTCAAACGTATACGCAACTAAAGAAGAGATTTTAAGACGTCGCACGGTTAAACATGAACCAATGAGCGATGTTGAAAAACGCTTGCGAAGTGAAGTTTAGGAAACACTGGTTTAACCGAACTATTTCATAGACACAAAACCGTACTCGTATCGTAAGGAAATTGCAAAATGTTATCAGTGATACTGTTATCAGAGGAGCTTCGCCTCGTTTGAAAATCAGTTCAATGATATCCACACATAACAAAAGATGAATATGACTGTGTATAGATTAATGCTTGACAGAATTATCGATACAACAGACAAGGACAAACATATTGCAGCAGTACAGTGTTTAACTGAAAAGGATAGTTATGTTCAGTCAGATGACTTTATTGTTCACATGACTTCTTTCTGATGCTATATCTGCTGCCCTAGCACTGGTTCTCCAAATTGCGGGCTGGAAATCCTTTTCATTACAATAATACATAAATGTACTAATTATATAAAATTTTGAGGAATAAATAAATAATTATTATTTTTTGACGTGATAACGTCTTATAAATTGATGAAACACCAGCTGCACGCACGAAAAAGTGTAACGCCGTAACGTTCCGCCTGACCCTGTGCGTGCAAGCGAGAGCGCAGTATAAGCGATAGAGAAGCACGATCGGCTCAAGTTTGACAGCTACTAAAATTTAGGTTATGTATTATTAAATATGATATTCGAGCGGAATACGTTATCACGTAAAACTATCGTCCGTAAACCGACTTTACTGCAAACAACTAATTTTTTTATAAACACTTTCTTCTCAATATACTCGTATGTCAAAGATATCGCGCTGTCAGAAATTTTGTCTTTCTGTCTGCCTGACATTGGAAGCACCTATCTTATTTTTTAGGAAAATGGGTGTCGTTCAACAAATTGATATATCGTCTGACCGGTACGGTATCACACGCCACACGCAGGTGCATCGTCTCTACTGGACACTAGGGCACGCACGCAATTCAAGCAACAGGTTAATTATATCTACGGCCAGTAGGCAACGCCGGTTATGTCAAATGTTCAGTAATTAATTATCTCTATATCTATTTTTTTCTCTTCTGCGTCTCTAAGCCAAGGTTTTGAGATGAATATGTATCCCATTCCCCAGGGGATTGTACGTTTCAGTCTAAAGAAGTTTTACTTATTTGTAACCGCAGATCATTGTAGTCCAAGAGCTGTCAAACGTTTTTAGTAGGTATTTGAAGGGCCGTGTAACACTTTAATTTTTGTAATGTCTGAACTCTAAATCGAAGATCTGGCTGAAGGGTAGTGGGGCCTTTAGATCCGACTAAATAATCTGGTAAATTTATTTTATATTTTATTAAATACTGAATTTGAAGATACCAAAATTTCAAAATGCCTGAGAGACCACTTTTGGAAATAAAATTTCGCAAAGTTAAAAACGCGCCCACTAACCTTCAGCTTTGATTTTGTGTTCAGACAAAAGAAGTGTTAGGCAAATTTTCACTGTGCCTCAAATACCTCCCCTAAAAAATGTTTGATAGCTCTCCTACTAGCAGGCATTACGAAATATTTTAAGAGAGTGGCACTTTCATTCGAAGCAAAGAAAAACTGTAACTTTTCATAACTGTCATGTGCAAATAAACACCTCATTCATTCATTGTTCCACTTTTCATTGTTGTGTCATAATATGGAAATCTTCTTTCATGAATATAATATAGGCCGCGCTTTCGAAGTGGATACATAAAATTCTGTCGAACTACCGTTAACGAAAATGTATAAAGAGTTGTGCGTTTTCAATCTTTTAATATACAGCGTGTCCACGCCAGTTCTTTACAAATGGAATTTTTTTTTATTAATTATTGGAGCAAAATTTTTTTTTCTGTGAAAAAGTTCTGCTTCGTCCAAAACCTCTAAAACACCAAAGAAAATTTTTGTCGGCCTAAAGTTATACGAGGGAAATCAAAAAGTTTTATTTTACTAAAGCCAGATCACCCGATTTGACACCCCTAGATTATTTCCTCTGGGACTATCTAAAGAAAATGGTGTACTCTGAAAGACCTTTTCAAGATATTGATCAATTGGAAAGGATTATCACCGAAAAAATCCATCAAATTCCTTCTACAATGATTCGAAATTCAGTGAGTCAGTGACGGATTTTGGAAGGAGAACCGTTCTTTGTATGAAGAGAGATGAAGGATATGTTGAATTCTGATTTATAATTATGAATAAATAATTACTTAGAAGTTAGTTATGTTATTATTTTGAATTAAATTTGATTATGTAACTAATTGTACGAAAATCTTGAATATCACAGATAATTTTTATTTTTAGTCAAATAAAACTTTTTGGTTTCCCTCGTATAACTTTAGGCCGAAGAAAATTTTCTTTGGTGTTTTAGAGGTTTTGGACGAAGCAGAACTTTTCCACAAAAAAAAATTTTTGCTTCTATAATTAACAAAAAAAAATTCCATTTGTAAAGAACTTCCGTGGACACGCTGTATTATTAAAAATAAAACTGGCTTTCCAAATCTCGACAAAAAATTCATCGGATTTTTTGAGTTTTACTTTAATGTGAAATTAAGAAAGACTTGCTTCGGGAGTGCCCTTAAAAACCATAAGTTTAAAATTTGGTTGTGAAAAATAACTCAAATCATTTAGAGTGATGATGATCCTGATTAAATGTTTTTGTTAATGTTGGAAAAAGATTTTAAATCACTTGTTACACTTTTATTAAATTTTCTAGATATGTAGGTAATTGAAGAAACCCATGATGAAAGAATAATGAAGCCAATTTTAAAGTTTGGGTTCGATCTATTGAACCAAATCACCAATCGCTTCACGCTTTTAAGCGTAATAGAAAAGAAGAGTTTTCTATTTTTTAGTGCGGTTTTTATTTATAAATAAATAGATCACCTGTATAAAATTAATTTGATTATTAATAATTCAAATATGCTGTTATATCACTTCAGAATAAATAAATATTCAAATGACTCTGCTATAGAGCTCGTAGTTATAATGAAACAGTAATGGAAATTTGTTCAAAGCAAATTTCAATTTTTTGTTAATTAGTGAAATATTACTTTGTGATTCAAATTTGCCAAGTTTATAAATCGGCCAAGAAAAAAATATTTCTACAGCAGCTCTGTAAGTAGCTATACATTATTTTTTGCATTCAAATGTACTTGTTTTTCTTTTTTTGTGCATTATCTTTTGTATACCTGTTCTATAATCAACATGAATATAACACGCGGGGTGACATCTAACCCTGAAATGATTTATTATCGACGTTAATGGCTACATTAATCAAAAATCATTCACTGCTTCGCTGCCACTTGATATCCCGTTCCTCTTTTAGTCACTTCACAAACACTTGAATTGAAATACTGAAATATTTCATTGCGCGATTTTTGTTGAAACAAAGTAAATTTTAAATTTTGCAGTTTCTGTAACTATAGAACGTAAACGATCAGGGCCGGATTTCCCATAAGGCAATGTAAGCTCGCGCCTAGGGCGGCAAATTTTTTAGGGGCGGCAAAAATCAGAGTTGAAAAAAATATATGTGTTTGAAAAATTATATAAAGTCAAGTAAAAATTTTTTTTGCAATCACGTAATTTCATTATCTAAATTTTTTCAAACAAATACTGATTTTTTTTTCCAATTTTCAATTTGAATTTCCCGCTGAGAATTAGCTTAATACCAACCTCCATGCAATTGACATGAAAAAAAAAAACTCAGTGAGACCTCAATTAGAGAGGCGGCCAAATTGTAAATCCGGCCCTGTAAACGATGTTACTATATACGAGTAAATAACAGGATGTTAAAAACGAGAGTCAACGAACGTTAACAGTCACGCGAGTCACATCGTTCCGTTCGAGATACATACTACATTTTTGCAAGACCGACTATAAATTAACTGGTTTTCACAACATTTTCAAGATTTACGATAGTTCCAATTTTGATTGTTTATGATAATTATGTATATTTTTTAAAGTCAAAACAGGCCGTGTACCAATCGCATTTTTTCAAAATGTATTGCTTTTTGCTTCAATATATTTCACAATAAATAATAGCAATACATTTCTCAGTGAATTTGAAGTTAAGGTATTACGAGCACCAAGGCAACAATTTAAATAAAAGGCTTGATTTTTTTTATATTTCGGTAGATGGATGATATGTTTTCATTGATTTCTCCAAAACTAGTCGGTGGAAATAAAAAAAAAACCTTTTAAATTAAAGTTAAAACCTTAATAAATTATTGAAAACAAAAAAAACTCGTTGTGCCCGACTAATTAAAAACATATTTAATTAAGAAGATTAAATACCTATCTTTTTTACCATAAAGCCTATTTTTGAAGTCATTTATTTATTTAAATAATCGGGCACCCCTCCCCCCTAAAATTTTCAGAATTGGTTTAAACTTAGTCTAACTTCATATAAAAAAAATCAAGCCTTTTATTTATAATTGCCTTGGTGCTCGTACTACCTTAATAAACAATTCGGAAAAAAATTGATTAAATTAAAAATCTCTGTGCATTCTTTCCTTTATTTATATCACCACACTGATGGAGTTCAAGTGTTGAAATAATTACGTTTATTAAAAGACGATAATATGAGATATACGCTTTTAATGGAAGTCACGCATTTATACAATCAAATTATGATTATTTGTACTAAAAGGGTAGATGGCAGATCTACACATTTAAATTATTCCATTTGAATGTCATAAAACTAAACTCTAGCATTATCACCATAGGTAAAGTGAACAAACTACATATAATATAGGTTTGTTCCTATAGAAATCCAAAAACCGTGTCGAATTACGGTAACGCATGTGACCGTTAAGGAAGTACCCTCGGTACGCAGTAAGTCAAAGAATTTCAGTCCTATACTTGAGTAACGTAGTATATAATTTGGCAACACCGCATGCCTTGCCATAGTTACAAGTGTTTATATACCTAGCATAAGTCAGCACGCGGTGTCAAATTTGCATTAATTTATGAAAATGAGCGAAAAAAGATATTATTGGAAGGGAAGAAAAGTTTCTAAAAAAGTGTACGATAATCGAGTACGACAAAGTGAAGTGGGTAAATCGATTCGATTTTTTATTGCTTTTCTTTATTCCTGTCATTTCGGAAATAATAATATATTTACTATCATTTTTTTGGAATACTATGCTTTTCGCATTTACTCAATTTACGTATGTTTTTACAATATCAAAACTGCTGCAGTTTCGTAACTTATCTTTGAATGACGCGCCACAAACTATAATATTGCGGTGTTGCCATGTTTATGAATTGCTAAAAAGCTCGGCTTTGTTTTAGTCATTTCTATTAACATAAGCAAGCTTTATACGTTTTGGAAAAAGAAAAATGTTCATAGAATGTTCGTTTATATTTCCTGAAAATTTTATCAAAATCTGTTTGCCAATTCCAACGTAATAAATGATGGAGTGCGTCAAAATCACATAATTCCCATAAGATTCCATGTTAAGTGCAGCGAAATAAAATTATCAATATCTTTTTTCAAAGTCAACCAAAAATCACAAAAATTTAACTGAGTCATTTTTGAAAAGGCTTTGACATATTTGCAAATTTTCGTAATTTTCTGTTTGTTAATTCATTTATCGAGAGTACTTCTTTAACCTATACTCGAGGGCATGTCTTAAAGGGTGTCCTCCCACGTAAGAAAAAGATAGACCGATGTTGTGACGATCTCCATCTCTCTCAAAATACTAACCTTAACCTCAATCGTGCTTGTAGAGAAAAGGACAGATATTATAGTTTTGTTTCAGGCACACTGTAAAACAACACGCCGTCTGTTTAGACAAGTTAGAGACTAGTTTTCATTTAAAATCATATTTAGCGCACGCGCAATGAAAAAGGAACGAACCTTAAAACATTGTACGAAGTTTTGCAATACTGACATACGGATATTTGTTTCTCTTTATTCCCGGATATTCCCGGATAATAGAAAGGGACGCGGATGGCAACAGCAGAGGGACCTTTCTGTATCATTCGTGATGTCGCTCTACGGAGACTTGATTGAAAACCGCAACAAACAGTAAGACTGGCGGAGAATCCCTGTTCGTCGTTCCGCATGTGTTCCCGGTTCCCGGAGAGAAGCTCGAGTTATTGTATTAGTTGATACATTAGCTATATAGTAGGTAGAGCGCCCTAGCAGAGCCGTAGTCCAACAGTTCAGGAAATTTACCTGGATTGAATTTCCTCAAAAAATGAACTGGCATTTTTTGAAAATTATGCGAAAATAGGGCTAAACTCGCTGTTTCTCATTTTTAACACATTCGCCATAAAAGCACTAGAAACATGACTTACAATTTTATACCTAGTTTTATCTTTGTTTTATACCTGTCATTGTTATATTAAGTTAAAAAAAAAACAGCCACCGTCTGAATATACTAATTGCACATTTTAAACAAATTGCTTCCCCAACGTGGGCAAAAAAATTGGTTGTCTGTAAAGTCGGTTTACGGACGATAGTTTTACGTGATAACGTATTCCGTAATACATAACCTAAATTTATATAATAGTTATAATAATTCGAATCTATGATATTGCATCTTTCGCTTCAAATTTAGGTTAATTTTATTTATTAAATTACTCACCACCTATAAAAATAATTTTTTTTTATTAACTTTCTTTCTTTCGTATTTATTTTAAGTCTCAAAGATTAGCTGTCATAATATTTTGAAAACAATTGTTTTACTGTTTATATAAAATTCCAAAACCTACTTACAATATTTAAGTATTTTCATACGTCAAAAAATTGATTTTTATAATGATAAAATTTGTAAGAAAACGATTTTTTCGAGAGATGAGACCTAGCTAAAACGATTTTTTGCCCCCCAAAATCCCTTTTCAGTAAATTTCATCCAAATCGTTAGGGCCGTTTTCGAGAAAAGCACGCACAGGGTCAGGCGGAACGTTACGACCGTTAGGAACGTTACACTTTTTCGTACATGCAGCCGGTGTTTTATCAATTTATAAGATTGGTGATTCATCAATTTATAAGACGTTATCACGTCAAAAAAACTAGAGCTGTAAAAGTAACGAGAAATTGTGTACGACATACAATCGTGTATAAAAGCATCAAGAAGTGTATGTTCTCTGGCATCAAGCATGTACCCATCCCATCGAGGTGCGTCGCATCGTGATACGGTATGACTTCGTTCGTATAACGTATAACCGCATCAAACGAGTCGAACTGACATGGATACGACAAATGCGAGTAACGAAATAAATTTGTAAGTAACGATTCGGTACTTCGAGTCAGACGATGTACCCGTTACTCAGTAACGAATACATACGGTTTGTTATACAGCTCTAAAAAAAAATATTTATTTGCAAAATTTTAATTTCTAGAATTTGTAATGCGGCATTTCGATTCGACTACAGCCCTGGCTACTGATATATATATATCCATGAATGTAGAGATGTTCCCTGTTTTGGTAGAGATGCCGCAAGGCTCGCGTTCCGAAATATCAACTACAGTGGAATCTGTAAAACAGTTTAAGTCTGAAATGCGACCGAACTTAAATAGTTCACGTAACTTAAGACACCGAAATTTAAACGGAATTATTTTCTATTTTAAAATCGATCCAACCGTTCGCGAGTGATGTCAGTGCAGGCGTGCAAAAATTTTGATAACGGCTTTTTTATCACCGGAAAACCGTGAATATCTTACAAAAAAAAACAATAGTTATTGGCTTAACTAGTAGTCTAAGTCATTCACCGCGCTGACAGGTCATGACTTAGCCTACAAGTTACGCTCATAATTTTATTCAACAATTGCGCGTTATTCATGTTTTATTTATTGTTATTAATGAGATGTTGTAAATATCTATTTATTTCTTTATAAAAAAAACTGTCAATACTAACAGCACCAAACAGCACGATTCAATGTTTTGGTTTGAGGTTAGCCGGTTATGAATAAACTCCATGTCGAAAACATTCGGCGTCTCAATTTTAGTCTCAATGGGTAACAACGGAGTTGTTGTTACCTACTATTTCGTTACGACTCAGAAAATAGTTACGTTTATTTTCATTACTCCACAATGGCCGAGCCAGTAGGAATCTTCATTGAGTTATGACAAGTAATTGTCACCAGTCGGTAAATGGCTATTTAGGGGCATGATAAAACATGAATAACGCGCATAAATTACAAACATACTATTTTATATCAGTAGGTATACCAAATCAGTGAGAATCAAAACAAATATTGATTTATCGACGTTTTTTTGAATTTTCAAGTGTCGTTATTGAGAGTTATCGTTAAACTTCGAGAACAAATAATTTTTTACTGTTATATGTATTTACTCAATAAGTATATAAAATTTACAATTGGCCAACAATACTATCACAAATTGCAACAATAGAGCTAAACATATGAAAGATAATCTTAACAAACAAAAGAACGAATTTCTTAGAATCTTCGGTACGCATGATGCCGGCAACAAAGCAACAAAATAACAAACAAGTATTGTTTATTGTTCTTAATGATGACGTATTGTTGTCGTTATTTAGAGTGTATATGAGCAACAAGGGAAACCAACTAGAGTTAAGTAATTTCGACGTTATAAGGAGTTTGTCGTTATATCGAGTGATGTTAAATGGAGTTTACACTGTATATTAAATTATGTTACAATTAAAATTTATATTCAAATAGTCCTTATATTAATAAAGGACCAAACGTCGGTGAATCAATATTCTATTTTGATTAATAATAATAATAAATTTTTATTGTACAAAATATCTGTACAAAAGGCACGGTTCAACTTTAAGTTGATCTTCCACCTAGCCCAGTTACATGACAAATTTTTTAACAAAATAAAAAATACTAAAAAAGATTACAGTAACAGTTGTTCTGTCAGTAGTTTATTATAAATAAATTTTGAAAAATCGTTCTTTTTATAATTTTTAACATGAGCAGGCAGATCATTCCACATATTGGATGCAATATAGTAAATAAATAAAAAAGACATGTAAAAGATACTTAAATTTAAGAAAACATGAGAAAATAAAATATTTTACAATAAATTTAAGAAAACATCACAATATAATATTTTGACAATTTTAACATCTATTCTGTTTTCTTTAACATCGACTTTTCTGCTAATTTGAAACCGTGTGCCTTAATTCGTGTAAAAAGTCAAAACTCATGTATTATGTAGTATTTTTAATAAATTAAGCCTTGTCTTGAACTACGTAAATCTATATCGACGGCAGAAATCGAATCAATTCAGTTTCTATAGTCTATTTTTTAGCTAATACATAAATTGGTGATTTATTTAAAAGCTTGTTTTGATATTTTATTAGTCCTCGTAAATTTCACCGTATTGCCGAAACCGGCGAACTCCCATACCTTACAAAGAATGTATTACAACGAATTACATTTAATACAGTTTTCTTGTTGGGGAATTTAATTTGTTAAAATTGGAAAACATTTCAAACAAAAAATAAAGTTATTAAAACTAAAAAAGCATGTCATAAGTTTTTATGTTATTTTTTTAAATCACATTGGCGAATATTTATGTAATACGCGCTACTTCATTTTTACTGTAAATGAGGTTTTTAAAGTAAACAGTTTCGTAGATTATCGTAGACCCTCAACAATTGAGGTCATCAGCGTTAAACAATACTAGTGTACCCGTGCAAAACCTTTTGCATGTATTTTCATATTGTTTTCAAAAAACGATATTTTGATACAGACCTACGACAATAATTTTATTCCTCATTAGTTTCCATTTACAGTTATTTTTCTTTGGATTTAGCTTGATCCATCAAGTTGGCTAGATATATTTAATTGGTTATAAATTCAAAAAAAAAAAGTACGAGATCTGTTCATCGTTGTCATGGTTACCCCGCAAGAGCTGTCACAGTTCATTTTTAGAAAACCTAATCTCATTTGATACATTTACGATTTTCACTAATTTTTTCTGATCTGAGACCAAATTTTAGACTTGGTACAGTCCATGTAATATTTAAAAACTATATTTTGGCATTAAATTAACATAAACTTACACGCTCTTAAATTATTTGGAAAATAAAATAAAATTTATTTGTGTATTAATATTTGGAATATTTGCGCTAAAAAACGAACTAAAAATATACACTTCAATTGTCAAAGTCGACTTGTCAAACTGTTTGTAAAATCTCCGACATACGTACATATTTGCATTTCTCTCACACTCATGTCTCGTGAACATCGAAGGATTTTCTCTCTTTACGTTCCTCTTCACCCCGCTACCCCCTCGTCATTTTTTACTATTATCGCTTGAAATCACCCCTTTTAAAGAAATTTCGCCAAAAAAAAAATAGCGATAACATATTATCTGTGGACTAAAGGCTTCAGTTTAAAAAAAAATTGTGTCAATCGGTTTAGTAGGGATGGCTGGCGGATTGTCTAGAGATTTAGGGCTTGTGTTTTAAATATGCCGCTAAAGAAGGTCCACTTAAAAAATATTTAAAACAATTTTTATTATAACATAACTCTTGTCGGTTAGTGGGACGTAATCGTAACTCGGTGGTGAGCCCCGAATTTTGAAAATCTTTAGTTATTTATAAAATAATGTACTGTTTTGTTATTCAATTAAGGAAAACATTTTAATTTTTCGAGACGAAAATTTCCTAGAATTCTCGCTGTCGAGACATCGTTAAGGAATTACTTTCTCGTCCCGAACTTTTAGACGAGAAGGTAATTTATCGTCGAGACACCATTCTTGAGTATGGATTGAGGTAGGTACTTACACTATAGGTATAGTTTCTAACAGAAATACATCGAAGAATCTCGTTAGAGATTCTTTTCTGTGCTAAATGCCGACGTATCTCTAACGTATTCTTATACATTGATTTTGCCTAGCTCCCATATAACGCCGTGTATATGAGACCAGTTTCCAAGTTTTATAGTTCTGTGACCACGTGACTTTCATAGGACCGATTTTTCGTATCACCCATATATACTTCTGTACCAGGGCTGCCAGATTTCTCTCCTCAGAAATCCGTCGGTAAGGGGAAAAGTGGTGGGGGAAGTGGTCTGAAAAATCCGTTTCCATCCGTTCGCCCGGTTCACCCATTAATGCAATGAGTGTGAGAGAGATAGAGAGTAAAGTGAAGTATGCGGTATCATAAACGACACATCGACGTGTTTCCACCTTCATTATGGCTTTATTATTAACATTATTAAATGAATTTCGTATAAGACGTTGAATTTACTTTTACTTACAAACAGACATTAAATTGAATAGAAATGATTCATTTTTTCACATCCAATGAATCGATTATTTCGTAGATTTTTCACATTTTTTTATTCGCTACAACATAAAAAAAACAGGTTTCCATGCTGTCAAAAATGAAATACAATTATTGCAAGTGTACTGGATTTTTTTTTACAAAAACTGCGATTTGGCTTACATATAGGTACATTCAAATTGAACATTGCAAATCTTATCAATAATGTATCTTCACTTCAATTTCCATCAGTTTCATACACTCTCATCTTTTTCTACCCAAATAGAGAGAGGAGTAGGACAGAGGTAGTGAAAGAAACGTGCTCAGATATGCTCGAATGTGCTAAAAATACCCGAATGTCCCCAAATTATCGATTATCGAGTGAAGTTTGAATTTATATGTAGTAAAAAAGGTAAAAAATTCGGAAAAGTTAGAAAATCCGTTGAAATCCGTTCAGATCATGAAATCCGTTCCATTATCCGTTCAAATTTATTTCTACTCGAAAAATCCGTTTGGAACGGAAAAATCCGTTCATCTGGCAGCCCTGTTCTGTACCACAATAACAGCGTATAGTTCGTGTGTGCCCGTGGACTAACGGTTACGACGTTAGACTTGTAATAACACTAATAACAGGGTCTCGGGTTCGATTCCCGCTGGCATCATTGGAAAATTTTGTTTTTCTACTCCATTTTATTTCCACTTGATATTTATAATATATAATCATATTTTTTATTTTTATTTTTTTTTATTTTAAATTATTTTTTATATTTTTAATTGTTTTTTTTATTTTTAATTTATTTTCTCAATTTTTTTCTCATATACATATTTTTATTTCTTTTTTAATTTTTAATTTTTTTTTCTTGTTTTTTGAAAAATACACTTTCGTCAAATTTTTTATTAAAAAATAACAAAATATATGATTGAAGTTAGATTTAAATAATTTAATTTATTAAAAAACATATTCATCATAAAAAGTGCAACAAAAATTAAAAAGAGGAAAGTTTTCAAAGTGAAACTTCTTTTTTAATGCAAAATAAGTATTTTACAAATGATATGAAAACATTTTTGTATTTTTAATGGTTGGCCTTGTTCATTGATTTTTTTTCATGCCTTCAAAATTGGCCTTCATGGAATCTGTGGCCTCTTAATTCTAAAAATGCACATATGTTTATTTTTTGGAGAAAAAATAAAAATAATGTCTCACACTTTGGAAAAAGACGTGAAATCTTAAAAAAAAAACTTCGGAGAAGTAAAAACTTCGTTCTGTGCTAAATTCAAAAACTTTAGGCGACTGAATCTCAGAATTATAACTTAAAAAAAAAGAATTTCGAGGCAGACAAGAAATTGAAATCAAGCTCGAAATTCTGTGCCTAAGACGTCGAAAAAAAAAAGAATTTTGAGGCAGACAAGGAATTGAAATCCAACTTCGAAATTCTGTGCTTATAAAAGCTACAAGAGCAACAGCAAAAAAAAGTGCACAGACGGCGTTTTTTTAGTGGTAACTAAAGGAGTTATGCGAACACCGTCTTTGCATTTTTTTGCTGTTGCTCTTGTAGCTTTTATAAGCACAGAATTTCGAAGTTGGATTTCAATTCCTTGTCTGCCTCAAAATTCTTTTTTTTTCGACGTCTTAGGCACAGAATTTCGAGCTTGATTTCAATTTCTTGTCTGCCTCGAAATTCTTTTTTTTTAAGTTATAATTCTGAGATTCAGTCGCCTAAAGTTTTTGAATTTAGCACAGAACGAAGTTTTTACTTCTCCGAAGTTTTTTTTTTAAGATAATATATACACTAAATGTTTATTTGAAGCTAGAGTTTCGGCTGACTTGTGTCTCTACGCTGAATTGTATTGTTTCGTGTTAGAGAAATGCCCTGAGAATTCCGCGTTCTCTTCTCTGTCCTGTGCACTCAATTAGAGTTTGTCTTCTGGGACTCCACGTCCTGGTATTGAGAAATATTTACCCACATACCTCGTCTTCCATTATCCAAAATTTGCGTGCATTTCGTATCTCTCTAACATCATTTTTTTTTAAACCAAATCAATTCCCACGTCATTTGCCGTTCGGTTGAAGCAATTTTTTTGTCGTTTGATTTTTGTCAGTACCAACGCGACGAAAATATTGTAACTGCTGGATTGAATCCACCGTTTATTTAAAATTTAAAACAAAATTACGTAAGCTCACGGGGGAAATTAAACTTCTTTAGAGCTTTGAACTCGTTTCATTGATGCGTTATCCATTTTGCATTACCAAAGGGGGGTTCTCTTCCCGCAGTTGAATCATTTCTCCTTCAAGTTTTGGATGGATGACGTCATATTTCGTCTATACTCGCAATTCACTCGAAAAGTTTTTTACGAAACAGGTAAAATCGATATAAGTTCGTAAAAAATAAAGATATTTGAAGTGTCATTTGTAAATCAAAGAAGACTTGTATAAATATAATAAAAATAGTATATTGTGCGACTAGTGAGAGAAGGAGAAGATTCCATGAGTGTAAAACGCACGCGAGTGGAATATTCTCTTTCAATCAATAGTCGCACATAATACTTTATTCAACTAGCACGAGTAATATGTAATCGGGGCCCTGATAAAAGAGGGAGAAATAATAAATCACTTCATTGATTGACGTACCCACCGCCCTCGATGCACACAAGATGGCCCTGACTTTCGCTGAATTGCGATGCTGTTTTCATATATACAAATCGCTACCGCGTTCCTATTGGTCCAGAAACTATGCAGTAATAATTCATTATCGTACAGTTTCGGCTCGCTACCGCGTTTCTATTAACTATGCAGTAATACATTACCGTACAATTTCGGCTCATTATCCGCACTCTACGCGTCAACATGAAGTAATTTATTATTTCTCCCGAATTTAGCAGGGCCCCGAAATTATATATTACTCACGCGTGTTGAATAAAAAAGTTTTTTGCGCGTTTGTTAGGTAGTTTATTTATAGTACACAACATTGAAAAAATGCGTAAATTGACATTTTTTAAAGACCTGGTGCTACGAAAAACTGCTGAAAGCATACTTTTTCATGAAAACGCCGGCCTCTGTTTATTAATTATAATTGCAATTAACAAGCATACTGTGAGCTATGAATAGGCAATTACGTTAATATAAACAGTAGTCTGTTTAAACGGTCATTTCACGTACCCCGTAGTATTCACAGTTTCGCGGTCGGTAATATAGATATCTGGGGGTGTGCGTGCGTCTGTGCGCCTGCCGTGTTAATTAACTCAATTAACTGATTATTAATAATTTCGTAGATAGGCTGTATATAAACAACGAAACAGGCTCAGTGGCGGCTCTTTGGAAATTTCGCGTTTACTGCGCGACCTTGTTTTAAATTGCTCAATTACATTAAAATACTTCGGATAGTCAGTAGCGTGCCTGATGAAAAGTTCACTTACTTATATGCCTCTTCGAAGTTCTGCTTATTAGTTTTTATATGGTATAGGTCAGGGGCGGGCACATTTTTTGCCACATTGTTGATGAAAATTTGACCGTGGGCCAAAAATTTGGAGAGCAAAAAAAAAGGTCCTTTCATCCTTCAGCACAGGTTTTCCTTGGAAGGAACCTA
Organism: Xanthostigma xanthostigma; assembly: GCA_963575645.1. Taxonomy (NCBI): domain Eukaryota; kingdom Metazoa; phylum Arthropoda; class Insecta; order Raphidioptera; family Raphidiidae; genus Xanthostigma; species Xanthostigma xanthostigma. The sequence goes on along the minus strand of OY754470.1, from coordinate 437,504 downwards.
TATACTTTCATTTATGTGTATTTTGTTTGTTTATAAATAATTGTATTTTCATGGAAGTAATAAATTATTATTATTATTATTTCTGCAACAAAAAGGTCTTTTTTCATCTGCTGTGGCCCTTGCTATTTAGTACCATTTTTCTAATTTTTTTTATGCGCCAAATTTAATTGGCAAACTATTTTCGCTCTTAATAATCATTTATAAAATGCTTCGCGGGCCGGACAAAAATCTATTGCGAGCCGCCATTTGCCCAGGCCTGGCATAGGTCATATTTATCTCTGGTACGTTTCGTCGAGGATCGAATTGCATTCCGGGATAAAACTTCAGATCTTTATCTCTATTAAGATATTTCCATTTTTTCATTATTTTGTTTATAAAGTAACACGCCACAACAAGAATTCTTCATCAGTCGTCCATCGCGCCCGGCTGTCAGTTTAAAAAACGAGCTCGAGTCAACGAACAAGCCGGAATTTTATCGTGCAGTGTGAACGGGAAGTGTCAAGCATCCGATAAAAAAATCGTGTCGGCATCCCCGGCTGATCGATTTATTTCTATATTGCACACTGTAACACCACGTCTTAAAAAGCCACGCCGCTATTGGTTTACCCTGGTGGTCATGTGAAGAAACAGAGGCAAGATGGCAGCGGAGCGTATGAAGTAGGAAGTATAGTGTTCATGTTAAAAAACTTTAATTAAAAAATGTATTGAATTAAATAATATTCATGTTACAAACTTACGTTAATAAATAGGTTTAATAAAATAATAACTAGCATGACCTGTGCGAATTATTCGCACTAAATAAGTATAAAAATTATCACTTTACAAAATTATTTTTTAAATATGATTGCAGGTATTCAATTCGTTTTTAATTTTGCACACTGCTTATAACGTTCTTATTTTTGTTGTAAAAGAAATATTTTACTAAAATTGTCATATAGAGGCGCAAGTAGCAAAAGCGTTGTTCAGCGTTGCCCGTTAGATGGCAGTATGCAGTATTTACAATATGATGGTCAGATGACAGATCGAAGTATTAACGTTACGCCGTCAGATGGCAGACGTTGTTCAGAGTTTAATTAATTTACAAAAACAATAGCAGTAATAAATTTTTTAGTTGTCGATGTCAGTAGAGCAAGCAATTATCTGTCAAATGATATCTACTTTATGTGGAGAAATTGTGAGGTTTTTTCTAAACATCTTAAACCTTAGCGTATTAATATATATGATAATTGTTACAACACGACTTTTGTTACGTCATATATTAGGAAGTCAAGGTATCACGACGAACATTTTAAAACTGACTGCAAGTCAAAGCATAGCCTTCTTTAAACGCCACTGTCAAAGTCTGCAGACTGAATATATTCAGCTCGGCCGCTGCACGACAAGCTCACGAGCCCAAATGTATTCATTAACATTCAGAACATGAGGTGGCTGCTACAATTACAAACGACGACGGAGAGAACTCTACTTCGCCACTAATTATCCGCATTGATGTCGGTGTTTTATTACGAGACGCGACGCATGAATTTTACACCGGATATATGTTTAATTGTATTTAAATTAAACGCACAGATAACGAAAATATTACCGTTAGCATCGCGTTACTAATTCAGTACGATTGTGATTACTTGATTAATTAATTAATTAAATGGTTTCTCTGGGTTTTTTTAGTTTCAGTTAAAGAAATCAGTCGCCTTAGGTCAGAAATATTCATGCGTGCGGACGGTTGCGATCGGTTTTTTTGCTACCGATGCTAGCGTATTTATATTTAACGTTCTTACCGAGCGGGGTGGCGTAGCGGTGAGAGCACTAGACTCGCATTCGGGAGGTGCCGGGTTCGAATCCCGACGGGATTACCGCATAACATCGAAAAATACGAATGTATTATACACAAAAATCGCATCAAAATTCATTGCTTAGTTTAGAAGAACTAAGCGAACATACAGACGCGGATAGCGACTTTGTTTTATACTATTTAAGAGATTGGAGACGATAGCTGTCGATTTTGTCAGGATGCAAATCTGATTGAAACCGCGATTATATAATAATATAAATCTAAATAACAAACATTAAAATAATACTTATGTTTTATATCAGTTTTTCAATTGAAACCGAGTGCACCCGGACGAAACCGGGTCGGGTAGAGTACTGATTTATATACAATCTAATCAGGAATTTACTTTGAAAATTTCATTGAAATCCGTTCAGCCGTTTAAGCGTAAAACAAACACGAACAATAGACGTTTTACGTATATGGTGGAGGTGCCGTGCTTAATAACTGCGCCTATACCATGTATCTATATTTTACAATGGAATGAGTTTTGTACGCATTAAAGTCAAAATTAGGTCGTTACATTTTTACAATACTTTCCCTAAATTTTCTTTCTAAGCAAATGGATAGATAGATATAAACTTCATTCTGTTAATACTGTGTATACAATGCTTCATTAAAATATATTTTTTATTATTATACTCATGCGGGAAAAGTAGCTATTTTCATTTGCGTGCGGAAACTTTATTTGTCGTACTGAAATTATTGTTTGCCGCACGCAAATTCAGAGAAAAAAAACAAAATAATAACAGTGTTAATGTCAACGAAATAAGCTGTCATTTGAAGCAGATTTGAGGTTAAAATTTTCGATTATGGACTTTTGTTCTTGACAATTTTAACTGAATTTTCATTTTTTTAATTATTTAATTTTAATTTTTTTTACTTTTAATTCCTTTTTTTAATTCGTAATAAAATTTTAATTTTAATTTAATTCGTAATAAAAAATAGCATGGGCAACTCGTGCGGCATTGTCGCACTAGTTGCACAATATACTAATTAAAATTTATGGTTAAAAAATTCCTTGACAGAGTAGAAGTTTTTCTGTAATAGTAGAGATTTTAATTTGTGTTTGAATTTTGTTTCCGGTAGATTTTTAATCTCTTGGACAGCCTGTTAAACACCTTCAACATTGCATTGACCGTAGTTTTCCTAACATTTCTAATGGCAAGATTAGAAATCTTATATAAAAACCGCACTCTAATCCATTCCGTACCTATAGTTGTCGACAGGCAGACACCCACAAAAAATTCCTTTTATACTACGGATGTTGCAGTCCACGAGATATTTTCTATAGGTAACAGATAACACGAAACATAACTTTGCATACTTCAAAAATACAAACATAAAAGCAAGTGCGATATAAAGATCTGCAAGTTGATACAACGACTATAAATGTTTTGTATATAATCTACTCAAGGAATTTTTGTGTAAAAAAATTATTGTGGTAGTTATTTAACAGAATTTTGAAAGTATAGAAAATTATCTTTGATCCACCTGTGCATGGGTAATGGCATGTCTTATCTTCAGTGTATTCTATTTCATACACTATTCAACTTATATAAAGTCGGTTTTTCAATATTGAGTAGAAAATATCATTTCCGGCAAATATTGCTGTACCCTTTGAATGTGAACAACGTCTGCTTACAACAATGATGCTATTTTTATTATAAGATATCTGCTGTTCTCATATACCTTCATGCATAGTCCTGTTAAGAGATAATAATATCAGGGGTTAAAATTACTTCTCGGAGAACGCATTGTGAGAAAATTACCTTAAATTGACTCCGACATATAAAAAATGAGACGATGTATTTTACACTACACACTGCAGAAGTAAAATTAAGCGCACGTACAGACCTTTTAAAACGAAGTTTTACTTCAATAAGTATTGTAGGAACTTCAAAGAAACATTTTTCGGGGTATTTTGAAAAACAGTTTTCTTCCTTGCAGATCGGTCATTTTTTGAATTTTTGAAGTGAAAACTTCTTTAGTGGCGTTGTACACTTTTTTTGTAATGGGTAAAAAATGTTAAACTCGCGTCAGGGTCACGTGCCCTGATCGAAAATGCGTAAGACGAAAACTTTTATTTATACAACGTTAGACATCTAGCGTTGAAATATCGTACATAAAAATGCAATCTATGATACAAACCATTTTGATCGAAAATTTGTAAGACGTTAATATTCAAGTTTTAACTTCTGCCGGCACTCCCGGAGTGCTAAGGGTTTTTTTTTTCTATGAAAGACAATATTATTTCATTTCTCTATAGCCACGGTATAGCGTTCAATGTTTTAACGGAACTGGTTCAGTCGGTATACAGACAGATAGACATACAGTTTGTAATCGCGTTACCCGTCTTATAAAACACCAGGAAAACGCACAAGATAACTAGATCACACTAGAGAGATTCTGTTTCTATTTTATATAATAGCACTGGCTGTAATGCAATTCCTCCTGATTGATATTAACTTTTAACTCCACGCTCTTAGATTGAAGAGCATCCAACCATATCTACTTATATAAACAGAAATCCGTCGTCATTGTACAGAGAGATTTTACGTAAGTTGATATAATATAATAATACATCAACTTTCAAGAGAGAGAGAGAGATTGTGAATTATAGACGCTCAACAGCTGAGGTCATCAGCGTCTATATCAACTTTCAACATACAGTATGTAAAAACGTAAGGTGCATATAGGGAAATTAACATTGGGAAAAAATGACTGGATCAGAGTGAGCCTTGAAATCTTGTTTTTCAATTTGACAGATAATTCTTTTGCAAAATGAATGTGTATACTACCGAAGAAAATGTTCAAATGATACAACATAATCGGACTATTTTTATTAATGGGACATTAAATTCCCAATAATACTTAAATATGGTGCGAGATCAAATATCTCCGCATATTCGTGTTGAACCTAAAGACATTGGGTCACTGATTTACCAACGCGCATACGTCATACCAGTCAGACAATTTTTGAGTGAAATGTTTCCAAACAGATGGAGTTGCTTTTTTGTTTTATTTTTCTACAAAAAAATTAAAATAATGATTTATAAGAGCTTTTTATTATTAAAAAAGCCAAGTAAAATAAAAATAAAACAAAATAAAATAGAAATCCTCAAGATTACCACGATAATTCAATAGAAATAACAATTAATGCAGTCATGGCCAACTCTGATCCAAGTATTTTTTCCTAATGCTAATTTCCCTATGTGCACCTTACGTGTTTACATACTGTATACAGTTCAAGTTACAACATATTCTTCTAAAGAGATTTAGACAGCTGTGACTAAATAAAGGAGACTAGTCAAATTACTAAAACAAAAACAAATAAGAAAACCATATTTTGGAGGCTCTGATTGTGGGCCACCTGTTTTGTCACGATCATTAAAAATCAATTTAACGAAAAGCATCTTTATCTTGCCGTATAAGGAAAGGATATTTTCGTTAAAAAACGAAGTAACAAGTAAATTTCCTGTGAATTTATGTATACTCTGTAGCCACGTTTTTACAGAACATTATAAGCTAGGAGGTTAGCGAGACAAAGATGTCTGGCGGAAGCAGGTTCCCGTCGTCGTCTAACGTCAGTGTTCATGAATACGTAATACACAACTTTACTTCCTGTCTTCACGGGAGAGAGAGAGAGATCACTGGCACACAGGTGGAGAGGATGCGAGTGTCAGTTTATGCTCGAAGAAGACTGCTGCGCCGGATGGTCAAAATAAAACAGCTGAAAACACCGTCTTGGAAAACATTAGACGCTTTCTTTAAGACGACGAACACACGTTCGTTAATCCGGCTCGACGCACCAACGTAAAAATTGAAAATAATTAGGAACTGCTGAATGTTTGCGAACCCGTCGGTGTTTGGGGTGTTGGACACCTGCGGCTTGCGAGGTCAGCACGCGCGGTCAAAGGTGACGGAAAATGGAAAAAAGGTAAAACAGTAAGTTTTAAAACGCCTGGAGTGGTTTTAAATGAAACTTAACAGACTATTTATAGGTATACAAATATTAAGAGCATTGTGGTTGAAACAAAAATTAAAAAAATTAGTTGTCTGTAAAGTCGGTTTACGGACGATAGTTTTACGTGATAACGTCATAAAGAAACATTGAAAATTATTAAGGAAATCAATTACAGTTATTATAGGTATTTCTATACACACCATACTCGTAAAATGTTGAAAAATAACTTTTTTTATTTTTCACATTATACGTATACGTTTCCAAACATCTATTTTTACATATTTAAATAGTAAAATTAGAGTTCTAACCAACTGTAGAAACGGTTTTTAAATATAATGAACCGTTTTCAAAATACACGCAGTTTTAATAGACGGACGGTCGGGTGGTGTGGATTTTTCACTCCCTGTAAGTATATATACGAGCGAACTGTGGCAGTCTATTGGAAGTTTGTGTCTTGTGATCTTTAATAAATAAATTTTAGTAGCTGTCAAACTTGGGCAGATCGTGCCTCTATCGCTTATACCGCGCTCTCGCTTGCACTCTCAGGCGGAACGGACACTTTTCGGAACGTTACACTTTTTCGTGCATGCAGCCGGTGTTTCAATCAATTTATAAGACGTTATCACGTCAAAATAAAGAATAGTTACTTCTTACCACAACACAGTTTTATTAGTGGATGTACATTTCGGGAGCTATGCCCTCATCTTCAGCAAACACTAAATTAAATTACTAAACAAAAATCTTATCTTAATATAACAATTACAAGTCTTCCGCAAGTCTTTTGAATAGTTATAGTACCTAGTTTTAATTTTGTTTTAAACCTGAAATTGTTATATTAAGATAAGATTTTTGTTTAGTAATTTAGTTTGGTGTTTGCTGAAGATGAGAGCATAGCTCCCGAAATGTACATCCGCTAATAAAACTGTTGTAATAAGAAATAACTATTCTATATTTTTTTTTATATTTATGGGTACCTCAAACTTACCCGGTTGAGCACTCTAAATAAAAATTAGACAAAAAAGGAGCCAACTGCGGAACAATTTTGGGATTCTAAACAAAATGTCAACAGTCCCCGTCGATTCGAGGGCCGTTAAAAAATTTATGCAGGATAAAACGTCACCAAAAACAGTTTTTCGTGAATATTTCGTTAAGAAATAGATAAAATTAGAGCCCTAAAAATTTCCTACAAAATAGATTTTAATTTATAAGAGTAACCGTTTTGAAGAATTTTTTTTTTTATTATAAACAAAGAGAAAAAAAAGGTGCTTCGACTCGAAGTCATTAGCACAAAGATACATAATATTATGACATTATAAAAGGTAAGATATACAGGTAAGTATGTTATATTAATTTCAGATATTCAGGTAAGTGTATTATAATATTTTTTATTTAATTTTGAAGAATTTATTAATGTGAAAAAATTTTCAAGAAAAATCGACGTTGGCGTGGGACAAAATCTAAGGATTACGAAGAAATATTAAAACTGTATCAAATCTATGATCTACTAGCGGCCCTGTACGTGCTTCGCTACGTATAAAGTGAAATAATAAAAAAAATTAATTGGAACATCAAATTCATTTATTCAAATAAATAATTATTTTATTAATTGCTAGCTATTTTAAAATATACATGTGCGTATATGTGTGTATGGAAATATATACGACTGCATACGTCAATTTATATAAAAATGTCATTAAATAATTCATTTTTAAATCGACGTGCTTCCATCTGTTACAAAAGAATAAAACACCCGTATGCACACAATATGTTTTTTCAAATAAAGAAACACACATACATACATGTAATTCACTTCAACAGTTCAAAACTTACCGTTTGTGTAAATGCGTTTGACAATTTAATTCAAAAAAAGCCTGTAAACGATATGAAACACCAACGGCTCGCTAAAAAACTGAGAAAAGTACACGCGCACATACACATAATACATTTGAATTCATTTGTTACAAAAAATGTGATAAATGAAGAACCGCTCGACCGATTTTGTGCAAACTTCACATAAACCATCTACTAAATAGTCCGAACAAAGCCTAAACATTTGGTTTGGATAGGTGAGCCCGTTCTTGAGTTATAAAATTACAACGAAAAGTGGCATTGATTTTTATAGATATAGATTTTGAAGCTATTGTTTTTGGCCATCGCAAGAGCAATGCTAAATTGTATAACTCGACATCAAACGCAAGTTCAAAACGATTACAAGTCTACATATTATACAAGCTATAATAATATATAGTAAGTATGTGTAGTTTGTCGAGATAGGTCTGGCCACATTGTATAAGTTTCAAACAACCAAGAGAGAGCACTTACGATAATGGATGCTTACAGTACGCAAAGTTCGTGTCGCATTTCACGCACCGACAATTAGTTACTCGCCAAAAAGGGTGTATTTTTAATTATCTATATCTATAAAAATCAATGCCACTTTTCGTTGTAATTTTATAACTCAAGAACGGGCTCACCTATCCAAACCAAATGTTTAAGCTTTGTTCGGACTATTTAGTAGATGGTTTATGTGAAGTTTGCACAAAATCGGTCGAGCGGTTCTTCATTTATCACATTTTTTGTAACAAATGAATTCAATAAATGGCGGATCATTTTGTTAATGGGGATTTTGCTGTCAAATTAAAACTTTTTTCGGATGGGGACTGTGCTGTCAAATTGAAACTTTTTTTAGTGTTGACAGTATTGTTATGTCATTCATGCGGTCATTTCATTTTAGACGTGCTTCGATTAAAGCAAATTGTCAGCGATAATTATTGCTTTGTGTTTATATTTTTAAACATATTGTTGAGTGCATTCATACAAACGGTGAGTCTTGAATTGTTCAAATGTACTATGTATATGTCTGCGTGTACTTTTCTCAGTTTTTTAGCGAGCCGTCGGTGTTTCATATCGTTTACAGGCTTTTTTTTAATTAAATTGTCAAACGCATTTACACAAACGGTAAGTTTTGAACTGTTGAAGTGAATTACATGTATGTATGTCTGTTTCTTTATTTGAAAAAACATATTGTGTGCATACGGGTGTTTTATTCTTTTGTAACAGATGGAAGCACGTCGATTTAAAAATGAATTATTTAATGACATTTTTATATAATATATTGGCGTATGCAGTCATATATATTTCCATACACACATATACGCACATGTATATTTAAAAATAGCTAGCAATTAATAAAATAATTTTTTATTTGAATAAATGAATTTGATGTTCCAATTAATTTTTTTTATTATTTCACTTTATACGTAGCGAAGCACGTACCGGGCCGCTATAGTACATTATAAATTGGAGATTCAACCGACCCGACGTTGTTCATCGTTTTTCGAGACACCCTGTATATGTTTTATTAACATCAAAAGTTACCGCAACTGGAACTGAAATGAAATTATATAAGAAAATAATTAATATCAACGAAGTTTCAAGTGGGACAAAGTTACTATGTGTATGTTTATATTTAAAATATACGAACAAACAGAATGCAAGAAAGAAATTTAAATTCGATACATTTAAACACAAATGGCTGTGCTTTATGTGTGTCGGCGTGCGTGCGCGTGTGTGTGAGTGAGAGAGGCCGCGCGCGCGCGCCCCCTAACAACTCAAGAGGCGGATGTGTTTACGGTGGTACGATAACTTCCTGTGAACTATAAGAATGTTTTTCGCGTGGGAATTGAGTCGCGGTTGTGTAAAAAGGACTTCGCAGTGCTTGAGCGCAGCATAGGGTCGGCCAAAGTCCGGAAATCGTTGATTAAAAGTCAACAAGGGGATTTCTTTCCTCTCTATTGGCTCCGAACTCGTTTATAAATAACAGATTGGATATCAGATTTATAATTTACTCACTCAGATTAGATTTGAGTAGTTCCGAACTTCAGAGTCTTCACTCGCAGCCCGTGCCCCATGTGATCTAATTGGCGTCGGTGCGTGACTGACGCGTTCTGTTGAATTCGGGAGGGGGGGGGTCAAGGAGATTTGCAACGCGTTGTTTTCCTTCAATGCAGGTGCCAGTGAAACAGGTGCAGGATGATTCTGTTAAGCGCGGGTTACACTAGGCTGGTTGCCAGTCGCGAGTTGTGGAAGCCGCTACTGTCAGCCATCAATCAGCTTGGTGTGAGCATAAAATTCGCCGCTGGCGCCGCCAGCCGGCGAGTATTTATCAGCGGCTGGTGAAATTGAACACCACCAGCGAGCAGCGCAGTCTGACCGAAGCAGTGCATCGTAGGCGAGTAAACCATCACGTATCACGTGGTTAATGTTCGATGATGCAGTGACCGGATTGGGCAGCCACTACTCGCGGTAGACTAGCGAGTAGCAGCCGTAGTGTGACCGGGCTGCCCGCCGCTGCTTGCTGGTGCTACTGTCCGCCGCTGATCAGCAGCGGCTGACAAGAGGCCTAGTGTGACCCAATATCGAATGAATTTTGATGCGGTTTTCATCATCATTTAGAGAATTTCTCCGGAAGATTTACGTGTACATATAATGCATTCATATTAAATTTAAAGATAGTTTTTTTTTATTCCGAGTAACTGGCTGGTTAGCCCTGTCTACCTACTAAACGCCCCATTTGCATCTGCTTTATATTTCACGTGCTTTGCTAAGTACGCACAGACTTTTACGTTACGGACTTTTTATCGAATAATTTTATTGATAATTGATTCATGAACTTCGATGAATTTTTTATAAGAATTTTCCAGAGAGAAAACGACTTTTTCAGTAATCAATAAAAACCTTTGATAGCAAAAAAAAAAAGGAAAATTGAAGCTGATTTTCAGAGAAGAAGTTTCTGGTTAATAGAATTTGAATCGCGTCTTGAAATATATATTTCACTAATGTTTTTTTTGTCGTATTATGAGCGTTTCAAAATGAATTACTGTAGAAATGTGGGCGTAACTTATTTAAATGTTAAAAAATAATAGGCAGTAAATTCTTTGATAGTAACAAGGACTCTAAAGTTGCTACTAAAAAAATAACTTCTTAAAAAATAGATCCTAAAAATCATATCTATAAAAATAAAGGTTCCTAAAGAAAATATTTTCAAAGTACGGTTACTAAGTGAATAATTAATTATTTAAAGAACAGTAAGTTGCGAGAAAGACGAATACTTTTTGTTCAATTATCGCGATGGGAGAGGGAATTAAATTGTAGATTATAGACGCTAGATAACTGAGGTCATACAAGCGTAAACTGAAATACGTTTATTTCCTTTGGTCGTCTTGCAAACTTCAGGGATATATTTTTCGTATGGGAAATACTTTTTGAAGTGAAAACTTCTTTAGCGGCGTTGTACACTTTTTTTGTAATGGGTAAAAAATGTTAAACTCGCGTCAGATCGTCAGGGTCACGTGTCCTGATCGAAAATGCGTAAGACGAAAACTTTACACAACGTTAGACATCTAGCGTTAAAATATCGTACATAAAAATGCAATCTATGATACAAACCATTTTGATCGAAAATTCGTAAGACGTTAATATTAAAGTTTTCACTTGCGGCGGCACTCCCGGAGTGCAACCCGTCTTTTTTTTTTGCTCTTTTACATTACTTCAGAGTTAGTTTTTAACAACAATAAAAATATTATATTAACCATTGTACATATGAAACCTGGTGGCGTAAGCCCGGGGGGGGGGGGTCTAATAGAGGAGTAATGTCTTCCTTATATTGCCCATGTTCTACCCTCGCCCCTACTTCAAATTTCTGATGCCTCACTTATAAAATTTGGTTCCAACGACGGTCCTGGATAACGATATCCGACTTTTTCTACTGTGAAACCCTGGCATCTGTTATACGAGTACGTTCCATCTCGTTGAGGTTTGCTCGGATTCCCTCCATTATTTCTAATTATTAACAAAATTCAGTTTCAGTAACTTAACTTGTTTTAGAATGCCTCAGGAGTTTGGCTTCAAGTTTTTCAAAACGCGTACACAACGAGGTAAAATCTGAACTAGTCTATTGTTTAAAAGTTTTCCAACTTCCCAACAAGCTCGCGCGATCTTTTCAGCAGATATTATTGAAACTTAAAAGTTTACGTTTTGCGTTATTGTACTTGTTACAGCGCTATTGTGTTCCCAGCCGTGGTATAATAGCGCTATAAGCTTTTCAACTCATAATACAAAATGCTAATTAACTCCAATATTTATAAACTATCAGTAATCAATACAAAACACTGACCGATCAAAATCGGTCCGATCGTTCCCGTGTGTAATGTCTGTACGAACAACGAAGTGTAAAGACACTGAATACCGGTTGGACGAGCTTAGGCAAATAGTTGAAACGAGTGCCAGTTAGTTTTAAGCAAAACACGAGTAATATCATTCCGCCCGAGATATATACAACCTCCTATAACTTTACTCTTGAAATTCGGAATGCTTACAGAAAAAAAATACGCTGAATTCAATAAGCGTTACAAGCAAACGTCTGTATCTCTTTTAGTATGGAAACTACGGTCATTCGGGCACGAGTTCTATCCGCACTTGTCCGTCTTTTTTTAAGTATTATTGACTGTTCTCTTTTTTATGACATGAAAAATGAGTTTTTAAAAATATACACGCGGATCATTTATAAAGCCTGCGTGGGTTATAGGTTCGCCATCGCTGTCCTATAATCATAGCTGGCTTTTACTTAATTTTCACAATTTTTGACAGTTCACTCTTGAGTATAAACTTTACTTCCAATAGTAGGTTATCCTTCAGGGGAAACATTGGAATATATATAGTCAGCGTTCCAATGTTTTATATAGGAATTATCACTCCCAGGAACCCGAGCTTACTAGATTTAGAAGTGATATATAGGTATATTGATTGACTTGCGAGCATGATTATAAAATATTATTAGTAATAACAAAAAGTGAAAATAATTATTTACTTTACGATTATATATCGTCGTTGGTTCTGTAATACCTCTTATGTGCAAAAAGTAAAATTTGCAGGAAAGGCCAAAAAGTGGTTATTTCAGCAATGGATGGTATAAGAACTAGCAATTTCAGAGGTATATTACTAATTCATACTTATCTTCACTTTACATGTTTAATTTAGACGAAGTATTTTCTTAAAAAATATTTAACGTTAATTTCGGATTTATTGGCACAAGGGAGGAATTATTTGATACAACTTTTCACATAAGAGTTACTTCCCCTTGTTGGTTACTGTAAAATTAATTTGGAGGTATTTACTAGTGTATAGAGCTCCGTTTCCTGAATCTTTTCATTTAAAAAACGTAAAATCTGCCAAATATGCACATAAGAGCTATAACAGAACCAACGACGATATGTTATTAACTTTTAAAACAAAATAATCCGATAGTTGATGAGTTCTTTTACAGTAGGTATAGTTCGTAATTACTATATAATACATTACAGAGTAGCTATTGCTTGCTACAATTGTTAAGAACACCCATTGTTACAACGCTATATCAACATTAGAAAAATTTATTTATATCACAGAACAGTAATTGTATAGAATGAGCATAATGATAGTTTGTAGGCAGATCTTCTGTCACAAGAAGCGGGGTGCAGGCAGTAACATAGCACCAGGATTTTTTATTCTAGTTTCGGTGCGTTTCTAAATAAAAAATAAATATGTCGAACATATTCGAGGTGTCAGATATTTTAAATGATTCATATTATTTGTCAGAGAACATTATTTTAGCGTTTTGGTTACAATTTATAACGCGTACATCTAACCATTTTTCAGAAGAATTTTTAGTTTATTTGTTAAATATTCGGAGCTCTTAACTCTTCAGCTGGTAAATGCAGACTGCCGCATGGACCATAAGCTATGTCGAAAGACGTCAAAAGGCGATTGACACTATAGAAAGAGATATGCGCCTTCTATACCTATTACTGTTCTGTGATTTATATAATCCGATAGTATTACTAAAAGCTATCGATATTTTGAGATATCTACATACTTTATACATATTTTAAAACTAATAGGTACTTAAATGTAAGTAGGTATAGCGAAGAATTTGCGTCGGCAGTGTAAACAATTAGCACAAAGATCAGAAGTTGTTCAAGATATATATAATCACAACGAGCAATTTCTTAATTTGTGTACAAAACAGAGAGGTGTGTACGTTTGTGTGCAAATGCTCACAGCGTCGACAGAAAGACAGACAGGCGTACAGACTACAATGACAAAGCCCCATAGGTACTTACGACTGTTAGTTGTTAATGAGTGACGTTAATGCTGGTATGGCGGAAGCGCTATGCCTTTGATGTGTATACCTTATTAGTACGAAACAGAACAGAACGGAAGCACAGAACAGGAGACTTTGTTACAGAAGCGTCGTCGGATGGCCAAACTATATTACTGCATGTTTTTCACTCTGTTTTCAGTATTTAAAAAAATTATCGCTCGAGTCACTGTTCGGGGGTATAAGTTAATAAACCTCATTACGGCTGAACTAGATATTATTTAACTACTACTATTTTGAAATAAATAAAACTGGTGTGACCTGTGCGAATTATTCGCACTAAATAAGTATAATAATTATCACTTTACAAAATTATTTTTTAAATATGATTGCAGGTATTCAATTCGTTTCTAATTTTGCACACTGCTTATAACGTTCTTCTTTTTGTTGTATTACAATATGAAGCTCAGATGACAGATCGAAGAAATATTTTACTAAAATTGTCATATAGAGGCGCAAGTAGCAAAAGCGTTGAACTAAGCCGTCAGATGGCATCATGCAGCGTTGCTCGCTGTTTCAAAATTAAAGCCGTCAGATGGCAGTATGCAGTATTGTGTCTGTACCCAAATAAAGAATATTATTATTATTATTATTAAATGAAGGTCAGATGACAGATCGAAGTGTTGACGTTGTTTCAAAATTAAAGCCGTCATATGGCAGACGTTGTTCAGCGTTGCTGTATTTTAATTAATTTACAAAAACAAAAGCAATAATAAATTTTTTAGTTGTCGATGTCAGTAGAGCAACCAATATATTGACAAAAAAATTTATTTTTTGTCAATATATTGGTCTGAGAAAAATTGGTCGACAATGTTATTTATTTTAAGATTTCTATTCAGACGTTAATCAAAGATTTGTACTACTATTTTGTATAAAAAAAATGGTTGCCTGTAAAGTCGGTTTACGGACGATAGTTTTACGTGATAACGTATTCCGCTCGAAGGTCAGGCGGAACGTGACACATTTCGGAACGTGACACTTTTTCGTGCATGCAGCCGGTGTTTCATCAATTTATAAGACGTTATCACGTCAAAATAAATATTAAAAATGATGTCAATAAAATTAATGTTTTCTGTTGTGTTTGACAATTTGTAAAAAAAGTGAATAGTCATAATTACCGGAGGCTACAATTAATTGCATTAGTACAGGTAATTCAAAAGAGCATCAATTAAAACCATGTCCAAGTAATTAGTCCAATTTGTTTTAAATTTTAATTTCAGCTGAGATTTTCTTTAAGTATACCTATAGCATTTACCCTGTTGATACAGGTAACTTATGTATGAAGTACATAAAGTGTTAAACAAATTTAATTAAGGCCTTTATAATATAATATAGAAGTTCCGTACACTTTCTTTACTTCTTAAGATAATTAGTGTATATAATAAAAGTGGGATTTATGTTGAAGAGATGATATTTCTTAGTCACGTTCAACTAATAAATGTTCAACATAAAGTATTATATTATATACACTTTTCTATAGCATTTTCAAAACTTTCTATAATCTTTATATATAAAAATTACGTGTCACATGTTTGTCCGCGATGAACTCCTAAACTACTGAACCGATTTTAAATTTTATTTGCACACCGTGTGCAATTCGACCCAACTTGAAAGATAGGATAGCTTACATTTCAATTTATAGTCGCAATATTATTTTATTGCAAATTATTTGTCTATCCCTTGACATTCATAATTATCTGTTGACTGGATTGAGTGAATATTTAATAGATGGCGCAAATAACCACCACGTGTTGCTGAGGTTAAGGTATCGAGCACGACGGCGCAGCCGGAGTGCTCAGCTCCAAAGGATTCTAACAGATGGCGATACCTGTTGACTGGATTGAGTGAATATTCAATAGATGGCGCAACGTTTCATATAAGCTACAATTCAATAGCATAACCACCACGTGTTGCTGAGGTTAAGGTATCGAGCACGACGGCGCAGCCGGAGTGCTCGAAATAGAGCAAGTGTTTTAAAGACCAGTTATCCACGAATACTTTACGCTATTTTTTTTCGAGCACGCGGCGCAGCCGGAGTGCTCGACATACACACATATACGCCCATGTATATTTTAAAATAGCTAATTAATAAAATAGATAGATAGATGTTATTGTTTTATTATTTCACTTTAAACGTAGCGAAGCACGTACAGGGCCGCTAGTTATTATTATAAAATAAAGAAAATGAGTTCATAATAAATTTTTATGTAGTAGGTACACAAACCGTTTAAGAATTAAAAAGCGAAAGTTTTGATTTCAGAAATAAACCTGATAATATATGAACTATTGCTAATAAATGATTTGGTATTAATTAATTAAAAAAAAAACGCATTTTTACTTCTTACAAAAAAAGTGACTGTTTCGCAATTTATATTCAAATGTTTAGATTTCGACAAATACAAATGTCTGGTACCAAATTCATTTTTTTCCTTCCATTTTTTACGCTCATGCATATCGGCAACAAACAAGAGATCGTCATCTTTCCATACAAAACATATTTTTCACTTGAAAAAAATATCTACAAAGCTGCTCTCTGAAATTGAGTTATCAAAATAAAAACACGAAAGAAACTTCGTATGTGTAAAAATGAAATAAGATATCAAATCGGAAAGTTTAGCTTTGCATCACAAGTCAAAATTTATTTTGAAGAAACAGAAATAGAAATAATCCTCTGCTCTATATTATAATATTATATAATATAATATGTTTTCAAAGCTTTTGAACATTCTTGTTTTAGGAAACGAAAAATAGATATTATTATATTTATTACTAGCCATTACCCGCGTCATTGCACGTGTTAAAAGAAATTTAATTTATGTTATGAAATATGTCAAATGTGAGTGGCTTATTTTTGATGTTTGAACGGTTCAATTGGCTGGATTTTTTTTCTTTCTCTGCTTGTTTATCATAGAAATATTAGACTAGAGTACGCGAGTGAGCCGTGAAAGTGTCTGCAATTCAGAGAGAGGAAAGTTCCGTATCTCTATGGTAACTATAATGATACAAAACAATGCTGATTTGAGTAAACATAACATATAACGATACGGAACGTTTGCAGCGTTCTCTCTCTGAACTGCAGATACTTCCACTTATGGCAAGCATACCCGCTAGAGTACTCTAGTAACTTATATCTTTTTATTAACACCGGTGGCAAGTCTATTAAAATACTCATTAATATGTCGTTGAGACCCTCAAAAAACGAGCGGGAACCTCAAAAATAGCCGGCAGATTCAAGATTGAGAAAACTGTAATCAAGAGTTATTAAAGTGTGTAGGTACTTTGGTAATTAGTAACAGAAAAACAAGTACACACAAAATAATTGGTAATTTGTCGGTGTAAATCAGACACTATAGTGAAAAATTAATGGCGGCCATATAACTCACTACGTACATTGGATTAAACACGTCTATTATAGGCATAAAAAAAAGTCAACGGTGTTTTATTTCTGCTATATTAGGGAATGTTATGTCACGACGCAATAAGCAGGGTTGGAGTTCAGACAATAATGCCACCATCGGAAAATAAAATAAATAATTCCGTTTGGGTACTTAAAGAATGAATTATTATTATAAAAACTAACATCAACAATAATTTTACAATTATAAAATTATTCGGGATACAAGGCTAAATATAAAAATTCACTAGAACATCATTTAATCGTCAACGTTTCGGCAGAAATTCACGCCTTCTTCAGGACCTTAAAAATGTCTAGTAAAAAGTCATAAAAATAAAATTCAAAACATAAAATAATTTACTTTGATTTTATTTTTATGACTTTTTACTAGACATTTTTAAGGTCCTGAAGAAGCCGTGAATTTCTGCCGAAACGTTGACGATTAAATGATGTTCTAATGAATAAATTGTTTTTATATTTAGCCTTGTATCCCGAATAATTTTATCATACCATAATATCAAGGTGTCTTTATTTTTTATTTTGTTAATAATTTTACTATCAAATTTAAATTTTATTTAAAATAAAAAATTAAAATGGAAAATCTGAAATGATAAATCACAGCAGTTGTTAAACAGATAACAATCAGTTTCAGCCATTTACTCCAAACTGCTCCCGATGAAGATCTGAATATCTAGTTAACTCATTCCAATTGTAGCTTTTGTTTATCAGACAGTAGAAAACTTTGGTTTTGTCAACTGTTTCTTATTTAACTACAGCTCTGTTAAAATCGAGTTACGCAGCAGTCTCTATCGGGGGTTTCCCGAACTCCGATAATATATAACCAGGCAAGCAACCAGATTTAATGTCTTTATTTTACGATGTAGACTAACACCGATCATAAAAGCGCGTTTGTAACTATATTTTATCATATCTCATTATCAGTATTCACATTACACGGGGCCTGTATTTTTTTTTTTTTTATTGAAAATTACTTCATACTACGTGCTCTCATTAATCGAGCGTATTATGCTTCGGCTTGCTCTTTGAAGATAATACACTCAGATTGTAGGCACTAGATGTGTGACCTCTGATTTATATTATATACAAGCATATAATACACGTTTGACACCCTATTTGATATTCTGCATGTATCATAGTAGAGTCGGTTATAGTCCAGGCAAATTAATGAAAATGTAGTCGTTTTTCTTGACAACGAATTCTTATGAAAAATTATCGCTATAAAACCATTGCACTATCTATCTAATGGGTCACTTTACATCTATACTATAATATATAAAGCTGAAGCGTTTGTTTGTTTGTTTGGTTGAACGCGCTAATCTCAGAAACTACTGGTTCGAATTGAAAAAAAATGTGGATAGCCCATTTATCGAGGAAGGCTATAGGCTCTATAATATCACGCTACGACCAATTGGAGCGGAACATCAATGAAAAATGTTGCAAGATTAGTCCGTACGACAAATATTGTCAGGTGAAATGCCTTAACTAAATATTGCAATATTAGCGCGTCACGTTCACAAGCCCGGATAGCTCAGTCGGTAGAGCGTAAGACTCTTAATGCCAGGGTCTTGGGTTCAAGCCCCACGTCGGCGAATGTATTTTAATTTTTTTTATTTTCTACATTGCTTTCTTCTAAGGCGTACATTTCAATTTTTTAAAATTTTATTACGACTAATTAAAATTAAATAAATCTAATAAATAGCTCATTTGAAAACTGTTACAACTATAGGTCCTTATATAAAGAATAATTTTCCTACAGTGTTTTCAATTAAATATAGGATTATATTAAAAAAAATTTATTACTTAATAAAAAGTATAAATACTGCTTTTTAACGACAACAAATTTTGAACGGTAACTCCGATCATTATGAAGTTTGGACACAACATTCATCTCGGTAAACTAAGATGAATGTGCGTACTCATGTCTCTTCCTTCCCCATTCGTTCTTTTGCACCCGGGTGAAACCGGGCGGGACCGCTAGTACCTGCATACATGCATGAAAAGCAGCTTTTATAGGAGATATAATAGTGCAAATAATTTAGACAGTATCATTTAGTCCCGATAAAGAGCCAATATTTTTGTTCGGAAAAATACATGGAAAATAAACCAAATATTTAGATACATTACAGAGTGATATTCTCTCCCTGGCAGAGTGTGAAAGGCAAGAATCAATCAATTTAAAAAACCGTTAATTTTACGAAAAAAATGTTTTGATTAATTAAACTTATCTATATCAAAACAACGTCGTGTCAGATATACAGACAGATTGTAGATTATAGACGTGCGACAACTGAGAAGTCATCAGCGTCTTACAGTGTCTGTTGTCGTCTATAAACATTATTATTTGGAAGAAATTGCTTCAGACAACAATAACGCTTCAGGTTTGTTTGCAAAGAAGTGAAATATTACTTATTGACAAGTAAAATAAGATACCTACACAAATTTTCAGTTTTCTAGCAAACTGAAGTATTATAGAATTTAGCGCGGCCGTGCTAATTGGAAAAAGAAACAAACTGTTGCTGCATTATTTTTCTCGTTCTCTATTGTAGTACCCTACTGTCAATTGTTCGAGAGCCCCAGGTTGCTCGGCGCTGTTCTATTTGATTCCGAACTTATAAAAGTTAAATGTGTTTAATCAAATTCGCAGCGGAGGAAAATGTAATTTAAAAATGCTAACGGGCATTATATGTTACAATTGTGTTGCACAAAAAGAAATAAAAATTATCATATCAATCGTTTTTGCGCATATATCAAAGAATTACTGCACAATACAGAATCGCAGTAACGTAATATGTTAGCGTAAAGCTTATTTACTTTATTGATGTTTTAAAGTACAATTTAAAATTCATCTATAGAATAAAAACTATTCTTAATAAGATAATTTTTGATATTCCCTTTCCGGTAAACGTTAGAGTAAGTCGGCTTTATCCGGGCGGGTCTGGAACCGGAAATGCCAAGTCGGGTCTAGGCAATTATTATTATAAAAAAATTGGTTGTCTGTAAAGTCGGTTTACGGACGATAGTTTTACGTGATAACGTATTCCGTAATACATAACCTAAACCTCCCAAAATTTGGTTTCAATCCGCTTATCCTTGGTGTCGGAATGATAAGAAATGTCAAAAGTGACGTTTGCAACTGTCAAAGTATTATGTTCTAATAATAATTAGTTATTCCAATACTTAACTTAGAAGGCGTTGCATTTCACAATATAGTAATGTCAAAAAATTGAATTAAACATTAGAAATGCAGCCGTTTTCATGTTAAGACAAGACATACATTATCTTCTAATTTCCATGTACGGCAAACAAAGACGACCGACCGCGTTGCGCCATGCATTAAACAACATTGCATTTATACAGCTATTTTTCTATATAAATTTGTATAAAAAAAACTGTTTAGGCAAATTCTGTTATACGAAATCTATGTAAAATGTTCTCCTCTTTCGTTTAAGACTGGTTTCAAACCGATCTGATTTAAATTGAGCGAGAAATTAGCAAAAAGCACGCACAGGGTCAGGCGGAACGTTACGCGTTACGAACGTTAGGATTTAGGAACGTTACACTTTTTCGTGCATGCAGCCGGTGTTTTATCAATTTATAAGATTGGTGATTCATCAATTTATAAGACGTTATCACGTCAAAAATTCATAATGTATGAGTATAAACGAATAAAAAAAATTATACATCTTCTGAAACTTCGTCGATTACATAAAGCAATTTCTGTATTAAATAGAAATATGAATATGTAACAAGAATATTAAAATCAAACCCTTTTGAGAGATGAGAAATATTTTCCGCTTTCAATTTGAACGTTGATCGTTGAGGAATACGATTCACGCAGACCACTTGACTTTCCGACAGAAAATCCGATTTTCAAACGCTAACGCGCCACGTTCCGTCAAGTATTAAACATTTCCTTCAGTCCATACATAATAATGCGAGTATCTCCACAAGCATAGGTTATATTATGTATGTAAATAAATTATATTTATGTATAAGGTATTTGACCGAAATGAAAGGATAACACAACTTACATAAACATTGGTTTTGATTATCAAGATACGAAACCTTGGACCATTATTGAAAGCATACCACAGAGAGCGTCGTATAATATAGAGCTTGGTACCCTTTGGACCATATCTGAAACCCACTCCCTGTTTTGTGATAGCTACAATCTAGTTATGTTA
Organism: Xanthostigma xanthostigma; assembly: GCA_963575645.1. NCBI lineage: Eukaryota > Metazoa > Arthropoda > Insecta > Raphidioptera > Raphidiidae > Xanthostigma > Xanthostigma xanthostigma. The sequence goes on along the minus strand of OY754470.1, from coordinate 415,913 downwards.
TATGATCAGGATACCACGACATATTTTCTTAAAAACTCTTTTAAAAAAAGAGGCTAAGGTTCCGTATTTTTCAGTTTTTTTTAGTCATATTTTCGAGATATGGTGAAAGGACAGCAATTAATATTTTTTTCTATACCGGGTGTCCCATTTTAAAGGAACACCTTGAATAACTTTTACAGTTTTCATTATATGGAAAAATGTCCCGAATAAAAGTTGATTGGTTTGGAGGGGGACATCGTATAAAGACAAATACCACTCCCTACTCTCATCCTCTACGCAGGGATGAGGGCGACTTTGACTTTTTTAATAGGAATACCTATTTTTTATCATAAATTAAGATTTTTCTAGAAAATGTTGATCCTAATCTTCTTGGTTTCCGGGCTTGTACGCCGTGGTACATTGGTATTACTACCTGACGTTTCGTCTACAGCTGCGCGGTAGACATTATCAAAGGCGATGTGGTAGCGGGCGAAGTGTCCTTCAAGGCTGCTCACAGGTAAGTGTGTCGACAAGTGTGGTACTTCCGTCTTTTATGGTCAGCGTGCTCGTGTTCTCTACTCGGTCGTAGTATGATCATCTGTGATTGGTCGTTCCATTCAGTGGGTTGTGGTTTTTTCACAGTGCTGGTATCCAGGTTTCATTTAAGGCTAATTTACACTTTGTTAAGTAGCAAGTGCAAGTGACAAGTGCAAGTGTTAAGTGATTAGTAAAATCAAAGTGTAAACGGCTCCGCTGTTAAGTGATAAGTGCGAAGTAAAGTGAATAGAAGGTCGGTCTATTTTTTCTGTTAAGAGCTCTCCCCGTACACCCGCGCACTCCCGCACTTGCAGCGTCACCCGAATCACTGTGAATTATTTGACATTTTTTTTATAGTTGGCCCAACAATAGTCAATATAACTTATTAAATATTTCTTCTGTCATTCGCATTGAGTTACAAAATTCAGTTGGATCTTCATTAATCAGTTCTTGGAAAAATTTATCATTAGCTCCATATTGAAGTCTTCTGCTTATCCATTTTTTTTGCCATAATCTCTTAGATTTTTGGATTTCAATAACAAGTCATGTTCGATTTTTGCACGGCAGACACTTGGGACCTGCAAAAGCACTAAACATTGTGTGAACGTTTTCTTCACACTTAACACTTAACACCATAAAATCATGTTAACTAATCACTTGTCGCCTGCACTTGCTACTTAACAAAGTGTAAATTAGCCTTTAGATACCAGCACTATGCAATACCAACCCACTGAATGGAACGACCAAATTATTATTCGAAATATTTTTACGATTAAGAATGGCAAGAAATGTTCGAAATTTTAATTTTTTTACTAAGCAAAAATCAAATACCTATAGTTAAAAAAAATATATTATATTTTTCTATGGGTCACTAGCTTTTTATTAAACAAAAAAAACATGTCTTTTATGTTTTATTTGCTTAGTGAATAATGATCTAGTGAAATAAGTCTGATTGCAAAGATCCTTTCGTTAAATCAGCTATCTTTTCCTTTCTCTCTCTTGTCACTCTACTAGCTAGCTGCTGCCATAAGAACGTGACTTCCGTCAAACATCTTTCTGCACGCCATCTTCTCTTTATTCCAATAAATAATATCTTTTAAGGCTTCCTTTTCATTTTTTATTACTGATTCCGGTTACAATTCGTGTAATATTTGTGATTTACGACACTTTATGAATCTCAATGAGTCTGCTATGTCGAGAATTGCGAGCTGGCTTTTATATCGTTAGCATTTATCAACAAATATATTATTACTAGTGTGACCTGTGCGAATTATTCGCACTAAATAAGTATAATAATTATCACTTTACAAAATTATTTTTTAAATATGATTGCAGGTATTCAATTCGTTTCTGATTTTGCACACTGCTTATAACGTTCTTCTTTTTGTTTTATTACAATATGAAGCTCAGATGACAGATCGAAGAAATAGTTTACTAAAATTGTCATATAGAGGCGCAAGTAGCAAAAGCGTTGAGCTAAGCCGTCAGATGGCATCATGCAGCATTGCTGTGACGTTGTTCATAGCGTTGCTCGCTGTTTCAAAATTAAAGCCGCCATATGGCAGTATGCAGTATTTACAATATGAAGGTCAGATGACAGATCGAAGTGTTGACGTTGTTTCAAAATTAAAGCCGTCAGATGGCAGACGTTGTTCAGCGTTGCTGTATTTTAATTAATTTACAAAAACAAAAGCAATAATAAATTTTTTAGTTGTCGATGTCAGTAGAGCAAGCAATTATCTGAAAAATGATATATAATTTATGTGGAGTAATTGTGAGGTTTTTTCTAAAAAGGGAGGCAAACATCTTTAACCTTAGCGTATTAATATATATGTACCACATTCCTGACAACGTAAAAGACATACTTTAATAATGATTGACTTCGAAATTTTCTCTTAAGTAAACATTAGAATTAGTAAGATATTTAACTGCGGGGAGGAGGCGTAGAGCAGCAACTTAATAGGAGACTACTGTACTGAGTACTCATATCAACTTTCCTCAATAACAACAATCAACAGAACTGTATTTTGACATCTGCTTCTGTAACATTGACAACATTTTGTGACGCAAAATGGGGCAGAATAATTAGTCGTATTTGCATAATGTGTGAAGGAAGAAGTGTTTAAACAAAGTATAATAAGGCCGGCACAATGTCGTTAAGGGCACCGCACAGACAAACTTTGTTATAATGTGTTTATAACTTCTAATTATAATTTCCAATAATCATTAAATTTTATCGATGATTAAATTGTGCTTTTGAAATTAAATCTGTAACAGAAGATAGACACTTAATTAAAAACTTACGTGCCGGTATAAATTAAAATTAACGACTGCCAAAGGTTCCTGTTTTAACAATTAAAATATAAAACTAAAATCGTTTCAAGAATTTCTATAGCTGGAAAATTTTAAGGTTGAATGCCGCAAACTGTGTATAATATTATATCCCTATTTAATTAAGATGTACACACTAATGACCTCGGTTATCGAGCATCTATAATCTGCTTTTTTCTCTCTTTCCCTCTCACGATTATGAAAAACTAGTTCCTATCACGTTCTGATAATAATTATTATATCCCTTATATTATTAAACGAGCTAATCTTGTATCTACCTATCTACTTATGTACCTACCTATGTCCCTAAATATTTTCTCGAAAACGGCCCTAACGATTTGGATAAAATTTACTGAAAAGGGATTGGGGGGCAAAAAATCGTTTTAGCTAGGTCTCATCTCTCGAAAAAATCGTTTTCTTACAAATTTTATCATTATAAAAATCAATTTTTTGACGTATGAAAATACTTAAATATTGTAAGTAGGGTTTGGAATTTTATGCAAACAATGAAACAATTGTTTTCAAAATATTATGACAGTTAATCTTTAATTACTATCCAAGTGAGACTTAAAATAAATACGTATTTGAAAGAAAGTTAAAAACAATTATTATTATAGGTGAGTAATTTTAATAAATAAATTTTTAACCTAAATTTGAAGCGAAAGATGCAATATCATAGATTCGAATTATTTAACTTTCCGAGCAAAGCTCGGTCACCCAGGTACTATGTGTTAAACGAAATGTTTAATGTATCTAATAGTCGTTTATGTATCTCGTTCGTAAATGAAGGTATATACGGATGAGTTACATTATGTTGAAACGAGAGGCCAGCGAGGTTTAACAGATAAAACCCCATTCTGCATCAAAAGGAGCATTCAGAACTATTCTTTATAATAATATTTAAATAATAATGACAAAAAGAAATTGATGATGACACATCTGTGAACTAAAAGTGTCTTTTTAAAAAAAAAGTAACCCCGCGGTTGAGTAGCTACCGCTGGCGCACTGTCGAAAGAAAATGGCCTGTGACTTAAATATACAGATTTTAAAGCGGGGGATAGATTTCGTGTTTAGGGTGAATGGTTCGTGCGACCGAAATCCTTACTCTCTCTCTCTCTCTCTCTTCCCGGAGACCGCAACGGAGTGGGTTATAATTCAGAGTTGACTTTGTTTAATTATTTAGATACTTTATATACACAACGCACTGCTTTAAGAGCGCCATATTTACCGTGCCCGTTGTTTGTACACTATATGCGTGCTTAGTTTATACGTAAACATTTATATAGTTTAAAATTAGGTAGGTACACGTTTACTTTGGCAACTTGTTAACTTTTTACGGCAGACGAATTAGAGTTCTACAGTCTAATGCAGAGATACATAAACTGGGCTCGGGTGCGGGTCCAAAAAGGAAAACGTTGAACGATTCCAAGCGCATAACCCACTTTTAAAGTAAAACTTCTTTAGACACGCTTGACTTAGGGAGTAAGCTGGTAAATGCCTGACGAAATCGTTTACGGAAGTGCGTCATCGCGAACGGTACGTGATCGTTGGAGGCGAACGGAGTTAAGAGGGAGATATAAGTTAGTGAAGATAGTAAGAGAGAGAGAGAGAGAGAGAGTTACGTTTCGTATATTGGAAGTTGAGAGGGAGATATAAGTTAGTGAGTGCGACAAAGACGGAGCATCAAGTTGAGAGGGAGATATAAGTTAGTGAGTGCGACAAAGACGGAGCATTAAGTTGAGAGGGAGATATAAGTTAGTGAGTGCGACAAAGGCGGAGCATTAAGTTGAGAGGGAGATATAAGTTAGTGAGTGCGACAAAGACGGAGCATTAAGTTGAGAGGGAGATATAAGTTAGTGAGTGCGACAAAGGCGGAGCATTAAGTTGAGAGGGAGATATAAGTTAGTGAGTGCGACAAAGACGGAGCATTAAGTTGAGAGGGAGATATAAGTTAGTGAGTGCGACAAAGGCGGAGCATTAATACAACTATTTGACGTTTAAAATGAAAACAAATGGTTTTTTGTATCAAAAATACATTTCATCGAATTTTGCTGCATTTTGGAACGGGATATAATGTAGGTCGCTTTTTTTAAGTTAATCAGATTTCACTGTTTTGAAATGGACTCGAATTGTTTACCAGCTCTAAAGGCGTAATTTGATTTTTCAGGCAACGATACCGTTCAATGCAAAATGATTTGATTTAAATCGGGGTTGTATTAACTCGATTAAGATGAATTTCTACTCAACAGTATTTTTGAATGGAAAATCCAACAGACTACCAACTACTTGAAATGCAATCGAAAACTAGTTAAGAACTTCAGCAGCACAGATATTCATGACTTCAATTCGTTATACGCGTATTTAGTGCTCGACGTTTAAGTAGGCCAGTGCAGACAGTCACTATAATAATTTGTTATATTATCTTTTATCTGCTTTATATATAAGTTTCAAATACAGCAGGAACACTAATTGCTCGATCGATCTATGTCGGATTGCAGATTGTGACTACTTATATTTTTCTATTTCGGTCTTGCTTATTAAAAATTACCGATACATTTTTTGAAGTGAAACATTTTTAGGCGAGAATAAACGTTTCCCCTTCTCAATTCGCCATGGGAACTGATTTTAGTGCTCCCTGGTGGCAGAAAATAAAAGCTGTATATGCTTTAATCAGTTTTAAAGTAAACGCCACATAATTTATTTTTAATGGATAATAAATTCGAAATAAATATTACTGACATTATTAAGTATTTGGGTAATTCTAAAAGTCATCTAGTAGAAGGAGAACAGTAATTGTTTAAAGCGAATCACATTATAGTCAGGGAGCAAGCACATTTTTTGATTTTTCTTCATTGGTTAGTTCTTTTCTTTTCTGTTTATATACCTACATCAATTTATTTTTTATTTTTTTCATTATTAAAAAAGTTTTTTTTCCATATTCCATAATGATGAAAATTTGTCAACTGTCTTTCTGAAATCCTTTTTAACCTAACTAAATTCTAAATTTCTATCCTTTTTTTAAATTTATTTGTAGCAATGCATTAGAAACCATAACATGCACAGATCTCAGACAAGAATAAATTCTTTTTCTTTAGTTCACTTATTATGTACAATAAACTAACTGTCAGATGAAAGATATAAAATATGTGATTAAAGCATATACAACTTTTATTTTTTGCCATCAGAGAGCACTAGAATCAGTTCCCATGGCGAATTGAGAGGAAGGAGTGGGAGAAGCGTTTCTACTCTCTCCCCTTCTCTGTCAAAGCGTCATACGCACTTTACACTCATCTCGATTTTTTCCATTCTACATAACCACTTCCCAACCCTGAAATAATAAAATCGCCAATTAATCATACATACGTAACTACGTTTTCGAAAAGATATCAAATTAAATTTTACTAGCGTGACCTGTGCGGAATATTCGCACTAAATAAGTATAATAATTATCACTTTACAAAATTATTTTTTAAATATGATTGCAGGTATTCAATTCGTTTCTAATTTTGCACACTGCTTATAACGTTTTTCTTTTTGTTGTAAAAGAAATATTGTACCAAAATTGTCATATAGAGGCGGAAGTAGCAAAAGCGTTGTTCAGCGTTGCCCGTCAGATGGCAGTATGCAGTATTTACAATATGAAGGTCAGATGACAGATCGAAGAAATATCTTACTAAAATTGTCATATAGAGGCGCATGTAGCAAAAGCGTTGAGCTAAGCCGTCAGATGGCATCATGCAGCATTGCTGTGACGTTGTTCAGCGTTGCTCGCTGTTTAAAAATTAAAATCGTCAGATGACAGTATGCAGTATTGTGTCTGTTGTATTACAATATGAAGGTCAGATGACAGATCGAAGTGTTGACGTTGTTTCAAAATTATAGCCGTCAGATGGCAGGCGTTGTTCAGCGTTGCTGTATTTTAATTAACAAAAGCAATAATACATTTTTTAGTTGTCGGTGTCAGTAGAGCAAGCAATTATCTGTAAAATGATATATAATTTATGTGAAGAAATTGTGAGGTTTTTTCTAAAAAGGGAGGCAAACATCTTTAATCTTAGCGTATTAATATATATACTTTAAGTGTACTTTTTTATAATTTTTCTGAAAATTTAATTTCATTTATCGAGTCGAGAGAGATAGCAAAATGCGTTCAAACGCGTATAGGATTGCACATGGCAGCGGTATACAGAAGTTCTGCTTTATAGAAAGACCGCAGATTAAAAGCTGCAGCTGTAACTACGATTATGTAACGCCGTACGTCCGAATGCAGCGGTCGGTGTCCGTGTGTATAGGGCGCGCGAGGGCAGCGCCGGGCGATAACGAGGGCGAGAAGACGGACTGCGATGAGACCCCGATGCAGAAAACAAACCGGCCACATGCGTGCAACGAAGGGGCATAATCATTGCAGCGCGCGGCTCGTGAGTGGAGCCGTCGCAGGTGCGCGCCTCGTCCTCCGTTAGATTAACGATAAGAGGCCGTTGTGCTAGATTCTCCGTTCACTCTTTATACATTACCTATCTACTATCTATAAAATATATTATACAGCGTGAATAAAAAAAAAATTCCAGCCAATTGGGCGACGGGACCATTCCGACTTCAAAAATGTTTACATTTGATTAAAATAAAGAAAATACAATATCTTATATCGCATGAGGTGACGCGGGTAATGGCTAGTATTCAATATGATATTTGTTAATCGTTGCCATGGTTACCTACATTTAATCAAAACATGCCGAAATTGTTTATTTCTGACAGATCCATAAAACAAAAGAGTGGCTTATTTTTTTTTATTGTACAATTAATATTTCCGAAACTATAAAGTTTAGAAACAAATTTTTTTAACGAAACTTTCTTGAAAAAACAAATAGAATAATAATCCGTCATAAAAAGTATACCATTATTATATAAAAAATACCGTTATAGCAAATATCTCTTCTGCGCATGCGCCGATTTTCCCCAAAAACAATAGGGCTCTTCATATTTGCATACCAAACATCCTCCCAAAATTTAGTTTCAATCCGCTCATCCGTTTGACCTGTATCGTGTTCACAGACAAACAGACGCACAGAGATTTTCCAAAAATATGTTTTTTGGATACGGGGGACCTCAAAACGCAAAGATATTGTAAAATTTTTGAAAAGTGATTTTCGACCTAAACTAGTACCATTCCCCACTTGTGGGTTGGAATGGTAAAAATATTATATATCCAATGAGGAATCGAACCCGCGACCTTCGCGTTATTAGCACGACGCTCTAACCAACTGAGCCATATACCAGTGATTGCTATGCGCCTTACAACGGTAAACGAGAATGTCCACCCGGACAGACACACAGGAAAATAAAACGTGGTAAAAAAAGAACCTCTTTTAAAAAAAGAGAATATTAATAATAAGCACTAACCTCAAATTTTATTATATTTCATTTTTAGTGGCTTTGTTTTTAAGGAAGTTCAATTTTCTTTTTAAAAGTTTTTTTTTATTTTTACTCTGCAATACGTTGTTTGCACGCTACTAACCGCCTTCTGCCTTAATACTTCATTACCTAACTAGAAAAAACTGCTGAACCGATTTAATTGAAATGTATGTGAGGATGCCCTATATTAAATGCAATGATAGAAATCAAATGCTGGTGATATGAGGTAGAATAGCTGCGGCGAAAGATAAAGCCACCGCGTCACATAGTGACGTAAACGCATTGCGCCCGCATTCTAGCTTGCTATTGGCTGTTTCGGAGATCCGCATGTGCGTCGAGTGTTTATTTTTATTCTACCACTATAAATGGATATGTTGAATTTATTCCACACGCCACTGTCAAGTAGGCGTTCACTACCATATTATTGATGACGTGCCTGGCTTCAACTCCCACCGCGGGCACTATAACATATCTACAGTCAGTTAAAAACGACCGAATCGATTTGAATAAAAATTATACAGGATGAGTTTTAAGTTGATGCTTTTTTTTTACAGCGTGTAAAAATCAAATAGACGAGCAAATATTTCAAATAGTTTTTTTATCAAAACTCAAAAATAAGAGAGAAACAGCCTTTCGAAGTTTAAATAAATTTTATTAAATTTTCTTTAATTTTGAGGTCGGTCCTGGAGTTATATTATGTCACTATGGAAATAAGTTGTTATTATCAAGTATGTGTATTGTTCTGTTTTTGAGAGAATTGTGTGTGCCTCAATTATTTTTGAGAATACTTGATAATAACAACTTATTTCCATAGTGACATAATATAACCCCAGGACCGACCTCAAAATTAAAGAAAATTTAATAAAATTTATTTAAACTTCGAAAGGCCGTTTCTCTCTTTTTAAGTTTTGATATAAAAACTATTTGAAATATTTGCTCGTCTATTTGATTTTTACACGCTGTAAAAAAAAAGCATCAACTTAAAACTCATCCTGTATATGGACACTATTCCGTACACATTTTGAACGAAATTGAGTCCCCTTCAGGAGTTACGTCTGAACAAACATAAAAAAAATTAAAATACCGAATTGACAATGTCTTTTTTTGTGGGGTCAGTTAAAAATGAATAAAATTTGCTACGCAAAAAACCGCGGCAGTTGTTTTGAAACAAAATCATCCTGTATATAAGCGGATTAACGCTAAGCTCTGAGGTTCTAGTGTATACGTTTGCAAAAGTAGGGGGGGGGGAGTGTAGCAGGATGAACTTTAATCAACCTCCACTTGTTCCGCAACACCTGCAATGAATACGTATGTGCCTCCTGTGCTTACGATGACGATACATACGCAGATAGCATGTACACTGTACAGTTTTCGAACGAAGTGTTACGCATCCAGGGCACACGGCGGCGCGACATTACTAGTACTCAGGAGTGTCAAACTGGCGGCCATCCGCGGCGTTTGGACGCTAACTCATAATATAGGTAAATATCGCGATGTGCATTTAGAGTTGAGTCTGCCAGGCATGTGCAACGACGGCTCATCCATTTTTTTAGCAGAATGGCACTAATTATAGTCAGAGTGCCCATCGGCAAAAATTTTATTGATACATACTCTTCCCAAACTTTGTATATGGCTTCATTAGGCCTAGTCTGACACCTATTTCCTCTATGAATTTTCTTGATTTTGGGGCGTTTTCCCTCTAAACTTTCCGAAAGATGTCGTTTTGACAACATGTAAAAATTTAAAAATACTGTTTGTTTTTTTAATTGGATAGCTTAAAAACTTCAACCACAACGTTAAAATAATGTTCTCTGACAAATAACATGAACCTTTTAAAATGTCTGACACCTCGAATATGTTCGACATATTAGAGGTGTCGGACATTTTAAATAGTTCATATTATTTGTCAGAGAACATTATTTTAGCGTTTTGGTTGAAGTTTTTAAGCTATCCAATTAAAAAAACAAACAGTATCTATAAATTTTTACATGCTGTCAAAACGAAATCTTTCGGAAAGTTTAGAAGGAAAACGCCCCAAAATCAAGAAAAGTCATAGAGGAAACAGGTGTCAGACTAGGCCTAATGAAGCCATATACAAAGTTTGGGGAGAGTATGTATCAATAAAATTTTTGCCGATGGGCACTCTGACTATTATGTTTAGTAATGATTTAGTGAATTTATTTTAAAAGAGTTCCCTTTAAAAAATTAAAAATATTTTTTGAAGTAAAACTTCTTTAGGCACGCTTGACTTGGGGAGTAAGCTGGTAAATGCCTGACGAAAGCGTTTACGGAAGTGCATCATCGGACGAGGCGAACGGTAGTTGAGAGGGAGATATAAGTTAGTGAGTGCGACAAAGACGGAGCATTAATACAACTATTTGACGTTTAAAATGATAAAATATTTTTAACAAAAAAATTGAACCGACTTCAAAAAAGGCACTAAAAAGTAAAAAATAATTGCGTATTGAAATGTTTTGGAGTCGGTGTAGTTCTCGGAATAGATTTCATTTTGGCTGACACCGACTCCAAAACATTTCAATACGCAATTATTTTTTACTTTTTAGTGCCTTTTTTGAAGTCGGTTCAATTTTTTTTGTCAAAAATATTTTATTTTTCTCTTCTTAGTGTTAATCTAACACTAAAAATCGGTGAACATACATAAAAAAACATTATGCATGCCTTTGAAATTTGAGAGTTTCCCTCGATTTCTCCGGGATCCACCATCAGATCCTGACTTCTGAATAACTTTCGAATAAAAAAAAAATTTGAAAATCGGTCCATAATTGACGGAGAAATCGGTGAACATACATAAAAAAAAAAAACATACAGACGAACATAGAACCTCCTCCTTTTTGTTGAAGTCGGTTAAAAAATATACAGACAAACATAGAACCTCCTCCTTTTTGTTGAAGTCGGTTAAAAACAATTGTTTTTTTTTTGTATCAAAAATACATTTCATCGAATTTTGCTGCATTTTGTAACGGGAAATAATGTAGGTTAGTTAATAAATCCTTTTAAATGTATTATAAATTATGCTAATAAATATATATTTTGCCTATTAATTAATCAAAAATTATATTTTAAACATTTCGCCTTTGTAGATATGTGCTACACAGTGAGGTTATATTGTGTCGTTAAATCAGGATGTCTAACCAAATATGGTGATAGATTATCGAATATTATTGTATCAGTATTATATATTATATATGGCAGGAAGAAGTTTTACTTCAGTCGTGTGGTCTAAAGCACACTCGCTTAAAAAAAAAACAAACAAAATTATAGCTGCACTTTGTGTGGGTATCAGTTTTCAAGGCATAAATTAAGAGATTGGTTGTTAGGTCAGCTCGTTAGCTGGATGCTTACCTACACTAATTGCTAAAAATAAAATAATATATGCCGAGTATCGGGGGTTAAAGTTCAACACTCAAGGATTTATGATTGTCTGTTTGTGAAATCGTTATCAGTTTGATTTTCCCACAAGCGACACTTTAAAATACGGGCGAGGCAGCATTTTCTTTTAAAATTTCAAAGCTACGTGGCAAGCGACAGTACTTCTCTTATCTGCATTTATCGAACAGTAAAAGTCAACTGTTACAGTTATAAAGAATTTAAAAGTAGTTCGAGTGAATAGGCGAATGATATATATGTTTTAAAATACCTTGTCTCAAACATATACAGTGTGTTCACGGATAGTGATAACAGTGAATAATTCTTGTAAAAACAGATTGAATAATAAACCGTTATGAAAAGTATACCATTATATACAAACAACTTTATAAAATGTGCCTCTTCTGCGCATGCGTCGACTTTCCCTCAAAAAACTTTTTATAAAACTTTCTTGTAAAATAGAATAATAAACCATTATAAAAAATACATCATTATTATATAAAAAAACAACAATGGTATCTTTTGCGCATACGCCGATTTTCCCCAAAAAAAAACTACAAAACTCTTATAAAAGTAGACAGAATAATAAACCGTTATGAAAAGTATACCATTATTATATAGATACGAAAAAAAGTTTGAATAGTTTTTTATTCAACTCGAAATTTACTATCGGAAACTACTGAGGTATGTTTTTTGTACTTCACATCAGTCAACAGCCGCATGAATTCAGGTTACTCTACCATGCATAAAGAAGTTTCACTTCAAAAATTGAACAGTATTCAAATAAAGTTGCTAAAAAGAGTAAAATCATAAACTTTTGTGATCGGGCACAGAATTTAACAATTATTTATTTTTAAGCTAGCGTCTTTTTTTCGCATGCATTTTTTTTATAAAATGTTTTAGTCATTATTTAACTATGATAAGAAATATAACGATTTAAAAAATTCGATCAAAAAAAAAATAACTTTTTTCAGTGACGTTCAAAATTATATCTAGGTAAAATATATTATAAACGTAAAAGTTTATCGGTTTCTGATACGACTTTCAGGTTTTAATCTGCAATTAGTTGAAAATCAATTAAAATTCTCAAATCCAGCTTCTACAAATACAATAATTTATTAATTCCATTATCGGAGCAAACCTAATAGAGACCAATTTAAAGTGAATGAAAGCGATATTTGCTGTATTTAATTGTGTTTGTCGAATCAATCCAAACTTCTTCAATTAACACTCTGTTACTTTGTTAAGGTTCACTTTCGAAGAGTTGTTCGCATTTAGCGAATTTTCTTCCCGAAGACGAAGGCAATTATTGCTTGTTATAGGTAACTAAAATAATTTGATTTATATTACAAAAAAAAAAGTGTGCCTCTAACCGTTACGGACGGTTGAAGTGAAACATCTAAACAATCATATATATTAATACGCTAAGGTTAAAGATGTTTGCCTCCCTTTTTAGAAAAAACCTCACAATTTCTCCACATAAATTATATATCATTTTACAGATAATTGCTTGCTCTACTGACATCGACAACTAAAAAATTTATTATTGCTATCGTTTTTGTAAATTAATTCAACTCTGAACAACGTCTGCCATCGACGGCGTAACGTCAACACTTTAATCTGTCATCTGACCTTCATATTGTAATACAACAGACACCATACTGCCATATGACGGCTTTAATTTTGAAACAGCAAGCAACGCTGAACAACGTCACAGCAATGCTGCATGATGCCATCTGACGGCTTAGCTCAACGCTTTTGCTACTTGCGCCTCTATATGACAATTTTAGTAAAATATTTCTTCGATCTGTCATCTGAGCTTCATATTGTAATACAACAAAAAGAAGAACGTTATAAGCCGTGTGCAAAATTAGAAACGAATTAAATACCTGCAATCATATTTAAAAAATAATTTTGTAAAGTGATAATTATTATACTTATTTAGTGCGAATAATTCGCACAGGTCACTCTAGTATACATAATATATTGTTAGAAAACAAAATTTGCTCTAGGAATGTTTAAAACTGTACAATTATGAATCTAAGTTACGATTTTTAATTTATTTATAAAATGTGGCGGAAGTGCAGCACGGCGCCTCCACCACATCAGACTAGGTTAAGTTTTAAAGCGAGATAAAGAGATTACAGACGCGCGTCAAAACTAAAACAAAACTACCAGATATTAACGCGAATAAAAGCCATTACTATATATAAAACACAATTGTGATTTGAAAACAGTATTAAAATATGTTTATGTCAAATGAATTTTAAACGTTTCAGCAGTTCGCGCAACCGCAGCGCGTATAAATGAAACAGTTATTAAACTGGGTCAATTAAAGCGCAAACAAGTTTAGTTTATTGTTTATGGTGACGTGGTTTTTTATTGACCGCGGCTTCAGCACAGCTGGAAACATTCTGTGAGTCTAGTCTGAAAGTACTACCAAAACCGATGAACCGATTTTAGTCTGGTTGGGGAAGTCGAATTTTCAAAATTCCGTACTTTAAAAAGAATAAAAAAAAATGGAACCCTTACGGGGTTTGTCTATAGTATTATTTATTGATATTTTTATAAAACGAAAAAATAACTTAAATTAAAATACTTTTATTCAACTCATGCGCGTTATTCATGTTTTATCATGCCTAAAAACCGAACCCTAAATAGCCATTTACCGACTGGTGACAATTACGTGTCATAACTCAATGAAGATTCCTACTAGCTCGGCCATTGTGGAGTAATGAAAATAAACGTAACTATTTTCTGAGTCGTAACGAAATAGTAGGTAACAACAACTCCGTTGTTACCCATTGAGACTAAAATTGAGAGGCCGAATATTTTCGACATGGAGTTTATTCATAACCGGCTAACCTCAAACCAAAACATTGAATCGTGCTGTTTGGTGCTGTTAGTATTGACAGTTTTTTTATAAAGAAATAAATAGATATTTACAACATCTCATTATAATTAAAACATGAATAACGCGCAATTGTTGAATAAAATTATGGGCGCAACTTGTAGGCTAAGTCATGACCTGTCAGCGCGATGAATGACTTAGACTACTAGTTACGCCAATAACTATTCTCCCATTAATAATAATTAGTGAAAAAAAGGACACTACCACTCTATTGATTGTTGATGTGAAACATCTACTGGCTCGTTTGGATGGGAATAAAAACATGCAAATGGCACGTGTTAGGTTTAATTTAGTTCCCGGAATTTCGTTAGATGACAGCTGTGTGTTAGTGCTTGTTGTTGTGTGTGTTGAACTTTTGTCGGTGGCGACATCGAACACAGATTAATCATTTAAGTGGCGCTGCTTGCAACTTAAAGTTGCATACGGTGAACATGGCGTTTGTCGACACCTAGCATAACTTCGAACATGGCTCTAATATTTCGACATGTGTTTGTTTACACTGTTTTTCGTGGGTAAATAATTACTGTGTTGGTAAGTAATTCATTGAAATTTAAGAAGATTGAAAAAGTTTGCGTACCTCTGGTTAGGATGATGTTTTTTTCAACGAGCTCTCACACTGTTAAGGGTCTGTTTACTTTACTCCTATCATTGTTTGACGACGTTCGACGAAAAAGAGGCACAATAAAACTTTGACTTGGTAGAAAATGACGGGTCGTGTCAGAATACACAACGAACCAGATTCGTTAGTTATTCTGCCCTATCCTATGTTATGGAACGCTAAAACTAACAGTTCAAGGTTGAGTTTCTGTTACATTTTGTGTTTCGATCTGTTGTGTATAAAGCAGGCATGTCAAACTCATTGCGTCGCGCTTAACGTCTGCAGTAATAGACTAGACGGCGGGGAGGTAAAAACATTAAAAAGTGCATTATTCGGGCACAGGCGAGATTATTGTTGGAATCGCTTCGTTTTAGGGTGTAGATCAACCCCCTAAGTTTGCTTACAAATTGTTGGTGTGCTTGATTTTATAATTGACAATTAGTGACGAAAATAGTGCTTTTTTCTCTATTTCCTTTAATATCTCCGTTCTTCTTGACTTTTAGTATAGCATATGCATAGAGAAAGTTGTTCCTTATGAAATTTCCTAAAAAATGAGCACTGACAGAGGTCACTAAGTGCAATTGTTAACTTGCTAATAGCCCCGAAAGTCAAAAAACACGTTTTTTTCACATAGATGGCTGAAAATTCTCAAAAATGATGTCTATGTTGACCCAAACATGCATGAATAATTTTAGCGTCATCGGTCAATTACTTCTCGAGTAATTAACGATCACTTTTTTTGTTTCCTTAATTGCAAATTCCGCCATTTTTTTCACAAACGGGTTTCGCTGGTCGGACCAAGCCAGAACAATCTCAAATCCATTCAACTTTAGTATCCCGTTGGAATTTTTGGAAAAAATTAATTCTTAAATAATTAATTCTTAGCATTTTTATTAGAATTTTTTTTTCTTACTCCTTTTTTAAAAAAATGCTAACCTTGCAATTATATCTTGACTTGTCAACCTTTACTTTAACGTTCAGTAATAAAGCTTTAATAATCAACCTAGTACTCAGAACCATTACAAATGTGTGCCAGATTTGAAAACTGAATAATCGCATTCGCTAATGTCTAAAAATTGGCATTTGTTACGTCACTAGTCTGTAGTACCTACCTTAGTTTGTTTTTTCACGACAAATAAAATCAACATATTCGAAATTTCCTATCAGCAGGTTAATATGACGTTGTCAGTTGACCTTACTAAAATAACTAAACAAATAGAAGTTAAGAATTTAAGGAATTGCTTTTGCAACATTCTCCGTCTTGTTTCCGCATACCACTGTCGCACTTTATTCACCTTTTTTCAAAAGAGAATCAAAAGACAGCGTGTGCCACTTATGAAGTAACTAAAAGCAAATTAACTAACAAACATAGTTTCAAATAAGTAATTGAGAATTCTTCAAAGTTTAGACTGTGCTTCATTAATTTCTTTTTCTTATACAGTAATATGCCAACTTATGAGACAGTTAAAACTTCTAATAGTCAATCGAGAAAATTCATATTTTTAATTGAGTTAAGACACTAACTTTTAATAAGCAAAGGATGAAATGACCTATGTTCTTGGTACGTTTATTTCAACTATGAATAATTTTATTTGAACAATTATATTAATTTTACATAATTTGTAGGTAGGTACGTCTCTTTATAAAATTTATATAGTTTACTGTGTAAAACCTTGTTCACATCAATAAAAATCATTTTTTTTTTTGACGTGATAACGTCTTATAAATTGATGAATCACCAATCTTATAAATTGATAAAACACCGGCTGCATGCACGAAAAAGTGTAACGTTCGTAACGCGTAACGTTCCGCCTGACCCTGTGCGTGCTTTTTGCTAATTTCTCGCTCAATTTAAATCAGATCGGTTTGAAACCAGTCTTAAACGAAAGAGGAGAACATTTTACATAGATTTCGTATAACAGAATTTGCCTAAACAGTTTTTTTATACAAATTTATATAGAAAAATAGCTGTATAAATGCAATGTTGTCTAATGCATGGCGCGACGCGGTCGGTTGTCTTTGTTTGCCGTACATGGAAATTAGAAGCAAACATATGTCTTGTCTTAACATGAAAACGGCTGCATTTCTAATGTTTAATTCAATTTTTTGACATTAGTATATTGTGAAATGCAACGCCTTCTAAGTTAAGTATTGGAATAACTAATTATTATTAGAACATAATACTTTGTAAGTTGCAAACGTCACTTTTGACATTTCTTATCATTCCGACACCAAGGATAAGCGGATTGAAACCAAATTTTGGGAGGTTTAGGTTATGTATTACGGAATACGTTATCACGTAAAACTATCGTCCGTAAACCGACTTTACAGACAACCAATTTTTTTTAATTAACAAATTTATACACATCTATACTAATATATAAAGCTGAAGAGTTTGTTTGTTTGTTTGGTTGAACGCGCTAATCTCAGAAACTACTGGTTCGAATTGAAAATTTTTTTTTTGTTGGATAGCCCATTTATTTAGGAAGCTATAGGCTATATAATATCACGCTACGACCAATTGGAGCGGAACATTAATGAAAAATGTTGCAAGATGTATCTCAAAATTAGTCCGTCCGACAAATATAATCAGGTGAAATGCCTTAACTAAATATTGCAATATTAGCGCGTGAAGTTTACAAGCCCGGATAGCTCAGTCGGTAGAGCGTAAGACTCTTAATGCCAGGGTCTTGGGTTCAAGCCCCACGTCGTCGAATATATTTTTATTTCTTTTATTTTCTACATTGCTTTCTTCTAAGGCTTACATTTCAATTTTTTTAAATTTTATTACGACTAATTAAAATTAAATAAATCTAATTAATAGCTCATTTAAAAACTGTTACAACTATAGGTACCCATATAAAAATAATTTTCCTACAGTGTTTTCAATTAAATATTTATTATGTTAGTAGAAATTTATTACTTAAAAAAAGTATAAATACTGTTTTTTAACGACAAAAACTTTTGAACGGTAACTCCGATCATTATGAAGTTTGGACACAACATTCATCTCGGTAAACTAAGATTAATGTGCGTAGTCATGTCCCTTCCTTCCCCATTCGTTCTTTTGCACCCGGGTGAAACCGGGCGGGACCGCTAGTTCAAAATAAAATAAAAAATACGAAGTGTGACCTAACTAATGTATCAAAATCAATATGAGCAAAAGCGAAACTCCGATTAAATGTTAGCAAAACTCTGTTCTCTAGGTAGGTGCGTGTTCTCATTAGCTTATAGTGTTCCATTCACAACGTACCTACTGTTCTTGGCTTCCGCTGTCCCGGTAATTATTTTTCTAAGCTGAATGCAAGCAGCATAGTGTTTTTTTTTAATTAAAACGGCATGCTTTTAAGAAAATGCTCCGCTAATGAACTATGCGCCCTACCGTCGTCCTACGTCAACTTTTTCTCATTCAAAAACGAAATTGAAAATAATTTTCTTTTCCCTAAACAAATTCTTCTTAACTAAACAAAATCTTTTTTTTTTAAATTTACATTTCGTTTTCCAACCCTCATAACTTCAAAACCTTTGTCTGTCTGTGGCATTGTATAGCTCCAAAACGGATGAACTGATTTCAATGCGATTTTTTTGTTTCAAAGTTGGCATTTATGAGATGAGTCATGTTTAGTGAAAATCGGTTCAGCCGTTTCCAATATCACGACAGTTTGTGTAAAAATCTCGTTTGAGCTCAAATATTTAGTTTTTGATTGGTTTAACAAATATGAAATAAAAATTAAATTGAAAATGGAAATTTTAGAAAACCCCTCGGCACAACAAATCAAAACCATTAAAAAGTAATAAATAATTAATTTCTATTATATCTGATTCGGTTCACCGACCGATGAAAATGTTTAATTCATAAATGCGTCGGGGTCCACTGTAAAATGACAAAAGTGTACCCCTGTTTCAGCGGTCCCCAGCGCATTTATGAATTAAATATGTCATGCAAACGAAGAGACTGTCGGTTGCGTCGGGTCAAATATAGTTTAGAAATTAATTATTTCTTACTTTTTAAAGGTTAGCTTTTCTGAGTCGGGTTTTTCGTTTAAATTTTTAATTGACACGACAAACATTTAAGACAAGGATTATTATTTCAAGCCGCTGTCATTCCCGGGCTATGCCGGGTAAAGAAAAACGGATAGCATATTATGTACATCAGAAAAACTATACAGGGTGTCCCATTAAGAATGGGACATAGAACAACCGCAGATTCTCCAATTCAAAATAAAACGATTAAGCGAAATATGCTTAGATAAAATGTTGCTCGTTTCCGAAATACGGGGTGTTGAAGTTGAAAACTGAAAAATTATTAATGTCCATAATTTTTTTTAATACACCGTATAATTTTACTCAAATCGGCACACTTGCTAAATATCATAAAATGCACCTAACAATAAAAAAATTAGTTCAGTACGCTCTACCAGTGGCGTACGGCAGGAGTAAGTAATGCTTGTACCCCTTCTAAATGTTACGCCGCTGTCTAAATTTTAATTTTGACTATAATTTTAATCTTTTTGATATTTTCTAAGTCAATAATGTACACTTGTTAGTTTGTTGTAAAGTCATTGGTTTTCGAGATATTCGCAGTTTTTTTAAGACAAAATTGTAAAAATGAATATTATTAATAATAATACAAATAAAAAGTACATGTCTATCTTTAACTGCGAATATCTCGAAAACCAATGACATTACAACAAACTAACAAGTGTACATTATTGACTTAGAAAATATCAAAAAAATTAAAATTATAGTCAAAATTAAAATTTAGACAGCGGCGTAACATTTAGAAGGGGTACAAGCATTACTTACTCCTGCCGTACGCCACTGGTAGAGCGAGTAACATTCTATCTAAGCATATTTCGCTTAATCGTTTTATTTTGAATTGGAGAATCTGCGGTTGTTCTATGTCCCATTCTTAATGGGACACCCTGAATATAGTACACAGGAGTAAAATATAAATTTATGTTCAAAATATTAGTATGAAGTAGCTTAAAAAACTTTTAAAATCCTGGCAAGGTACATAAATGGCTTAGAAGTTTTTTTTTATCATCAGAAAACGACTGTAAATGCTTAAGGCGGGTCGGGGTTACACGGGCTGCGGCGTAGCCGCGTTTTAGTAAGACAACGGTTTCCACTCAGAACGAATATAGTTATGGATAAATATGTCCCGTTCTGTCAGCCCTATACGTTTGTCGTGTCCCAACTGAAACAAAATTAAATCAAACAATTCAGTTTGTATAATACGCGCCACGAATCTAAAAGGCTCGGAAGTTAGATGCGAATGCGGGCTTGCGCTTTTACAGTCTGTTGAAAAACTACAAACTCGCATCTCAACAAAACTAACACAGCAATAACAACTTGACAATAGCGTACTCGACTGTACTTTAAAGCAGGAAAGCAACAAGTGACAAAGGCAACGAGCGATCGCGGCCAATCACCGACGAGCGCACGTTCTGTACAGGTAGCTGGGAGGTGGTGGGAGTCTCAACGGCTCTAAAATGTGCCTTTGCGACGCTGTTTGTGACTAACTTCCACACCTTTTAGATCCGTGGCACGTATTATATACGCAGTGAGTTCCTTGTGAATTTCTGAAAGTCGCATGGCTTTGTTGTTACGAAAATTGCGCCGATAGTCAGATTCTTTGGTCGGTCGGAGAATATATCGAGTTTCATAAAAAGTGAAATCTGTTTTCAACGAGTGTTCTAAACCGGATCATCAATGAACATGTGATAAGTCTGTAACACACGCAGAATTCTTATAAACGATGCTTTCACGCAAACATGTTGCTTGTTATATTTTTGACATAACTGTGACTGATAAAGTTCAAATGTACTTCCCCTGTATTTACACAGTTTGAAAAATGATTGAAAATACAAAATGAAACAAATATAAAAATACTTATAATGATTGATAGCATTTATATAGAGAAAATGATATATTTTGCTAAGAGAAACGTGGATAAAATTATGAGAAACAGAATAGAATTTCATCTAAGTCAAAAGTGCACAGCCCTCCATATGGACAAATAATATTAATAACTGCTTTTTCAAGCGTCAAAGTCGATTTTATATACGCATATTCTCTCATATAAATGTCGGCTTTGACGGAGACTAGATACATAAAAATTAAAAATTACCTTATATTTTAATTTGAATACCAATAATAATGCTTGGTCGTAGGGTATACAAAGTTTCATCAAAATTGATATCAAAATGGCTAAAAAAAGTTTTCTGTGACCATTTATACAGGGTAATGAATAGGTGGTGATCACTGTTAAATTATCACACGCTAGATCAAAATGGTTATAGCGAAAATATTTTTATACAGCATAGTTAGAAAAAAGGCATAATTTTAACCTTTCAAGCATTACTTCTGATTTAATAAATAAAATTGTCGACCAATTTTTCAGACAATATATTAACAAATATATAATTAATACATCATTTTTTCAATATTAACAAATTTTTCACGAATTTCAAAATAAATAGAAACTAAAAAACCACGACGCAAGTGAAACTTTTATTGGATTGTAGACACTTATCCATCACGATTAATTATAAACAACAATATTCACATGAATACACGAATAAAAACATGTAAACACTGTACAGCACTTGCCCGCATGACAGACTGACTATGTGTTATACATACTACACGGTCAGCTGATGCTAACCATGGGCGCCGCCATATTGGCCTTGGCTGCTCTACCGAGCGCCTACTCCGAGCGCCTTTCACTTTACCCCTACTCCGCGGCCGCCTGTAATTCGACATGCAACAGACGGCCAGAAAAATTCGGGGCGATAGAATAAAAGTTTCACTTTAAAATTAATTACTTTTTATATTTCTAGATCAGTTCTGAAGAAGATCCAAATCCGGATCGAAACGTTATTGTATTAATTATATATTTGTTAATATATTGTCTGAAAAATTGGTCGATAATTTTATTTATTGAAGAGTTCTAATCAGACGTTAATCAAAGATTTGAATACTTCTGATTTCATCAAAGCAGGCATCCAGAAACATTGTTCCTCTGACACTAATAACAGAAAGACGATATAATATGTAATTATTCTGAGATTTCTAATACTGTGAAACACAGTAAAAATATTCAGTTAGGTCCGCTATAACTACAGAGACAATTGGTGAAAAGTGAGGTTATGAATTTACTCTGGTTTAGTTAAATTCTAAAGTAGTGCACGTTTACTGTACATTAAAAAGTTCAATTGCAGCAGAGCTTATAAAAAAGTTGTTTAATTGCTAACCTATCCTCACAACAGATACAACGGGGATTGCAACCTTTCGCTGTAGGACGGTGCAATTTATTATAGCTACATTCGTTTGTTTCTACACTATATACAGACGAAAACGCGATCCGACACAAGTCAGACTAACTGTCCGATACAAGGAGTCAATACACATATCGTAACCCCGACCGAGTCTTCCCTGCATTTTCTAGGAGGAACATACACCAGTAAATTTTTGACGTGATAACGTCTTATAAATTGATGAAACACCAATCTTATAAATTGATGAAACACCGGCTGCATGTACGAAAAAGTGTCACGTTCCGAAATCTGTCCCGTTCCGAAATGTGTCACGTTCCGCCTGACTTAAATATGATATTCGAGCGGCAGATATCATGAACCGATTGAGATGAAAATTTGTATACGCGTTTAGTTTGAATGACAATGCATGGGTAGCTGTGTGACGTCACTCTAAATCCAATATGGCGGACATCTAAAGATGGCGGAAATGCCTTCGGTAATTTTGAAGCAGATATCATCAACCGATTGAGATGAAAATTTGTATACAGGTTTAGTTTGAATGACAATGCATGGTAAGCTGTGTGACGTCACTCTAAATCAAATATGGTGGACTTCTAAAGATGGCGGACTAATTTTATTTTGTTTTCACCGTGTTATAGAGATTTCTAAATCTACCACATTTGAGCTAGAATTTTGTGTGGCTGTCACGTTTTATGTACTTACATTGAACTGGCGGCGATCTCTAAAAAAATCTCTTTTTTTTTAAGTCAGTTAAAAACGACCGAAACCGATTTTTATAAAAATTTCATGGTACCAATCCGGAAACATTTTGAACAAAATGGAGTCTAAATTTTGAAGTGAAAACTTCTTTAGCGGCGTTGTACACTTTTTTTGTAATGGGTAAAAAATGTTAAACTCGCGTCAGGGAAAGTAAGAACTAGGTGAGACTCTCTAAGTGATAGTAATTGCCAGATACTTTTTATACAACGTTAGACATCTAGCGTTGAAATATCGTACATAAAAATGCAATCTATGATACAAACCATTTTATTTACAAGTGTTGCCAATAAATAAACAATGCTTCTAAATGCAAAAAATTAAGACGTTAATATTCAAGTTTTCACTTCTGCCGGCACTCCCGGAGTGCAACCCGTATTTTTTTAAATCGGTTAACCTCTCGAAAAGTTATGTCGGCGAACACATAACCTCCTCTGTTTTGATGTCGGTTAAAAACAAGTTCGGTACGTTTAGACTGACATATAAATCGTGTTACCCCTTACAGCTGTTTGTTGGCTTCTTCCCGTAACATTTCGACGGGCCGCTATAAATAAGATTCGACGACAGAAGCGGCCGACAGCCGGGATTAAAGCCGAACGTGGGCCCGGAAGTTGATAATCGATTTTACATTTTTATCACTCGACATACGCACCACCTACAGATATCTCGAGGTCGAATGTGTCTTCGCTTAATTTATTATTCCTCCGATCGGGTGACGAACGACATCTTTCTGTTCTTTATATTTTACACAATGTACAAAATCATAGATATTAATACGCTAAGGTTTAAGATGTTTGCCTCCCTTTTTAGAAAAAACCACACAATTTCTCCACATAAATTATATATCATTTTACTGATAATTGCTTGCTCTACTGACATCGACAACTAAAAAATTTATTATTGCTATTGTTTTTGTAAATTAATTAAATTCTGAACAACGTCTGCCATCTGACGGCGTAACGTTAACACTTCGATCTGTCATCTGACCTTCATATTGTAAATACTGCATACTGCCATCTGAGGGGCAACGCTGAACAACGCTTTTGCTACTTGCGCTTCTATATGACAATTTTAGTAAAATATTTCTTTTACAACAAAGAGAAGAACGTTATAAGCAGTGTGCAAAATTAGAAACGAATTGAATACCTGCAATCATATTTAAAAAATAATTTTGTAAAATGATAATTATTATCTTTATTTAGTACGAATAATTCGCACAGGTCACGCTAGTAAACTGTTATTTTTAAATTATCTTTACCAGAACTGGGCAAATGACTATTGTCCGGCCTGCCAAGCATTTTATAAATGATTATTAAGAGCGAAAATAGTTTGCCAATATTAATTTGGCGCATAAAAAAATTTTTAGAAAAATAGTAAATAGCAAGGGCCACAACAGACGAAAAAAGACATTTTTGTTGCGGAAATGAAAGGACCTTTTTTTTCTGCTCTTCAAATTTTTGGCCCGCGGTCAAATTTTCATCAGCAGTGCGGCCCGACGATCAAAAGATTTGCCCGCACCTGATCTATACATTAACTGTTGTACGTCTGTCGGTTCCGAGTCGAGGCAAAAGCGACTGGACCGATTTCACAGATCAAAAGATAGAATTTCCTGGAGTTAAATAGTCTAGCTTACTTCATTCCACTTTCGTAATTATTTACACTACGACAAAAGGGAGCAAATTAAAGGGCTGGCGGGAAATTAGCGCTTTTAATATATTTAGGACGTATAACTGGATTCTTCTTAAAGGGTCTTAAAATTTAGATATATAATTTTATACGCACTTAGTTATTTTTTTTGTCGTTGTTTATATGACGTTTCGATGACTTGTCTATTACAAACCCCCAGTTCGCAAGTTCTAGTCCAAGAACTGGTAGAAGTATCAATTGAATTGGCAGTTTATTTAAAAAAAAACCCTTTGCACTCCGGGAGTGCCGGCTGAAGTGAAAACTTGAATATTAACGTCTTACGAATCAAAATGGTTTGTATCATAGATTGCATTTTTATGTACGATATTCCAACGCTAGATGTCTAACGTTGTATAAATAAAAGTTTCCGTCTTACGCATTTTCGATCAGGACACGTGACCCCGACGCGAGTTGTCTTGACCCATTACAAAAAAAGTGTACAACGCCGCTAAAGAAGTTTTCACTTCAAAAATATATAAAACTGAAAATATGAATTAGCATTACGCCTAAAGAACCTTGATTTTGATTTTTTTATGCGTTTTAATCCTTGAAAAATGTTTTAAATGCCTGCTGATGGTCTTAAATAATGCATTAAATAAAACAGAAAAATGCATCCTTTTTACTTTTTATTAATGTTAAAACCCTGAACAAAAAGCCACTTGTAGGTACTCTAAAAAGCTGGACCATTAAGCAGTATATTTAAAAAGTACTTAATTTAAATAAATTAATATTATCCTGTCAAAATCATCGTATGGTCAACACCATTATTACTGAAACAAGATAATGTTAGGAAATATTTCTGAAACACTTTATGTTTGCTGAAATATAGAATAGAAGTGTAAAACGACAAATTGATTAAGATATATCGTTCGAATATACAGATTGTATCAAATCAAAACGGTCCATAGAACATTCTGTGTGTAAGACAGAGACGATATTATATAAAGCACTGAAGCAGTAAGTAAGAATGAGATAAATGATCGCTAATAGCTAGTTACTGTGGTTATACAATCTGATAGTATCGTCTTTGTTTTCTACAGTAAAAATCACAATTTTATCAAATGTCTCCGTCTAAAATAACAATTCGCAGTGAATCAAATGGTTGCCTATCTCCGAAACAAATTTTTTTATGAGGACTTGTAAAATCCAATGGCTTTCAAGAAAATAGAGCTAATAATTTGAACGAATTGAAAATACAGATTTCCAATGCATGTCAGTCCGTTGACCATGAGATGTTAGCCAATGTGAGGAAAAATATTTATAATCGATTAGGATATTGTTTGGTAGAACGTGGAGGTCTTTTTGAACATTTAATAAATTAATTATTAAAAGTATTGTTAAAACTTTTGTACCAGATATAAATAATAATACGAATTAATATTACGGTTTAGTTGTTTTAATTGATAAATTGGTAAAAAGATTTACAGTGTACGTAATTATTTATTTACGTAACCACAGTAACTATTAGCGATCATTTATCTCATTCTTACTTACTGCTTTAGTGCTTTATATAATATCGTCTCTGTCTTACACACAGAATGTTCTATGGACCGTTTTGATTTGATACAATCTGTATACAAATCCATAATGCATATATATTTTATTCAAATATAACATACCTACATCTTATTACCGAGTTTCCTCAAAAAATGTATCATAAGATCGCAATCGTCGACGCTGAAGATAAAAATTCCAGTGAATTTCGACCTTTGTGGATTTTAGAAATTTAGATAACACTTTATTTTTGTAATCTATACTCGACAGTAAATAGAAGTCAGTTGTCAAATGCTTTCTGAATAAATACAAAAAATAAGAAATCCTTTTTGCAAACTAATTCTACGCCTGCATGAGCAGAGATCAGCTGTTCCACAAACAGTACAATATTACCGTTTGTGAACGTAAAATAATACGACTGTTTAAATAACTCTG
This sequence comes from Xanthostigma xanthostigma, assembly GCA_963575645.1. Lineage (NCBI taxonomy): Eukaryota > Metazoa > Arthropoda > Insecta > Raphidioptera > Raphidiidae > Xanthostigma > Xanthostigma xanthostigma. The sequence continues at coordinate 389,104 of OY754470.1, read as the reverse complement.
CATAATAAGCCGGGATACGTTCACCCCATTGTCACGTGCTCTTTTCTGTTCTCACTTTAGACCCACGAAAGGTAAAATAGACGTACCTATCAACATATTATATATACCTACCTACCTTCGCCATATACAGTACTGTTCGTAAAAGCACAAGGATCTACTGTCTTATGTGAATATGAAAAAAAAAACTTCAATAAAAGTCTTTTATTAAAACACTTTCCTTTCTGGAATTTTTTAACCGTTCCCACTCTTGCGTAATACAATTTCTTCTCCGAGTCAACGTCCAAAACAACACGCGTTAAAGTCGGTCCAATAGACCAGTGGTTGCCAAATCGTTGATTGCGACCTAACCGGTTCAAAAGATATATACATATTCTTTTAGAAATGAAACCTATTGAGGGACATATCTGTTTGAAGGATTTCTGTAACGTTAAATGGGAAATATAAGAGAAACATCGGTTAACGCATCAATGAAACGAGTTCATAACTATAAAGAAGTTTCACTTCTTCCAGAAGTGGGTAAGTATATCATCCTTTTTGACGTGATAACGTCTTATAAATTGATGAATCATCAATCTTATAAATTGATAAAACACCGGCTGCATGCACGAAAAAGTGTAACGTTCCAAAATCCTAACGTTCCTAACGTTCGTAACGCGTAACGTTCCGCCTGACCCTGTGCGTGCTTTTTGCTAATTTCTCGCTCAATTTAAATCAGATCGGTTTGAAACCAGTCTTAAACGAAAGAGGAGAACATTTTACATAGATTTCGTATAACAGAATTTGCCTAAACAGTTTTTTTATACAAATTTATATAGAAAAATAGCTGTATAAATGCAATGTTGTCTAATGCATGGCGCGACGCGGTCGGTCGTCTTTGTTTGCCGTACACGGAAATTAGAAGATAACGTACCTATGTCTTGTCTTAACATGGAAACGGCTGCATTTCTAATGTTTAATTCAATTTTTTGACATTAGTATTTTGTGAAATGCAACGCCTTCTAAGTTAAGTATTGGAATAACTAATTATTATTAGAACATAATACTTTGACAGTTGCAAACGTCACTTTTGACATTTCTTATCATTCCGACACCAAGGATAAGCGGATTGAAACCAAATTTTGGGAGGTTTAGGTTATGTATTACGGAATACGTTATCACGTAAAACTATCGTCCGTAAACCGACTTTACAGACAACCAATTTTTTTTTTAAATTGTTATATCCCTTCATCTGATTCTAAATTTATTTTTTTTCATAGTCCCTCGATAAGTCAAAAATTTCATAAGTCAAAATTTTTGGAAAATCTCCTATAATTCGAGTTGTTTTTTTAAGAATAATAATAAGGGAATAAATTTATTATTATTATTAATTCTATAGGCTTCTACTGTATTAATTAATAGGAAGGAATCTATAAAAATATTTTTTTTCGATCGGTAGTGTAACACACGCACAGACATAGGAGACGACGAACAGACTACCGTGTATGCACGTAGGTGCTGTACAAAGGTACAAATATAACGTTTTATCCCGCCTGAATTATTAATTTCATTTCCTTTTTCAGTTCTGCTCTGTTCTCTCATTTCATTTGCCTTTTTTTATTTATAATAAGAGCATATCATCACTGTTTACCGTACGCTCTCGTCGTTTCCATTTGGATTAATTTGACCATTCCAAACCTGAGAGTAATGCGGACGGACAATTTACATATTATTTTTCTCTTTATTGTTCGCGTTATTCGATTCACAGTTTTAATTTTTGTGTTAAACACTCTTTCTAGTAGCGACAGCAGAATGTTTACAAACAAGAAATGAGCAGAGTTTAAAAACAGCCTGATTATCATGGAGACTATAAAAGAGCGCCAACTCAAATTCACAGAATATTACGTTTGATTTTTTCACTCCCAGCGTCCCTAATTTTCTTTTTGTAATGACGTGAATTTAAGTTATAACTGATACCCATTTGTCATTATAATTCTACTATGCAAATCATAATTATATATTAATACGCTAAGATTAAGATGTTTGTCTCCCGTTTTAGAAAAAACCTCCCAATTTCTCCGCATAAATTATATATCATTTTACAGATAATTGCTTGCTCTACTGACATCGACAACTAAAAAATTTATTATTGCTTTTGTTTTTGTAAATTAATTAATTAACAGCAACGCTGAACAACGTCTGCCATCCGACGGCTTTAATTTTGAAACAACGTCAACACTTCGATCTGTCATCTGACCTTCATATTGTAAATACTGCATACTGCTATCTGACGGCTTTAATTTTGAAACAGCGAGCAACGCTGAACAACGTCACAGCAATGCTGCATGATGCCATCTGACGGCTTAGCTCAACGCTTTTGCTACTTGCGCCTCTATATGACAATTTTAGTAAAATATTTCTTCGATCTGTCATCTGAGCTTCATATTGTAATACAACAAAAAGAAGAACGTTATAAGCAGTGTGCAAAATCAGAAACGAATTGAATACCTGCAATCATATTTAAAAAATAATTTTGTAAAGTGATAATTATTATACTTATTTAGTGCGAATAATTCGCACAGGTCACACTAGTTTTCATTAATTTTGTTTATTAAAGCAGGCTACATTATTTACTTAATTTTCGAGATATGTAGGTACAGCTACAGACCGCTATAGCCATTTGTATAGAGTTTGTGCTTCTTGTATAGTCTCCATTTTGATACTATTAGGTACTAATAAAAAACGCTATTTTTTCCAAAATAAAAGGAATATTTTTATTTTAATTTATTCCGTCAATTTCTTGTAATAGGCCTATGCCCAAATAATAAATAAAAGCCGTTCATTTCAACTACGCCAATTGTTGGATAAATGGGCTCATTGTGGCTTGAACTTGAAACATTCCATCTTGGGACCTTGTATTCGAAACGGAAAGAATTGGAAAAACCACGAACGGGTACTGTTTTTGTTCTCTATATAATGCGATTAGAAAGAAAATAAAAGACGTGCGTCTACCACCACCGCCGATGTCTGTTTCCGACTGAGCGAGACTGTTGCGCCGTCCAGTCCCTATATGTCGATGATAAGAAGCAGCTTTGCCGCCACATTTAATTAAACATATAAACTTCAGTCCGTGTACATGATCATTAAATATTATAGATTTGTATTGTAGTCGTATTATGTAAGCCGCTTACAGAGAGACAGAGAGAGAGAGAGAGAGAGGTGCAACTGAGCAATTGTGTTGTTTCACACTTCTTGCACAGAATAATTCGATTGTAATTAACTCGCAACATCCAATTAACGCCACCGACTACGTTTAAAAACAGATTAACACGTTTTGGTTGTTGTAGCTTTTGACCGTCCGTAATTACGTAAAACGCACAACGAGCTCCGATCTTTTACACAATCTGTCTTATTTGTTTTTTTTTCTTGTGTTTCAATTATAGTTTTATACAGGGGAATTTTGTATTTGTACTAGCCCGGATTTGTAGATTGCCCTTTAAAGATAACATGCTTAACAGGATAAGGTTTAGTCGGTTAACATAGCTTTGCAAAAAATCCATTATTTTTGATCAAATTTTTGAAAGATAAAAATGGTTACTGTCGGTCATCCCTAGACGATAGACATAATATATGCTATCTCGGAATTTTTGTAGGTTGTTCGAATTCTACAATTCCGTAGTACTAAAATTTTAGTAAATGGTTTGGTCAATCCTAAAAGCGCCTTTTCTACGACTCGATTAGAATTCTCTAAATGATGATGAAATCCGCATCATAATCCACAGTGTAGTTTAGAAGAACTAAGCGAACAAACAGACAGACACGCGCATAGCGACTTTGTTTTATACTATTTAGAGACTAAAGACTACAGCTGCCCCGTTCGGTTTTGTCTCGATGCAAATCTGATTGACTCCCACAGCAATAAAGATTAATTTATTTATAATATAATAATCCAAATCTACTTAACAAACATTATATCAGTTTTTTTATTGAAACCGGCTCGGGGACAGTACCAATACATAAAATTTAATCAAGGATATATTTACAAAATTTCATTGAAATCCGTTCAGCCGTTTAAGATTAAAACAAAGACGAACAACAGCCGTATCACGTAGATAGTGGAAGTGCCGTGATTAATGACTGAAGACGGACACAGGCGTATCACGTATATGGTGGAAGTGTCGTGATTAATGACTGAAGACGGACAACAGGCGTATCACGTATATGGTGGAATTGCCTTGATTAATGACTGAAGAAGAGGACAACAGTCGTATCACGTATATGGTGGAAATGCCGTGATTAATGACTGAAGACAACCAACAGGCGTATCACGTATATGATGGAATTGTCGTGATTAATGACTGAAGACGGACAACATGCGAATCGCGTGTATGGTGGAAGTGCCGTGATTAATGACTGAAGACGAGAACAACAGGCGTATCACGTATATGGTGGAAGTGGCGTGATTAACGACTGAAGACGAGCAACAGGCGTATCACGATATGGTGGAAGTGCCGTGATTAATGGCTGAAGACGAACAACAGGCGTATCACGTGTATGGTGGAAGTGCCGTGATTAATGACTGAAGACGAGAACAACAGGCGTATCACAATATGGTGGAAGTGCTGTGATTCATGACTGTGCCTCCACCACATAAAATGTAGTCGAACGGTAGATGATGGATTCGACATTGCGTTTGATCTCTAAGCTCCGCTCACACACGTTATTAACTTAGCTCCAGGAAATTTCCTTATAGACTTGACAACGCTGTGAATTGCAAATATACGCCGTCGTCAGCAAATCTTGTCTATCGATTCAATCACATTAGTTGTAGCAATTTGATATTTTATATAATGTTTTTAAGATGCCATAAAAAGTTTTTATATCGACACCTCTTGAATAAAATTTACTTTAACAGCATGTGAATTGTTGTTGAGTTACGAGTTGGAATAAGGAACGAGAGAGTCATATCAATGGAGCGTATTGAATTTTATAGGGCATTTTACAACCCGCTAAGCAAATTAGGTTAGCGATTCTGATATGACGACACTATTACTGTTAAACGACACGTGATATTATACCGAAACCGTTATTCTGTATAACTGAAATAAACTTAATATATATAGTTCACCTGTTAATTGTTCTCCTGAAAGTTTATATACAAACTATTCGCTGGCCGTAGCTGCGGCTACGCTTGCGTGGATTTCGAATTGGTGACACGTTCGTGACAATAGGCTAAAATTGATTCACGGACGTAAACCGGCTGTAGAAACCGGCTGTAGAACATTAAATGTAGAACATTAAGAAATAGAAATTGTCTTGATTTAGGAATCAGATTAATATAAGAAAACAACTTTCATCGTTAATTCACACACAGCTCTCACTTCTGTGAAGGTTCATATCTGACGTTAACTAAGATAAAAATTAGCTCTCGCATGATGTAAAATATACAGTTACAAATGGCTATATATTGGAATGATGAATTGACCTTACTGTGTCACTGTGGAGTAATGTAACTCAGTCCGCCGCGATAGTGGAAAGATTCGGGGTTCGTATCCCGATGGTGACATTGTTTGAGAAATAAATTTTTCTAATATAGACATGTAACAATGGGTGTTTCAACAATGTAGCAACAGAAGCTATTCTTTAAAGTTATTAAAGTTAAGGTTGCGGCGAGGTATAACAGTTGTCTCGTAACCTAAAGGTCGCAGGTTCGATCCCGACTGTCGATGCCATCATATATATTAATACGTTAAGGTTAAGATGTTTGCCTCCCTTTTTAGAAAAAACCACACAATTTCTCCACATAATTTTATATCTTTTTACAGATAATTGCTTGCTCTACTGACATCGACAACTAAAAAATTTATTATTTATTTTGTTATTGTAAATTAATTAAAATACAGCAACGCTGAACAACGTCTGCCATCTGACGGCTTTAATTTTGAAACAACGTCAACACTTCGATCTGTCATCTGACCTTCATATTGTAAATACTGCATATCTACTGCCATCTGACGGCTTTAATCTTGAAACAGCGAGCAACGCTGAACAACGTCACAGCAATGCTGCATGATGCCATCTGACGGCTTAGCTCAACGCTTTTGCTACTTGCGCCTCTATATGACAATTTTAGTAAAATATTTCTTCGATCTGTCATCTGCGCTTCATATTGTAATACAACAAAAAGAAGAACGTTATAAGCAGTGTGCAACATTAGAAACGAATTGAATACCTGCAATCATATTTAAAAAATAATTTTGTTAAGTGATAATTATTATACTTATTTAGTGCGAATAATTCGCACAGGTCACACTAGTTATTTATATTTTTGAAGGTTGTTTTTTACAATTACACATCGGTTGTATATTTCAAAAAATAATTTTACGCTGTCGCTAACTGCAACTGACGATCTACAAGTGACTGCAGAAAGAAAACGACTGTATATAGTATTTAAACACTATGCGTATATTTTAACGATAAAACACTTCTGAACGGAACGATATATCGAGTCAGTCAGAAACAAATGACGTTCATCGATGCGCAGGCACATAAATGAGCAACGTTCTCTCACCCTAGAGAATTCTGTGCTGATTTCAATTTCAAATCAAACCCATCAAAATTGCAAATAAAGTTCGAACGTGCCCCGTCGCTTTTGTTATTGCGGTTGTAGTTAACAAGAAATTGAGACTATTTTTGTCCAGTGTCTCTCAATCGGTAGCATATTATTTTTGTTCTGGATTTAAACAAATAGCAATTTTATAGTAAACAAGCCGCTATCCGACAAAGACAACATTCGTTCGCGACGCCAATTTATCTTCTCCTTCGCGAAATTCACAAAACGCGCCTGTAAAGAAGCTTTGCTTCATAAAAAAACAAAAAAAAAATTGGTTGTCTGTAAAGTCGGTTTACGGACGATAGTTTTACGTGATAACGTATTCCGTAATGCATAACCTAAATTTATATAATAATTATAATAATTCGAATCTATGATATTGCATGTTTCGATTCAAATTTAGGTTAATTTTATTTATTTAAATTACTCACCACCTCTAATAATAATTGTTTTTTTTAACTTTCTTTCTTTCGTATTTATTTTAAGTCTCAAAGATTAACTGTCATAATATTTTGAAAACAATTGTTTCATTGTTTATATAAAATTTCAAAACCTACTTACAATATTTAAGTATTTTCATACGTCAAAAAATTGATTTTTATAATAATAAAATTTGTATGAAAACGATTTTTTCGAGAGATGAGACCTAGCTAAAACGATTTTTTGCCCCCCAAAATCCCTTTTCAGTAAATTTCATCCAAATCGTTAGGGCCGTTTTCGAGAAAAGCACGCACAGGGTCAGGCGGAACGTTAGGAACGTTACACTTTTTCGTGCATGCAGCCGGTGTTTCATCAATTTATAAGATTGGTGATTCATCAATTTATAAGACGTTATCACGTCAAAAATGAATCTAATCTGCAGCCTTTCAGCTCTGTGGCTTTCCATTGTAAGATCTTGTAAATACAAAAATGTCTATTACTGCAGCTTTTGTGTACGTATAAGTAGAATGAAATCAGAACATTACAAGAACGTGTATGTATGGTCGTAGTTTCATGATTAAAACGTGCATAGAAATAAAACGACCGCGGGGAATGAGAAATAGCTACTTTTTGTTTTCAAAACAATAATAATATGCAGTGCACAATGTATGTTTGTTATATTATTATGAGCGTATATGATATACGAGACAACAGTTAATATAATAATAAAACATCGCGTTCAGTTTGCAGTCTATAGAGATGCATTTACAAAATTCTAATTTCCCTCAAGGTCCATGAATCGATGTATAATGGCGTCAAGACAAATGAATACTTGAATAAAGTTTAGAAACTCGTACCGCGTGCACTTCGACCTCAATATTTAATTCAGTTCGCTTTAATCACGCCTGCAAAAAGTTAAAACCCAATAAAAGCTTAGCAAATAGCTGGCGGATGACATTTTAAAAATTTATAGGAGTCGCCGTTACACCGAAGCAAACATTTTTAACTTCCCGCTATAAAAATAAAAAAAAATTTTTTTTTCAAAAATCGGGAAGTTAACGAAAAAATCGTAAAAAAGTGTTTTTTTAAAATGACTCTTAAAATTATTTAGATCGATTTTTGTGTAATAAATTACTTTCTTAGGCTAAAAAAACTGTGTCGATCGCCGCAAACCAGATCTAAATTGGTTTATTTGTTCATGAGATAACGTGAACGAAAAATTAGGAAAAAAGTAATTTTTTAAAATTACTCGTAAAATTCTTATCAAATCGATTTTTTTATAATAATTTACTTTCTTAGGTTAAAAAACTGCGTCCATCGCCGCAAACCGCATCAAAATCGGCTCATTTGTTCACGAGATATCGTGAATGAAAAATTTGTAAAAAAGTGTTTTTTTTAAATTACTCGTAACATTCCTATGATATCGATTTTTCTGTAATAAATTACTTTTTTAGGTTAAAAAATTGCGTCGACTGCCGCAAATCGCATCAAAATCAGTTCATTTGTTCATGAGATACCGTGAACGAAAATTTCGTAACAAAGTGTTTTTTTTTTTTTTGAGCTCGAAGAGCTAAAAAATAAACTTCTTGCTATATTTTATATATTTTTGAGCGTTTTGAACTCGAAAATAGCGGAGAAGTTACAGGGATGGCCTGCAGGGTCAAACTTCTTTTCAAATTTTTTTTGTTATTATTATTGCCGTTATTACTCTACAGTTTCGTACTTAATTTAAGGTATTGTCTCTTACGGACAAGTTGTTTTTAAGAACTTAAGTAAGATTATGATAACTGCAGATACCGCTAAACTAGCGGTATGTGCTTTATTGTCGCTTTGTGCGTCAGAGCTGACTTTCGTTCATATAAGAAGTTATATCTAAGTTAATTTCACACGAAATCCATTCAAATTGAAGCCTTTTGAAAAGAGGAGATTCTGATCTATAAAACAGAACCATTTTTAAATCAATTCGAGTTCATAAATACTATTAAAATTGTAATTGAAAATTACAAACAGCAGTTGTCGGTTGGTCTGTACGTATGTACGTATGAACGTATGTACGTCACGACTCTACAGATCTTGGTCGGATTGCCTTGGGTTATATTTTATTCACTTTGTTTAGTATCAGACCAGAACCCTATTTAAATTCACATAAATGTGTTCAGTAGTTTAATTTTTATAAACAGTTTTATTTTATTATTTTTGACAGATAATAGTTAAAATAAAAAACCTTAAAAAAACACCTATTACTGTTATTGTAAAATATGTAGTGTATTACGTAGAATACCTGCTACACTGATATACCACAATAACAACGCAAGCTCCAATATCGGAATGGCCGAGCGTTTAAAAGTGTCGGTCCATAGCAAGGTGCCGGGTTCGATTCCCGCTGACACAAGTAATATTTTTTTTCTATTCCATTTTGTTTTTAATTTTTTTTCTATTTTTTAATTGGTTTTTTTAAATCTATTTTCTCAAATTTTTTTCATTACCTATAATATGTACAGTGGAAAACTTGCGGGATGTGCACTTTTGGTTTTGCCAACTATTTTATTTTATAAGTATATGTACCTATTAATTAAATATTAAATTATTAAAAATTATTATTAAATTATGTCTATAAAGACGAATGCGCGAAAAAAATCGACGCGAACTGTAAACGATGTCACTCGAATCTAACGCGGATATGTTCGGTTTTGAACTCTGATCGAATTTATCATTTCTATGCTTTCAGAGCATATAGAAATAAATGTGTTATAAATATATTATATCCATTTTTTATTTTACACCTTTATCTTATAAAAAATCATCGCGACTAAATGATGAATAAATTCCGTTTTTGTGTTTAATTTATCATAAATAACACGATTAGTGCGATGAACGAGGATATTATCTGTTCATCGTATCGGTTAAACATCAAATGTATGCCCAAATCGTGTGATGCATACAAAAATGTAAAAATATAACATTACACCAAAGTTTAAAACACGCCGAGCTGATTTTTTTTTTATTTTTTATCTTTTTCACGTTTCGGTGTCATAATAAAAAAGAAAAATACACAAAAATAACCATACATTTTTTGACAATAAAACGACGCCGCAAGCTCTATGAATTAAACACACAATTTTCGTTTGAAAAATTTGTTTCACTAATGTAAAACCTTTTGTTTTATACACGCTCGGAGAGACTTTTCCATTTTTCGCTATGAAATGTAAATGTACAGTAGAACTTTGTTGCTCAAAACAAATCTGAACAGACCGCAAAATTTTGTATCAATGTATTTCAGCCGTGAAATGAAATATTATATTATGTCCATTAAATCAGATTTAATTCTGTAAGCCAAATTAATAGTTGAAGCGGCTATTTCGCGGCACAAGAATAAATAAATAACCTGCAGACCTCGCGGTGTTCGGTTAAGATTCAATCCTGAAACGGTCAGTGCTGTACCGTCTCGAGTGTTGGAAGGTGTGCATAATAAGACAATTTATTTAATCACTTTATCCAGGTATTTGTTTTATATATTGTGCTTACTATGATGACCAATTTTTTTTTTTTAATAAAATCGTAATAGTATAAAATATTTTTAACAAAAAAAATTGAACCGACTTCAAAATATGCACTAAAAAGTAAAAAATAACAATTATTGTTATGTTTGGAGTCGGTGTCATATCGGAATTCGAAAGTAGCAATTTAAATCTTACATGTCTCTAGTTCTCCGAATAGATTTCATTTCGGCTGACACCGACTCCAAAAATAACAATAATTGTTATTTTTTACTTTTTAGTGCATATTTTGAAGTCGGTTCAATTTTTTTTTGTTGAAAAATATTTTATTTTTCTCTTTTTAGTGTTAGATAAAGTATTGCAATGGATAGGCCAAGTATGCGTGCCTTTGAAATTTGAGAGTTTCCCTCGATTTCTCCGGATTCCATCATCAGATCCTGACTTGGTTCCGATGGGACCACCTCGGAAGTGCACTCTTTCGAATAAAAAAAAATATTTGAAAATCGGTCCATAATTGACGGAGAAATCGGTGAACATACATAAAAAAAACACGGGTTGCACTCCGGGAGTGCCGGCAGAAGTGAAAACCTGAATATTAACGTCTTACGAATTTTCGATCAAAATGGTTTGTATCATAGATTGCATTTTTATGTACGATATTTCAACGCTAGATGTCTAGCGTTGTATAAATAAAAGATTTCGTCTTACGCATATCTGACGTTCTGACGCGAGTTTAACATTTTTTACCCATTACAAAAAAAGTGTACAACGCCGCAAAAGAAGTTTTCACTTCAAAAAAAAAAATAAAAAAATATATACAGTCGAACATAGAACCTCCTCCTTTTTTGAAGTCGGTTAATAAATGAATTTGGCATGCGGTATCGTGATCATTGTAACTGTGGCTACGCTCAACGAAGTGAAATATATTATATAGATAAGCTCAAACTTCCAGAAACAATCACTTTGAAGTTTCAATCTATACAAATGTAATATAAGAAATGGACTGTAAAATAACGTAGGTACTCTAAGAAAATGTTCTAAATTTAGATTGTCTGAAAAGACATCAGCGGAATTGCGCGTATGTTGCGATAAGATGATAAATATTCGGGTACTTACGACATCGATAAGCTGTGACAGCTTAAGCTTAATCCTGACGGTGAGAGCGTCGCTGACGTTGACGACGGGACGCACCAGCTTGTTGTAGTTTGACAACAGGTCGTCATACAGACGCTTGGCGTCCGGGTTACTCGAACATCCTGAAACAATGTCCTGACTATAATAGACCACTCTAAATGTCGTCGTGTGAAAACTTGAATATTAACCGTCTTACGAATTTTCGATCAAAATGGTTTGTATCATAGATATCATTTTTTTATGTACGATATTTCAACGCTAGATGTCTAACGTTGTATAAATAAAAGTTTCCGTCTTACGCATTTTCGATCAGGACACGTGACCGATCAGGACACGTGACCTGACGGCGAGTTTAAGATTTTTTACCCATTACAAAAAAAGCGTTCAACGCCGCTAAAGAAGTTTTCACTTCAAAAAACCTCTTATTATTATGAAATTTTGAGTGCGTTCATGGAAATAAATAATTAATTTTTAAATAATTATTTTTGCTAAGGTTATAGACAAATATAGTTAAAAAAAAAACTAAAAAATACGCTTTATATCGAACTAAAAAGTAAAAAATATTTTTTTTAAAATAAGCTTAAAACAATAATGAATAAAAAATACAAGTATTTTTGTGAAAAAAGCGTAGCGCGCTCGATGTGGAACAAAGCGCCCCACGCTTTTTTCACAATAATACTTGTATTTTTTATTCATTATTGTTTTAAGCTTATTTTAAAAAAATATTTTTTACTTTATAGTTCGATATAAAGCGTGTTTGTTAGTTTTTTTTTTAACTACATAATATATTTATTTTCCACTTTTTAGTTCGATTTATTTATTGTCAAAAATTTGCCGAAAAAAAAAACAATTTTTTTTTTCGGCGTGGACGGAATTAGAACCCACGACCCGTGATTCCTAGAGTTGACGTCAGCGAAGACCCGTGCCTTAGACCGCACGGCTGCCAGAGTACTTACTGTGCTGGCATATTATACCGCTATATAAACCACTTGCTGTAGTCCAAACGAGTTTACAAACATACATAGGTACTTACATACATACTTATATACATACATATACACATACACTCATACATACATACATACATACATACATACATACATACATACATACATACACACATACATACATACACACATACATACATACATACATACATACAAGTGAAACTAATATAAAGCGTGTAAAAAGACAAGCTGTAATACAATTTTTAACAAACTTCTAATATCTTAAATATTTTTTTAAGAATAGGAAGACGCTGATTTCAACAGAAAAAGAAAACTTTTATATTGAGTTTAGAAGATATGAGTCTTTCAATTTATGTTCCTAATAACATATTTTAATAACAAATTGTATTGTTTAAAACAGAGATCGCTGATCAGCAATCTCTCGTGAAAAAAACTTCATAAAAAAAATTCAATCTATTTTTTAGTCATGTACTTATAGACGCCAGCCTGTATTACAAACACGGTCCGTGGTCAGACAGTGAATATAAAAATTCTTCTTGATAACAAAACTTTAATATACTCCAATTCTGCCTTCTGTCACAAATTCAAACGTTTCGGGGTGCCAAAACTTCTCGCTGCTGCAATCTACTTTTTCAATATTAGTAGCAACCGTCTGATGTCAGCAAAATACTTTATCAGTTTATTAAAGCCTTAGAAACCTTGCCAATAGAATTAGAACGCCAAAGAATATAGTTCAAAATTACAAATTTTTAAGTACCGATGAATTCTACAATTTTACAAGCGAAAACACTCTTATTTTATCAAAATTTACGAAAACCAGTGAAGTTATGTATAAATCAAAACATTTTTAAAATCCCGTAAATAATGTTTTAACGGCTTTTAGGAATTAACCCCTCCCAGGAGCTTAAGCTAGTACCAATCGGTTTGCGTATTTATCTATCTGAAAATTAGCCGATTCAAAAAAATCATATATATTAATACGTTAAGGTTAAAGTTTTTACTATAAAGACAGCCACATTGAAATTGTGAACAAATTTACTTATTTGGGTACTTCATTCTCGTCATCCTCATTGTTTTTGGAGAATACAAATCAAATGCTGAGTAAAACAAATACGGCTATTGGCACCGTTATGTCTATGCTAACAAATTCTAAAACAAACTCGTGGGATTGTAGAATACAACTCTATGATACAATTATTTTAAATACCCTATTGTACAATGCTCAAATTTGGAGCTGGAGATATTTAGACCGGGTTGAAAAAGCGCAAGTGTCATTTTTTAAAAGGCTATTAGGATTATCATTTAACACCCCAAATTATGTGGTCCGACTGGAGACTGGGACAGTTAAGTTATCTCTACAGGTACTTAAACTTCTTTTACGGTGGCTACAAAAAATTGGTAATATGGATGTAAATCGTCTTCCAAAAATTTGCTTTGAAAGACTAAAAAAATTGCACACAAATGAACTAAATAATATACAAAAATATAATTTATTTACTCAAATTGAAGATTTTCTATCTGTCTTGGGCTTAGAGCGAATTTTATACAACCCTGTCGCGATATCCGATGAATTCGATTATATAATTGAAACTTATGAAAATTTCCTACGGCAGCAAGACCTAAATAGGGTAAATCTTTCAGGTTTCTGTCACTTTTACAAATATATAGAAATCATTAATGGTCCCCAATCATACTTAAAACTCCAATTCCCCTCAGATGTTACCAGAGTGTTAGCACAGTGCCGCACAGTAGGAGCACATGAAATCAGAATTATAATTAACAATGCAGTTCATAAAGTAAATCAGACACAGGTTTGTGTATTCTGTGACATGGGAAAAAACGAAAATTTGATCCATATACTAATGGAGTGTCCTCTATACAGTCCAATAAGGGTACGCATCCTAAAAGATTTAATAAAAGAAACAAATGATTGGGAAAATATCTTGCTATTGCTGAATTCGGACAATAAATATGTACTTAAAAAATTTTACAGTTTCGTTTCTGCGGTGTTTCAACATCGTGCTGACACTTACTAAGTATAGCATTTAAATAATTATTATTAATTATTAATTAAAATACATATTATACTGTTATTGTAATTTTCTCTTTATCTTATCTATATATTTTTTCTTTTTGTTTTGTTTGTTTGTATAACATGTTTTATTTATAATTGTGCGAGAAGTAACGCAACCGAAATTTGTATATACCATATTTGTAATATCCTGTAAAAAAGATTTTTTTTCTTAAAATACAGTATTCATTGATTGATTGACGTTAAGGTTAAAGATGTTTGTCTCCCTTTTTAGAAAAAACCACACAATTTCTCCACATAAATTATATATCATTTTACAGATAGTTGCTTGCTCTACTGACATCGACAACTAAAAATTTATTATTGCTTTTTTTTTGTAAATTAATTAAAATACAGCAACGCTGAACAACGTCTGCCATCTGACGGCTTTAATTTTGAACAACGTCAACACTTCGATCTGTCATCTGACCTTCATATTGTAAATACTGCATACTGCCATCTGACGGCTTTAATTTTGAAACAGCGAGCAACGCTGAACAACGTCACAGCAATGCTGCACGATGCCATCTGACGGCTTAGCTCAACGCTTTTGCTACTTGCGCCTCTATATGACAATTTTAGTAAAAATATTTCTTCGATCTGTCATCTGAGCTTCATATTGTAATACAACAAAAAGAAGAACGTTATAAGCAGTGTGCAAAATTAGAAACGAATTGAATACCTGCAATCATATTTAAAAAATAATTTTGTAAAGTCATAATTATTATACTTATTTAGTGCGAATAATTCGCACAGGTCATTCTAGTTATCAATAGTAAGTTTACATGAAAATGTTTTGTTACGAGATTCTATATCGACACGCGGTTCCTACAATAAATACGCCATAAACGCACATATACGAATACGGGCGTCGTATATATTCACCAGCCGGTCGTATAACGACGCGCCGTAATGGCAAACAAAATATGTTCCCCCGTTAAAGTAAGTCGTCGTGTTTTATACGCGTTACATTTTGATGTGCATCATAAATCGCATCGAACCACGAAATCATGTTTCCCAACCAAACAGCTGTGTCGATGTGTTTTCTACATATCTGAATATCGACATGGCGTGGTATGTACGATATACAGGACGATATTCGCAATGGCACATGCCGATCAGTATAATTTACGTTTTAGATTTTTTTTGTATACAATATTATGAAAACACCTTCAAAATAGTCGGCGTTACTTGTGGGACATCCTGTAAAAAGCGAACATCTCAATATTTAGGTGCAGTGTAGGTTTAGGGTTTTAGTAGCGATGTGAAATGCTATTGGATAACGGTATTTTATGGGCATCTCTCAATATGAGCGTCGTGATTCGTGTTTATAAAGATGGCCGATGGCCTTCGGTCGTTAAAGAGCACCGGGCTATAGCCACAACATGTTACACGGTACGGCCTAAAACGATTTGGTAAAACCATACAAATAAAATGAATCCTATCTATATTTCTTTTTAAGTGGCCGTGCGTATATACTATGAAAAGTGCAGTGGCGTACGTTTTGAAATTTGAAGTAGATAATAATGAAATTTCTGACATTAGCTGAAATTGTCGGGACGTCGCTATTTTTACCAACTAACATCTCAGGCTTAAGGAGGTTGAGGCGTTAAACGAAGATAATGAAAAAATCTGAAATAAAGTTTTTTTAATAGATTTTTTTATGACAAAATTTTCTGTAAAAAATCCAACATCTTTAGGAGATTTTTAAAGTTAAAAATTATTGTGGTCTTATGGAAAATATGTCAACCTAGCATGCAAACGGTCAGGGCCGTAACTAGGCAGGGGCAATAGGGGCACTTGCCCAGGGCCCAGGGCACAGGGGGGCCCCGGAGGGGCCCAAGAAGACCCCGATAAAAATTATCTCAATTATTTTCATTCGTATTTTAATGAATATTACAAATCACATATATAAGTAACACCACTGGTGGCTCAGATAGACGGGGCCCAAAAAAGCCAGAATATGCTTTTTGAATTTTTATTTAAAAAAAAAACATATTTATTTAATTCTCAATACTTAGGCCCGGTATTATAAAACAAGATTAAAACTTAATCTTGGATTAAACTAACTTAACTGTCATTGATGTCATCTGCTTCATCGGTATACATGATTTCGAATTAGTCGAATCGTACCAAAACATCGTTGTTGCTTTAAGAATATTTCTAACCCTACCAGTCACCACCGCTTCTTGCGAGAGAAGTTTTAGTAAACTGAAGTTAATTAAAAGCTATTTAAAATCGTCGCTCTCACAACAGCGTTTGTCGAACCTGTCTATTATATCAATTGAATCTAACATGGAGCAAGAAATAGATTTTAATAATATAATTGATGAGTTTGCGGAGAAAAAAGCAAGAAGAATGCAATTTAAATAAATTTTTAATTCGTTTTTCTTCATAAATATAAAATAAAAAAAAATTTACAAAAAATATGGACAGGACCAATTTAATAAAGATTCCTTATTTTGTGTTTATTTATTAAGTGATATACCTACTAAACTTTAAAAATGTGAAAGAACAGGAACTATAACCATGGGAAGTTTTTTCTCAATTTTTTTTTTATTGAGGGGGGCCCAATTTGAAGGTCTTGCCCAGGGCCCACAAAATCCACGTTACGGCCCTGCAAACGGTACACTTTTTTTTGCAAAAAATCAAATAATGTCAGCAGTTCCGAAAACTAACTGGTTAAAGCATCGATGTCTTAAGTACAAATATTTTAATATTTTTTCCAATTTAATTAAGAGACTTTTAATCAATAAAAAAAAATTATTAAGAGTATTCGTCCCTGCAAATACCCCCTGCACCCTTCATCTCAAATCTTTTCCCCTCGACTAAAAACGGTTCGCGCTCTCCCGACGCTATTTTTAAAGCTAGAGGGTTCTGGTCAACGCCAAATGAAAGACAAAGAATCAGACTACAGATCCTTCAGGCGAATTTTTTGAAAAAAAGTTTCGTCTACGTGTGAAATATTACGTAACTTATTATTTTTTTCAAAAGGTTGTAAGTTTTTTCAGGAATTTTTTTTTCAAAAAATTCGCCTGAAGGATCTGTAGTCTGATTCTTTGTCTTTCATTTGGCGTTTACCAGAACCCTCTAGCTTTAAAAATAGCGTCGGGAGAGCGCGAACCGTTTTTAGGCGAGGGGAAAAGATTTGAGATGAAGGGTGCAGGGGGTGTTTGCAGGGACGAATACTCTTAAACCTTTCGATTGTGGACTTTTATTCTTGACAATTTTAACAATTTTAACTGAATTTTCAACTTTTTAATGATTTAATTTTAATTTTCATTACTTCTAATTTCTTTTTTAATTATTTACTGCAAAAAATATGTAAAATACAGATATTTACATAAATTTATTTTTTCTAACCTAACTTTGTACAAAAATTCAAAAGTTAGTCAATTAAGTAAAATACTGAAATAATTAATTAATAATAATAAAAAAAAAATGATTTATTTATGCCTTTATGACAATAATTTATTGGTATCATCAACTTATAACCTTTTGTAAAAAGTTTTACTCTGAAAAAGTTCCGATTTAGAAATCGACTTACTTTTGATTGGGACTATAACGCATCAATCTCCTTGAAATCTCAGACCTGGTAAAAAATTACATTTGGCTTCGCAATTTATTATTAAAAATACAATAGATAGAAGTTTTTAAGTTAAACTATTTTATTGTACGAACGAAAGCTAGAAAATAATTATGGTTTACCAATCCGAGGCTTTGATGGCAGACTACAAAAAATTAGACACCCTACTGGGTGGCGTTGAATATTTATCATTTTTTTCATAACTAATTATCCGAATGTACGAATGGACGCACGGACACCAAGCTGAACCATAAGCGTTCAGCTCCTTCAATTTTTCTTTACGGACCACTATACACTCGGTGCGACCAAGAAGAGTAACAAACGCATTACTACCGTACGCCACTGTACAAAAATAAAATAGAAAGTGAGCCATGTTCACGTAATAAAAACATCGTACGTCTTTATATTATACCTCTTTTATATAGATATAGAATAACTCACTTACATCAAACAACATACTCATTATTGATAAATTTAAATAGTACAATACATGATAATAACACAAGAACAAGCAGCGATTTTTATATTAAAATAAGGCATACTAGCGTGACCTGTGCTAATTATTCGCACTAAATAAGTGTAATAATTATCACTTTACAAAATTATTTTTTAAATATGATTGCAGGTATTCAATTCGTTTCTAATTTTGCACACTGCTTATAACGTTCTTCTTTTTGTTATAAAAGAAATATTTTACTAAAATTGTCATATAGAGGCGCAAGTAGCAAAAGCGTTGTTCAGCGTTGCCCGTCAGATGGCAGCATGCAGTATTTACAATATGAAGGTCAGATGACAGATCGAAGTGTTAACGTTACGCCGTCAGGATGGCAAACGTTGTTCAGAGTTTAATTAATTTGCAAAAACCATAGCAATAAATAAATTTTTTAGTTGTCGATGTCAGTAGAGCAAGCAATTATCTGTAAAATGATATATAATTTTTGTGGAGAAATTGTGTGGTTTTTTCTAAAAAGGGAGGCAAACATCTTAAACCTTAGCGTATTAATTAATATGATGTCGCGGTACACATGACCTAAGTGAAACATCTTATGTATAATTTTTTTTTCATTTACACTCGCTACTCACAACTTTTATCCGTAGACCAACTGCAGTTATAAAGAAATAAACAATAGAATTGTTTATAATACAATTGATCGCGCTAGAACTTTTCAATCGTGATAATTTTCGTCCAATCAGAGAGTTTCAGAGAAAATCGCCCGTATCGGGTGAACGGACCCAGAAGTGATTCCGTTTTGCACGGAACACTCGACACCGTGCGATGTTTTCTAAAATTTTCTTTTCATCTTTTTCAGTATAGGTGCAGCTTTGGCAGTTGTTATTCTTTCGAAATTGTCTTTTCACACGGATAAAGTGACACGTCTTTCTATTTCCAACGTGTTTGTGACAACTATCCGCGAGTATGGCGTCACTGTAATTTAATGTATTGTTTATCCAACCATCAGTTGCACTGATTCGCCTGTCAACAAACAATTGAACGTGGGCGTTCGGGCGAGACGCTCACGTGTCTGTTATCAATACATTTACAGGTACCTGTTGTATCGGCACGTTTGTTTGTTGTTATACACTGTTATTGACAGAAGATAGCAGGTGTTGTTGAGGTTCCCTATAGAAATAGGTATGTGCATTTTATATAATAATTGCTTACGTAAACCAAAAAAACTTCACTCGTTATTCACTGGCAAGTCGTCTATTATTACCAGCGGTCCCGCCCGGTTTCACCCGGGTGCAAAAGAACGAATGGGGAAGGAAGGGACATGAGTACGCACATTCATCCTAGTTTACCGAGATGAATGCTGTGTCCAAACTTCATAATGATCGGAGTTAGCGTTCAAAAGTTTTTGTCGTTAAAAAGCAGTATTTATACTTTTTTAAGTAATAAATTTCTATTAACATATTAAATATTTAATTGAAAACACTGTAGAAAAATTATTTTTATATAGGTACCTATTGTTGTAACAGTTTTCAAATGAGCTATTAATTAGATTTATTTAATTTTAATTAGTCGTAATAAAATTTTAAAAAATTGAAATGTAAGCCTTAGAAGACAGCAATGTAGAAAATAAAAAAAAATAAAAATTCGCCGACGTGGGGCTTGAACCCAAGACCGCATTAAGAGTCTTACGCTCTACCGACTGAGCTATCCGAGCTTGAGAACGTGACGCGCTAATGTTGCAATATTTAGTTAAGGCATTTTACCTGATAATATTTGTCGGACGGACTAATTTTGAGATACATCTTGCAATATTTTTCATTAATGCTCCGCTCCAATTGCTCGTATCGTGATATTATATAGCCTATAGCCTTCCTCGATAAATGGGCTATCCAACAAAAAAAAAATTTTTCAATGCGAACCATTAGTTTCTGAGATTAGCGAGTTCAAACAAACAAACAAACAAACTCTTCAGCTTTATATATTAGTATAGATTACTAAACATTATACATTATACATTAGTACAATATTTTATACATTAGTACAATATTTTTTGCACAATTGACAGAACAATTTTATAAGAAAACTGTTTTATGATAATTTTAAATTTAAAAAATTGTCGAGGTTCATAACAAATGATCATGTATATTAGAATAATTTTTACAATTTACCATCTTAACTTGCATTGAGGCCCTGATGATGAAAATATATTTTTCGAAACGTTGGCCACAAGCGATACACTGGTAAAGCTTATTTTCAATTGTTCCTCAACCAAATAAATCTCCTTCGATACATATTTTGGAACAAAACTTCTACTAACAATTACTAAACACGTTCAAGGAGGTTATTTCTCCGGGTTATTGTAAGAATATTTTGTCCTTCGATGATTTTCGGAAAGCTGCTTTGTTAAGGACGAATAGAGTTTTTCAGCAATAACAATATTTTATTGCCTAAATATTACATGTAAAGCTTCTCAATCTGCAAGAGCTGCTGAAAAAGACCGCCGCCAGCTTGGAAGCACGAATCCAACGACTGCCATAACTCTTTCACAAAACGCTAAAGTCGCGACTTATTGAATTACGTAGCTCGCGCATCATCAGTACAAAATTGTGTAAACGTTGCTTTAGTGTTTCGTAGAAGCGTTCGGCGATTTGATAATAATGTTGGCGGTTGATGATTGTTTTGTGCAGCATTACGAGACCAGACCAGACCTCGACATCAGGTGTCGAGAACAGCGGGCAGGTTAAGATGCTATCATCACGCCGCCATTGTCCTACCAAACACACGTTCTTCTGCTATACTGACTCGTTGAATTGAGGCATGGTATGGCGTGGGAAAAACATGCCTGGAGACACATTTCAGTTCAAATTACGTCACCACTGATCTCTAATAAACGGACTGTGAGTGGCAGACATTGTACGGAACATCAACTAGTACAGCAAATTCTGAACTGGTTAACAGAATGTTTCGATTTATTTTTATTGAATAGCGTCTATGTAATCGTAAGTTCTTCGATATAATAGTATGTTGTGCGACTAGTGAGAGAAGGAGAAGATTCCATGAGCGTAAAACGCACGCGAGTGGAATATTCTCCTTCGATCAATAGTCGCACATAATACTTTATTCAACTAGCACGAGTAATATGTAATCGGGGCCCTGATAAAAGAGGGAGAAATAATAAATAACTTCATTGATTGACGTACCCACCGCCCTCAATGCACACAAGATGGCCCTGACTTTCGCTGAATTACGATGCTGTTTTCATATATACAAATCGCTACCGCGTTCCTATTGGTCCAGAAACTATGCAGTTATTATTCATTATTGTACGGCTTCCGCTCGCTACTGCGTTCCTATTGGTCCAGAAAATTCATTATCGTACAGTACGACTCATTATTAGCACTCTACGCGTCAACATGAAGTAATTTATTATTTCTCCCGAATTTAGCAGGGCCCCGAAATTATATATTACTCACGCGTGTTGAATAAATAATATTTTTTTCTTAAATTTATAACTTCTAAGATACATAGATTTTCTTTTGTTATATGTTTATTTTTTATGCATTACGAGTCGTTTTAAAAATACGTTAATTTTTGTGAAAATGGCTCAGCAAGGCTCACTCTATTCTACTTTAGTATATTTTTGTGCATCCATGAACGGTCTCGAACCCACGACAGTCTGATTCAAAAGTCAGCACGGTAACAGTTACACCTTTATTAATAACGTATAATTTATTTTTCAATACTTTTCTGACGATTTTTATTTTCAATATTTATAGAAAATACAGCGACCAGTTAAAGAACGTGTCCCATCCTTGGACGGTATCAGCGAAGAGTCCATTCACAATAGCAAATGGCGGCGGCTTCATCGTTTAAACTGAACACAAGCAAATCGAGATAAGATAACCGAATGTAGCTCCACTCCATCACACATGGAGTTCCACTTTTCAATGGGTTGTCAGTGCAGATATTGAGATGCATAAAACCTTTCAAAAATTGAGAAGTTTACTTTCGTTGCCTCGCTCTCGCGTCCTATAAAGGGCCCCCAAGTCTGACCTTTAAATTTTTAACTTCTGTTCATCTTTTAGTTTGCTGGCCCGCCAAGGTGGGACCTTGCCAGTCCTTGTGGCGGATTTCTTTATCCTCTATGGTTCGCTTCGTTCCAAGTTAAGTTCATAACGTTAAGTTTTTAGGTGATCTAAATAGAGGCCAAAAAAATTGATTGTCTGTAAAGTCGGTTTACGGACGATAGTTTTA
The DNA here is from genome assembly GCA_963575645.1 of Xanthostigma xanthostigma. Classification (NCBI taxonomy): domain Eukaryota; kingdom Metazoa; phylum Arthropoda; class Insecta; order Raphidioptera; family Raphidiidae; genus Xanthostigma; species Xanthostigma xanthostigma. Next base: position 366,134 of record OY754470.1, on the reverse strand, counting down.
CGTGATAACGTATTCCGTAATACATAACCTAAACCTTCCAAAATTTGGTTTCAATCCGCTTATCCTTGGTGTCGGAATGATAAGAAATGTCAAAAGTGACGTATGCAACTGTCAAAGTATTATGTTCTAATAATAATTAGTTATTCCAATACTTAACTTAGAAGGCGTTGCATTTCACAAAATACTAATGTCAAAAAATTGAATTAAACATTAGAAATGCAGCCGTTTTTATGTTAAGACAAGACATACGTTATTTTCTAATTTCCATGTACGGCAAACAAAGACGACCGACCGCGTCGCGCCATGCATTAGACAACATTGCATTTATACAGCTATTTTGATATATAAATTTGTATAAAAAAACTGTTTAGGCAAATTCTGTTATACGAAATCTATGTAAAATTTTCTCCTCTTTCGTTTAAGACTGGTTTCAAACCGATCTGATTTAAATTGAGCGAGAAATTAGCAAAAAGCACGCACAGGGTCAGGCGGAACGTTACGCGTTACGAACGTTAGGAACGTTACACTTTTTCGTGCATGCAGCCGGTGTTTTATCAATTTATAAGATTGGTGATTCATCAATTTATAAGACGTTATCACGTCAAAAATCAACCAAAGATGAATTCTTGTACGAGCCCAGATCTTGTATTGTTTTCCATTTAAAATTAGTGTATAACTGAAAATTAAACAGTTATCAGTTACGCAGATATTCGGTTTAATTACAAACCGACAGATTTACATTTTAAAAGTCCTTGGGGATGCGTCCGGTTGAAAATCAAATTTAATCGGGATATGCGGAAACCCTCCACAATTCACCTGCAGAACAATAGATAACACCTTCATCCCTCCACTATGAGCTCCACAACTGTCAGTTATCGTTATGTAATTTATGAGAGGAATAAAACAGGATTAACTGACTATTTGTTTACCCATTGCTCTACTACTCTGTTATGTTATAATATAACAGGTGTGTTGAACAGCAATTTCTATAGATTCAATTTTGGATCGTGCAGCTGAACAGAGAAACAACGCGGTCAAAGCCGACTGGACTTTGTCTACCACAATTCATGTAAAAGATCAAAACAGAAAAAACGACCGTCACTAGCTATCAAATGTATAATGAGAAAGCGGGGGATACAGTCAACTGTGGTTGAATGGCTGTTTTTTTTTTGACGTGATAACGTCTTATAAATTGATGAATCACCAATCTTATAAATTGATAAAACACCGGCTGCATGCACGAAAAAGTGTAACGTTCCTAACGTTCGTAACGCGTAACGTTCCGCCTGACCCTGTGCGTGCTTTTCTCGAAAACGGCCCAAACGATTTGGATGAAATTTACTGAAAAGGGATTTTGGGGGGCAAAAAATCGTTTTAGCTAGGTCTCATCTCTCGAAAAAATCGTTTTCTTACAAATTTTATCATTATAAAAATCAATTTTTTGACGTATGAAAATACTTAAATATTGTAAGTAGGTTTTGGAATTTTATATAAACAGTGAAACAATTGTTTTATAAATATTATGACAGCTAATCTTTGAGACTTAAAATAAATACGAAAGAAAGAAAGTTAAAAAAAAAACAATTATATTATATGGTGAGTAATTTAAATAAATAAAATTAACCTAAATTTGAAGCGAAAGATGCAATATCATAGATTCGAATTATTATAATTATTATATAAATTTAGGTTATGTATTACGGAATACGTTATCACGTAAAACTATCGTCCGTAAACCGACTTTACAGACAACCAATTTTTTTTTGAAGTGAAAACTTCTTCAGCGGCGTTGTACACTTTTTTTGCAATGAATAAAAAATAAAAAACAAATAAATATACATAATTAAGGTTGAAATAAAAATAAAAATGTGTGCATCAACTACTGTGGTTATTAGCGCACAGGAAAAAAATCATTTTTGAGAATTGTTTTAATGCACAATGAGCTTCCAGTAAATTCTTAAATAATTGCAGAAAAAGAAAAGTGCAACTAGCCCATTCGACAAACCATTCTGTATTCCAGTGTCAACTTAGTAAACTTTTAAAAAAATGTTGCACAGTTCTACTACATAATCAATCAATAACACATAATACGACCAAATATTTTTAAATCTATGCATCGATATTGCAAATCCATCTCGCAAATCTCTACTGTTCCATAAACAGCTGTTTTTACTTTACTCAGTGCCGTAACTACAACAATTACCATTCGCAACTATATATGAACAATGAACAAGTCTTCTGAAAAAGGAGGAGTATTCATTTCAAATAAAAACGACGGGATGCACTCCGGGAGTGCCGGCAGAAGTGAAAACTTGAATCTTCTCTGTATCGTTCCAAGTACGGTAGACGTGCCTCAACAACTCGTATACATACTTAGCGTTACTCAGAAATCCACTACTAGTGAGAATCGTTTTTACAAACATTTGATTTTGTCAAAATATATTCATTAAATCAAAAAACTGTTTCTTGCATTTGAAAGACAATTGCTTACTCCATTAAAATATGTTATTACATTTTGTATTTATTTTAAAATAGCTAAGCAAAAAATACAAAAAAGTTTTTGTCTTACGAATTTTGTCTTTCGCATTTTCGATCAGGTCTTACGAATTTTCAATCTGAATCTGACGCGAGTTTAACATTATTTACACATTACAAAAAAAGTGTACAACGCCACTAAAGAAGTTTTCACTTCAAAAATTAGTTAAGATTAATTTAGTTTCGAATTCGTATTGCCTAATAAACACAGAGACTCGACCCCCTATCTACACAAAATAACCCTGATAAAATTCTATTTACACCTCACATGTTATCACAGTAAAAATAGCCTTAGTTGCTGCTCACTGTTTCTTTGTTAAAATAAAAAAAAATTAGCGTGACCTGTGCGAATTATTCGCACTAAATAAGTATAATAATTATCACTTTACAAAATTATTTTTTAAATATGATTGCAGGTATTCAATTCGTTCCTAATTTTGTATACTGCTTATAACGTTCTTCTTTTTGTTGTAAAAGAAATATTTTACTAAAATTGACATACAGAGGCGCAAGTAGCAAAAGCGTTGTTCAGCGTTGCCCGTCAGATGGCAGTATGCAGTAATTACAATATGATGGTCAGTGATGACAGATCGAAGTTTTAACGTTACGCCGTCAGATGGCAGACGTTGTTCAGAGTTTAATTAATTTACAAAAACAATAGCAATAATAAATTTTTTAGTTGTCAATGTCAGTAGAGCAATTATCTGTAAAATGATATATAATTTATGTGGAGAAATTGTGTGTTTTTTTCTAAAAAGGGAGGCAAACATCTTAAACCTTAGCGTATTAATATATATGACGCTATTTAAGTGCAGACAAAACTTCGTGAATCAGCCTGTATACACTTTTTTATTTTAATTGGCTGTATAAATTAATATTACGCCGAAATTCATACCATTCATTGATGTACTTTCACGATTTTCTCCTTTACTTCCACCACATTCTCTCCACTTCCACCGTCAGACTTTTGATCGAATTTATGTATTATTTCGCAACGAATTTTTATACAAAGTAAATGTTAATGAGCACAATGAACATTCACAAAGTTCAAATGTGAACTGTATTAATTTTTATAGTAGACATTATTTTTAACGATAAAATGTTATTTTCGTTTGAGAACTACGAATTACGTGAGAATATATGAAACGATGAATATTCAAGATTTCAAAAGCAGAACATGAATGAAGTATGTACTTTCATAATTAGAACAGTCCTCTCATTTACACACCTTTCTGAAGAACTTTTTGAAATTCAGAGAGCAAGTGTTCTTCCTGTCATTTAAAAAAAAAATGTCGCCTTATCTACAGACTGTTCATTATTATTGTTAATTAATTGATAAGCTGAAGTACATCGAAGTTAAGTAGAAAGGAACTATTATGGTATTTTTACTCGACCACGGCAAAGATACAAAGAAAGATTATGAATGTTCTGCACTACTCCTTATAAAATATAGGTGCATGTATAATACAGATTGTATCAAATCAAAACGGTCCATAGAACATTCTGTGTGTAAGACAGAGACGATATTATATAAAGCACTAAAGCAGTAAGTAAGAATGAGATAAATGATCGCTAATAGCTAGTTACTGTGGTTATACAATTTGATAGTATCGTCTTTGTTTTCTACAGTAAAACACACAATTTTATCAAATGTCAGTATTCACTAGTGAAATTATTGATAAAATGGCTATTTATACTGTTCGGGAAAAAATCCAAATAATTAAATGGTCTAAAACAACAATTCGTAGTGTCATACGAGAATTTGAATCAAATGGTTGCCTATCTCCGAAAAAACATTTTGTGGGGATTTGTAAAATCCAAAATTTACGTCTTTCAAGAAAATAGAGCTAATAATTTGAACGAATTGAAAATACAGATTTCCAATGCATGTCAGTCCGTTGACCATTTTGTGAGGGAAAATATTTATAATCGATTAGGATATTGTTTGGTAGAACGTGGAGGTCTTTTTGAACATATAATAAATTAATTATTAAAAGTATTGTTAAAACTTTTGTACCAGATGTAAATAATAATACGAATTAATATTACAGTTTAGTTGTTTTAATTGATAAATTGGTAAAAAGATTTACAGTGTACGTAATTATTTATTTACGTAACCACAGTAACTATTAGCGATCATTTATCTCATTCTTACTTACTGCTTTAGATCTTTATATATCGTCTCTGTCTTACACACAGAATGTTCTATGGACCGTTTTGATTTGATACAATCTGCATAGGCATGTAAAGTGATTAATTCCATAAGAAGTATATTTTTTCGTTATAACTAAATGACGTATTATGTTTGGATCAATGAATGATTGCTCTAAAAAAATCAGGAGAGCAGGAAATTACACATTTATGATTCTCTATTTATACCTCAGCAATTCACCACCCTGTATAAAATATAAAAATATTTTCAAATCTATGCGCCAATACCTTTAATTGAATACTAATCTCAATCGATTTTTATAAATTTGTTTTCACAGCAGCTGCGGGCCGCCATATTGGGATATTCGTGACTCCATATTTTCTAGGGCTGTCAAGACGGCTCTAAAGATACGTTTATCCAAATCGGCCAATCCGTTCCAACCCTGAACAATGGTCGCACGCATAGAAGGTCGAGTAAAAAGTTTGTCATAACATCGCGGTTTATCGCTTGCGATTCAGGGAATCGTTCCTGTGTAATCTCGCAGGTACACGTCGACAGGAGGATATTCTGTCGAGCTTATCTATCACCAACCGGCGCCCACGCGATCAAAGTCGTTCGACGTTTCACAATGCCACTTCGTTTCATCTATCGGCCCCAAGTATTCCCTTCGCCGTCCCCGTCTGTTCATTCGACTGAAGACGTCAAGTGTGACACAGAACTCAAGGCCGGTAGATAACAGAAGTTGCCTTGTTCCGTTGCATAGTAGTGGGGGGAGTGACGTCATCCGACGGACCTGTCAATTGATTTCGTGGCGACAGCTGTCGCTTATAAACTTTAACGGCAAAGCGATTAAAAGACGGAATATTGATATATTATTATACAGATTGTATCAAATCAAAACGGTCCATAGAACATTCTGTGTGTAAGACAGAGACGATATGTAAAGCACTAAGTAAGAATGAGATAAATGATCGCTAATAGTTACTGTGGTTACGTAAATAAATAATTACGTACACTGTAAATCTTTTTACCAATTTATCAATTAAAACAACTAAACCGTAATATTAATTCGTATTATTATTTATATCTGGTACAAAAGTTTTAACAATACTTTTAATAATTAATTTATTATATGTTCAAAAAGACCTCCACGTTCTGCCAAACAATATCCTAATCGATTATAAATATTATCCCTCACAAAATGGTCAACGGACTGACATGCATTGGAAATCTGTATTTTCAATTCGTTCAAATTATTAGCTCTATTTTCTTGAAAGACATAAATTTTGGATTTTACAAAGCCCCATAAAAAAAATTTTTTTTCGAAGATAGGCAACCATTTGATTTGATGACACTGCGAATTGTTGTTTTAGACGGAGACAGTCTGTTTTCAAAGGCAGCTACAAATAAATTTATTATGCCGGCGGTTGAATTACCACCATAAAACCATTTAATTATTTAGATTTTTTCCCGAACAGCATAAATAGTCATTTTATCAATAATTTCACTAGTGAATACTGACATTTGATAAAATTGTGATTTTTACTGTAGAAAACAAAGACGATACTATCAGATTGTAAAACCACAGCAACTATTAGCGATCATTTATCTCATTCTTACTTACTGCTTTAGTGCTTTATATAATATCGTCTCTGTCTTACACACAGAATGTTCTATGGACTGTTTTGATTTGATACAATCTGTATACAGATGCGCTGAACCGCACAAACGAACTTGGTAGGCGGCGCAAAAACGTCACGTTTGTTCGTAACGCCAACTCACCGAGTGTCCCCCCCTTCACGAAATTCACAAAGCGCGCCTACTACAAAAAAGATTACATATATAAACGGTTGTTTGCTCTGTGATATTTTATACAACGCGGCGCGATGTTGAATTCTGGTTTTATTGAGCTAGGCGCTCCAATCAATTCCGATTTTAATGTCGCTACGATATGCTGACAGATGGAACGTTTTAATCACTGCAGATAATGTCGTGGAACGCGATGAATGTCAAAGTACCTTTTCAACAGTTATATAGCGTAATGGAGCGGTGCCAATAATTTTTTTTTCATACACAAATAAGACAAAAAAAAAATACATTTCCGTACGCCAGTTATGTAACAATTGTAATTGTATACTAGAGTGACCTGTGCGAATTATTCGCACTAAATAAGTATAATAATTATCACTTTACAAAATTATTTTTTAAATATGATTGCAGGTATTCAATTAGTTTCTAATTTTGCACACTGCTTATAACGTTCTTCTTTTTGTTGTATTACAATATGAAGCTCAGATGACAGATCGAAGAAATATTTTACTGAAATTGTCATATAGAGGCGCAAGTAGCAAAAGCGTTGAGCTAAGCCGTCAGATGGCATCATGCAGCATTGCTGTGACGTTGTTCAGCGTTGCTCGCTGTTTCAAAATTAAAGCCGTCAGATGGCAGTATGCAGTATTGTGCCTGTTGTATTACAATATGAAGGTCAGATGACAGATCGAAGTGTTTCAAAATTAAAGCCGTCAGATGGTAGACGTTGTTCAGCGTTGCTGTTAATTAAATAATTTACAAAAACAAAAGCAAATAATTTTTTTAGTTGTCGATGTCAGTAGAGCAAGCAATTATCTGTAAAATGATAATATATAATTTATGTGGAGAAATTGTGAGGTTTTTTCTAAAAAGGGAGGCAAACATCTTTAACCTTAGCGTATTAATATATATGATTTCCGTTTTAATATTTCTATTAATTGACAAATTCGATTAGAAGCCCTAAGACCGAGGGTTCTTAATTCCGCAGTTGGAAGTATGGAAACGTGAAGTTTCAAACGACAAAATTTAAAAATAATTATTTTAACAGCAGAACAAATTATTTTTACTAAACGAAGTGGAACTTCTTTAGCGACATATCTGTTTGAAATTTGAAAATCGGAATTTGGATTTTTTGCAGCCAATAATTTTTTGGAGATAAAAATTACAAAACGCGCCTTGTAGTTCTTGAATTATTATCTTCAGATAGGTTTAATAGGTATTCAATATTTTATTACACCAATAAATCTATCCGGTGTGGACAGGTCAAAAATATAAAAATATATCTTTTCGATTATCATCACTCATAGTCTCCCTTCATTGTTCAATAAAATTGGATTGTGTATTGGAAAAATTTTGACCGCACCAAAATTGATTGTACCTACTCTTGATAAATATAAGTCGTCAGACACTGTGCTTTCGCTCTGAAATTTGCAAAATGAAAATAATTGACGGAACAGTAAAAGTCATCCGAACAAAAAAAATCTTCTTTGAATTTGAATTCTTTATGATATATAATCGTATAATTACTTCTTCTGTAAGAAACATACATCCTTTATTTCAGGTACTGTTTGTTAACCATTTTCTCATTAGTCAAAAATGAAACACGGTTACATTCTCAGTGCTTACGGCAGTTATACACAGGGTGTCCAAAGATCCTTCAGTTTACACTTTTGTCCTATCGAAATGAACACGAGCCTAGTAAAAACTTCGGTGTTTAGGAGATATTTCATTTCTCTTTACGCATTCTGTGCCAATAATTTTAAACAGTCGTTATTTAATTCAGATTACAAAACAATATAATTGGGCTTTTGAATGAAATTTTTTTTTGTCATAAATAAAAAGATCGTATACCTACTTATAAGTTTTATAACAAAACTATTTTTCTTTTTTTTATTTTCGTTATAATTCAAAAGTTATATCAAATTAAAAATAAATTTTTGTACCCAGTTCCGAGAACGCGCCGACATTTCCCGAACATAATGTGACGTCATAATGGTAAAATGTATATACGCAGTATACTATCAATGGCTTCTACATGTGTATTGACTAACACATGTAGAAGCCACTAATAGTATACTGCGTATATACATTTTACCATTATGACGTCACAACTGTCAAAAACAATTTTAGTGCGTTTGAAGTCACGTGATTTTTTTAAATATTTTATCAATTTTAAATTGCTTATAATTAATTTAAAAAAAGTTTTTTGAAAGTTTTTCGCATCGATTATCAATATTATTTATAATAAAGTTTTAAAATACAATAAAAAAATCGATAATTATTTTTTTTTTCAAAAGCCTAATTACGGAATGGAAGGCGATATTGCTGTTTTAATTCACACGTGCGAGGAAAAATAAACATTAATAAAATTTATTCAAAAGAATCTCCACTACAAGCGCACTGCATCCTTTTGTGTGTTAAATGAAAAGCACAAAAGGCTGTCGCTTCGGTGTCCCCCGCCTTATAACAAGAGCTACACACCAGCTACCTACGTGCACTTGACAGCCAAGTGTGCATGGAGAGAGGTTCTTCATATTATGTAATACCTAACCCTACCTATACCAATATGTTTCATTTCTGAAAACCTCAAGTCGGCTCGAACTCGAAAAAAAATTGGTTGTCTGTAAAGTCGGTTTACGGACGATAGTTTTACGTGATAACGTATTCCGTAATACATAACCTAAATTTATATAATAATTATAATAACTCGAATCTATGATATTGCATCTTTTGCTTCAAATTTAGGTTAATTTTATTTATTAAAATTACTCACCACCTATAATATAATTGTTTTTTTTTTAACTTTCTTTCTTTCGTATTTATTTTAAGTCTCAAAGATTAACTGTCATAATATTTTGAAAACAATTGTTTCACTGTTTATATAAAATTCCAAAACCTACTTATAATATTTAAGTATTTTCATATTCAAAAAATTGATTTTTATAATGATAAAATTTGTATGAAAACGATTTTTTCGAGAGATGAGACCTAGCTAAAACGATTTTTTGCCCCCCAAAATCCCTTTTCAGTAAATTTCATCCAAATCGTTAGGGCCGTTTTCGAGAAAAGCACGCACAGGGTCAGGCGGAACGCTAGGAACGTTACACTTTTTCGTGCATGCAGCCGGTGTTTTATCAATTTATAAGATTGGTGATTCATCAATTTATAAGACGTTATCACGTCAAAAAAAACACTCAAATGTACCGCAGGTTGGATATGAACTTTATTTGCTCGAGTACTTCAAATGTACAATATCCTTTTTTTATTTCAAGTAAACTGTTTTATATAATACGCGCCACGAATCTAAAAGGCTCGAAAGTTAGATGCGAATGCGGGCTTGCGCTTGTACAGTCCGTTGAAAAACTACAAACTCGCAACTCAACAAAACTAAAGTACAAATAACAACTTGACGATAGCGTACTCGACTTTACTTTAAAGCAGGAAAGCGACAAGTGACAAAGGCAACAAGCGATCACGGCCAATCACCGACGAGCGCACGTTCCGTGCAGGTAGCTGGGTACTAGGTATTTATAATGCCGATTTAAGTTTTAGTAAGATTTAACTGATTTTAACGGAATTTGGCATCGCGGATCGTTTTAATTGTTGGATTTAGGGTTTGAAAAAAAATTGAGTCTCCAAACACCAAAAATATTATCGGAACTGTTTCGCATATTTTAACCCTTTATTAAAAATTAAAAGTTTAACAGAGTAAGCTTGGATTCTACAACTAAATTGATATACTTAGTCGTCTAAAAACCAATATTTATAATTGTTCGAATGTCGTGAAATACTATACCAATGTACAACTTATATTCTTTGACTCACCTGATATGAACACCAGCACTATCCACATAATCCCGACCAAACTCTTCATCATGTCATTGTGACGTCACGATCGCATGGCGCCTGTCCACTGTCCAGGTCTGCCTAATCGTCCCGTCGGCACCTGTTCTTTAACGCCACCGGTAATTAGCGAGTATCGCTCTCTGCAAAAAAAAAAAAACAAAACAATAATAATTGATTAATTAAGATTAAAATTCAAATCTTTGATTAACGTCTGAATAGAACTCTTCAAGTAAATTTACTTGATTAATTAAGATTAAATCACCTGCATAGAGAGTAGATACTAACGTTACAAAATAATTAAATTAAGAAAAATTATTTTTTTCAAGGCATACCCCTTTAAAAAAATGCGATTTTTGACGAAAACCGAAATCTTTCGGAACTTTGGCAAAATCATCATGCTTATAGAAAAAAACACGCTGAATCCAATGAGCACAAACAAACGTCTGCATGTCTTTTGGTTTAGAAGTTATTGCGTTTATAGTTTTCAGAATGGTCGTAGTTTCCAAACTAAAAGAGTTCAGACGTTTGCAAATGCTCATTGAATTCAGCGCAACTTTTTCTGTAAGCATATTCTCAATTTTAGAAGTATATTAAAGAAGTCGATTTTTGCCAGTTTTTCAAGGCATACCCCTTTAAAAAAATGCGATTTTTGACGAAAACCGAAATCTTTCGGAACTTTAGCAAAATCATCATGCTTATAGAAAAAACACGCTGAATCCAGCACGAGCTAGTACCAAAAAAAATAATTAACAAAATATGATCCGCGTCTTAAAAAGGTTCGCAAGCACTTGTTTTAGGGTATTCACTGTCTAATATCTTGTATCTATAGACACTTTTTTCAAATGTCTTTTGCAGCTCTGATGGAAAACTGATATGGTATCCGTATCGATTTTGTTTTCTGTCAATCAAAGTGAAAATTGTTCGGTGCAGTCAAAAAATAAAATAAAAAGGACAAACAAACATAATAGCTTGTCGGTTTAGGAACAACAGACATTGTCTTTATCTTACTGTCAAAGAGCCTTATACGAGCCAATTTCAGCCCTTGGACAATATACAACTGTAGCGCTGACTTACGTTTGGTGTTTTTATTATATAGCCATGACGTCACTCAATCTGTCTTTATTACATTTGTGGAATGTCTCTTGTTTGTTTAGCGTAATCTCAAAAAATAACATTTGTAGCCAAATGTTGTATCATCCACACGTCCGTGGCATTTATAATATAAAAAAAACATGCACTGTCATTGTCCAATGTTGTTTTTGTAACAACAAAAGGCATCATAATATCTCTAAAATTATTCACATTTCAGTATACAAGGTATGAGGACACAATTCATGTCCGAATGACTTTTTTAAGTTTAGTTCTCGAATGATATGTTTGCCAGAACTATAATAAAATCATATTCTAAATTTATTACATATGCAATCAAGATCTAATGAAAGCATAAAACATACAAAATTAAAGAAGTTGACTGGTGTAACTTATTTTGTAAGCTGAAACTTTGTAGAATCGTATTTCTACCTTCCATGATGAAGGTATCGACGATCTGGCAGGCAGCCAGCGGTCACTTTAGCAGCAAAATCTGTCCAAAAAGTTTTGAAAGCTGTCGCATGACGGCTACAGAGGACAATATATCTATACTTAATACTAATATATAAAGCTGAAGAGTTTGTTTGTTTGTTTGTTTGAACGCGCTAATCTCAGGAACTACTGGTTCAAATTGAAAAAAAAATTTTTTTGTTTGATAGCCCATTTATCGAGGAAGGCTATAGGCTATATAAAATCAGGCTAATGTTGCAAAATGTATCTCAAAAATAAGCTTCTATTAAGGTGAAATGCACTAACTAAATATACTCATATTAACGTTGTAAGAATACAACGCCGGCTAGCTCAATCGGTAGAGCACACGACTATCAGTACCAGGGTCGTGTGTTCGAGCCATACGTTGGGCGAATAAATTTTTATTTTATGTTTTATTTTCTACATTGCTTTCTTCTAAGGCTTACATTTAAATTTATTTTAATTTTATTTAATTAATTAAAAAAAATTATTAGTTAAATACTGCTTTTTATCGACAAAAACTTTTGAACGGTAACTCCGATCATCATCAAATTTGGACACAACATTCATTTCGGTAAACTAAGATGACTGTGTGTACTCATGTTCCTCCCTTCCCCATTCGTTCTTTTACACCCGGGTGAAACCGGGCGGGACCGCTAGTCTTTAATAAGAATGTCGGATCTACATTTTTTGACGAATATAAGTCAAATGACAAAATAAGTTCGTTGGTACTTGGACTACAATTATTAGTTCGTATTCGTGTTCCGATATTGATACTGATATCAATGCGGTATATCTGAAAATCCCATAAGAAAATTTAAGGAGCTATAGCTATTATCCAAAAGAATGCCGCTTACATTAAATTGAGAAGTATAAGTGTATGACTCTTTCTTGAAATTTTGAATTTAGAGTACAAATTGCGGGTTATATTTAACCAAATCCCAGTTCTGAGATAGTATAGATAAGTAAATCAAGTGACTCGAGGATTACGATAGTTGAGGAAAAACTGAGGGTGGTCGGAGACAGAACAGGCGTTATCGAGCGACGCGAAAAGGAAAGGAAATGGAGGAAGTGGCCCATTTCGTTTCAACTGAAAGAGAAAAGTCAAATTAAGACTCACTGGGAACAAAGGAAATCTTGTCTTATCAACATTATACCTCTATGTACCATATACTATGTAGGCAGCTCTGAGTGACTTCAAACTAGTATATATAAGAGATGAAACTTCACTAAATTGAATTCTTTCATCGACGCTTATTCCAGTTTTATACTTCGTTTCACATATTGAATTTGGATAATTATTTTATCACAAAACGTCGCATAGATTAGACTAGTTGAACATTTTTCAAATACGAAAATTGCTACGTGTACAGAACTAACACAGAACTTAGCAGCGTCAGAGCGCAGTAAAATCTTGGATTATTTTAAAAAGATTTCAAATCAAACTTATGAATAAAACAATTGGGCGACAAGACCGTTTCAACTTCATATATATTTACATTTGACATATTATAATATATAAAATATAATTTCTGTTAACGCGCGCAATGACGCGGATAATGGCTAGTAATGAATGTAATGATATTTGCTTTTTGTTTGCGTTTTATTCTATCTATGAAAAACCATAAATCTGTATTTGGCTGACATTACAAACTTTAGGTATGTAAAATTATGTCTGTTGAGTGAGTAAATAAATTATTATTATTATCATGAAGGTACAAGATTAACATAATGTAAATATGCATGTGTTCTCGTTAAAAAAAAAAAAAGAACAGTAGTTTTTATAGCTATAAAAAACAGAATATAGGAAATGATATTTGCCATAAACCGCTGACGTATCATTTAGTAAACAAAATTGTCCTAAACACACAACAAAATTGTTGTGTTCAAATAAATAAAATTGTCGACCAATTTTTCTCAGACCAAATTTTATTTATTTGAAGACTTCTATTCAGACGTTAATCAAAGATTTGAATATTGTTGTGTATTTGGATGGACAAAATTGTTTTTTTTATCAGTATATACACAATGATTAAATTTAATTACAATGTTCAAATCTTTGATTAACGTCTGATTAGAACTCTTCAATAAATAAAATTATCGACCAATTTTTCAGACAATATATTAACAAAAAAATATATAATTAATACATTAACGTTAGATTTTAAATATTAATTATTTTTATATTTTTTAGATCAGTTCTGAAGAAGATCCAAATCCGGATTGAAACGTTAATGTATTAATTATATATTTTTTGTTAATATATTGTCTGAAAAATTGGTCGATAATTTTATTTATTTAATTCATATAAGAAGAAGGGTTGCACAAAATACAAATAAAGCAAATATGTTTTGACAAAATTAAATTAACTACAGTTCCTAACATTTCTTCAACTTTTGAATTATTAAAGTGAAACTTTTATTCTATCGCCCCGAATTTTTCTGGCCGTCTGTTGCATGTCGCATTACATGCGGCCGCGGAGTAGGGGTAAAGTGAAAGGCGTTCGGAGTAGGCGCTCGGTAGAGCAGCCAAGGCCAATATGGCGGCGCCCACGGTTAGCATCAGCTGACCGTGTAGTATGTATAACACATAGTCAGTCTGTCATGCGGGCAAGTGCTGTACAGTGTTTACATGTTTTTATTCGTGAATATTGTTGTTTATAATTAATCGTGATGGATAAGTGTCTACAATCCAATAATTCCTTTACTGTAAGTTTTTAGTAAATATTTGTCTAAAAATATCATCTTATATAAAAGAAACCCGGACCCCAATTTTCTCAAACTTAATATTTATCGGTATCGGAAAATGCAATATAACACATTTTCATATACCTACCTACACACTAGGAATTTCAATTTTATTACTCTGACGGTAAGTTTTTTTGCAATGTATTTTTCCGAAGGAGTGAAAGCTGCTAAAAAAAATTCAGTGATAAATGTGCGTAATTTGAAAGCCAGACGCGACTTTCTTTTCGATAAAAAAAATATATATTTTGTTTTTATGCCATCATATTTTACGCGAGATGTCAATAAGAAGATGCAACAAGGGAATTTTATTCTAGTTGTGAGAACTTTTTATAAACAATTTTCAATAACGCCTGTTTGATCTATTTTACTCTGATGAATCTCTTAGAGCATACAAGTAATTCAAAAATTACACGGCGCGGAGCTCTAAAAAAGATTCCTTTCTAAACTTTATTGTTTCGGAAATATTTTCAAAATAACAAAAGTTCTTTTTGTGGCGTTTTGTGGTTCTTGATACATTGAATATTATAAAATAGTTTTATCTTATTACATAGAAAAGTGTCCAAGACTAATAATATTAATTATTAGTTATGTTAAAAAGAAATCCAGTTTGCGGGAAGTTTTCCGAATGTCTATAAATTTCTCTGGATTTATGTATTTGGTACATTTTTACACGTTAAACCATATTATGAAACCATGCAAACGAATATAATTTAATATTTATTACTGGTCGTTACCCGCGTCCTATCGCCCAATTGTCTGGATTTTTTTATATTTTAATCAATTTCTAAAGTTAGTCGCAGATAAGCCTTATCTTGTCAAAAGTTTCCGTGGGTCGGATATAGATCTGAATCCGGCTTTTGGAGGTACAAACACATATAATGTTTTTAAAAATCGCTTTAAGAAAGCTGTTAATGGAGAATCCTTAACGAGAATTTTATCAATTGTATGTTTAAACATTTTATATATTTGTATTTTACTGACATAAGCTCACACGTTTATAGTAATGTTTTTAAGCTGTTAATAAATATCTATCTATCTATCTATTTATTTTTTATCTGTTATTACAGTCATTAAGCGATTATCATTACCAGGTCACTACAAATAAGTCATATTATATTATATATAAGCTGCATACAACAACCATTGTGCGATATTCGCGTTGTACGCAGCTTGGAGAGTATTTTGAATGCTTTTTGTTATGGAAACGAAAAGCAAATACTGTAGCTTAACAAAACTTACAATAACAAACAGTTGTAGTTACTCGTACAAGCTTCAGGCAAATATTATACGAGTATATATTATTCTGTAAGGTTCACTATATGTATAGATTACAATATAATATTTCTTGAACACTCTTCATACTAGAGATCTTATTTTCTCATAAAAGGTTTATATTCAAAGTGATTTTAACAGCGGAATTATTTCGGTCGAATTTTGATTTTTTGACCACAAATTCATAATCAGCGGCCTCAAAATCCGTAAAGCACACTTACAAAAAAATTTACATTTTTTTGAACAAATATATATTGGATTCTCGAAAAGCGAAATTTTTTATGCTCACTATTAGAAACGCAATGCACGAAAATACATCCAGTATAACTTATTGCATATTATATGACTACCCTATACAGGGTGTCCCATTAAGAATGGGACATAGAACAACCGCAGATTCTCCAATTCAAAATAAAACGATTAAGCGAAATATGCTTAGATAAAATGTTACTCGCTCTACCAGTGGCGTACGGCAGGAGTAAGTAATGCTTGTACCCCTTCTAAATGCTACGCCGCTGTCTAAATTTTAATTTTGACTATAATTTTAATTTTTTTGATATTTTCTAAGTCAATAATGTACACTTGTTAGTTTGTTGTAAAGTAATTGTTTTTCGAGATATTCGCAGTTAAAGATAGATAGACATGTACTTTTTATTTGTATTATTATTAATAATATTCATTTTTACAATTTTGTCTTAAAAAAACTGCGAATATCTCGAAAACCAATGACTTTACAATAAACTAACAAGTGTACATTATTGACTTAGAAAATATCAAAAAAATTAAAATTATAGTCAAAATTAAAATTTAGACAGCGGCGTAACATTTAGAAGGGGTACAAGCATTACTTACTCCTGCCGTACGCCACTGGTAGAGCGTACTGAACTAATTTTTTTATTGTTAGGTGCATTTTATGATATTTAACAAGTGTGCCGATTTGAGTAAAATTATACGGTGTATTAAAAAAATTATGGACATTAATAATTTTTCAGTTTTCAACTTCAACACCCCGTATTTTGGAAACGAGTAACATTTTATCTAAGCATATTTCGCTTAATCGTTTTATTTTGAATTGGAGAATCTGCGGTTGTTCTATGTCCCATTCTTAATGGGACACCCTGTATATATCTTAACGCAAACTCCAAGTTTTGACAATTAAACAGAGAAAACACCGACGGAACGGAAAACGGTTTAATTAATAGTTAATTTGAGAATGAAAATCCGCACAACCAATCAGAACAAGTAGAATCTAATTCGAATTCTATATATTCAGACCCGTCACTCAGTCGGTGCAGGGAATTTCCCCCAGGAAAATATCGTTCTTCCTTATATCTAGCACGTTAAACCAATTTTCCTTACGCAGAGTTGTCTAAGACAATCCATTGTCGTATTGATCATCCCAGTTACCTACCCGTCACCCCCTCCCCACCATCCCCCACATCTATTGGTAAGACTGCCTCATTTCAACATGCAAATGTACCTATACAACATTTTTCTGCTTTTTGCAAATTAATTATGTTCCCATTTTTCTCTTTAAAAAAAAATTACTAAACAAACAGCGCGTAATGTAATATTTTTATAATTAACTGGCTGGTATAACTCGAAGGCAAAAACAGCAAAGGGCTTTTCGATTCAAAACTTCAAAAGGGATCTGTCCTCAAAATTTCTGCCGTCACTTCTGGGGCTCTTTGTAAAAGTGTTATCGACCAAAAAAGCCAAAAAAGTCTTTTGAAATCTTGTTTCGGTTAACTTCGACCGTACACCAAACGTGTAAAAACATTTTTTAAAAGGTTTTTTATAACTTATATTTTATTATTTCCTACTCTACAAGCACTTAGCATGGGTGTATTATATTATCAACAGAACCGTTTGCCGATCAAAACGAGCCCAAACACGATATGTCTACCATATAGGCTGTCAAAAAGTTGCCCAGTGAGCTGACTATCCCGACTGCAGCATCGGGTTATGGTTATCGGATTATCGTATTGTCATCGATACTACAAAAGTATGCAAAATTTTAAAGCAGAAGTGCTTCAAAGGCGATTTGGAAGATTTGACCCAAGCTGACTGACCTGCAACGAACTATAGTGAAGATGAATAAAAAAGCTTGCGGTCGAACTCTAACCAATATGGCAACCCTATCCGAAGTGACACGTATGCCAGTTACAATTGGGAATCAAACGTCATCGTTCGACACCATTTGGCGGCGAGACCTGAAGACGTGACAAGACAGCGAAATTTTTTTACGTGCAGCGATGATGGTGTGATGGCACAGGAGTGTTTACATTCGGATCAATATGTTTGTTTACACTGTGTCACAGCCTACCTTGTTCTCTACAGTCGCTTGTCATCCAGCGCAATCGACATGTCTTTCTTGCAGGGATGTTCAATATCATAAATCACATCTATTTCGTCAATAAAGATTACAATTTGAGGCACTATAATACACGACTCAGCAATAATGTTGCCATAAAACAGAAAACTGCATTTTATGAAATTTCCCTATACATATATAGGTTACAAAGTCTACGGAAGGCGGCCAAAAAAGATTAAAAAAGAAAAGAATTCGAAGAAGTTTCAGAAAGAATTAAAACAATATTTCCTTAGATCTGTGCCTTATGATCTTTGCGACTTGATGTAAGTAAATGTGAAGTGACGTTTTGTATCCATTTTTCTTTTGGCAATGCAAATAAATATGTATTATTATTATTTATGAACTTGAAACGGGCAGCGAGAAAAGCAATTAGCCACTAAAACTATTCAAGTCTCGAGAATGACGATTCAAGCGCGGTAGTTCGCCAAGCAAAAAATGAATATTAGAAACAAATTTTTAAAGTGTCCGCTATTTTTTCCGAAACTTCTCACGCACAGCTGAGGTTATTAATAAAAAAAAAGACGGGTTGCACTCCGGGAGTGCCGGCAGAAGTGAAAACTTGAATATTAACGTCTTAATTTTTTGCATTTAGAAGCATTGTTTATTTATTGGCAACAGTTGTAAATAAAATGGTTTGTATCATAGATTGCATTTTTATGTACGATATTTCAACGCTAGATGTCTAACGTTGTATAAAAAGTATCTGGCAATTACTATCACTTAGAGAGTCTCACCCAGTTCTTACTGACCTGACGCGAGTTTAACATTTTTTACCCATTACAAAAAACGTGTACAGCACTGCTAAAGAAGTTTTCACTTAAAAAAACACACATTCGGCGGGGAGACATTTAGTCCTAAGTGTTAGTATTTCGAAATCAGCTGGCAACACCAAATAAAATGGTTGATGGAGGTTTTTGGCAGCTAACTCTATTTAATTTCATTCGGATAACAGGCGACAAGTTCAGCTGAACTTGGGAATGCGCAGTCGATTGTCTAAAGTCAATGCCACGCAGACAAGTCACAAGAAAGACCGAGGGGGAGAGAATGAGGTGAGTTCTTGACACATTCATCCCGCTGTGTGACATTGCAGTCATCGCTCCTCCTGCTCCTGCAGTTCAGAGAGCAGTAGCAGTTGATGTTTTACACTTCGTCTTATAAAGTTGGTGTATTGCCGTCTTTATTCTTCATGCATCCACTACACACGTGGCCAGCACCGCCACTTACAGGCACTCACGATTGTGTAGAGGGCATATTCGTCGGTGCGTGGACATAATCGCCTGTAATCGGCAGTAATCGGTTGATTGTCGGTACATCAAAGGAATGCGTGGCCAGTATCGTGCGCTAGGCAATCATCGCGGCGATGATGGGCACTTATTTGAGTGGCGGTGCTGGCCACATATGTAGTGGAGGCATTACATTGTATGTATATTATTTTAATTCTTTTCACTCTAATTGTTTCATGTACAGTGTACACTAAATGCCACATATATGAAAAAAATCAATCGTTCATTGACAGCTTTGCGAACAACCAGACGACGAACACAGATATTCAAGAAACACTTTTTCTTCCTTTTGCTAGGTAGGTACTCAGAAACCGTCAAAAATTGAAATTAAAGAGATCCCGTTACAGTTTTATATTTTTTAGTAGGCATTAATATCTTATATAATTTTCTAACCTTGATACAAAATAAAAACCTACAATCTTATTAAAAAAAAAAAATGTGGGTCGTCTTGGGACGCTTGGCAGATGTGAAACAACTATATAAGCAAAATTCTAGTAACTAATTTTTTTTTTAATTTAGAAAAACCAGAAAAAAAAACAAACAAAACATATACAAAAATAAAAAAAAAAAACATTAGTGCATCAACTTAAAAATTATTAGCACCACAGTAAGTATAAAGTAACTAAATTTTGCCTTGTTATCAACGCACATAAACGTAACGTCATCCCAATAAAACGTCGTCTCATAAAAGCGTCGCGCCAATTGCACGGTTTTGCTCCCAACATTAATTGTTTCACATAAGTATCAAAAATAGAACACAATTGGGCTTTTGAATGAAATTTTTTTTTGTCATAAATAAAAAGATCGTATACTTATAAGTTTTATAACAAAACTATTTTTCTTTTTTTTATTTTCGTTATAATTCAAAAGTTATATCAAATTAAAAATAAATTTTTGTACCCAGTTCCGAGAACGCGCCGACATTTCCCGAACATAATGTGACGTCATAATGTTTTAGTCAATAAACATGTAAGTAGAAGCCATTGATAGTATACTGCGTATATACATTTTACCATTATGACGTCACAACTATCAAAAACAATTTTAATGCGTTTGCAGTCACGTGATTTTTTTTAATATTTTATCAATTTTAAATTGCTTATAATTAATTTAAAAAAATTTTTTGAAAGTTTTTCGCCTCGATTATCAATATTATTTATAATAAAGTTTTAAAATACAATAAAAAAATCGATAATTATTTTTTTTTCAAAAGCCTAATTGCGAATCACTTATATTGCGTATAAGGCAAGTTAGTACAAGCGTTCAGCGTTGACTTTAATTATTCACAGTGCAATCAGATAATGATCGGTATATATAATTCAGCAAGAATCCCTATATAATCGTCGATTAGTTGATCAACCAACTAGCAGTATTATAGACAACGGTCTGGATAATATTATAGCAACAAACCCGACTGCTTAAAAATGACTAATTAAAAGGAAGAAAATAAAAAATATATAAAAAAAAAAATCTAAAAACCCGACTGCACAAAAATGAGACTAACTATAAGGAAGAAAACAAGTCGGAAAACCTCAAGACGCAGCAGATGTGGACCCTATTAAAAGAAAAGAAAGGTTTTCCGACTCGTTTTCTTCCTTATAGTCAGTCTCATTTTTGTACAGGCGAGTTTTCTGTTTTTTTTAGAATAATTATTTTTTTATTACAATATTATGATCAATACCTACTAATACATAAAAAAAGACGGGTTGCACTCCGGGAGTGCCGGCGGAAGTGAAAACTTGAATATTTACGTCTTAATTTTTTGCATTTAGAAGCATTGTTTATTTATTGGCAACACTTGTAAAATATAAAATGGTTTGTATCATAGATTGCATTTTTATGTACGATATTTCAACGCTAGATGTCTAACGTTGTATAAAAAGTGTCTGGCAATTACTATCACTTAGAGAGTCTCACACAGTTCTTAGTAACCAGACGTGAGTTTAACATTTTTTACCCATTACAAAAACAGTGTACAGCGCCGCTAAAGAAGTTTTCACTTCAAAAATATAGTAACGGAAACATTCTACTGTTGAAAATGCACAATATTATATGTCTAACAATACAACAACTATTAGATCTTTCATTTTTCGTGTGTCAACTGTTTCCTGTGAAGTCGCTCGGCTCGCGTATACGATAAAGTTGACGTCAAGCGTCGTGATGTGTTTGTTTGCTCCCCATACATAAATTATGTAGCTTACAAATAACTAATAACGTAGCATTTCCACCTGAGACATAGTTCACATTCGTATAGCACTTGGATCGGACGACGATTTCCGCATGTCGTAAGCCAGGCGCGGATTTAACTCAAAATTTTCTCTTGGATCCCGTTAAAAAACACAAATAATCATGAGTCTAAGCGACTTAAAAAAATTATAAATAAAATAAGAAACGGCTTGCTCTAATTATTTTCAGCCTGAATGTAAGCAGTTTTATTTTATTAAAATGAAGGAAAAAATTTTTTTTAAGTAATACTATCTTTATTTTCAAACTTTAACGCCGGGATGTAATATGTAAAATTTCACGCATTGCAATTCTTAAATTACTTGCACTGATTATTTTAAAAAAATAATAATTTAATCATTAAAAATATTTTTTTTATCAATAAATATCGTAACAAGCCAACGTCGTTATATTTTATTCATGCTTAAGAAGTTTCACTTCGGTCGTGTACTGCGACACATACTTTTTAGGCGCGAATAGCGTAAGCTAAAGCGCCTATATGTACTCGCTTTGTCTGTGAATCTGTGAATCTGTGAATCTGTGAATCTGTGAATCTGTGAATCTGTATGTCACGCTTTTTTGTGGATTGTGTACAGCTCAAACGCCTTAACCGATTTTAAAAAACTTTTTTTTGTTCGATTCGTCTCCGGGTAACTTAGATCCTAACGTCGCCCGATTTTTGAATTTTTGCTCCAGAGGGGAGCAATTTAGAAAAAACGAAGTTTTTCGCTTATAACTCGCTCAATTTAAATCAGATCGGTTCGAAACATGTCTTAAACGAAAGAGGAGAAAATTTTACATAAATTTCGTACAACAGAATTTGCCCTATCAGTTTTTTTATACACATTTATATAGAAATAAATTCAATCTGATATAACCGATGGCAAACATCTTTCGGTTATCTCTCTCTGTTGCACGGTTTAACATGGCAATTTAAAAATTACGTATGTTCTGTCTTCAAATAAAATTGGTCGATAATATTATTTATTACAATAATGAAATTAAAAGATAGCATTTGTTCAAAAACGGATGCCGTTTCGAATATTTCTGAAATGCAACGCCTTCTGGGTTAACAATTTGAATAACTAATTATTAGAACATAATACTTTGCAGATGCAAACGTCACTTTTGACATTTCTTACCATTCCGACACCACGGATGAGCGGATTGAAACCAAATTTTGGGAGGATGTTTGATATGCAAATATGAAGTGGCCTATTGTTTTTTGGGAACATCGGCGCATGCGTAAAAGAATATATCTCTTATAATGTTGTTTTATATAATAATAATAGTGGAATTATAAAACGGTCGAATAAAAAAAAAAAACTTGGTGACTGATGATGAGATACTGTTTTAATAACTTGAATATATTAAAATAATAGTTGTGTGACTAAATTAATAAGTGAGCGACTAAATTACTAATTGAACAACTGAATTACTAAGTGAGCGGTAAGAATGCCTTCGGTAATTTTAAAGCAGATATCTTCAACCGATTGAGATGAAAATTTGTATACACGTTAAGTTTGGATGACAATGCATGGTTAGCTGTGTGACGTCACTCTAAATCCAATATGGCGAACTTCTAAATATAGCGGATTTTATTATGCTTTCCTACAATATGGGTATCAAATGAAAGGGCTTGCTGAGAATAACTCGAAAAATAAAGTGACGTCACTCTAAATCCAATATGGCGGACTTCTAAAAATGGCGGACTAATTTTATTTACTTTCCTACAATATGGGTAGCAAATGAAAGAGCTTGCTGTAAATAACTCGAAAATTAAAGTGACGTCACTCTAAATCCAATATGGCGGACTTCTAAAGATGGCGGACTAAGTTTTTTATGCTTTCCTACAATATGGGTATCAAATGAAAGGGCTTGTTGAAAATAACTCGAAAAATAAAGTGACATCACTCTAAATCCAATATGGCGGACTAAGTTTATTATGCTTTCCTACAATATGGGTATCAAATGAAAGGGCTTGCTGTAAATAACTCGAAAAATAAAGTGACGTCACTCTAAATCCAATATGGCGGACTTCTAAAGATGGCGGACTAAGTTTATTATGCTTTCCTACAATATGGGTATGAAATGAAAGGGCTTGTTGAGAATAACTCGAAAAATAAAGTGACGTCACTCTAAATCCAATATGGCGGACTTCTAAAAATGGCGGACTAATTTTATTTACTTTCCTACAATATGGGTATCAAATGAAAGAGCTTGCTGTAAATAACTCGAAAAATAAAGTGACGTCACTCTAAATCGAATATGGCGGACTTCTAAAGATGGCGGACTAAGTTTTTTATGCTTTCCTACAATATGGGTATCAAATGAAAGGGCTTGCTGAAAATAACTCGAAAAATAAAGTGACGTCACTCTAAATCCAATATGGCGGACTTCTAAAGATGGCGGACTAAGTTTATTATGCTTTCCTACAATATGGGTATCAAATGAAAGGGTTTACTGTAAATAACTCGAAAAATAAAGTGACGTCACTCTAAATCCAATATGGCGGACTTCTAAAGATAGCGGACTAATTTTATTATGCTTTCCTACAATATGGGTATCAAATGAAAGGGCTTGCTGAGAATAACTCGAAAAATGAAGTGACGTTACTCTAAATCCAATATGGCGGACTTCTAAAAATGGCGGACTAATTTTATTATGCTTTCCTACAATATGGGTATCAAATGAAAGGGCTTGCTGTAAATAACTCGAAAAATAAAGTGACGTCACTCTAAATCCAATATGGCGGACTTCTAAAGATAGCGGACTAATTTTATTATGCTTTCCTACAATATGGGTATCAAATGAAAGGGCTTGCTGAGAATAACTCGAAAAATGAAGTGACGTTACTCTAAATCCAATATGGCGGACTTCTAAAAATGGCGGACTAATTTTATTATGCTTTCCTACAATATGGGTATCAAATGAAAGGGCTTGCTGTAAATAACTCGAAAAATAAAGTGACGTCACTCTAAATCCAATATGGCGGACTTCTAAAAATGGCGGACTAATATTATTATGCTTTGCTACAATATGGGTATCAAATGAAAGGGCTTGCTTAAAATAACTCGAAAAATAAAGTGAAGTCACTCAAAATCCAATATGGCGGACTTCTAAAAATGGCTGACTAATTTTATTATGCTTTCCTACAATATGGGTATCAAATGAAAGAGCCTGCTGTAAATAATTCGAAAAATAAAGTGACGTCACTCCAAATCCAATATGGCGGACTTCTAAAGATGGCGGACTAATATTATTATGCTTTCCTACAATATGAAACAAGAAGGGGCTAATGTGGAGTTTTTAAAAAAACAATTCCGGGCTGAACGTTAAATATACACTGATTTTCAAACAAATCACCGGGGTAAAATTTCGCGCCTTGTAATTCTTGAATTACTTGGGCATATACTCCCACTGGTTATAAATGGAGTACAATATAGAAAATCATATAAATTCGCCCTACACATGTGTATAAAAACAGAAAATATAATGTAGAATTTGTCAAAAATCACTTACCTTTACGATCGTCTTTGCGGCAGGATCATAAGATTTATAGGCGTTTACCATGCGAAAGTTTTTTAAACAAAAAGTACATTTTTACGAAAAACTAATATCACACACATGAAAAACAAATGATCAAAAACGTTTTTCAACAATAACATTGTTTAAATCAACAAATTTTAACGTTAAAACAACAATTAATTATTAACAATTGAATTGCAACGTATTCACTGACAGTTCGATGCTCAAATTGTTTTTCTAATCAATGTTCCCAACGGTCAAAAGACAATATTTCCCGCTTTCTTGTCTGTTCGACATATTTTACAATTGATTAAAAACCCGTTATCCGATTGAGTTGAAATTTTGCACACGGGTGTAATTCCGATGACAACACAATATTATGATAACTAGCTGATCGACCCGGCTTCGTCCGGGTGCGAATATAATTTTTAAATTTTCACCGTCTTCTATAGTTAACCAAGCGAGATGAAATTTTGAACACATGTGTAGTTTCGATGACAATACATTTTATGATTGACCGATCCGGGTTAGTCCGGGTGCGACTCGCACTTTTAATTCCGTTATTCATTTGAGCTGAAATTTTGCACGCGTATTAAATTTAAATGTTAAATTCTACTGTTTTTCCTAGAACTATAAGATTTATATAGAAAAAACAGGACATAATTTATATTCAAACAGCACTTTATGCATTGAGTAAGAAAATATTCATGTTCTGGATTTTTGCGATAGAATTTACTTAATAAACAAAGTAATATTATTCGGAACAACAAAAGCAATAACTCAATAATTTAAACGCGTGCGCGAGTTCACAAGCAAACCAAGTATCAGTTCCGGCGTAGCCTTTTGTCACAGGCTGTTATATCGACTTTCAAAGTGCGACCGGAACTCACGCATAACGGCTGGAAATATTTATTATGTTTTATGAGAACCACGTAGAGAATTTCTTATTTCTACCACAAACGATGTAGCCATTATCAATTCAATATACCGACTAACACAAAAAAAGAGAAATAGGTTCATTTGAGATGGACAGTATGTTTGAGTTTATAAAAAAAAAAAAACAGTTGTGTGGTTTTAAGAAACCACGACGCAAGTGAAACTTTTATTGGATTGTAGACACTTATCCATCACGATTAATTATAAACAACAATATTCACATGAATACACGAATAAAAACATGTAAACACTGTACAGCACTTGCCCGCATGACAGACTGACTATGTGTTATACATACTACACGGTCAGCTGATGCTAACCATGGGCGCCGCCATATTGGCCTTGGCTGCTCTACCGAGCGCCTACTTCGAACGCGTTTCACTTTACCCCTACTCCGCGGCCGCCTGTAATGCGACATGCAACAGACGGCCAGAAAAATTCGGGGCGATAGAATAAAAGTTTCACTTTAAAAACTTTTTTCTATTTTTGTTTTTGCGAAAAAATGTCAAGGGGTCAGTGCGCACACTATATGGAGAATAGAGAGAAAGAACACTAATTTCCATGCATTCACTGTTCAAAAAGTGAGGAAAATGTGCGTTACTATTCCCTCGGTAAACGCGCTGAAGGTAGGTATATTACCAGCTGTTTGAGAAATGACAAACGGTCGAGTTAAAGCGACCTCTTTTTATAGGTCAGTATATTCTAGAATATTCAATTTGTATAAAACGGCGGCTGTTTTTAGTATACACTCTTCGGCAGCCTACATATTGTTTTACAAGTTTTTTTTTCTTTACAACGAAATTAAGTTAGGTAGTAACGTATAGAAGTTAAATATTATATTTGCACGTTCCTTTTCCTTTTTCTACGGACAAAATATGATCGAGAGAGTGGATGAATTTGAATCGCTGCCAACTTTTCTTTGAAAGAGTAATAGCAATAGGTTACCATAAACAGCACAAACAAACGAACACACTTTATTGTATTTTGTTCTGTTTTCTACGAAGAACAAATGAATACTTCTGTGGTTTCTGTCTAACTTTTGTTAACAGCTGAACTTAAACTCTAAAATGAAATCATTAAGATTGCCATAGAGCAGAATTTAATGTGAACGAAAGTGATTACGACTGACAACAACATCTTGTTTCTTTCTTTGTTTACTACAATACTATCATCATATATATTAATACGCTTGCCGCCCTTTTTAGAAAAAAACCTCACAATTGTTCCACATAAATTATATATCATGTTACAGATAATTGCTTGCTCTACTGACATCGACAACTAAAAAGTTTATTATTGCTATTGTTTTTGTAAATTAATTAAACTCTGAACAACGTCTGCCATCTGACGGCGTAACGTTAACACTTCGATCTGTCATCTGACCTTCATATTGTAAATACTGCATACTGCCATCTGACGGGCAACGCTGAACAACGCTTTTGCTACTTGCGCCTCTATATGACAATTTTAGTAAAATATTTCTTTTACAACAAAAAGAAGAACGTTATAAGCAGTGTGCAAAATTAGAAACGAATTGAATACCTGCAATCATATTTAAAAAATAATTTTGTAAAGTGATAATTATTATACTTATTTAGTGCGAATAATTCGCACAGGTCACGCTAGTAGATAATTAATAAACTAACCGAAACAGTGTCGGGCACATAAAGGAGTTCCAGCCGTCCTTTTTGGGGTTCTGTACATTCAATAAATACACGAAACCCTTATAGGATCGCTTTCGTGTCTGTCTATTTGCCTGTCACAGCTTATTTTCTCCGAATTTACCGGACGAAAAAAATTAAAATTTGGTACATCAGGCAACCTCCTCCCCACTTATTACCGAAACTACTAAGCCTAAAATTTTGAAAAAATAGACAATAAACAGAGACTAGGGAGTCTCATATTTTACAGGAAAACCTAAACCTTCTCACGGAAAACGGAATGGTATGGTGTAGTGTTGGTGGTTATCAGGTTCTTTTAAATTAACAATACTTTAGAATTTGATTTAATAATGATTTATTTAAATTACCAACGTCGACCTACGCCAGCTCGCGCTGGCATAGCCACGTGCGTTTACCACCTGACTTCTTGTCCACTACCAGACAGTTCCTCTTCCTTCCAAATATACATACATTTATATCAATTTGAAATGCAAGCTCATGCGCATTTAACTAGACCACTTAAGTAAGTGTTATAGTGAAATACTACGTTTGCTGTTTACATTGCAACCGATATACGTAACGTAACCTACATACTGTATATACAGTACAATGGAACCTTCTCCACGCGACATCGGCGCGAACTAGATCGGTTTTTTTAACCGACTTCCAGGTCTACGATATGACTTTTCAGAGTGAATTAAGACCGACGCCAATATAGTGTAGGTGCCATATGGCGATTAATACACTACTAAGTCGGATGATTAGGGAGCGTTGAGTACGGTCTGACCTTAACAAAATTATAACGGGACAAAAAAAGTTCAGATACTGCGTGACGTTGCTTCAGTTCTTACTCTATACTGCAGACACAGGGTTGTGTTTTGTGCTGAGCCGAGACGTTTTGAAAATTGCTATAAATCATTGAAAATTAAACCTTTGATAACATAAACTGCGACACGCTTTTAAAGCCCGCTTAGAGGCGGCACACATCATGTTGCCTATCTACGGCCGCGTTTGCACATAATATTCTACGGTGTACCTACGTCCTATACCCAGAGCCATCCGTTGGGATTGCTAAAAACAAGGGCCGTCATTTTTGAATAATTAATATTTCCTATACTCGGAATACCAACCTACCATATATTGTCGTGTGATAAGATACTAGCGTGACCTGTGCGAATTATTCGCACTAAATAAGTATAATAATTATCACTTTACAAAATTATTTTTGAAATATGATTGCAGGTATTCAATTCGTTTCTAATTTTGCACACTGCTTATAACGTTCTTCTTTTTGTTGTAAAAGAAATATTTTACTAAAATTGTCATACAGAGGCGCAAGTAGCAAAAGCGTTGTTCAGCGTTGCCCGTCAGATGGCAGTATGCAGTATTTACAATATGAAGGTCAGATGACAGATCGAAGTGTTAACGTTACGCCGTCAGATGGCAGACGTTGTTCAGAGTTTAATTAATTTACAAAAACAATAGCAATAATAAATTTTTTAGTTGTCGATGTCAGTAGAGCAAGCAATTATCTGTAAAATGATTTATAATTTATGTGGAGAAATTGTGTGGTTTTTTCTAAAAAGGGAGGCAAACATCTTAAACCTGAGCGTATTAATATACAGCGTTTCCACGCAAGTTCTTTACAAATGGATTTTTTTTTTATTAATTATTGGAGCTAAAATTTTTTTCTGTGGAAAAGTTCTGCTTCGTCCAAAACCTCTAAAACACCAAAGAAAATTTTAGTCGGCCTAAAGTTACACGAGGGACATCAAAAAGTTTTATTTTACTAAAGCCAGAGCACCCGATTTGACACCCCTAGATTATTTCCTCTGGGGCTACCTAAAGAAAATGGTGTACTCTGAAAGACCTTTTCAAGATATTGATCAATTGGAAAGGATTATCACCGAAAAAATCCATCAAATTCCTTCTACAATGATTCGAAATGCAGTGACGGATTTTGGAAGGAGAACCGTTCTTTGTATGGAGAGAGATGGAGGATATGTTGAATTCTGATTTATAATTCTGAATAAATAATTACTTAGAAGTTAGTTATGTTATTATTTTGAATTAAATTTGATTATGTAACTAGTTTTACGAAAATCTTGAATATCACAGATAATTTTTTTTTAGACAAATAAAACTTTTTGATTTCCCTCGTATAACTTTAGGCCGAAGAAAATTTTCTTTGGTGTTTTAGTGGTTTTGGACGAAGCAGAACTTTTCCACAGAAAAAAATTTTTGCTTCAATAATTAACAAAAAAAAATTCTATTTGTAAAGAACTTCCGTGGACACGCTGTATATGATGAGTATTCGAATATTTAAAATATTCTCGATTAAATAGGAGCGTTCAGAATTGTTTCTTCGCTCGATGCGTATAGTTGGTCGGGCTAACTTATTCTAAGGTCTAACGTGTAAATCAAAAGAACGACGTAGCGAGCCGAAAAATAATCATTCATCCGAGGCTGCCAAGCACAATAGACTGTGTTAAATATGATGCCACAGTCGTCGTTGGAGAGCATTTTCAATTTTATGATTTATATAAGCAATGATAATATAAAAAGGAAAATCTGTGATCTTTCATATTATTTCTTTTTAAAATATTCACCTATAGTTACATAATATCTATACTAATATATAAAGCTGAAGAGTTTGTTTGTTTGTTTGAACGCGCCAATCTCAGAAACTACAGGTTCAAATTGAAAAAAAATTTTTTGTTGGATAGCCCATTTATCGAGGAAGGCTATAGGCTATATAATATCACGCTACGACCATTAGGAGCGGAGCATTAATGAAAAATGTTGCAAAATGTATCTCAAAAATAAGCTTCTATTCAGGTGAAATGCACTAACTAAATATACTCATATTAGCGCTGTGAGAACACAACGTCGGATAGCTCAATCGGTAGAGCATGCGACTGTCAATATCAGGCCACACGTTGGGCGAAACTATTTTTATTTTTTTTTTATTTTCTACATTGCTTTCTTCTAAGGCTTACATTTAAATTTATTTTAATTAATTAAAAAAAATATTAGTTTAAAAAAGTATAAATACTGCTTTTTATCGACAAAAGCTTTTGAACGGTAACTCCAATCATCATGAAATTTGGACACAACATTCATCTCGGTAAACTAAGATGAATGTGTGTACTCATGTTCCTCCCTTCCCCATTCGTTCTTTTACACCCGGGTAAAACCGGACGGGACCGCTAGTAATAATATAAAAGAGATACAAGCTGGCCGTCACATAACCCGCGTCTCTCAATCATGTCGACCACTTTTCGATGCGGCTCTTTAGATCCAGCCCTCGAAAATGTTATCGATGAGTTTTGCTTCAAAGCCGGTTCTGACTTTAATGCCCAGGTATTATAAATGTATGTACACACACACAAGGGAATTAATGTAAAATACGCTTGGTGGGCTATTTCTCTTCCCACTCTTGTAATTATTGCACGACCTTTTACTATAATAATATATTATGCGAATAATAATATATCCAACAAAGTTACCAAAGAATCATAGATTACAAATTTTCTTCGTAATATTTATCTACAACAGTTAGACGGAGAGCCCACCGTCAGATTTTCAACGTATCGAAGACACAGATCTTGCAGTAATCGAGGCAGACAAATAGAGACCAATAGATTATTACAATATTAATCTGCAGAATAATTCATGAGGTAACGCGTCCATTTTAAATAGACTTCTAGCGGTGATACTTTTCAATATATGCAGCAAATTTTGTTTAAATCGATTAATATTGATATAGCCTTTCGAGAATTAATATACGAAGATCAACAGAAAAAAAAATTGGTTGTCTGTAAAGTCGGTTTACGGACGATAGTTTTACGTGATAACGTATTCCGTAATACATAACCTAAATTTATATAATAATTATAATAATTCGAATCTATGATATTGCATCTTTCGCTTCAAATTTAGGTTAATTTTATTTATTTAAATTACTCACCATATAATATAATTGTTTTTTTAACTTTCTTTCTTTCGTATTTATTTTCAGTCTCAAAGATTAGCTGTCATAATATTTATAAAACAATTGTTTCACTGTTTATATAAAATTCCAAAACCTACTTACAATATTTAAGTATTTTCATACGTCAAAAAATTGATTTTTATAATGATAAAATTTGTAAGAAAACGATTTTTTCGAGAGATGAGACCTAGCTAAAACGATTTTTTGCCCCCCAAAATCCCTTTTCAGTAAATTTCATCCAAATCGTTAGGGCCGTTTTCGAGAAAAGCACGCACAGGGTCAGGCGGAACGTTACGTTAGGAACGTTACACTTTTTCGTGCATGCAGCCGGTGTTTTATCAATTTATAAGATTGGTGATTCATCAATTTATAAGACGTTATCACGTCAAAAAATTGTGCAAGTTGCCCAAAATTATGTAAAACGTCGGGATTTCATGGTTTCACATTTTCATCCCCATTTCTTCGATATACCATATAATTAATATAAGTATAGGCAAATAAACCAAAAATTAATTTTCTAATCATCCTTTTAATGAAATAACATCTTTGTCTCGTTACGGCTTTGGATTTTTACAATATTTTTCATAAAAATATCCGTTATGAAATTTATGTTAATTTTTTAGTAATTAATTATTAATTAACAATGCCAAACGATGACTTGTCCTTTAGGCAACAAACTCAGGATCGCCCAAAGTAATTAATGTTGGAAATACGCGCGTTATTGAAGACCCTGCTTCTTACCGATCCTAAAATTAAGTTTTACAAAATTCAAACGTGAATTTTAGATGTAGTATTAAAAATAAATTAATATTATTAAGCTCTCTGAACAGTCATCATAACTTTGAAATTGATGATAATAATAATAATTTACAATGAAAAAAATCGTAAACCTTTTACGTTATTCATTGTTGCCTCAGATTTCCATATAGTGGAGCCAACCAATTTTTGAGCCGTTTTTAATTTTAATTATTCACCTTATAATGTATTACTTTTATCCGACGATAGATAGAAATAATACTAATTTTTTGATGCGAATTAAAAAACTCGATGGCCGATTTAAAAAATATACCTTCTTACCTTGGGATAAATCTGGATTAAATATTTTATATTGCATGTCAAACAAAAAAATCCATTGTCATTACTTTACACTCAACATTTTATACAGGAAGCCAAACAAATTTTTTAACTTACCAGGCTTTTTATTTGAGGTGATCTGCAAGCTTCGAAAGCGGGAACTCACACACTAACAAATTAACTAGTCTTGCAATTTACTGGTTCATAAACGATTAAAATGTTATAAAAATACCTTAGATTCACCCACAAAAATACACTAAACTAGGCACTGGCACAAAACAGTCAATCATTCGAAATTGTTTATAGTCAGATGTTGTATCATGTGCCTTCCAAACAAAATCTTTTATTTCGTAGGTTTATTTGACATGTGGATTCTTTTACGGCGACAACGGCACGATGCAAATATTGTCTTTAATAAACAGTTCAGTGAAAACACACGATTATACAATCTGATTGAGTAATAATGAATATTATATTGAGACTGACAGACACCAACTTGCATATAACATGCACTTCGCGACTATGTTCCGGGCACTGAAGCACTGAATAGTTGCAATGCGAACATTCTGCTTTAGAGCCATTCCACTGTCGGCAAAACTACCGCCCCTAACCATGCACCGTCGCGCCGCCACCGTCGAGCACGCCCTTACACTGCGCATGACAGACCTCGCAACATATCTGTGTCTGCCCTACCTACTCTATGCAAAACCATCGCAGACGTCGGCGTTTCTTCAAATAAAATACCTATAAAATGTGGATAAACATATATATGTCATTCTATCTTGGTGTAGATTTATCACTATTTAAACAAATCAACGAACTGATCACCCCGCAAAAATTCGTAGATTCTGATATTCTTATTTTCTGACTCAACACAAAAACACTTCATTAATACGCTAAGGTTTAAGATGTTTGCCTCCCTTTTTAGAAAAAAACACACAATTTCTCCACATAAATTATATATCATTTTACAGATAATTGCTTGCTCTACTGACATCGACAACTAAAAAATTTATTATTGCTATTGTTATAATGTTATTGTAAATTAATTAAACTTTGAACAACGTCTGCCATCTTACGGCGTAACGTTAACACTTTGATCTGTCATCTGACTATATTGTAAATACTGCATACTGCCATCTGATGGGCAACGCTGAACAACGCTTTTGCTACTTATTTTAGTAAAATATTTCTTTTACAACAAAAATAAGAACGTTATAAGCAGTGTGAAAAATTAGAAACGAATTGAATACCTGCAATCATATTTAAAAAATAATTTTGTAAAGTGATAATTATTATACTTATTTAGTGCGAATAATTCGCACAGGTCACGCTAGTTATTGACATATTTCTGAATGACAACACGCGTTTTCCTTTTTTGTGTCGTGAGGAAATTAATTTTTTCTCCAAAAATAAAAGCGCAATACTGCTAAATTACAAATACCTATCGTATAAATCGATAGGAATTTTGATCCATGTAAAATTTGGGTTAAATGCGGAGTTGTCAGAGATTTGAATTTCCTGTCTTGTCCGAATAAAAATGTAAAGAAAACGATGGTCAATAAGGTGTCCAGTTTTTCTTTAAATCCCGAGGTAGCTAAGTTATTTCAGAACTGTTACTGGAAAAGAACCGGTTCTAAAAAATATAAAATAACAATAACCGGTTCAAAAGCTACAGAACGCCCAATGGGGCTTATATTAGAAATCAAACAATTCAGTATGCAATAATTTATATTGTCACTAATAATTTTGAATTTGAATTGATAAAAAGTGAAAAAAAATTGGTTGTCTGTAAAGTCGGTTTACGGACGATAGTTTTACGTGATAACGTCATAAAGAAACATCGACGAACTCTCTGACGTCACGCGAGAAGAGAGAGAAATGCGTACAAGCCGACGCTTGGGCCTCTCTATCGCTTATACCGCGCTCTCGCTTGCACGCTCAGGCTCAGGCGGAACGTGACACTTTTTCGTGCGTGCAGCCGGTGTTTCATCAATTTATAAGACGTTATCACGTCAAAAAGAAACGTTTCTACCGAACACTTTTTTCATGAATTTTTACTATTTTTAAATACACACTAATTACAATTAATATTTAAAAACATGTATATAATAATTATATATAATAAAAATTACAACTAAGCAAGTGACATGCTTTCTGTCGGCTCATCTTCTTGCGTGGTAAAAGATGTTAGTCTCTTCTCATAAAAATTTATTACCACTTGAGGGCACAGTTTGTTTGCCTGCCGTGCAGTTACTAAGTCTGCTTCATCGGAGCCCTTCCTGCAAAAATAATTTGCCACCCATAAGTATTTATATTAAATGAATGTGCAAAGTTTAGATATTCAAATGACTACGACGCAAGCGTCCCAACACACATAATTTTTTAAGTGAAAACTTCTTTAGCGGCGTTGTACACTTTTTTTGTAATGGGTAAAAAATGTTAAACTCGCGTCAGGTAAAGTAAGAACTGGGTGAGCGAGATACTATGAGAGTAGGTACTCACTTTTTTTTATACAACGTTAGACATATAGCGTTGAAATATCGTACATAAAAATGCAATCTATGATACAAACCATTTTATTTACAAGTGTTGCCAATAAATAAACAATGCTTCTAAATGCAAAAAATTAAGACGTTAATATTCAAGTTTTCACTTCTGCCGGCACTCCCGGAGCGCAACCCGTCTTTTTTTTTAACTAATATAATTTGACGACTTAAAGCGCATTGAAAAAAGTTTCGTTTCGGAGTTACAATGACAGACAAAGGGTTCAAATTTATATAACTCCCATTCGCTGTCGCGTATCTACAATCTGCAAGGGCTATTCAAAATTTTAAACAGTCCTTAATTAAAAAGAAATTTTTAATAATCTACCATTTCATCAAAAACAAAAGTTCGCCGCTAGCATCAGTTGCGCCGATAATGCAATCGGGATCCAAATTGCGATCGAATCCTCTTAACCGATTATCCTCTTCAATATTTTTGCGTTTTTGTTTGGTGTCTGATTCGTCTGAGCTGCGTTTTTTGCGTTCCTCTTTTTTCTTCTTTTTTGAACTTTCATAAGCCTGTATTAAATCTGGACAATCAAGGTTTTCTTCTGGTTCCCACGTATTATCTTCACTGCAATATTTCAACGAGACAAAGTGTATTATTCACAATATTGAATATATCTATGAAAATCAAAAATATATTTAAATAACAATATTAGCGAACATACTTTGAGTACCCTTTCCATTTCAGTAAATACTCAGTCCGGCCATTTCTTATGCGACTGTCTAAAACTTTCTCCACTGAAAACTCTTCTTGTTCTTCATCCCCTTCCTCCCTGTTCTTTCTGCTTGTTGGGCCTTCCACTATAAACCATAATTAAAACTTTTAATAAGAACCATACAATGATACAATATTATTAATTAATTTTAATTCAATATGTTGTTCTTTTCCCTTTTAGTGTGACGTAAGTCCAGTCTAAAGAAAGGGGCGTGTGTTTGTGTGTGCGATTAAAAGAGATTCGTTTTTAGAGCCGGCAATGCTTTAATTTTATTATGACTAACAAATTTAAATTTCCCATCACAATATGAAAAAAATGCAGTGGTTCACAATGAAGTTTGCATGTGGAATTATAGATAAAACTAAATTAATAATTGATATTACAAGCGATGGAAAAGCAAAAAGAAAACCACTATAAACACGACGCGGTATGAAAAATATGAATATCTGTATTAATTTTAATAACACTTCACTGAGGGTAGCTAAGCCATTAAGAACCCAAACAAATAAAATGCAAACACGCAAAACACACTATTAAAGTGGAGCATACCAGCTGCCAGCTTTAAAAAATATTTTTTCGTTGATTAAGTGACAAGATAAATATATTACTTTTATAATTATGACAGAAATTAAAAATTTCTAGCAATGAACAGTTTGTCAAAAATACAATATTTTGTATATAAACATCAATGTAGTCAATGTTTAGAGAATGAATTCCCTAAGCTAATAATTATATAAGGAACTTAAAGCTGCCATGACACCTAAAACTAAATTAACCATAGATGTATAATTCAGAATGCTGGACCACGCGTACTAACAAAAGTTTTAAAGATATTGAGTCTTGGGATTAATCGTTATACATTGCAACAATCGAAATTAAATTGTATTGTCAAACTTTCAAAGATTCATTCAATTCTATTCGTCAAGACGAACACTGATTAATTTAATATTCAGCACATTATGGTTTGGCAACCCTGAACTTATTTCAAGGTAGCCACCACAAACATTTTGTGTAAGCATTGTAGCCACTCCTGAGTACTGACAGATAAATATCCAGCAAACACGTTGGTTAAAAATTCAAGCCGGAACTGACTTTAACCTGTCTTTTAAAATATATAGATAAATGGAAAAAGTCAATAATAATAATATACAATGACTTCTACAAACATATTTTCCAGTGTTCCAGGATTTTGTCCTGAGTGTGGTTCAATATTGCCAATTTTTGGAGAGTCCGGTGATGTAAAATGTTTTTCTTGTAAACGGCAATATGGTCCCGAGGGTAAGCATTTATTTTCCACATAAATATCAAGAAATTGTCAACAGCAAAAGCTAAGAAGTTTAGTAGAGCATAAAATTGTATCCAGAATTCGTTAGTTTAAAAATCTAGCTGAACGGAGCTGTGGCAGGGATACGATGGAAAATATAGGCTAGTGTTAATGCATTTTATTTTTTTCTTAGTTTTCGGGAATGAACTGACTGCAGAATATACAATCAATTTCAATAAAATAAAAGTCAGCGTTTCTGACAAATCTGATACACAAAAGTCTAAAGCAGATGGACCGATAGTTGAGAGACTTTGCGGTAAATGTGGCAACGACAAGATGTCTTATGCTACACTACAATTACGTTCAGCCGATGAAGGTCAAACAGTATTTTATACCTGTATAAAATGCAAGTATGTATTCTCGGGTGTATAATAGTTATTGGCGTAACTAGTAGTCTAAGTCTGCGCACTTACGACTCGTGCTGAAAACATCGCGCTGACAGGTCATGACTTAGCCTACAAGTTGCGCCCATAATTTTATTCAACAATTGCGCGTTATTCATGTTTTAATTATAATGAGATGTTGTAAATATCTATTTATTTCTTTATAAAAAAAACTGTCAATACTAACAGCACCAAACAGCACGATTCAATGTTTTGGTTTGAGGTTAGCCGGTTATGAATAAACTCCATGTCGAAAACATTCGGCCTCTCAATTTTAGTCTCAATGGGTAACAACAGGGAGTTGTTGTTACCTACTATTTCGTTACGACTCAGAAAATAGTTACGTTTATTTTCATTACTCCACAATGGCCGAGCTAGTAGGAATCTTCATTGAGTTATGACAAGTAATTGTCACCAGTCGGTAAATGGCTATTTAGGGTTCGGCTTTTAGGCATGATAAAACATGAATAACGCGCATGAGTTGAATAAAAAATTATTCATTTCTACTGTTTCTTTGATAAAGTGCATTTCTCATTAATGCTTTGTTTCAGACACAAAGAAATCGAAAATTCTTAATTGCATCACGAAACACTACCGCAACTTGCCTGAAATCATCTCGAAAATATTTAGAACTGAAATAAAAAATTACTGAATCAACATAATGTATACAAGTAGAATAAGTGTTATTGTTATTTATTAAAAATAAGTGTATTTACAATATATCATTGATTATAAAAACATAGCAATTAGTTTTTCTGGTCCACTTTCATTAACAGAGGTTGATCCGTCGACGTCATCCCTATAAATCATAATAATTAACATTTAAGCAAGGGACAGGCTTTCTGCTGATTCATCTTCTTGCGAAGTAAAAGATGTTAGTCTCTTCTCATAAAAATTTATTACTACTCGAGGGCACAGTTTGTTTGCCTGCTGTGCAGTTACTAAGTCTGCTTCATCAGAGCCCTTCCTACGAAAATAAATTAATGCAATACATTTGGTTTGCCTACATGATAATTTTTCGAAAATAATTACCGGACTTTAATCGTATAGAAATAGGTTCATCAATTTCGTAGTTACGATGCCGCAAACAAAAGCTTAAAATTTATAACCTTCCTTTTTAAGTCGGAGGTTAAACTTAAAGAGATTACGAACGACAATGTTATAGAAACAGATTTCATAAAAAAAATTTAAAAATATACCATTTCATCAAAAATAAAAGTTCGCCACTGGCGTCCGTTGCGCCGATAATGCAATCGGGATCCAAGTTTCGATCAAATCCTCTCAGTCGATTATCCTCCTTAATATTTTTGCTTATTCGTTTGGTGTTCGATTGATCTGAGATCAGTTTTTTGCGTTCCTCTTTTTTCTTCTTTTTTGAACTTTCATAAGCCTGTATTAAATCTGGACAATTATGATTTTCTTCTGATTCCCACGTTTTATCTTCACTGCGATATTTCAAAAATACACAATATTTTGTATATAAACATCCATGTAGTCAACTACTAGAAAATTAATTCCCTAAATAATAAGTTGCATACGAGATCTAAAACTAGGTTGACAAAATGGATAAAAAAAAATACACTCAGGTAAGCATTCCTGTTCGTTGATATTTTAGTCTGCTAATTTACTGTTAGGAAATATCCACTGTGACATTAATTTAAATAAAATTTTTAATCAGTATCATATAGAGCAGAGCATAGTGGCGCATTCGTTTGCTTCGTAAATTTTTTTTTTAAATGTCCAGGAGGCTCTCCTGATTATAACAGTGTAACATGACACTCAATATCTGTTGCCGTTATTGTTTAAACAACGAAAAATTGAAAATATTGCAAAATAATTTTTTTTGCAATAAATAATTTTTTTATATATTTTTCAGACTATTTTGAATCGAAAAAGTCCTTACACTCATTATCGTATCTTCAACCGGTGAATTTTTATGAATTTTTAAAAATTAAAAATCGTTGTAAATCGTGATTTTCTTGAATTAAATAGTACACCTGAAAAAAAAATACCGTGATTTCTATTTTTTTATTAAATATTTAAACTTTAATTAAAAAAATGGCGTAATCAGATTTCAAATATTTTATTAATTATTATGTTTATTATTCATAATAACAATATGCTCTTTACGCACATGCACTTTAAGGATAGTAGTATTGTCATCTCACTCCCAGTCCTATGTGTGACATTAGTAAGAGAGAGGCAGATGGTACGCTTCGACAAATTATTGCACATTGTTATTATGAATAATAAACATAATAATTAATAAAATATTTGAAATCTGATTACGCCATTTTTTTAATTAAAGTTTAAATATTTAATAAAAAAATAGAAATCACGGTATTTTTTTTTCAGGTGTACTATTTAATTCAAGAAAATCACGATTTACAACGATTTTTAATTTTTAAAAATTCATAAAAATTCACCGGTTGAAGATACGATAATGAGTGTAAGGACTTTTTCGATTCAAAATAGTCTGAAAAATATATAAAAAAATTATTTATTGCAAAAAAAATTATTTTGCAATATTTTCAATTTTTCGTTGTTTAAACAATAACGGCAACAGATATTGAGTGTCATGTTACACTGTTATAATCAGGAGAGCCTCCTGGACATTTAAAAAAAAAAAATTACGAACCAAACGAAATCTGCAAACAAATGCGCCACTATGCCCTGCACTAATAATTATCACAGATGATACTACTTACCATTTCATCAACAATAACAATTCGTCGCTAGCATCATTTGCGCTGATATTGCAATCAGGATCCAAACTTCGATCAAATTCTCTTAATTGATTATCTGGGCTGCGAATTTTGTGTTCCTGTTTTATATTTATTGAACTTTCATAATTTTGTTTTATATCTGAACAGTCAAGATTTTCTTCTGGTTCCCATTTGTCTTCACTGTAATATTTCAAGGCAACATATTTACAAGAAGTATGTAAAAATCAATGTATAACTAAATGAAAAATAACAATATTGTCGAACATGCTTTGAATGCCCTTACCATTTCAGAAAACATTCACTTTGGCAATTTCTAATGCGACTGTCTAAAACTTCATCGACTGGAAACTTTTTTTGTTCTTCATCCTCTTCCTCTCTGTTCCTTCTGCTTGTTGAGTCTTCCGCTATAGATCAAATTTTAAACTTTTAATAACGACCGTTCGACATTAATTAATTTTAATTCAACTAGCGTGACCTGTGCGAATTATTCGCACTAAATAAGTATAATAATTATCACTTTACAAAATTATTTTTTAAATATGATTGCAGGTATTCAATTCGTTTCTAATTTTGCACACTGCTTATAACGTTCTTCTTTTTGTTGTAAAAGAAATATTTTACTAAAATTATCATATAGAGGCGCAAGTAGCAAAAGCGTTGTTCAGCGTTGCCCGTCAGATGGCAGTATGCAGTATTTACAATATGAAGGTCAGATGACAGATCGAAGTGTTAACGTTACGCCGTCAAATGGCAGACGTTGTTCAGAGTTTAATTAATTTACAAAAACAATAGCAATAATAAATTCTTTAGTTGTCGATGTCAGTAGAGCAAGCAATTATCTGTAAAATGATATATAATTTATGTGGAGAAATTGTGTGGTTTTTTCTAAAAAGGGAGGCAAACATCTTAAACCTTAGCGTATTAATATATATGATATACCTGGATGGAGATTGTTCCAGAAAGCTTCCGGCGGTGGTACGTTTTTCTTGCTATTAACGTACGTTTTGCAACGACTACACAAAAGCAGCACTGATTTTCGCAACAGTTCATCCGGTAAATAAGGCGCATTTTTTCTGTTCACCGTCCATCGGGTGACTTGGTGTTGAAAGTATCGTTCGGTACAAATTTCACAAACTTTATCACAAAATGTGAAAAAGTCCTTCTTTTCAAAAACAGGAACCTCGGTTCTTTGCAGTTCACGTAAAGCCTGCAAACGGAGTGCCTGGTCCTTCTCGGATGCTCTTTTTTCTGACTGGTACTTCCGCAAAGCGTCGAGTCGACTTGTACGCTTCTCGAGTGTCTCTGTGGCTCTGTATTGCCTCATGTACAGATTTCTGCGATTTTTCTCTTTTTCTTCTTCAATTGCATCCAGTCTTGCTTTTTTTTCTTGGCGTTTCCGTCTTTCTTTTTCTAATCTTCGTTTTCTTTGCGTTGTTGTTTCCTTTCGACGTGTAAATATTTTTTCTTTCGGTTTGTTTGTTTCCATTTTCGTTCCCACGATCGGTGGACAAATATACGGTCGACCCCCCCAGAGGTCCATGTAGGGGGGCAAGGCTACATCCAACAGGGTTGCGCCCGGTGCCCTGAAGTGACGTTTGCGATAT
Source organism: Xanthostigma xanthostigma (assembly GCA_963575645.1). Taxonomy (NCBI): domain Eukaryota; kingdom Metazoa; phylum Arthropoda; class Insecta; order Raphidioptera; family Raphidiidae; genus Xanthostigma; species Xanthostigma xanthostigma. The sequence continues at coordinate 323,835 of OY754470.1, read as the reverse complement.
GATATTTTTACCCACCCTCATACCACTCAGCCCTCGGCACGTTTCTAAACCTTGGCTTGGGTGCATAAATATTACAGTGGACCGAAAAGTCTTTTTTTTTTAATCGTTATATTGACAAAAAACTTGTCCGAAACAGATACGTAAACTAAAAAAGGGAAATAAAAAAACATTTGTCACTTAACGTTAAAAATGTTGTTTTTCAGGCGCTATGCACGATCAATAAATTTTGACATATCTTTGATTTTTTATTTATCTTTTCTGCGTTATTTCGCTTATCAAAACCTGTAGTCTTTGATTTACATAGAAGAGCGATTTTTTATTTCTCTTTTTTATATTTTGTGTCTTAGGGGCAAGTTTTCTGCGATATACTGACTAAAAAAAAATGTCGATCCACCTTAATGACTATGGCTTATAAATACAACTAAAGCGACCCTAAACTTGAGGGGTCTACCATCAGCCGTTGGTAAGTTACAACCACATATCTTCTAGCTCCATCGTCTGACCTGATCCCGGTCACTATGTGCATTGTATACGGCTTATCAATACGAATAAAAAGAGTTCAAACTTGACGGGTGTGATATCAGTCATTGAGGAGTTCCCGTGCCTACTTTGCGGCTCGATCATCGGACCCAGACCCCCTTGTCACCATGTGACATGTCTACAGTACACGGCACAGCAATTCAAGATAAACAAGCCCAGACTTGACGGGTCTGCTATTAGCCATAAAAAAATTCCACTGTCATATCTTCCGGCTCCATCATCACATCAGCTCGGCGATACCATATTATTGTACTGTCGCCAGAATGACATAAGCTTGCAATGTTCCATACCAGCACAATTATTGGAAATGGGTGAAATGTATGTTTATGCATAATAGGTATGTAATACTTACAGCTTATAAGCAAGTTTGTAAAACCGTGTTAAAAATGTGTTTTCGTTGCATAAGTAACAAAATAGATTACTCTTATGACAAATTAACAATTTCTAAAAATGAACAGTAAAAATGCACAATAATTTGTATATAAACATTACGGTAACCACCTACTAAAAAATTAATTCCCTCAGCAATATGCTACAATCATCTAAAGCTGCTATGACAACTAAAACTAAATGGATAAAAGATAGGCTATGACAACTTGCCAATCATTATTTCAGTAAAATTGCTAGTTGAGAAATCAGAATATATATAATATTTTGTTGTAGCACAGACTTTTTCATTTATATTAAACTGTGCATGTGAGTTTGATTTTTTTACTAAAATACAGATTTGTTTGAAAAGGGGAAAATAATTTTGTTGGGAACATTGGATTATCTTAGCAAATGCGCCTGCGTGGTAAAATGTCATATCCTGTAGCGTCGGTTCATCTAGTTTCCGACTTTGAGCCTTTCCGTTTCCCTTCTGGAAAGTAGATTTCCGATATCGACAGAATTTTGTTAACACGTACATTTTATCGTTTTTTTTGTGGTAATTACGTGAAAGGTGTTAAAATAACACCATGGGTGATGTAAGTATTTTTGGTAATATATTTTATACTAGATATTTTTACATGAACAGTGTAAGTTCAGATATTTGTGTACCGAAAACGCTTGGTATAAACAAGCCATAAGATGCGCAGAGATTGCCGACTGTTCTTAGAGAAAAAAGTAATATAAATAACTAGTTAAATATATGACGCATACAATTCTACGGAAATTGTATATCAAATTATTTCAATAGTTTATATAAATGACAGGCGTAACTTATTTCATTCGATTTCGGCAAATTTTTCCCGTTTGTTTTAATTATAAAATGGCTGACGTGTCCAAATTCTGAACAGCTTGAAGTCATAATTTGGTAATTTGAAGAAATTAATTCCGAAATGTCATTTTAGCTGCTTTTATGCCTATACCGACTTGATATTGTAATTTTTTCTATTTTTACTCGTCCAAGAGATCAATACTTTTATTGAAAACGCATTTAGACCGTCCCAGCCGGTTATTGACCGCAAAACAATGCCGGCATTGAAAACGCCATGACTAAGAACAAATTGAAAACTAAACGTCCAAATGATCCGCTAACGAATCATTTCTTCTGCAGTGAAGTTACATTAAACAGAAAAAATTGAAGCAATTCGAAGTAGCATATTTATTGCTAGAACAAGCTTTAAGACCCAAACAACTTATTGTAGTTCATAGAAAAAATGTGAAAGACATTTTTTTTTTTGATCGGAAGTTATTAAACTGGTGTTGAACGTTTGCATATTTTGCTTTGTCAATTGTATTATGAAATAAACATTGAACAAAAAGTTCCTTTACAATTTTTATTTTTGACTGGTATTCTGAAAATAAATTTGCAAGTCCGTGACTAAAGACTATATCTGTAAAATTTATTTTTGTAATTCGACTAGGATATTTAAAAATAATTTTAATGTATATAGCAGGATCATAAAGCAGAGCCTGAGCACGTAAGAAAGCTATTCATTGGCGGCTTAGACTACAGAACGACAGATGATTCTTTAAAGAAACATTTCGAACAATGGGGAGAGATCGTTGATGTCGTGGTGATGAAGGACCCAAAAACTAAGCGTTCTCGCGGCTTTGGATTCATCACATATTCGCGTAGCCATATGGTGGACGATGCCCAATCGGCGAGGCCTCACCGCGTAGACGGGCGAGTGGTCGAACCGAAAAGAGCAGTTCCACGACAGGAAATCGGCAGACCCGACGCCGGTGCTACGGTGAAGAAACTTTTTGTCGGCGGTCTCAAGGAAGACATCGAAGAAGAAGATTTGCGCGAATATTTTAAATCGTACGGACAAATCATTTCCGTTAGTGTTGTCACGGACAAAGAAAACGGAAAGAAAAGAGGATTCGGATTCGTTGAATTTGAAGATTATGATCCCGTCGACAAAATTTGCTGTAAGCTCTGCATTCATTATAAATTTCATATTTTATTTTATTCCATAGTATAACAAATGTTTATTTTTTCTATTGATATTTGATATTTGGTCTCTGAATTCTTCCGGTTTAAAGTAGCGACTGTCTAGTTGCCGTTTAAAAGGAAAAAGTACTGTATGATAGTAACAGGGCGTATTGTTGATTTATTTAAGCAGTGCAAAGAGCCCACACAATCAAAGGTAAACACATCGACGTCAAGAAGGCGTTGAGCAAAGCAGAGATGGATCGTCACGGTGGCGGCGGCGGAGGAGGTGGTGGAGGCGGAGGAAGTCGCGGCGGCGGTCGCAGCCGCGGCGGCAATCAGAACGGCGGTTGGGGAGGCGGCCGAGGCAGTCAGGGCGGCGGCGGCGGCGGTGGAGATTGGAACGGAGGCGGCCAGGGATACAACAGCGGAAGTTGGGGCGGCGGCGGCGGTGGCGGCAGCAATCCGTGGAACAGTCAGTGCGCTCCCGGAGGCTGGGGCGACGGACCGAATTACAGCAACGGAGGCGGCAATTGGAGCAACGATAATTTCGGCAGCGGTTACCAACAGGGCTTTGGCGGCGGCGCGATGAGAAGTAATTTCAATCAAGGAACCAGGGCGGCGCCTTACGGTAAGCGGGTTACATTATGATTGCGGCACAGTTATGGTTCGCAGGCATTTGTAAGAATCTGACAAAAGTTTTAGGGGCTGAAAATCTTTAATGTAAACAGATCTTACTGATGGCAATCCGTTGATGTTTGCCATTGTAATAAATATATTGCATTAGATTCCAAAAAGAAAATCGCTTTGTTCTGACAGTAAAATATGTTTGCGGCCATTAATTTAGAAGCGTTCACAATCGCTCTTCTCAATCTCTTAACAAATTATATGTAAAAAAGGTCTGTTTACTAGTGATATTTTCTAGTTTAAGGAGGTTGAGCCGTTTTACGAAGATAATGAAAAAAATTTGAAATAAAGTTTTTTTAATAGATTTTTTTATGACAAAATTTTCTGTAAAAAATCCAAAGTCATTAGGAGATTTATAAAGTTAAAAATTAAAAAAAACTTTTACATGTAGTCTTATGGAAAATATGTCAAGCTAGCATGCAAACTGTTCATTTTAATTTTTTGCAAATAATCAAATAATGTCAGCAATTCCAAAAACTATCTATGTAAAGCATCAATGTCTTACGCATATTTTAATATTTTTTCCAATTTAATTAGGAGACTTTATCAATAAAAAAAAATATTAAACCTTAGCACTTTTCGATTATGGACTTTTATTCTTGACAGATTTAACAATTTTAACTGAATTTTCAACTTTTTAATGATTTAATTTTAATTTTTATTACTTCTAATTTAAAATATGTAAAATACAGATATTTACATGAATTTATTTTTTTTAACCTAACTTTGTACAAAAAATTCAAAAGTTAGTTCATTAAGTAAAGCACTGAAATAATTAATTAATATTAAAAAAAATTATTTATTTATGCCTTTATGACAATAATTTATTAGTATCATCGACTTATAAACTACAAAAGTTCCCATTTAGAATTCGACTTACTTTTGATTGGGACTGTAATGGATCAACCTCCTTAATGACTAAAAAAATTACTTCGCAAATAAGTGCTGCCCTCGTGTCGAATCCTAATTGTAATCGACGACTGACTGAATCATATCCTTATTTGAAATATTGCAAGTTGTGGATTTGTAAAATTCACAAAATTAGTTTTTTGTCCTAATCAACTTTCCGTTCAGGTAATGTAGGAGGTGGCGGAGGCGGCGGCGGCGGTGGTGGATACGGCAGCGGAGGTGGTCAAGGTAACTTCCAGGGAGGCGGCGGAGGTAACCGGAGATTTTAATTCACGTAAGTTCTAGAGATTGGCTTTTTTTTATACGACCCCGCTTTTAAAGTCAGTTTCCATGAAAAGAAATGCGTATCTCGGTTCTTAGCTGTGCGCGCGTATAGCAGTAATTTAGGTCTGTTGATTTGGATCTTCTCAGTGCAATGTGTAGGCGCCATGAACTTTGTATTTTATGCTTATTTAATGTGGATCGTTTAGGACTTGAAATGTGTTAGAATGGAATCAGCGTTTACGTTAAGAGATTCGAATAACGACACACACACTCGACTAATTAGACGATAAAAAACAGAAAAAAGAAAATACTTGTCCCACGTAACTTTAAGATTCGTTGGTATAGATTTAGATGGTGCGTTAGTTGCGAATAACTGTAATGAAAAAAACTAATTGTTTTTCTACTTTGAATCTTTAGGTAAACCTTGAAATCGCCATTAGAACTAAGTATGCAGGCAGGAAATGAACAGAGATAATGTGAAAGAGAAAAAGAGAATTGCAATCAGGCAGGCTAGCTCTGTTTAGCATGTCTATCTCCTCCTCAGGCAGTACAGGCATCTCTTCTCCTACATCAATTAGTGTTTGTGTATTCGTCGGTCAAAATGAACATTTAAACATATATTAAAACTAAATAATTATAAGGCCATGATTCCGTCGCTGTACAAAAAAAAAAAAAAACACAGTTTTTAACATTAAATTATATAACATTTTCATTTTTTTCTTGAAGTAGTGAATTATAACGTCATTAATAATAAAATATTAGGTTAATGTTTTTTGTTTTACATTTATTCAGGCTGATATTGTGTTCGTTTTAAAAATTTGACACATTTTCAAAATATATGATACAATTATATTGACTTAAGATTTGTAAGTGACTCTTGTCGTTTACCAGCCTCCCGTGTTGAGAATGAAAATATATATATATATACTATATAATCGTATATATCCCTAAATAGTGTCAGTCTATCCCGAAATAACAAATATTACAGTTCGTCCCATACGATAGATAGTAGACAGGGATAGATTCAGGTTACTTTTGTTATAGTGACCCTGGAACAATTTTTACGGGAGAAATTTCAGTATTTTTTATTTTGTTCTTTATAATGATGTAAATATTTTAATTTGGTAGTTCGAAAACTTCAAATATATATCCTTTCAATGTGTAAGGTTTAAATGTGAAACTCATTAAAGAATCTTAAAATAATAAAATTGAGTGTATTATTATTTAAGTAGGTTAGCATTAATAATTTAAGGTAGATAATTTATTCAGATATGTTTTAAAAATTCAGCTTCTGTAGTATTATTTCATTTTTCTTTGACAAACATCAAGAAAGTATGTGTTTGATTTTTTCAACAGAATTACATTGTCCAATTTTTTTTTGTATACTACAGAACTACTGAAAATTTAGAATATCGCTATATTTGTGCTAGTGAATTAATTTCAGTGATGGTCAACGTTGATTTTTGCGATTCTAGACAAAATTACAGAGAGCAGTTGTTCACACGAAATGGGAATTTGGGTATTTTTTAGGTGTGTGCCGATTTGACCATCACTGGATGCCGTTATGTTTAGAGAGTGCAGATTAACGGATATCGAATTGATTTTTAATCCATTTTACACATTTTTTTTTTAATACCTACATCAAATATCCTTTGAGATTTTCTCTCTTAGCTCAGTTTGAAGTTATAAATTAATTATTAGAGAGCGATAAGAACAATTATAAGTAATAAGCATAGTTGGTTACTAAAAATATTGATCATTTACTTTTTCTGCACTCTTCGTTTGTAACTTTGTAATGAATTTTTTTATATTATTATAAAACACACTACTTTGGAAATAATAACGTGATTGTGTGCCCAAAAGTCAGTAAATAAATAATTGAAAAACAGGTCTTAGAGGAGAAGAGAGACAGGCAGTTATGGAATTTTAGGTGACATGGATAGTAAATTATAGGCTAGGCCTAGAACTGTGGGCTAGGTAGGCCTAGAGGTAGGTAACGAAAGTACTCTTACTTTTTTTTCAATTTTATTTTGATGTATCAAACGCATTTATTTTTGTGTAGTGGTAGACCGTGGTTTAATGGCGATCTTAGGATACATAGAAAATATTTAATTTTGACCTTTTTATTTAGGATCTAGATTTTACACCCAAGTCTTTAATATTTGTCTAAATATCAAGGTACTGAACTTTTTGAGGTGTGCTACTGTCCACATTTTCTAAATAGAATAAAATATGAAACATTCGGAGATCGAGAAATGTTTGATTTGCTTAATTTTAAAAGACGCTATCAATTTTCACTTGTTCAGACAATTAGTCACTTGATTTGTGTAGGTGTCTATATTTTGTAAGAAAGCGTTGTCGATTGTCTATAAATTTTCACGAAGTGTCTTGATATTTACAGTTTTTTTAACATATATTTTTGTAATTGGCTTTAATTGCACAATTTCCGCGTTCGAAAAAAAAACGTCTTTGAAATGGCCGAGTGAATCCTACTTTAAATAATCCGTCTTACGTTCATTAAAATTTATTTCAATAGTTGACTTAGTCGCCAGTGTAGGTTCTTAGGGTTTGTTTGTTTACACTTCTTTGTAGTGCTTGCACTTCTGTCTTGTCATATTTGTTGTTAATTTTTCTTACCAAAGTTTTTAGCTTGGTTCTATATAAAGTAAAAAATAGAAAGTGATATATTTCTGAAAAAATAGCCATTGTCCAATTGAAAAAAAAAAATACGAAATTCCTTTTAAATTGATTGCTTAGTAGATAAGTTTTCTTTTTCTTCTTTTGCATCTTTTTTTTCTTCATTGCAGAATAATACCCATATTCAGTGCCTTCTAATGAACTTCTATTTTTCATGATTTTTTTTTATATTTATTTTATCAATCCTTTCATTACACTTATTGTCCTGAATACCGTAATTTGTTTATTAGGTCCAGCGCTAAAATTGCTTTTTGTAAGTGAAACTTCTATAGCAGGGGCGGGCAAATCTTTTGAACGGCGGGCCACATAGCTGATGAAAATTTGACCGTGGGCCAAACATTTTCAGAAAAAAGATCCTCACACTCTATTTCCGCATATTCGGAGAGCAAAAAAAAAAAAGGTCCTCACATTCTATTTCTGCATGTGGAGAGCAAAAAAAAAAATTCCCCAGGCCTGTTCTATAGTGACGGTAAGTTTGTACAGCGATGAAACGAAAAAGCGACACAGTATTAGGGATCAACATCTCACGGGCGATTTTGCACAAAATCCAATTAGATCTATGTTATGACAAAAACAGAAAAGAACTAATGGCTCGCCGATAGAGAAATAATTTTGAAAGCATCGTTCCAACAGCGGCTTTGTCGCTTCAGACCTCGAATAATTGTACTGATAATTTATAACCAAACGTCGCGTACAAATAAAGTTTCCGATCACAGTACGGTTTCCAGCTAAGGTTGTGACTTGTGGGTGTGGATCCCCGTTTGTCTGAAATGGGAAATGGCACTAATGATCAAAATTCGCTTTTTGTTACGCCAATGGTCCACCAAAATTTGTAAGTCTGTTTATACAGACGCGCTGTAAGGAAATGTAAGAACGCGGTGATAGGGTTAAAAAAACCATGTTCGAGATAATGTTATTTTGAGTACTGCCCACACAAAGAAGATAGATAGTTTTCCATGGGAAGGAAATTATCTGAATTATTATTCAATTAACTTGATGACATAAAAAGTATTAAATTCATATCAAATAAGACAACATAAATGATCAAATATCCATTTTAATTCCTCACACTAAAAAAATTGTTTGTCTGTAAAGTCGGTTTACGGACGATAGTTTTACGTGATAACGTATTCCGCTCGAATACCTATCATATTTAATAATACATAACCTAAATTTTAGTAGCTGTCAAACTATATTTTTACCGACTAATAATTTGATCAACCAAAGCAAAATACATATTTTTAAGCAATTATAAAAGACATTTAAAAGAATGTATATATATTATATATTTGTTAACAAACCGTATAATTTATCTGCTGTTATGAAATGCAGATATCTCCCAAGATTTGTTTTTGATACAAAATGTAGCTGCGTTTGTGTACAAACTATCAATTGATCAATACGTTTCTATTCGTTGTGAATAATATCATATTTTATCCATAATGACGGCGATCAGTTAAAAATTGCTTTAAAAATTCGATAATTTATGACATTTTTATTAGATATCTTGATTTTTAGTCTCAATTTCCATGGTTTATAAAACAAAGGCCATCTGTCAGATGTGGCTTTCGCTGGAACAGCCGAAAAAAATGTTGAACGCACACTACTCTCTGACGTCACGCGAGAAGAGAGAGAGAAATGCGTACAAGCCGATGCTTGGGCCGATTGTGCCTCTCTATCGCTTATACCGCGTTCTCGCTTGCACGCTCAGGCTCAGGCGGAACGTGACACTTTTTCGTGCGTGCAGCCGGTGTTTCATCAATTTATAAGACGTTATCACGTCAAAAAAGACAGTCTATAATGCTACTAGGCCCAAAAATAGCCTTGACTGTTGATTATTCAAATATAACTGCAACGTTCCTTGACTTTGCAAAACTCGGATTAATGCTGTCCCGTTTGCAATTATATAATTTTGAGTTCGGAAGAATGCAGAGAATAATTGTAATGAAAGGATTTGATACCAATAATGTCTGCTTTGAAGGAAAACAAAGCAGAATATCGTTTTTAATTTATTGTTTTTTATTTTTTTTTTGGTCTGTTACACTAATGCTTTACTTTTTATTGTATATGTGTGTCGTCATCGTGATTGCCGGAGAGCGTTTGAACACGATTCGCATTTGGGGTAACCAGGTGAGTATTTGAAGATTAGATTTGCGTTATTTTCATTTTATGATTTGCTAGTTTGTTATATTTTTTTAATTTTGTGTTGCTATTTGAGTAATTTTGCACTCACTGTTTCGATGTGAGTTCATAGCGTAAAAGTCTTGCATTTTAATAACAATTAGGATAGATTTCGTATTTTATGTTTCCAGCATTTTTTTTTACTATGAATATATTTGAATAAACAAACTAAATATTGAACTGTTGTTTTATTTATTTGTTGTTGGTACTCTTTTTAAATCCTTTGCAGTGTTTATGTCGACAGCTGTCTTTTTTCATTGGATTAATTATGGACGACGCGCAATTTCTTAAACTCAAAATACAGTACTTAAATGAAGTTCTTATAGTTCTTACCTCCATCTTTTAGAAGAAATAGTGCGGTGTTTCACTGCTTCTAGATGGCAGACCAGAACGTTATCCAAAACTGTCTCAGAGTAAATGACAAATCTACATAGAAGAGTAGTGTCCCATTTTGAGCATAGAAAAGGGAATTTTGGGTCAAGCTGTCGTGGGTTCGAATCCCGCCTCGGCCTCGCTCGTGGATATTTATTTTTAATAGATAATGCGTCTATCATCTATGTATAGTGTCCCATTTTCATAGTTTTGGCATCATTATTATGATTTATGAACTATTCTTTTTTTCGAAATTAGTACTCAGAATTTTAGTGATGTTTATGAGCAACTTTACTTAAATTTTGAGTAGTGACTATAGTTGGCCAAAATCCAAATACGATAAACGAGAAAGTACACTAATAAATAAGATGACGGAAATCGAGAGACAATTTTTCAAATAGCAAAATGCTTAAATGATATTTTTTGTGGTACTGGAAAATAGCCAATTTACACATGAAAAAATAATTTAAAAATTACAAATTGACTGTTTTCTCGTTAAAATCTTGATATTTTTTAAATTGCCTAATATTTGAGATAAATCAAGCGCGAGCTGGCTGACCCACCCCATCGAAGAAGAACACTTCAGTTGAAATGAAACTCACGCAGCAGTGGACGCGTAAATATTTTAATCACAGTTGCGTTCGCGAATAAGTCAAGCAGATTTTCTCATCAATGCTTGAGAGCTTCCAATCCAATCTCATTTGACTTCCATCTCAATCTGGAGTTGCTTGAATGCGTCGCATCACCGCACCGTGTCCGCGTGCTGCTTACGGTAAGTACCCATACTCCATTAGGACAATGGCCAGCGTTCTTCGCATGCAATGACCATAATAACGCTCACCTCAACAATAAATACGCAGGTATTACAGTATTCGTGTATATCAAGAAAGGGTAACCTTAAAGTTGTTTGAAAATTACACTAAATTATGCCGGCACTTCACATGGCTATTTGTATTTGTGTATTTGGCAAACAATTACCAAGTGTGGAGGGTCTATTTGACAAACTGTTGGCCTTATTTTCCTATTTGACAAATAAGGCCAATACCAAATACGAGTTACCGTGCGCTTGTCGGTTTTTCGAGGCACATCAAAGGAGTCAAATACGGCAAATAAACCGTCCACACAATGGCTATGTTCAGAAGCGCACGCGCCGTGAACCTGTACAGACGTGCAGTATTTTTGTGTCTGTGCTGTGAGCGAAAACTGGAACAATTACTATTGAAAATGAATTGGGACAATGAAACTGCTAATATTTCTGGAATTTTTAACCTTGCGTTCTGCTGCCAAATGTTCGTGTGTTTGCTATTTGACTGCCATGTGTGGATGGTCGTATTTGCATGTTTGTCTTGAACGTCATATATTTTGCCAAATACAACAAACACCCAATATAATTATTATATGCCCTCATCTCTTTGATACTATACTAAAACTGTAAGCGGAGCCGGGTGTTCCGCCGTATTTCTTACACCGCTAATCTGATTTCAGTTAATCATGGCCGGATATATACAGATTGTATCAAATCAAAACGGTCCATAGAACATTCTGTGTGTAAGACAGAGATGATATTATATAAAGCACTAAAACAGTAAGTAAGAATGAGATAAATGATCGCTAATAGTTACTGTGGTTATACAATCTGATAGTATCGTCTTTGTTTTCTACAGTAAAAATTACAATTTTATCAAATGTCAGTATTCACTAGTGAAATTATTGATAAAATGGCTATTTATACTATTCAGGAAAAAATCCAAATAATTAAATGGTTTTATGGTGGTAATTCAACCGCCGACATAATAAATTTATTTGTAACTGTCTTTGAAAACATTAATATTACAGTTTAGTTGTTTTAATTGATAAATTGGTAAAAAGATTTACAGTGTACGTAATTATTTATTTACGTAACCACAGTAACTATTAGCGATCATTTATCTCATTCTTACTTACTGCTTTAGTGCTTTATATAATATCGTCTCTGTCTTACATACTGAATGTTCTATGGACTGTTTTGATTTGATACAATCTGTATATTTGAAAGGGCACTTAACCTTAGAAGTTAGAATTAATTCAACCTGAGATAAGCAAATCCTAAAAACGGAGAATTAAATAATTTATTTTTTTCTAAATTAAAAATAAAGTCCAATTTAGGTGCAAAGTTACGATGAATTGGTGGCCGCCACTAAGCTGGGCCTCTAAGCAAGTGCCTATTTTGCTTATGGCCCTGCGATTAATTGTTGATATGGAAATCATTAGTGCATAATACATAAAATGCAACATGGCGACCATACCAACAAAACTGCCCTTGTACAAATCGCAACATTTACACTTTGTGTGTTTTTTCTTGGTTTCCCCGTAGTATTTGTTTATATTTTAGTTTCGACTTTACGCGCAGGAAAGCCGCGTTGCGTGGGGACTTGCTGTACGTAAATACAGCTTGGAAACGATACGATTGTTAACTGCGATAAGATGCGTTAACAGATCATCAACTTACCTTTTGTCCGGCGGCGATCAAACCTTTCGTGAATGGAAGTTGAGTCTGTGAACGACGCCCGACGGACAGACGGACGGAACACGGTACGCCGTCGCACGCCAAATGAACGTTTATCACGACATCAAAATAAAATGCTCATAATACCAACCTAAATGAACACTTTTAACGCAACTTGTATACACAAGCACTTAAGGAATATGATTAATGATTACAGCCATTTAATTATAAGTTTGTATGTTATGTTTATTTCATCTTTATTAATATCTCTGTGTTTTATGTACAATTTCGTCTCTTTTATGAAATTAATGTTTCATTTAAAATATAATTACGTAAAGGATCTTTTTATCGTCAGGATGAAAGTTAATAAACACACTTAAATCAGATAAAGCTTTTGATCTATTGAAATTTTTCCTTAACAAAATAAAAGTACCTAACTGCGGGATTTATATATTATATATTTATATATTACAAAAACATTAATGTCAGTCTTTTGAAAGGACGGGTACGCAACTTCGGAACCATATTAATTATTTTTAGTTTAATTAAGTCATAGATATATATTTAATAGATTGCGGATACACTAGCGCCTCCTGTACCTTTTAGAAGCCATTTTGTACGTGGAAAACGCCGTAAAATAAGCGCGAGATTCAAAAATATTAATTATTTTATAATATGATTTTATTGAGAAAAACAACAAAACTCACCGTAAACAGTGATATTTCGCTCCAAAACCTATTTTTATACTGAAACGTTTCAAAATTTACAAAATTGAGCATAAATATAATGTAAAAGCTTAGAACATTTTACATTGTCAATTTGGAATCAAGGTTGACAAGCATTAATGCCAATCTGACAATGTAAAATGTTCTAAGCTTTTATATTATATTTATGCTCAGTTTTGTAATTTTTGAAACGTTTCAATATAAAAATAGGTTTTGGAGCGAAATATCACTGTTTACTGCGAGTTTTATTGTTTTTCCATTAACATCATATTATAGAATATTTAATCTTTTTGAATCCCGCGCGCTTTTTACGGCGTTTTCCACGTACAAAATGGCTTCCATATGGCTTCTAATTGGAACCATTCCGCACAATGCTCAAGGATAGGTATCCGCTATCTATTAATATATATCTATGAATTAAATCCACCCAACAACCAGGGTTATTCATATTTTTAATTATTTTTTTTAATAATAATACTTTTACCAGTTCCCGAGAGACATGGAACACCATATAAATAAGTATAACGCCATGATTGCTACATGCTCGGCTATTCTAATTTCTAAAGTCCCGATATTAGCGCTGTTACTATAGTTTTACAAGTGGTAACTATCAGTGGTGTTGTGCTAATTTTTTTTTTACCGGAACGCTCCCAAATTTGACGACGGGTGGAGGGGGGTGAAAAGAGGTAAAAAGCTGTAACTGTAATACATTAACATTATTTTTTTCATTGTTTGGAATTTTTCTATTTGTTGGCACATTGTTACAAATTTTTTCAATTGTTATGTCGATTTGAGAAAAAAAACAAATTACGTTAATAAAATCCTAAAGTAAGATTTACATTATTTTTTTCATTGTTTGGAATTCTCGTTATCAGAAATCATCTTCAGAAATCATCTTTAGTTCCGGAACGCGTTCCTGTCCAAAAAGGAAGTACCGGAACGACGTTCCGGACCGTTCCGGCTCGACAACACCACTGGTAACTATGGTAACAACGTCTGTACCGTCGCGAATTTGCCTATATACCAGTTCTTTCAGAGGACGAACATTTTGCGGATAAATTAACCATGTAAAAAAGAAGTGAAGAAAACATATTTCCTGTCTGCAAATAAATCCTTAACCTTGATAAAAAGTTATTTTGTTTGCAAAACCAAATTATATAAGTAAGAACAATACAAAATGCCTGGAACAAAATGATTCAACGCGGATTGGATAACTGGCAGGCGTTAATTGCTGCAACGAAATAAGGAAAAATAAATACACTGAAACACAAGTCAGCAGGAAAGTCCCTAAAAATGGATTTTATAATAAGAAAATTCAAGTTACATGTACATAAAGCAGCAATACCTATATATACAGAAGTTAGACGTGTGATAATATGATTTATTCATAATATTTAATATTCTACCTAACGCAAAAATGACTAGAGCCCAAGTTTTTGTTGTTAATTTAATTTGCACGCCACTGCAAGCTTGTTTTTATTTGGTATCGTTCAAGTTTATTTCAGCGGACATGAAAATAACAAAATTAATTTAATCCAAGATTGGCAACGTGCTAGAAGTATTATAAGTAAACATTTTGTTTTTGTTTCATTTCTTAAAATTATTTCAAATCATAGGCGGTTCTTCAGATGAAGTGCATCCTCACCTTTATTTTAGATCGTTTCCAAAAATAAAAAAAAAATATTTTATACATCTAATAAAAATAATAAATAAATACGTTATAAATAATTCAAAACAACAAATCCGATCAACGTCATCGTATGTAATTTGTTTCAGACACCGTTCAATGGAAAGAAGGTGATACAAAAAAAAAAAACAGTTGTGTGGTTTTAAGAAACCACGACGCAAGTGAAACTTTTATTGGATTGTAGGCGTTGGATTGTAGACACTTATCCATCACGATTAATTATAAACAACAATATTCACATGAATACACGAATAAAAACATGTAAACACTGTACAGCACTTGCCCGCATGACAGACTGACTATGTGTTATACATACTACACGGTCAGCTGATGCTAACCATGGGCGCCGCCATATTGGCCTTGGCTGCTCTACCGAGCGCCTACTCCGAACGCCTTTCACTTTACCCCTACCCCGTGGCCGCCTGTAATGCGACATGCAACAGACGGCCAGAAAAATTCGGGGCGATAGAATAAAAGTTTCACTTTAAAAATGATATTTGGAATTAAAAAAGATTATTGTAAGGTGAGATGTATAAGCAAGGAAGTAGCCAGTGGGGGGAAGAAACCAGGTTTAAAAACAATTGCAATATTTTTATTTCGATGTTTTCTTAACAAAATTTCTGCCTGTGCATCATCTGAGTTTAAGAACAACCTTGTGACCCACTGTTTAAAATATAGATAAATTGAAATCACTGTGAATCACTGTTAGATTCTTCGTTTTCTTTTAATATTTCTAAATTCGATTTGGTTGTTTGTAAGTCACCCGAAAGCTGTTGTGGATTGGCTCCGCCGAACATGCACGTATGAAAACAGGAAGATTGTTCGCCGGAAACAACGTTCGTGTTAGATTGCGTGGCTTCGGGCGACGCCGCATTCGGCGACGACTCTTTATAGAAACACAACGCGCAAAAACGGTTTGGTGGCGACGCAGAATTGATTGGGACTGTTGTGTACGGCGAAAACGGACTGATTAATCCGCTCGCGACAGCCAAATTCCTGAAAATTACCACACTGTAAAAATCGGTAACTTTGTTTTCCTATTCGGAACCCAAAGGAATGGTGAGACCTCTGGTGAGAAATGCGCCGAACTGTTCTAAGGGGGTTTTTGACGTGATAACGTCTTATAAATTGATGAATCACCAATCTTATAAATTGATAAAACACCGGCTGCATGCACGAAAAAGTGTAACGTTCCTAACGTAACGTTCCTAACGTTCGTAACGCGTAACGTTCCGCCTGACCCTGTGCGTGCTTTTCTCGAAAACGGCCCTAACGATTTGGATGAAATTTACTGAAAAGGGATTTTGGGGGGCAAAACATCGTTTTAGCTAGGTCTCATCTCTCGAAAAAATCGTTTTCTTACAAATTTTATCATTATAAAAATCAATTTTTTGACGTATGAAAATACTTAAATATTGTAAGTAGGTTTTGGAATTTTATATTATAAACAGTGAAACAATTGTTTTATAAATATTATGACAGCTAATCTTTGAGACTTAAAATAAATACGAAAGAAAGAAAGTTAAAAAAAACAATTATATTATATGGTGAGTAATTTAAATAAATAAAATTAACCTAAATTTGAAGCGAAAGATACAATATCATAGATTCGAATTATTATAATTATTATATAAATTTAGGTTATGTATTACGGAATACGTTATCACGTAAAACTATCGTCCGTAAACCGACTTTACAGACAACCAATTTTTTGGTTAATTTTTTCAAATTTACCTTTTTGGTACGATTAATGTTACACAAGTAATTTTTACTATTGGTAGAGAGACGTTATTAAACGGTTTATAAATATGTGATATCGTATTCACAGAAAATACGGCATATTAATTACAGACCGTTTAATATATTGTGATTCTTTCATTCAGTGAGTTCACAAAAGATAAGTATTTTATAGTCAAGCGCACTAATCCAAAAAAAAGCTTAAAGGTACAACTACACACAAAATGAATCTTCCCTATTTGTATAAATGATGATTTAATTTAATAATGTCAATCATATAAATATTATAGCAGTAAAAAGGGTAGATTCTTATCGCACGCCCTGAGTAAACTACTCAATTAAGGGTGCTTACACAAAATAGACACGATGTGGTTTGATAACAACAGTAGTTACCCACAATAAAATATACCGAGACTCGTTTAATAAAGAGGGGAACGGTCGTTCAATTATATAGTTAATCGGCGAAAACGCGCAAATAATATTTTTTATAAATATATCACTCTAAACATTATATGCTATGGAGATTACTTTAAAATAATTTTCTGAGCTGTTTTTATCACCGGATTTAATAGTATATCTTGTTTAATAAAAATCGGTCCAACCTTTTTAGAGTGAAGTCGGTACAAGCAAACAAATGCTTCCCGTTTAGATATTACACAACAAAAACACACAAGAAAATGGAACTATATAAGCGGAGGTTCTGGTTGACGGGTTATAATAAAAAAAAAAGACGGGTTGCACTCCGGGAGTGCCGGCTGAAGTGAAAACTTGAATATTAACGTCTTACGAATTTTCGATCAAAATGGTTTGTATCATAGATTGCATTTTTATGTACGATATTTCAACGCTAGATGTCTAACGTTGTATAAATATCGTCTTACGCATATCTGACGATCTGACGCGAGTTTAACATTTTTTACCCATTACAAAAAAAGTGTACAACGCCGCTAAAGAAGTTTTCACTTCAAAAATGTTACTTGAAGAAACATTTTATCATAAAAATGAATTTTTAAAATAATGTAAGTAAATAATAATTCTCACTGTGAGAGAGAGAGAGAGAGAAAAAATATGATAGACGCTCGACAACTGAGCTGTCATTAGCGTCTTTACTATAATAAACTGACCTGTACTGTTGATCTAGTTGGGCTTTCTCTATTCGTTTATCTTTAGCGCGTCGATTTTGGAACCAGATTTTGATTTGTGTTTCAGTCAGCCTGAGCGCTTCGGCCAACTCGAACCTGCGACCCCTCGATATGTATTCACTGCGATGATATTCCACTTCCAGACGGAGTGTTTGTTCGCTGCTGAAAGTGGTGCGTTGTCTTCGAGGCGCGCGGCCCTCTTTGCGACGCCGCCGGGCCACTGCAACAATAAAATCAGTATTTTAGTGTGAAGAAACTCTTCGTTTGGCAAAAGTTATCCGTCTTGTAGAAGATGGTTAAAATGATATAATATAAATAACACAGACACTTGAAGAGGTTATTTAAGCTAAAGATAATATTCTCGATTCTTATTCAAAACGCACACCTGCGTTAATG
The DNA here is from genome assembly GCA_963575645.1 of Xanthostigma xanthostigma. Lineage (NCBI taxonomy): Eukaryota > Metazoa > Arthropoda > Insecta > Raphidioptera > Raphidiidae > Xanthostigma > Xanthostigma xanthostigma. The sequence continues at coordinate 305,654 of OY754470.1, read as the reverse complement.
AATTATCATAATATATATTAATACGCTAAGGTTAAAGATGTTTGCCTCCCTTTTTAGAAAAAAACCTCACAATTTCTCCACATAAATTATATATCATTTTACAGATAATTGCTTGTTCTACTGACATCGACAACTAAAAAAATTATTATTGCTTTTGTTTTTGTAAATTAATTAAAATACAGCAACGCTGAACAACGTCTGCCATCTGACGGCTTTAATTTTGAAACAACGTCAACACTTCGATGTGTCATCTGACCTTCATGTTGTAATACAACAGACACCATACTGCCATCTGACGGCTTTAATTTTGAAACAGCGAGCAACGCTGAACAACTTCACAGCAATGCTGCATGATGCCATCTGACGGCTTAGCTCAACGCTTTTGCTACTTGCGCCTCTATATGACAATTTTAGTAAAATATTTCTTCGATCTGTCATCTGAGCTTCATATTGTAATACAACAAAAAGAAGAACGTTATAAGCAGTGTGCAAAATTAGAAACGAATTGAATACCTGCAATCATATTTAAAAAATAATTTTGTAAAGTGATAATTATTATACTTATTTAGTGCGAATAATTCGCACAGGTCACTCTAGTTGGAAATTATTTATTTTACTCTCACTTCCCCAAATATAATGGTTGACGGATGGACGAAAATTGCGATCTGTTTTTTGCGACAATAAAGAGTACAGAAAAAAACGTATTTTTATACCGATAACTTTTGTGTTTGGGTGCGACCCTATAGGACATCGGTGCACCGGACATTTTTCCATCTGCTTGCCAATCTCCGGACCTGTATTAATTTAAATATTCTCAAATAATTTTCTTGTTCAGATATTTTTCTATAGAAGGACATTGGAAACCGTGCGAAAATTCATAGTTTAGTTTACCGTTTAATTAAGTGGTTACACAGAGATATTATAGCGGTGTTCCGGTCAATTTGACACTGTGGACAGGCTTACTCTGATCTGACCATGTTCTGTGGCCAAAACCAGTGCACATTTAACTGTATATTATGGGTGATCTATACGTGATTAAAAATTTTGTTTCTGTAACGTGTAGGACACGATTCATTTTTTATTTTCTTACTAGATTTTACTCACAATCTCGCCGTTTTTGCGATATGAGAACTTTATCTGAACTCACGAGGTAAAAAGTAAGATGGTGTGCCGCGAGTTCCATTTAAATTGATAAATTACAGCCGTTCTCGAGTGATCCTGGTAGATAGACAGACACAAATTCTGGAAACTCGTTATTCCATATCTCTTAAATATCTCTTAAGTTCTTTTAATTTATACACAAAGAACGTTGATGCGGTTCAGAAGAGAGATATCAAATTAATATGCTGAATTGTAGGTCTTATAAAGGCCTATACAGAAAAGTTCCCAATAGCATAATGTCTATCTTCTAAGAATGACTCACAATAACAATTTTTATTTTTCAAAAATTTGATAAAAAATAATGAGTTATTTGCGATGCCATTTTGACCGACCTAGTATTAATCCTTATCCAACTAAAAAAGTAATTTTTAATAGGTAATATTCAAATCCGGACGAAGCCGGGCAGGGACGCTAGTAAATCCTACAAAATTACAAATGAAGGTTCCGTTATGATTGTTATAATATTGGCACAGTTATTTGTGTATCAATGCATGCATTGACCATCTGTCATTGTTATATGACGGTAGTGACAATGGTTGCAGTACTACTACGGAAATCCTGCAGACCGATGGTTAAATGCATCATCATAAGTGTTATGAAATCTCTATAATACAACAAAATATATGTATACCGTTTATCGGGTTTCTATACAGCTTCTGTCCAAACTGAATCTAATTACCTACCATTTAATACCAGATCTGAAATGGCATCATATGTTATAGTCCAAGAGACGACTGCAGAAAATGTGTCGTCATAAGGTGGACGAACGAAAAAATTAGAGATGATAGTTAAGACCATAATTAAGAAAGATCGCCTGCGAAAATCCTGCCGAAACAATGTTTTTTTAGTTTGTTTATCAGTTAATAGACCAGTGAAGTTAGCTTTTGACAAGGACAAAATTAATAACAGAAAACGAATGATGAGGAAGGGAAGAAACTGCCGTCAGAAATACAGAAACCAAAAATTCAAATGCGTGAAAGGCCGGAGGGCTGTGGGGGGTGCATTTTAGGGGTCAAACGCAGTTTTTCGTTATTTCCGGCGAAAGTTGACCTCCAATCGAAAAATGTTGTATGGCAATGTTGTAGGTATTAAAAGGATCTACAACTTTTATCAATATAACTTTTTCACATAACCTTAAAGATTCAAAGAAATAATGAAAAAACCGTGTTTTTCGTTTTTAATTTTTTTCTCCTGCAAAAATGATTTTTTTTTCATGAAATTTTCAGGAGACACCTTTCTATGTCCTAAATAAGCTGTAATATGCAGGAGAAAAAAATTAAAAACGAAAAACCCGGTTTTTTCAATATTTCTTTGAATCGTTAAGGTTATGTGAAAAAGTTACATTCATAAAAGTTGTAGATCCTTACCTACAACATTTAGTACTTTGGTGCAACAAAGTAAAAAAAATAAAAAAAAAACGACATAATCGGGAATCATGAATTATTACATTATTGCAAATAAACAATGATTCTGAACACCTATACAGCTTTTATTATATTTATGTTTTAACTGCGGCAGAGTACATTTGGCAAGTATTTTAATAGTTAAGACGAAGTGTAGTTCTGAACGGGCTGTCAGGATAAAAGTAATATGACCAAATTTATAATGGCGACATGATGGGGTATCAAATTAACGTTTATAAACACTTGATCAAGTAGTTTACTATACTTCCTGTTAGAATAATCACGGCACATGGCATATTAATTAAACTTTGTAAACCCCATAAAAGAATGATCTTCCAATAGCTATAATATATAATGAAAAGCATATATGTATAGGTACACAGGGCGTCACAATGTTAATTTCTATACAATATATGATTTTGGTGCAAATCTACTGCAAGTTGAACCCTTTTCTATACAACTGCCCGGTCCGTCATGTTCCGGGTGCAAATCACTATTTTCGTGTCACATGACACGAAAGTCGAAAAATATCAAACTAGGTAATTAATTTAAAAAATGTATGTGTATAATTAATAAACAAGTATACTCGACGCATCTCTAGTATCTATGTATAAGTTTACCAGCAGCCCGGCTTCCGGCTTCGCCCGGATTTGTAGATTGCTTATTAAAGATAGACATATTTTGCTAGTGCAAACTTTAAAAAAAAAAATACAGCTTATTTGCCCGGGAATAACAGACCCCTGTTACATGATACCTATAGCATAATGAGATGAGCCTAAAGGAGCTTGCGTACACCGCACGTCATGCGAAATCAGAAGTCGAATATCGAAAAACTTATTACCACTGCACTGCGGCTGTTTCCAGATTTATATCATATAAGTATAATACAGTCGCGGGAGAAGAGGGAATATCGGCCCGCTTTGACTGCAATAGTGGTGCAGGGAGTAGTTTACTATATAAACATACCCCGTTACGATTTTATTTGTGCCAAAAGAGATATTAAAATAATTAATTGTGCGATAAATAATTGAAATAACACACATTATAATATACAGGAATATTAATATTAAGAATGGGACATAGAACAACCGCAGATTCTCCAATTCAAAATAAAACGATTAAGCGAAATATGCTTAGATAAAATGTTACTCGTTTCCGAAATACAGGGTGTTGAAGTTGAAAACTGAAAAATTATTAATGTCCATAATTTTTTTAATACACCGTATAATTTTACTCAAATCGGCACACTTGTTAAATATCATAAAATGCACCTAACAATAAAAAAATTAGTTCAGTACGCTCTACCAGTGGCGTACGGCAGGAGTAAGTAATGCTTGTACCCCTTCTAAATGTTACGCCGCTGTCTAAATTTTAATTTTGACTATAATTTTAATTTTTTTGATATTTTCTAAGTCAATAATGTACACTTGTTAGTTTGTTGTAAAGTCATTGGTTTTCGAGATATTCGCAGTTTTTTAAGACAAAATTGTAAAAATGAATATTATTAATAATAATACAAATAAAAAGTACATGTCTATCTATCTTTAACTGCGAATATCTCGAAAAACAATTACTTACTCCTGCCGTACGCCACTGGTAGAGCGAGTAACATTTTATCTAAGCATATTTCGCTTAATCGTTTTATTTTGAATTGGAGAATCTGCGGTTGTTCTATGTCCCATTCTTAATGGGACACTCTGTAGATGTAGTACTTCTGGAATCATAAGAAATATTTCAAAAAAGTTTCATGAAAATTCGCCGAATAGTTTTCAAGTTAAATCCTTATCAAAAAAAGCAAATTTTCACCTGAATACGGCGCACGTAAAACCGAATAAAGTTATGTAATATAATATCAATACAAACATATATAAACACGCGTTGAATAATGCGCCATTGTTACGTATAATAACACCTATATACAATAAAAAATCTATGAGCTTAGCGCCGCTCGAAAATGTAAAATATTATTATGATGAGATTACAACATCACAGATGGCTGTGCTCGAATGAGGCGCGCTCTCGACGCTCGGCGTCGCATAGCACGAACGGTCGGAGGGACGCGACGCGAGCGGCGGACGCTTAAGAAGATATGAATATGACAATGGTTAAAATTGAGCGAGGAGATTGTTGTGTATACAACCTGGATTTTGTTTTCGATCAGAGCCGGCCGCAATAAAAAGAGGCTAGAATCTAGATCAAGTTAAAACTCACTAATATCACTCGTTTAAGATGATATCACTTATTCACTTAAGGAGGTTGAGCCGTTTTACGAAGATAATGAAAAAAATCTGAAATAAAGTTTTTTGATAGATTTTTTTATGACAAAATTTTCTGTAAAAAATCCAAAATCATTAGGAGATTTATAAAGTTAAAAATTAAAAAAAACTTTTACATGTAGTCTTATGGGAAATATGTATGTCAATCTAGCATGCAAACTGTTCATTTTAATTTTTTGCAAATAACCAAATAATGTCAGCAGTTCCGAAAACTAACTATGTAAAGCATCGATGTCTTATATTCAAAGCAATGGCACGTCAATCCGGTGTCGGAGAGGCAACCGGATGGCGAGTGGTAATCTGGGCCTATGAGTGGTAGAGAACCCCCTGGTAGCGGCCAAAGTGACCCCAAATGGACGGGGGCGGCGATATGGGGGTGGGGCAAAATCGAAAAATGTTTGAAAAGGCAACCGGATAAAAATGCGGTTGCATTGAAGGAAATACCCTAATTATATAATAAATTTTTTTTGCCATCCGAACCACGCGGGCCGTTTTTGCACTAGCGAATAAAAAAAAAATAAAAAAAAAACTGAAAAGGCAACCGCTTCAAAATTAGTGAGCATACTTATTGACACCACCAAACGTTGGGAAAAAATTGCCATCCGATCCTGATGGGCAGTTTCGGAGAAACAACCCCTCAAAGCCGCCGAAAAACCCTTTTTTTCGATTTTTTCAACAGTAAGTAAGAAAAACACACTAAACATTGTTCAAATCGGATGGCATTCGAAATTTATACTGTCCTAAGTACAAATAATAGTGTGTATCAATGCCATCCGATTTTGATTATTTTTACCCCTATTAAGCCAACCCCCAAAACTCAATAACAATAAAAATAATGCCATACGCTGCATAAAATTGTTATTTTCATGAGTTTTGGGGGTGGCTAAATAGGGGTAAAAATAATCAAAATCGGATGGCATTGATACACACTATTATTTGTACTTAGGACAGTATAAATTTCGAATGCCATCCGATTTGAACAATGTTTAGTGTGTTTTTCTTACTTACTGTTGAAAAAATCGAAAAAAAGGGTTTTTCGGCGGCTTTGAGGGGTTGTTTCTCCGAAACTGCCCATCAGGATCGGATGGCAATTTTTTCCCAACGTTTGGTGGTGTCAATAAGTATGCTCACTAATTTTGAAGCGGTTGCCTTTTCAGTTTTTTTTTTATTTTTTTTTTATTCGCTAGTGCAAAAACGGCCCGCGTGGTTCGGATGGCAAAAAAAATTTATTATATAATTAGGGTATTTCCTTCAATGCAACCGCATTTTTATCCGGTTGCCTTTTCAAACATTTTTCGATTTTGCCCCACCCCCATATCGCCGCCCCCGTCCATTTGGGGTCACTTTGGCCGCTACCAGGGGGTTCTGTACCACTCATAGGCCCAGATTACCACTCGCCATCCGGTTGCCTCTCCGACACCGGATTGACGTGCCATTGCTTTGAATATTACGCATATTTTAATATTTTTTCCAATTTAATTAGGAGACTTTTAATCAATAAAAGAAATCATTAAACCTTAGCACTTTTCGATTATGGACTTCTATTTTTGACAGTTTTAACAATTTTAACTGAATTTTCAACTTTTTAATGATTTAATTTTAATTTTTATTACTTCTAATTTCTTTTTTTAATTATTTACTGTAAAAAATATGTAAAATACAGATATTTACATAAATTTATTTTTTTTAACCTAACTTTGTACAAAAAATTTAAAAGTTAGAAATAATTAATTAATATTAAAAACAAAATATTTATTTATGCTTTTATGGCAATAATATTATTGGTATCATCGACTTACCTTTTATAAAAATTTATTATGGAAAAGTTCCCATTTAGAATTCGACTTACTTTTGAATGGGACTGTAACGGATCAACCTCCTTAAAATAATCATCATCATATAAACTACTGTTATTTGCTTAAAAAACCAGTACCCGTTACTTTTGTATCGTTACGTTACTCGTTACTTTTCATACGACATACAATCGTGTATTGACAACATCAAGCATGTATACCATCGTATCGGGGCGCGTCGCATACGTGATACGATATGACTTCGTTCGTATAACGTATAACCGCATCAAACGAGTCGAACTGACATGGATACGACAAATGCGAGTAACGAAATGAATTTGTAAGTAACAGACGATGTACCCGTTACTCAGTAATGAATACATACGGTTTGTTACAGCTCTATTATTTGCACAACCCTCTATAAAATAGCTGCTTTTCGTGCCTGTGGAGCGGTCGTAAAATTACCCATTTAACAACGTGCTGTAAAGTGGAACAAAATAAATTCCGTAAACGTTTGTTATTTATCATTAAAAATATATGACGTCACATAGTGGCCGTAATTTTTATAAAGTATAATATTATCTAACGAAATTCTATATAGTAACTAAATTAAACGTATAAACAGGCGTCATGTTCGCCACTCCAACGCATACACAATAAGCACTAACCCACAGCTGTCCAACGCATACACACAGTAAACGCAAATTAAACGTAACACGTCCTGTGAACAACGTCGGGCCCGTTACTCTCAACCAAATGCGCCCTTAGATGTTTCACATCAAATTTTGAATACGGGATGATAAAAAATATACGAAAAATTCTTTTTTGTTCGTATTGATGACTTATTGAACACGGTTTGGCATATACGAACATTGCAGAGCCTCTGCGTAGATATAGGTATACAAACTTTGCAGATCCCGTAAAATGTAAATTTCGAAGCCGGTTCTGGTTTACGTGCAGCTCCAATTCAGCTGTGGGATTGATACATTTGTGACGTTTGTATACTGTTCTCAACAGAGTCGCATTTTGCAAAACTCTCAGATATTATTAATATTTTGTAAAAGCGCCATCAGCGACTTCTTTTGCACCATTGTCGGTTCTGTCAGTGCCGGTTTATGCAATTGTACGCTCCTAGGCGCTACTTGTTTTTGATTGTGATTTTTAAGTTTTGAGCGATATACAGTCAATTAATTGTGCTGTAATAATAGAATAAGAAAAAAGTATGAAATAGGTGAAGCGGTTGGAAAAAAAAGTAGATCATCGGGCTCATAATTGACTTACATGCAAAATTTCGTTCAAATTCGTTGCACCGGATTTTCAAATAAATTATATACGTTCCGCCGTTCTATTATTATATTATGTAGATTTGTATAATAGGGTATATGCATGCATTTTTTTTATATTTTTAATTCACTTTTTACGTCATTATAACACCTTAAAAAATATAAATACTCTTGGAAATGTTCAAATTAATTATTAAAATAAATTTTAAAACATCGATAAAATTCGACTTGTTTGAACGCCGCCATTTTTCGCGGGTCTTGTGTTACGTCACATGGCACGTTCTGTCAGTTCAGTGTTTGTTACTATATAGTTTTACAGTTATTTTATAACCATTTTCAGTTTTAATAGCCATTCAGACGATGGAAAAAGGTAAAAAAACATTTTATAGGTATTGCCTTGTACCAAAGTGCATAAATACTATTAGAAGTACATCCCGATAAAATGTTTTTTTCGGTTCCAAGAGATGCGAAAACACGAAAACTATGGTGTAAATGAGAAGAGATGGATTTGTGGCAAAATATTCTGTCATCATGAATGCATCTATTTTCGGTAGATTGTCCGATTGTGCTTTGACAAAACCACTTTCAGTCATCGTCCTAGATGATTCCTAATTTCAGCAAAACACTAAAATTGCACTAGCTAATTTAAAACACTACAGGAATACAAATAAAAACTATTTGTCACTCAAACACTATTAGCGACGCCGAGAAATCAGATGACGTGACGTGCCATGTGACGTCACGTTTTGTTTCGACCAATAGTGATGCGTTTCGCAAAATTAAATTTCCCTCGCTTATTTTGCACTTTTTAGTTAATATTTTTTACAATTAAAAGCGAAATAAATAGTAAAATAATTGTTTAGGCATAATGTCCGGACAATAAAGATTCTTGGAAAAAAAATCATGTAAATTTAAACCACATGCATATTCCCTATTACTAAAAAATAAATTTCTAGTTATTTTAAAAAAAAATCTGTTTGTACTTGGTTTATTCGATCATTTTGCTTATTCGATCATTTTGCAAAGATAAATTAAAGCCCTGTTCGTTTCCCGGTGTTACATAATAAGAATAAACGAAATATAATTATAAATTAGCCATAAAATTAAATAAATAAGCATCATCAGTAAAGCATGACACTAGTTAGTCATAAGCATGTGTTTTTGACATGTGAATTTATTTACGGTGTTGGTGTATTGGGCCAGGTGTTGTGAGAATGCCACTCATGAGATGCAATCGGGATAATTAGGATACAGTGCCTGTGATGCTATACTATTATTATTGTTTCCCATTAGTATTTTAATCCCCTGTTCATGCGTGATAAAATAAAATATCGCTCTTCACGTCGCGAATGTAACATTGAATTAAAACTAAAAATTTTATCAATGTTCACTTTATACGGATATTCCGTTTTAACTCGTTCTGTTTGTTTATTTTACGATTATATGTTTCGTAGAGATATTTCTATAGATCCCAGACTGAACGATAATTTAAAAATTAGCATAAGTTGATAAACATGTCAAAGTTTCAAAATTTCCACTTCTGTGCAGACTCCATGTGCACTCCTGTCTGCAAAATATGAGGATCATAAACTATTCTATGATACGTTTAGCTTAAACACGTTTTTTAATCGGTGCTAGCGTTATAAAAGGAATGTATATCCTCTAAATTTCGTGTTTCAAGATTTCCGCTTTAGTAACTTTCTCAAAATTGAGGTGTGAAAGTGTAAAAAAAATCATTTTAAACTCAGTGACATCCAGAACTCATATCAGACGCCAGAATGCGATCTTCGTATATAATAATATATTTTCTATCTGATTGATACTGATTTGTATTTATTATTTAAAAATCTTGAAGGTAAACATTTTGTAGCAAGATAAGCCGCTGTCTGGAAAAGCAAAATGTTGACAGATATTTTCCAGAAAGGAGAATATACAAAAAGTTAATCCTGTTCCTTTATCAATTTTCGCGTATGAAAACGCTTCTTACTTAATCCGATTTGCGGTAAATATTTATCGCTATATAAAATTTACACAGTGACGTATTTTTTTTTAATGATACTGATCTTTAGTGATGACGTCACGAATTACCGGGTTCAGTTTCTGGAGAACGGTGAGACGAGAGAAAGTCTATTTTTTTATGTTTTGTTCACTGTTACAAATTACAATAGCGTCGAAGTAGGGAGTTGTTAACATATTTAAAGTTGCATAATATTCCTAGTAGAATCAATAAACAATACAATCCTATATAATATTATTATCCTTTGTCCGAGGCATTTAGACTGACACGACGGTAGTACATGCATAGACAGTCCAAGCTCCCACCGTATAAAAGTCTACTGGATAATTTATTACGAAAATTTTATTATTAACCGACTTCAACAAAAAGGAGGAGGTTCTATGTTCTGTAACGATTCAAAACTTTTATATTACATTGTACGTAGTTTAGAGGTAATAATTAGAATTGGGTATTTACTGTACTTGTCTATTTGTTTTGTCACGGCGCGTGTCAATTTTGGTTTTGGCATGTTGAACGACGCAGTGAAATAAAGAAAAAAATATGTTTTTTGTCTGAAAAAAGGCAGTGGGTTTTAAAAGGTTGAAATAGAATGTATTAAAATAAGCTGTGAAAAAGTGCTGAAATATTTCCTTTAAACCACATCAGGGAGAATCTGGAGTACTTGGTGATCTACCGATCCAAATTTCTTTTTGCATGTGTCGTTTAATTGATTATTTTTCACTTTGTCAATTCCAATAACATTAACATATCAGAAATTTTCTGTGTGTACATTCTAAGATATCTTGTTCACAACAATTTTATAATAAAACATTCAAAATAAATATTTTAAATTGATTATTAATTTTATTAAAATTTATTTATTTAATTGTCTCAATTAAATTACATTACGAGACGATTATACGTGATCTTATCCGACAAAGTCCAAAGCTAATCGTTTCAGTTCGTCTGTATATTTTTTTTTTTTTATGTATGTTCACCGATTTCTCCGTCAATTATGGACCGATTTTCAATTTTTTTTTTATTCGAAAGAGTGCACCTCAGAGGTGGTCCCATCGGAACCAAGTCAGGATCTGATGGTGGAATCCGGAGAAATCGAGGGAAACTCTCAAATTTCAAAGGCACGCATAATGTTTTTTATGTATGTTCACCGATTTTTAATGTTAGATTAACACTAAAAAGAGAAAAATAAAATATTTTTTACAAAAAAATTGAACCGACTTCACACTAAAAAGTAAAAAATAATTTCGTATTGAATTGTTTTGGAGTCGGTGTAGTTCTCGGAATAGATTTCATTTTGGCTGACACCGACTCCAAAACATTTCAATACGCAATTATTTTTTACTTTTTAGTGTGAAGTCGGTTCAATTTTTTTGTAAAAAATATTTTATTAAATTTATTAGATGATAATAATAATAATACAAAACATCAAATCACTGACAGTTTAAATCCATGAAACGTTTTTAATGACAGCATTTCAAATACGGCTCAACATTACTTGATGATAGAGACATATCAATTATTTGCAAATATCGTTGGAAAGTTTTTTTTGCGTATCTGTCAGAATATTTGATCATTTGGGGAGAGGTCTGCGAGGTATGCCAAAAAAAAAATTGCAAGGCACACGACGATCATTTTAAATAATTGATATTTTTCTATAGGTATAATATTCGAGATATTGACACAAAAAAAAATAATAAATTAGTCTGGCACCGATTTGATGTTTTTCACCAGTAGAGTTTTGTACGGTGGTAGCTGGGACTAATAGGATTATTATTATAGCTCATGGAATAGTTGATTTTTAAATATAGAGAGGTCTTTTTTGAAATTAGCATAACGAATTATTGACTTTAGAAAGTTAATCGATAGATGTCTAGGAATAAAATTAATATTCAAAAAACTTAAAAACACATTTCATCTAAAGCGCGTTCGTCTTTCAAACTATATACAGTATCGAAAACATTTCTGTAGAAAATCTTCAGTTTCGAGGACTCAAAGGATTAATATGAAGAAAAAGAAATAATCGACGAAACTTAGTGTTTTATATAAGAAACTAGCGTGACCTGTGCGAATTATTCGCACTAAATAAGTATAATAATTATCACTTTACAAAATTATTTTTTAAATATGATTGCAGGTATTCAATTCGTTTCTAATTTTGCACACTGCTTATAACGTTCTTCTTTTTGTTGTAAAAGAAATATTTTACTAAAATTGTCATATAGAGGCGCAAGTAGCAAAAGCGTTGTTCAGCGTTGCCCGTCAGATGGCAGTATATGCAGTATTTACAATATGAAGATCAGATGACAGATCGAAGTGTTGACGTTGTTTCAAAATTAAAGCCGTCAGATGCAGACGTTGTTCAGCGTTGCTGTATTTTAATTAATTTACAAAAACAAAAACAATAATAAATGTTTTAGTTGTCGATGTCAGTAGAGCATGCAATTATCTGTAAAATGATATATAATTTATGTGGAGAAATTGTGTGGTTTTTTCTAAAAAGGGAGGCAAACATCTTAAACCTTAGCGTATTAATATCTATGATACTTTGACTCACAAAACGCCGAAAATCCAGCCGAAAAATGTATGTCTGCAGGTGCAACAGCCAACGGTGTTCTAAATATTGGCGTCAACGGTGCGACGTCCGATTGTCGACTGTTTTGAAATACGTTCTGAATGAACGACGGCAAAGTCGACGTCGTCAGCGTCGGAAAATTGTTACTAAATACCGAGGCCGGTATTCGCAGAGATGCTTCGTGATTACTGAAATGATTCTCAGTAGAAACTTTGGTCGTTTTGACGTCATTTTTTTCTGTTATTTTTGCATCTTCAGAATCACTGGAAACATCGGAACTTTGATTTGGTTTTAGCGTCGTCGACTCGAGATGACCGTACAGTCGTGCAAAGAAATGTCGAGGTTTTGTCGTCATTACTTGAGACACATTTTGTTTTTGAGTTTTATTATCACTGCTTATTTCTAAATTCTGACTTCGTTCAGTATTTTGTAACTCGTTATTTGCAGACATTCTTTAATTTTCTCAACTGTATGATTATTAAAATTTATATACACTTTTTCTTGATTTAAAACAACCAAATTGTTAGTTTCTATCACTTCCAAGCTCAAAGAAAACTAAATGGGTCTTTATCAAATTTTCATAGATTTTTAAAAACATTTTAATTTTCACAGGTTCACTATTTTGAAAACTTTCTGTTTAAAGTGCGTGATAGATGACAGTAAACTGAACCTTTGAATTACCTTTAAATAAACCTGTCTAAATGTTAACCGTCCTTGTCTAAATAATACATTTCAGAACAAAATTGAACAGAGTATGTTGCACTAACACTGCATCCTGTAAAAAAGAGACGTAAAAGTTTTAATTTAAGGGATGATACATGAAATATATACACCAGGCAGAGAGGATTCAAGAGTGACAAGGACGCGATACAGTTCAGGTGCGCGATTTCCACGTGTTGAGAAAGACGTAGGTATGTCAATTTATGAACGCGAGTGAGAGCGCCGACATCGCAGGGGGTTTATGAGACACTTTAGTGTCTGTTATATAATAGGCGTGGTTTCGATGAAGGGAGGTTTTCAAGTGGGGCGAATTAAGCAGCTCGTAACCAATGACAATTTTTGTTACACTAATTATTGAGGGCAACTATTTGACACCGCTCTACAATAAAATGTTATCTCCTATATTGAATACGTGTATCAATAGGTACACTATTATAATATGCTTAATACGTTCATTAACTTTAAAACATTTTTTGATTACAATAACTATTAAATTAAATACCTATAAAACTGTAACAACAATTGACTTCTTTATCTGTAATTTATTATTAGACTCTGCACTGTCGAAAATAGTAGGTACCTATACTGCAATTTTACCGCACATACTCGAAAACGATAGATTTTATGAAAAAACTTTTTAACAAAAAAATTAAACCGCCGAAAAACTGAAAAGCAAAAAATAATAAATCTTTTTATTTAACTAAGTTCTATCTAAGTAGTTGAACGTATGTGAGTCTAGTATATCTAAGTAATTTTGAGTCGGCGTCAACAATCCTTCGCCGGAAATCTCTGAGCGTTCACGAAGTTAATATCAGCGACAGAGAAACCCTAACGGGCACACTGAGGGCACACGTCTTTGCGAGTGGTCGTGTGGAGAGCGCATGTTTAGAATGTTAATGTTTATCGCTGGAGATTTCACGTATCATTGTTAATTTGATTGGTTATTTCTTTTAGTGATCTTTGTTCATTGATGGTTTGACGCCGACTCAAAATTACTTAGATATACTAGACTGTCACATACGTTCAACTACTTAGATAGAACTTAGTTAAATAAAAAGATTTATTATTTTTTGCTTTTCAGTTTTTCGGCGGTTTAATTTTTTTGTTAAAAAGTTTTTATTTAATAATTTTTTGTGGCTATATAATTTATAATTGTAATATACACAACTCAGCATGAAAATCTGTGAGTGAACAATAAATCACCCCTATTTTCCCACCCTTAGGATAGGAATTTTTTTTCCAAATTTATATGAGACGAACCTCGAGGTATACCCTATCCAATAAAAAAATAATTATCAAAATTGGATCACTCTGTAAAAAGTTATGTGTGGTCATACATTACAATCAGTGAGTGAACAATCAATCATCCCCTGTTTTCCTACCCTTAGGGTTGGAATTTTTCTAACAAATTTATATGGAACCAACTTCGGGGTATACCCTTTCAAACAAAAAAATAATTATCAAAATCGGACTACTCTGTAAAAAGTTATGCGTGGTCATACATAAATAAAAAAAAAAAAAATAAAAAATAAAAAAAAATATATATACGCGTCGAATTGAGAACCTCCTCCGTTTTTGTTTTTCGTCGGTTAAAAAACAGTTTAGAGGTGTTTATGTGTAGAATTTTATAAACCACAATTTTCCCCGCTTAAATGTTAATTTTCGAGATATTTGCGAGAAAATAGAATTAACTTCCTATAATCACTCTACATAAAAAAAAACAAGGTTCAAATTTAAGTACTTTCGAAATAATTAAGGTCGCCACAAAAATCTTGCTTGGTTGGAATTTTTTCGAAGTCAGAGTCTAATTTTGCTGGGCTATATAAACAAATTATAATTTCTTTTCTTTATAATTTATAATTCCGCGCATTCCGTAGAATTTCGACGGGCTCCCTATAAAAGCTAAGATGGCTCGATATATTACTTACCTATATTTTTTCTATGGTTCCTATAGATTCTTTAATTTCATTATTTTAAAGACATTTTTAAGCTGTCATTTTACTTTATATATACTTAATTTATATTTACAAAATAGTAATTAGAAAAAATCAACAAATGTGCTTTTATGATGAAAATTGTGTTTTTTATAACAGTAATAACAGTGAAGTTTTTAATTAAGGCAGTTGATTCAAGAGAATTTATATTAAAACTATTTCCTACTCATTCCCAAAACGTCCAGCTAAAAGAAAAACAAGACCAGTTAAATCCATATAAATATGATATTGTTCGTGTCATAAAAACAGAAAATAAGCCCTTAGAAAGCTCAACAAGCGCCTTGTCCAAACAAATATTCAACAAGGAAAAATTAAACTCAAAATTGCCCGTTTTTGTATACTTGTCTGGCAATAAAAATGATCGTCGAATTAAAAAAGCAAACAAGAAACATAAAATGAAATATAAAAATCTTATTGAGAAGAAAAATTCTAAAAAAAATAATCGCGCAAGACATATTCAAACTAACAAACAATCTGGGCATGAAATTGCAAAAAATTCAGACAGTTTGTTAAAAGAAAAGAAGAATAAACTTAGTAATTCTCATTCATTCTCACAACCTTTTAACTTACAAGCAAAGATTCCCAAATCTTCAAGTGAAGACGCGGGCATCCATGCTGATAAATCTACTGATAACGACACAAAAGATGAGAGTAATCCAGAGAGTGATTCAAACGAAAATGACGTTTTGGAAATCGGAGATAACAATCTTATCATGAAACTGTTAAAGATTTCCAAAAAACGTAAGAAACGAAAACTTATGAATCTAATATATAATATCTCAAAACGTCGGGAAAGACTAATTGATAACGACTTAGAATCGGATTCTGGCAACACAGATTTCGATGAAATTTTGCGCCTTCTACGAGATCAACTCCGAAAATATTATATAAATGTTTATAGCGATGACCCAAATAACAAGCAAATATTGATTTTGGAGAAGCAAAATCCAAAATATAAAGATGTGTATGATTTACATTCAGGTATTGTTTTGTCGTCAGATGATAAGATTTTTGAAAGTGATGATAATACTTTTCAAAATCTGCCACAACAACAATTAATTGACGCTTTAGACGAAGATGATTATATTGTTGCAGATGGCCATTATGACAACGAATCACCAAAAGATACAAAGGAAAACATGAAAATCCTCGAAGAATTAAAAGAGATTAAAGATGATAAAAGTAACAACAGGAATACTAAAAGAAATGAATACGCTACAGAAAGAAAACTCGACAAAGAGTTACATGAAATTGCCGATTTATTATCTCAAATAATTATCATGGACACTAAAACTCATGAAGGTCAAAATGGTCAATGTTCCGAAAGTAACAATGGCCTAGTTGAAAATGCTGAAAAAACCATCCACGACCTCGAACACGTGAAATTCAACTATAATGCTGATCCGAAAACTGCTGTGGAATGTTCAGACGAAAATTTAAAAATTGAAGAGAAGATTTGTGAACTATGCGCGGACAAGAGGAAGATTCGGACCAAAGCAAATTGCGGTAACGAAAAAGACTCCTTAAAACCAAAGGCTGATAACGGATACGAAAATTTCAATGCACATGATTCAAATTTGGAGAAATTCGCAACAAACTACGCTGTTGCCAATTTGCAGCGGCCCGATGTTGCCGATGCTGAAAACGCTTACAGCGATAGGGTAGTTCAAGAAAATAGACATACTTCCAGTCAAAGTGCAGTAAACGAATATGATAATCAACCGGTTCACAGAGATGATAAATCATTATTGAATTACGACACCGGTAAGTATATCCTTACTATACTGAATGATGAATTTCATTGAAATTTTGATGCCATGTGTGGTCACTGGTATATAAAATTCAATTCGATTTACATCCGAGTGAAGCCTGGGTGGGAAGCTAGTTAGTTATAAAGTCGTTTCTATCTGTCTGCAAGAATTCGGTGTATGTATAGCATTGAATTATAAAAGCCATCCCTTTTTGTGTCTGCAAAGTTAAAAATTAAAAAAAAGATAATCTTCAAACTGCTTTTTATTAGAAATCAATTTATGTTTTAAAGACAAGCAGTATCCACCCTCGATCTTGTCGGGGGAGATATGTTAGACCTTACGGACTGATTACTTATACAAAAGGTTTTTAAGAAGTCCCCCAATTTAAAATTCAGGCGTATTACTATAACGTAGGTGGCCTAATTTTTTCAGTATCAAATAAACTATTTTATTTTATTTAGATTCTGATGATGACGATGATTACGTGGACAAAAACCAGGCGATACATGATACAAGAAATGTCCGTTGGAATTGCCGAAATGATGATAAAAATTACAATGACATATACGACGATACGGAAAATCTCTATGAAGAAAATGTCAAAAGAAAAAGGAGTGCACAGGAGGTTTAGCATTTGTAATACGATAAAAATAATTTTTAGGCATAAACGGCTTTCCTACCCTGGTCCTGACACTTTGTCGTTGTGAACTACGATTTTAAATGGTTACAAAAACTTCAGTTGTTTTTTTTTCCTTTGTAATAGAGGAGAGAGGAATCAGTCTTCGATATGCGATCTCACATGACACATGACCGAATACAAAGATATTTATTTAGGGTGTCAAAGAGTTCCCTTTGTTTCCTTTTAAATTACGAAATCTCAGTGTAATGTTTCTATAGAGTGGGTTTATTTTTAGAAAATTTACAAATTATACTATCAACAGCCAATACTATATAATATAGGCATTATAAATATATAACATTGTATAAGGATCTTGGCTGCGATTTTCTGATTTCTCTTTGCGCATAAACATCTATTATTGATAAATGATTGAGTCAATGTATTGAATTGTTTCGGCGTGAACCTGGAAGTTTCGGGTTTGAATCCTGATAGTGATTTTTTCCCTGTATAGCATTACGTAACGTGCTTTTAATATATACATTAAATCATTAGGAAAAATGTCAATTATTATTGAAAATTTATCGGAGAAGGGTTCGGATTTTAAAATTGAAATAACAGGCCTGTTTTTGTAACGTTTATAGAACGATGGGAGTTCGTCAAGATAAGGGTTTGTGTACTATGAAAAAACCGCCATCAGAACTCACAATACGCAGTTTTGTTTTAGTTTTTAGATGAAATAAACGCAAAGGCAGAAAAAGCAAATCAGAAAGATGTCATTGCGCAATGGCAATACGAAACAAATATTACAGAAGAAACACACGCAAAAGCGGTAAGACGATCCAATAAGTCTGTGCAACTAACTCTATAAGTATAAGTGCATTGCCAAACTTGTAGGGAATCGCTCATTTCATACGTTTTACAGTCACACGTATTATTTTTCGCCATAAATGCTCCAAAAGTGCTTGCTGGCGCTCCTTTTTGTATAAACACAATGAACCGTATTTGATTTATCAGCGAAAAGAAACTTGTAAAATAATATTGTGTCTTTTGTCTGCATAAGATAAGATATTTATTTATTTCATTTGTAGCTAAAAAGCTGTGAAATATGTCAATACAATTAAATTTATAAATCATGTATAGAGTACAAACATTTGTCAATAAGATATTTTTTTAAATGTCTTTTGAACCGAGGCAATTAATTAATAGATGGAAGAAAGTATGTTCTTAATAATTTCTGTCTGTCCGTCTTCTGTTTATTCGTATCGGATTACTCGAGAACGGCTGGACTAATTCTGATTAAATACTCTCTTTCTCTCGATATTAACTGATTAATTATACACATTTCTATATATAGATAGCAAGCGCTGAATATATTTCAGAAGTTGAAATGTCTATTTGGAAGCAAATAAAACAATTTATTCGTGAAAATTCAGATTACTTAGGAAATTACCCTCAAATTTCAAGACAGTTTAAATTGTGGTCAGTTCTTGGAGAGATGGCGTTACCCAAATCTAAATATGTTAAGGTAAAAAAAATTGGTTGTCTGTAAAGTCGGTTTACGGACGATAGTTTTACGTGATAACGTATTCCGCTCGAATATCATATTTAATAATCACGCACAGAGTCAGGCGGAACGTTACACTTTTTCGTGCATGCAGCCGGTGTTTCATCTTTTTACATTGACGTGATTCATCAATTTAGAAGACGTTATCACGTCAAAATTAAATAAATAAGTAACTTTTTGTGCCCCAACTGCCATAGACTAACCCCGGTAGAATAACGCTGCAGCGCAATCGTTACGTGTACCTTACGTGTGTATACAGTCGACGCGGCTAGAAGTTTAACTTCTGCAGTGTTCGGTGTGAAATACACGGTCTCGATTTTTTTTAGTTACAAGAAATTGTGGCATACATGACGACTGTTTACAGTACAACTACAGTCTGTGAATTTCAAGATCCATCGAATTGTGGTGTGCCTTTGGAGCCAGGTACAAAATATAACTTTTTTTTAATAATAATTTGAATTAGAACACGAAAACTGAGGAACGCTCGGCTATTCTCAAACCCTTTATATATCAATTTTCCAAAGAGAGAATAGCTCTGTTGCAGAATTATTTTGTATAGGAAGCGACAATTTATAAATTATTATTTAAAGCTTTTTTGGCATGTTAGATTTAAAGTATAGATACCGTAATTCTCAGATTTGGAAAATATAATGGCTCACAGCCGAAATCCTGACGAACTTCTTCATTATTGGATATCTTGGCACAACAAAACTGGCCAACCAATGAAAAAGAATTTTAACACATACGTCGATTTACTCAATGAAGCTGCAGTTCTCAACAGTTGAGTGATTTTCTGTTAATTAATTATTTATTAACAGTATAGAAATAGGTACTGAATAAAACAGATTCTTAAATACTCTGATTCAAATGGACGCGCTATAATTGAAAATTACCATTTTTGATCAAATTCAAAATTTCGTATAGATATTTGTCAAATTCAACGAACTTTTGTACTACTTTCGGTTTGGAAGTTTCTAGAAAATTATTAATAACAAGCTGCCGCCTATTTTCTAAATTGAAAGAGATAAAGAAGTGTTCATATGTCTATTGGAATTAATGTGCAATATCAAGGGTGTAATTAATTTAAATAATATCGAAAAAAAATTAAGTTGGTCAAAAATCGGATTTTTATTAGAGGGCAGGTCCGTAAAAACTAGCAACAACCGAGTACAGCAATTGTAAAAAATGAGGTTGGAGTTAGGGACGATCAAAAAAATGTTTGCCATTTCGAACCGGTCCATTGGAAATATTTACCGCGGTAGGTTTAGGCAATTTTTAGTTAATTTCGCAATTATTCGAACCAATTGCAATTCTAAATATGCAGTTCATCGGCTGATTTAAAACTGCTATGGGTGCTTGAATGTTTTTGAAAAACGCTCGGTAGTAGCGCCAGACCACCTTTATTAATATGAAAAACTTTTAAAGTGTAAAGTTTAATTCATTTCAAGATTTTTCTAACGCGGCTGCAATGTGGTTAGACGTTTATGAAGATCCAGAAATTGAAGATAAAGCCGCAGAATTGTGGTTTGAAATACAGCCGTTATATTTGCAGCTTCACACTTACGTCAGACGCAAACTGACGGAATATTATGGCACCGCGTTTGTACACAAAGACGGAGTTATTCCTGCACATCTTTTAGGTATTTTGTTTGTGTTATTTTGTTGAGGGAAAAAAACTCGGGTACCTAATTTGTGTCGAGGACACAGACTGCAGTTTTGACGTTCGCTATCCATGCAAAATACAGATCAGTTGTGATTTCTACATTTTATTCAATCTGCACTATCATATATATTAATACGCTAAGGTTTAAGATGTTTGCTTCCCTTTTTAGAAAAAACCACACAATTTCTCCACATAAATTATATATCATTTTACAGATAATTGATTGCTCTACTGACATCGACAACTAAAAAATTTATTATTGCTTTTGTTTTTGTAAATTAATTAAAATACAGCAACGCTGGACAACGTCTGCCATCTGACGGTTTTAATTTTGAAACAACGTCAACACTTCGATCTGTCATCTGACCTTCATATTGCAATACAACAGACACAATACTGTATACTGCCATTTGACGGCTTTAATTTTGAAACAGCGAGCAACGCTGAACAACGTCACAGCAATGCTACATGATGCCATCTGACGGCTTAGCTCAACGCTTTTGCTACTTGCGCCTCTATATGACAATTTTAGTAAAATATTTCTTTGATCTGTCATCTGAGCTTCATATTGTAATACAACAAAAAGAAGAACGTTATAAGCAGTGTGCAAAATTAGAAACGAATTGAATGCCTGCAATCATATTTAAAAAATAATTTTGTAAAGTGATACCTAATTATTATACTTATTTAGTGCGAATAATTCGCACAGGTCACACTAGTAATTATTATGATTTCTGTTTCGAAAGGAAATATGTGGGCACAGACATGGATAAATATATATGACATAACAAAACCGTTCCCGAATACAACCAAAGATGACGTCACAGCTGCGTTTATGGATAAAGTAGGTAAACGTGATATTTATACCTAAGAATATTATTGTTTAATTGTTCAGGTAGCTTTAGCTCAATTGCAAACATTTGTAGGCAAAAAACGTATACATATTACATCAGCATCATTATTAGAGAATATTCAAACCGACTGGTACGAGCTCGGGACTCCTATAGGAACGGTAATTCCCAAAAAAACACACTGGAATGTAATCCAATGTTTTCCCTGATGGATTTATAGTTGGAGGTGTATGCATTTATTGTAATAGCAAAGAGCAAAGTAGGGTTGTTATTTATTTTATAATAATTTATTATAATATTGACTATTGAAACATTTTAATTTCTCCAGTTTTCCAGTCCAAAATGTATGTTCATAGAAGCAGATAAATTTTTCCAATCTTTGGGCTTTAAGCCTTTGCCGTCACTTTTTTGGGAAAAATCTGTCATTGATCCGCCGCCAAAGGGCGTTAAAATGGTTTGTCACGGTTCTGCTTGGGATATGCACAACAGGAAAGACTTTAGGTAAATTCATTTATAAATAACTAGTTATAGAAAGTTTTAAATTATTTTTTGTACGACTCTATAAAATAGCTGCTTTTCATATACCAATTGTGTATAGCTGTATAGTAAAAGAAAAGTAAAAGAAATAGTTACATCCATGCTTATCAGTCTAAAACAGTCATGTTCTAAATCGACCCATCAGATACCAATTAATTCTATAAGAATAAGTACAGTAAATATAGTAGTCCCTGAATGTCTCAATGATATTTTGAATTCGTCGAAAATATACTTGATTTAAACATATAAATTACTATATATAGGCATTGATATCTTTTCAGAATTAAAATGTGCACTCACATTAGAATGGAAGATTTCGTAACAATTCACCATGAAATGGGTCACATTCAGTATTACATTTCGTATAAAAATCAACCGTACACTTTTAGAGAAGGCGCAAATCCAGGTGCAATTACATAATAGTTTTTAATTGAGAATAGGTCATATGCATAAAACTCCAAATTGGTTAAAATTTTTATTTCGAAATATATTTTAGTTCTTGATCATAACGTAATGGTTATTTTATTAATCTAATCACTGAAAAAAATACAAATAATAAAAAAGAAATTCAAGTAAATAAAATTGTCGACCAAAAAAAAGAAATGTAGAAAATAAGCGCCATTTTCGAATTTTCAAAACGCATCGTGACGTCAGAGTATATATCAACAACAGTTTTCATGACGACTGTGTCGTCTCACAGTGATTATGTCAGTATTTAGAGAAAACAACAAATAAACTTCATTTAGAACATTGACAATTTGACATCAAGGTTGGCATGCATCGTATATCATGACGCCACATAAGCCCGCGAACATGGCCGATTGTTTAGACTGTCTATTTTTGAATGTGGAATTTAATATTTTTTTTCTTATGATAATATTACATTTTTAAATGATTATCAATTTTTTTCCGTATTATGGTTGACTAAATAATCTATTAAAAATATAAAAAAAAATCATGCATATGACCTATTGTATTCTATTCAGAGAAATTATTTAATGATGATACTGTTTCTTAAGAAACGACTCGAACTATACTTATAGCTTTATTATTGATTATTGTCAATTTTGAAAATAAAACATGAGCCACACCCACTCAAGCTCACGTCGGAAGTGAAACTTCTTTAGAGTTATGAACTCGTTTCCCCTTTAACGATACAGAAAATTTCAAACAGATACGTGGCTAAAGAAGTTTTACTTCGAAAATATATGCGGGCACTTGAAACAAAAAAGAAGAGTATGTACCTACCGTTTGACTTTACAGTTATTGATGTTGAAAAAAGCATTAAAAATGGTGTCTCTTTGCAGCAGTTTTTTCAACTTTTTTTTCTTTTTTTAAATTAGATTATAAAAAATAAGGAAGTTATAGCTTGTGGCATCTTTTTGACAAACGGCCCCAGTTTATTATCATCATATCATATATATTAATACGCTAAGGTTTAAGATATTTGCCTCCCTTTTTAGAAAAAACCACACAATTTCTCCACATAAATTATATATCATTTTACAGATAATTGCTTGCTCTACTGACATCGACAACTAAAAAATTTATTATTGTTATTGTTTTTGTAAATTAATTAAACTCTGAACAACGTCTGCCATCTGACGGCGTAACGTTAACACTTCGATCTGACCATCATATTGTAAATACTGCATACTGCCATCTGACGGGCAACGCTGAACAACGCATTTGCTACTTGCGCCTCTATATGACAATTTTAGTAAAATATTTCTTTTACAACAAAAAGAAAACGTTATAAGCTGTGTGCAAAATTAGAAACGAATTGAATACCTGCAATCATATTTAAAAAATAATTTTGTAAAGTGATAATTATTATACTTATTTAGTGCGAATAATTCGCACAGGTCACGCTAGTTATTATATATTTTGAACAGGTTTTCACGAAGCAATAGGTGACGTAATAGCTTTGTCTGTTATGACGCCGTCTCATCTAAAGAAAATAGGCCTTTTGAAAAAAGAAAAAATCAAACACGATGACGCTGCAACTGAAATTAACTTCTTGTATCAAATGGCTCTTGAAAAAATAACCTTTCTGCCCTTTGCTTATGCGCTTGACCTTTGGCGATGGGATGTGTTCCGCAAAAAAATTCATCCCGATCATTACAATAAACATTTCTGGAATTTGAGGTGAGCTAAACGGAACAAAACTCCAGTTACTTAAAAAAATATTAACTTGTATATTTCCAGAGAGCTATATCAAGGTTTACAAGCTCCCGTTCACCGAACAGAAGAATATTTTGATCCCGGAGCTAAATATCACATTGCTGCCAATGTTCCCTATTTTAGGTGGGTAATATAACCCGCGTACATCGTTTAAAATCAGCCCCGGATCTAAGGGGGGGCAAACCGGGACACTTGCCCCGGGCGGCAGTTTCATGTAGATATGAGCGCCGCGCCGGCGCGCCGTCGCCGCCGACGATTCCCTCCCGCCGCCGCCGCCGTGAAAATGTAACGGCACGCCGAGCGAAAAGGCATATGTTTAAACGATCAGAAAATGTTGAAAACATATTTTTAAAGACTACTTTATATTTTTTTATGACTTAAAAGAAACATCTTTGTTGTCTCTAAGATTTATTTTCTTGTTAATTGTTATTAGAACTTTATGACAGCGTTGATTTTTTTCTGCCAATCGAAGTGCCAAAAATATTTTAGCTCTAGGCTAGAAACTATTTCCTTATAAAAATAATTTGTGTTAAATAAATAATAATTTTGATTGTTAAACTACATGTTTTGTTTTATTGTATCCTGCCCATCATTAAAAAATGCTCCTAAGATCACGCCGCCGACTACGCCGCCGCCGCCGACCACGCCGCCGCCGCCGACCTCAAAAAGTCGGCGCGCCGCCGCCGCTCTTTTATCCATCGGCGCTCACATCTAGTTTCATGGGGCCAAATCCTTGAGACAAGAATTCGAAATATCGAACAAATGAAGCCTCTTTTCTTACAATCTCTCATAGGTTTTTATCAAGTAATCAAATCTTAATATAACGTCACAAATGAAAGTTATTAGTTATTAGATAATAACAAGTTTAAATTTATTAAAGGATTATTATTTTAACAAATGGTCTCAAAAATGCTACTCATTGGCAGTTTTAACAGTTTTTCTCAAACACTGAAGGGAGGGGGCGCCACTATCAAGGTTTTGCCCCGGTTCGAAAAAATAGATCCAGGGCTGTTTAAAATTAGCATTTTTCATATTGATTATTTATTGCTTTTGCAGGTATTTTTTAAGTTTTATAATGCAGTTTCAATTTCATAAAGCACTTTGTAAAGAAGCTAAAAAATATAATCCACATAATCTTACCAAGCCGTTGCATTCTTGCGATATTTATAAAAATAAAAATGCTGGAAAATTATTAAGGTATAGAAGCTGCATCAATTTTTGACGGTTTATTTTATAGCAGCGATCGACAATTGTTGATGAAAGAATTTTGCGAGTCATAAACAATTACACGACGCCTCTGATGAGCAGACAGACTTTATTTCCTTCTTGTCTTGTGGATCAGAAGGGAGGGCTTCGATTGTCGGATCTGGTCCGCGGGCCGCTAATTGCCGATCGCTGCTTCATTGCGTTTATTGAATATACATACTATTATTACAAGCGTTCTGACTTGTGCAGAAAAATGCTCAGCCTGGGATCATCGAAACCGTGGCCGCAAGCTATGAAAGTTATGACAGGCAATGATGAAATCGATCCCAAACCTTTATTAGAATATTTCAAACCACTACAAGACTGGCTCGAAGACGAAAATAGTTCGAGAAATGAAAAAATCGGATGGAGCAAGATGCTAACGAGAAAGAAAAAATATTCATTTCAAAAAATATAATTTAACAAGGCGTTCCGTTGTTACTTTAGTCGCACAAGTAGATTTAAATTTTAAGTATTTCTATGCTGCCATCTGTATAAACCAGACGGCAGCACTTTACAGACAGTGACAGTAGATTCTCTGGTTCGATTTTGACACGTATTTCTTGTGCCGAATACACATCTAATTTGTATTGTATTTATAAGGATATATTGAATAAAAGGTATTTTTATAATTATTTACCGATAAATTTTATGCTAGAAATTATGTTGATAGACATTATTGATTTTGACAATGTCAAAATTATAACCTATATTTAAAGTTTCGAATTTCTTAGTTTGTGACAGTTCAGCATTTTTTTGATAAATTAATATCTATTCTTATTTTATAGCATTCCCATCAAGAAAAAATGTATATATTGTTATTAAACGTAATTTTTATGCCGCCTTAATAATATGAAAGGTTTAATCGGTGTATTAAACTAATTGCATCATGTGATAACAATGCTTGGAAAGAACTATATTTTTTAAAAAGCAACAAACAGGTTGAAATACCCAATTTTGATATTTTTAAGACAAATATTTGATTTTAATAGTAGAAAAAAAAATAGGGTCTTGATTAGTGCGGCCCTATTTTTTTATTGCATGGGATATGCCTATCCATGTTGACGGTTCCAAATAGTTCCGATGCATCAGGGCTCAATACAGTTTATATGTGAGTTTTTTCAGTGTACGAACCTTGAGTGGTAAGTTCATAAAAAGTCAGTAGTGAAAACGTCTATTCGCTCGTTACAGTGACGGTCGGTCGAACTTTCTTGCGCGACAAAATACCGTCAGATTTGAATCGCTAACGACTACGAGACTAATAATGCGTGAACAATGTATATATTATCATGTCTGTACGTATTTGTCGCGCAAGTTTTGTCTACTAGTCTAATTGTTTAGTCAAAGTGGTATTCACGTCACTATTTTGAACGGCAGCACACAGGCGTGGTTACTATCCGATTGATTTGTTGTTCACGCGCACTGCAATGTTTAATTGCAGTATGTCCTGTGTTCTTTCGTGTCTTTTGTTAACAGTTCTTGATCTCTTTCTTGTCGTGTAATTCTGCAGGACTTTCAACATGGCGGCAGTCGAGCAGCCGTGTTACACAATCATCAATGTTCCTACCGATACTGAACCTCTGAACGAAATGCAGCTGAAGGCAGATTTAGGTAAGCCTATAATCTATATATATAAAAATGAATCCCTATATCCCTTGGTCACGCCATCACGCGTGAACGGCTGGACCGATTTCAATATTTTTTGTTGTTGTTTGTTATTGTCAGGAGAAGGTTCTTATGACAGAAAAAATTTAAAAAATTGCGCGGAAAAAGAGAAAATTTAAGAATCCTTATTTAAGAAAACTTAACAACCATATATCTAGATCGAGGATGTAAAAAAACTGAATATCGTTTAAAACATTATACAGCAATAGGTCATATGCATGATTTTTTTTTATATTTTTAATAGATTATTTAGTCAACCATAATACGAAAAAAAATTGATAATCATTTAAAAATGTAATATTATCATAAGAAAAAAAATATTAAATTCCACATTCAAAAATAGACAGTTTAAACAATCGGCCATGTTCGCGGGCTTATGTGACGTCATGATATACGATGCATGCCAACCTTGATGTCAAATTGTCAATGTTCTAAATGAAGTTTATTTGTTGTTTTCTCTAAATACTGACATAATCTTACTGTGAGACGACACAGTCGTCATGAAAACTGTTGTTGATATATACTCTGACGTCACGATGCGTTTTGAAAATTTGAAAATTCGAAAATAGCGCTTATTTTCTACATTTCTTTTTTATTATTTGTATTTTTTTCAGTGATTTGATTAATAAAATAACCATTACGTTATGATCAAGAACTAAAATATATTTCGAAATAAAAATTTTAACCAATTTGGAGTTTTATGCATATGACCTATTATACTATAATTAATTATAATTAATACTTAACGCTATTTTTTTTCGAGCACGACGGCGCAGCCGGAGTGAACCCTCGAAATAGAGCAAGTGTTTTAAAGACCAGTTATCCACGAATACTTTACGCTTTTTTTTATTGACGTATGCAGTCATATATATTTCCATACACACATATACGCACATGTATATTTTAAAATAGCTAGCAATTAATAAAATAGATAGATAGATAGATAGATAGATATTTCAATTAAATTTTTTTATTATTTCACTTTATACGTAGCGAAGCACGTACAGGGCCGCTAGTAATATATAAATTTTCTTATTCTTTTCTATAATATGATAATTTGACCAATTCCTGTATCTATTTATTTGATAAATTTTGTTTTAAAACGACTTTAACCATTTTGATGAAATTTTCAGAATAGGAAATTTTGGTGGTAATGGAAAATCGATCTATCTACAGGTCTCGTATTTAAGAAATTTCGATTTCTTATCGATTTTTATTAAAAAACATAAAATCAGTATAGCCACACGCCTGTAGATAGTGCTATACATTTAGATTAATCTTTTAATTGATATGTTAATGCAGCTATACTTATTGAAGTGAAAACTTCTTTAGCGGCGTTGTACACTTTTTTTGTAATGGGTAAAAAATGTTAAACTCGCGTCAGATCGTCAGATATGCGTAAGACGATATTTATACAATGTTAGACATCGTACATAAAAATGCAATCTATGCAATCTATGATACAAACCATTTTGATCGAAAATTCGTAAGACGTTAATATTCAAGTTTTCACTTCTGCCGGCACTCCCGGAGTGCAAAGGGTTTTTAAGTTTTTATTTTACTGTGCTGAGCAAAGCTCGGTCATAATATAATTTTGTTATTTCGTTTTTATAGAAAAGGGGGATGTAAAAGTAAAAATTGAAGCTTTAAAGAAAACTATCCATATGATCCTGGCTGGGGAGAGGGTACCAGGTCTCCTGATGACAATTATACGTTTTGTGTTACCGATACCCGATCATACACTTAAAAAACTGCTGTTGATTTTTTGGGAAATCGTTCCCAAAACTATGCCAGACGGCAAGCTTCTCCACGAAATGATTCTTGTATGCGATGCATATCGTAAGGTACTGACGAGTTCCGTTTTTGTGTTTGCCATAATATCGTTCGTTCAGACTTTCATAGTAAACTCGTTTTTAGGATTTGCAACATCCGAATGAGTTTGTTCGAGGCTCAACTCTCCGTTTCTTATGTAAATTGAAAGAGCCGGAGTTACTAGAACCTCTCATGCCGCCGATTCGAGCATGTCTCGAACATCGTCATTCATATGTCCGCCGAAATGCAGTTCTTGCCATATTTACAATTTACAGGTAATTTCGATTTTGTATAAATAAAATTATCGACCAATTTTTCAGACAATATATTAACAAAAAAAAAATTGGTTGTCTGTAAAGTCGGTTTACGGACGATAGTTTTACGTGATAACGTATTCCGTAATACATAACCTAAACCTCCCAAAATTTGGTTTCAATCCGCTTATCCTTGGTGTCGGAATGATAAGAAATGTCAAAAGTGACGTTTGCAACTGTCAAAGTATTATGTTCTAATAATAATTAGTTATTCCAATACTTAACTTAGAAGGCGTTGCATTTCACAAAATACTAATGTCAAAAAATTGAATTAAACATTAGAAATGCAGCCGTTTTCATGTTAAGACAAGACATACGTTCTCATCTAATTTCCATGTACGGCAAACAAAGACGACCGACCGCGTCGCGCCATGCATTAGACAACATTGCATTTATACAGCTATTTTTCTATATAAATTTGTATAAAATATTTTTCTATATAAATTTGTATAAAATATTTTTCTATATAAATTTGTATAAAAAAACTGTTTAGGCAAATTCTGTTATACGAAATCTATGTAAAATGTTCTCCTCTTTCGTTTAAGACTGGTTTCAAACCGATCTGATTTAAATTGAGCGAGAAATTAGCAAAAAGCACGCACAGGGTCAGGCGGAACGTTACGCGTTACGAACGTTAGGAACGTTACACTTTTTCGTGCATGCAGCCGGTGTTTTATCAATTTATAAGATTGGTGATTCATCAATTTATAAGACGTTATCACGTCAAAAAATATATAATTAATACATTAACGTTTCGATCCGGATTTGGATCTTCTTCAGAACGGATCTAAAAATATAAAAAAATAATTAATACTTATTTAGTTTCTATTTATTTTTAATGAAATTCGTGAAAGATTTTTTTTTTCACGAATTTCATTAAAAATAAATAGAAACTAAATAAGTATTAATTATTTTTTTATATTTTTAGATCCGTTCTGAAGAAGATCCAAATCCGGATCGAAACGTTAATGTATTAATTATATATTTTTTTTGTTAATTAAAATTGGTCGATAATTTTATTTCTTGAAGAGTTCTAATCAGACGTTAATCAAAGATTTGTATGTTTTGTACCAAAAAATATGTTCTTTATATGTACTGTTATTTTATTATTAAATAATCTCCACTGTTTTTAGGAACTTTGAGTTTCTTATACCGGATGCTCCGGAATTAATAGCAAACTTTTTGGAAGGAGAACAAGACATGTCTTGTAAACGAAACGCGTTTTTAATGCTTTTACACGCCGATCAGGAACACGCTTTGACATACCTCGCCTCGTGTTTAGACCAGGTCACAAATTTCGGTGATATTCTACAACTTGTTATCGTAGAACTCATTTATAAGGTGTGTATTTTGACACACAAACCAATTACCAACGTTACAGTTAAGTTTTTATAACATTAAAATTTTTTGTTAGGTTTGCCATGCTAATCCGGCCGAGCGATCGCGCTTCATTCGATGTATTTATAATTTATTAAACTCGAGCAGTCCGGCCGTTCGCTACGAGGCAGCCGGTACACTGGTGACCCTTTCGAACGCTCCGACAGCAATTAAGGTAAATAAAACACGTTATATAACCAGAGGTACCAAAACGTTTTTGTCTCGTAGACCACTTGCCATGTTTTTCGGTTTTGGGTAGACCCTCTGCTTATCTGATATTGATTTTTTGCAAATTCATTAATTTCAAATGTATTTTTGACAACCGGTATAGTGCTACTCACTTTGAACGATTTAAATTTATAACGGTAGTGAAATGTTTAGTTTTATACATTTAGTAATTAGATTCAAATTAAACGAATCAAATTAAAATTTACTTTCTGTTACATAAAATAACTAAGCAAAAAATAAATGCTTTTAGTGTGAGGGATGAACCTGATGCTTTAATAATAAATTTTCAACATTTGGCATCAATTTAGTTAGATTTAATCTTAAATCTCTTCGGTTAACGATGTCCAGTTTGTTTCTTTTTTTGTTAGGAGATTCACTATCGTTGACCCTCATTTCATGGACCCCCAATTTTTTTTCCCGCTGACATGGACCCCTTGCAAGTTGTCGTCGACCCCTGGGGGTCGATATAGACCACTTTGGGAATCACCGGTCTATACTCTACAATATCCTATCATATTTGCTGCCTTTAACGTGAATTTGTTTCTTAATTTCTTTTTTAAATAGGCCGCGGCTAGTTGCTACATCGAGTTGATAGTAAAAGAAAGTGACAACAACGTAAAATTGATTGTACTGGATAGATTAATAGCGCTGCGCGAAGTGCCATCTACTGAAAAAGTTCTGCAGGATTTGGCAATGGATGTTCTACGTGCTCTCGCTTGTCCAGATTTAGAAGTTCGGCGCAAAACATTGAATCTTGGTAAATTTAAAATGATTCCGTCTAATAAAAAAACAGTTGTGTGGTTTTAAGAAACCACGACGCAAGTGAAACTTTTATTGGATTGTAGACACTTATCCATCACGATTAATTATAAACAACAATATTCACATGAATACACGGATAAAAACATGTAAACACTGTACAGCACTTGCCCGCATGACAGACTGACTATGTGTTATACATACTACACGGTCAGCTGATGCTAACCATGGGCGCCGCCATATTGGCCTTGGCTGCTCTACCGAGCGCCTACTCCGAACGCCTTTCACTTTACCCCTACTCCGCGGCCGCCTGTAATGCGACATGCAACAGACGGCCAGAAAAATTCGGGGCGATAGAATAAAAGTTTCACATAGTTTTAATTCAGTATGAAATAATCGATTTTGAAATATTTAACTTTTTAATTGAAGCAATGGATTTGGTGTCGTCACGCAATATTGAAGAAATGGTGTTGGTATTGAAGAAAGAGGTTGCGAAAACACACAACGTGGAGCACGAAGACACTGGGAAATATAGACAACTTCTCGTTCGTACTTTGCATACGTCGTGCATCAAGGTGTGTTGCACAGAGCAAACGACTAATATGCCATTGTTTATTTATAATGAAACCACCTATCAATTGATTTTTCAACCTACTTTTAAAATATATAATGTTTGTTTGGTTTTTCAGTTCCCAGATGTGGCTGCAACAGTAATACCGGTTCTAATTGAATTCTTATCTGATACAAATGAGTTAGCAGCAGCCGATGTACTTGTATTTGTTCGAGAAGCAATACAGAAATTTGAATCTTTACATTCACTTATTATTGAGGTAATTTATACGGTTTTTACACGCTTTGTATTAACTTCACTTGTAAGTTTGTATGTATGTATGTTTGTAACTTTCATTTGGACTACAGCAAGTAGTTTATATAGCGGTATAATATGTCAGCACAGTAACTACAGTGGTTAGCCGTGCGGTCTAAGGCACGGGTCTTCGCTAAAAACTAAAAAACCGGTCAAGTGCGAGTCGGACTCGCACACGAAGGGTTCCGTACACTATGTACTTTTTAAATACTTTTGTAAAAGAAACAAGAGAGGCGCTATAACAATATGTAACCAGTGGGAGTATGCAAGTAGTTCAAGAATTTCAAGGCGTGAAATTTTACATAATACACCCCGGTGTTTTTATATTATAAACACTTTTTTTACAAAAATTTCTTGTAGAATAAAATAATATAAGGTTTTGATAAATATACCATTATATCAAATAACAACGTTATAGCAAATATCTCTGTTGCGCATGCGCCGATTTCCCCAAAAAAAAAAAAAAATACAAAACTTTAGAATATTAAACCATTATGAAACGTATACCATTATTATATAAAAACAATGTTATAGCACATATCTCTTCTGCGCATGCGCCGCCTTTCCCCCTAAAACTTTTTACAAAACTTTCTTTTAAAATAGAATAATAAACCATTATGAAATATATACTATTATTATATAAAAACAACGTTATTGCATATATTTCTTTTGCGCATGCGCCAATTTTTCCCAAAAAATTACAAAACTTTTGTAAACATAGATAGAATAATAAACCGTACCTAATGAAAAGTATACCGTTATTATATAAAAAACAGCCTTATAGTATATATTTCTTCTACGCATGCGCCGATTTTTTTCAAAAATTTATTTTACAAAACTCCTGTAAAACAAAATAATACGCCTTTATGAAAAGTATACTATTATCTTATAAAAACAACATTATAATATATATTTTCTTTTGCGCTTGCGCCGACGTCTCTGAAAAACAATAGGCCTCTTCATATTTGCATATCAAACATCCTCCCAAAATTTGGTTTCATTCCGCTCATCCATGGTGTTGGAATGGTAAAAAATGTAAAAAATGACGTTTGCATCTGTCAAAGCAATATGTTCTAATAATTAAAATTAGTTATTCAAATCGTTAACTCAGAAGGCGTTGCCTTTCACAAAATACTAATGTCAAAAGACTGACTAATATTTGAAATGACATTCGTTTTTGAACAAATGCAATCTTTTTTTTTAAGACAAAACATACGCAATATTTAAATTCCCATAGTACACTATGCAACAAACGAAGACAGACGATCTCCGTGTATGCTATGGATTAGACAAAATTGAATTTATACATTATATTTCTATATAAAGCTGTACAAAAAAAGTGTTTCGACGAATTCTGTTATACAAAATCTATGTAAAATTTTCTCCTCTTTCGTTTAAGACAGGTCTCGAAACGATCTGATTTAAATTGAACGAATTATAAGCAAAAAACTTAGTTTGCTCCTCTTTTGGGAGTTTTGGGGGGTTTTTAATTATTTGTTGTTCTAGCGGCAATAGAAATACACACTCTGTGAAAATTTCAACTCTCTACCTATTACGGTTCTTGAGATACAGCCCGCTGACAGACAGACGGACAGACAGACAGACAGACAGACAGACGGACAGCGGAGGCTTAGTAATAGGGTCCCGTTTGAGCACCCTTCGGGTACGGAACCCTAAAAACACGCTTTATATCGAACTAAAAAGTAAAAAATAATTTTTTTAAAATAAGCTTAAAAAGCGTGGGGCGCTTAATGTATGAAAATGTGGAACAAAGCGCCCCACGCTTTTTAAGCTTATTTAAAAAAAAATATTTTTTACTTTTTAGTTCGATATAAAGCGTGTTTTTAGGGTTCCGTACCCGAAGGGTGCTCAAACGGGACCCTATTACTAAGCCTCCGCTGTCCGTCTGTCTGTCCGTCTGTCTGTCAGCGGGCTGTATCTCAAGAACCGTAATAGGTAGAGAGTTGAAATTTTCACAGAGTGTGTATTTCTATTGCCGCTAGAACAACAAATAATTAAAAACCCCCCAAAACTCCCAAAAGAGGAGCAAACTAAGTTTTTTGCTTATAATTCGTTCAATTTAAATCAGATCGTTTCGAGACCTGTCTTAAACGAAAGAGGAGAAAATTTTACATAGATTTTGTATAACAGAATTCGTCGAAACACTTTTTTTGTACAGCTTTATATAGAAATATAATGTATAAATTCAATTTTGTCTAATCCATAGCATACACGGAGATCGTCTGTCTTCGTTTGTTGCATAGTGTACTATGGGAATTTAAATATTGCGTATGTTTTGTCTTAAAAAACAAGAATGCATTTGTTCAAAAACGAATGTCATTTCAAATATTAGTCAGTCTTTTGACATTTGTATTTTGAATAATGCAACGCCTTCTGAGTTAACGATTTGAATAACTAATTTTAATTATTAGAACATATTGCTTTGACAGATGCAAACGTCATTTTTTACATTTTTTACCATTTCACCACCATGGATGAGCGGAATGAAACCAAATTTTGGGAGGATGTTTGATATGCAAATATGAAGAGGCCTATTGTTTTTCAGAGACGTCGGCGCAAGCGCAAAAGAAATATATATTATAATGTTGTTTTTATAAGATAATAGTATACTTTTCATAAAGGCGTATTATTTTGTTTTACAGGAGTTTTGTAAAATAAATTTTTGAAAAAAATCGGCGCATGCGTAGAAGAAATATATACTATAAGGCTGTTTTTTATATAATAACGGTATACTTTTCATTAGGTACGGTTTATTATTCTATCTATGTTTACAAAAGTTTTGTAATTTTTTGGGAAAAATTGGCGCATGCGCAAAAGAAATATATGCAATAACGTTGTTTTATATAATAATAGTATATATTTCATAATGGTTTATTATTCTATTTTAAAAGAAAGTTTTGTAAAAAGTTTTAGGGGGAAAGGCGGCGCATGCGCAGAAGAGATATGTGCTATAACATTGTTTTTATATAATAATGGTATACGTTTCATAATGGTTTAATATTCTAAAGTTTTGTATTTTTTTTTTTTTTTGGGGAAATCGGCGCATGCGCAACAGAGATATTTGCCATAACGTTGTTATTTGATATAATGGTATATTTATCAAAACCTTATATTATTTTATTCTACAAGAAATTTTTGTAAAAAAAGTGTTTATAATATAAAAACGCCGGGGTGAATTATGTAAAATTTCACGCCTTGAAATTCTTGAACTACTTGCATACTCCCACTGGTTACATATTGTTATAGCGCCTCTCTTGTTTCTTTTACAAAAGTATTTAAAAAGTACATAGTGTACGGAACCCTTCATGTGCGAGTCCGACTCGCACTTGACCGGTTTTATTTAGTTTTTCTTAAACTGTATTTATTTAATTTAATTATTTGCTTTTTTTGTAACTTTTCTTATTTTTACAGAATCTTTTAGAGGCATTCCCCAGTATTAAATCGGTGAAAATTCACCGCGCTGCTCTGTGGATTTTGGGCGAGTTCGCTTCCACACCTCACGATATTAAAATTATAGTTCAAAAAGTTCACCAAGGTTTGGGAGAGGTAAAGCTATCCATCGTATAATATACAGTAGATTTGCATTAATGTAAAACTAACTAGAATTTTTTCGCGTTCACTTTAACGCGAGTCCACTGTATTTCATAATACAGTAGAGACGCGTTAATCCGAACCTTCATAATCCGGATTCTTTGGTAATTCGGACAGTCGTTTGATAGTATTATGTACATTGTAGTCCGGATTTTTCCAGTTTCAGTAATCCGGATCATGATACTTAGTTATTGAGTAGCTGTACCGGCACTATTTGCGTCAACACTATTGGCTGGCGGTGTGTTACAAACAGTTACATACATATTTGTTGTCAGAGAAGTGAAAGAAGTTAGGTGGTTTTAGTATGTATGTAGTCGTTGTCAAACTCAGATAGAATTACATAGAGAACGCACTATGGCGCCGCGTAAACGATCACACGTTACTTTATCACTGCAAGTAAAAAACGAAATTCTTGACAAATTAAAAGTTTTATTTTTTACGTATGAATAAATCCTTTGAGCACGCATTTTAGTTTGTTTTCTTGATAATTTAAATTACATCCAGTAATCCGGACATTTTGATAATCTGGATCAGCTGTGTTTTAATTAATCCGGATTATCGCGTCTCTACTGTAAGTTATTGTTTCGTTTATCTGTGAACGTCGCGTTTTCTTTAAACAGGTACCGTTAGTGGAAGCCGAGTTGAAATTGATAGCCGGCGGCAAGCCCGAAGGTGAAGAAAGTTCAGGCCAACAGTATCCCGCAGCTCCGAATAAATTAGTGACTTCTGACGGAACTTATGCTACTCAGTCGGCCTTCAATACCGTTGTGTAAGCAAACTTTTAGAACGGGGAGCATTTTCATGCGATCGTGCTATATATATATTAAAAGTGGAGTATCTGTATTTTGTAGATCGGTCAAAGACAGCGAAAAGAGGCCAAAACTTCGTAGTTATTTGATGGAAGGCGACTTCTTTATCGGCGCAGCGATAGGAACCACTCTTACCAAACTCGTGTTGAGATACGTTCAAGTAGTGCCCGATCCAAAAAGACAAAATCATTTTTGTGCGGATGCCATGCTGGTCATTGCTTCTATGCTTCACCTTGGAAAGTCAGGTTTGTTAACAAATCATTGTCACACTAGCGTGACCTGTGCGAATTATTCGCACTAAATAAGTATAATAATTATCACTTTACAAAATTATTTTTTAAATATGATTGCAGGTATTCAATTCGTTTCTAATTTTGCACACTGCTTATAACGTTCTTCTTTTTGTTGTAAAAGAAATATTTTACTAAAATTGTCATATAGAGGCGCAAGTAGCAAAAGCGTTGTTCAGCGTTGCCCGTCAGATGGCAGTATTTACAATATGAAAGTCAGATGACAGATCGAAGTGTTAACGTTACGCCGTCAGATGGCAGACGCTGTTCAGAGTTTAAATAATTTACAAAAACAATAGCAATAATAAATTTTTTAGTCGTCGATGTCAGTAGAGCAAGCAATTATCTGTAAAATGATATATAATTTATGTGGAGAAATTGTGTGGTTTTTTTTAAAAAGGGAGGCAAACATCTTAAACTTTAGCGTATTAATATATATGATAGACATTTGTGTTGGCAGTTGATTTGTTATCGCATTGTTGACTGTCCAATAAGAATAACGTAACAATGAAAAATTGTGTCCAGTTATTGTTTGACAATATTATAACTCGAGTTTGCATTCCGTTTAAGGACTCCCGGCGAAACCGTTGACGAACGACGATGCCGATCAGCTATATTTGTGTCTGCGAGTTTTATCGGACCGTTCGTCGCCGATAATAAAAATATTCACTGAAAATTGCCGAGACGCGCTGAACACGATGCTTACGGTGAAAGAAGAAGAGGAAGCCGTTACGCAGAAAGAAAAAGAGAAACCCGGTTCCGTTATCCAACCGGACGATCCTATTATATTTTTGCAGCTGAATGCCGGCAGAAACGAATTGGGCGGCGAAGATGTTTTCGAAGTGTCATTGTCCCAGGCGCAGATCGGTGGCCGCAAAGGAAAAGACGCTTCGGACGTGATGGCCGCCAGCAATAAATTGAACAAAGTTACGCAGCTTACCGGTTTCTCGGACCCGGTTTACGCCGAAGCGTACGTTCACGTTAATCAGTACGATATTGTTTTGGACGTGCTTATTGTAAACCAGACAAGTAAGCGATTTAGATAAATTGGTGTCTTTGTTACGTTTAAAACAATGCCTTGGATCCCGTCCCATGCATAAAACTGTGCCGCTCTTATAGTTGAGTATAAGTGCGATATGATAGTTGGAAATGTTTTTTTTTAGACGACACTTTACAAAACTGCACTTTGGAACTGGCAACGCTAGGAGACTTAAAACTTGTTGAAAAGCCCCAACCCGTCGTACTAGCACCCCACGATTTTTGTAACATCAAGGCGAATGTCAAAGTCGCATCGACAGAAAATGGAATCATATTTGGCAACATAGGTAAGCGACATTGGTATTTTGAAAAAAAAACAACAATAATCTAAACTAGTGTACCCGTGCAAAACCTTTTGCATGTATTTTCATATTGTTTTCAAAAAACGATATTTTGATACAGACCTACGACAATAATTTTATTGCTCTTGCATTAGTTTCCATTTACAGTTATTTTTCTTTTGATTTAGCTTGATCCATCAAGTTGTCTCTATATTTAATCGGTTATAAATTCAAAGAAAATGTACGAGATCTGTTCATCGTTGTCATGGTTACCCCGCAAGAGCTGTCACAATTCATTTTTAGAAAATCTAACCTCATTTGATACATTTACGATTTTCACTATTTTTTTTTGATCTGAGACCAAATTTTAGACTTGGTACAGTCCATGTAATATTTAAAAACTCTATTTTGGCATTAAATTAACACGAACTTACACGTTCTTAAATTGTTTGGAAAATAAAATAAAATTGTTTTGTCTATTAATATTTGGAATATTTGCGCTAAAAAACTAACTAATTTAAATATACACTTCAATTGTCAAAGTCGACTTGTCAAACTGTTTGTAAAATCTCCGACATACGTACATATTTGCATTTCTCTCACATTCATGTCTCGTGAACATCGAAGGATTTTCTCTCTTCACCCCGTTACCCCCTCGTCTTTTTTACTATTATCGCTTGAAAGAAGCCCTTTTAAAGAAATTTCACCAAAAAAAAAATTAGTGATAACAGATGTGGACTAAAGGCTTTAGTTTAAAAAAAAAATGTGTCAATCGGTTGAGTAGGGATTGCTGGCGGATTGGCTAGAGAAACAGGGCTTGTGTTTTAAATATATAGATTGCGTACGATTCGAATTTTTTCTTTCCAGTTTACGATGTGACAGGAGCCGCGTCGGATCGCAACGTTGTCGTTTTGAACGACATACACATTGACATAATGGATTACATCGTTCCGGCTTCCTGTAACGATACTGAATTCAGACAAATGTGGGCCGAGTTCGAATGGGAGAATAAAGTGTCTGTGAATACGACAATCACTGATTTGTCCGAGTATTTGAACCACTTACTCAAGAGTACCAACATGAAATGTCTTACTCCCGAAAAGGTAAACGGCTAGCCTTGAAATCTTCTTGGTTACCGGACTCGTAGGCCGCGGTCAATTGGTATTTCTACCTGACGTGTCGTCTACAACGGCGGTGGGCAATGTGGCTTCTAGATGGCTCACACTGTTGTTGTATACGAGACGTCAGGTAGAAACATCAGCGGATCGCGGCTTATAAATTACGTTTGATTCTACATTTGAGTGTTATTTCGCAGGCTCTGTCGGGGCAGTGTGGATTTATGGCCGCTAATATGTACGCCCGATCTATATTCGGTGAAGATGCGCTTGCAAATTTGAGTATAGAAAAACCATTGAAATCTTCTGACTTACCAGTCGTTGGACACATTAGAATTCGTGCTAAAAGTCAGGTAGGTTATATTTGAGATTTATTTTTTACTTTAACTTTGTAACCGCCACGGCTGGTTTAATAAACGCGGTTTTCAATCTGGATCATAAAGTCAGATGCTGTATAATTTATTTTTGACATAAAACTTTCCTCAATGCTCGATGAGTAAAAAATTACTTCACAAATATATTTGTTATGCGGCCAGATTGCGCTAAAATAGACCAAACTTGCAACGTCTGACGAAAAAAGTGTACTAAATGTCAAAAAAATAAAAAAAAAATCCCTTTGCACTCCGGGAGTGCCGGCAGAAGTGAAAACTTGAATATTAACGTCTTACGAATTTTCGATCAAAATGGTTTGTATCATAGATTGCATTTTTATGTACGATATTTCAACGCCAGATGTCTAACGTTGTATAAAAACATGCAAGTACCTATGTGAACTAAAATGGTGATTGTATTATTTTTTTCATTAATTTTTAGGGAATGGCCCTAAGCTTGGGAGATAAAATAAATCAGACTCAAAAAGGTACAAGAACCAAAGTGTGCTCTGCTTGAGTTGTAATGTTAACATTGTGTAATTTTATGTAAGTTCTTTTATTCGTTTTTTAATAAAATAATATATCATTCCTATTTGATTTTTATATGGAAAAAACAAAACATTGTTCATGATTTATCATTATTTATAAGATAGTCATTATAGATGAATGAAATGAAATCTATATTATTTTATCATGCTTTGTGGTCACACATATGCATTGATGTTTTTTTCTGCTAATAAATTGTATTTAACTAACAAATTGTATTACAGATTCAATATTATAAAGTGTTTTATAAGAATAATTTGTGTTTTATTTATTAACGCTTGTTAAAACTTTAAAATGTTCCCGGCCCGGAATAGTTGAGCCCAACCGCCACGGAAAACAAGTTTAAAATTTGGTTTCGATTTATCGAATGGTGTGCCATCTTGCCTCTGCACATACGGACAGACAGACATTCAAAACTCGTTTTTTTGTGGTATGCAGGGACTACGAAAAGTGTAAATTCATCGAAATTTCAAAGTTGACTTTTTTTTCACCATTACAAGATTTTCTTTAAGTACTCGAATTTGGTCGCTCGAATTTAATAAAATCTATTCGGATCAAATTTTTAGGCGTAAATATAGACTGTCAGCTTCATCGAAACGTTTTTTGGCGACAGTGCCCTTCATAGCCACTCGTAGCAAATGTGGGTCGTGGACTTTTTTTGATTAGAATTAATATCTAATATATAAAATTCTCGTGTCACAGTTTTCGTCGCCATACTCCTCCGAAACGGCTTGACCGATTTTGATGAAATTTTTTGTGCTTATCCGGTATCTATGAGAATCGACCAACATCTATTTTTCATCCCCCTAAATGTTAGGGGTAGTCCACCCCTAAATTTTTTTTTTTTATTTTTTAGACAAAATTTTTAATTTCTATTTTTTTATGATACAACATACAAAAATACATACAATCCTCAATTTTCACCCTTCTACGATCAACCCTTATTTTTTAATAGCCATTTTAGTAATTTAATCATTTTTCCTCTCCGGTCGAAAACTGATCAATCGTCATTTAATTAGTTATCCCCGCCAGATGTCTACAGGTGTCACTTCGCCAACATCTATTTTTCATCCCCCTAAATGTTAGGGGTAGTCCACCCCTAAATTTTTTTTCTTCCTTCCCCATTCGTTCTTTTGCACCGGGCACGACGGCGCAGCCGGAGTGCTCGACATACACACATATACGTCCATGTATATTTTAAAATAAATAAAATAGATAGATAGATGTTCCAATTAAATTGTTTTATTATTTCACTTTATACGTAGCGAAGCACGTACAGGGCCGCTAGTACCTATATAGGTATGTAAAATGATTTTCATGACTTACCATTATTAATTTTATCCACACGTCACTGTGCCAGAGGTGAGTAGTAAATATAATTACTGGTATGAAGTTTCAAAACACTATTCACTACATAGTACCTACACACTTTTTATTAAAACTATTTATAATGGCGTTGAAAAGACTTTTAGGTAATCCACGTAGCACATTTCACTTTCCAAACGTACACAAAACAGATTACAAAACAAAATAGACATATTTTAATTTTATCCCGATACTGGTGATGTCGAACATCACACAATAAATTACAATTTCTGTGTTTTGTATTTCACTACAAGGACTGCTTACTTTTGTTCATTGAAATTACCTACTTGTAATACGGCCCCAAAATTTATTTAATTGGATATTGAATTTTCATTAAATATAACATTTGATACACTTATTTTTATATGAAAAAGCTCTTTCTGAAGAAAATTTTAGATTAAAATTAAAATTTACTGTCGCGAATCAAAAAAGACCGTTAAACAATTGATGTCAGCTGAGCAACTTCCAAGTTACAACGATTAGTTAAAGATGTCCTCGTCGTATATTTTCCCCACTACGCATGCGCAGCTTGCATCACGTGACTATAGTACAAAGGACGCAAGGCAGTCTAACAATGGCGCAATCAGTCTAAGTGAACAGTGAACTATAGAAAGGATTTTTAAATAAAAATTTTTGAGAAAAAAAGCTTCCTTAAGACCAGAAATGCTGAATAAAAGGAAAGGATTGATTCGTTTGAAAAGTGAAGTGTGTGTGAAGTGTTTTAAAATTCATTTTAGTGTCGTTATTACTTTAAAAAGTGATTATTATTATTTTTGGCGCCAATGGAGCAGTAATGCCTAGGCGAAATAATGGTAAGTTATT
Source organism: Xanthostigma xanthostigma (assembly GCA_963575645.1). Taxonomy (NCBI): domain Eukaryota; kingdom Metazoa; phylum Arthropoda; class Insecta; order Raphidioptera; family Raphidiidae; genus Xanthostigma; species Xanthostigma xanthostigma. The sequence continues at coordinate 262,752 of OY754470.1, read as the reverse complement.
AAAATAATAATCAGCTATACTTTAGCCTGTTTTTCTACGAAAACATGTTGAAACGGTAGATAAGTAATACTTTATTTAAGTAACTGTAACAGAAATTGCAGAAAAAAATCTTTTCAGATATTATTTACAGAGTATAAATAAAAATATACGTAATAACAAAAATTAGTTAATAATAAAATCAATTCATATGAATATATAGGTATAATAATCAATCTTTGAGTATATTTAAAATGTATATTACATTTATTGAGTTACAATAAATAAAAATAACATCCAAACAGACCACTTAATTAATTCAACTCATAGTACAGAATTGTCAATAGAGTATTTATTTAATTAATTATTTATTTTTATGATTGTTCAAATTTTAACCCACTGTTTGGTGATGAGATAGATGGTGATAGCGGCCTGTTATTTTGTTTTTCTTGGAAGACTTCCTTGGCCGCTCGTGTTTTAGTTCTTGACATTATTCAACAGGTAATTATGACCTTGCAGATTTTTTGTTAATGTTGAGTGGAAATATTAATTGCGGTTTTCTAAAATCAAGATGCAGATGTTATACATAATATCTAGTTTTGTTTCCCAAGTTGGACGTCAGGAGAACCTTTGTACTATCATTATACAGGTGGGCTGAAAAGTTCGTAGGCTGACCCATAGATGGCGCTACTAGTATCAAATCCATATGATTTTTAGTTAGTTATAGCATTTTTTTTGACGTGATAACGTCTTATAAATTGATGAATCACTAATCTTATAAATTGATAAAACACCGGCTGCATGCACGAAAAAGTGTAACGTTCCTAAATCCTAACGTTCCGAACGTTCGTAACGCGTAACGTTCCGCCTGACCCTGCGCGTGTTTTTTGCTAATTTCTCGCTTAATTTAAATCAGATCGGTTTGAAACCAGTCTTAAACGAAAGAGGAGAACATTTTACATAGATTTCGTATAACAGAATTTGCCTAAACAGTTTTTTTATACAAATTTATATAGAAAAATATTTTATACAAATTTATATAGAAACATAGCTGTATAAATGCAATGTTGTCTAATGCATGGCGCGACGCGGTCGGTCGTCTTTGTTTGCCGTACATGGAAATTAGAAGATAACGTATGTCTTGTCTTAACATGAAAACGGCTGCATTTCTAATGTTTAATTCAATTTTTTGACATTAGTATTTTGTGAAATGCAACGCCTTCTAAGTTAAGTATTGGAATAACTAATTATTATTAGAACATAATACTTTGACAGTTGCAAACGTCACTTTTGACATTTCTTATCATTCCGACACCAAGGATAAGCGGATTGAAACCAAATTTTGGGAGGTTTAGATTATGTATTACGGAATACGTTATCACGTAAAACTATCGTCCGTAAACCGACTTTACAGACAACCAATTTTTTTTTTTGAAAGAACTTTTGTTACTTTGAAAAAATGGATAATAAGGAATTTCGTGTGTTAATAAACCATTGCTTTTTGGTGAAAAAAAGTACTGTTAAAGCCAAGGCTTGGCTTGATAAACATTATTCGGACTTTGCACCAGGAAAATCAACCGTAGAAAAGCGGTTTGCTAAATTTACCGACGAAAACATCAAAAAAGTCTACAAAATAATTTTTGATAACCATAAAGTGAAGTTGATTGAGATAGCTGAGACCCTAAAGATATCAAAGGAACGTGTTGGTCATATCGTGAATGAATATTTGGATATGCGAAAGCTCTGCACAAAGTGGGTGCCGCGCGAGCTCACAATCGACCAAAAACAACAACGAATCGATGATTCTAAGCAGTGTTTGGAGCTGTTCAATCGTAATAAATCCGAATTTTTGCGTCGATATTTGACGATGGATGAAACATGGCTCCATCATTTCACACCGCTGGACAGAAATTAGGCTTTTGAAAAAAAATAATTATCGATTTTTTTATTGTATTTTAAAACTTTATTATAAATAATATTGATAATCGATTTGAAAAACTTTCAAAAAACTTTTTTTAAATAATTAGGTATAAGCAATTTAAAATTGATAAAATATTAAAAAAAATCACGTGACTGCAAACGCACTAAAATTGTTTTTGACAGTTGTGACGTCATAATGTTAAAATGTATATGTCACCGGGATATTGTCAAATCCGTGATATTGTAATTTCACTAGTGAAATTACAATATCACGATTGACAAAGAGTCGTGATATTATAATTTCACTAAGTGAAATTATAATATTTGACAATATCCCGGTGACATATATACGCAGTATACTATCAATGGCTTCTACATGTATTATTATAATAATATAAATTACCATTATGACGTCACATTATGTTCGGGAAATGTCGGCGCGTTCTCGGAACTGGGTACAAAAAATTATTTTTAATTTGATATAACTTTTGAATTATAACGAAAATAAAAAAAAGAAAAATAGTGTTGTTATAAAACTTATATACGATCTTTCCATTTATGACAAAAAAAAAATTCATTCAAAAGCCCAATTTCGCGCCGATGAAGAGGTAATCGTCGAAATTGAAGCCTATTTTGAGGCTAAAGACAAATCGTATTATAAAAATGGTATCGGAAAATTGTATGACCGCTATAATCGTTGTATCGCCCTCGAAGGGAACTATATTAAATAATAAAATCAAATTCTATAAAAAAAAATTTTTTTTTCTATGCTAGCCTACGAACTTTTCAGCCCGCCTGTTAATTGGACTGCGATTCAGTTGGTATGACTAAAAAAATAATTAACTTATTTTCGATTTGTTAACAAGAGTGCATACCGATAAATTTATTCTTCTTCCTCCTCTTCCTCTTCTTCTTCCTCCTCAACTTCTTCTTCCACTTCCTCAACTTCTTCCTCTGGCTCTGGTTCAAAGATAGGTTCTTCAAGATCCTCGTCAATTTGTTTTACCTCTTCCTCGCCTTCTGGGCTTTCTGGGTCACCAGCTTTGCGACCAGGTCTTTCACCGAACCATTTGGGCAGTTTGGCTACAGAAAAATATAATATACAGATTATTTATTTATTTTCACAACGTATCATTTTTTCAATAATTTATACATGTCGAAATTTAATTTCAATAATCTATAAAAAGTTGTTTTATTTTGGATTAATAAATTTTGATAACTGTTTAGGACTCTCAGATATTTGATCCCACATGTAACTACAGTAAAAAAAACGACTAGGCCGATTTCAACAAAAATTGTATTTTACCAGTCCGTAAATATTCTGAACAAAATGGTGTTAACATTTTTCTAATCGCCTAAGCTCTCCATAATTTATGTCTGAACAGACAAAAATTAATAAATAAGTGGATTAAAAAGTCAATTGGGCTTATTAAAATATTGATGATAATTATATAGTTAAAACGTCGACAATTAACAATAAGCTGTGTTTTTAGTATTGGCACAAAAACAAACATATCATACATAAAATTGCAATAAGGCTATAACAGACGAGCGTACAATAGGTGCGCCCGGTGTCGCGCGAGAAGAAAACAAGCGATATGCACGTCGGGTCCGCTGGCATGAATAATTTGTACGCTCGTCTCTTATAATAGCCGAATGTTTGCAAATGCGTTTCTATCAAATCTAATAAAAGAAATTTTTATTATTATATTATGATATTTGCTCAATTATAAAAATATTATTGAATTGCTTTTATATTATCTTGGCTTCTCTTAGTTGACCATTTATAGTGGAATACGGCAGTCGTACATAAGGTATTGAAATGTTGTTACACATTTAGGAAAATTAAGGGTTACCAGAGACAGTTTCAATTAGCCTGCAAAGCTCCATTTTGAAGTTGGTTAATAAATATTTTTCCTTCGTCATTGGTGCCAAGCATCACTGCCCACTAACTATAGCCCATATCTATATCTATACTAATATATAAACATTTTTAAATCTATACTAATATATAAAGCTGAAGAGTTTGTTTGTTTGTTTGAACGCGCTAATCTCAGGAACTACTGGTTCAAATTGAAAAAAAAAATTTTTGTTGGATAGCTCATTTATCGAGGAAGGCTATAGGCTATATAAAATCAGGCAACGACTATTAGGAGCGGAGCATTAATGAAAAATGTTCCAAATGTATCTAAAAAATAAACTTTTGTTCAGGTGAAATGCACTAAGTATACTCATATTAGCAATGTAAGAATACAACGCCGGCTAGCGCAATCGGTAGAGCACAAGACTGTCAATACCAGGGTCGTGGGTTCGAGCCGTACGTTGGGCGAATGCATTTTTATTTATTATTTTTTTATTTTCTACATTGCTTTCTTCTAAGGCTTACATTAAAATTTATTTTAATTTCATTTAATTAATTGAAAAAAAATTATTAGTTAAAAAAAGTATAAATACTGCTTTTTATCGACGAAAAAATTTGAACGGTAACTCCGATCATCATGAAATTTGGACACAACATTCATCTCGGTAAACTAATATGAATGTGTGTACTCATGTTCCTCCCTTCCCCATTCGTTCTTTTACACCCGGGTGAAACCGGACGGGACCGCTAGTATGTTATATATGGCGCAGTTCTGTATGGTTAACGTAAGAATTTACAGTGCTGTTAATTTATTGTAACATTCTAATCAATCAGGCAGAAATTTAACGGCGCTGTTAGTTTTAACATTGACCATACAATAATATAAGAGCGCCATTCGAGTATATAATATTTGCAGTGAACACTCTTGAACTCTAATGACGAAGCCGGCATTAAAATTTAAAAATCTGTATCTCCGTAAATATTTTACTAATAGGAAAGTCATTTTTTGTATCGATTTACTTAGATTTTAAGTCCTGTAGACATTAAAGACATTTGTAAATATCCTTTTTGCAATTAAATTTTAGAGCTTTTTTGTCATTATTTTTATAATCGGCAAATAAAAAGATACCTATATGCAGTTAACTTGCCATCTGAAAGCTTTACATTGCACTTACACTTTTGACGCTGATCCCATTGGCCTGATTTGTCCTTCCAGGTACGTTCCGTAAATTCTTTTGTCAGCTCTTCAAGGCCCTGGAGTTTAGTTTGAAAACATTCAAAGACAGTGCACAATAGCAAGCATTATTATATATAGAGGGAAACATTGCCGTTACGTTTATTTTATTATGATATTATGTGAAAGTATACGAATAAAAGAAAGAAGGTAACAGATTAACCAGCTGGTATCTTGAACACCCCCGACGCCGTTCCCAAGTATCAAATGTATGATGCCAAAAGGCAATTGAAATATTAGACAGCCATAATTGCTATATTGTTCATTTTATCGATATGAAAACCACCAACCCTTACTTGTCAGATATTAATTTAAGCTCAAGTCTATGTAAATTTAATAGCAATCAGCCATATAGATCTTTGCGCAATATCAAAATTTTGGCACATTACATAGAAATAACATATTGTAACCTTAACCTTTCCACAACTAACATTTGTAATGCATTGTGGAACACCGTTCAACCAGATTTTTTTATTTATCGCTTTCAAGTGTTAATTATCGCAGTTTTTGTTATGATTATAATACAGTTTAACCTCTTTATAACGTCCTTCGTTATAACGAAAAACTCCCTATAACGTCGAAATTTTTACAATTTGGTTGGTTTACCTTAAAACCCATACATTAATACCCTCTTTATAGCGCAACAGCCACTCTCTATTACGAAGAAATATGTTCATATTTAGGCGTCAGCAAATATTACAGACGTAAAGAGGACGATTCTGAACCATATCACCAAACTATTCAACAAGCACTTGATGCCGCCAAACTTATCGAAAAATTCCTATTGTTTAATGAAGATGATTCCACCACATCCCAATTCCGAAGACTTGCATAAGATACTTAATAAAATACAAAACAAATATTTGCGCATAGCAAAAAAACGTCAGGCAAAGTTTGGAATAAATTAATTAATGAAATTTGGTTATTTTTCTTTCTTCCCTTCATATAACGAAAACTCTTTATAACGAAAAAAAAAAATGCTCGGTCCCTTGAGATTCGTTATAAAGAGGTTACACTGTATTATCATTTTGAACTGATGTGAGTGAAATATCGAGTGTGTAATATATAGATATTTGGAAATAATTTATCTGAGAGCGATTTTGTATTTGTTACAAAACAATTTCTAGAATAACTGAGATTAGCGTAATAACCGGAAGGTTTTATGTGAAGTAAAAATTAAAATGTTCATTTTATAAGCTTATTGATTTCGTTTATTTGCTTGATCTGTTACCTTTTACGACTTGCTTAGCTGCAGTTACGAAGGGAATGCGCCTTGTACATTAAAAAAAATGTTGTGGACCACACTTATTAAAAAAATACTGAAAATATCCCGCTAATTATTTAAAAAAAAAGTTAAGATACATACAATTAGAAACAAAAAATTGTGGACAAAGTTAATAAAAAAAGGAAAAAATGTGAGCAACACATTACCACATGTATGTGTAGAAAGTGTAGATATTTTAATTATTTACCCTAAATGTTCAAAAAAATAACTAAAAAATTCGGTGAAAATTTTCGTAAAAATAATATAGGTAATAAAAAGTGATTATGACCTATTATTTAAATAAATGTAGAAATGATTGTGTGATAGAAAAATTACTATTAATAGTACATAAAAAATGTGCACTGTAACATATATACGCATATCAATACAGGACAAAAAACAATATTAGCATTTAAAAAAAACTGTAGTAGCTTATTAAAAAAAATACACGGATTTCAAAAATAACATTGTCCGTGCACGATTGAGTTTTGCTTACTTTTGTTACGATTTGAGAAAAATTCCATTCTTTCTTTCCAAGTTTTTTCCATTACTTCAGCTAATTGCGCATCGTATCCCTGCATTTCATATATCAGAGTGGGTGAAAAAGAAATTTCAATAAAAATAATGGGAGTGATATTATCAATATTCAAATCTTTTCTGATGGCTTGTTGTCTGTTGTCAACATTTCTTGCTGGTGATTATTTAATAAATTATTTAACAATACCAAGTCTCGGACTGCAATCATTTTGCTACTGAGCAAAATCTTTGAGACTTTTTTACCCCTTGCATGTATAAGGGGCTAAATGAAAAGTAAATTTAAAAGTTCTCTAAATATCATCTGGTTGATTAGACATAGTTGTGATGAATTTTTTGGCAGTTTTAAATAATTTTTATAAAACTATTTGCTGCATAGAATGATTCAGAAATTTAAATTGGAGGCATTAAATTAGCCCTTAAATCTTATATTATTAATATTATATCACCGTTCGGGTTTGACGCGGTGCTAACTTGACCCGCACTTGCACCATAGGCAACCCGTACTTACGCCGTATTAAAACATAACCAAAGATTTTGACGAAAATGGAAAGAACCTTAAATTTAAATTTAGAGGCATTTATTTAAAACTCCATTTTTTGCTGCCGATGCAGTTTTCATAAACGTCTGAATAAGGGTTGTTTAGTGTTTTTGAACTGAATTAGAAAATAATATAATATTTCTGAATCATTCTGTATAATAATTAAAAAATATAATTATTATCATCTGTGCCCAAATTCAACAACCGACATATGCCGAATGATTCGATTTTAAGAAAATCTGTACGCAACTGTTTAGATTTTCATAGAATTTTGCTGTCTATAAAAGTAAAGGTTTTCTTTAATACTTACGCCTTCAAAAAGTTTCTTCTTATCGTCATATGATCGGGTATCAACACGACGTTCATATTTTGAGGCGACTTGGATTTTGGGCTGAAATATTAAATATTCATTACTAATCTGTAAATATTCATTCAGAAAATATATAAAATTATCGAGAAATGATTTTTACCGGGTATTTTCCTGTAAGGGCTTCAGGGTCCAAACCTTTCTTTAAGGCTTTGTGTCTAAGTTGTTGTTTTTGTCTTTCTTTCAACTCTTTAAGCTGTAACATTTAATGAAATTGTTATTTTAAACAAATCGCAGTGTACAATGACAGAAACACAGATATATTGCTTACGTCATAGTCCTGTCTCTTTTGACGTTCTTCCAAATCGTATTTCTCAGTCTCAAGCTTGACAATCTGATCCCAGAGTTCTTGAGCTTTGACGCGGAGTTTATCAGCGTTGAAACCTTCAATCGCAAGTGGTTTAATACGAATAGATAAAGAAATCTTCTTTTCTTCCTCCAACTGTTCCTTGGTTTTGCTTCTTTCAATTTGTGCCGACGACATGTTGAACTGCAAATGATAAATTGAAAATATTTATAACATGAATAAAATCGGAAGGTCTTAATTATTTACAACTCTACTTCACCGTCTTAAAATAAGTTATTGTAAAAAGAATTAGAATTGAAATTACAATCGACAATCTATACTAACGTTCGAGTCTTTTTTGTTGATGGTGAAGTTAGGTCCGGCGCTTTTGTTGCTTTCATCCTTGCGGGACTGCATCATAGCTTGACGTTTCTTTTCGGCTTCCTCAAGACGGCGACGTTTCTCCTCAATGTCGCGTTGTTTCTTCTCTTCAATCTCGCGCTGGCGACGCTCTTCCTCTTCCTTCTTGCGTTGAGCCAAACGCTTCTCTTCCTCGGCTCTTGAAACTTTGCGTTTGGCCTGTTTCTCCTTCAGCCTCTTGAGTTCGTCTTCTTCCTTTGCACGCTGTTTGCGCCATTCTGCGATGTATTCTTTTAACTGATCGTCTAAGTCAGAGCGTTTTTGATCTTGACGCTGAAAGCAATACGTCGCTTTGATTTTCATGTCATATTTTGATATGTGATCGAACCACCGAAAAAAGAATTTGGAAAAGACCACGGATTTGCAGGACAATTTAAAACAATACTCATTTTATTGCAATCAACGTTTTGAGCTTTATATAAGATCATCCTTCAGATCCAATGGCAATTAAACGACTACGATATGATTCGAAACGTATAATAAGATTACAAATTTACCTTGATGAATTCCGGATCACCTTGTGGTTCTTGACCCCTGTAATATCATAAGAATTCGTGAAACAATATTCTTTCAGTAAATAATAATTGATTAGTTCAATTATTCTTTTAATAAAAAATGTATAAAAAAGTAAGAGACTTATGCTTAAAGACGGGACAAAAAACTCCAAATAATGTAGAAAAAAATAAAATAATAAACACAAAAAGCAGAACACAAAATGAAAAAGTCACTACAAAACAAGTCAGCCGTTTTGTGTGGTCATCGCATTAAAGTCATTCACATTTTTTTTTGTCATAGACTTTAAATGATTGATTGATTTTTACATGACGTCGAATATACATGCAAAATGACAATTATTGGATATATTTAAAACAGCAGAATATTACAATTTTTAATTTAATTTTGGAAACAACCGTTTTTTTAAATTACCTAAGTATCAAATTTTTTAGGCAGGTGATAGTGATAATGTTAATTTGTATTGGGCTCATATAGTAGCCAATAATTTTATTCATACAAGGAAGATTCGATACTTTTTATAAACATTATATTAGTACCTCGTAATATTCTGGGTTTTTTACGGATGGAAATATTATTTACTCTGCATATCATAGGATATAGAACGAGTTGCAGAGTTTTCTTTGGTATTAGACACAATATTTACTACGGCATGGACAAAATTTTTGATTTTACTATTTTTATTGCTTTGAAATGAAAAAAAAGCGAATAAAAATTTGATTTAGGACTCGGAAAGATTTTGTAATTTTTTTAAACCACCAACAGGTAGAGCCATATGGGCCTCGTACCAATTGATATTTTAAATTTATTTTTATAATAAATTGAGAATATAGTCGATACTTTTGCCAGTTCTTGGATTAGAACCTTGGAGCCTTGGCTTGTAAGAGAGGAGCCATAAAAAACGCTACAGGATCGACTATTCTCAAGCCCGATTTTGTAAACAACTCTTTTTTTATTCTTTTGATGGCAGAAACACTCCACTTTATAAAATTCCAAAGTTTTGTCCATGACTGTAATATAATTATTATTCGTCTCTGTAGTAAATAAATGAACACTTTTCAAACACAATTTAAACCATGTATGGATAAACGAAATAAAATTAAACGTCTATTAGTTGTTATACTTTCAAAAAGAAAACAAAAAAATGTTTTCGTAAAGTTAATATTGTTTAAAAATTTTCAACAGAGTTCAGTTTACGTTTCGTCAAATAAATTATTTAATAAAAACATTTAACAAAAATATAACCAATATTTGATCACGCATTTTAAAAACTACATTAAGGCTATATATCTGCAATGAAAAATTTTTTTTTAAACTGTTGTTTGACTTGTGGAAAATAATACATAGCACTTTGAAAGAAGCAAAATTTAATCTATTGATAAAAATATATACTTAGCTGTTAGCACGAATATTATAATAAAAAATGAATAGGTAGGTTTTATTTATTTCAAAAAGTAGCATTGTATCCTAAAAAAGAAATGAATTTTCTCTACGTAATGTACCCGAGACATATTGTGCTGTTTGTTTTTGTTTTAACTTTTAACCCCAAAAACTGTCCTTGCATCAAGCCCCTCGGCCCCTGCCCCAATTCGCTAGTGAGCAGAACTAAAATTTCTGCTTTGGTTCTAACAGTCTATAAAACCGTTAACTATAGGACTAAACGTAATAATTGTATTTTTGCGTAATAAAATATAGATATTATATAGGCGATGACGAAAGTAAACCAATCTGCATACACTTCACGGAGTGTTGCACACAAAATGAATGAAAACATAAAAATCAGATCACCCTCTTCACTTACGTCAATGTCCCCCTTCTACTCCTACAAGAAAAAAAAGAATTACATGCGTCAGTTTACGAGTTTTACAAACATTATAATCAAGCGAACATTATTAAAGAAAATATAATAATACAATAATTGATAACAAATCAACAATAATAATTGTGTTTTTGTCTTTAAGCGAACAATGTACGCCACTGATCATGAACTGTAATTTGTATGAATTGAAAAATGCTGCAATCCTTTCAAATGTATTTTGACATAAAAAAATGTTAAAATGCTGAACCAATGTTCATTAAAAATTGATTTTGTTTTTAGGGAAACCACATTGACAATGTGGATGTCCAAAAGATGAATTTTTAGAGTGAACTTTCTTTTTCTATTTTTTTTTTTTTTAATAATTATTCACATTCAGCATCTTTTGAACATTTACGTGGATGTTTGGGAAATATAAAAATGTGTATATTATAATGATATATATTATGTATAATATAAAATAAAGGGATGCAAAAATACATAAAAAGTGTGGGTGTTTGTGAAAAAAAAGCATTGTACATCAAACACAAAAAACATGGATGCCGCTTGTTGATTTAAAAAAAGCCGAACAAGCTTTCTGCTTCACTCGACACTGATAGGTTTTTTTTTTCAATTGTTCTTGTCAGTATGTTCATATATAGATTGAGTGGAATTTAAGCTACCAAAAATTTACTTAAAAAATAAAAAAGAGATTGCTACAGTAAAAAAATTCTTTCAAAAATATTGCTTTACAAAAGGCCTGATAATACAGCAAACAACATAAATAATAACGATAACAAAGTTCTCGAAAAGATTAGTGCGTTAATCAAATTTATTTTAGAAAAATACGTCTTCAGTTAATCAGTTAAAAATCAATTGTCGTAAAACAAGAAAAATAATCTCGGGTAGGCTACGATTTGATGAACGCATTAAATTCAATAAAGCAGCTTAAAGCAGACATTAACAGTGAAATTATTTTATATTATAACAACATCATTGTGTTTATTTGAATAGTGTAAAATCGCGAAACATCTTATTTTGGAAAAAAGCTGCATAGTTCTGTTTTGCAGACAATTTTAAATTGCTGTGACGTTCTATGAAACAAAAATATATATATATGTGTGTGTGTGTGTGTGTCTTACGTAATTTTATATTGGCATAAACGGCTGAATCGATTTTTGTACGATTATTATATTTTGTCCGCGGAGAATAGAAAAAAATATGTTTTATCTAAAGTCGAAAATTTCAATTAATAAATATAAAATATATTTCTACCGTCATTCATTCCATTTGTTTGCTAGGAATATGAATGACCCAACTTTTCTGAATTCTCTCATATTCGATTTTGGACGCAGCAGCATCTCGCGCCTATCTCGACGCTGGGAGTTCTGGTTGAAGCATCGTAAGTGGTATTTTTTGACGTGATAACGTCTTATAAATTGATGAATCACCAATCTTATAAATTGATAAAACACCGGCTGCATGCACGAAAAAGTGTAACGTTCCTAACGTCCCTAACGTTCCGCCTGATCCTGTGCGTGCTTTTCTCGAAAACGGCCCTAACGATTTGGATGAAATTTACTGAAAAGGGATTTTGGGGGGCAAAAAATCGTTTTAGCTAGGTCTCATCTCTCGAAAAAATCGTTTTCATACAAATTTTATCATTATAAAAATCAATTTTTTGACGTATGAAAATACTTAAATATTGTAAGTAGGTTTTGGAATTTTATATAAACAGTCAAACAATTGTTTTCAAAATATTATGACAGCTAATCTTTGAGACTTAAAATAAATACGAAAGAAAGAAAGTTAAAAAAAACAATTATAACAATTATATTATATGGTGAGTAATTTTAATAAATAAAATTAACCTAAATTTGAAGCGAAAGATGCAATATCATAGATTCGAATTATTATAATTATTATATAAATTTAGGTTATGTATTACGGAATACGTTATCACGTAAAACTATCGTCCGTAAACCGACTTTACAGACAACCAATTTTTTTTTAAATTTTGTTCTTGTGTTCACGAAACTGTTTGTACTAGACTCAATTGTTTTAAAATCCATAGGCGTCCGAGACTTTTTCAACGCACGTTATACTAATTCGCGCTTGTATTACTTAAGTGTGTCATTAGAAAATTTTTAACCATGTGTGTGTGTGTGTGTGTGATAAGTGAGTAACTTATAATTTACATACATTATACATACATAAAAAGACACGACTACAATAATAAGACGTACAAATAAAAACCAGACTAAAGGCCTTTCTAGTAACGTACTGACAGGAACAATATTTTTGCGTATGTTTTTTCACTTACTCAAGTTTTTTCTCCGGCGGCCTTGTGTATCCAGACGTGAATGGGCGACATAGGTGGGTGGGTGGAAAGGAGGAGGGAAACAAAAACAAAATATTTAATAAAAATGTAGATATTTAAAAAAAAAAACAAAACTATTAAGTCGTTGTCAAGACTAAATAACACTCTAATAACGTATGTAGTTTTTATTTGCTTATATAGGGTCGTCAACTCAAACTATTTTTAATAAGAAAGTCAGACACACATAAATTAGGATTCAGTAGCTGTGATTTTCATTACATATTTTCATGTTTTTGTTTAGATTTTTTTGACAAACCATTGATTAATATTAGAGGATCTTGAAGTTAACAATTTTAATTGTATTTGGCCAAATTTATTATTTTAAAACGACAGTAATAATTCTTATAGCATTTTTAGAAGAAATATTCAAGGATACTTCATTTTTTAAATAATGACTTCGTATAATATGTTTTTACAATTTTATAAGACTTGTAGTTTTGAGAATATAAAAGTTGTAAATTTTATGGGCTAAGTGACTGATGGATTTCTAGTGACTACGAAACAATTAATACAACATTTTTATCAGGCATTAATATATTATTGAGATATAAAACGAATTATTTATTGTTTAATAAACGGAAAGAGTTTGTAAACTGCAATTTGTAAATATACAACAGTTGTTTGAATACTGCAAGTATTGACTACATACATTATTAGCGATAAAAATCGAGAAAAATGCTTTAGACGGCAATAAAGAACACTAAAGGTATAATTTTTCTTTTAAGGCATCTATTGCCGTTATTTGATATTAATTTGGACTTAATGACGTGAGCGATATTATATTATCAAAAAAAGTGGTGTGGAAATACACTTGTAAAAAATATATATAAAACGTCAAGTTATAGATTTAAATTCTTATCACAAAAATATGAATGTTAAGATTTAAAATTGATTAATTTCACAGAATATTAAAAATGTGTATGGGTAGTAATGGGAAATTATCGAAAGATTATGAGAAAAATTTTAAAAATATAAAACGATTGTGTTATTCATTTACAATTTGATTCTGTTCGAAAATGTTATGGTTTTGAAAATTATGGGAAATGTAGTTGAAATCATTGTTAAAAAAAAATTCCGAAGAATACTTTAAAAAAATTGATGTCTAAGAATAACACAAAATCATATATTAATTTTGGAAAGAAATACAAAAAATCTACTTGGATATGAAAATGTTTTCTGTTCGAAGAAATTTTGAAAACTGTAAAATGTATTTAACGAATTTCTGTGTATTTTTGTTTGTTACCAAAAGGAATCCCTGAAGTATCATCCGTAACGGAAACTGCTACTTACTTGCTGTAAACAAAAAATAAATTAGTCAGTTTTTTGCGATATAAAAACATAAAATAACAATAAACAATGATCGCAAAGTAACCGTAATTTTTAATTTAATAAATTAGAATCAAAATAGTTTCATTTTAATAATTTTTCTTTTTTCGGTTTTCTTAGTCGAACTTTAGCATTCATACTAGATTATAAGGTGATGTAATATACTGGTTACTTTCGTTCGAAAAATACAATGCATTTTGTAAATCGCCTCTGTAAGTTGTTAAACTGGTCAATTTTATAGGACAACTGGTATTTTATGTTTTTACCGTCTGTTACCCCCAAAAAATTAAAAATGACCAACTTACAGGACATTCATTGTATTCAGAATATTAGTATAATTAAAATAACGATTGAAAACTTACGCCGGCTCAACTTCCTCTTCTTCCTCCTCCTCCTCTTCACTAAAAAAATAATAAAGTTGTTTGTTTAGTTACAAGTGAATAGAACAAATCCGTTGGGTAAAGAATACACCCAACGGACACACAAAATTGTGCATAAGCATTCGAAAAAGCAAGCGTCATGCTCAAAATATCCGCAGCTGTTTTTCATATACAAATTAAACAACTTGAAAAAATTATTTTTAGATTTTATTTATATTGCTGTCAATATCTATCGATCAGATGGTTACAAATTCTTGACTTGTTACGTCAATGAGTTTTTTATCATTGCAGTTATCGAAAATAATGTTAGAAATCAATCCTTTCAGTATTTATTGTTTATATTTTGATTTACCAATATTAACGCGTTAATTGTATTTGCATATGAAAATTTCAGCATTGCAGCTATTACAGTATTAGCCACAAAGCGTTCTTGTTAATAGACAGGGAAAAATGTGTTATAATAACTGTGATAAAATGAAAAGCAATTTGAAAAAAATAATTGCATCTATTCATTTTATAAAATCAGCGAAATGTAAATTCATAAAATTCAGTAAAAGAAAGATTATATCTACTAATCAGTTTTTCAATTTCAAAATGTAAGAAATTAAAAAAGCGCAGTTTTGACACTTATAATGTAATGAATAAAATTATCGTAAGAGATTTTATGCTATATTCGTCGAAAATAAAACTTTGGCATTTAGAAATTATTAAATTTCAGAAATAGAGCTGTTTAAAACAGTGTTTTTACTCGAAGGCTATATTATTTTCTTAACGGAAACGAGTCTTTTTAGACTGTGCTTTTGAAAAACTGTAAAAGTATGAACTTTGGAGCAAAAGCAGGAGATTGCCGTTTGTTAAGCATAAGCACCTTTTGCATGGTCAGTGGCGTCATCGCAGCGCCAAAGCTGTTCTGCCTAAGCGATTCCTGTTTTCTATATACTTACGAATAAACTTCCTCCTCGTCGGACATGATTAAGGATGATTAAAAACTCTGTAAGAACACAAAAGCAACACTTTAGTTACTGTGAAAAATAACTCTAATAATTTAGAGTGATGATGATCCTGTTCAAATGTTGGAAGATTAAAAAGGAAGAGTCCTGGTGGCATAGGATCGATGAACAAAGCAAATACTGAAGGTTTTTATTGCATTTTATTGTCTGACGTTCTCCGAAGATGGCATAAAGATTGCCGAAACGTCAGACAATAAAATGCAATAAAAACATTCAGTATTTCATTTCATTGTTCATCGATCCTATGCCACCGGGATTCTTCCTTTTTAATCTTCCAACTTTATTGACTGTTTTTTTTTTTATTTTTTAAGTAAGCATAATAATCTTTATTTTCTCTTGACAGAACGCCAGCGGTTCATTATTTTTTTTTTATTTTTATTATTATCGTTTATATTTTTGTAAAGAAACAATTCTGAATGCTCTCTTTTAATGCATCGTATCTTAGTTGAACTGCTCGGAACGATCCGAAGATAGCAACCAACAATCGAACATGTTATAAAGAAGCGTTCAGAATTGTTTCTCTTAAACAGTATAAACTTTTATTATTATATATATTAATACGCTAAGGTTTAATATGTTTGCCTCCCTTTTTAGAAAAAACCTCACAATTACTCCACATAATTTATATATCATTTTACAGATAATTGCTTGCTCTACTGACATCGACAACTAAAAAATTTATTATTGCTTTTGTTTTTGTAAATTAATTAAAATACAGCAACGCTGAACAACGTCTGCTATCTGACGGCTTTAATTTTGAAACAGC
Source organism: Xanthostigma xanthostigma (assembly GCA_963575645.1). Lineage (NCBI taxonomy): Eukaryota > Metazoa > Arthropoda > Insecta > Raphidioptera > Raphidiidae > Xanthostigma > Xanthostigma xanthostigma. Next base: position 246,179 of record OY754470.1, on the reverse strand, counting down.
GAGCAACGCTGAACAACGTCACAGTAATGCTGCATGATGCCATCTGACGGCTTAGCTCAACGCTTTTGCTACTTGCGCCTCTATATGACAATTTTAGTAAAATATTTCTTCGATCTGTCATCTGAGGTTCATATTGTAATACAACAAAAAGAAGAACGTTATAAGCAGTGTGCAAAATTAGAAACGAATTGAATTACCTGCAATCATATTTAAAAAATAATTTTGTAAAGTGATAATTATTATACTTATTTAGTGCGAATAATTCGCACAGGTCACACTAGTTTCTAACATATTTTTCCTCGTTGACTTTGGATGAAATTAGATGAACAAAATGATCATTAATTTTTTGCGTCATATATTTTTATTTGTAGCTGGTCTAATTACAGAACCAACTGCCATCAACACAAACAAACGTATTGTTGGTATGCTTGTTGGCAAAGTTTAAGCTCAGGTAAATTCGAAACAATGTCGGATGTATTTTGGATATCATAAATAGAACAGCATATATTTATTCTAATTTTTATCTGTTCAGTGTTCAGGGATGATCGAAAATAACCAGCTTGCAGTACAGCAGAATTGTGACTACCGAGGCTAATTAAAACCATACATTGGCACTGTTTTAAATTATTGAAGTAAAACTTCTTTGGCGACGTGTCTGTTTGAAACAGTTAAACGGAATAACTTTAAAGAAATTTTACTTTCGCTTATGTGGGTCAGGCTCACATGTTTTTTTTTGTGCATTGTTAGTTGGAGGGTATTCATAATGCGCCGATTTATTGTTTTTCTGTTCAGAACGATTATAATAAATATTGAAAGGTAGATAGCAATTGTTGCAAAGAACGATAGCTATGTTTCTAAAGTAATAGATAGTTTGTATTTATAGATTGGTCAGCATAAAATTTAGATATTGCTTTATTTATGAATTTAGCTGTTCCATTAGAACGTAACCGGATATGACAGTACCTACGTTTACTGATTCTACGACTCAGTACCTATATGGATCGTTTCGACGTTTGAGCATCGCCGCGCGTCTTTCTCTAATTATAGTTCGTAACGTACACGCCCGAGCGCTGCTTGCCCAATCGCCGAACTTTCACGACTATAAACAAATATCTGCACCATCGTTATTTATATAAAGAGATGTTTTAAAAGTAAACTTACGACCTCTATACGTCATTAAAAATAGTTTATTTGCTCTTAAAACTACTAAGAAAGTATATTTGTTTGTGATGCCTACCAAATCACTTTACTAAATTTCATAGATTATAGGTACTTTACGTCAAGCGGGGTCGATTTTACCATTGGGTAGAGTGTCTGGGATCCACGACGGTGGGGCTCACTTTGTTTTATATTGCAATATTCTTTTTTCTATTTACAAAAATCATCAATTTTTTATTGTATGGGTAGATTATTCATCTTCGATAATCCATACGGGAACAAAATTGAAAACTTCAGTATTTTTGAGCAGATTTTAAATAATTTTGTTTTCTTAACACGTTAACTGCAGCTATGAAATACGGTCCATAAAATTCAAGTGGTAAATTGTGAATCAAATTAAGTTCTACACTATTTATTACCCCGATGGATTCAGTAGTTTTCGAAAAACAAGACGAAACTTTATTTTTACGCTTAGAGGGGACACACTCGGTTTGAATACATCCAGAAAGTCTACAACACAATGATAAATCCATAGACGGCATTTTTTTTGAAAATATTTTTTTTGCAAATTTTTAACGTAGACAGTAGGATGACGTCATGACACTCATGTAATGATTTTTATGAAATATTACTATATCTAACATTGTAGCAAATAAACTATTATGACGATGTTTGAGGTGTTATTTGAAAGCCAAAGAAGTCCCGTTTAATTATAATCCGACTTTTTTAAAAATATTTGCGAATTGTCATCTATAATTTGCCATTGCTTAGGTTATGATTAATTTTATTCTCGAGTGCGAGTTGCGTGAATTTTATGAAGTGTTTATGTCGGGTTTGGGTTAAAGGACTTTTGCTGAGTTGCAGAAAACACTGTCAAAAAATTTGATTTGATAATGACCTTAGATTAAGACCTGCACACGCATTTCTACATAAGGAAAGCATTGTAGAATTTCAAATCAAATAATTTTGATCGATCGAAACAATATACATTATATTGTTGTGCAACTGAAACTACATTTTCTATACGTATTTTGTTCAAAATTTAAGTTGAAAAGCGAGCATTTGTTTTTGTGGGGGAGTATACAAACTAATAATGTTTTACATGACAGAGATCTTGGCGACGACAAGTCCTGCATATATAAAAAAAAAAAACTGTAATTGGATGGTCACGATCTAAGGTCGTTGTCAACTCAGATTTTTTGACAATGCTTTCTGAAACCGAATGTTTCATAACTCGTGAAGGATTATTGATATGTGTTATAATGCTAAAAAATACTAATCCTCGTTAATGCGAAATTGAGCTATACTTCTATGAGTACAAATGAATACAAAATAAAAAAATATCACACTTCAAGTTTAATTTAAGAATTATAGAATTATGTCCTATATTAATCTTGATATTTTTTAAGAGTTAAAAATATTCAAAAACTACTTGTTAATAGTTTAAAAAGCAAAGCAATTATTATAAAACGTAAATACAATGTTATAATAGAAATAATTTGTGGTGAATTTAGAAGAATTCAGTTCCGTTCATCAATTGAACTGAAAGATTTCTGAAACGTGTAAATATGAATGTAATGAAATGCGATTGATCCATTAAACCCTTCAATTTGATCAATCATTGAAACAGGTATTTCGAAACCTGCTTTTAATTTTTAAATGAACACTATCCTACGCATGTGTTAAACTATCAAATTTGTTTTGTGTTACTTTGTGTGAGTTTTCAAAATTATTGGTGTTAATTGTTACATTTTTGTATATTTGTGATTTACCGCACAATTTCAAAATTTTTCAAAGTTTAACAGCAAACAAGCGCTTTTATCACAGCCACTCAAATGCGCAAAATTTTGCGACTGATGGTGCTATTCTGTATGATCAGCGTTAGAGTTAAAGTTTCTCTCTCTCTCTCTTTAACTGTTGCAATGTTAAATGTGTTAGAAAGTGACAAAACTTTACCACCCAGAATAGCACCATCGGATGGTAATCGACACACAAAGAAACATTAGTTTTACTATTCTACAAAATTTTCCACAATCACATATTATAGCTTAATAAAGGCACTGCCACGTGCTTTCCACGTCTTTTGTTTAAACAATTGTTCAACACGAAACACATACACAACGATAAACAAAAGCAAGTCGCAGCTAATTGTTACAACATTATCCGGTTAAGAAGAAGAAGAAGAAGTAGTAGTAGTAGTACAGTAGCAGTATAGCTGGTGCAGCACTTACAGTGAGGATAAAAAACAAAGGGCCGGCAGGTCAGCTGGCACCAGAGAGCACAACAACTTGGAGGAATGTAGAGACCGCGAAGACGTCTGTGGCGGATCTAAATGTACGGACGCCACGAACCGCTATTGCCGTCGCGACGCTTAGCGCCTTCGCAACTTAACGCATGCGCAAACATTGACTGTGATCAATTTTGGAAACCTGTGCGTTTCTGTTATTGAGTGGCTTGTCTTGTTATTATATTGATGCCGGCACTGGTATAATATTACAATAACTCAGCCATATTAGAATTAATAAGTTAGGTGTAGAATTTTTGATTTTTCAAAATTCGCCCTTCTCTCTGTTACAAAAATTATAATTATTAAACAAACACCTTCTTTTATAATATATTACAGTAGGTTTTTTTAAAAACCGAACACCTGATTTATTCCCTTAGGTTTCATTCAAAGGAATTTTACCCCCTGTAATAATCTTCATAGCTTCAGGGGGGAAATCGATTGCCGGATTTTTTTATGACCTAGTGCATTCCGGCGCAGTGCAATGCACTTGCACTCATTTTTTTTAAATGGGGGCCCCGTTTTTTTTGCAGTTTCTGATTTTTTATGAAAAAATAAACACTTTTTGTCCCGGGTATATTTAAATAAAAAACGCGAGTTTGACCGGATAACCGGTCAAAATTATGCCACGCACGAAATCGCGTTTCGACGTGTCGAATCCAAGTTTCCGGGTATTTGACAATCAAAACAAGATGAAAATATCAAGGAAGAAGGAGAAATAATCATCAATAATAAACAAATCATATCCTTATTCTATCATAACCTTATTTCTCCTTCCATATTGTTTTGATTGTTTTCTCACAACACAGGCAAGGTAAATACCCGGAAACTTGGATTCGACGCTTCGAAACGTGATTTCGTGCGTGGCATAATAATTTTGAGCGGTTATTCACCCGTATCGCGCTATATTAAGAGCAAGAAGAACGGTATATTATTTGATCTAAATGGATTATTGAAATCCAGGTAAAATGTCACAAATAGTATTAAGTTTATCTCAAATTTATGTACAGAAAAAAATCTTAAAAAATTGTTGAGTAAACTAACTTTATCAGTAAAAACTTTAAAATGTTGATTAGACTTCTTGTAATTTGAAATCTCATGTCATTCAGTAAAGAAATACTAGCGTGACCTATGCGAATTATTCGCACTAAATAAGTACCTATAATAATTATCACTTTACAAAATTATTTTTTAAATATGATTGCAGGTAATTCAATTCGTTTCTAATTTTGCACACTGCTTATAACGTTCTTATTTTTGTTGTATTGTAAAGAAATATTTTACTAAAATTGTCATATAGAGGCGCAAGTAGCAAAAGCATTGTTCAGCGTCGCCCGTCAGATGGCAGTATGCAGTATTTACAATATGAAGGTCAGATGATAGATCGAAGTGTTAACGTTACGCCGTCAGATGGCAGACGTTGTTCAGAGTTTAATTAATTTACAAAAACAATAGCAATAATAATTTTTTTAGTTGTCGATGTCAGTAGAGCAAGCAATTATCTGTAAAATGATATATAATTTATGTGGAGAAATTGTGTGGTTTTTTCTAAAAAGGGAGACAAACATCTTAACCTTAACGTATTAATATATATGATTTTTTTGAATCGGCTAATTTTCAGATAGATAAATACGCAAACCGATTGGTACTAGCTTAAGCTCCTGGGAGGGGCTAATTCCTAAAAGCCGTTAAAACATTATTTACGGGATTTTAAAAGTGTTTTGATTTATACATAACTTCACTGGTTTTTGTACATTTTGATAAAATAAGATTATTTTCGCTTGTAAACCTTAGCGTATTATGATTGGCAAATATTTTTGAAATTTTCAAGCAACTAGCCATATTCTCTAAAGTCATCTGTTATTAACCAAAACAGGGTATAGCGTGCCCATGATGCCAATTTTCCAATTTCATCTTATTTGTTATCTATAAATATTAGAAAATCAATTGTTCTTTCGACTGCGGTTAGTGAAATATTATGTAGCTTAAGCGTCGTAGGATCTATTCTGTTTCTAAAATGGTTCTGCGCATGCGTAAATAATTCGCGCAAGTGCAGATATATAATATCGTTTCATTTGAACGGCTCTATAATGATCATGTATAATTAACAATACGGTTTTCAACGATTCTTGTGGGTGACAACGAGCCTAAATATTACAGCATCTTCACGTTCTTGTTTATAAGCTATAAATTTTCATGCTTACACTTACGTAAACGTAAATCCGGCTTGCCAATAGCCCAGATCGTTGGAACATCGTTATTTGTAAGACGCTTTCCATGCATTCGACGTTACCTGAAAATTGAGGAGAATAAAGATTCCTATTACGATTGTAGCTGTAAGACCCCAAGCAGAGTTGATACCCGAACGATTTGAATGTATTTTTTTTGCAAAATAGATACGACCTGAATAAAAAAGTAATCGATCAGGACTGACAGGAAACTATAGAGCGTTGTCGTGGGTATGTTCATAGAATAATGCAGTTTTACAAATCCTTCATCATCGCATGCGGCCTGTCTCCTTTCTCTCTATTCTCCATGCTATAAACCATCACTTTGCAAACTCTAATCTGAAAACTGATGAAAGTATCAATTCTGTCTTTCAATTTATGATGAAAAATTATAATACGTTGAAAACCATTGCAAATGGTAAGTCTTAAAGTGAAAGTTTAAGTATATATATACTTCAAAATAATGTCGAAGAAAATGTATGCCTGTCTTAATTAAATTCAAGTAAAGGCTTTTTAAAATTCCATTGCAGAAAAATGTGTCCCTGTACATTATATCTGTGCCCACAAAACAAAATCGTGCACGTCGAATTAATGCTAAAATAATAATTGTGTGAAATTATGATGATTCGCCAAGTGCAAAATTTTACCTAAATCGTTTAACATTTTTACTTTCTCATAGGTATATGGTTTATCAGTTTTTTGTGTTCTAAAGACCTTAGTGATACGATTGAAGCTTAATTTTGCACAGGGAATACTTTTTTTTTTTTTGGGTATGTTGGTGGGCGTCGATTCAACGTACCTACTAGTTGAACTAATTATTAATTTTTTGTCAACGACTCAAATCTTTGATTAACGTCTGATTAGAACTTTTCAATAAATAAAATTATCGACCAATTTTTGGTCAACGAACCAGCTGTTTCCGTTTTTAGAATTAACTAGTTGAATTAACTAGAAGAAGAAGCTCTTTGCGTTTTGTTAACGATAACAAAACGCAAAGAACTTCTTTAACCAATAGATCAATAAATTTCCCAGGCCTAAAACGAACGAAACCGAATCTACAGCATACACGAACCACAGCAACAGTTGTTTATCCAATTTTAATCGGTTCAAAAACTGTGGTTGATGTGTGCATTATTTAAAGCCAACGAAATACAAATAGCCTGAAAATCATATATATTAATACGCTAAGGTTTAAGATGTTTGCCTCCCTTTTTAGAAAAAACCTCACAATTTCTCCACATAAATTATATGTATTTTACAGATAATTGCTTGCTCTACTGACATCGACAACTAAAAAGTTTATTATTGCTTTTGTTTTTATAAATTAATTCAAATACAGCAACGCTGAACAATGTCTGCCATCTGACGGCTTAAATTTTGAAACAACGTCAACACTTCGATCTGTCATCTGACCTTCCACAATACAGCATACTGCCATCTGACGGCTTTAATTTTGAAACAGCTAGCAACGCTGAACAACGTCACAGCAATGCTGCATGATGCCATCTGACGGCTTAGGTCAACGCTTTTGCTACTTGCGCCTCTATATGACAATTTTAGTAAGATATTTCTTCGATCTGTCATCTGCGCTTTATATTGTAATACAACAAAAAGAAGAACGTTTTAAGCAGTGTGCAAAATTAGAAACGAATTGAATACCTGTAATCATATTTAAAAAATAATTTTGTAAAGTGATAATTATTATACTTATTTAGTGCGAATAATTCGCACAGGCCACTCTAGTTAAGATGAAAATCGACATAAGTAGTTTTGTCTTTCTGCCATAGTTATTAAAAAAATCCCCAAATCTAGGAACTGTATCCCCATTTGACAACATTGTCAGCAATGGGAGAGCACAACAACAACAACAGTATAGCAGTGTAAATGGATGTACGGCAACGGGTGCATTACAGGAGTGTCTGCATGTATCCGTATATAGGGGACAACGTGCCCAAACGCGCGGGACACCGTGCGTCTGTGTTGGAGGCACCGCGACGTCCGCGGCGAGTCGGTGTGCGCGCCTTATATGGACGCCAGCCCGGGCCTGCCGCCGCGCTCTGCCCCGCGCCAATCTGCACACTAAACATGACCGCGCCTGTCTTCCAACACTTTCGACCACAGTATAGCACGCGATGCATATTATATTTGTGTTGGGCCGCGTTCAGAATTATCATTATCATACTATTAAATGGTCACGTCGGTCGTCTGTCTGTGATTTCGTTGTCTTGAACATTTTTTCGGGTATCTGTTACCGGGCAGGGCCCTGAAGAGAAAATCCGGGGACTTTTGACGTGATAACGTCTTATAAATTAATGAATCACGCCAATATAAAAAGATGAAACACCGGCTGCATGCACGAAAAAGTGTAACGTTCCTAATGTTCCGCCTGACCCTGTGCGTGATTATTAAATATGATATTCAAGCGGAATACGTTATCACGTAAAACTATCGTCCGTAAACCGACTTTACAGACAACCCATTTTTTTAATAGAGTTGAATGCTGCATTACAAAAAAAAATGCGTGAGCTTCGCCTACGTAAATTAACAGGGGAAGTGAAACTTCTTTAGCGTTATTAACTCGTTTCATTGATGAGTTATCCATTTTGTATTACCGAGGTTTCTATTATGATTTTATTCAAACAGATGCGTTTCAGTTCAAAGCTAGAAGTTATGCTTCTTTGGCGTGATTAAAAATTAATTTTTATTTTACTGAAATAAAATAATACAAGTACTGGGATGAGATTAGCATAAATATTTTTATTGGGCGCTAAGGTCATGCGAACATGGTCCCTACCTTTATTCTGTTGGTAGCTCTTTTCTGCGAGTAACTTCATCCTGTTAATTTTGATGTATAAAGACATATACGGGAGGAGGAAAATTTATAACGGCGCAATTTTGGGGATAGTTATAGATTTTTAATGTTAATTGATTTGCCGCGGTTTGCTTGCAACGCTAATTTGGAAACTGTAATTCGCTAATGAAAGCAAATTCGTATTGCTGTCCCGGGGTTTATAAATATTTGTTGTTATAAACTGACATTTGTTGTTTTCTATTAGTTACTCAAATGTCTTATTTGATGCCATTACTTTAGTGTTCCGCAACGAGTATCTATTTTTTATGATTGGTGAACTCAATGAGCACGCATTCAGCAAACCACCTTCTTTGAATATTGAATTACAGTTTGAAAAATATATTTTTCAAATTTAAAATGTTTATAGATTACGATGTAATATCCTTGGATATTTTTTGACGTGATAACGTCTTATAAATTGATGAATCACCAATCTTATAAATTGATGAAACACCGGCTGCATGCACGAAAAAGTGTAACGTTCCTAACGTTCCGCCTGACCCTGTGCGTGCTTTTCTCGAAAACGGCCCTAACGATTTGGATGAAATTCACTGAAAAGGGATTTTGGGGGGCAAAAAACCGTTTTAGCTAGGTCTCATCTCTCGAAAAAATCGATTTCTTACAAATTTTATCATTATAAAAATCAATTTTTTGACGTATGAAAATACTTAAATATTGTAAGCTGGTTTTGGAATTTTATATAAACAATGAAACAATTGTTTACAAAATATTATGACAGTTAATCTTTGAGACTTAAAATAAATACGAAAAAGAAAGTTAAAAAAAAAACAATTATATTATAGGTGGTGAGTAATTTTAATAAATAAAATTAACCTAAATTTGAAGCGAAAGATGCAATATCATAGATTCGAATTATTATAATTATTATATAAATTTAGGTTATGTATTACGGAATACGTTATCACGTAAAACTATCGTCCGTAAACCGACCAATTTTTTTTTAGTAATCATCAATATTATTAATTGAAAACGAGACGCAAAATGCGCAAAATAATTAAACCGAGGAGTTTTTTATCACATTTTGCATTTAAAATAACGATTGCTATTAGTGAGATTAGCCTCGTTATTGAATTTGCACCACGCGGTACCTACCGAATACAAATTTATATTAGAAATAGAATTGCTCTAATAAACTAATTTTTCGTGTAGTAATTTAAAAATAGTATTCTAAATTTACAGTCAGATTTAAAAATAATCTATACGTAGCACACTTAACGTTCGTATGCATTTGTTGAAGTTAGAGACATCTGTCGGTGAAAAATTTATTGTTTTATAGAAAGCAGGTTTTTAGATTTTCTTGTATTCACTGCTTTTCCCGACTTTTCGCGTTTTCCACTGCGGTTGACTTCTAGGATGTGAACTGTATTTTCAGTCACAGATAACGCTGCTAGTTGACTCACAGTTCTCTGAAGCTTTGAAAAACCCGTTCAAAGGCAGTTATCCGTTGAAAGCTTCGCATATCTTATCCTTGTTGCTCCAATATAGTTAGACCGTCCGCACTGAATTTAAATTATAATTAATATTTATTCCCTGTTTTTGACTCGGAAACAGTAATGTCTGTCGTTATTATTTCACTTTCTTCCAGTATTCCAAATTATTTTGAATGTTGACCACATAACTGCTTCTTCAGTATGTGAAATTAAAATTTACACACACATAGAAATTGATCAGTTATTAATTATAAATGAAAACTTTACACTTATTCGAAAAAATACAAAATAAAAAAAAAGACGGGTTGCACTCCGGGAGTGCCGGCAGAAGTGAAAACTTGAATATTAACGTCTTACGAATTTTTGATCAAAATGGTTTGTATCATAGATTGCATTTTTATGTACGATATTTCAACGCTGGATGTCTAACGTTGTATAAATAAAAGTTTTCGTCTTACGAATTTTCGATCAGGTCACGTGTCCTGACGCAAGTTTAACATTTTTTACCCATTACAAAAAAAGTGTACAACGCCGCTAAAGAAGTTTTCACTTCAAAAATAACTAAAATTTGTAAATAGTTACATTTTCATTGTTAAAATAATTACATAAAGTCCATACGAAATAATTAAACATTAAAAACGTTTTGGAGCGAGGAGCGTTGCAAAATATAAAGTTGAAATATCAATTATTTACAAAGATAATAATAATTAATCAGTAACCTTTTTGTTTATATTGTTTAATGCGTACAATATATTTGTATCAACATTATTATAATATCACAAATAGATTTACCACGGTTTGTTCCGTTCAACCATGAAATGTTTGATTCAAACAACTTTTGTTCAGATGTACAAAATCAAGTCTAACAAAATATATGATACTATTGTGACCTGTGCGAATTATTCGCACTAAATAAGTATAATAATTATCACTTTACAAAATTATTTTTTAAATATGATTGCAGGTATTCAATTCGTTTCTAATTTTGCACACTGCTTATAACGCTCTTCTTTTTGTTGTATTTCAATATGAAGCTCAGATGACAGATCGAAGAAATATTTTACTAAAATTGTCAAATAGAGGCGCAAGTAGCAAAAGCGTTGAGTTAAGCCGTCAGATGGCATCATGCAGCATTGCTGTGACGTTGTTCAGCGTTGCTCGCTGTTTCAAAATTAAAGCCGTCAGATGGCAGACGTTGTTCAGCGTTGCTGTATTTTAATTAATTTACAAAAACAAAAGCAATAATAAATTTTTTAGTTGTCTATGTCAGTAGAGCAAGCAATTATCTGTAAAATGATATATAATTTATGTGGAGAAATTGTGTGGTTTTTTTCTAAAAAGGGAGGCAAACATCTTTAACCTTAGCGTATTAATATATAATATGATGATTTGTTTGCGGCAAAAAATCTTTTTTTCTCAGTGATATGTACATAATATCTCAGATGTAAGTTCCAGGACAGCCTTTAAACTTTTATGCACGACTGAACGATGTGTTCACCGTATCAAGGATATAATATTCATGTGTAAATAAGAATAAGCGATCTGGACTTTCTGTCGCATTTCTGCAAAGTATTAAAATCGCATAAAAGCGACTCAAGTATACGTCTATAAACGCGGATATTACAAGCTGTTTTCCACAAAATACGCAATACACACGACATATTAATATAATCCAACTATACCGTAAAACGTTTTAAGGTCAGGCGCAGAGATTATAAAATGCGTAAGATAATAATTATATATTGTCTCACAAAATGGGATTTTTTCACGGTTGACACGTTTTAAGCTTTCATTTTCTCTATTTGCTTGCAGGTTTTTGCGGTGCGATTTTAGTTGACTGACTAAAATTGAAAGAAAATGGTCGCGTGAACCTATATTTCAATTTTTGTTGATTGTTTTTCTTTGATCTCGCAAAACTAGACTGAATCTAACTTTATTGTGTTTTCCAAATGGCTGTAAATAAATTTAAAAAAATTAGTTACTCCCAAAACTATTCAAGCCTACTAATTTATATTTTCCATTTATTCTTTTTTTAATAATAAAACGTAAATTAAACGTTAAGTATTTTCACCATTTTGCAGATTGGAACTTGGGAACTTGTAATAGCCGAGCCATGGAAACAACATCCGAATAATGGCGTCTTTATAGTTGCTTCGCTATTGCCAAATAAAATATTTATTCAGTTTTTTTTGCTTTCAGTGAATATTTCATTAAAAAAAATGCAAGAAGTAATTAATTTCTATTTGTGTAAACCTATGTTACAAAAACGGGACGTGTTTTTTTTGTGAAACTTGCCTTTCTCAATTTCTAAAACGTTTCTTTTAATGTTAAATAATTAACGAAATATTTTCTGATGAAATATTATGATACAAAAAGCATTGCTTCATTAAATGAATATCTTTAACATTCCACTTTTATTTTTCTTTGATTGAATTTTGTATATTGAGTTATAAACAATATCAAGAGATGTTTTTGAAACGTCTTCTCATAGAAATCGCAATACCTACGCAGGTGTAGTTTTTGTTAATTAATTAATACTTACACACAAACATGATAAATACAGATAATATAAATTGTTTGCATTTTTAAACGTAATAAAGCATTTCGAATTGTTAATGACGCGTAAAAATGCCAATTATCGACGACTGCTTTAACACGTTTAACAATTTCTTAATTAGGTCTAGTTGTTGTTTTTATTGCACCATTTAGCATTTGTCTCTGTTCCGTCGGTATTCAACTGTTTACTGTTCAAAGCCATCTAACTAATTGCCCGAGAAAAGCTCCATCAGTTCGTTACTCGAAACTCTGCACGATAAGAGTGAGATAACAGATATACAGTTAAAGCGCTGTCAGAAGTGGGATAGCTAAAGAAACGTTCACAACAATTATTTGTGTTTGTAGGTATGGTATAATGTGTAAATATATAATATTGTATAGGTATATCCTGCGATCAGAAGTTGAATCCTTAAACTAAGTACGTTGTAGGGTACTCATTTAGTACGTTCGTAATTATTGTCGTGTTGCGTTCTTGGATTCTATTTTAAATTTAATGTTCTCGTAACCATTATAACAAAAATGTTTAATTTATAAACTTCATAGCTCCACATGTTTGCGTACCAAGAGGCAATTCATATAGAACAATTAAAAAAACAACAGTGATTGTTGTTATTAATTTGCATAAACATTTTTAAAAAACAGTCGTGTATGTATTTTGTCATCTTACTCCAGTAGATATCAGATATCAAATCTGACTCTTTCAAGATATGTCCGTTTTTTAAATACCTACTATAAATATAATATTTTGACACAATTAGCTAGCGAAATATTTTATGACAGTTACTTTTGCGTCCAATATAACAATAAATATTGTAACTACTGAATTTTATTTGCCATTCCAAATTCTAGCACTTTAACCGAGTTGGGCAAAAATATGTTTATACGCAGAATTAGTATTTTTGAAGTGAAAACTTCTTTAGCGGCGTTGTACACTTTTTTTGTAATGGGTAAAAAATGTTAAACTCGCGTCAGATCGAAAATGCGTAAGACCTGATCGAAAATTCGTAAGACGAAAACTTTTGTACACTTTTTTTGTAATGGGTAAAAAATGTTAAACTCGCATCAGGACACGTGACATGATCGAAAATTCGTAAGACGTTAATAATCAAGTTTTCACTTCTGCCGGCACTCCCGGATTGCAACCCGTCTTTTTTTTCACATTATTTGTATTTCTATATTTTATACAGATAAATATCGCAGCAAATAAATAAATGTACCGTCTAGTGTAAATAACACACCACAGAAGTGAAACTTCTAATCACAGAAGTCATATAACAAACATTATATAATCATAAGAATACTGGTTTTCGAGATAAGCGCGTTGGGGCCCTGGCCAACACGCATCCATCAGCGCAGAGGACATGATGAGACAGCTTTTCGTTCAGCCGTACGAATCCAATTAACTCTGTCGCGCGTATAGAAGCTTCAATTCAGAAAAGTTTTCTCGAAAGAATTACATTGGATTATTTACTATGTTGAAAATCGTTTTATTTTTTAATCATAATCTTATGAGGATCCGTCACAACGCCGTATCAAGGTGATTTACTATTTAGTAAATAACTTTAGTGGCCTTCAGCTGTGTTTTAAAAACTTTTTTACTTATCACTTTAAGTTATAATCAACTTAGAGGTGTACATCATAATGAAAAATAAATTACCATTTTTATGTAAACTTTTCTTTATAACTGAAGCGTCTGTGATAATTAATGAGATACGCATCAAAAATTGTTTTTACTACGTTTACATTGATATACACTGCAGTGCAGGCTGGAAAGTGTGCGAAAAACTTTTAGTCATATGGAAAATTTCAATCGCCGCTGGACTTTTGAGTGTATACAACCGAGCGGGGCGCAGCCCCGCGAGGTAAGACTGTAACAAAGTATATAGAGTGTTGAAGTAAATTACATGTGTGTATGTGTGTTTCTTTATTTGAAAAAACATATTGTGTGCATACGGGTGTTTTATTCTTTTGTAACAGATGGAAGCACGTCGATTTAAAAATGAATTATTTAATGACATTTTTATATATATTGACGTATGCAGTCATATATATTTCCATACACATGTATATTTTAAAATAGCTAGCAATTAATAAAATAATTTTTTCTTGGAATAAATGAATTTGATGTTCCAATTAAATTTTTTTATTATTTCACTTTATACGTAGCGAAGCACGTGCAGGGCCGCTAGTACATATATGTATATAGCACAATGCACCGCTGTAACCACTGCCTGCGAGAGCTAATATCCATTGTAATAACAACGTTGCTATGAATGTTGCCTTTCTCAACATAGCCGGGACGTGTCTAGAATATGAATAATGAGAAATTTACCTCCGGCGGCATTTTATCTAACAACGAAAATTAACAGTCAATATGATTAGAGTTTCGGGTTCGTGTCTTGACATTATTCATGTCTTCTAAAAAAAATATTATACAAGAAATTAATGTGTTAATATCAAATTTTTAGAAATCTGATTATGTATAGCGAAATTTTTGGTGTAACATTCAGCAGAAGGGGTAAATTAGATCAACTTTCTGAATCATTTTTTTCAAAATTTCTTTTATACCTCGTCTTTCTTCTAAGGACAATTTGACATCTAATTCGCCTGAACTTGAATGTCAAGTCGACGTATTAAAAGAAAAGCAAAAAACTTTATTTCTCGTTAGATTAAGCTTGGTAGTCGTATTTTTAATAGTATAAACATGGCAGAACTGTGAAGATTGAATTAACACTCTGTCTTCTATAATCGAGTTAAAAAAAGTTAAGATTATCTTTAGTATAAGCCGCCATGTGCGTTTTTGTGTAATATTATAGATTGCAACTGAATGAATAAAATGAAAAAAAAACGAGAATATATATTTAATACCACACGGTAGTAGTAAAACTTCTTGACTGCTTTACGCACCCGACCATAGATGGCAGGGCCGGCCGAACACGTCGTTTGTGTGGAATGGCTGTAGATGGCAGTTGTTGATTGTGCTATTTCTTTCTTTCTCAGTCTGTCTATCTTTATCATGTCGCTTTTTCGTTTCATCAACTCACGAATATATTAAATTTTATTTAAAGGGTTTTAAAAAATACTTTTTGAAGATATGTCACGTTTAATATTGGATTTAGGGAAATCGATTTTTTAAAAACTAGTTAAAAATCAATCAGGTAGAAAGTAATACAGTTTTATACTGTAATGCAGGCAAGTGTCTGCTTTTTCTATTACTTTGCTTTGGCAATAACATCTTTATGATTGCAATTTTTCACACCTATTTGTAGCTTTCTTTGCGTGTGTTCTGTAACGTTATTATGTTTCTATATAAGCTTAGATAGCGCGCAGCTTGATAAATGATAAAAAATAAATTTTATGCCGAAGTTATATAACTTTTCAATGAATCTCTTTCACTTTATTGTCTTGATCTAGTTTTACCAGATGTGTATTTAGAAAAAAATAGGTATGTACTAAAAATAATCTTATGTATGAGTTCTTGGAAACACCGATCACAGTAAAAAATCGTAGAGAGAATGGAGGAATAGTCTAATGTCGTTTTAGAATTTTTTGAAAAGGTAATGACCAGTGCTTTTTTATTTTAAATTTGGTA
The DNA here is from genome assembly GCA_963575645.1 of Xanthostigma xanthostigma. NCBI lineage: Eukaryota > Metazoa > Arthropoda > Insecta > Raphidioptera > Raphidiidae > Xanthostigma > Xanthostigma xanthostigma. The sequence continues at coordinate 230,059 of OY754470.1, read as the reverse complement.
TTTATTGTTTCGTGTATCCCCGTTTCGCACACTCCTATACTTACGTATTTTTTATGATTGTATTTACACAGGTCAATAATTTACGATACAAACATTTCTACAGAAAGATAGTTTTTTTCGACATTTTGTTAAGGTATTTAATAAGGAAAAAGTGTAAGGAAAAGCAAATCGAAACAAATATATTTTAAAGAAATGCGATCGAATATTTCACTTGAACAGATTGATGTTTGTATTGCTTTTTTTTTTAATTTGACATCAAAGAGAGCTTTGTCCTTTGAGATGTTATATTTCGTCTGTTGAAAGATTTCTGTTGAACACAAGTCAGTCATGTATACAGTGTGATCTACGACACAGCTCCGCCGACAAGCTTAGCGGGGATTCATAAAGAAATGTCCGTACAATTAAAAAAAATATCACAAAAAGTAGCAATTTTGTCTTTGTTTGGAATTAAAAAAAAAACTCGGATTGCAGAGTCAAAAATATATCGACGTTGGTTCTGTAATACCTCTTATGTGCAAAAAGTAAAATTTGCAGGAAAAGCCAAAAAGTGGTTATTTCAGCAATGGTTGGTAAGAACTAGCAATTTCAGAGGTATATTACTAATTCATACTTATATTTACTATACGCGTTTAATTAAGACGAAGTATTTTCTTAAAAAATATTTAACGTTAATTTCGGATTTATTGGCACATGGGAGGAATTATTTCATACAACTTTTCACATAAGAGTTACTTCCCCTTGTTGGTTACTGTAAAATTATTTTGGAGGTATTACTAGTGTATAGAGCTCCGTTTCCTGAATCTTTTCATATGAAAAACGTAAAATCGGCCAATTATGCACGTAAGAGCTGTTACAGAAACAATGACGATATGTCAAAAACAGGGAAGTATGTCGGCTTTGCAGAAAAAAGGATTGGGATCTAAGAAGGTACCAGGTTGTCACACTATAAAACAAGAAAACTTGTGAAGACCTTCTTTTTCAGTAAAACTTACAAATCCACTTGTTCTTTAAATAAAAACTTTTTAACAAAAAAATTAAACCGCCGAAAAATTGAAAAGCAAAAAATAATAAATCTTTTTATTTAACTAAGTAGTTGAACGTACGTGACAGTCTAGTATATCTAAGTAATTTTGAGTCGGCGTCAACAATCCTTTGCCGGAAATCTCTGAGAGTTCACGAGAGTTCTCTAATTTGATTTGGTTATTTCTTTTAGTGATCTTTGTTCATTGATTGTTTGACGCCGACTCAAAATTACTTAGATATACTAGACTGTCACGTACGTTCAACTACTTAGAAAAGATTTATTATTTTTTGCTTTTCAGTTTTTCGGCGGTTTAATTTTTTTGTTAAAAAGTTTTTGTTTTATAATTTTTTGTGGCTATATAATTTATAATTGTAATACACAACTCAGCATGAAAATCTATGAGTGAACAATAAATCATCCCTATTTTCCCACCCTTAGGGTAAGAATTTTTTTTCCAAATTTATATGAGACCAACCTCGAGGTATACCCTATTCAATAAAAAAATAATTATCAAAATCGTACTACTCTGTAAAAAGTTATGTGTGGTCATACCTACATTACAATCAGTGAGTGAACAATCAATCATCCCCTGTTTTCCTACCCTTAGGGTTGGAATTTTTTTACCAAATTTATATGGGACCAACTTCGGGGTATACCCTTTCAAACAAAAAAATATTTATCAAAATCGGACTACTCTGTAAAAAGTTATGCGTGGTCATACATAAAAAAAAAAAAATAAAAAAAAATATACGCGTCGACTTGAGAACCTCCTCCGTTTTTGTTTTTCGTCGGTTAAAAATTAAAATCCTATACGTCTGGGTCTATAGTCATTTCTGCGTACATATTATGTAAACTGTTATTGATTTGTACTTATCAACAGAACTACTTTTTGTATGGAAAGATCGGATATACAACGGTATTGTTTTCCTGTAAAAACAGTTAATTTCACGGCTCCTTTCACTTCGATAATATAATGTGTAAGTTATTTACTCTCTTCTATAGGCTGTTTGCTAAATCGGTTCTAACTATCTATAGACTATGTGTACGGAGGGAAAATCAAAGGGGGGTGCGGGCTTTCCACGGACAGAAATAGGAATTGGGCAACCATCGTTGCTTCGTCATATTCAAAGTGACCCGTCGCTATTGATAAGAAAGCTTTAATAAAAACTCGTCGAGTGAAATAATTAAAGGACAACAGTAATGCAAGTTGTTGTATTTAGAATAATTTAAATTTTGTTTAACAACTTGTCTTCTTACCATTCTTTCAACAATTTTATGTGGAGTCCATGAAACTCATACAACGAACAATGGCTTATTGAATAAACCGCTTTAGTGGATGTGCTCTATTTTTTAATTTCGCCCGTACAATAGGGGGTTTTTTAGCCGAAAAATTTACATTACGACATTTGCGTTTATGGTTACCTGTATAGATTCATTTGAAAAAAGTCCAGATTTGCAAATTACGGTGCATTGAACTGTATTATTCAAGAGAAGCTTTGTTCGCGCTGTCTGCACGTTTCAAAAAGTGTAAGGAAGTTCATATGTTACAAGAAATGTATATAATTCAAGAATTGTATACAATGTATATAATGTCAAGCCAATTTAGGAATGTGTAAGATATTTTTCAATTATACGTTATTACATACAATGGCCAGGAAATTTGTAAAGTTTCTTTGGGAATTTTATAGAATTTCTAGGAAATGTATGAAAATGATAAACAAAAAGGACGGAATCTATATATTTTCATTTTTATTAAATGTTGTTTTTTTATAAACTAAATTTGCCATTTTACACACAGAAAAAAATTATTTCGAAAAATTGTAATTATTTATTTATTTTCAGTTATATATGGAGGTTACCTGTCATTTTATTTTTTACGCACAAACACTAATTAATTGTGTCACCGCACTTTTTGTTCCAATTATTGTAGCAACTGAACGTAGCGTATAAGTTCGGCATCAGATATATTCATGGTCTCCAACATACGTAGTTTTTTTGTCATAAGGTTGATCTTTCTTATAAGCGCGACGCGTGATTCAGACTCCGTAACACAATACGTGCGGCTGCAACGATTGTTTAAGCGACAATAAACAAACAGCATTGCGCACCACGCAACAAGTGAGATCTAACCTCACATTTCCAATAGTTACACTTAGGAAATATATGTACAATTCCTAGGCAATACGTGCAATTGAATTTTTTTTTTTTTTTTTTTTAATTGTTAATGGCCTGGCTCTTGCCTTTGGCCAGTTGCCGAATTGCTTGGCTTGGTTTAATGTAGTCTTTGCTTCGCAATTGAATTTATTTTGTAAATTGCTTGTCGATTTTAGGTATTGTATTGCATAAAATTTCATATACCTTTCCTCTAACGTATACCACGTTCAATCAATATATTTCTATTGTACATAATGTACATTATACCTACATAATATTTACAATGAATCGGTTTTGACAATTATATATAATTTATAAATAAGTTGTGTTTGCCGAAGAGTAATTAATACATTATATTAATTATTCATCAGCAAAATTTTTCATATAGAGGTTGTCTGCGAAGTAATAAAAACAAAATTGGTTGTCTGTAAAGTCGGTTTACGGACGATAGTTTTACGTGATAATGTATTCCGTAATACATAACCTAAATTCTACATATAATAATTATAATAATTCGAATCTATGATATTGCATCTTTCGCTTCAAATTTAGGTTAATTTTATTTATTTAAATTACTCACCACCTATAATATAATTGTTTTTTTTTTAACTTTCTTTCTTTCGTATTTATTTTAAGTCTCAAAGATTAGCTGTCATAATATTTTGAAAACAATTGCTTCACTGTTTATAATATAAAATTCCAAAACCTACTTACAATATTTAAGTATTTTCATACGTCAAAAAATTGATTTTTATAATGATAAAATTTGTATGAAAACGATTTTTTCGAGAGATGAGACCTAGCTAAAACGATTGTTTGCCCCCCAAAATCCCTTTTCAGTAAATTTCATCCAAATCGTTAGGGCCGTTTTCGAGAAAAGCACGCACAGGGTCAGGCGGAACGTTAGGAACGTTACACTTTTTCGTGCATGCAGCCGGTGTTTTATCAATTTATAAGATTGGTGATTCATCAATTTATAAGACGTTAGCACGTCAAAAAATACAAAAATATACATTAACTGACAAGTGACAGGTAGGTACACCGTATAGCTACTTATGTTGCCGCACCTATATGTTCTATATATGCGGCGCATTCCGTTTGGAAAGTATGATCAACGGATTGAGATAGAGAACTATATCTGTTTCTCTCTGCGGACAAATGCGTAGTGCACTTGCCCCAGTAATGTTACCGCGATAACATTTGTCGATATGTCCGTCTGTGTGCCAGAAGGCGTCGTAATCGGTTTTTGCACTCAAAGAGCGCTTTCGGTATTTAAATATTTTTTTTTATTTAAATGGCGCCTTGTGGTTCGTACCAAAATTAGAACAGTTTTGGAATCACCTCGGTGTCAGACTAATCTATTTTTCTAATAGATCATTTGAAGTAAAAAGTTGAAAGGAATTGCTATGAAACTGGTAGTCCAATTGCAGACGTGAAGTACGGAAATTTAATTTTGATTTTCGGAGTCAGTTTTGGGGAGTGAAAGGAGAAGCCAAAACATTTTTTTTTCAAAAATCGCTGTCCTTTTGTCTATCTCGAAAACTGTGGCCCACAAAACATCTTAAAAAGTCAAAAATATAGATAATGACGCGCACATTGAACGAAAATTATCAGCATGCAAATTGTCGATTTTTTAAACAAAATCTTTACCTACGAGCAACTGATTTGTTTTTCATCTGCACATAATCGTATGGGGATAAATGAAACTGGCCGCAATTTTGTTAGTCTCACATGTATTGTGTTTTATCCGTACCTACTTTTCAAGTGGTAAAAAAGAGAATTTTGCGTTTACATTTGTACCAGTTGCATCTCTATAAATTCTGCAAAGGTTTATGTTGCGATTGGCTTAGGCAATTTTTGTCTGTATGTCTGTTTGTACCATCTTCGCTTGAGAACGGCTGCGGACTGATTTTGATTATAGAAATATAGAAATATTTATTTGTTTCCAAGACAATACATAACCTTAGTACATTGTCAACTTAAAGTATAGGGTATTTTTTTAGGTTATGATTTTGAGTTTTCTATATTTTACATGTGGTCTAGACAGACCTCATACATTAAAATACAAAAAAACTTATAAGTTAACGAAATTACAGACAAAGAAGTCGTTCAATTGTCATATAAAAACATATTGCGGACAGTTTGCACGCATTGCTTGGCCATATGCAGTAGGGGTACTTTGTTATAACTTATTACACGTGTAGTGGTTGAATGACCAGATTTTATGGCAGTTGGAGATCCCAGTAAGCTGTGGGGAACTAATCTCCGGACATATTTTACGCAGCGAGTATATGCGGCGGCCACCAACCCCACGACGGCTGCTTCTCGTGCGTACGAGGGCTGCGACAAAGTCAGTCGGTTTTCTTTTTTCCTTTTCCTATGGTTACTTTTTTTTTTCAAAGATTTGCTCGCAAAAAGGAAAATAACTGTTCATACCGAAAACACTTTATCGAATTGGTGACGGAAGGGGTGGTCTGGTTCCCTTCCAATTTTAAACTAGCATACTATTTTCAAAGTCGCTTTTCATAAGTGATCAATAGGCCCAATCCTAATGAAAAGAAATTGTTCCGTCGTCAATATTCTAGGCATATTTTAAAAACCCAATGATTCCAAAAATATGTCAATTTATTATCATTTATCGTTACACGACATTTACCTTGTTTTAAATTCAGTTCACAGAACGTTGAGAATTAGAATTGCCGTTTTTACACGCTTTATATTAACTTCACTTGTAAGTTTGTATGTATGTATGTACGGATGTATGTATGTATGTATGTATGTATGTATGTATGTATGTATGTATGTATGTATGTATGTATGTTTGTAACCTTCGTTTGGACTACAGCAAGTGGTTTATTACTGTAGTATAATATGCCAGCACTGTAACTACAGTGGTTAGCCGTGCGGTCTAAGGCACGGGTCTTCGCTGACGTCAACTCTCGGAATCACGGGTCGTGGGTTCTAATTCCATCCACGCCGAAAAAAAATGTTTTTTTTCGGCAAATTTTTGACAATAAATCGAACTAAAAAGTGGAAAATAAATATAGTTTAAAAAAAACTAAAAAACACGCTTTATATCGAACTAAAAAGTAAAAAATATTTTTTTTAAAATAAGCTTAAAACAATAATGAATAAAAAATACTAGTATTATTGTGAAAAAAGCGTGGGGCGCTCGATTTACGAAAATGTGGAACAAAGCGCCCCACGCTTTTTTCACAATAATACTAGTATTTTTTATTCATTATTGTTTTAAGCTTATTTTAAAAAAAATATTTTTTACTTTTTAGTTCGACATAATTTTCTTTTTAAACAGCCGCGAACCCTGTATCTGCAGTACACATATCACGTGTTGCACATCGGAGGGTCTCTTTGGAGATGTGCAGTCACCTACAGTTTTATATATATACCTACATATAATATAGCAGAACTGTTGCGAGAGTAGCCGCAGCAGGTTGTTTCACAACAGGTGGCTTCAATAGGTGGTGCCGGGTGACGATCGATGTGCCGTAAGTATCTCACTTGACATTTACGAACGCCGACAACTTTGCTGTATTCCGATCGTTTTTCAAACAATTTTATAACTGCAAGCTTTGTCAAACATTGACATAGAAGATAAAAATGAAATAACGGATGATAAGGGAACATTTAATTTTAGATTAGTTACAAATGGCGTTTATTAAACGACTCCTGAACTGTGTTGCAATTGTTGACATAATGTTTTTTTTTTATATTTTCATATTATCAGTTTTACTACTTTAGTTTTTTTTAAACTCTGTTATTTTATCTGCATGTTTTTTTTTAATTTTTTGTTTAAAATTTCATTACTAAAAAGCCGATCCCTACTCCTCCTTGGTTTATAGTTTATCTGGTAAAGATAGACGTATTGTCCCTTATTTCACGTAAGGCGTAACTGAAAAAAAATTGAAAAAGAAAAATCCTAATTTTTTGGAGAATATATTATGTTCAGCAAATCTATAGGTATATTCTAGCAGAGAAATAAAAAAAAAATACAGCGTAAAAACAATAGAAATTAAACTGTCAGAGAAATATTCTTCTCCGTTTTGATCTTCAGATTTCTTTTTTAATTTTTTTATATAGTGAAACCCTTCTAAGTATAATAATATTCGATTGATTTAACGTCAAATACTCCAAACATTTTCGATAGTGACAAAATATTCATGGTTTCTAAGATTACTCATACATTTTAGAAATTTTCATATCGAAATTTGTCACTATACTTAAATTATTATTAGTTTAAACAATTTTTGTTTTCGCCAAACCGAAACATACAAACTACTATAGATAATACCCAACTTTATTACTCCTTGAATAAAACCACCATACAAAGTGAGAGTTTGTATCCTTGCAAGGTGTTAAATTACATGCTTTTAATGGACATTGGTTTTGGAAAAAGTGTCAATAAGCAAAGGTGCCTATAAGGAGGGGTGTCTGTATTAAAGAGGTTTCACTGTATATCTAATGTTATTCACATATGAAGTCATCGGTTTGTTGTATATTACATAACGCAAAAAGAAACAATACCGTTCTTTGCCTGCGGCAATTAGAAAAGTCTTTTTTGTTGTGTCTATATATATATATGGGATGTCGGTGAGCAACCTTCTTTTTTTTCGACAAGAAAAACTGAGACCAACGAACTTGCGATCGCATTGGTCTTTCGAAACGTTTGTAATGTTGATTAATTAAAATTAAAGAAAAAACTTTCACAGATAATATCACGTGACTATTAGAGCATTTGTTATTCGCAGTTTGTTTTGTATCGAATAAAATTGAATGTGGAAAAAAAAACTCAGTTACGTAAAAGAAGAAAACAACCAGTGGCGTCGGATACGTGGGGGCACCGGGAATATGGCATTTCTGATCGAATTGCTTACTGTATCGAAATTGCGCATCAACTTAAAGAAAACCCTAGAGTTTCAGAAATGTTGAACGATTCGAAGAACTACAATAATTTATTACGATTAAATTTTTTAAAAATTATATATGATCGCTATCGAAGTCTAACAGTGTGTGACGTCACAACTGCGTTAGTTTCCAAGTGAAGAAGTCTATACACATCAATAAACAAAATTATTTACATAAAGTTATAAAAGAAAACAACAGCTTATCAAAGTCTGTTGCAAGGCACTTAATTGATACAGATCTCGTTTTCCACACTGGCTATTCTACCTTTGAAGTGATTATAAAATTAAAAAATGCCTGCAGCAATAAATGACTTTTATAAGCACATTTTAAAAACTGCATCAAGAAAATTGTTTCCTGACTTATATTTTGTGAGCCATTTGTTTGATTTAAACAATGTTAAGGATGTGTAGGCGGTGGATTTTTTTCCAGTCGTGTCGAGCTGTATACGGATGGAAAATGTTATATATTCTAAAAAGTTTAACTTCGAGGCGTGTGTGCGTGCAGTGTGTTTGCGTGAATAAAAAGTCGTCACGACAATGAACTTGGTCACACGTTACGCGTCGAGTAATAAAAAAAATTACCTTAAACCTTCGTTAGAAAGTGGGATTTTTCTCTCTGGCCTACTCAACTCAACTAATCATTCCGTCTTGTCTATCGTTCTTGAGATCGAGTAGCCAACGAAATCATTGATCGACTCTAATTAAAAAAAAATTGGTTGTCTGTAAAGTCGGTTTACGGACAATAGTTTTACGTGATAACGTATTCCGCTCGAATATCATATTTAATAATCACGCACAGGGTCAGGCGGAACGTTAGGAACGTTACACTTTTTCGTGCATGCAGCCGGTGTTTCATCTTTTTATATTGACGTGATTCATCAATTTATAAGACGTTATCACGTCAATAATTTATGTTCTATTTCTCCTATCTTCTACATATAATAATTATAATAATTCGAATCTATGATATTGCATCTTTCGCTTCAAATTTAGGTTAATGATATTTATTAAAATTACTCACCACCTATAATAAAATTGTTTTTTTTTAATTTTCTTTCTTTAGTATTTATTTTAAGTCTCAAAGATTAACTGTCATAATATTTTGAAAACAATTGCTTCATTGTTTAGGTATATAAAATTCCAAAACCTACTTACAATATTTAAGTATTTTCATACGTCAAAAAATTGATTTTTATAATGATAAAATTTGTAAGAAATCGATTTTTTCGAGAGATGAGACCTAGCTAAAACGATTTTTTGCTCCCAAAATCCCTTTTCAGTGAATTACATCCAAATCGTTAGGGCCGTTTTCGAGAAAAGCACGCAGAGGGTCAGGCGGAACGTTAGGAACGTTACACTTTTTTGTGCATGCAGCCGGTGTTTCATCAATTTATAAGATTGGTGATTCATCAATTTATAAGACGTTATCACGTCAAAAAAAATCTACTCGACGACCAAATATTTTTCAGCTCGCTACTCTAGTTTTCATGAATCTTTCCCACCCCTAACATAATATAAAAGTTTTTTTTTCCTAGCTGAAAATCCGTTTTAACGATGAAGACAAAAGAGGCATACGTAATTGTGAGCAAATCAATATATAGATAGAGTATAAAGTTTTTGTAAAAAGGTGACGTTGAAAACAGAGAAATGAGTTGAAGAGTATTGTAACAGTTGGGGACGTACATTGTTAAGAATAATTCAATTAATGTCAACTGCAGCTACAATTATTGTTCATTTTTATTTATTGAGAACTTAATGACAATTGTCTGAATTTTTCTATGATAAAACATATATTTTGTAATGAAATAAACCTAACAAAAACATGGATAGGTATGTAAAATGCCTTAACAAAATTGTGCAGTATCGCGACTATTAGGTATGTAAGTAATTCTTTAAGGTTTGAACTCTTATACGAGTTTGCACTTCGAAAACACGAAGCAAAGATTAAATTCAACGTGTGTCGAAATTTGAACTCGATCTAATGTAAATTTTTATCAATCAATCAAGAAATAAAATCAATCTAAACGCATTGGCGTTGGTGAAAGCAAGAACAAAGCGCATCGAACTGTGACCCGGTGGTGGCGGTGGTGGTGTAAGTATCGGGTTTGTGGTAGAGGTGCGGGTATACTTAATATAGGTACCCGTGTTCTGTGACCAGAAGGCTAAAAGTCGAATTATTATCAGTAAATAATCAATTAAGGACGTAGTCTGGTGTTCGGGTTTTGAAAAAACGAATTTATTTTTTTTACATTTTTAGTAAGTATAATATATTGAGAAAATACTGTAAAAATTTTAGACCGAAATATTAAATATTTACAAAGCTATAGCATATAGTCGAGAGCAGCAACGGTCTTACGGTAAGACTCTTACCTCTCAATTGTTATCACGTTACCCTTATACTCTCGCAGAGTAGAGCAAAAAAATTAGCAGAAAACGATGCCTTTGAAGAAACGGAAGGTTTACTATACACCAAGCATAGCTGATTAGTGTAAATATTCATTTTTATTTTTTTGTAAGAAATCTGAAATTAAAATTTAAACGCGTTTTTCTCAAAACTACGTTTTTCTAAGTGGCGCGGGTGATTGAAACAATTGTATACAACCGATTGCTTTCAGTTTTGCACAGGGTATTCTACACAACAATAGCTCCGTCCGGTACTAGAATTACTTGATTATAAAAATTATTTCTATTTATTTTAACCGATTTTTCGTTGTTTTTTTTTCTAAAACCCGCCATTTTGTTATTTATCAATAAAAATGTTTATTTCTAGTACGGGATAGAGCCACAAGCCTACGAAACAATAACCAATTTAATTTTTATAATTCAGTTGACTCCAAGTGACGTTATCACCCGCGCTACCCACCTACCTCCACTTAAAGTTGTCTACTTTAGGTTAAAAAAAACAATTATAAAATGGCGTAAAATTAAGCAAAAAAAATTGTTTTGTCTTAGTTTACGATGTCAGTAAAAACATGTAACAAAATTGAAAATATCGTACATTATTTTGATATTAAAAAAAAATTCTGAAATAACAGTTGAAAACGAGCCCGAACATAGGACTACGTCCTTAAAACGACCATAACTGCTGTCGACCTTAAAAAAGGTATTTTAAATTATATGTAGTTTTTTTTTTATACTTAGCTATCGAGTACGTACCTTTTCCATTCTCATTATAAAAAATAAAACTTGACAACGGGTCCAGCAAACTAATTTTCTTTCTGCTATTTTACTCAACGTGATTTGTTTTTTAAAACGCTACATTTCATTTGGTTACTACAACTGAATTAAGGTTCAAATTAGGTAAACACCAGTTTCTGACCAAAGTAGATTCGTATTGGTTTATATTACGGCGCTCTCGTGTGCGTGCCCAACCCGCACTTGGTCAGTTTTTTTTTTTTTAATCATTATTGACGGGGTGTTTGGTATGCTGTTATATCAAGAGAAAACTATAAAAGTGGTCGATCACAGATGAGTGCTTTCACGTCTGATCGGATCCAGAACTGAAAATTACAATGCAATGTGCTTGTACGTATGTTGGAACCAGGCTTTAAAATTTACATAATTCAATAATGTTTGTATTATTTGTAATATGCACCGCGCCTCCAGTAATTAATTAAATCTTATTGTTTTCGATGGTTCAGTAATTTTCCTACGCTTCCCTTCGTCATTTCTTCCTTCTTGTTGTACCTTTCCCATACTGCCTGCACCTGTTTCACGCTTCAGTTATTACTAGATTTGTTCATTTATAATAGACTAGGGTTTCTGCCCGGCGGAACCCGCTTCTTAATAGGGATAGTAGCTTAAAAAATCCATCCCCACGAGTATTAACTGCGATATAATCCGAAAGTATTAAAATTAGTCCAGATAAACTACAGACTGCGTAATTCAACAGAAAAAATGGTACACCGAATCACTTAATTATCAAATTTTCGAAACGGGTGTACCTCCTCGTTTAGCTAAGGGGGTCATTTGAAAAAAGATATGTATTATACTCTAGAATGACATGACATTTGAGGGTCAGAGTTCAACTTCTTCACTATCGGTTTTGTACGGCATAGTTCATTAGCTTTTAGTCAGTTGCTCGCAGCACTTATTTATGCCTAAAAATGCGGTTTGTATTTAAATTTTTATTTATATGGAAAACATTCTATCGGTTCAATAGGTCATATGCATGATTTTTTTTTATGTTTTTAATAGATTATTTAGTCAACCATAATACGGAAAAAAATTGATAATCATTTAAAAATGTAATATTATCATAAGAAAAAAAATATTAAATTCCACATTCAAAAATAGACAGTTTAAACAATCGGCCATGTTCGCGGGCTTATGTGACGTCATGATATACGATGCATGCCAACCTTGATGTCAAATTGTCAATGTTCTAAATGAAGTTTATTTGTTGTTTTCTCTAAATACTGACATAATCTTACTGTGAGACGACACAGTCGTCATGAAAACTGTTGTTGATATATACTCTGACGTCACGATGCGTTTTGAAAATTCGAAAGTAGCGCTTATTTTCTACATTTCTTTTTTATTATTTGTATTTTTTTCAGTGATTAGATTAATAAAATAACCATTACGTTATAATCAAGAACTAAAATATATTTCGAAATAAAAATTTTAACCAATTTGGAGTTTTATGCATATGACCTATTGTAAATCCTGTCAGATGCTAAATTTTTCAGTAAATATAATTTGAGATTAGAAAATAATAACGAGAATGAAGAAGATGAGCGACAATAGAATAACTTCAAACGGGCGCGCCACTGACTGGCGCGGTGATGCTTGACACACATTTTCATTATGATGCATATATACCGCTACAAAGCTTGATGTAGCAAAATTCATCACCGGATTGATTATAACCGAAATTTGATTTAAATACAATTTCGTCTTCAGTTATTCATTAATGTGACGTAGGTACTGTAATAATTTATTAAACTTAAACTTAATTGTCAAACGTTTTCCTGTCAATGCAGAACTTTAGAGAAATGTCGCAACCGAATTGAAAGTTTAACCGCTTTACAATATGACTAGCCATTTCATAAAAAAGCTAACTAACGTTCAGCCGAATTGACATCGCATAATTGAATGTATCTATATTATAATAAACTTGACAAACACTAAAATACTCCAGAATATTAAAATCTGCGTAATTTTTTGACGTGATAACGTCTTATAAATTGATGAAACACCGGCTGCACGCACGAAAAAGAGTAACGTTCCGCAAGCGAGACCGCGATATAAGCGATAGTCTCTCTCTTCTCGCGTGACGTCAGAGAGTAGTGTGCGTTCAACATTTTTTTCGGCTGTTCCAGCGAAAGCTACATCTGACAGATGGCCAGATAAATTATATGGTTTGTTAACAAATATATCGAAGAATCTCGCTAGAGATTCTTTTCTGTGCTAAATGCCAACGAATCTCTAGCGTATTCTTATACATTGATTTTGCCTTTGTCCCATATAACGCCGTGTATATGAAGCAAGTTTCCAAGTTTTATAGTTCTGTGACCACGTGACTTTCATAGGACCGATTTTTCGTATCACCCATATATACTTCTGTACCACAATAACAGCTTATATTGTGAGAGTACGCGTGGACTAGCGGTTACGACGTTAGGCTAGTAATAACTAATAACAGGGTCTTGAGTTCGATTCCCGCCCGCATCATTGGAAAATTTATTTTTCAATTTTTAATTTGTTTTTATGTTTTTAATTGTTTTTTTAGTTTTAATTTATTTTCTCAATTTTTTTCTCATTATATTTTTATTTCCTTTTTAATTTTTATTTTTATTATTTTCTTGTTTTTTGAAAAATTCACTTTCGTCAAATCTTTTATTAAAAAATAACAAAATACATGATTGAAGTTAGATTTAAATAAATTAATTTATTAAAAAACATATTTATCATAAAAAGTGCAACAAAAATTAAAAAGTGAAAAGATTACGAAGTGAAACTTCTTTTTTAATGCAAAATAAGTATTTTACAAATGATATGAAAAAAAATTTGTATTTTTAATGGTGGGCCTTGTTCATTGATTTTTTTTTCATGCCTTCAAGGAATCTTCAAGAATATCCATATTTCAAATGAATATAAATAAAAAAAAAACTAAAAAAAAAAAAATATACGCGTCGACATGAGAACCTCCTCCGTTTTTGTTTTTAGTCGGTTAATAAAAAAGAATCATGTATCACAAAGCATAGACTTGTTATAGCTCATTTTTATTTTTAATAGACTTCACATGGATTGTTTACAAATTGAATGTCATGGTATTCGCATGGAGGTGTGATGAGCCGATTGCACCACTAGGTGTTGCACCGCGGTAGCACTGGACTACGCGGCAAAATATAAATGCACTTTTGTAGTACTGTTTGTTAAATGAGAAGTAAAAATCAAAAGTCGATTATTGCAATTTCTATAACCGACTTTTGATTGTTACTTCTTATTTAACAAAATACATGAGAGACGCGCTCGAAACCATAGTTGCATGGAGTAAGGATCGTGCTGTTTTTTACAATACATATTCTAATTTCGGAGATTCATTGCATTTAAATACAACAATATGAACACTTTTATTGCATTTAAATACAACAATATAAAAAATGCACATATGTTTATTTTGGAGGAAAAATAAAAATAATGTCTCACACTTTGGAAAAAGACGTGAAATCTTAAAAAAAAACTTCGGAGAAGTAAAAACTTCGTTCTGTGCTAAATTCAAAAACTTGAGGCGACTGAATCTTAAGATTATAACTTAAAAAAAAAGAATTTCGAGGCAGACAAGAAATTGAAATCAAGCTCGAAATTCTGTGCGTAAGACGTCGAAAAAAAATGAATTTCGAGGCAGACAAGGAATTGAAATCCAACCTTGAAATTCTGTGCTTATAAAAGCTACAAGAGCAACAGCAAAAAAAAGTGCACAGACGGCGTTTTTTTAGTGGTAACTAAAGGAGTTATGCGAACACCGTCTTTGCATTTTTTTTTGCTGTTGCTCTTGTAGCTTTTATAAGCACAGAATTTCGAAGTTGGATTTCAATTCCTTGTCTGCCTCGAAATTCTTTTTTTTTCGACGTCTTAGGCACAGAATTTCGAGCTTGATTTCAATTTCTTGTCTGCCTCGAAATTCTTTTTTTTTAAGTTATAATCTTAAGATTCAGTCGCCTCAAGTTTTTGAATTTAGCACAGAACGAAGTTTTTACTTCTCCGAAGTTTTTTTTTAAGATAATATATATACATTCTTTTAAATGTCTTTTATAATTGCATAAAAATATGTATTTTGCTTTGGTTGATCAAATTATTAGTCGGTAAAAATATAGTTTGACAGCTACTAAAATTTAGGTTATGTATTATTAAATATGATATTCGAGCGGAATACGTTATCACGTAAAACTATCGTCCGTAAACCGACTTTACAGACAACCAATTTTTTGCTCGTTGAATTCAAGCCTGTTTAATGATTAATAACTTACCTGTAGATCTTCGAAATTCGGGAATCTTAGCGCCTCAAATGAATATTGAATGCACGTGGTTTTTCAGTTTTTTTAAATTATTTTTTTAAAGGTTATTTGAGCCGATTAATATTTTTAATTATTATTATTATTTTTGGTAATTAATTGAAAATCTATAAATGATAGACTCGGGTTAGAATCTAGGAACTGGGAGCTCTTCTATTAGATGAGGAGGGGTAAAAAAAAATATTATGTAAACGACAGCGTCCCAACGATTCGGCAATTCTCGTCCCAACGATTCGGCAATTCTCAATAAATAGACTTGCTTCAAACAAATTTTTATACTCATAATGCGAAGGGAAAAAAAATTAATTATTAAAAATACTCAAAGCTTAATTTCTATTATTTATTTAACAATCAGATAAATTACTAAGATAATAATCCATATTATTATTATACCCAATAGGAACTGACTAAAGTGATATAACAGTATTACTTCTTAAAAAAAATCACAATTAACACACCGTTACTGAGTCACGGCTAAGATGTATTATTTTTTTCAATCCTTATGCGATCTCGGAAGTTCCGCCTGTCGGAAGAATGTGCATAGCGCAAAATGAATTCAAACATCAAGATTCATTTTGGGAAGTTCAACTATGAACATATTTTTATTAATTATGGAGCAGGATCAAAATAATAATTACTGATTTTGCAAAAAGAAAGAATTTTATTTTTGTTAATTTTTTTGATACATTTTTGTATACATTCATGCTAAAGATAAACGATATTTTACGTAATGAATCAAATATAAATTTGTATAATTATTAACAATCTTTGACTCTCCCCCGAATAATTAAGATATACTTACGTAAGAACAAACTTACTTTTTTCAAAGTGTTTTTTAATCTCATTGTTGACATTTTACTTTAAAGAATAAAATTTGACACAAATTAAAATTATAATTAAATAAAATCCATGCACATAATTTATTATATATTCACTTATATACACACGCTTTTTAATAATACAGAGAAAAATAAATTCATACATTATCGAAAAATAAGTTTATTTTCAAAACGTAATATTTATTGAAAAAAGTCGCAAAAACATTTTGGCACAAATATATTCTATTTAAACTAAAAGGAGTACAATAGGTAATTTATTTATTTATTTGACAGTATAACTCAAATTTTAATTTTCTAACACATCCATATCTGCATTTATATTACTTATTTTGGCGTTCTTGTGTACTTTGTCCAGAATTCATCTTTCATCTTCTTCTTGAATACTGGAACCATTCATTTGACGAAATCTGAAATATGAAAAAAAATATTGTTATTTAAACATTTTACTATTTGCCAACTTATAAAGGTGGCACTTCACATGGCTATTTGTGTTCGCTATTGGGTATTTGTTGTATTTGGCAAAATATATGACGTTCAAGACAAACATGCAAATAGAGGCAAATACGACCATCCACACATGGCAGTCAAATAGCAAACACACAAACATTTGGCAGCAGAACGCAGGTTCAAAATTCCAGGAATTTTAGCACTATTTCATTGTCCCAATTCATTTTCAATAGTAATTAATCCAGTTCTTGCTCACAGCACAGACACAAAAATACTGTTCGTCCGTACAGGTTCACGGCGCGTGCGCTTCTGAATATAGCCATTGTGTGGACGGTTTATTTGCCGTATTTGACTCCTTTGATGTGCCTCGAAAAACCGACAAGCGCACGGTAACGCATATTTGGTATTGGCCTTATTTGTCAAATAGGCAAACAAGGCCAACACTTTGTCAAATAGACCCTCCACACTTGGTAATTGTTTGCCAAATATGCCAAATACACAAATACAAATAGCCATGTGAAGTGCCGGCATAAGATACTATAAGAATGAATAGAAAAAGTCGACTAAATAACCAAACAAGTTGTCATAATAATATATTGGACTGTAGAAAAT
Source organism: Xanthostigma xanthostigma (assembly GCA_963575645.1). Taxonomy (NCBI): domain Eukaryota; kingdom Metazoa; phylum Arthropoda; class Insecta; order Raphidioptera; family Raphidiidae; genus Xanthostigma; species Xanthostigma xanthostigma. The sequence continues at coordinate 212,541 of OY754470.1, read as the reverse complement.
CCAACTTGACAATGATTGCGAATTGCGATCATATAATTAAGTACTTTGTAATTCTGCTATTTGTGTTTTAATTGCTGTTCTTATGTAACCGCAGTGATTACAACATTGATAAGTACTGTTTGTAGTTACTAATGCTTAACATGCTATTTGGGTAGTCACTTTGCTTAGCAGAATAAACAACAAACAAAAGTGATTACCCAGAGTGCTTATTTTACTAAGCACTTGGCAATCACCGTGGCTATTGTTATTAGTAGAATACACTGTGTTTGATTTCAATCATCATATTATTATATAATTCAAGTCATTAAAATAGTAGGCTTATGCCAAGTGAGGGCTTATGGCACTTTAGGATATATTATGAGGTCCTTTTTACAGAAATTTGGGTTATAGGCAGAAATAAACAATATTCTAATTGTAAATTGTTGTTATTTTGTTGCAGGGGTTAAGCACCATTGAATTCGGGACCCTCGACTCAAGCCCAGCGAGTCCATGCAGAATGATGGATCTGCTGAATTCTATTAAAAAAATATGGTAAGTGTTTAAAAGCCGTTTAATTGAAAAAAAATATCGTTATCATTTTTATTATGTTCGAACCCTGGCATGTAATTTTGACGAAAGTGAACAAATTATTAGATATGACAAACCTCTCAAGTTCAAATTATAAATAGGCATAAATATTCTTTCTTTACACACCTATTAATAAATAAAAATACCTTCCTTCGTGTGTTTACGAACCAATTTTTAATAATATTGATACAGATTTCGATCGGAAATTTCTTAGTGTGTTTGTAATCGATTTACAAAAAAAGAAGAGAGTGCGTTCAGGTAATCAATTTAAGTTTAGGCTATGTAAAAACAGCCTTTGTATTTACTTATGTTCTGAACACAGAACAGTAACAGCGACTATTTTTATTTCGCATGACAAAGAAACACTGAAACGTCGCTAGGAGTCGTAAAACATCCTGACAAGTAGTCTTAAAACGAAATCCGATTACTAGCTCAGCTGCAGGTATTGTGAAATGTTTGAAATGAACAGCTATATGTGTCGGATATAGGATTTAATAAATGTTACATATCTGACCCATTAGGTATACTAGCTTGAACCCACGACTTCGCCCTCCTTATATAATAATTATGTCGGTATAATTTAGGAACCTATTTTTTCCTCTTTTTTCTGGCTTAAACTTTCCCAAAAGAATTACGCAGTGGGCATCCACAACCGACAGGAATGCTCAAAAAATATGGGGGCATGTCTCCGAATAATCTTTAAACGTTATCTCTCTTCAAGTTTTGATGATCACTTTGAATACATTGTTGAGATGCTTGTCCTTGTCCATTTCTCTGTGCCTGTGCCACCGACTGGCGTAAGCTCGGGTTCCAGGAAAAAAATTGGAATAAAAAGACGGGTTGCACTCCGGGAGTGCCGGCCGAAGTGAAAACCTAGATGTACTTAAACTAAATTTCGCTAACAGCAATATAAGTTACATGCAGTGCAAAAAACTATAAGCTGTAAGCTTTGACAAAACGTTAAGAGATGTCGCTATGCATCCAGGTTTCGTAAAACTACACATTTATAAAATTACATGCAGCCAGTCACTGGATGTAATTTTTTAAATTTGTAGTTTTACGAAACCTGAGTACATGGCGACATCTCTTAAGGTTTTGTTAAAGCTTATAGCTTATAATTTTTTGCACTGCATGTAACTTATATTGCTACTGACATCTGGCGAATTTTAGTATATGTACTGCCGAAGCAAGTACGGTAGACCGTCTCAACAACTCGTCAGGGTCACGTGACCCTGACGCCTGACGCGTCAGATCTGACGCGAGTTTAACAGTTTTTACCCATTACAAAAAAAGTGTACAACGCCGCTAAAGAAGTTTTCACTTCAAAAAGTTGACTGTTTCTCCTGGGCTGTGGATCGAAATCGATTCTATATCGTCTCGTCTTCTTAAATCGAGAGCAAAGTGGTATCACGAGACCGAGAAACAAACAGGTCTCGCGCAAAACCTTTATTATTAGACTTGAAAATGAACTTACCGGCTGTTCATCAGATCCAGTATCTGAACCGGTGCCATACAGCGTCGCCTGTCTCAGCTCCGTCCGTTTGCCAAACCTGCGACAAATTTGAATCTCTCAATAACTAAAATATATTATAAGACAAGCAACTCATGTAAAAATACTCAGCATTAAACAAATTGTACATGCATCGGCATACATAAATATAAAACAAAATACAAGTAGCTAAATTCTCATGCTTATCTCATTCATCATAATTTAAGGTATTTTATTAGGATTGTGCGAGTATTTAAAAAAGAAATATTGACTGAATTGTCAATATGTTTGAGCAAAAAATACTCGAAAAGGAAAAATTTATTAAATTGATTCGAGTGAAAAATGTAAATTCAGTATTCGCACATCCCTAGTACAGTTGGGTCGCCGTAATTTGGCGTCCGACAGATTCCAGACGGGAATTGCAAGCCATAACAAAAAAAGGTACAATAGGCTGACGATAGGGCTACTTTAAAACAAAATGCTCATTTACTGCGATCCCACTGTTATTATATTACATAATTGATCTTTATTGTTTATATTAAAGAAAACAATGTATTCCGACGTTTTATTCTCGCTCTAAAAATAGTTGTTTACATAGCTTTTCATGACTCGTCTATTACAAATTCCCGAGTTTTAATCTCTGTGAGCTGGTGACAATGTCACTTGTATATTTTCAATAAAAACTGAATTGATAATCGGCTCAGATAACCTTGGCTATTGGTGGTTTTAAAATAAAACACAATTTACATATGGGTACAAGTCAGCGTTGCCAGACGTCCCGATTTTGGCGGGACGTCCCGATTTTTAAATCAAAATTAAATGTCCCGCGCGGGACAGGCTCAGTCCCGCTTTTCGGGGATAACTTTAAAAGAAGTTAAATCTTCACAAAAATATCATGAATAAGTAATTCTTATAAATAATAATTATTCTCTTATTGTAAGTTGCAATTTGTAACACTCACTCCACAGACTATTGTTTGAAACGCCATATTTTTCTAATGAATAAAACTTTTGAGATTTTGATTTGTTTTTATTTTTTTTTATTCTGAAGACGAATAAGACTCAACTATTTAACGATAGGGTAAATCTGATTTAAAATATTATATTTTTATTAAAATACATTTTGTATGACTATTTTTGCTATCTATTGTCACGTAAACGTAATTTTAATTCAAATAAAAAAATAAATAGGTATTTGAAAACTTCTGATTATATACGTTTTTTTACTATGTCCCGCTTTCGACGAAAGAATCCCGCTGTTTTCACTCAAAGAGTTCCAAAATCCCGACTTGGCAAAAAAAAACTGGCAACGCTGGTACAAGTCCAGAAGAAAGTCAGTAATATAACAATCGAAATAATTTGACTATTATTTAAAATTTCTAATTATAATCATTTTTCGTATAATTATTCCTTAACATTTAAATGCTTTAATGGTGCTTTTTTGTGAGGCCAACGTTAAAAATCACAGCGCTGTTAAAGTTAGAAAATTACAAAAAATTGACTACACTGTAAATTATTTACATTGGTTATACATATCTGTAGTAAAATTTTAATTACTTTAGAAACATAATAATCCTGTAACTTTGTGTGCATCACGGCGACGAATATTTACAATAATTAATTAATGAATTTGAGTGCAAAAGACTTGTTTACAAACGTCCAAACTTTCTTTGTACTCGGCAGAAGTTGAACGTACGAAATGAAATAACTAAAAAGAGATAGCGTTGATTCAACTTTAAAAGTAGCAGATCGCAGATGTGACGTCACTTACTCGCTACGTAATGACGTCGGTCATTTGTATGCCTGCACAAATACAAAGCGATGAATTATCCACGTTATTTACAACACATTTGTTTCCCTTTCTGCGATGGCATTGCCGTACCAAATATTTTATAAAATTATATAAGTAAACTTTTAAAAAACCGCTTTCATAAATCTACAAAAAACAATTCATGACCGACATTTCCATAGATTATAAAATATTTTTAACAGAAAAATTGAACCGACTTCAAAATATGCACTAAAAAGTAAAAAATAATTGCGTATTGAAATGTTTTGGAGTCGGTGTCACATCGGAATTCGAAAGTAGCAATTTAAATCTTGCATGTCTCTAGTTCTCGGAATAGATTTCATTTTGGCTGACACCGACTCCAAAACATTTCAATACGCAATTATTTTTTACTTTTTAGTGCATATTTTGAAGTCGGTTCAATTTTTTTGTTAAAAATATTTAATTTTAATCTTTTTAGTGTTAGATATTTATTACTCAATAAATTATGCAGTTATTTTATGAAGTATTGCAATGGGTAAAATTTGAGAGTTTCCCTCGATTTCTCCGAATTCCACCATCAGATCCTGACTTGGCTCCGATGGGACCACCTCGGAAGTGCACTCTTTCGAATAAAAAAAAAAAAAAGAAAAAAATATATACAGTCGAACATAGAACCTCCTCCTTTTTTGAAGTCGGCTAATTATTAAAATGAAAAGCATTGGCTGCGAAAATTTGCTAATAAATGCATCAACACGTACGCCCAACGTATTTACTTAAGAAAAAAATAGTTCGCCATTTTGAGGCGTCCGCCATATTGAATTTATAATGACGTTACGTAGCCTATGTTGCATTATCACCTGACTAACACACGTATGTAAAATTTCAAAACTAGCGTATCAAGAAGTGGACGAAATATTGATTACAAAATTTTTCTCGGAAGACGACAACAAAAACAACGAGAAGATAGACCCGGATGACAACAGAGAAGTTGTAAAGAGAACCTGTTTTTTAAAGTGAAACTTCTATAGCGAGGCTAAGCTCGTGAGGCGATGAACCGTAAAAAAAGTCACATGATAGATGGAGAAAAAAAGATTACAATATGGCACTGCTATCGATCGTTGAATATGCAAAGTAGTCAAGAAGTTTCACTTCTACCGTGTGCTTTTAAGCACATTTCGTTTTATTTTGCAAATAACTTTGATAAAACTCCTTAAAGAATATGCGATATCAATTAAAAAATTGCTAAAAGTGTTTCTGAAATAAATTTCCGTAACTTTTAAATCATTCCAAAATACATTCAGCACAATCAGCAAATATACATTCATGCAAAAAATCAGAACGCTTTAATAAACTTGCGTAACGGAAAACAAATTAACCCCATAGATAATTCGTTAAAAATACGTCAAAATGAAACCGGATTATGTTTAATTTTTTCAGTTTAAATTAGAGATTCAAAAACTTATAATCAACTAAAACTCTCTCAGTTGTCGAGCGTCTACAATCTATCTACACAAACAGAAAAGTAACACTATTGAAAAAAGCAGTACTGAAAACTACCGAAAAATGTCATTTGAACTTTACATTATTTTGCTATATATTTTGAAAATTTTACGCTTTATCACAGACTTAATTTTTACTGTCATTTTATTCTAAGAAAATGTATTATTATAGTCAAATGAAACAAGGACCGTATTTACATTTACAATCAAAACTAAATTTTATGAATATTCGTTTTAATATTGTAATATTCAGCTAAGTTCTGTAATGGTCTGTGAACAATAAACCGAAATCGCTCTGTTATAGGCCGTTCGGAACAGAAAATACTCTACAACACTATAAGTAGTTAGATAATATCATGTAATGTTCGAGATTGTATGCGCGCATATGTACAGGCTATCCCAAAAGTCACTGTGTATTTTGGTGAAATATGGCGACTTTCAATGTTTTAGTTTTATAATAATTGCATGTAATTTTTTATACAAAATTCTAGTACCAGCACCGGGACTTCTACCACACTATTGTTTTTAATCGTTAATAATAGTATATTGTGCGACTAGTGAGAGAAGGAGAAGATTCCATGAGCGTAAAACGCACGCGAGTGGAATATTCTCCTTCGATCAATGGTCGCACATAATATTTTATTCAACTAGCACGAGTAATATGTAATCGGGGCCCTGATAAAAGAGGGAAAAATAATAAATCACTTCATTGATTGACGTACCGCCCTCGATGCACACAAGATGGCCCTGACTTTCGCTGAATTGCGATGCTGTTTTCATATATACAAATCGCTACCGCGTTCCTATTGGTCCAGAAAGTATGCAGTTATTATTCATTATTGCACGGCTTCCGCTCGCTACTGCGTTCCTATTGGTCCAGAAAATTTATTATCGTACAGTACGGCTCATTATTAGCACTCTACGCGTCAACATGAAGTAATTTATTATTTCTCCCGAATTTAGCAGAGCCCCGAAATTACATATTACTCACGCGTGTTGAATAAATATTATTATTTACTATTAGTCTACAAGTTGTTGAACAAATGGGTAAAAAATGCGTTATGAAATTTCTGCAGACGTACAGAAACGTGAAACTAAACAAAAGCTTATAGGTAATAATGTAATTTTTTTCAGTGATCATTCGCTGGCTGAACATTTTTATAGATTACTATTGAATTCACTTCAAAGTTCGATTGAAATGTATCTTATTTCACCAAAATACTCTGAGTTTTGTTTATTTTTTTTTGGGTTGGGGGGAAACCTTTGAACTGATTAGGCAGGTTAGAGATAATAGTCACCTTGGTCTTGCATGTACTGTATAAAATCGGTCCAGATGTTGAAGCTGTAGCATTTTGATAGCCGTCTCCACCTTCTGTCGATCAGACATCATCGACGCCGAATCTCCGCCGCTGCGCACACTACCTGCCACCAGGTAACGTGTTACATAACCAACCAACACGCTCACAACATTCTCACATACAGACACGCTAAATGTTTTTTTGCACAAAAGTCACCGCCGCGCTATTGTTATGATTATTTTTTTCCTATTTCAAGCAACCAACTACCAGCTGTTTTCTGAGCCCAGCGCCGTTTAATATTTTCTATTTGTTATTAATAATTAATTTATTGATTTTCACAAATTCTCAGATTACGATTTAGAACTTGGAAGACGAGCTATGGAAGCTAAAATAACAACATCCTAATAAACAATAACATTTTCGAGACCATTGTTACGGACATATCGTGGTATATTATACTAAAAAATTTTTTTTGGTGTATTTAAATATAGATTTAACAATGACACGTGTAGGTATAATATAATAAATAGAGATTTTCAATTAGGTGAAAATAAATCCAGAAACACAGAATTTTATTATTTTATTTTTTTTTGAGGACACTAATAGCTAGGATTATTTAAACTTAACATCAATCCACATTTTTATATTTATTTGAGATATGGAAACGGCTTATAAGCATCTTAAAAATTATAGTTTTATAAATTTTACATATGACGGAAAGCTGGCGACGATTTTTTTGTCAACAAAGACAAAATAATATTAAAAACATCTGTATTTTTAGTAGGCATAATTTATTTATGATTATTATTATAAGATGGCATAAAGATTGCCGAAACGTCAGACAATAAAATGCAATAAAAAAAACCTTCAGTACCTATTTGCTTAGTTCATCGATCCTATGCCACCAGGATTCATCGTTTTAATCTTCCAACATTTAAACAGGATCATCATCACTCTAAATTATCAGAGTTATTTTTCACAATTATTATCATAATTATTATAGGTATTTTTAATACCTATTTTTATGTCTTATGTAGAAACTTAAAAAAAAATCGTCGTCGCCTCTTAGTCTATTTTGAATAATTCGAACGTCATTTCATTTTGATAACGATATCAATTAAAAATATAATAAGTCGATTATAATTGTTGTATGTATCGTGTTTTAGCAGAACAATAAAATTTTGTAGTGGATGCAGTATATTATAATTGTTTTAAAAGTAACAAAATTAATGCAGGCAGACAAAAAACACATTAATGGAAGCAGTTTGACGTTTCAGTTCTAGACTAAAATGTATCAAATTTCATTTACTCTAATTAACTAAAGGTGCAATTACACCGAAACTACGACGAACAAAATATTACCGTGCAAGAAATAAAATTGTTAGAAAAATGTGGTCGCGCTACTGTCAATCAGATTATGTGGACAGAATTTTTTATTGCGCTTTTAAAGTTGGTTACACGAGATCTGAAAGCAAAGCAGGTGCTTAACTATTATACGGTGGAGTAATTAGCAAAATATATGTACGACGTTGTAACTGCAGAATTACAAAAAAAAAAAAATATAACATTTGAAAAACTTGTCTATAATCTATACAGGTATCAGTGATAATATTTACTACGGATTATTTCATTCAAATTTATTGTGTGGGTTAATACTATGTGGTGAACGGTGGTGCTTATGGAGTCCTGACATTATTAAAGTCAAAGCTTTCAATAAGACTCACTGTAAGTCCCTGTTTATACAGTGCCGTATTATGCCCTTGGAATCTCTATACATCGACGAAAATCTCATCTTTATTAACGAAAATCCATATACGTTTCAGTCAATTGAGGAAATGCACGCTAATAATGTCAGGAGAAACACAAATATTAGAACAATAATGTTCAAAATTAAGAGAGGGTGGAGGAAGAAAACAAACGAAGAACAAAATTATTTATTAAGGAGGTTGATGCGTATACAGTACCAATCAAAAGTAAGTCGAATTCTAAAATGGAACTTTCCATAATAAATTTTTACAAAAGGTTATAAGTCGACGGTACTAATAAATTATTGTCATAAAGGCATAAATAAATCATTTTTGACGTGATAACGTCTTATAAATTGATGAAGCACCGGCTGCATGCACGAAAAAGTGTAACGTTCCGAAATGTGTCACGTTCCGAATGTGTCACGTTATGTATTATTAAATATGATATTCGAGCGGAATACGTTATCACGTAAAACTATCGTCCGTAAACCGACTTTACAGACAACCAATTTTTATTTAATATTAATTAATTACTTCAGTATTTTACTTAATGGACTAATTTTTGAATTTTTGACGTGATAACGTCTTATAAATTGATGAATCACCAATCTTATAATTTGATAAAACACCGGCTGCATGCACGAAAAAGTGTAACGTTCCTAACGTTCGTAACGCGTAACGTTCCGCCTGACCCTGTGCGTGCTTTTTGCTAATTTCTCGCTCAATTTAAATCAGATCGGTTTGAAACCAGTCTTAAACGAAAGAGGAGATCATTTTACATAGATTTCGTATAACAGAATTTGCCTAAACAGTTTTTTTATACAAATTTATATAGAAAAATAGCTGTATAAATGCAACATGAAAACGGCTGCATTTCTAATGTTTAATTCAATTTTTTGACATTAGTATTTTGTGAAATGCAACGCCTTCTAAGTTAAGTATTGGAATAACTAATTATTATTAGAACATAATACTTTGACAGTTGCAAACGTCACTTTTGACATTTCTTATCATTCCGACACCAAGGATAAGCGGATTGAAACCAAATTTTGGGAGGTTTAGGTTATGTATTACGGAATACGTTATCACGTAAAACTATCGTCCGTAAACCGACTTTACAGACAACCAATTTTTTGTACAAAGTTAGGTTAGAAAAAATAAATTTAAGTAAATATCTGTATTTTAGGCATTTTTTCAGTAAATAATTAAAAAAAGAAATTATAAGTAATAAAAATTAAAATTAAATCATTAAAAAGTTGAAAATTGAGTTAAAATTTTTAAAATTGTCAAGAATAAAAGTACATAATCAAAAAGTGCTAAGGTTTAATAATTTTTTTATTGATTAAAAGTCTCCTAATTAAAATGGAAAAAATATTAAACTATGCGTAAGACATCGATGCTTTACATAGTTAGTTTTCGGAACTGCTGACATTATTTGGTTATTTGCAAAAAATTATAATGTACCGTTTGCATGCTAGGTTGACATATTTTTCATAAGACTACATGTAAAAGTTTTTTTTAATTTTTAACTTTATAAATCTCCTAATGATTTTGGATTTTTTACAAAAAATTTTGTCATAAAAAATCTATTAAAAAAACTTTATTTCAGATTTTTTTCATTATCTGCGTAAAACGGCTCAACCTCCTTAAATTGTATAGGTACCTAGTGTCGCTATATCCCGACGAGGAGTGAATTTGGATTTAAAACGAAGGCTAACGAGTTTTAAGTCACGCGAGTCGTACTTAATATCATTACTAAATAAATAAATAGATTCAAACAATGTGTTAACATAATAAAGATTACGTAAGTTGAGAGTTTAGTATTTACTGTAGACTGGGATTGATTTCACAGTCATGTTTGAATTTATCTGTGTCGGATTTTCTTCGGACAATCAATGTTATGCATATATAGAGTTACATCAGTGGCTGTCAAACTGTGCGTCACGTCGTCGTTCGTGGAGAAAACAGCATAGAATAGTGTCGTAATTGGTTACATTACGGCGTGATATATTTATATGTGTTATTTTTTGCACGTATCTCCTATAATAGCTTTATTTTCAATATTTTTGACAGTTCACTTTCAAACCGAGGCAACAAAAGTACAATCCATTCATACTTTCCTACTTAGGATGTTTAACATCAAACAGTTTAGGAGCCACTGGCATAATGTATGCAAATTGTGGAATCATCTCAAGATGTTTGCAAGTCGCCGTGTTTGTCCAGTGGTGGCGTTAAAACTGTATATATAGGTATACAGTCTTGATTTGAAGATATACGAAGAATAGACACGGTATCGTCTAATGCCATCCGCTTTGCTAACGTCACGTAGAAATAAACATTCTACAGACGACAGCTGGGGGCGTTTTTTTTCTGTGGTTACTGAATCCACTCACACACAAAACTATATAGTACCTAATCTGTTTTTGAAATTAATCTTCCTCCCCACGCGTATAGACATTTATACGGCGTAACTGAATTTCACTTCTGTAGTGTGTAGTATTATTAACAATGGAACAGTTTTTGTTAATTTTTTTTTTAATCGTTATAATTTTCAATATTTTTGTCAAAAACATTTTTGCAGGTATAGGTTCTCCGATCTTTACCTTTGACAATATTCAGCAAAATTCCCTGTCACTTTGCCTTGCCGCAAAATTCTCGTTTTAGAACTAATTCGTATGAATATATGATACGCCTATTTTTACTAAGGTATAATAATACAGAACAAAACTAATTTTATCCTTTTTTGTATTACATATAATTGTTTTTTATAAGTCCGATAACGTCATTTTTGAATAACAACTTAACACTGTATTATTATATATCTAATTAAAAATTACTAGCACCCCTTTCAATAATTAATTGTTGAAGCATTCATTTATACATACTCAGAGTAGGTTTATATGATATAATATTGTATAGTATAAGAAGAAAAAAAAAAAACACTGGGCGTAATTACACACCATGCCATTTGTTATTGTGGAATTATAAAAAGGTCGAATAAAAAAAACAAATTTGGTGACTGATGATGAGATACTGTTTTAATAACTTGAGATATTAAAATAATAGTTGGGTGACTAAATTACTAAGTGAGCGACTAGAATGCCTTCGGTAATTTTGAAGCAGATATTTTCTTTTGTTTTTACTTTTTATTTTTTTTTTTTCACTTTGAGACTACAACTTAAAACTCACATTTTCATGAAGATTGAAAACCACCGCTTTTTTTGATAAAGGGGTATGCGAATTGTCTCGCAGTGAAACGGGAAGGGGCAAATGTGGAGTTTTCAAAAAAACAATTCCGGGGTGAACGATAACGGGGTATGCGAATAAAATAGTTAATTGTTTGAATAGAACTGCGTTTTCTAAAAAATGTATATTTAATTGACAGTCAATTAAATATATATTTATTAGAAAACGCAGTTCTATTCAAACAATTAACTATTAACAACTTAGTAATTTAGTCGCTTACTTAGTAATTTAGTCACCCAACTATTATTTTCTCGTCACGCGCAGTCAGTCGCTCACTTAGTAATACAGTAACCCAAATTGATTATTTTTAACCGACGAAAAACAAAAACGGAGGAGGTTCTCAATTCGACGCGTATATTTTTTTTTTTTTTTTATTTTTTTATTTTTTATTTATGTATGACCACGCATAACTTTTTACAGAGTAGTCCGATTTTGATAATTATTTTTTTGTTTGAAAGGGTATACCCCGAAGTTGGTCCCATATAAATTTCGTAGAAAAATTCCAACCCTAAGGGTAGGAAAACAGGGGATGATTGATTGTTCACTCACTGATTGTAATGTATGACCACACATAACTTTTTACAGAGTGGTCCAATTTTGATAATTATTTTTTTATTGGATAGGGTATACCTCGAGGTTCGTCTCATATAAATTTGGAAAAAAAACTCCTACCCTAAGGGTGGGAAAATAGGGGTGATTTATAGTTCACTCACAGATTTTCATGCTGAGTTGTGTATTACAATTATAAATTATATAGCTACAAAAAATTATAAAATAAAAACTTTTTAACAAAAAAATTAAACCGCCGAAAAACTGAAAAGCAAAAAATAATACTATCTAAGTAGTTGAACGTATGTGACAGTCTAGTATATCTAAGTAATTTTGAGTCGGCGTCAAACCATCAATGAACAAAGATCACTAAAAGAAATAACTAAATCAAATTAACAATGATACGTGAAATCTCCAGCGATAAACATTAACATTCCAAACATGCGCTCTCCACACGACCACTCGCAAAGACGTATGCCCTCAGTGTGCCCGTTCGGGTTGCTCTGTCGCTGACATTAACTTCGTGAACGCTCAGAGATTTCCGGCGAAGGATTGTTGACGCCGACTCAAAATTACTTAGATATACTAGACTGTCACATACGTTCAACTACTTAGATAGTATTATTTTTTGCTTTTCAGTTTTTCGGCGGTTTAATTTTTTTGTTAAAAAGTTTTTTTGTCTGACGTCGTCCGCAGAGAACGGAATTGCATAGAGAATACTCAAATTTAAATTTTGAAGTATGTTGTTCTTTCGTCATTAATTTTGTACTTTTTAGGACTATTATTTTCGACTTTAAAATTTCATTCTGCCCTGTCTCAGTAACTGGAAAGCATTGTGCACCAAATTTACAAAATAATTATGCGCAAACGGCAGCCCGGATTTTTAAAAAGAATTCGAAATGTAGGATTTTTGAGAAAAATCTTAGCTCAATTTTTCAGGTATAATGTTTCATACAAAGCGGATGCTGAATTGTATGGCAAATCTAAAGATACAATAATATATTATGTATACCGAAGCCAATAGTATACCAGCTAAATACTGTATATGGTAAACAAATGCAGTAAAAAATTAATTAAGTCCTATATATGCTTACTGTATAAATTAGTGTAATCAACAATTAATTATTATTAAATGGGGTGCTAGCAATTTTTCAATTAATTAATAATATATTTACTACCTACACGCCCTTTTATAATAGTGTAACAGATCACTGCCACCTGGTTGCGGCCCTGAAATGAGAAAGGTTTGAAATCGCTGATCTAATACAACAAAAAGATAAATTCTACGTGTTATTTGTGCAGACAAATATTATGTAAAAATGCATCTTTATATTATATTTTACAAAATCTCGCAGTCTACAGTGTTTGCGTGTGGGAAAGAAATAAATAAATCCGGATATGAATTCGGGAGCTGCGGAGATTACCGACCGGCATAAGGTGCACCTGTTACACATCCTAACTTTACAGGGGGTGTCCATTATGACAGAGACACAATAATATTATAGCCTCTTCTCTCGGCTTCGCTCGCGTCAATGACAATTTTTATATAAAGATTATCCTAACACGACGAGCGTAACTGATTAAAAAAATTATTTTAAAGGACCTTAAGAATTATAATAAAAGAGCTATAGAAACGCTAAAATAACTAAAAAACAACAACATTGCGGACAGAGCTTCCATTAGTATTCTGTTGATTTTAAAAACGTAAGCCTTAAAATACATGAACTTGTGGCACCGCTTTGGGTTAATTTGTTAACCGGACTAAGTATAAAATAATAGAAAGAAAAAATCAATCCACTGTGTCTTGAAAGTGCGATATAACACGGTAGGTGGTAGATAATCGGCAAGTATACAATATTGTCTTGAAATTCCCGTGGGTTTTACTAACCTTTCTGTAGATTTGATTTCACGCGAGTTAAGTAATTGTTTAAAAGAAATCCTATGGATTACCTACGTAAGCGTTATCTAATATATAAAATTCTCGTGTCACAGTTTTCGAAGTCATACTCCTCCGAAACGGCTTGACGGATTTTGATGAAATTTTTTGTGCTTATCCGGTATCTATGAGAATCGGCCAACATCTATTTTTCATCCCCCTAAATGTTAGGGGTAGTCCACCCTTAAATTTTTTTTCTTCCTTTGATTATAATTATTATTAAAGACACGATTTTTTTTTTAAATTCGTATCCATGGTTTTAAAATATAAACAGCCTTATGTATGATTTGAAAAAATTCTGTCAAAAATTAAAAAAACATTGATTTATATACTTTTAACATTTTTCATCATTAAATAATTTTCAAGTGATTTTATAACCTCAAAAGTACTCAACACGTGACACGAGCTTCCAATAACAACGGATTTTGTGTTGTAAGTATACTTTTTTTTATTCATATCGAAAATGTTGTTGATCTTATAAAAATTGGTCGATAATTTATTTATTGAAGAGTACTAATCAGACTCAAATATTCAAATATCCCCATTCGTTCTTTTGCACCGGGCACGACGGCGCAGCCGGAGTGTTCGACATACACACATATACGTCCATGTATATTTTAAAATAAATAAAATAGATAGATAGATGTTCCAATTATATAGATATATATATATATATAATACTGTTAGGCGGTACGAAGTTCGCCGGGTCCGCTAGTATAATATATGAGTTACCGGTATGAAATACCTAGACATTGTATAGAATTCCTGGCGTTTTTTTGTCAAAGTATTACTATTAAAGCTCTGTGATTTTTGATCGTGTTTCATATAATAGGTCATATGCATGATTTTTTTTTATATTTTTAATAGATTATTTAGTCAACCATAATACGGAAAAAAATTGATAATCATTTAAAAATGTAATATTATCATAAGAAAAAAAATATTATTCAAGTAAATAAAATTGTCGACCAATTTTTCTCAGACCGAACGATATATTGACAAAAAATGATAAAATTACAAATCAATATAACACAAGATTAATAAATAACTTAATATTAATTAATTTTTATATTTTTTAGATATTTCTGAAGAAGATCCAAATCCGGATCGAAACGTCATCTTGTGTTATATTGATTTGTAATTTTATCATTTTTTGTCAATATATCGTTCGGTCTGAGAAAAATTGGTCGACAATTTTATTTACTTGAAGAGTTCTATTCAGACGTTAATCAAAGATTTGAAAAAAAATATTAAATTCCACATTCAAAAATAGACAGTTTAAACAATCGGCCATGTTCGCGGGCTTATGTGACGTCATGATATACGATGCATGCCAACCTTGATGTCAAATTGTCAATGTTCTAAATGAAGTTTATTTGTTGTTTTCTCTAAATACTGACATAATCTTACTGTGAGACGACACAGTCGTCATGAAAACTGTTGTTGATATATACTCTGACGTCACGATGCGTTTTGAAAATTCGAAAGTAGCGCTTATTTTCTACATTTCTATTTTATTATTTGTATTTTTTTCAGTGATTAGATTAATAAAATAACCATTACGTTATGATCAAGAACTAAAATATATTTCGAAATAAAAATTTTAACCAATTTGGAGTTTTATGCATATGACCTATTGCTAGGCATTCTATAGAAGAACTTAGTATAGTATAGATCCAAAGTATAGAAAAATAAAACTTTATTTCAACTATCAAAACTTTTATTTTAGACTAATGCCTATAAATTAAAGTGTATATTTATTTATTAAGAGAGGAGATACTGCATCTGTACATATCTGCCATTGTTTACATGTCTTTATTTTCCGGAACCATTAAAAGGCGACGATATAAAATTTTTAATTTTAGAAAAATAATTCCATGGAATATTTGAATGGCACACAAGTTCGTCCGCATTTATATAAATTTGTTAGCATTGCGCAAAATGTCTAATATATAATAAAACCCGAATATTCTTTAATGCGAATAAAGCTTTGGGTAAACTGACTTTGACGGTAACATCTAGATTCTAGATGTTTTTGTTACTTGCTTAACACATTGGTTTAGTTTTTTAGAAGCATATATTGTAAAACATTTAATTTTGGAATGTTTAAGTACAAAATTAGAAACCATAACATTTTGGTAGAATGTTCGAAAGAGAGAGAGAGATCGTAGATAATAGACGCTAAACAGTTAAGGTCATCAGCGTCTATGTTGAATATGAGATTTGCACTGTATATCGTATAGAGACATTTTTCTTATTATGCAATGACATGACGTATTTACAATTTGTCACTTTTGACTGCGCCTGAATAGAGAAATATGTCACAGATGTTTTAAGCGTACTGCTGTAGCGACTTTCAAATATATTCTATACTATCTTTTTTTTGTCTAATTTTACTGGGCTATATATTTGCTTTGAAAAATTCACTTTACGCCTTATGCCTGGGTCAGAATACGAACAAAAAATTTTCAGTTTTGTTCTAATTTAGTATTGTTTTCGAGCAGTTCATATTTTTATGTAGGAAGAAAATATTAATTATTATTTAATTTGTTCAAGCTTTTATAAAACGTCACGGAGACTCTGTCAGCAAATGTACTCGGGTTCATACACAAATACGTGTAGAATAGGTGTAAAATTGTTTGATAAACCTATATATAAGCGCCCCCAATAAATTGTTTTCACAAGAATATAGATTTTTGATCGTAATTCAGTTCGTTGCACTATTTGTTATAGGCTGATAAAAACATTAATTATATCTATTAAAGTGATTAGTTATCACCCCCAATTTTTAACACTAGAAAAAATGTGTGTCCCCCTTGTTGAGAGTGTACTTTATACTCGTGTTGTTGAAGTAATATGAAAATAAACTTTGATTTTTGACATGTTATTTTACTACTTTTCTTATTGTTTGCACAGTAAGGGTGATGAATAATTATTTAGTTGTATGACCCAGTCGCAAACCTATTGTGCGGACAGTTTGTTTGCAAGAAATATTTTTTGAAATTTTATCAAAAGCATTGTAAATAAAGAATACGAAAAATATTTTGTCGAATCAAAATTTTCAACCCTTCATTTCTCAAGTCGTTAATCGCTATCTCTAGTAATCAATTTTAATTTTTTTATAGATACTGAAACTTTCGTAGAAATTATATATCTAATGATTTCACTGACATATGTGTCGCTTTTGAATGACGAATATTTTTAATGTTTTAAATTCAATGTTTACAAAAATAGATACTTACGATGTATAAATTATATCCAAGTTTTGATTTATAAAGACAGGAAAAGTAACTCGAGAAAGTTTCGTCGGTATACTTTGTTTATATTCATTTCGTTAATTGTTCTCACACAAAAAATAAGAAGGAAGGATAATGGAAACCGCAAGATTAGTCTTCAGGACAATAGTCACGTTTATGAGCTATTTAAAAAAATACTTTTAAACACGCGATGTTTTTTGCGTTTTATGAAAAGTGACACAGCTATATTTTCATACACTGAACAATTTTTTGACCAATAAGAATTTACAGCGCGTGAGGCAAAAATTTGACAGCGTTTTTAATTTAGGCAATAACCATACAGAACAATGCAAAATATACTTAGTAATAATACTTAGTATTTGTAATTAACAATTACGAAATCAAAATAAAAAAAAATCTTCCTTCCTTCCTTATTTCAGTCGTCATTTAATTATGACGCTTTGTATAAACAATTTTCATTTTTTTATCGTCAACTTCAAAGAAAAAATACTAATGTTTTTTCCTTATCGATCAGAGAATATTTACTTCTACTGATTTCTGCGTTTGTCGTCGAGCATTGCTTTGAAATGTTCTGCATTCGCGTGTTCTTTAAAAATCAGGGAAGCAAATAAAAAAATAGTAATTACTGTGGAGCGTATTTAAATTAACCGTTTACTTGTTTTCCACAATCGAAAAACTTTCAGAACTCTCAAGTTCCGTCGATTTAATTCATTTTATAATATTATTATTTTGAAGTAAGTGGGTATTGATTGATTATCAAATTGACATGAAATATAACTTTATCGGTTTCTGTCAGCTTTTCTCAAAATAACAGCAGCTCCTACGAAATATGAAACTAATTAAACGTAACACCTGTTGTACTAAAAATATCTTGATTAAAAATTTACTTGACGCAGAAAGACTATTAATAAATACCAATAACCGTGTCACAAAAATATGGATTCTTCATATAATTAAATAATACAAACAAAAGTTTAAATTAAAGTACTCGCAATTCTGCACACAACGTTTCGTAGACGAGTTCTATATTATAATGTGTCTCAATAAGCTGAGTCCATAGGAAGTAAGTGTCCGAAATCCAAAGCAGGCAACCAATCATAAAAGGACCGTTTAATAGTAATATAAACAATTACAATTAGTTCTTATATATTTTTTTAAAATTTCCCCATTTCATTGAATATCGACAGGATCAGTCTGGTAAAATATTAGCGAATGTCTTAGTTCGGTCGATCTAGTGCAGCCTTTATAGTTGAACAAACTATTCTATATTTCTTTATACGATTCAAAATGTTTCGGTGTGGCAAGTTAAACTCAAACAGCAGGATTTATCATTCCCCTGTACTAAAACAAAAAAATGATATTTCGTTCAACTTGTAAGATTCAATCTGTATACCGTACCTTTTCTGAAATGTTTTTTGAATTGGTTTTCTTTAATTAAAGGAGAAAGTTTTTGTCTTTGATACACTGTTGCTAAATTATATACAAGGGTCATTGATATCTTACTGTAAGGTGTTATTAAGATCGTTGTATATGACGTCTCTGATAAAAAAAAATAGTATTGTGCGACTAGTGAGAGAAGGAGAAGATTCCATGAGCGTGAAATTTACCGCACGAGCGTAGCGAGTGCGGTAACACGCACGCGAGTGGAATATTCTCCTTCGATCAATGGTCGCACATAATATTTTATTCAACTAGCACGAGTAATGTGTAATCGGGGCCCTGACAAAGAGGGAAAAATAATAAATCACTTCATTGATTGACGTACCCACCGCCCTCGATGCACACAAGATGGCCCTGACTTTCGCTGAATTACGATGCTGTTTTCATATATACAAATCGCTACCGCGTTCCTATTGGTCCAGAAACTATGCAGTTATTATTCATTATTGTACGGCTTCCGCTCGCTACTGCGTTCCTATTGGTCCAGAAAATTCATTATCGTACAGTACGGCTCATTATTAGCACTCTACGCGTCAACATGAAATAATTTATTATTTCTCCTGAATTTAGCAGGGCCCCGAAATTATATATTACTCACGCGTGTTGAATAAAGTTTATTATTGAAAGAAGTGTCCATAAAAAATTCGTATAAACTAACCGACAAAATAGTCTATTTGCGTGCGATACTCAGATATTTAAATGTAGTATCATTACTCAAACTTTTCTTTTTGGACTAAATGAAAATTTTAACTCCTCAATACGCCTCTTAAAATGAGTCATTTCAAAACAAATGAAGCGATAAACAATGATATTTGAAAAATTTTTAATGACGGATAATGCACCCTATCTGTTAATTTTCGCGCGACCCTTTTAGAGCGTCCCCCCAGTTTGCGGACCACTGCTTTAGCTTGTATGAATCAGCACAGCACCAACTAACCTTTGTCTGCGTTGGATGAATTAATCGCAAATCAATCAATCATATATATATGCCAAAGGGAACGACTAATATATACAATATACATATACAGATTGTATCAAATCAAAACGGTCCATAGGACATTCTGTGTGTAAGACAGAGACGATATATAAAGCAGTAAGTAAGAATGAGTTAAATGATCGCTAAGAGTTACTGTGGTTACGTAAATAAATAATTACGTACACTGTAAATCTTTTTGCCAATTTATCAATTAAAACAACTAAACCGTAATAATTCGTATTATTATTTATATCTGGTACAAAAGTTTTAACAATACTTTTAATAATTAATTTATGTTTAAAAAGACCTCCACGTTCTGCCAAACAATATCCTAATCGATTATAATAAATAGCCATTTTATCAATAATTTCACTAGTGCATACTGACATTTGATAAAATTGTGATTTTTACTGTAGAAAGCAAAGACGATACTATCAGATTGTATAACCACAGTAACTATTAGCGATCATTTATCTCATTCTTACTTACTGCTTTAGTGCTTTATATAATATCGTCTCTGTCTTACACACAGAATTTTCTATGGACTGTTTTGATTTGATACAATCTGTATATGAAAGTGTTATTATCATCGGCAAACAAAAAATTAATTGCATATCAGAGGTTACTAGATCACTTATTAATTTTAATCAACGTTATAAATTATTAAAAAAAAAAACTAAGAAAGTTAAAGTATAAAGAGCAATAATTTTAAGCCCTCGTGTGTCAATTATGAAACATTTCTCTGACATTGAAAAATGAACGCTGTAATGATGTAAGAATTTCAGATTATATTATGTCATACATTTTTTCATCATTATATTATGGCGAAGGATTTAAAAAATAATAACACCTTTATATTAAAATGCTTAACGCCCTCTGTCTTGCCTATAACGTGTCACACGCTCCCAATCGTATTTTCCATCATCTATTTTTTTACGATCCATACGTATAAACGTTCAAAAATAAGCAGTAAATGCATGGAAATACAAAATAAAAAGTAAAAATAAATAATTGATGGTATTCTTTGATCGCGCTCAATGAATCGCATTTTGCAATTGTTTATTATTAATAATAATGATATGCATATTAGAATTGACGAAAACAAAAATATTATACTAATAATTATTTTAATATCGTTTGAAATGACACCTCTGCAGCCTGTAATTTCGTTTTATTACGGGTATTTCGAGTACTTAGTGCAGATATAACGTCGTTGTTTTTAGGTACGGAGAATAATTTTAAGTTTATTTTAAAAATGTGAAAAAACAATTTTTTTAACGGAATAGAGTTTAGACTCCAGATAACCCTTACTATTGACGAATCAATATTATAAATTGAAAACCTAAGTGGATAAAGATGTTAAGTCGCAAAAACGGTTTTATTGACTTTTTGAGTTCCTTCGGATAGTATAAAATTTATCTTTTCATTTTTGATCACTAATCTGATCCAGCTTCGACAAGTTTTTTCGCATTTGTGAATTATAGACGCTCGAAAAGTGGGGCAATTAGCGACGACTTTTTATCATCAAACTCCCATTTCCTTAAAAGAATAAGAACGCTAAACAAAGTTATAGCGAGACGAAAAATGACAGCGAAATCTAAAGTTAGAACAAAAAGAGAAATTCAATAAAGCCAACTGACATATTGCATTAGGTACTATATTTGAAATTATTATTTCGGAAGACTAGAAGGGCACATAAGTCACGTTTTTTGTACGTTCGTCAGATATTGAGTGTCAAGCTGAAAAATACACCACCTACTAAAGTTGAGCAGACGAGATCTTGAGTGTTTAGTGACGCGAAATTTTTGACGTCACAAAAACATTATTTAGGTATGTACGCACCTATACAACAAATAAATTTAAGAAAGTATCTACGCATCCGTCGTGAGTCGTGACACAATGCAATTTACCAATCGGAAGAACTAGAGAGGCCAACAGGACCGTGAGGGCTTATACAGGGTGAGTTTTAAGTTGATGCTTTATTTTTACAGCGTGTAAAAATCAAATAGACGAGCAAATATTTCAAATGGTTTTTTTATCAAAACTCAAAAATAAGAGAGAAACAGCCTTTCGAAGTTTAAATAAATTTTATTAAATTTTCTTTAATTTTGCGGTCGGTCCTGAGGTTATATTATGTCACTATGGAAATAAGTTGTTATTATCTCTCAAAAACAGAATAATACACATGTCAGTTTCAAATAAGCACCAACATACTTGATAATAACAACTTATTTCCATAGTGACATAATATAACCCCAGGACCGACCTCAAAATTAAAGAAAATTTAATAAAATTTATTTAAACTTCGAAAGGCTGTTTCTCTCTTATTTTTGAGTTTTGATAAAAAAACCATTTGAAATATTTGCTCGTCTATTTGATTTTTACACGCTGTAAAAAATAAAGCATCAACTTAAAACTCACCCTGTATTATACAGTAGGTATGCGTAAACGCGTAAGGTGCACATCGGGAAATTAGCATTGGGAAAAAAATACTTGGATCAGAGTTCGCCATGACTGCATTAATTGTTATTTCTATTGAATTATCGTGGTAATCTTGAGGATTTCTACTTTATTTTGTTTTATTTTTATTTTACTTGGCTTTTTTAATAATAAAAAGCTCTTATAAATCAGTATTTTAATTTTTTTGTACAAAAATAAAACAAAAAAACAACTCAATCTGTTTGGAAACATTTCATTCAAAAATTGTCTGACTGGTATGACGTATGCGCGTTGGTAAATCAGTGACCCAATGTCTTTAGGTTCAACACGGATAGGCCGAGATATTTGATCTCGCACCATATTTAAGTATTTTTGGGAATTTAATGTCCCATTAATAAAAAAAGTCCGATTATGTTGTAATCATTTCAATATTTTCTTCGGTAGTATACACATTCATTTTGCAAAAGAATATTATCTGTCAAATTGAAAAACAAGATTTCAAGGCTCACTCTGATCCAGTCATTTTTTCCCAATGTTAATTTCCCTATGTGCACCTTACGTGTTTACATACTGTAGACTGTGTTAATGAGAGCCGGTGAACATTTTCGCACACGGGTTTACATTGATTAAAGAGTTTAATGTTTGCTGGAAAAGAAGAAATATGGACAGTCTAACTAACTTTTGGTAATATAAAGGTCATACGTTTATGAATTTTAAATTCTATAATATATAATTTCTTCGGCGACATATTATCTTAAAATTTTCTATATATTGCTAAAGGCGAAATATAAGAGAAACTTTGGTAACGCAAAATCGATAACAAATCAATGAAATGAGTTCATAACTCTAAAAATGTTTCGTGTCCCCCGTGCGCTTATGTCGATGAATTCCACACGTTTTTTTCCTTTTTTTTATGAAAATAGGTACAATACAGGTAACTCTAACCATGTTGTTGTGTACAATTTCTATTTATAATAGCAAAATCTACTGTTTAAACTCCGAAAGTGAAAAAAAAAATTGGTTGTCTGTAAAGTCGGTTTACGGACGATAGTTTTACGTGATAACGTCATAAAGAAACATTGATGAACTCTTTGACGTCACGCGAGAAGAGAGAGAAATGCGTACAAGCCGACGCTTGGGCCGATCGTGCCTCTCTATCGCTTATACCGCGCTCTCGCTTGCACGCTCAGGCTCGGGCGGAACGTGACACTTTTTCGTGCGTGCAGCCGGTGTTTCATCAATTTATAAGACGTTATCACGTCAAAAATATAAATTGTCGAAACTTCTGTACAATCATTGCAATTTTTATAATCGGTGTTGGTTCATTTTGATTTTGTGCCACGAGGAATTTTTTCTGTACCACAATCAAAAAGAATGTAGCGAATTAAAGTGTTGTTTGATGCCAATTAAATTAATTCATATAGGTACACTTAAATACCCCATTATATGGTAAAACGGTAAGCCGAAACAAAGGACTTAATTAAAAAAATTATAATTAAAAAAATACTTATGACATTAACTACGACTACGCAGTATGCACTGTCTTGATAAATCTATGGCAACAAAGCAAAATAGTTCATGTTGATAAAAAAAAGAAAACAAACATTTAGCTTCGGCCAAAATCAGGCTGGAGATTTTAAATTATCGATGCAATATATCTGAAAATAATTCTCATTGAATCAATGAAAATTATAACATTATACCCCAATATGCTTTGCCGTTTTTTAAAAACATTTTCCGCCTTGAAATAGTTATGTTTTAACTGACGATGACGGTCTTGAAATGTATACTCAATAATAAAAATGTTGTTTTTTTAAATTGTTTCTCTTCATAGGTATGTTTTATCTTGAAAAAGCGTTTTAAATTTGAAATGAACTAAAAGGTTTTAAACAACTTACTGTAGATGCTTTGACTCTTTCATACATTTATGTATTGTTTACAAAATGATCCACCGTAAAAATGCGGCATTGTTGTCTCGAGGATTAGATGTATTTCGAAATACATGAATAAATAAAGAAGCCATATCGAAAAGAAATGAACCACAGTCAACTCAGACGATTCCAACAAACGAGTTTAACATTGTTTACGAATTGGAAGATAATAGACACAATTATTATTATGCTAATACTCAACAATACACTTGTTTACAGATAATATATAAACGACAAATGCTGTGAGCGCAGTATTATGTAAAGCAATTAACATTAATTGTACTTTGTACCTACTGATTATAGGTACTTATACTATGGTATTATATAATCTGGATGTATTATGTATTTAAGTGTACAGTTTATATGCTTTTTACATCACGTTTTGAAATGTTTGCAATTTTGTAAAATACCGAATCCATAATCGGAAATTAAATACTGCAACGTGCCAGTATTATATCATACTGATCCCACAATAATTATTCATAAGTTGTAAGATAATAAATGCCTAGTACCTAATCCAGTAAAACACGTCAATGATGGAGCAAAGTCTTTAAAAGAATGCAACATTGAAAAAAAAATGGCAAGTGATCAATTTTTTTTTGTTCATTTTTTGACGTGATAACGTCTTATAAATTGATGAATCACCAATCTTATAAATTGATAAAACACCGGCTGCATGCACGAAAAAGTGTAACGTTCCAAACGTAACGTTCCTAACGTAACGTTCCTAACGTTCGTAACGCGTAACGCGTAACGTTCCGCCTGACCCTGTGCGTGCTTTTCTCGAAAACGGCCCTAACGATTTGGATGAAATTTACTGAAAAGGGATTTTGAGGGGCAAAAAATCGTTTTAGCTAGGTCTCATCTTTTGAAAAAATCGTTTTCTTACAAATTTTATCATTATAAAAATCAATTTTTTGACGTATGAAAATACTTAAATATTGTAAGTAGGTTTTGGAATTTTATATAAACAGTGAAACAATTGTTTTATAAATAGTATGACAGTTAATCTTTGAGACTTAAATAAATACGAAAGAAAGAAAGTTAGTAATAAAAAAAAATATTTTTATAGGTGGTGAGTAATTTAATAAATAAAAATTACCTAAATTTGAAGCGAAAGATGCAATATCATAGATTCGAATTATTATAATTATTATATGTAGAATTTAGGTTATGTATTACGGAATACGTTATCACGTAAAACTATCGTCCGTAAACCGACTTTACAGACAACCAATTTTTCTGAACTATGAATAAATAACATACAATAAATAAAGTAGGTATTTTTGTATTAAAGTTGTTTTCGCGCTGTAAAAATAAAAACCACTATAGGTGAGACAAGTCAGGGGTCTAATCACTAAATACTATTTATTCAACTCATGCGCGTTATTCATGTTTTATCATGCCTAAAAACCGAACCCTAAATAGCCATTTACCGACTGGTGACAATTACTTGTCATAACTCAATGAAGATTCCTACTAGCTCGGCCATTGTGGAGTAATGAAAATAAACGTAACTATTTTCTGAGTCGTAACGAAATAGTAGGTAACAACAACTCCGTTGTTACCCATTGAGGCTAAAATTGAGAGGCCGAATGTTTTCGACATGTAGTTTATTCATAACCGGCTAACCTCAAACCAAAACATTGAATCGTGCTGTTTGGTGCTGTTAGTATTGACAGTTTTTTTTATAAAGAAATAAATAGATATTTACAACATCTCATTATAATAAAATTATGGGCGCAACTTGAAGTCATGACCTATCAGCGCCATGAATGACTTAGACTACTAGTTACGCCAATAACTATTCCACTTAATGACAATTTTAATTTTTTTTCGATGGTTCACATATTATTAATAATATAAATAAATAAATAAATTCCCATAACAAGTCTAAATAAGTCAGTGGTTAATTAACGTAGTCATTTTGCAAAATTCCCATATTATGTATGTTTACATAATATTGATATTGTGTTACATAATTTTTATGATAATAATAAAAGCGTCGTAGTATTTATAGATTCAATTTGAAGTGACTTTTCGACAGGATGTTTCTTTTGTAGTTTCCGGTACGCCTTGTCATTTCATCGTGCGCGCCGTATAAAAAAGAATGAACTTCTGGGAAACCCAGACGTATTGGAGAGCCAAACGCAATTTATTTCCGCTGTTATTACTCTTCGACACTCACACGGAGTACCTACCTGAAGTAAGGCACCTATTACTATATTGACTACATCTACCTACTAATATTTCTCGACTTCTGACGATACACAGAATCAAAATACTGCTCGCGGAAGCGAAACTTGTTGTAATAATAAGGAGTATCAAAATATAACTACTGCTGATTTGACCGTGTGACCGCTCAGATTTTTCCGTAAGAAGGACATTGTAGAATTTCAAATCGATTAATTAATTGTTGGACTGAAATAATATTTGTTTTTAAACTATGTATATACGTATAATAAATTATATGATTACAGTCTAAAGCCGTTTTCAAATCGAATTTCTTGACAATGCTTTCGGCAACCCAGCAAAAACGTAATTTGCAGATAACAATTATTAGCAACCAGTATTCATGATTCAGAATATAATATTTATAATCAAAATCAATATTAATAATAAACTTCTAAAGAGAGATTGTCTGCCTGTCTGTTTCGCCGTAACTCGCAAACTAATATTTGACATACCTATGTATTTTTAAGAGCCAGTGAACTTTTTGGAGCAGGATTTTGATAAAAACTGAAATTTCGCAGAACGGTATTTGATTAGCCAAGTCGCCAATGGTTATTTTTGCTAAAAAACCGATTAAAATGAATATTTACATACTAATAAGAATGTCGGGCGTACATTTTTTGACAAATTAAGTAAATTATCGACAATAAATTATGGTTTCAACTTTCAAAAAATTGGTTGTCTGTAAAGTCGGTTTACGGACGATAGTTTTACGTGATAACGTATTCCGCTCGAATATCATATTTAATAATACATTACCTAAATTTTAGTAGCTGTCAAACTATATTTTTACCGACTAATAATTTGATCAACCAAAGCAGAATACATATTTTTAAGCAATTATAAAAGACATTTAAAAGAATGTATATATATTATATATTTGTTAACAAACCGTATAATTTATCTGCTGTTATGAAATGCAGGTATCTCTCAAGATTTGTTTTTGATACAAAATGTAGCTGCGTTTGTGTACAAACTATCAATTGATCAATACATTTCCATTCGTTGTAAATAATAATATATTTTATCAATAATGACGGCGATCAGTTATTTTTAACAAAATAAAATGACATTTATTAATTATTATTAGTGCCATATTGCCATTGCCGATCGTGCCTCTCTATCGCTTATATCGCGCTCTCGCTTGCACTCTCAGGCTCAGGCGGAACGTTACAATTTTTCGTGTGTGCAGCTGGTGTTTCATCAATTTATAAGACGTTATCACGTCAAAAACATTTTGTTTTAGATTTAAGTAGGTATTGCAAAAATCAGCATTTTCCACTCTGTGGCGGCGCACAATAGTACCTATAGTTTCATTGCGAATTGGTGGATGAAAGGCAAAAGGAAATCCTTTTCTCTTTTGCAGACCTATACCTACCTACCTTAGTTCTGTACGGCGTTCACAGCCATATCATATTTCTTAGTGAGGATGTTTAATATCAACTTTTTCATTGAAAAATAATATACCTATTTTCCCACCGATATATTTTCAATAAAAGACAATTGATCTTTGTAATGCCACCATTTTATTAATATCAAAATGCAGAAGTTTCAATGTCTGAAAAAAGACGGGTTGCACTCCGGGAGTGCCGGCAGAAGTGAAAACTTGAATATAAACGTCTTACGAATTTTCGATCAAAATGGTTTGTATCATAGATTGCATTTTTATGTACGATATTTCAACGCTGGATGTCTAACGTTGTATAAATAAAAGTTTCCGTCTTACGAGTATAGATGTACAGTCAAACCTCATAGTGAGTGAGACCTGGGTAAGGTGTCCTGACGCCTGACGCGAGTTTAACATTTTTTACCCATTACAAAAAAAGTGTACAACGCCGCTAAAAAAGTTTTCACTTCAATAATTTGGAACTTTTGTCTACAGTTACCTACCCGAAATCAATTCTAGAAAATCTTGTATTAACAAACTAACTTTAATTAGCTTAACTTGAAAAGTATGGAATTTATAGAAACATAACTAAGGGATGTAAATTATTTAAGTTTTATACGCGACTAAGCAATGGAAGTTTATATATCTATTATCTAGGCTGGAATTATATACGTTACTGACGAGGTGTGACACTATATATTATGTTCAAACAGTCACAGGACTCATAAATAGTCCAAACAATTTAAACATTGACATATTGATGACACCTGTCTCACAAGTATTTGAAACAAAATTTTTGTTTGGGAAAATATTGTTTCGGAAGACAAAACGGTGAAACGCTCAGGTAGCTCAAAAACTAGGAAAACAATACAAAAGTGTATTCATTACAGATTTTTTTAAAATTTATATAAGGTAGTGTTGATTTATTATATATATTTTTTTTTAAGAAACAATTAAAATATAAGTTGTAAGCAACAATTGGATAATTAAATTCTATCTATTTTTGTCACAAGCGACATAACAAAACTAATTATAATATATAAAAATAGTACTACGTGATAGATTTCTTTTTTAAACTCAGACTAGTTAAATAATAGGTAGTAAATAAAATGAAACAGTCTGTGCAGGTAAGCTTTTTTTTATTTTATAAAAAAGATATCTATGAACAATTTGTATGAAATACTCGCAATAGAAAAGTTTTACTTTTAGAAAAACTGCAGGCCGGAAACGACATCTTTTTAGTAGCTAACGATATGAAGGCAGGAGTTCAAAAGGACATTTTTGATTTAAAAAAAAAATTCCATTGCGATTAACCCAGTAAAAATGTGTACCCTTCGAACTTTTTATCAATAAAATAAATCATACAGTTCGAATAACCGATTTAATAAAACGTTACTTAAATAACACATTCTTTTTGGTTATTTCATAATATAAGCATATGTGATGCAGCCATTTCCTTTTAATTAAAAGCGTGAAAATGGACGCCTATACCCAACGCTTAATACAAAACAATCTAATTAAAATAGCAGCTCATACTTGTATGTTGTTTCATTTATAGAAAATAGAAATTATAAATGTTCAACAAAGGCTATAGTCTTTTATACTCGCTTAAACAATAATTTATAATTATAATTAAAATAGATTCGAACACATTCCATATTTCCGAAATTATTTGTATGTGATTAATCATTACTTATTCAACTATAAATAGTCCAAGAACGATCTTCGCGAAATACCTAAAATCTCAAACGGCAAAAAATTTCAGTGATCGTTCTTGGGGTTACAAGAAACTATTCTGACTATGAAAAAGTGTGCTCCGATAGCAAATATAAAAATCTACAATTTTTTTGTCGAAACCTTTTTTCATATATCTTATAGTTTGTGAGATAATTAGAAAACACAATTTAAAGGGGCGGTTTCTACCCTAACTGCAAATCGGAGCACACTTTTTCATAGTCAGAATAGTTTCTTGTAACCCCAAGAACGATCTTGGACTAAAAGCAACGACGCAACTTTACAAAATAAAGTTGCCGAACTATACGAGATAAAAACAATTCAAGACAAAAATTCTTCAAAGTAAAGATGAATTAATTTTGAACAATTATTATAACAATTTTTTAAGTGACTATATATTTAAACGGGTAATTTGTGCATATTTGTAAAGGCAAGGCAAGTGTTCGACATATAATATAATTGGCAGTAAATTTCATTACAAAGGTATTAAAAGTTGATATTAAATACCTACTTCCATACATGAAAGGGGAGCAACTTTTTTATTAGCGCACGTCACAGAAATTGGCGCACCGATTCTGGATTAACGCATACTTTTCTGCAGATAATTAAAATTTTATTATCCAAGTTTCGAATTACCGATGATATTATAAAATTTGTATCACGTTCAACACGAATCAATGACGGGCGGTTTATTGTCATACGATTTTTGATTTATTCATTCAAGATCACCAATTCACGTTTGACTGGGCTGCTTTAACCCACTACCGGTTCGAATTTTTACTCAGTTAAGAGTATTCGTCCCTGCAAAATACCCCCTGCACCCTTCATCTCAAATCTTTTCCCCT
This sequence comes from Xanthostigma xanthostigma, assembly GCA_963575645.1. Taxonomy (NCBI): domain Eukaryota; kingdom Metazoa; phylum Arthropoda; class Insecta; order Raphidioptera; family Raphidiidae; genus Xanthostigma; species Xanthostigma xanthostigma. The sequence continues at coordinate 182,198 of OY754470.1, read as the reverse complement.
CGCCTAAAAACGGTTCGCGCTCTCCCGACGCTATCTTTAAAGCTAGAGGGTTCTGGTAAACGCCAAATGAAAGTCAAAGAATCAGACTACAGATCCTTCAGGCGAATTTTTTGAAAAAAATTCCTGAAAAAACTTACAACCTTCTGAATAAAATAATAAGCTACGTAATATTTCACACGTAGGCGAAACTGTTTTTTAAAAAATTCGCCTGAAGGATCTGTAGTCTGATTCTTTGTCTTTCATTTGGCGTTTACCCGAACATCCTAGTTTCAAAAATACGATCGGGACGTCGCGAACGCCGAACCTCTATTTCTGAAAAATCTACAATTTATTAACGCATCGTAGGGTGCTGCCTATGTAGGTAGTTAGTAATCAAACACAAAGTACAGTATTGGTCAATATAGAAATTCAACAACAAAATAATATAATATACCTAAATGTCTTTTTCATAGAACTTTTAGAGAAGGCGAGATAAACGGCCCAAACTGTTTCTAACAATGTAAAATCGAATACATACTTTCAGGAACCCGCGGAAATTCGTAACAGACGCACTCGGAAATGTCATTGCGCTTTCACCGTTTTTTTTTGCATTTTTTTACCGAGCAATTATTACAATGTTTGTCACTATATTTCAAAAAAAATGTAAGGAAGCAGTTGCAATTGCAAAGAAAATATTTTTTAGTCGAAATAATCTAATATACGGTTACAAATGCTATACTACACAAACGCTTGTTACCCTATAGTTCATTAATTTACAACGTGTAGGACTAAATCCCACGCCACACTGCAGCAAATTCTCTGTAAAGTAAATTACTTCTTGAAATAACATTATAAGTTATTCAAGTAATGAATAACATAAGAATACTAGCAACTAACTTGTTAACCAATCCGGTAACCGCATTTAACACCGTTCGTGCAGCGTGATTTAACATTCATGTCACTCCGCTAGGCATGCGTTGTTTTTTGTTTTTTGTTTTTTACTTTTTTTTTGCTTTTTAAGGTGAGTTTATAGCTTCGGCCATACACTCATGCCGTATTTCGTGTAATAGAAACGCGTATAATTAATCAACGATAACAATATACAGATTGTATCAAATCAAAACGGTCCATAGAACATTCTGTGTGTAAGACAGAGACGATATTATATACCTAAAGCACTAAAGCAGTAAGTAAGAATGAGATAAATGATCGCTAATACTTACTGTGGTTGTACAATCTGATAGTATCGTCTTTGTTTTCTACAGTAAAAATCACAATTTTATCAAATGTCAGTATGCACTACTGAAATTATTGATAAAATGGCTATTTATACTGTTCGGGAAAAAATCCAAATAATTAAATGGTTTTATGGTGGTAATTCAACCGCCAATATAATAAATTTATTTGTATAGTTGCTTTAATTGATAAATTGGTAAAAAGATTTACAGTATACGTAATTATTTATTTACGTAACTTCAGTAACTATATTAGCGATCATTTATTTCATTCTTACTTACTGCTTTAGATCTTTATATATCGTCTCTGTCTTACACACAGAATGTCCTATGGACCGTTTTGATTTGATACAATCTGTATATGAGTCGGCCGAATAGATCAGTGGTCGCCGCAAACCGTCGGCCGGGAGCTCGCGTAAAACTATAATTATTGTTTAGTTTAAATGACGACTTTAGTATTATTTCATTTTTCATCGATCACAAATATTATAGGCCCCACTCACGATCAAACTTCATGCCACAGTTCAGTGTTCAGTGAAGTTGGACAGATTAATCGAAAGACTGACTGGCACCACACACAGTTCATGCAAACTGCTCAGTTTTTTAAATTTTTTGTGTTCAATTTGGTTCAGTTGTTGGCATACACTCGTCGAGTATAGATACATAAGATATATTATATTATATACACACTATAATATTATACTATAGAGTATAGTTCATTAATAAGAACTAAATGAGTAATTTAAATGGTGAGGATTGGCTGTTCAGAGCTATGGGATTGTATTTAAAACAGAGAAATAAGAAAAAAAAAGAAGAATATGGGTGAAAAATTGGTTAGAAATGCGTGATTCAAGAAGTCATGTTTATTTGATTAATGAATTACAACTTGAGCCGCTTGATTGCAATAATTATTATTTACGAATGAATGAATTAACTTACAATTAATTACTGGAATTAGTTACCCTATTTATTAAGAACCAGGACACAAATAATATGTGAAAATCTATTTCTGCACAAGAAAGGCAGCAACATTGAGATTTTTGGCTTCTGGTTGTACAAAACACAGAACTCCAAAAACTGAACTGAAAAACACCCACACACACAACAGTTTACTTGAACACTGAACACTGAAGTCGTTCAAAAATCAAGATGCATTTGATGAGTTCATGCTTGACTTCAGTGTTGGTTTCAGTGTTTATTTGTCCCACACACTATCATGCTTCACTGAACTATAAGTTTGAACACTGAACTGTTGCATGAAGTGTGATCGTGAGTGGGGCCTATTAGGAGCTGAACTGACTATGTTCTTAATTACAGTTAGCAAGTTAAAAATTGGGAGAGAATGGCAGTTGGTGGAAGTCCCGGTGTTAGTGGTGGGAGAGCGTGTCGTATATGAAATGATAAAAATGTTTCAAGCGGGTAACTCGCGATGCTCTCGAGCCCAAACCGGAATCAAATTCTAGCGGAAACTTTTTCTATACAAAGTAAGGATAATAATCATAAATTATGTTCAGTTTTAGAAAGTGAACTAAGAAAACAGTGTACGTATTTAAATAAATCTGTGCGAAAAAAAAACAATATGAAATTAAATTTGCAGCTCTTAATTTCGCGCTAATTATGAGAGCATTATCGTTACGATACAAGTTGTTGCTTTGAGTTGAATTGAACTCGGAATTAATTAAGTTCAATAGTGCTGTGCAGATGTTAATATAGTAGATCTTTATGACGAACAAAGCGCGACCGACGCGACGACTGACATCCGAGCGGGGGGCGGCGGCCCGACTGCCCTCGGTTGGCTCAGCCTGGCCAGAGCAAATACCTCTTTCTTCATATACATCTTCGGCCGCTAACCGTGCGTTTGAATTCTCCGCACCCAATTTCAACAGTTGAGATTTAAGTGTAATAGTTTAAACTAGCCTTTGCCCGCGGTTTCATTAGCGTTAGTTTCTATTTTGACAGAAACCGTAACAACAACATTGAACGTAGAGTTTTTATTAGATCAATGATATGTTTGACCATTTACAGATTGTTGTAGTGACGCATTTTGCCATTGTGAAAAATACAAAATTGTTCATGCCACAAGAACTTGGGCAACTTTAGCGTAATTGAAAATAGTTTAAAAAATACTAACAACAATCAATAATACAGAAAAATACACATTAAATTAAGAGTATTCGTCCCTGCAAACACCCCCTGCACCCTTCATCTCAAATCTTTTCCCCTCGCCTAAAAACGGTTCGCGCTCTCCCGACGCTATTTTAAAGCTAGGGGGTTCTAGTAAACGCCAAATGAAAGACAAAGAATCAGACTACAGATCCTTCAGGCGAATTTTTTGAAAAAAAATTCCTGAAAAAACTTACAACCTTTTGAAAAAAATAATAAGTTACGTAATATTTCACACGTAGGCGAAACTGTTTTTCAAAAAATTCGCCTGAAGGATCTGTAGTCTGATTCTTTGTCTTTCATTTGGCGTTTACCAGAACCCTTCAGCTTTAAAAATAGCGTCGGGAGAGCTTAAACTATTGTCTATTGGCAGTAATTAATCAGTATCAAGCATCGACACATATACAAAAAAAACCTGCTGTGTTTTCCTTATTTTTTAGATACAGTATAAACTGTGTCGGAATAAAAGTGGTATTTTTCATGAAAATTTGATCACAAACCAAATATCTGTCTTTACGAGGATTAACTTAAAATGGCGATGTGGAAATATCAAATTACGCGCTTCAACTCAAGCAAGTGTCCATTTGTCCCGCAAGCATTAGATTTAAAATGTAAATAGTTTTACGCCAAGCCCCTCATCCAACACAGAAATGTGAAATTGTGATGCGATACAATACTCGCTACTATTTGTGTGTGTGTATAATCTTCACCCGCACTATTTCACACAACAATGATTTAGCAACCCTTTCCGTCGAAACAACTGTTTGTTCAACAATTAATTATTTTGCTCTCTGTTTCCAGTTTAAAGGAAGTTCATTTTTGAACTTCTCACTGGACGCAGCTTTGCGCAACAATTATATTATGTTTATACGGTAACCAAGTGTAACCGACATAAACTACAAAATCACTTGACAAACGACAACCGAAAACTTTTTACTGTGTACATAATTTTTATTGAAAGTGTAAATACTTGACACGAAATGAAAATGTTTATTAAAAAAAACTGACAACCTTTAAAAAAAGTCACTGCAGGGAGAGAATTTAAAAGAAATAAACAATTTTAATAATACATAAAGAAAAATTATTCAATAATATTTTTCATATCCAAGTCGGACGCAACCTTGGGTCGTGTAGTACTGATACGATAGACATATCTACTTACACTGTATACACAAAACATACTGGCTAGCTAGATACTCCTGCATACATTAGGAACTGTCTAAAAGTTTTGAAAATACTAGAAATGAAGTGAAAAACAGCTATTTTATAAAAAAATGTAGTGTGTATTTCGAACGTGACGATATAATTACTTTAGTTACTGTTAAAACTCGCTATCGCTCGTTTTCATAATTCTGCTACTGTTAAGTTTGCAATTTCGTTCGCATCGAATGTGCATATACCTTCATAATATATTGCACCGCAAGTTCATATTCAGATAAATTTGTTAACAGACGCATTTTGTGTTAAATTCAACACACAGTACAAATATTTATTATTGTGGACAAGCTTTACACAAAGATAGGAAAAATTATCATTCTTTCACAGTGTAATATATTAACGTCAACTATACAAAAATCTGATTACTAGGCATATCCGTATATTTATGAATTTTTATACCTAGTAATTTTTTTTTAACTGCTTATATCTATGTGTCAAAAAGATGATATATTAGTATGATTATATAATAAAAATAATTTGCATCGCAAGATCAACAACACGTATTACCGATAAAGACAATAAGTTTTCAATATTCATTCCTGCAGTTTTCGGGGTGAAATCACAATAAAAAGACATATTTATATATAACATGTGTAAAGCTTTAACGGGAGGTCTATCTGTATTGTGAGGTTTTTAAAACGTGTTTTCAAAATTTTCGCCTGCGTGTTTGTACAAGTATTCCTCGAAAACCACCGGACCGATTTTGTAGAACAGCGTCTAATCCATAAAGCATTTGCAATCATTTTTTTTGTAAATTATAATGTTTACAATAAATTTACTTTTTGTTTTTGAGTCTTATACTTGACTTCAGTGACTGGTTGTTCTAATAGACTAGTGTTTAAGCAGGTACAGTTGTTCTTTCTTGTTGTTGTTTATAAACCGTCCTTTGCCGGAAGCACTGCAGTCTCAGGGGCTATCTCACAATCTCTTACCAATCCAGTTGTAGATAAGATTTTCCCCAAAGTGTTAACGATAATGAAAAAAAAATACGCATCCAGTTTTAAAAATCGCTGGATTTAGAGTTTAAATAATAATAGCAATTTTTTCCTGATTTCTTCTACTTTATTATTATTAAATTATTATTCATCGAAGCCTCTTTGGCGTCTTTTGTATTCTTTTTTTTGTTTTAAAATTAAAATCAGTGGTATCGTAGAGAGTTATAAATTTGTTCAGAAATAATTATTTTTATTGTTTTCATTTTTTTCATACTTTTTTCTTAAAAACCATGTAAAATAAAAATGATTTTAGCATTGAAAATATGTAAAAAATATCATTACAGATATGTTTTTCAGCAAGATTAATTTCACAAACAAAACATTGTTTTCAAGTCATCATAAAATAATTATATTTTATCATAGTTTTTTGTAGCTTCACAAAAAATGCATTTTACATAAAACTAGGGTCGTAGCTAAAATTTAATATGAAATTTGACGCAATATTACAAAAGACTCCCTCTGAAACGCTTATTATTGTTTTTAATTACTACATATTCAATCAATAGTGTCATAATTACAGTAATTTTTTTTTCTTACGAAAGAACTATCATAATCATAATCATGATTGGCGTAAAGCAATACAATATTTTATCCATTTACCTAACCGAAATTGTAACTTTCATATTAAAAAACTGAAACAGTTGCATTCCTAAATGGCAACTTATTTAAAGGAAAATTAAAATTATTTAGCCAACAAAAACTAAAAATTTTTTATTTCAAAATTCAAGTCGCGACTATTCATTTTTAACACAAACACACTAAAGCACTACACACACACTATAGTGTAGCTGTTGACAACTAGATTTTAAAAATGTCCCGTCTAAACGAAACTGATTTTATACAAACTAATAGAAAACGAATTAATCAGAACACGAACTTTAAAATAGCTGAATATATTTAATTTTTTTTCGCGTATCTGTGAGATAAGCTGAGCTGCAGAAAGCACCGTCAGAAATTCTGATTTGACAGTGACCTTATAGACTGCGATAACACATATATTTATAAATATAAAAATAGAGATAGAAGGTCGACTTAGTTACAATGAGTTTCAGAAGAGAAATTATTGCTTTAGAATAATTGCAGCGAATAGGTATAGAATTTTGAAAATTTGTGATAGAGTAATAATTTGAATTGCAAAACTAAATACCTACAACAATAACCAAGTTGCCAACAACTGCTTCATTTTACAATCTACAACAGTATTGTCATTTTGCACTGGAAGCATCAAAACTCAATCTACAACTATCTCTACTCGGAATTCTATCCACTAATCCATTTACACTATGTGGAATATTACGTAATAATTGTTGAAGGTGAATTTAGGGATAGGCAAACAATCGAGTTCCTAATTTCACTGCACGCAATACAGGAAATAGAAAGTTTATTGAGAGAAGATGGTATTTCTGAATATTATATACGTGTCATAATAATTATATAAACCCGCGGTTCTATAGATCACGATTGTCAAGAAGATCTTTATAAGAATAAATGAGATATGGCATAAATCAAGTGCACTATGTACTTTGTCCGCAGATATCGTTTTCTAATAGACGGAGAACTAGCTACGGAAATAGGTTTGCATTTTATAGAGCTACGAAATCCCTCTAGTTAGTGTGCCATACTACCATTATTAATTAATCCGGGCGCCTGGCAGCTGTTCAGCGGTGGGTGTGAGAGTGGATGGGCAACAAAGGGGTTGTAAAATCAATTGAAGGGGTGCAATTTATAGAGCTCTGTGTTTGGTGTGATATTATAGCTAATTATGTATTTAATTCGAATATAACATTGCCAGGCGTTTTAATTGAAGGAAAAGTAGTGCCAGGTAACATCCAAGGTGCGGGAAAAGGTGCCAAAGTTGTCTCATTTATAGAGGACTGGGCCTATACTTTTTCATTAGAGTGGATCTTCAGAATCGTGTGTGCAAAAATACAGGCGCGAATATTCAGTCGAAAAAATCATTATTCTCATTACATCTTGAGAAACAATTTATTACGACTTGGCACTTTTTCCCGCACCTTGGATGTCACCTGGCACTGCTTTTCCCCCAATTAAAACGCCTGGCAATGTTATATTCGAATTAAATACAAAATTAGCTATAATATCACACCAAACACAGAGCTCTATAAATTGCACCCCTTCAATTGATTTTACAACCCCTTTGTTGCCCATCCACTCTCACACCCACCGCTGAACAGCTGCCAGGCGCCCGGATTAATTAATAATGATAGTATGGCATACTAACTAGAGGGATTTCGTTGCTCTATAAATTGCAAACCTATTTCCGTAGCTAGCTCTTGGACTATATGGTTATCTTCCACAATTATTGCGAAACAGATTATATTTATAAACGTGAAAATGATCTTTTACTTGTCGACAGACAACACTATAAAAACAACATCACTCCGGTAGTCCGGTTGGTAAACCCTAAGTTTCAAATGGATTTCAACAACGACAAAATCACCGGTATTCAAAGTTTCGAATCGAAACTCGTAGGTACTGCACTGGAGCCATTTTCTGCACTGTTGTCAGTTGGGAAGTTAAAAAACCAGTCTCATTATTTTTATGCCATACCTCCTACTTATCATTTTTGAAATAAAAGAGTTTTGTTAGCTTATTAGAGACAGGCGTTTAACAATTGCGTTAATATGTGTTACACCACGACTGTAACAAAGATCTATGAAAATTAACCGGGTTGTGAAAATAACTAAATCGTTTAAAAATTGAATTGAGATTTTATTCTATTTTGAATCGGAACATTGCCTATCCCTATTAAGTTGTGCAATAATCTACCATACTATGTGAGTCGTGTAATGTACATACAATAATAATTATAATTATTGACAGCTTGACACTCACCTAGGTCTAGCGACTTGTGAATAATAACGGTCGAGTTCTTGAAGTACCTTGAGAGCGTCGGCGAGAGCCTGCGGATTTGGTGCCGGCTTGGCCTCACCGTCGGCCAGCAGGACCAGCCCGACGGCAGCCGCCAGAAAGCAGCACGTAATAGCGTTACGACGTCCGAACATGATCATGTTAGCTGTAGCTTTGTTGTTACTAAAATTATATCGGGTTACAGTCGGTTTTGTTGTTATTGAATTCTCTGTGTTTGACTGAGCGTTGTTTACCTGCAACAAACAAACAGACAATGCAATCTAACCCTTATTTTACTCAAATAGCACAGAAAAAATTGGTATTCAGAATTCTAACGAATATATGAGCCTTCGCGTTTGCAACTTTTCAACATTTGGAAATCGGTTTCTCAACTTTTATTGCCAATATTTCCGTGCCAGATTATTTACATGTCTGCACGTCGCGTGGAGTCCTGATTGAGATTAATAGTATCATGCATTTTTCTGAGTTCTCTGCGTGATTTCATTAACATAATAATCAGTTTTTCAAAATAAATTGAAAACATCGTGCCTTTTTGACGTGATAACGTCTTATAAATTGATAAAACACCGGCTGCACGCACGAAAAAGTGTCACGTTCCGCCTGAGCCTGAGCGTGCAAGCGAGAGCGCGGTATAAGCGATAGAGAGGCACGATCGGCCCAAGCGTCGGCTTGTACGCATTTCTCTCTCTTCTCGCGTGACGTCAGAGAGTTCATCAATGTTTCTTTATGACGTTATCACGTAAAACTATCGTCCGTAAACCGACTTTACAGACAACCAATTTTTTTTTGTTTCGCATTCTTTATATGAGTACATTCGTTACAGCCCTAATACGAATTCGATTAACTTGCTGAAAAAATTCGACAAGCTTGCATTTTCTGAATTAAGAGAAGAAGATATAAAATCAAATGTTATGTTCTTTTTAGTTAACTTATTAAATTGTTATTCAACTTTAGAAGTGAAACTTCTATAGTATCAAAACGCGTTTGTATAGGCAAAGTACTCAAGAAAATTCACTGCTATCGCCACCCTGTAGTTTTAAGTTTTCGTAATACAGTTTTGTGCTGTAATATTCGTAACAAATAAATACTACTATTTTGAAGATCCCGATTACGTTTAAATCGAGGGTTAATGTTGGCATTGCGTAGGTATGACTGTCACTATTGAATGAAACCTGAATATTCTAAAATGAGTTAGCAAAGTGCAATTTGCAATATAAAGAAACTTTTTCTCTAGTTCATAACTTTGATGAAATATTGTTTGGTTTCGAGAATATTAATAGTCCATGCTCTGATCGTACAAAACATCTTTTCAGGACATCGATACTAAAATTTTATCATATGCATCTAACAGACAAATAATATGATGAAAAAAATTGGTTGTCTGTAAAGTCGGTTTACGGACGATAATTTTACTTGATAACGTATTCCGCTCGAATATCATATTTATAATAATACATAACCTAAATTTTAGTAGCTGTCAAACTATATTTTTACTGACTCTCTATCGCTTATATACTGCGCTCTCGCTTGCACGCACAGGGTCAGGCGGAACGCTACACTTTTCGGAACGTTACACTTTTTCGTGCATGCAACCGGTGTTTCATCAATTTATAAGACGTTATCACGTCAAAAATGAACAAAAAAAAATTCACCGATTGATGTTTTTCACCATATTATGTGATATATATGTTGAATCCAAAAATAATATTTTAGTAGCGTTGTCCAGTAGACTTTTGTACGGTCAGATTTTGATCTAAAAATAAAAGGTACCTACGTAGTAACAATATTGTTTAATTTCAGCTAAAATGACTCAATGAAACCCTTGCTAAAATCGTATTCGAAACTCAGTGTATGCATTATAATTTATAATATATCTCTTTTGAGAGTATTGCGGTCCATTTTTTTTCATATCACGTAATCATAAGGAAATATTATAAATATTATAGTAGCAACTATAGCAGCGCGTTTTATGGTCCTGTATAGTTCTTCACAGCTTAAAGAGACTTTTCTGGAGGTGTCGTCCCGTACCTATTGGAATAAAGGTTGAAAGAACACACAGCTCATTCTGTTTTTCACTTGTTTTTATTTCACTTCGACGCGGCATGTGGGCTATGCTGTGACGCAATACTGTTAAATTACAAAGGATTCGAAAATTAAAGCGCAAAATGAAACATCCGCTGAGAAAAACTTTTGCCGCGTACCGACCAACTAACATATTCAAGTGAGTTTAGATTATATTATGTATATAGGTTGGTACATCGCATCGAAATATATGAACATACCTACGTCTGCGCTTTTTAGAACGGTTTTATTTAAACTTCACAGTTGCATTCCTGGACTTTTATTATAGTCCAAGAGCTCGTGGTCAGACTTCATTTTGATAGAACGTACCTAGTCAGTAGTCGGTATAGACATTTCAAACTTCTACCGACAAAAAGAGATCTGTTTTTTTTTTCATAAATTATATATTCACTAAATTCACTTTGTACATCTTTTAAAACATCCCGACCGCTGACTTGCTGACTGTTATAGTATATTTATTTACACCCTAATACTAGCTAATCTCAACCTATTAGCTGTTACAAAATTCCTTCTATTTTCAGCCACAAGCTCTTGATAACAAAAATGTTAGGAGCACTGTGGTTTGAACCTAATAAAAAATAGAGAATAGTTACTTCTTACCACAACAAGTTTATTAGTGGATGTACATTTTAGTTTAGTGTATTGCTGAAGATGAGAGCATAGCTCTCGAAATGTACATCCACTAATAAACTTGTTGTGGTAAGAAGTAACTATTCTCTATTTTTTAACACAAGCTCTTGGACTATTAACGTCAACACTACCAACACGGTGCAGTAAAATGGTGTTTAAAAATTAAACATCCCTGCCTGACAAGAAGAATCTAAAACGACATCGGCGCTATATAATTAACGTCGCTCAAATGTCTTAATCTTTTATTTTTTACTTTAGTTTGTTACAGCTTTCGTCATTTCTCGTTAATAAAAAATTTATACTTGAAGTTAAGTTGGACTAAATAAAATATTAAACTGCCGTTATTATATTGGTTTCCGTTTTATTTTACTATACGCTTCGCACCGGTTGATTTTGGTTTGGCAACAAAATGTCACTTTTTACTATATATTATAGCTTAGTTAATTTACAAATCTTTGATTAACGTCTGATTAGAACTCTTCAATAAATAAAATTATCGACCAATTTTTCAGACAATATATTAACAAAAAATATCAATAATACATTAACGTTTCGATCCGGATTTGGATCTTCTTCAGAACTAATTATTAATTATTTTTTTATATTTTTAGATCCGTTCTGAAGAAGATCCAAATCCGGATCGAAACGTTAATGTATTATTGATATTTTTTGTTAATATATTGTCTGAAAAATTGGTCGATAATTTTATTTATTGCTTAGTTAATTTAGTTCAGAAATCGCGTCCCGTATCCTTCTCTTTTTTGTGGCGTAACAATATATATATTTTTTTTTTTTTTTTTTTTATTTAAATAAAACACGCTCAGCATCTAGGGCTATTGCGTGGATATATCGTTATCTACAGGTAAGGTAAGTAAATATATATTTTAAATTAAATAAATCTTCCAAGAGTTATCGTGTTTTCATGCATTCCCAAAAACGGTGCCAAATTTTTCCGGAGGCAATGAGACGTTGAAAAATGTGGGCCAGACCTCTAGGTCCCACCATCCGACCAACGCCAAAAGCGTATGTCATATGGCAAATACAGTATTAAATTTGAAAATTTGACGATCGTAAATAGTATCTATACCTATATAAAATTAAAAAAAAAAACATTTCTTTGAAACTATAATAATTAGTATTTTTAATCCATAATAACATTGTAGGTATGCATAACACACCACACCTAAACGTATATATTATTCATTTACAGAGTGTTTCAAAATTCAACAACAAAATATCCGCTTCCAAGGCGACTTGTATATGAATCCTGGACACATTTACTTCTTTGCCTCCCCTTTACACCATACACCGGAGGGGGAGGAGCCCGCCGTGTTTCTTTTCTCATTCTTTTTTTTAAATCGAAAGTTTAAAAAAACTCGTCTATATAAAATTTTACGAAACAATCGGTATAATATGTAGTAGCCAGTAGGTATAATAAAAAAAACGTAAATGGGTAGGTCATGAAAATTAGTTAGTCCAAATTTCATTCCATGCACGTTCAGCATGTCGTAATTTTGTCACTCACTTGTTAAATTAACTGCTAGAAACGGTGGTCGTTCACATCTGAACATAAAAAAAAAACATTCAAGCCACACTTCTTTCCTTTGCGTGTGGAACAAATGGTTTACTTAATAGGTACCGACAGTCCATCAGTAAGTATATTTGCCCTCACGCGGTCACTATAATATTGACGGTATTCCGATACACTGTTAATATTAGTGATAGTCTGAGGGGTGCTTTACTGAAAAAAATCAACACAAATGTTCGTAAAATAATAACAGACCGTAGTTAATATTTTCACTTTTTTTTACACCCAAAATAGCAATGATAGAGGATCTACTTTGCCTCCGACGACTGGACTAAAATTAAGTTTAAAATGATAAAAAAAAATATCAAAAAATTGCATTTATTTTCATAGTACCTGCGCATGACTGGCTATTTGCGTATTTTTCCGAGATGTAATACTAATTAAAACTGTCCAAAACCCATTTAATTAAAATTATGTTTGCCACCTGTAGTTCTACATGAAAAATACATATTATAAATTTATTTTTGCATTTTTTATTTGTTCACCAACTATAATGTTCATTATCTTTTAATTCTATAGTATAAGTAAATTATACTTCATAATTTGAGTTGAAAACATAATTGTATATTACAGACTTCAAAATTATAAATTACTATTTTCATTGTTATTTCAAAATGAAAAAAAAATGTTTGATTGATTAATTTATAGTATTTTAGTCCTCCATTTTCTGTTTACTGTGTTGCAGTTACACGCGACATTTAATAATAATAAGTACCGGTTACACTTGCGAATTGTTTTGAAAAATAGCTTGAAATAAAGAGATCAAGAGCGCTTTTCAGATACTCTTCTTTTCTGTTTTGTCCCACATTTTCCTTATTGCTCTTTCCAGTGTTTGTTGTCAGACGAGTAACAATATTGTTAATATATTTTTTAAATATAGCAAACATTGCTTTATTTCAATATAACTGCATTTTTATTGACATATTAACAAACTGGAAGACTGTACATTGTAAAAAGCTTCTGTCAGTAACATTGAATAAATTACGTACCTAGGTATTTTGAGGCCATAATCGAAACTAGAATTTTAAATTTATCTGAATTTGCTAACATTTTTACTCTTAGGTTTTTTTATTTTTTATTTCGAGTGAAAGTGCCCGCAGCTATAGATGTTAATATCTTTTTTTTATCAAAAACTGTGAAAAAAAACCGCAATGATTATTGCGGAACGTAACTGACAGCACGTATTCTGAAAAACGACAGCTGCTTAAAGGGATTTTTAGTAAAAGGACGTCATATAATGAAAGCAAATCTCAAACAGTAGACGTATTAAAACTGGAAACAGCCAGGCGTGACTTTGTTTCAGAAAAAAAGCAAATCCGACCAGCAAACGCGTTAAATTTAACAACAGACAGAGAAAACAACAGAGAAAAAGTAACCCGCGATTGATCAGCCTGTTGGTAAACAACAATATTTTAATTCGATGTCATTTTTACAACCAAAAATGTGAAAACACTCTATTTCAAGCTATATTATTCTTCCTCTTTATTCCACTTTGTACTTTTCAGTGAGGATAGATCCACGCTTTAAGAGGCCCTGTAATTCTGTTAATATCTAAATAATACGATCTTTGCTGTGAATTTTCCTCTTACTTATGAGTTTTCTGAGATTTCCCTCGGGAAAATGTGATGTGACCAGGATTTCATTATAAACTGCATCAGTGATTAAATTTTCATTTACCTGGTTAAAGTCACAAATCGTTTTTGATAGCTATATATTATTGCTTACTATATATCTATTTCACACAAAACTTGATAAAAAAACCTTGGAAATCGGGTAAAAAAATCCACCTAATTGAACGATTGGATCATTCCAATTTTAAGACTGGATAGCCAGTCCAATACTCCACCTAGTCGCTCATATATTGAAAATTTTTGCCACAATACAATTATATTTTTTATTTTGATCAAATTCAAAAGCGTTGGCGCACTTCTACATATAATAGCGTGAATGTGCCCCACACTTTTTAATTTAACTGCAAATTTAATAGCTGTATACAAGTTAGCAGAGTAAAGGGAGGTGCAGCTTGTTACTAGCTTTACTCTTCGCATGATGACTGCACACCCCAGTTTTCTGTTGACTGGTACAGCTATACAAGAAAAAAAAGACGGGTTGCACTCCGGGAGTGCCGGCTAAAGTGAAAACTTGAATATTAACGTCTTACGAATTTTTGATCAAAATGGTTTGTATCATAGATTGCCTTTTTATGTACGATATTTCAACGCTAGATGTCTAACGTTGTATAAATAAAAGTTTTCGTCTAACGCATTTTCGATCAGGACACGTGACCCTGACGCGAGTTGTCTTGACGCGAGTTGTCTTGACGCGAGTTTAACATTTTTTACCCATTACAAAAAAAGTGTACAACGCCGCTAAAGAAGTTTTCACTTCAAAAACATTTGTTTTTAACTTTTTAGTGTGTTCTTTTAGTTTTCAGTGAACTCTACATAAATCGTATATTCTCACTGCATATCAAAACGGTCAGTGCACTCCACATACACTAGTGTAGACGGTGCCCCTACACCGTCGATTACGTCATGTCCCGAGATATCTTTCTACCACGCGAGCAATGTTGTC
The DNA here is from genome assembly GCA_963575645.1 of Xanthostigma xanthostigma. Lineage (NCBI taxonomy): Eukaryota > Metazoa > Arthropoda > Insecta > Raphidioptera > Raphidiidae > Xanthostigma > Xanthostigma xanthostigma. The sequence goes on along the minus strand of OY754470.1, from coordinate 166,842 downwards.
CTTTAAAATAAAATGAACAATATCACTTAGAATAACATAAAGCGGTTGCGGCAAATGAAATAATTTGAAATAATGACACGAATATTTTCTGAAATTTCATCGATATTATTACTGTAGGAACCGAGGAGTTTTTTTTGTGACCTCTTTGATGTTGAACCACAAAAAAGACATAAAAACCGTGTTAATGTCCGCCTGCCGATAAAACGGTTGAAGTGATATATTGTCAATTTAAATGTTGTATTTATTGGATTTTTATGTTCATTTTTTAAGGTGCAAAGTGGACAAAACTTGCCTATAAAAACAAGAATACCAGTTCACAAGAAAGTACTGCGTATACGAGGTCCGACATAAAAGTAACGATCTTTTTTAACTTCCCAGCTGGCAACGTTGTAAGAACGACATCTCTCTGCCTATTCTTTTTCAACGCAGACTACTAATTTAGTTCGATGATCTGAGCAGGCTTGATTTAAACATAAAAGCATGTCGGACGCGCATATATAGCGATATGTAGCAGTGTTTGTCATTAAATATTTTTAACAAAACATTACCTTAGAGGATTTTCAAATCAACAACAGTTTTTGTCAGATATTTCTCCAAAGCTTATTATTTTGTAGTGGTTAATGATTCTAATAATTTTCAACGAAAGTGCTTACTAAACGCTATAGTCACGATAAGGAGTTAACCAATCGAAAACTGTCTTTCTTACATTGTGGCCAGTTGGGAGTATAAAAAATCAGTCTCATTACTTTTTTGTAATACCTCGTATATTTTAAATCTACTCTCAAGAATAATAAAAAAATTTCTTTTGTAACTTTTAGTTATGATTGAATTTGTGTTATTAAGAAGTTTATAGTTTATTTCCAATATAAATTAGAGCTTTAAAATCAACCAAAAAAAAATTGGTTGTCTGTAAAGTCGGTTTACGGACGATAGTTTTACGTGATAACGTATTCCGTAATACATAACCTAAATTTTAGTAGCTGTCAAACTTGGGCCGAAGCATACTGCGCTCTCGCTTGCACGCACAGGGTCAGGCGGAACGTTACACTTTTTCGTGTGTGCAGCTGGTGTTTCATCAATTTATAAGACGTTATCACGTCAAAAATAAAGTTTGACTATAGGTACAATATTTTTGTTCAACTAAATTGATGTTAACGTAGATATTAGCTGATATATTAAATTAATCAATAAACAAAATTATATTTAAAAAAAAATACTACATAGAAACTTTTTCAATAACAACTGTATTCAAACTTTGAAAGTAAATAATTTATGGGTATAATAAATATATCACAGTAAATATTAAAAATAAGCTCCTTTTAAATGTATCAGAATTTTAATAACATACAGTGATTTATATTATGAATGTTCATAATTCGTTTTGTTTTAAAGTTTTTAATATTTAATGATTGTGTTTGTCCTAATTGCAAAATATTAAATAAATTGTTAATTCGAATTAATTACAAGGGCTTCGGATTTGGATTAGCCGAGTGCGTAGAGATACAGCCGTTTGTATGGAGTTTACATAGCTCGTCTATTACGAACAGTTCCTAATCTAAGAACTGGTGGAAGTATCAATCAACATTTAAATTTATCATAAAAATAATTATAAATTGACAGTATAGCTTGTTGGTATACATTAGGCGTAGATACTCTGGCCGTTAGTGCCCTTAAAAAATCGATATAAAAATTTACCGAAAGATGTACATTTCTATAATTTATTGCATGCGCTCAAAACCATTACTTTAAGCGTCGTCAATTTTAAATATTTCAAATATTTTTTTTTAACGGCATTTGCGAAAGATATATAGTTATTAACAAACGTTATCTCATGAAATGATTATTTTTTAAATAATAATTAATTACTTTTGAACTATTTTGAATATGTTAGCAATTGTTTTAATTATTTCTCTACAATATACCTTCGAATTGTCGAAGGTAGGTGTAGATATGTACAGTAATTGTTGAATACAATCAATATTATATTCGTTCAATTTGATTAATGACTTAGCAGGTAGCTGTAATTGAAGTGTAATTATTATTAAGGCTTAAGTAATTAACAGAAAGATATGAATCCATGCACACCAATAAATATTACACAATATGTATAATGGGTTAAAATTGCCGACAACATAATTTAGTTAGGTCTGTTAAGCCTGTTCAACATTAATTGCTCGTAATTATAATTGCAATTATGAACAAATTATATTAAATTTATTAAGAGAAACGTGTTAAATACCTACTAAATACAATAAAACCACACTAATATTGTATAGGGTTGGTGATATTATTTAAACACTAAATTAACAATTAAGAAGGCTCTCTCAGTTCTCCCGGAGGAAAAAATTAGTCTTTCGGACGCAAAATAACGATAATAAAATGGCTACTGGAATTTAAATACAACAATAAAAAAGTGAAAACTCTTTTGATATAATTTTTGAACTTAGACGACCCAATTTAGACTTAATTTAAAGATAAAGGAATCCATCCAATTAACACTATATACGTAAATAATAATAATAAAAAATATTTGAGCCTCACCGACATAAGCTCAATTTTGCCAGGTCTGAGATAATTAGAAGTGCTTTTTTTGTATTCAAAACACGTGAACAGTTACATTTATATGAACAATGCACTTTGGTTTTTTAGTATATTTCTTTTGTAAGCTTAAGTAATAAATTAATAAAAACTTTGATATTAAGATTAGGTACAAAAAACATTTCAACTTTTGTTTTTACAATTGAAATCCGGTTCATTTTCAGTTGCCAACTTGAATATTTCTAATTTTTGCTTTTGTTTTTTTTTATTGATACAAATAAACCAAGCGCCATTTTAAAATGCTCACGCCTTTTAATATATATTATATATAAGAAAACACGAATTTTAATACGCAGAACAACTCCGCGTATAAAATGAAATTTTAAGGAAACAATATTTCCGTTGAAAACTTTACAAAAGTTATTGTGTGCGTTGTTGAATTTTAATTTTTATGTTGAATCATCAAATTAGTGAAGCGTTAAAATAAGTAGATAAACTTTTTGTTACTAATTAAATTAGCTACAATTGCTGTAATTATAAATAAATATTTTTTCTTCATGTTCACGATTACGTAATTATTTAGGACACAGAGGCACATTTTGTAAAGTTTCTGGCAGAATATCGAAGCAATTTTTTGCTATTCTATCTGTCATAGAATCTACATTAGGACGCCTTCGTATTATAAAAAGTTTAGATTTTAAGGAAACCCACAAATAAAAATCATTACGTAACAGGTCCGGGAACTAAACAGTTCTGATGTAGGTACGCTAATAACTATATTTCCACTTAAACGCCATGTAATATATTAAACTTTTTCTTCGTTGGTAGCTGTACACACAATAGCAAAAATAGCAAAACGTCAAGCTATTAAAAATTACCAAATGAATCAATAATTATAATTAAGGTTATCTTTCTGATCCGTCATATTTTCCCAGTACTAAATGCTCTATACAGGGTGAGTTTTAAGTTGATGCTTTATTTACAGCGTGTAAAAATCAATTAGACGAGCAAATATTTCAAATAGTTTTTTTTATCAAAACTCAAAAATAAGAGAGAAACAGCCTTTCGAAGTTTAAATAAATTTTATTAAATTTTCTTTAATTTTGAGGTCGGTCCTGGGGTTATATTATGTCACTATGGAAATAAGTTGTTATTATCTCTCAAAAACAGAACAATACACATGTCAGTTTCAAATAAGCACCAACATACTTGATAATAACAACTTATTTCCATAGTGACATAATATAACCCCAGGACCGACCTCAAAATTAAAGAAAATTTAATAAAATTTATTTAAACTTCGAAAGGCTGTTTCTCTCTTATTTTTGAGTTTTGATAAAAAAACTATTTGAAATATTTGCTCGTCTAATTGATTTTTACACGCTGTAAAAAAAAAGCATCAACTTAAAACTCATCCTGTATACACTTATCTCTATATAAATAAAGTACTATGTGACTGATTTTACTCTCATCTAGTTAAGTCAAGAAATACTTTTTATTGGCATTGACTGTAGAAGCAAGAAAGAAAATCTCTAAAGCAAACAAGCTTATTTTTCATTAAATATATACTGATCAATAATAATTAATAACATAAAAACAATTAATCTATATAATATGCAAAACTTAGCATCGAATTTTAGATAATTTTAAAAAGCTATTGATAATAAATAGCCAAATGGAATGCACCTTGTCAAATTTAACAGTGAAAGAAATCACTATTAATATATGTAGTTTCTTTAACTTACTGCAGGAAAAAAATGAACCTTGATTCACACTAAACGTTTTTTTTTTGTCACAATGTGCCGTTTTTTATACACGAAATTGAAAAATGCCTATAGCCTAGTTTCCATGGTAGATTTTTACATGTATCCTGTAAAAAAAGGTCAGGTATCAGCGTACTTTATAGTCTATGCATTGAGGGTTCCTCACGCCATATCCAAAGTGAAATAAACAAATAAAGACGCCGTTCACCGGAAAACACGTTTTAAAATATAAATAGAATCGTTGGTAAGTCTGTAGGATGGTGGAAGTGGTGTGTCGTTTCATAACGACACGTTGCTTCCACCGTCTGGTCTAAAACTTCGACGAAAATCCGACCTTCGCTGTAGTTTTTTTGTGGTCTCTTTACGTGCAAGATTTATTCGAAATAATACTTTCGGACATCGGGGGAGACATTTCCAAAAAGTTATAAAAAATCTTTTAAAAAATTAAAAACATGTTTTTACTACCTATCCTATTTTTAGTAATATATTACATATCCTCAAAGTGAGTTGTTTTCAATGATATACCACATGCTAAATAAATAACATTTTTTTTAAATTTTATTTTACTGCCCGCAGAGGATCCAATTTTTGACGTGATAACGTCTTATAAATTGATGAATCACCAATCTTATAAATTGATAAAACACCGGCTGCATGCACGAAAAAGTGTAACGTTCCTAACGTTCCGCCTGATCCTGTGCGTGCTTTTCTCGAAAACGGCCCTAACGATTTGGATGAAATTTACTGAAAAGGGATTTTGGGGGGCAAAAAATCGTTTTAGCTAGGTCTCATCTCTCGAAAAAATCGTTTTCATACAAATTTTATCATTATAAAAATCAATTTTTTGACGTATGAAAATACTTAAATATTGTAAGTAGGTTTTGGAATTTTATATAAACAATGAAACAATTGTTTTCAAAATATTATGACAGTTAATCTTTAAGACTTAAAATAAATACGAAAGAAAGAACAAAAATATTAGGAGCACTGTGGTTTGAACATAATAAAAAATAGAGAATAGTTACTTCTTACCACAACAAGTTTATTAGTGGATGTACATTTCGAGAGCTATGCTCTTATCTTCAGCTATTTTTTATTATGTTCAAACCACAGTGCTCCTAATATTTTTGTGCTGAAGATGAGAGCATAGCTCTCGAAATGTACATCCACTAATAAACTTGTTGTGGTAAGAAGTAACTATTCTCTATTTTTTATTACGAAAGAAAGAAAGTTAAAAAAAACAATTATATTATAGGTGGTGAGTAATTTTAATAAATAAAATTAACCTAAATTTGAAGCAAAAGATGCAATATCATAGATTCGAATTATTATAATTATTATATAAATTTAGGTTATGTATTACGGAATACGTTATCACGTAAAACTATCGTCCGTAAACCGACTTTACAGACAACCAATTTTTTTGGTGAAACGACGCAATCCCCGGCGTATCTGCGGATATTATGTATTTAAACATTCAACCGTTGAAGAGTCACAGACTTGTGTTATCATAATATTCACGTTTGAAAAGTAATCTGATGATATTTGTCAGAACGTTTAGAAAAGTAATTAAAGTTCTTCAAAACACAGCGCTTTAAGGTTCTTAACATTTATATAACTGACCTATTTTCAACATTTTGATTTTGTAACAAACTTCTAAGAGAGTTTCGACGCATTCGGTTGAGATGATTTTGTTTAATGCTAATTTTCTGGTCCGGGTCCGCCTTGGCACTTTTTGATTTGACAGCGAAACAATCAAGACAACCGACTCATATTTTAATTTACTGCATCGTTTTGATCAATTTACACTAATTTAAGCTTAGTGATCAAGTTTTGTTTACATTTTCGTTCACCGCTTTTATTTTTTTGTAGCGCAATAATATTCATTCCAGAAGAAGTGAGCTTTTAAGCGGTGAAAGCAGTGGACAAACAAACTTTACCTCTTTATGATATGAATGCCTTTGCGATGTCATTTTTGTGGATTTGTTGTTTAATCCACAAAAATGACATCGCAAAGGCATTCTTTGCCTTCGCATTCAACATAGGTATAAATAAAATATTGTAAGAATGTTTCTGTGACGAAACTTGCGGCATCCTATTTAAAACTTAATCTATCTTAGCTCGGGCATACTGTTTTATATTGGTTAGAATTTATTATATTTTCATGTTCCGAAGGAAATTGGAGTATAACAATAATGACGAGATTAGGTCAGATTCGGAATGCTTATGTCTTTGAAATTTTCATTCGTTCCCAATAATTTCTGAAAAAATTAACCGATGCTGCCATTGCAAATAAACGCGCAGTTTATTTATACTTTCTATACCTATGGCAATATCGTTTAAGAGTGCATCGGGTTTTTTGGCAAATTCCACAGACATGTTTCACATAAAACAGTAGTACTTATTGTGTAAGGACTTTTCGACAATTTATACCAATTATTTTTTGACGTGATAACGTCTTATAAATTGATGAATCACCAATCTTATAAATTGATAAAACACCGGCTGCATGCATGAAAAAGTGTAACGTTCCTAAATCCTAACGTTCGTAACGCGTAACGTTCCGTCTGACCCTGTGCGTGCTTTTTGGCATTTTGCTAATTTCTCGCTCAATTTAAATCAGATCGGTTTGAAACCAGTCTTAAACGAAAGAGGAGAACATTTTACATAGATTTCGTATAACAGAATTTGCCTAAACAGTTTTTTTTATACAAATTTATATATAGAAAAATAGCTGTATAAATGCAATGTTGTCTAATGCATGGCACGACGCGGTCGGTCGTCTTTGTTTGCCGTACATGGAAATTAGAAGATAACGTATGTCTTGTCTTAACATGAAAACGGCTGCATTTCTAATGTTTAATTCAATTTTTTGACATTAGTATTTTGTGAAATGCAACGCCTTCTAAGTTAACTATTGGAATAACTAATTATTATTAGAACATAATACTTTGACAGTTGCAAACATCACTTTTGACATTTATTATCATTCCGACACCAAGGATAAGCGGATTGAAACCAAATTTTGGGAGGTTTAGGTTATGTATTACGGAATACGTTATCACGTAAAACTATCGTCCGTAAGCCGACTTTACAGACAACCAATTTTTTTATTTGCGTAGTGATTTAGTACGATGAACTTGTAATACGAACTAAAATCTAAATTATCGTTCCTATGTCATTTTTTCCCACTGATGAAACTAAGTATTAACTTTTACAGTAGAAATACGCAGGAAAATAATATGTTTTTACGAACTTTACACCACTTGTGAAAACCTATAAAAATTTATTTCGTTTTCATTATTTTTATGTATTTTCGTGCAAAATAATAAACAATAAAATATAGAATCTATATTGTTCTCTATTTTATTGAATAAACGTTACGAAACAATTTGATGGCCGTTAAAAATTTTCGAATAAGTCAGAAAAAACATAATCTGTACATAAAGTTGTTTGAATGGAAAAAGCGCATGAACTTCATATTAAATAATACGATAAAAAAGTTTGTTTTTTAATTTATAACTAACCTTTCAATCGAAGAAAAGTATTTCATTCTAAAGCATGACACAATATTAAAAATATGTATGAACTTACTAAAAGCCAGTCTGTGACCGATCTCTAAAGCATTTTCTATCAATCAATTCGCTTTATTTGAATTTTCCTTAATAAAATATCACGCCTAAACAAATTATATTTATATAGATAAAATAGTGGTTCAAAATTATTAACAAAATTATCACCCATATAGTAACGCGTTTTCTGATACGACTGTTAACACTAATTTACTTTCAAAGTACTTTAAGCATCGAATTAGGATTGATAAAGTTAAGTGCTAAAAGCACCTGTATTTTAAATTTAACTTGAAAGACATCCAGAAATTGATCACAAAACCATGAGATAGCTTATGTTCAGTAAAAGAAAAAATTAAGATATCTTTTACACAAAATGATTTAACAAAAGTGTAGTAAAAAGGAAATAAGTGGAATCTAATGGTTAAGAAAGATATGGGTATTTCCCCGTAAAATGCAGAAATTCTGTATGTTATCAAAAGTTTTAGTAAATTGAAATTATTTTTATTGAAATACTCATCTGATATTTAATAAATATATTGCGCCGGCCAAAATTCCATCGTTACGATAATTTGATATGGTTTTTATTTAACAGTTTAAAATTCTTTAAAGTTAAAATTATTGGATATTGTGGATTAAAAATACGAGACAACTAAAATTATAAAAGATATTCCATTGAACTGCAGAATATAAAACGGAATTTCTTTCAAATAACTACTAAATAAATATATTAAGTTGGTAAAGTTTTATCGTTAAAACTGTTCGATGTTAGTTTCCGTTGAAATTTCTTTTACTTTCAAATTTAATTTTACGTACCTACGTGCAGCTAGTTGAACGCACCAGAAAATGTCGAAATATTATTTGAAAGTATTAAAAAGAAACACTATACATTTATTGAAATGAATATTTTACGTACCAGTTGCCTAGAATTCGGAACGATCACTGTCCAGCAGTACAAATATTTCGTGGAAACAAACGTACAATTATGTATTCTGTTAAAGCGTTGACAAAATTTGGCTGTGTTTTGAGTTTAAAAGTTCGTTTGCAAAATCAACGTCAAACTATGAGAAGACACGGTCGTTTGCAAAGCGTTTATATAGCCCGCTAGTGCGCCGTTGGGTCACAGAAAAGACGGTAACGACGCGCGTCGGCGTTGGGTACGCGGTACGCGCTATACGGTCCCTTTACTTTACGCAAACGGGATAAGAGAGAGAAATAGGGAAGCAGGATAAAACATAAGTTCTATGCGCCGTGACGAACGCGCCCCCTGTATTCCATAAAAACAATAAAAATAATATATACATGTTACCGTCAGTACAATTAGTTGGTAACTATTGAAAATTACCAGTTATTATCGACAATAACCAAGCCATTTCGGTTAAAGTGATAAATTAAGAAGTGTTGATCAATCTGACCGGTTAATTTTAATAATTATCATCGTGTGTTGGTAAATGTAAGATTATTAATTCCGATAAAATAGTTTATGAGGAGAGCGGGATGTGTTATTCGGTTATATGCAACATAAATAGAAAATATTTTATTATACATGGTGAATATTGTTTCAAGGTGCAACTTTTATTTTTTTTAATAAAAAACGCGCTCAGCTACATAGAGACGATGATAAAAATGTAGATTATTTTATTCACAGTGGTGAGATAGGTAACGTAAGACACAGTTCTTTTTAATTTCTCGAGACTTTCGTACGATTATTGTTTGACATTCAAATTTAATTCGAATCAGAAAAATTTGATTCGAATCAGAAAACTACCCTTTTTAGTTATTAATATTTCTTAAATATGTATTCTTCAAATTGTTAATTATTATCCCTAAGTAAATGATTATCCCAACACCGCAAAATGATTTTTATTATATCAACCATCTCTATTGGAAATGATTAATAAATACTGGTAAATATAATAAACACGCAGATTTATTAATCTCTCGTACCAAATGTTTAGTTAGTTATTAATAGTTGCTAATAATATTGGGCTTTTGAATGAATTTTTTTTTGTCATAAATGGAAAGATCGTATATAAGTTTTATAACAATGTAACGCAGTGGAATTTTTTTTTTGTTTAGTTTTAATTTTTGGTTTAATATATTAAATAGATTTTATTGGTTTAAAGTTTGTTTAATTAAAATATTGATGTTATTAACAAAAATTGTATAATTAAATTAATTGATAAATTATAATCTGAGAACAAAATTATTACATTTAAACATTTATAATGATTCCGGCGGCTGTGGTCAGAATTTTGTGTTAAATGTTATTTTAATGATTGCTAATATTGAACTATTTTAAAATAATTTTAGAATTGTGAATTCTAAAATTCTAAAATTGAAAGTAAGGATGCCAGGCCCTTGCATAACTACAGAATAAAAATGAAATTATGTCACTGCACAGGGCCGGCATCGTTACATTCTCCCCCGGGTGGGAAAAAAAAAAAATGCAAATTTTTCTTTTCACAAAATTAAATATATACATAAAAAAAAAAACTATTAATGTCTATCATGATACGGTCGTAATTGATCAATATGAACTTTAAAGAATTTTCTTGATGTGCGATCTTTGACGACACAAGATACAGGCGAGGTGAAGCGTACAATGATTCTTGGCTGTGACCATTTTGGGCGAAATTTTGTTGTTGTCGCTGGATCGGTGTTCGGCGCGTTTATCTTTTGGAGTACTAGCTGTCCTTCTTCAAAATTGTGTTGTCCTGGTTTTCTGTTGTTGAAGTATTTTTGACGGTGGCGGTGTGATTTTTCCAGTGCGGCTTTTACTTCATCTTTCGTTGGAGTACTGTCTGGTGAAATGAAGTTTTGGATGTTCCATTGTAAGTCTAACGGGTTTGACGGTTGTTTTCTCAAGAATATTGAAGCTGGAGTTGAGTTGGTTGCCTCGTGGTGAGCGTTGTTGTATGCATAACAAATGGAATCTACGTAGATATCCCAATTGTTGTGCCGTGAGCTGTGTTGACGCAAAACTGTTGATAAGCCTGTGTTGATATTTCTTATCGCTCTTTCAGCAGCGTTACTGGACGGTTGATATGGAGATGTCTTCACGTGCTTGATTCCCCATTTTAGACATGACTGCCGAAGAATTTTTCCTGTGAAACAGCGTGCGTTGTCGGAAATGAGAAACTTCGGTGGACCATATCTTGACCAAATTTTTTCTAGTACTTGCTTCGTTGCTTCTGCTGTTGCTCTGGCGACAGGAATAACTTCCAGCCATTTTGAAAATCCGTCGATTACAACCAAACAGTATCTTTTCTTTGTTCTGGATAGTGTGAGAGGACCAATATGGTCGATATATACGTGCGACCAAGTGTCGTCTGGAATAGTTGATGCCATCGGAGCGCCTGACTGTGCGTTGATCGGTTTATGCTGTTGACATATAGCGCAGGATTTTACATACTGTTTGATTTCTTTGTATATGTCCGGCCACCAGAATCTTTTGGCGATGTTGCGGTAAGTTTTTGTAATTCCGGTATGTGCGCTTATATCCGTGTCGTGAAAATAATAAATTATGATGTTTCTGATATTTTCAGGAACATAAATGCGTGGCAGCTTTTTCTTTCCAACCCTTCTGCGAAGTACTCCGTCCTTAATATCGTAGTTGTCTACATCTTGTCCAGCTTTGATCGCTTGAACGATGCCACGACAATAGGGATCTTGCTTCTGATGAGTAGAGATGGAAATGAAAGCTGCAGGTATTTCATTTAAATAATAAATATCGTTTTTTGGGTTGTCTTCGTCGTGATTGTTTTCTGTTTCAGGTTCTGTTTCGTATAATCGTGAGAGTGCATCTGCTACATTGTTAAGTTCGCCGCGAATATGTTGAATGTCGAAGTTATACTCTGAAATTTTTAGGATCCATCGTGCGACTTTTCCAAGTTGTTTCGGATGTTTGTATAGCCAGGTAAGTGCAGCGTTATCGGTTTGTAGAATACATTTGTTGCTAATTAAATATTCTCGGAATTTATCGAGAGCCCATATGATAGCAAGAGCTTCTTTTTCGTATGTTGATGCATATTTAGATTCCGTTTCGGTCATTTTACGACTTGCGTAGGCAATAGGATGTAGTCCATCATCAAAATGTTGGAAAATGCATGCACCAAGAGCTCGATCGCTAGCGTCTGTTCTCAGAATAAATTGTTTTGAGAAGTCCGGAAAACGAAGAACTTGAGGAGAGGTAAGTAATTGTTTTACAGAATTAAATGCGTCTATTTCTTTTTCACCCATTTTAAATTTAACATTTTTCTTTTTCAGGTTCTGCAGTGGAGCCAGTTTCTCAGCCATGTTTGGAATGAATCGTCGAAAAAATGATGCCATACCGATGAAAATACGTAGATCTTTTATTTTCTTTGGTACAGGTAAGTTGCGTATTGCTGCCGTTTTTTCAGGATCTGCTTGAATACCATGCGCTGAAATGATATGACCAAGAAATTTTAAGCTTGACATAGCAAATTTGGATTTGTCTGGATTTGCTGTAAAGCCGGTGTATTGCAGTCGTTTTAACACTTCTTCTACGTGAAGTATATGTTCTTCAAAAGATTTGGAGTGAATAAGAATGTCATCAAAATAAGGAAGTACGTATTTATGTCGAAGATCTCCGAAGACGTCAGTCATTATTCTGTTTAAAGCTTGACAGCTTACAGCCATTCCGAATGGTACAGACTCAAATGCGTATTGGCCACCAGGAACACAGAATGCAGTTGTGAGTTTGGATTCTTCAGTCAGCTCAATTTGGTAAAATGCGCTCTTCAAATCTACTACCGAAAAAATTTTTGATCCATTCAAGCTCTGAAACATCTCGTCGATACGTGGAGTTGGAAAACTATCGTAGATTATATTTTTATTCAGATGACGGTAATCGATACATAATCTGTTGGTGCCATCTTTCTTCTTCACTAAAAATGCCGGAGCTGCGTATGGTGAAATACAGCGCTTAATGATTCCTTGATCCAGCAATTCCTTGATATGGTTTTCCATTTCATGAGCTTTAGGTGGTGTGAGCGGAAACGGATTTTTACGAACAGGTATGTTATTTTTCAATTGAATTGCGTATTTATAGCGTTTGACATGTCCAATTTTATTTGTCAAAACGTCCTTGAATTGTTCTAAAGTTTTCTGTAACGTATCTTCTTGTTCACTGGATAGATGTAAAGGCTTCTCTAATATATAATTTAAGTCGTATTTGTTCTGATAAGCCGTGTCTTGAAATGGTATTGCCGTAAATTTGTCGAAAGTGAAACACATTTCACTGTGATGAAAATCAAGAATTATTTTCATCTTTTTCATGGCGACGTTTCCGATTATTATTGGGAAAGCAAGTTTCGGTGTAACCAGAAAAGTTAGCTTCCAAGAATATTTCTTGATGTGTATGTACGAAGTAATCATTTTTCGAATGAATATGCGTTGGCCATTTGCAGTAGTAACGTGAGTCGCTGTAGCTTCAATTTTGACATACGGTAATGCTTGCAGTTTAGTAAATACGTCCTTGCTAATAAAATTGTTGTGTGCTCCAGAATCAAATAAGCATGGAAATGACTGATTTTGGAATGAAATGTTTATAATAGGCGGTTTGGCTGATGTGTCGGTATTAGGTATGGTATTGACGGCGGGATGAATGTAGCGGATGCTGTTTATTAGTTTTTTGATAAGGTAGATTTGGATTTGGCTCTACACTCACTAGTATTGTGAGTATTAACTTTATGGAAGGAGCAATATTTCGTTTCTAAACTTGATTGTTGAGATGTTAATTTTTTGTTTTCTCCGTGAAATTTTAATATTTCTGCAGTATCAGCAGCCTTGGTTAGTTCTTCTAAACTTGTTGGTATTGGAATAACGTGAAGATATTTGAAGGTTTTTAAATTAACGTTAGACCATATTGTATATGTTAACTCTTGCTCAGGAATGTCATAATTTAAGGCGTCAACATTTTTCTTTACAGAATCGATGAATTCGTGAAGTGATTCGTTCTCCAGTTGTTGTCTTCGTACAAGCTTCACAACTAATTGCTCATAATATGGTTTTGGAATTAGTTGACTCAATATCAATTTCTTTATTTCTTTCCATTCGTGTCGATTATGTGCTACAGTGCTCCACCAGGTACGAAATCTTCCAGCTGTTTTTATTGCCAAATAAGTTAGAAGTTGCGGCTGTGTACACATCTTCAGTATGTAGACTTCATCTGTTTCTTTAATAAAGTCGATTAACTTTTCAGCAGACGAGCCATCGCAAATTTTAATGTTTGAAGTCAGTTCTGCTGGCTTTATTTTAAAATTTGTAGCGGTGTCTCGTTGATCATTCAAGCTATTTAACTGGTGCTGTAGGTTTAGTATAGCTTGATAGCAATTGACTGTCGATGTTGTTTCTGTGTTCGTTATATCAGTTTGATTATGAATAGTAAGCATGTTTAGTTGACGTTGAATATCTTTAATAGCTTGGTGATTACTATAAGCCAGTTCCATAGCAGGAGTAAGTTTTTCTTGCAAATTTGTTGGTTCATTTTTCAGATTTTTCTTAACTGCCCCAGTGTTTTGAGGAAAGTTGAGAGAGCTTGATGCTTCATCAACAGGCGAAAGAAAGACATCTTCTTGCTGAGTTGTTTCTTCATCGGTGTCTTGTGTCGAATTTTTAGTTTGATGTCGTGTTGTTGGCATCGTTGAAAATTATTTTAATTTGTTAATGATGCAGGTAAGTACGATCTGCTACCAATGTAACGCAGTGGAATTTTTTTTTTGTTTAGTTTTAATTTTTGGTTTAATATATTAAATAGATTTTATTGGTTTAAAGTTTGTTTAATTAAAATATTGATGTTATTAACAAAAATTGTATAATTAAATTAATTGATAAATTATAATCTGAGAACAAAATTATTACATTTAAACATTTATAATGATTCCGGCGGCTGTGGTCAGAATTTTGTGTTAAATGTTATTTTAATGATTGCTAATATTGAACTATTTTAAAATAATTTTAGAATTGTGAATTCTAAAATTCTAAAATTGAAAGTAAGGATGCCAGGCCCTTGCATAACTACAGAATAAAAATGAAATTATGTCACTGCACAGGGCCGGCATCGTTACAACAAAACTATTTTTCTTTTTTTTATTTTCGTTAAAATTCAAAAGTTATATCAAATTAAAAATAAATTTTTGTACCCAGTTCCGAGAACGCGCCGACATTTCCCGAACATAATGTGACGTCATAATGTTTTAGTCAATACACAATATGTAGAGGCCATTGATAGTATACTGCGTATATACATTTTACCATTATGACGTCACAACTGTCAAAAACAATTTTAGTGCGTTTGCAGTCACGTGATTTTTTTAAATATTTTATCAATTTTAAATTGCTTATAATTAATTTAAAAAAAGTTTTTTGAAAGTTTTTCGCATCGATTATCAATATTATTCATAATAAAGTTTTAAAATACAATAAAAAAATCGATAATTATTTTTTTTTCAAAAGCCTAATTATTAATATCGAATACATTTCCCGTAACATATATAATATAAGCACTCAACTGAGCTTCATATGAAATTAACGTATGACACCTGTTGTTTTGAGTTTGATACTCGAAAATGTATTCAACCGAAACGCGTTCTACTTGTACCCGCCACGCAATATTAGTCCAAGAGCTCGTGGTCAGAATTTGAAGAATAGATTGTGATATATCGAGATGAGCTAGTATTTGGAGTGAAAATAAATATACTACAGTCAACACGTCAACGGTTGGGACGCTTGGCGTCGGAGCGATTTAAAAGATGTTAAAAAGTAGTGACTAATAACTAATCTCGAAACATTGGCCTTTACAAAATTATTGACGTTTTTGACCACAAGCTCTTGGACTATAAGTGATTACGTGACATAGGTACAATAATTATGATGTCGATACTTTTGCAATTTTAATATTGTATTAATTTTCTGTCGACAATTATCATGCACGCAATAAATACCTTCTATGTATGTTATGATTTATTAATTACTAGTTCTTAATCGACTTAAAAAGGGAGGTTATCAATTCGATATGTACATTTTCAAGCAAAACTTCAGTTGGTACGGTAGGGTAAAATTGATTCATGAGATTGAAAATGTAACGAACATTTTTTAATGTAGGTATATATACCGCGCATATATTGTAACAACAGACTGTAAAAAAATTAAGCTAAGGTGGCGACGAGGTAGAACGGTTGCTTCGTAGCCTGAAGGTCTTAGGTTGGATTCCGGCGGCCGATGCCAGTATTAGTATAGTATTAGCAGTATATTTTACACTGCACACTACGCAGTCTCTTTTTTTCTTTTGGTGGGGTCCAAGAGCTTCAGCACTTTTAATACACTGCAGAATCGTCGTCCTTTAGAATTTCTTCGACAGTTTCTTTTATTTATATTGTCTATAGCATGTTATTAAGATGTGTTCTAGACTAAACGCTGTATTACGTTTTTCACAGTATGTGGAATTTTTTTTCTAAGGTTCGAATAAATAAGGTTGAAAATTGTCAGCCTGATTAAAACTGTTTCATTTCTTCTGACTTTCTGTGGGGCGGTATTCATTTTTTTGTGTGCTATTTTATTTCATGAGTTTATTATATGGTGCGTTCAACACAATATTTTCGCATTCTTCGATTATGGCTCTCTTGTAGAATATATATTTTTAAGGGATGGGGGAATCATCTCGTAAGATTACATTTTTGGTAGCTACAAGTTGTTTTACCCTATTAACAGATAATAATGTAGTCTTAACATGTTTTTCGTGATCTACTCATTTTTTACTCTAATAAAAGAAAAGTTTTCTGAAAAAAACCCTCAAAAGTGAATTTAATCATTCGTTTTGTTTCAACGCCTATATAATAGTATGGTGAACGTAAGAATTTACAGCGCTGTTAATTTTTTGTCACTTTCTATAGCAAAGTAAATAGTTCCATAAGTTAAAATGACTAAATGAGACAGAATAGCGCTGTCAATTTTACACTTACAGGATAGCGTCATTTAATTTGATGAATGTAATTGTTTTTTTTCCTTTTTTAATTCGTATCATTTAAAAACGTATTTCTTATTTCGTTTCAATTAGAGTAATTAAATGTGCCAATGATTGACTCGATCGCGATGTAGGTAATAAAAGAGGAAGGCTAGACCAAAAACTTCCCGCCCGGGGCTAAAGACTGACTAAGGCCGGACCCGGATCTATGTTTGAAGTCAGTATCTTTGTTATATTTATATTACTGTATACTAGTGTGACCTGTGCGAATTATTCGCACTAAATAAGTATAATAATTATCACTTTACAAAATTATTTTTTAAATATGATTGCAGGTATTCAATTCGTTTCTAATTTTGCACACTCCTTATAACGTTCTTCTTTACAATATGAAGCTCAGATGACAGATCGAAGAAATATTTTACTAAAATTGTCACATAGAGGCGCAAGTAGCAAAAGCGTAGCTAAGCCGTCAGATGGCATTGCTGTGACGTTGTTCAGCGTTGCTCGCTGTTTCAAAATTAAAACCGTCAGATGGCAGTATGCAGTATTGTGTCTGTTGTATTACAATATGAAGGTCAGATGACAGTATGCAGTATTGTGTCTGTTGTATTACAATATGAAGGTCAGATGACAGATCGAAGTGTTGACGTTGTTTCAAAATTAAAACCGTCAGATGGCAGACGTTGTTCAGCGTTGCTGTATTTTAATTAATTTACAAACACAAAAGCAATAATAAATTTTTTAGTTGTCGATGTCAGTAGAGCAAACAATTATCTGTCAAATGATATATAATTTATGTGGAGAAATTGTGTGGTTTTTCTAAAAAGGGAGGCAAACATCTTTATTCTTTAACCTTAGCGTATTAATATATATGATAATGACAATAATAAACAATAAATATGCACGGGTCGATGTTTATATAATAAAAAAATTGTAATTAAAATTACTTTCTTACAGTTACATGAATATATCGGCTGTCCACTGCAGGAAACATTATCGTTTTTTGATACATAATCTTAAAGACAAAGAAACTGTTTTTTTGAATATGTCAATTTTTGTGAAACTTAATTCTTATATATATTCACAGCTTATAAAAACGATAGTAAAATATTAGCCGAGAGCATTTTTTACAATATGAGCGAATAGTCACCAAATAATCAAGCCTTTGCCACTGGCTAGGTTGGAATCCCCTATATATCGATTGTTCAATAACCAAGGGCTTCCAATTTCTAACTCAAAAAGCAAAACAATAAAATGCGTTGTAAGTTTTCGCGTGGACACGCTGTATTCCGCAGTATTCTTATTTAAATTTCATTTTAAAAATCGTCATTCCGCAATTAATGATTATTAATTACCTGCCAGTTATAATATGTCAATAAAGGTGTCCTCAAAACATCTTCAATTTTTAATAATTCTTAAATATTCGCTAATAATACTCGACGTTGAAATATGCGCACTAAGTACTTGCAATCTTTGCCTATACATATCACATATATGTATAGGTATATTTTTTTTATTCACAAGGAAACAAAATGCGATTTGGAATCGGTGGCATTATCGCTACAAAAGTGATACAGAAAATTATATTATTATAGTACATATTGTCATAAATTGGTTGTAGGTAAGTATATGGTATAGTATTCAGTAGGTAAGTATAATACAGTTATTGATATTTTATTGTATACATATTTGTTAATTTTAAGTAGTTTATTATTGGAGTATATCACATAGTATTATTTTTGACAAAGTTCAACAACGGACGTGATAGGACTACAGGTTTATTGAATTGTTCAATTTCTATACTTTCATTCGATTTTTTTTCTAACTGCTATTTCTTAATACGTGCAATAGATACTATAATTAAGTATAAATAAATAAAAATACAGGAGATGAAAATCGAGTTTACTTTTTCAAAAAATCGTCTTCCCTTTGCAGACAAAATTCTAAAACGTAAATCGAACTGTATGGAGACGATTGGCATCCTGTGCGCTCTGTCACGACTACATCTCTGTCTGTATGCATAATATAGATATAGGAGCTATAATTTCAACAAAATGGTAATTATTGAATAGAGACTTGATTAGATTATATAATAATATTAATAATTAAATAGGTACTTTAAATTATGAGAGGGTTATGCTTATACGTATCACACCGCTATTTACACAAAATGCCTGACTTGTTTTTAAGTGCTTTTACTGATTTACTAAACATATTATATATTAAAATACGCACTGGTCTGCAATATAACCACGCATACTCTGTTTCTTCCCCCGCAAACGACAGATGGCTTTTTTAAGATGATGAGACCTGCACTTACAGAACTATGAGGTTATATAGACTTGGTTATTTGACATTAATTTCAACTTGATACCTCGAGCCTTTAAAATTAAAATTACCGGTCTTGACGAACACACATACAGACGGACGGACAACAGAGTGAATCTTAATTTTAAAAACTGAAAATTGATATAAATAAAATAAAATCATCATGTAGGTACTTAGATATATTAAATTTATATACCTATAAAATATTGTAGCAAATTATTTTTTTGCGCTGACTCATTAGGTATATAAAGCAAGTTGAATATTCCACTGACTTACTTACAGTTGAATATTTCACTAAAAGCTATAAGTTTAGCGGAAAATATTGTTTACGTTTTTGTAATTTGAATTTCATTTAACGTTATAAAGATAACAAAATTGGCGATGACCAAACCAAGATCAAGACCACCATAGTCTTAGTCTTAGTTAAGCACATTCGGTCTTGATCTTGATTGACGGTCTTGCATAAAATGACTAAAAATAGTCTTGGCATTGTCTAGTTGAGTTTTATATTATGTGCAGCTTTCTCCACGGACGCAAAATATCTTAGAACGGCCCTGCGCTCAGCAG
Organism: Xanthostigma xanthostigma; assembly: GCA_963575645.1. Lineage (NCBI taxonomy): Eukaryota > Metazoa > Arthropoda > Insecta > Raphidioptera > Raphidiidae > Xanthostigma > Xanthostigma xanthostigma. The sequence goes on along the minus strand of OY754470.1, from coordinate 147,088 downwards.
TAAACAAAATACATTACGGCGAAAAACAGTAAACTAATAATTATTTCTTTCTGGATAAAAATTTAATGAAATCTGATATTCTACAAAATAATGTTGTCTGTTAATCTTTGTTTTAGGCGTAGAATAAAGTGTTTTGCAGTGCTTTAAGTTTTGTAAATTATTGCTTCATTATGTCGGTGTACGGCAGGCTTTAGGCAGCCAATTTTCTAGTGAACCTGGTAGTTAACCGTTTGCAACACTGGAATCCTATGTTGTAAACTTGACTGTCAAATGTCAATTTTGTTTGAAAAAATGGCAGGTGAACTTGATACAGAAATGAAAAGTTCTGAAATAACTGTTAATATTGATAATTACAGAAAACTCGTCAAGTCTTATATTGATTTGGTAAGATTTTCTCATTTTATAATGCACTTTGTTTATTTTTGGCCCTGTTCTAATACACTACTTGCTAAAAAAACAATGTTTTCTAGGTTATATCAGTCTTATTTAATATTTGTATTTTACATGAATTTGAAACAAAGCATAAAGTTCTTTATATTATGTATTATTATTTCCTTATATATATATTATATTTCGTAATATAAATTCTACATGCTGAAAATGTTTACTTATATTTTTATATAGCATCTTTATAGTGCTGCGTTATTCTGGGCTGATAAAGTTGTAGCACTAAGTAACAGTGATCCAAGAGATATCTATTGGTTAGCGCAATGCATGTTTCTTCTCAAACAGTATCATCGCGCTGCGCATCTCATTAGAAATAAAGGACTCGATAAAGTAGGTATTAATTTAAAAAAAATATAAAATCAAGATTTCGTCTCGGTAAAATCATTGTTCAGATTTATAATTGATTTCCTTTTAGACACATGTTTTGTGCCATTATATTACTGTGCGAAGTTTGTTAAATGCAGGCGAATTCACAGAAGCTTTGCAGGTTCTTGAATCAGTCGACATCGAGTCCTGTTACAATAACACACTTAATACACAGGAACCGAGCACTATATTTGAAGATACTCCGAAAAATGTTAGTATTTATTTTTTCCTTTGTGAAATATGTTTTAACCTGTGGTCTGGTACATCAATTGATAGTAAATTTGCCGGATACTGAATAATTTTTGTTACTTGATACCGGATAATCAAGCTGACTGACTGTTCAGAGTGTCTGTTATAATCCGGTAGCTTTTTCCAGTGATCCGTCGGTACTCCGGAACTGGAGATGCCGACGAGACGCAAGAATAAGACACTTACATAAATATCATCGGACATTTACAAAAAATTAACAATATACGGGAACTGAGGCATAAAGAGATTGATTGCCATTCCGGGCCTGCCTAACATAAATAAATAAATTAATTAATTATAAGTTGTTGCTAATAATTGATGTAATGTTATAGAAATTGCAATCATCTGTAATGTATTTGAAAGGAAAAGTTCTCGAGGCAATGGACAATAGAGGATTAGCCGCCGAGTGTTATGCCCAAGCGTTGCAATACGATGTTCATTGTTTCGAAGCTTTCGAAGCACTCGTTCAAAATCAAATGCTTACGGCCGTGGAAGGTATGAAAAAATTGGTTGTCTGTAAAGTCGGTTTACGGACGATAGTTTTACGTGATAACGTATTCCGCTCGAATATCATATTTAATAATACATTACTGCGCTCTCGCTTGCACGCACAGGGTCAGGCGGAACGTTACACTTTTTCGGGCGTGCAGCTGGTGTTTCATCAATTTATAAGACGTTATCACGTCAAAAGTGTTTTGTGTTTAGAACGTTACCGACAATAATACTTGAAAATATTTTTAGAACAAGAGCTTATCGATTCTCTGCCGATATCTCAACAGTGTACCGAATCAGAAGCACAGATATTGAAACTTCTTTACGAGAGTAAACTGAAAAAATACCACACGTCTTGTGCAGTTCCGGATATAAATTTGACGCAAGCCGTAGTTTCGAAACCGAACTTTGAAACGAAAACAGCGTCCAAAATAATTAATATTGGCCATGCCCTGGAATCGAGCACACCTGTGCAGGGGCCTACTGCCGTTAGGACGTCAGAATGCAAAACGAACCTGTGTGGCACTGTGTCCAGATTAAAAACCAGTTTAGATATGAAAGTGTCGGTAGCTGAGACATTTTATTACAATTGTGAATATCGAAAATGCATCAAACTTACTGAAGAAATTTTGAAATGCGATCCGTATCATAGCAGTTGCTTGCCCGTTCATATAGCATGTTTAGTGGAGCTCAAAGAATCTAATGGTATGTAGTTGAGTTAACACGTTGACTACCATTTGACCAGCTGAAGAAAATCAAATCATTTTCAGATAATTTAGTGACTTGAATGCAAACATGCAGTAACATTCGTAACAAAAGTTGATAATCCTTCACATATTGCAAATGAGGATATTTGTTACTGGTGTCTAATTAGTTCCGTCAGAAAATTTAATTAAGTATCTTGTTTTTTACAGAACTTTTTTATTTAGCTCACCGACTTGTAGACCTGTATCCAGAACTAGCTATATCCTGGTTTGCTGTCGGTTGCTATTACTATGTTATTGGTAAGATATTTGTGGGGTATTATAATATTATTCGTGCACTTTAAGTAAGAGGTACATAATGAAAAAAGACTCTTCCTCGAACTAAATATGATTTTTCTACGGGGTACCTACTATGAATACATAATATTACACTCTAACTCGAATTATGTATTTAAACCTTTACGATTTTCAGGTAAAAGTGACCCAGCTCGTAGGTTTTTATCAAAGGCGACAACGTTAGACAAACTTTTTGGACCTGCATGGTTAGCTTACGGACATTCTTTTGCTGTTGAAAACGAACATGATCAAGCTATGGCAGCATATTTCAAAGCATGTCAACTTATGAAAGGGTGTGTTTTTGAAATTTATTAAATATGTGCATGGTAGTGGAAAGTTTACCTAGAGGGCGCAAAAAAACGCGAGATTAGGGTCTTAAGTTGCCATACGTCCAAATTTCTCCGCGCATGTCTGAAATGCCAAAAAATGTTATAAACAATTACTTCTAGGTTTTTTTTGAAGTGAAAACTTTTTTTAGCGGCGTTGTACACTTTTTTTGTAATGGGTAAAAAATGTTAAACACGCGTCAGGGCATATATTTGCGTCAGGGACATGTGACCTGATCGAAAATTCGTAAGACGAAAACTTTTGTGACATGCCCTAAATGAAGTCCATTGTATTAATGTGCAAGGTATATATTTTTTTTTGGGACTTGTCTATGCAATCGAATGGTTTTTAACTACACTATAAGTTGTGTTTTGGCGACTTCAGACGGAATTTCTTGGAAGCTATTAGTTCAAACTTTTCTGCGCTTTGGTCGTTTAACATAGACATGCCCTAAATGAATCAAGTTTTCACTTGTGCCGGCACTCCCGGAGTGCAACCCGTATTTTTTAAATGACAAAATTAATATAGGTATGTAACAAAATTAAGAAATATTTATGAACTGTCGGAAACCCTAGACATAAAAGAGTCCACAGTGGAACTGTTCCTGAGGATTTTGAAGCAAAAGACGCGACTATATAATATAGACATATTTTTTACAGAAAAGTCCCGAATTTTCTGGGAAATCAAATATTTTCTCCAGAAATATATATATTTTTTCAAATCTAGTAATCTTAGGCCTAAGTATCGCAGGGACTTAATAACTTTTTGTTAATCGATGGAAAATGTTTCGTCTCACAATCAGCTTACGATTGTTTAGCTTCCTAATTGATAATAATCAACCATCTATCTTCACTATGTTCCTGTTTAATGTTTGTCTTTTGCATTGTAGTATTTTCAGAACATTGTTTCTTGAATTTCAGATGCCATTTACCGCTTTTATACATTGGATTAGAATGTGGACTCACTAACAATGAAAAATTAGCAGAGAAGTTCTTTCAACAAGCCCAGTGCATTGCACCTGAAGATCCGTTTGTCATGCATGAGATGGGAGTGATTTCTTTTGAAAATAGAGAGTATGCGTTTGAAAACAATCTGAATTGTCTCAAATTTTATAACAAAATATTATTTGTAACCCTGTTTGTTGTATTTCTAGTTATGCTACCGCTGAAAAATATTTTAAAGATGCTTTAGCTCGCATTCAGAGTGTGAGTAAAACAATCTTAACTGAAAAGTGGGAACCTTTGCTGAATAATTTAGGTCATACTTGTCGAAAAAGGAAAAAGTATCAAGAGGCATTAGAGTATCATCAACAGGTAAAATTATAACCTGGTTAGATAATAAGGTCGTTAATTTTTTTCGCTAAATCGTTTATCAACGCATTAACGAAAACGTGCCCAGCTCTGATACCCTGGTAAATAAGCTTTAGGCATTAAATAGTATAGTTTGGATGTCTAGTAGCGTACCTAATGGGCAATGGGGTATATTACGACGTGCGGGTGACACTATGGAAAAACAAGTGATATCGAGTTTTTGTGTGCCTTACCACGGTAGTGCGTAATGGATCACTTTACATGCATGTGAATCAGTTTTTATAGAGGATAGTGCAAAAATGTTGTTTTCAACGTTCCTATTGTTATTTTTTTTTATATTTAGGCTCTCGTCTTAGCGCCACAAAATCCAAGTACATATTCAGCAATTGGCTATGTACAAGCATTAATGGGCAATGCAGAAGATGCTGCTAATTCTTTTCATAAAACACTGGGACTCAGAAAAAATGATACTTTTAGTTTAACAATGCTGAAATATGTAATGGAGGAACTTTTACAAAACTCAATGCCTTATCCAGGTAAAATGCGAATAATATTAGTTTAGGTATAGGTTGAGTTATAATAAAATTGTTTTTAATTGATGTTTCAGACGCACCAGGAGATATACCTACTTACGAGTACGTGCCACCAAAAACAAAAATGATTACAGATCCTCCCGGTGAATCTGGAGACGGTGAAGCCGAACCTATGAAAGTAGGGCAACCGGAACCTCTACAAACAAACGTAACTTGTTTGAGTGACATGAGCATGAGCTTTGAATGAATTGTAATTTTTAATTGTATAAAATAGTAAATAAATGATATGAAGTAAATTTCGAAGTGGCAATTTGTTAAATACCCACTATTTCAAACATTAAATTATTATAGGTTGCGAAAAGTTTTTCCGCCGCTGTATTCTGTATTAGTTCGTTTATAAATCGCAAAAGCGCTTCAGAAAGCTCGCTTTGAAGGTCACCCCTTCCAATCGACGTTTTATATCCCACCCTACTGTAGCAAGTCACCAATCAGATTGTAGAACAGCTTCAATGTTGAAAGGAAAAAAAAAGCAAGGTGGCCCATGGCCCATGCCCGTCTGACATAACGTACACGCGTGCCGGCATGATTCTTGCCTGAGTGCTCTCAAACGAAGTGACCGCGTGGATTGTAGTAGTAATCATATTAATATCGTGTTGTTAAATTAAAAGAGACTGATCAATTGTTCGTGTTCATAATATTCTGTAATAGTCGTTTCTCTATGATTAATCTGTACATGATTTAACTGGTGCTAATAAATGCGGAAAAATTGACATTCTGCACTGAACACTGACTTTTGTTTTAATTTGACGTCTTGTTTTATGAAGAAAACAACGTGGATAATCATCACGTTCAAATTCTTCAAATTAAGAAAATGCCAGCATTACAACAGGTAAGTCGATAAAATATTGTATTCAGTCATAATTTTTTTATAGTATTTTTTGGAGATTCTGTAGAAGATAAAAAAATTATACGATTTTTCAGTGCAAAATATTTCAAGGTGCAATACGATTGATTGCACAACACTTAATTGAATGATTCATTTCAAAAATACATAATTTGTATTGCATAATGTTACGCGGAGAATTGATTGTTACGTAGGTATAATTCCTTTGACACTGTCCGTCTTAACACAATGTTAATTTTTGGTTATTTTTTTAAAAGCTGTAATATTTATGTTCAAAACAATTAAATACTATTTTTTGTTATTTTAAATTGACATCCGATCATTATCTGTAATTTTAGCAGGATCTTGTTAAGTCCATAGAGGCATTCGTGTTTTTTATAATTAAATGTTTTTGCGGCTCAGATAAAATATAAATAATTTATCCTAAATCCAGAGAAATTATTTACTTTAAATAATATAATTCAATTACATTATATTCGGCTACTTCCTTTGAAGCTCAGTAACCTTATAAGTTGTCTTTTGTCGGTACTTGTGTCGAATGTCAAAAGTCTACGATTCGTTTTGATTGTCTTTTGTCGGTAGTTTAATGCAAAATACCATTGTTTCATTTAAAATGTACGTATGTAGCATGTTTCTCTCTTTAAAATTTTGAAAAGCACGCAGTTTATTTTGACACAATTTCCATAATCACTACCTGTTTTTGATTTTCTAACTTTGTACTAAAGTTTGGTACAAATGCCCTGTGAAAATATGCGTATGTTCTATGTACGTACATAGCTAGTATGTGCGTAATGGTAATTCCCGTGTGATTGCAAGCTATTAGCTAGACCTATATTTTTTAGGGTTGGGGATGTCAACATTCTCACCGCATTATTTTCTCACGGTCGGTTAGTGTTGAGTCTATACCTATAGTTTGAAAAACTCAAACTGATTTAATAATAATTATTGTTCTAGTATCACTAAAATAGTAATCATGACATATCGCGAGTAGGTACCTATTAGTTAAATTGAACATATTTAATTTTTTTTTGTATAGTATTGTAAATATCTATATTTTAAAACACCCACTCTTTGAATAATGTATAATTGAAAATAGTAAAAGGTAAAAGTTACAAAATTAGAAACAATTCTTCCAAAAGTATAATTTCTATCGTTCATCATTGGATCTAAATCCGAACCGAAATTATGTAAACTGTGAAGTTGAATCCAATACCCTCTGCACTCATCTCAATATTTTTTCCCTCGCCTAAAAATTGTTACAGCTCTTCCGACGCTATTTTTGAAGATGAACCGTTCGAGTGAACGTCAAATGAAGGCCCAAGAATCACACTATAGATCCTACAGGCGGACAATTTAGAAAACTTCCCTAAACAACAGGCGACCTAAAAAAATATAAATTACGTACTTTGCCACACGTCAAATTTTTTTCCAGAAAATTCGACTGTAGAATCAGGTGATTATTCGCCTTTTATTTGGCGTTTTCACGAACTCTTATTAGCTTTAAAAATAGCGTCGGGACAGCTGTTACAGTTTTTAAGCGAAAGGAAAGGATTTAAAGATGAGTGGTTGGGATATATTTTGTAGATTTTATATAATTTTAACGATAAATAGTGAATCAAGTTTTAGTAAAATTAAATTCCAATTAGGTAACGTCTCTAGATATTCGATAAGTATGATTGCTATGAAATGAAATTAAATCGAGATTTATATCCATTAATCTTTAGAGTTGCACAATTAAATAAAATATTGTTAAATTGCTGATTTAAATGAATGCATCATGAAGTATTTCTGATATATTTTTTGTGATGAAACAAAAAATTTAGAATCATTAATGATTAAGATGATTTACTGTGCAGGCGTTGAAGCGAGTTTCTTCACTATAACAACAATTAATGATTCACATGCAGAGATTTTAGGTATAGCAAATCATCTGCAGGTCTTCGCTATAATCGCTCACGAGCCTTTCGTGGTTTCATCAGAAAACAATACCAATACTAACTGATGCTTCCAGTCCAATACTTTTTTCCATATTAAAAATATATTTAAAAAAAAACCGCGTGGTGTAAATATTTTGGTCAGAAAGTGTATTGAACTAACAAAAGTATAAATGTGTTCAATAGGGTGTTCACAGGGCACCTAGTATTACATTATAACTTATTATGTGTATAGGTACAGAAACTCGCTAATAATTAATTAAAGACCTTTGTAATCGACTTCGACGGCTTTAGACGTTCATATTTATAGTTAGGTTAATATGATATTTTAAATTTAAAACTGTTTTAAGTTGTACTGTAATAATCGCATTTCACATGTAAGCACGAGTTTACACTTTTGAATGCAACCGTTCCAATTTATTGTGCAATGTTGCGCATGAGAAATGAGTGTATCAGTCATTCATCAGGATTCGGGATAGATCCAAAAGCGACCGATACGCACGCTCGTATATCGGGACAGTTTGAAATATTCTACAAATTTCATTTTATTTTTCAATACTTATGTAGTTCTGAATTGACATTTTGCAAATCGACAATGAATTCGTTTTTCAAAAATAGTTTTGTTGCGAGTGGCAACTAATTGAGTATTCTCATACACAAACAAAATATCAGGAACTACCAGTTTTTAATATGCTATGTAAAGCCACAAATTTAATAGGATTAACGAGCAATCTTGCGAATATCGTACTCCTTCACCAAGTCTACTGACTCCATGAAGTCGATGCCGTTCGAGTTCGTCACGCACCGACGACTTCTATTACCTATATAAGATTGCTATCTCTTATATTCTGTGCACATACGAGGTATTTAAGCGTTGTAGAACGGCAGTAAGTTTCCCTGTATTGGTGAAAACTTTGGGGGAGAAATGCTTATAAAACATTGTTTTCTGAGCTTTTCTATAGCTTGACAAGTGCAACTATGAACGATACTTATACTAATTTAGATCAAAATGCACATTTCTAAAATTGTCACCTGCACTTATTTTTTTCGTTCTGAGGTCCTACGAGTTCAAAAAACGTATCTTTGAAAAAAGTCTTCGTCTATTTTTGTTAGTCTGTAAACACGAAACAGATCAAACGCCAAAGCGGGTCGAAACTTGAAACCAAATTTTGGTAAGATATTTGACATGTAAAACGAAGAGTCCTATTATTTTTGGAGTAAATCGGCGCATGCGTGTTTTTCTGTTAGAACGGTATACTTTATTGTTCCAAAAAAGTTTTGTAAACATTTTTTTTCTCTAAACTTTATAGTTTCGGAAATGTTTTTAAAATGAAAACAATCAGAAAAACTGAAATTCTGAAAATCCGTCAAAAAACTCAGGTATATGCTTTGATTAACTTCACATCTTAGTGTGATATCATATTTTGTAACCATGCAAACGAATCGCCAATATCATAATATTTAGTACTAGCCGTTACCCGAGTCGTCCAATTGGCTGGAACGTTATTGTAGGTAATTATCGCTGATTGCTTTAAAATTTAATTGCTGCAATTTTATTAAGACAATTCAGGGACTCTATTTTATTGAAACTTCCCCATGAAGTGGTATGACGATACCTATATTATATAGGAAAGCCAGGAACACTAAAACATAATAGTTTTATGGTTTTCCCACGTGAGACACGTACACCACCTTAACTTATATATTATTATAGTACGCACGTAACAGTTTAAAAATCAATAAGGTCCGTTAATAATATTCATTTTGTTTGAGTTTGAATAAAATAAATTCATCTGGACTAGACAGGCTACTCCCGCGCTGCTTTGTAACTTATAGCTCGATTCTCATATAGGTATACATACACCTAGTTTTTCAATCGATTCTATCGCATTTTTCGTGTTCATTCAATACTGATTAGAACAGAATCGCACAAATAAACAACCTACACGCGTCTGAACCTGATCATTTTAAAAACCAAGACGATATTAGGCACATTGTTATCAAATTAAGTACTTATTGTTTTAATTTGCATTTGTCGTACGTCTTTGTTCGTATATTTATTGCGACGAGTATTGAGAAAAAATCAAAATTCAAAATAAACGTCCGTTTCTGGAAACAAATGAACCATAGAAATCATCAAACGATTTCAACAAAGTATGTCACTAAATTGAATCGAGGAATTTTTTAAATTTCATAGTTTTATGATGTGGCAACGGGGCACAATATAATAAATAGTACACAGAGAGCTGACACTTTGCATGCTGTGGTTTAAATTTGAATAAATAATTTTGATAATTATGTATAAATAATAGAGAATCAATCCTAGGTTATGGGAAAATGAAATAAAAAATGGGGCATCTTTTGGAGATAATATTTTTTAAAAGCCAAAAAAAATGAAAACTTCGAAATTTGCTTGTTTCACACCATTTTTTATTGAAGTATACCTACTTATTAAACAGAAAAATCTGAAATAACATCAAAAGGAGATATAAGGTAGCATTGTAAAGTTTATTTGTTCGAAAGACTATATCGTAGTGCCTATAAAATCGAATAGGTTATGTGGAAGGTCTCAAATAATTAATTTGCCTCGTAGTCAAATAAAATAAATAATAAAAATATGCCTACGATAATTTGATAGCCAATTTACCTAACCATAACTTTTTATATAAAATTGATATTCGGTACTGGGCTTAGGGAAGGTTTTACCTGTATTTTATTATCGATTTTTAATGCCATAAAATATGCATATTACAAAATAATGCAAAGTTTGTTGCACATTATTAATAATTTTATTAATTACAATTAACAATACCAGAAACCTGTTAAGATTCAAGGTTTATTTAAAATTCGGGAAAAACATGAAGTAGTTGGCTATATAAGTAAATAATACCAGTTTGTTGACTTAATTAACCGGCACGTGCTGTTTAATTTAATGTATTTAATCAGTTCATACGCAGTGTTTCAGTTAACACGCATTCATTATTTATTACCGTGATATTCACTTAGGTAGGCGAGTATATACCTAATGGTGTTTGCCCCACTCGTTGCCACGTACAGGCTTTCCTAGAAGTAACTGCGAGAATATATTTATTTACGAAGTCTAACTACCAAGCAATGAATAGTGGATTGAGTATCTAGGACGTAATGAAGTGTATTTTCGACGAGTCGGGTCCATTAAAATAGAACTCAATTTAAAAAAAAATCGGCATCATAATAATTTTCGTGTGACTGTTGCCCTCTAGCATAAAATTGAGTTTTTTTTAATGGGCTCAAAAAAAAAACTAATTATATGGGACATTGTATTGGTAGCTGGACAGCAATAATTAAATTTATTATAAAAATTTCCCTGAATTTTTAAAAATATAGCCACAAAACACAATTTTTTCTCGATGCGCATTTAGCGCCCAATGTTATTATTCCGGTATTTTTTTATACTCTGCCTTTTCAATTCCTTAAAACCTTTCAAATTTACATTTTGTTTAAATTTTACGAATTGGCGGAAGAATTAGTCGAAAATATTCCGTAATGATTTCGGAATAAATTGTTACACGCTTTAATTTATCACAAAAATCATTTTACTCGGCAAAAACTACAAAAACCTTTACAGACTTGTGGGCGGCAAACGACCATAAGCTTTCTTCCTTATTGCATGAATGTATTATTTGTGTATTCATATTCTAAGGATACAGGCTGTTCTGAAAACTGCAGCAATCTTTATATTATAACAGAACGACTTTTTCGGACTAAAAAAGAATATTTATATATATATTTTTTTAAGTTTGTATAATACACCAAATACCTAGTCACATTCTTTTTTTTGTACGTATTTTTTATCTTTTCTAACTGTATCAATCGCAAAGTTCAAAGAAAAATAGAAGTTTTGATCGTGAACGTTAGAAATTCAGAGAAACGCACAGCCGCCGTGCGGAAAACAATTTATCTTTATACGTTTTGAGATTATCGTAATCAGAATATTAATTTGAAAAATATTCTCAGATTTCATTTCACCTCTCTGCAATTTATTGAAGTACAGTGTCTTGTACACATCAATCTTTGAATTTATATTTTTATTCCGTCTCATTAAAAGAATGTGACCGGCAGTCAACCCACCTCACTCCCCTGTGAAAACCTGTATCCGCCCCCGATATGATCTTCTATCGAACACGTTTTTTCGGCCCTATCACCGCATTTTCGTTTTGAGTGAAAATTGGTAGAAAATAATTTCTCTTCGCGAATTGAATAATCACTCATATCAACGCTTTGTTTTGCGGCTTGGTACTGCGCTAACACAATATTTGTATTTGCACAATTATTCTAAAAATTGCTTGTGCATGTACTTATCGTATTTGACAATTTTCCGGATACAAACTCTGTATATTATAAAGTGAAATAAATTTTTCGCAGTCTAAAAATAAAATTAGATCTCGACACACTCCTTGGTTAATTGGGGATAACTTTAGTGATCTATCAATTTAACAGATAAGAAATATGCATTTTGTGGAATAATGATTTGAGACTAACGTTATTATCAGAACAGTTTGTATAATTTGCGTTTTATCTTTGTTGAAAGTCAGTCTTGACAAGCTGTGATGTATCTATGAATGATTTATAGTCTTATTCAGCGATGCTCTGCAAGCATCGCGAACTATCAAAAGAAAATGTACATAGAAAGAAACAATAGCGGCGTTGAATATAAATAAAAGACAGTCTTCACTTTGTGTGCGTCCAGCATGCGACCGTTGAACAAAAATATCACTTTGATTGGAAAAGAATTAGTATTAGGTATGTCCGCCGCAGGATTAAGCAATCACAACAGTAATTTCTTGACCAACAATCCATCAGATTAATAACACATAATTTAATTTAGCATAGACTTTACACTTGTTTTTAAAGTCGCCAACAGCCTGGATTATCTGGGTCTAGTGCGAAATGATATTTTTAAGTATTTTTTTTTTAAATCAATAGAAATCCGATTACAAGTTCAAGGATGAGAACCTGGGTACTGATGGATGATATCTAATTTACAATTACTCATGGCTGTTAATGCCTTTTGTTTTCAAAATTACATTATTTCACTCTTGACATTTTGAGACGCTACGAGCAAGAGAACCGCAGAAATATGTTAGAACTTTTACGGAGTAGATGCGGCACTGCGGTGCTTGAATGGACCCAATTGCTGTAGTATTATGCAGGGGTGTTGATACACCTGTTGTAATACCATTTGCTCTTCTGCCCAAAGGTTTTAGTGCAAACTTACGATACATAGGTACGTATAATGTGATGACGGCGCAACGGAAACCTGTTGAATGCCACATTATCCACAATATGTGTTCACGTAAAGCTTTAGTTTACGATCACGTAAGGACGGTGTATTAACTTTGATAAAGCTCATCGGAATCACACCGAAGCGCCTGAAAAAACCATATCTCTTCGAGGAATTTTACCGAATTTAAAACAGTAATAGCCGAGCATGCAGCGATACCCTTGTTTATATAATAAGCCATTTCCATGGCTTCTCTATTGGAAGCCCAGGTTCTAATCCGTGAACTGACAAAAGTATCAATTGAATTTATTTGTTATTAAAAAATGACAAATTGAAAATGTGAATTGGTACTAGGCTCAAATAGCTCTGGCAAGGTCTTAGCTAGAGGGGGATCACCAGGATTCAACCACCTCGAAATTTTTGCAGGGGTTGCAGTAAATACCACGCCGTTTGCCAATCTACACTTTACTGTCGGACTGATACAAGGCACAGGCGACTTGAAAACGTATTAAAATTGATCGTAAACTCGAAATTAGAATTGCCAATCCTGGTAAAATTGGTCGTCTTCAATAAAAATTAAAACGGTGCATATAGGTATATATAAACTTTCGCTGGTTTCTAGTATTTCAACTAGATTTAATAGTAATAACTTTTTTGGCCAATTGAAATAACTGTTCAGTTAACTCCAATTCTTAATTTCCGTTATAGATTCAATAATTAATTCGCTTAGTTCTTACGTGACCATTCGTTTTAATAACACATTTTAATTCAACTGTGATATACGTTCATATGATTTGAAGTATATACTATTTTTATGCAATATGGAGCGGTTAGTTGCACTCAAAAGATTAATGTCAATGAATTTGAAAAACGACATTCGCTGTCAAATAGATACAGTTTTTTCAGCTAGAAATAATCCTCATACTAAAAAATAACCGGTCGAGTGCGAGTGTAACGAATGTATACTTAATATACTAAATTAACAAATTGGTAGTGTTTTTTCCCATATTTCAGTGTTTTTTTCTCTCGAAAACTATTAAGTGTTCGCGATATCGTTCTATTTTTCCTGTGTAATGTTTACCTAGATCGTCTACTATTGTGGAGATTTTCTCGAAAAAAAAATGTATTCAAATTTACGAAAATGCATGCTTGCTTTAACAACCTACGAACAGATTAGTGTTTGTACTGAATGCATGGATTAATTATTTATTTAATATAAAAAGTAAATTGTATGTATAATATACATTTCCATAATTAATGTGTGGACTGCAGCTTTTTTCGAAACAACAGTCATTTGTGAATGGCATTGATTAATGATCAATTTTAATGCGTCTGTAAGCTCGACATTTCTGTAAAGCTTCAGTCCTTCGGTCACACTGCAGAATCACAGCCAATCCGCGAACCACGGATCTAAAGGTAGACGATGTTGACACAAAGACTGGAATCCAGTTGTTCACACTATTTTCTGCCAGTTCGTAAAATATGGCGGCTTATGCGTTTATAAATACAGTGTAACCTCTTTATAACGTCATTCGCTATAACGAAAAACTCCCTGTAACGTAGAAATTTTTACAATTTGGTTGGTTTACCTGAAAGCCCATACATTAATACCGTCTTTATAGCGCAACTGCCATTCTCTATTACGAAGAAATATGTTCATATTTAGGCGTCAGCAAATATTTACAGACGTAAAGAGGACGATTCTGAACCATCAACAACATTCAACAAGCACTTGATGCCGCCAAACTTATCTTTGATAAAGATGATTCCACCACATCCCAAGTCATGCATAATATACTTAATAAAATACAAAACAAATATTGGCATAGCAAAAAACGTCAGGCAAAGTGCTTGGAATAAACGAATTAGGTGAAATTTTTTTTCTTTCTTCCCTCCGTATTACGAAAACTCTTTATAACGAAAAAAAATGCTCGGTCCCTTGAGATTCGTTATAAAGAGGTTACACTGTATATAAAATTCTTTAATTCTTGTTTGTAGTTAAGAGCGCCAGAATGTCGGTCTCAACGAGTAGGTCATATTTGGTTGCCAGTTAATTCTGCCGGAACCCTATGGGAGCCCTCTAATTATTCAGTTTGCGGCAGAATAAAAATAATTTATTGTGGCTCCCTGTTTGGCCCAATGCCAAAGCCAAAATTGGTGTACCTATTCGATGCCTAGGAAATCCGACGATCGGCTCTGGGACTATACGTATATATAAAACTCTTTGATTGAAAAATAGAAACGTTGTATAGTGTGAATCAAGCCTAACTCGCGTTTTTTGTAGGAAACATGCAAATAATTTCAAACAGTGCACATTCTCCGTTCACGTTTTTCACTACAAGTTTTACGTTTATTTTGAAAATTGATGATGCATTCTCGTATAAAAAAGGTGTGCTCGCTTGTTTCCCCGCAGGAAGTACATATCTACTTCGGTAGTAGATAAAAAAAAAAATAAATTGAATAATATGCTGAATCAAGACACTTCGCAAATGAAATAATTAATATTAACTAAGCGACTCTTTTGTTTTATTATTTGTTTATTGTTTTCATTCATAACGCAGACATTTAATTGATTGACGACTCTGTACATAATATAGGAGTCAACAGTACACACAAAATATAGTATGCAGGTTGAACTTAAAAGAATTAAATTGTGCAAATTAGTTTGCGTTAGCGGTTGAGAGCGCACGTTCCTTATTATTTATTTCATTGACGATCTTTATCGGACTGAACATAGATACAAGTAGTAGGGATGGGTATATTCGTAACAAATGTTTGCTGAATTGTATTTTTTTTAAAGAGAAGTGAAAGAAAATAAAATCGTTGTTTTCAAACAATTTATAACTGTAAACACAATCTGAATTAACTATTGTACAATATTTATAACTAAGGAAGATTAGGTATAGATCAGAGATTATATTAAATATCTCTGGTATAGATGCATGCTTGAATGCATGTATAAATCATAAATCAATTATTGTGATGCAATTGCAAATATAATTCTATAGTATAAAATCTGTGACCATAAAACAAAATCGCGTTCAACCACCGAGGACGTCGAATAGTAGCGTAAGAATAGATTTTTTCAGCGAAAAGCTGTTTTTATTGTAACCATACGTAGATCTCTGATTGGTTTTAGGAGAGTAGGTAGCATTAGAAGCTATTGTTGACTGACTTCAAGATACTGTGCTGTTTTTAAACGACTACGGCTGTATAAGATTAACGTACAATATATGCTCTATAATAATTAATGCATATAAGCATTTCCTTTTAGGTATGGGGTGATCAACGAACCGGGAAATCGTAAATTTATATACACGATGATATTGTACCGTCTGATTCTTTTTTTTTTTTCAAGTACATATTATCTAATAAAGGATTGATCGTTTGTTTTAACAGTTTGCACGGGTGAATCGGTGGTTTTATACGTGGAATGCAAAAATAGCTTTATTCAGGCTATGTTAGAGACGAATTGAGATATGTCGCAGAAAACAGTTTTTGATACATCAGAGCGTGTAAACACGCTAAGGAATGAATGATTGTAAGTTATAGACGCTCGACAATCGAGATCAACAGTCACATAAACTTCCATTAATGACTCTTGCGCAATGTAAGGATTTTACGAGATTGATATTCGCGTTGTCTGTTGGACGAGGCAAACACCAAAAGTCAACCCGAGATGAAAAACCATGAAGTCGATTTTTCAACATTAAATAGGGGAAGAAAAAGACTATTTGCTGTACAATTTTGCTGGTGGTTGTCTTTTGTCTTTGAAATGAAAAATATTGAAAAGTGGGCTTTTATATAAAAGCGGTTTTCTGATCTGTTACAACTCCCTATTTAAAAACGAGTGTTACCGTATGTGTACAATAATTAACGTATATTTAAGCACTTTTCTAGTGGCAATACAAAAAAAATCTATGGCGTTTTTGTAATTTTCCAATGAGGATATTGAAGTAAACATTTGCGTTATGAGCAAACTGCTTTCATTAATTTTTGTAATAATAACTAAATATTGTAATACGAAAATGCCTAAAGGCCACCATATGCTAAACATCATTGCCTTACTACACCTGACATGATTGATCCTTTTTAGCGCAGTAATTAATTAAATGTTTTTTTTCTTTTCTGTTTAAGGTTAACGTTTCTTCGTCGGACTGTGGCACACCAGACAGCGTGGAGAACTCCACAGATATCCTGCATCACCACTCGATAAACTCACTTTTAGACAGCCCCGACATCTTAAGGTCCAGAACTGACGGTATGTCGACTATTCGTGTTAGATATATGCATATTGGGCTTTGTATTGATAATAATTCATAATATTGCCTTAAAACAATTTTGACCGCAATTTTCGAAGATTCGCCCCGTATTTACGATTTTCACGAATTTCGATACATAGATAATAATAATAATTTAAATTTATGCAGTCTAATTTTGCCAAAGAAAATAATAATTGGCACCTCTCTGATATACTTCAAACAGGATAATATATTTAGAATATGATATTATTGGATGCATAAAATGATAAACTTGTTGCATATTGTGTTGATAGCTTTATATGATATCATCGCAACAATATATCATTTGATTGACTGTGTGTGCATTTTCAGTTAAAATTCGTAAAACTGACAAATAAGTTATAAAAAATTCAAATGCTTGTCTAACAATTAACTTGTCATTATTATAATATATTATTGTGTAGCAAAGTTGCAAAGGCAAAAGGGTGTATTTTTTTCTAACAGTGCCATTGAAGAGTGGTCACATATTATTATTCCTTTAAACCGAGCGTTGCATTAATTTTGACCAGGAGTTTGTCACAGCTTATAATGAAATTCTTTCACCTACAAAAGCTATAAATAAATGTATGATACCAATCTATGAACCCACATTTTCCGACGTGGTGTTTTAGTAAGTTTAATATCAATTCGATTTCAATAATACGGCGATAGTCTAATCATTTGTAATTATCGCTTGTCGTATCTATTGATAGCGCGTCCATGGATATATTATGTAATTATAACCACCACCTATTATAGTAGGTACCGCCTACAACTGACTATTAACACAGACACAATCATGTAGATAATTATATGGGCCTATAATTTGCGGTTATCCTTTGGCAAGGATTTGCACTGGCACAGTACATGGCAGACAACACGAGGGCCGGGCGGCAAAGGCTGGCCATTTAATATATATACATAATATTATCGCGACACCGCTTCTGGCACATGATATTCGCATTTGGCACCGATCTGCATGTGCAATGTGCACACATTAGCCCTGTTCTGTTTAGAAAGACACATTATTGTATGAGGTCGTCTAAAAATGATATCAAATTAAACTCCTTCTCCCGTCAGATAACAAAAACACGGCCTATTTGAGCCTCAAATGCTGAGTACGATGCCTGCTGATTGTCTAACATATTAACGTTGTTCATAATAATTTCAATACTATTGGTTTACGTACGAAGACACGAGTATTGTTGTTATCATCAGTAGTCACTAGTCGATGACCTGTTCGGAAGCTAAAAAGCAAAAGTATTTACTCGAGTCTCGACGACCACTGAGCCGATTTTTTGCTGGTTACATTTCCATGTAGTTATACATTATCTGATTAGGTGTCAGGCTATGTTTGAATAAAATTGATTCCGTTGTTCTCAAGTTCAAACGTTGTTTGCCTAAACGGGTCATAATGAAAAATGAGGCTTTTCGAAATACTACGCGTTTTTTTCAGAAGTAATGTGTTTTGCCCGTAACAATTTTTATACATTGCCTATTGAACACTTTTTTTTTTAAATCGGTGCAGTGGTTCTATAGTTAAACGATTTTTGATTGCGAATAGTAGGTATATAAAATTAATATTCTTTGTCGCAAACAAAAGCCAGTTTGGTATGAATTGACTTGCCAGCATATCGTAACGCACAGTCTTTTGAGAGACCACCGAGAAAAGCCATTATTGCAAACTTATGTATTAATACCCATTATGAATATTGTTATCAAGTTTTTTTCTTTATTATAATGTGCAAAATGAACGAGCCAAATAAAATAATGAGTGCATCACAATAGAAGTCTGAGAAAATTCGCAATAGATTTCGGTGGGCGGCGGTGGAAATAGGACATTTTAAAATCGCAAACCACCCCCTGGCAGTGTTCCCACTCTCCTCCCGCTTCCAATTTATACGACACTGCATATTATATATTACACTCAATATGCATTACATATTGCTAAACAACACGGACAAATAATATTGCACATTTAATCCACTAGTTGGAATCATCCTACAATGAGAGAGGAATATTTTAGAGCCAAACATTTAACTGGTTTATGATTCTGCAATGCAGCATATAACAGGCTGCATTTCTTCAGAGGAAAATAAATATGTTTTCAACCGAAAGGCTGAACTGCTCATGGCGAATATTTCGCAATTTCTTTATGGCTCTACAGGGTAGATTTTTTAACTCGGTTTGAAAATTTAAAATTAATTTCATTGATCCTTCGATGACTGTTCGGATCACTCACAGTCTATTTTTCACAACAGTGAAAACAGTTGTAGTTTTCTGCATTCGCAAGCAACGGATCGTGTCGAATTTGTCTTACCTATACCTTGGTTACAACCGTTAGCGTTAGCGGCCCGAACTCGCGTAAGAAGGTTTCATCGAAAATTCTACATGAGCGGTTTTGCTATTCGGTCGGAATATAATATTATTGTGCACCCCCGCCCCCGGGAGGCAGTGTGGTGTACGGCTTCTGGCCTTTTTGGATATGTCGCTATCAACCCCTTCCGAAGATATGCATGCATTTAGCCTCCCGTTTACATGCATATGTACATATTATGTGTGTTAGGTATAGACGAAATCTGTCTCGCCTGTTATTATAGATGCTGTTGTTGTGTGCTTGTGCCCGTTGTAATGTGCCAGACGAGTCAATTGCTCTTCTCCTGCCTGCCTGCTCTATTGCCGACTGTCGAGGCTCTTAATAATATATGAATATGTTCTATAATTTGTACAGTAGAACCTAGATCAGTCGAAGAAAATGTACGTTCCTTTTTCCTTCAAGCCCCATGACCTCGAGAACTGGAAAAACCAAAAAACATAATTGCGAAGAAAGGGCCAAGTTCGATACAAGGAGCACGTGACTACTAAAAAAGAAAGAAGTGAGATCAAAGAAGGTGGCGAGTTTTTATAAATGACTCGTCTATGTTTGCAGGTAAAACTTACCACCTTTGATCTAATTTTTTTTCAGTAGTCATGTGCTCTTCTCAGCCCTCAACCTCTAGCTACCAGCCCCTAGGCCCAACCCTTAACATTCAACCCCAGTTCCAACTTCTAGCTTCAACCCCTACTACAGGGTGAGTTAGTAAAATTAAATCTACTCCAGCGAAGTCTTAACATGTACCGTGCAGCTGATGTATATCTAACAACTTTCCAATTAAATAGTAGTCACGATATTTTTTTCTAAAGACAAAAGTGCTTTTGAATGCTACAAAACCATAATTTTATAAATATAATATCCAAATTTTAAATTTCGAAATAACCAATCCACTGGTTATTCCTACGTTTTACGTAGTGGCGACGTCGGACGCAAAATCAGTCAATTGACATTGGAATTTCATTGATAAAATTTCAAACACAACCCATCTCATTTTTTAGCATTAAACAAGCATAGCGCTGTCTCGTTTCCTCCAGGAACCTACTAACCTATATACTAATTTTAAACAGCTGTTAACGTAGTATTTACTTCCTCATTCCAATGTAGGCGCCATCACGAATCAATTACATAGAGCGGGAACATTTGAAACGTTTGACCAAAAATTACTTAAAAAATATTTTTTAAAACTTCGATAAGATTTTATTCCTCCACCACTGACGTCACGCGTTATCTTGCTAACAAACGACCGCGAATTTCCTATCCCCGCCCAGCCCTCAAGCTCTAGCTCCCAGCCCCTAACTCCAACCCCCAGTCTTCAACCATAGGATTTCAGGCTTGAAAATTTTGCTTGGAGGTGGAGGTTGCAGGACAGCCCAAAGTGAACTGCTTTATATATTTGCCAGTAATACATCTCTAACTCAAAGTCCCGTTAACTCGACTTTTTCGAAAGTTCGACTTGTGGATGTCGTACTGTAGTGTAGTTTACATAATATTAATAATATAATATAGACATGTTGTGTATATTATATTTGAACAATGAGGGTACGAAATATCTGGTCAAAAGGCAAAACGCTTATGTCGAATGTTTGGTATACCTACTTTTCTACAGGATGTTTCACGAGGAAAGGAAAATATTTCGGAAGGTGTAGTAGGGTCATTTTAGACAATGAACTCAATGCTATAAATATTAGAATGATAGTTTGATAGTTGTTTCACTGTGGTGTAATGTAACTCAGTCCGCCGCGAGAGTGGAAAGATTCGGGGTTCGTATGCCGACGGTGACATTGTTTGAAAAAAATTAAACTAATTTTTCTATGTTGATAGCGTTGTAACAATGAGTGTTTCTTAACAATTGTAGCAAACAGTAGCTACTCTGTAATATATTATAATAATTACTAACTGTAACTAAACTCTTCTAAATGAACTTAATGTGAACATGTTATTTATAATTTTATGGACTCGAAACATGTCTGATTAATTTTTAAAGTTTGCAATTGATTCGAGTATTATACAAAATAAATTTTAAAGGTAAAAAATCTATTTGATAATATAAAAACAAATTCGAAAAATCAGCATGCGCAGTTTTGTCTTTTGACCAAAAATGTATTCAGTGAATAATATTAATAAGAAGTAACACGGATCCACATTTATCAAACCGAACTCAACGGGTCTTTTCAAGGGGCTATTTTGTGGGAAAAGTTCTCGTTTCTCGTGTTTTGGGTGTTTCGCTAACGATGTAAGCATCATCAGAAGATAATTAAAGTGAGTTTCAATCATTGCGTGAAAAAACAGCTCGTGTTTTGACGTTTTGTAATGACTTATTGATATTAAGAATCAACTAACTGATGTTCTGTATGCTTTTTTCATTGATTTTCTTCAGGTTTGTTTATTAAAATTATCAGTATTCGATCAAAAATCGGTAACGGTCTACTGAATCGAGTGTCAGTTTTATAGAATGATATTGTAGATTATAGACGCTCGACAGCAAAGACTATACGTGTCTGAACGGGATTCTTTAAGTTCGTTCGTTTATTCAGTAAGTGTGAATCCGTCTTTACGGAAATGGTCAAACGGCGAATTGCCGTTCCATACAATCTCCAGCGATGCTAATACTCGTCTTGGCTCATGTATTATTAATACACTTACTTATATCTATTTTAATTAATATAAAAAGTACGTCACAACGGCGACGAATTAAATGGAATTAAATCTTGATTTGAACTTTTTTACTGGGCCCCACCGCACCCCGACCTCGATTGTCGAATTGATTAGATCTTAATTCAAGATAACTGACTCTGAATATGAAACTTGAATGTTTTCAATTTGTGGGGTTCGGCGCCTCAAGTGAAAAAAAAAACAACTAAACCTTTATAATATAATCACTCGCATGCCCGTCTGTTACAATCGACTTTCTCAGAAACTTTGCCACGTAGAACTTGAAAATTGGCATAGTATTATAACACATCTTATAATGAAGTGAAAAGCAGCTACTATGACTGTAGGATAATGATATTACGGCTAGCGCTCGTCTTAAATATTATAATTGATATGTCTATAACCATAATGGTTAAGAGAAACTTAAACAAAAATTCAAAAAATAAATATTCAAATGAAAATTAAGTTTCAAAAAATATTTTATAATCCCACTAGTAGGCTATGATTGTTTTTGCTGTGTTAATAAATAACAATTGAAAGTTGTTAATATCACAATAATATTATTGACAGTGACAGGTAATTGTTAGAGTTAATAAGTCTTTCAAAACAAAACCATATTTAAATCAACTGTAAGTATATATTTTCGTCTATTTAAGGATAAATTCATTCTTTATTTTGATATAAATATATTTCTTTTACAGAAAACATGTCAATAACAGAACTTTTTGGACTTAATGCACCTCGAGGAACTCTGTTGGGTAGCTCTAATTACCCATTCAGTTCATCGCCAACTCAAGGGCTTCTATCGCCGCCTCTTAATCACTTTCAAGTAAGTTATTTCTTATTATTTTGTAAGTTTCTTTGTAAACAGAAAACAGATAATGACATTTTTTTTTGGAGATATTTTTATAATTCTAATAATCATATATCACGTAAAATTACTGACTGAAATGTTACTGAATGGAGGGGGCTGCAGAGCCGAATCAAGATAATTGTCCGACCTAAACTAATAATAATATGCATCTAAAAAATATATAAAAAAAAATAAATCAGACAAAAACTCGTATATAGACATTCAGGTCCTGGTGAAATAGTCAGGTTGATCCAGATATATATATTGGCCGTTAAACATTGTAAACATCGATATTCTGTGACATCTAATTTAATAATGTAGGTATCTGGTTCATTAACAATATCATAATTATGAATTACAATTTGTTGATATAATTTATGTTAGTCCTTCATTATATGTATTATATCTAATAATTAATTCATAACGTTGTGTTATGTTCCTCATTACAATTTAGTCGCTAAATAAAAAAAGAATAGTGATTCCATTTTTTAATCAATAAAACAAATAAAATAATGAAGAATTTGATGCACAATCGAATGTCACGAGTTTTATTGTAACTTTTTCCTCTTTTGATATATTTGAATTATTGTATTAAAATAAAATGTATTAGGATCAGTGCCAGAAACTGCAACACATGCAGACATGAATCGCTCCATTGACCATTATTGCTATTGGCAGGAAGTTCACTGCCTGCCAGAAGCCTTTGAAATTTATTTGACAGCTCAAATTTTCTATCTTAATTTACAAAAATTATTTATTATTTTGGATTAAACACAACTGACAGTCGTTTTGATTTTTGTATTGCCGCGTAATCGAGTCAACACACAATTTTTGAGTTACCTGAAACTTCACATTACTGAATGCGTTCATCGATTGCCATTGTAAATCGTGTACCCAAATAAAAAAATCGGTCGCAAATAACTCGGTTTATACACACGCTGAAGGTTTATAATCATCAATTTTTCTGACCAACATCTCTTCTACACTGAGGGTTTCGTACTCACAGCTATATTATGTCTTCCGACTTTTTGAAACGTTTACTTTAAAAGTCGCTGAACCGATTTTAATGAAACTTCAGTACATGACGATCTTCAAAAACTTAATTTTTTATTTCATTTTCGATTTACGAGATCCCCCTAAATAGATGTTTGGTAAAAAATCGTGTATTTGTAAAAAATACGTTCTTGCTTTTAAAAAAACTAAAGATATTTTTCTGCTATTCGAAAGTCAAGCATTACACAGATAACACAATCGAGATTGAATAAAAAGAATAAAAAGATATTTTATCAGTGTACAATATGTATTGTCAGGGGGGCGCCGACTCTGTGGGTGCTCGGCATCTCTGGTCCTCACAGAAGATAGACAGTCTGCCGACTTGATATTTGTGCAAGTGATGCATATCGATTTTGCTTAAAATAGAAAATAAATTTGACTTTTAATAGCCTGATCATTTTTTGTGGGTTATTTAAGTAGATAAGCACTAAAAAGTTTAAATAATTTCAAAGGAATTTAAAGTGTCGCCGTCGATGAGCAAATGAACACCCGCAGGATAATAATAATAATAATAATCGGTTTGTGTACCTAAATTATAGTTGGACGATGCAAAATTCTTAAGAAGAAACGAAGGAGGCTCGAGTTTTAACATAGACATCAATAAAATGTTACAAAGAAATCTTGATTCGTCGTTCTATTCTTCTACGCCGTCTTCGCCACAGTTTCTTCATTCACGTTCGATGCGAAACTCGACTTCTTCTTTCAGGTAAAACGACGCAATAATTCGCAAACGTTTAATTTTTTATTCTACCCTTAACCGATTTTGTTTGTGGAAATTATTTCCAGTGAATGCAGCAGTAGCCCAACAACTTTAGACCACCACCACGCCGCTTCTGTATTGCGTAACGCCGCGCAAAGCTCTCGTTCCAATTCACCCGCAGATTCTGATGTCAGCAACGTTTCAAGCTTAGATGGCAGCATAACTGAGCTAATGGTAAGTTAAAAAGAAGACGGGTTGCACTCCGGGAGTGCCGGCAGAAGTGAAAACTTGAATATTAACGTCTTACGAATTTTCGATCAGGTCACGTGTCCTGACGGGAGTTTAACATTTTTTACCCATTACAAAAAAAAAGTGTACAACGCCGCTAAAGAAGTTTTCACTTCAAAAATTACGCTCGTTGACAAGAATAGCGGTAGTTAGTACTACATTTTAATTTTGAACTTTGTCTATTCTTAACGATTTTGGATACTGCAAAGCGACAACTGAATCGAGCCATTTTCAATTTAAAAATTTAGTTTATACGCAATTGAAATGTATATTTCAGGATCACTATGAATTGAATTGTTCGGTCTCTTAAAATTCGTTATATTTATTCCACTGAGTCACGCGAGTTATTTATTTTTGTAGAATTGTTTATCGCTAAACCAAAGCATGAACACAAACAATGGACCGTATATGCCAAGTACCGAACTGGAGCTTGCAAATTTACAAAATTTGCAAGCGATTCACGCTATGAAATATCTTCAACAACCGCCGACAACAGTTCATAATTCTCTGCTGCATTACTCGCCGATGTCATCGTCACAAAACACGGTATGAAAAAAGAGATGCACGCAATTTTGAATGCTCGTATTTATTTCAATTGCGCTCAGTCGATTAATGATTACATTCGATTTCAGTCCATAAATAATCTCCTCAATCCGCTGTTGCAAAATAATCAACAAGCCGACGGAGGAAATTTAGATAGAGCTGCCCGATTCCATCGCAGTTCGGCGTGTAAGTTCAAACAAGCTAATATTTAATAAATTTTCAAGACTAAAGCCGATCAGATAAGCTCTGATTTGAGTTTTCAATTTATGTATTTTTCAGCACTTTTCGATGCCACGTGCACATGGAGCGGAGTACTTCCGTCTAGATCTCAAAAAATAACCGGATATTCCTCGAAGGTATTTTTGCTGCAAATCGCAATGATTAGTTTTAGATTGTATTACTGATGTCATATTCTCACGATTCAGGTGTTCTTGGGCGGCGTTCCGTGGGACATAACCGAACAGGCGTTGATTCAAACCTTCAAGCCATTTGGAAATATTCGCGTCGAATGGCCGGGGAAGGAAAAACAAGCTAGTCAACCGAAAGGCTATGTTTATATAATTTTCGAATCGGAAAAACACGTGAAAGCGTTGCTGACGGCCTGCACGCACGATTACAACAACGGTGGCAATTGGTACTTTAAGATTTCGTCAAAGCGTATGAAATCAAAAGAAGTACAAGTGATACCGTGGTTCTTAAACGATTCGAATTATGTAAAATCGACCTCTCAAAAATTGGACCCGAGCAAAACAATTTTCGTCGGTGCCTTACACGGAATGCTGAATGCTGAAGGTTTGGCCAAGATTATGAACGACTTGTTCGAAGGAGTTATCTACGCAGGTAATTATTCAGTTTTCTGTCTACTTACATTTTTATCGCAATTGTTGAATTGTTGTGGGTTAGGCGAGTCCGATAAAATAACGGGTCGAAATTCGATGCGGCACAAACTGTTCGCGAGATATTTAAAAAAGAAAAAGAAACCAAGGCAACCCTTCTTTATCGAAACGGGGCAGTTCGGCAATATGATGTAGGCCCTTCGACAAATCCACAAAAAAATCAGCTATTGTAAAATCGAGATGACGAAGAAACTATTAATTAAAATATAAATTTAATTTTACAGGCATTGATACTGACAAATACAAGTATCCTATTGGCTCTGGCAGAGTGACTTTTAATAATCCACGCTCATTCTTGAAAGCCGTTTCGGCAGCTTTTATTGAAATAAAAACATCCAAATTCACCAAGAAGGTAGGGAGTTCATCTTTTCAATTTATAATCTCGGGCATTCGTTAGTTTTATTTATTTATATATATATATTTTTTTAGGTACAAGTAGATCCCTATTTGGAAGACTCTTTGTGCTCGATGTGTTGCGTACAACAGGGACCGTATTTCTGCCGTGAACTGATGTGTTTCCGCTATTTCTGCCGCACGTGTTGGCAGTGGCAGCATTCGCAAGACTCCAACTTGCACAACCACAAGCCAATGATGCGCAACAGTAAAACAAACGCAGTCGTCGGACTCAATCCGCTGTCGACTTCCCAACAACAGTCCAATCAGCAGCAATAAATTTCGAATTGCGCATTAAAATTGAACGGGTCTCGGCTGGAGTTGATGTTCTCTCTAGTTTATATTATGATTATTACTTTTTAAGTTGTTTCTTGTTAAAAATAAATAAAAGATATTATGAAGAATTCACCGAGACTCGTTCGCGCGACTTGTTTCGTTTTATATTGAATGTTGCGAGCCGCAACGCAAGTTCCATCTAAAAGACTGCAGCTTTCTTTACAATGTAGTTTGCTATTAAGTACTCCACTGTGGACCTTTTTGCACTGTTGATTTCGTGCAATTTAATAATATTTTGTGATACTTTTTTTGAGAATATCGTTTCGTTTAATAATTTAAAATGTTTATAAACTAGTGGTGATATTACTAAACACTCTAATCAGGAAATTATTTACAGTAATTTTGAATACTTATAACAGTTCCTAGTTTATAATGGGCCAAGAATAAGTGGCCGATTACCTTATTACTTTTTTAATATTTTTTCATCATGTCTATTAATTATTATTAATTTCTTTTTTTTATGTTTTTAAGCAGTTTGTGAACCGGATTGTTACTGGGCCACAATAATTAATTATTGTTATTATTATAGGCAAGACACTATTTTTTTGAAGATGGTTCTGATTATAGTATGTTATTCATTTCTAAAATTTTCCACATTTCAACTTTAACATTTTAATCATTTTTTTAATAAGGTTCCATGAATTTCTTGCTTACCTGTTTTATCTGAAATTTTTCTGTATGTTTGATACATATACTTTTAATATAAGAGTCGTTTAAAGCAATACTGTCACCGTCATATTTTATTTTTTTTATCGATTGATTTGCAAGAAGTTCTGGGCTGTTGCGCGACTAATAATAATTATTAATAAAAAAAAAAGACGCACTTTCATCGCACAAATGTGATTTTATAGTATGATTGTATTTTTTCTTCTTCTTCTTCATCTTTTTATACAATTGAAAAATACAACTTGAAATTTATACTATTCAACGACAGTACAATACTCATTTTGATGCCATTTATTTATTTATTTTTTTACATCGTTCAATTAAGTAAATGTGGAAAATTTTCATGTTTTATTGATAATATTTCGTTATGAATTTTAAGAGCATTTTTATAAGAGCCATTTTATATGTAATATGCAGTCGCATTTACATGAAGTACTTCTTGCTTTGTTTGTGTTTTTTTTTCTTTTTCTTCTCATTAATACTTTGTACCATTGCTCTGTTATGGTAAATGCGGACAGTTGAAAGCCGATTGTGTCGAGTTCAACGATGGCTAAATGCATAATATTATATTGTATGCCTCTGAATGTAAACGTGGCTGTATAAATTTCATTTTTTTTGTTTCACTCATACAGTGTATAAACCATCATTTATGTGTGGTTCACGCTGCTCGAATGTTTAAAACGTTGACGAATTTTTTGCTATGATAATGGTCTTACGATTCACGATAAAACACGGATTTCATTCAGAGTATTATTAATTTTATTTGAGGGTGCTTTAAAAAAAGAAACCGATGATTCTAAGCATTTATATCTGTTCATTCGTGTCACTTATATTATACCTACTAAATCAGTAATTATTATTATTATTATTATGAAATATTGGAAATATGATTTGTGTTTGAATCATTAAAGTTATGTTTGAGTAAATTTTATTATCACTTCAATCGACATTCCGTGTCACTTTCGGTGGAGGTGTGTCGTTCGCTCCCAAACGTACAGGGTTTGTGTGTTTTATGTTTTGTTTTTATGATTGTTGTCGGCGAGCGAAGCGGCGAGAACGTAATATTCCCGACGACGCCGCGACCGTATTTATTTATTGACTCGACGAGCCGCTTCGCTTGTTCGTAAAAACTTGTGATTTTATGGAAATTTTTAGTACCAAAGGTCTTACCAATGACATTATTTTATTTTCTTTGTATTTATTATTAATTGTTTTTAGTATTAGACATGTGAGTCGGGGTGACGGGTGAGATTTTAATAATAACGATAGTATCTAATGTTCCTTTAATTGTGATTATCTACATACAAATAGGTTTTTAAACAAGGGCTTCGGCTGAAATATGTTGTTTGATTTGACTGGTTTTATTTTCTCTATAAATTATCGTTTTAAACTAGCTGCCGGATTGTCGTTATTTTTTACGGGTCTTAAAAAAATTTTAATGTATCGAATCTATAAATTTTACGTTTGTTTTAAATATTCGCGTTCGTTTCTCACCGTTAGTTTTAGCAAATTTTACTTCAAACTTTTATTTTTTATTAAAAAAAAAAAATGAACAGACGGAAAAAATAAACCAATCACAGTCAAACGAAACGCTGAAACCAAATTGCCTTTTAAAAATTTAACGCAGATGTCCAATGTGTCGCGTGTTGTTACTTAATTAAGTATTATTATTACGACTTTATTCTTACTGTTAATGTTATTTTTTTTATGTAAGTTTAGTTCCTGTTTGTTGTTTTTTTGCTCATGTGTGTGTTCAGTAAAATTAATTTTTATTATATTTATTGGTGTGGATCATTAACTTATATTGTTTTACGTTTTTGTGGATCTGAAATGCGAGTCTCACGTTTTGCATTTTTCAGCTATAAGATTTTGATAGCGTTTTGTTCAAGTGACATTATTTTTAGATCATTGATTTGATTAAATAATTTGATTTTTTATAACGACCATCAAATGCAATGAAGAACAAATCGGTTGAATTTAAAAATTTTAGTTTGTTACCTATTCGACATATTAAATAATTGACCATTTAATTTTTTTTATATAAATTTAAGAGTAATGTGGAGTAATTACATTTTAAATCAGTTTTATACTCTGTGCCGCAAATTTCCAGTACAAAAACGCCGCATAATCTAACAGGAATAACTGTGAATTCGTGAGGGTGGTGGGGATATTTGTGGCAAGGAATATAATCTGTAGACGAGTAATTCCAGATAAAAAACTGGCGCCGATGTTGAGATTTGCATTCCATTTTATTATATTATTATTGTAATACGAAGAACAAGGATCGGACATAGAACATTGATATCTGGTAAACGCGGCTTTGCCCCTCGATCGATGAAACAGCTGCAGTGTTCTATGTCGGTGTGATTCAGTGCAGCGGATAAATATGTTTTTTGTACACATTGTGCAACTGTGTCGAAAGAGTTCAACATAAGGCTGATCAATTTTACGTGTCATAAATGACAAAGCGGAAAATTTTATTCACTAAGGCTTTTTAATATCGAAAATGAAATGTTTCATTAAAATTAATTGCCAGAGGTGGGCTTGCAGTCAAATACGTCAAAACGCTATTTTTTTTTTTGTTTATAACTGAGTTTTACTCGAATCTTTGATTAACGTCTGAATAGAACTCTTCAAGTAAATAAAATTGTCGACCAATTTTTCTCAGACCATACGATATATTGACAAAAATGATAAAAATACAAATCAATATAACACAAGATGACGTTTCGATCCGGATTTGGATCTTCTTCAGAAAAATCTAAAAATATAAAAATTAATTAGTATTAAATTATTAATTATTATTTATAATACTAATTAATTTTTAGATTTTTCTGAAGAAGATCCAAATCTGGATCGAAACGTCATCTTGTGTTATATTGATTTGTATTTTTATCATTTTTGTCAATATATCGTATGGTCTGAGAAAAATTGGTCGACAATTTTGTTTACTTGATGAGTTTTACTCGGCTTGCCGTAAGACATGGAGGTTTGAAATATCGGGGAGTACCTGAGAATTAATGATATTCATATCTTTTAAAGTGAAAAAGTCGTACTCTAAGTTCGAAACAGTCGTCAAATCTCTTATCGTTTATTTTCCGTGACGATCACGGCTTCGTCGAACTGACCTTTTGAGGTAGGTCTCGCAATTTTCAACCTTCATTACAGAAATCAAATTCTATTAAACATAATTTCCATTTTGAAAAAGTCGAAATTACAAAGGCGAACCGTTTTGGTGTATATTTAACTACAAACCCCCCTCAAAATGAATTGCTTAAATGAACATTTTTACTGCAGGGTGTTTTTTTATATTTTGCATGAACATATCGGTACAATTCCTTTCTTTCTGTGGTAGCTTTTGCTATTAATTGAACTTGCATACATTTAAATGTGTTACTAGTTTTAAGTGGATGGTGAGGTGTTTTAATTTATTTTTTAATATAACGGTTAATAGTTATATATATATATATATCTTTAAAAATACCTTGTAGTAAAAACATAATAATTTTATTATATCCTCAAAAAATATATAATAATTATAGTCAATATACTTATTAAAAACAAAATTTTTAAAGAGTAACATATATATTTAAATATATGTAAAAATTATTTTTTTTTTTTCAAACTTGACAAGTTTCCAATAATCAGTGATTTATTTTTTATTAGCTATAATATATTATAACATTTGACAATACTTAAATTGCCTGTAGCTTATCACAATGGAATCGTATTTCAAATTAAAATATATTGAATAAAAAAACCAATCGTAACTTCTTTCAATACCTACTCATTCCGGAAGTCATGGAGGATAGAGATAAAGGAGACTGATTTAGGCAGAGCGCGTGTTCCGAAAACCAATGACGGTACGTGTTTGCCAACGCTTCTTTTTGCACACTTCCGCGTGGAAACGGTCAAAGTGATTCTATGAAGGAATACCGCTCGGATAATGATGCCGGTGGACGCAAACCTCATAAAACCGAGACTCCTTTTACGCTCGGCGAGATATCGGTTCCGTTCGAGTGCGACTCGTAATGATTCCACGTTGACGAGACAAAGATTGATAGCAATAAAATTGTGTGCTTTATAGGCTGTGTGCACGAAGCCTATTAGCGCCGCTAGTGGGTAATAGTGAATTATTCAACTCACTTTTTATGGAAATCGCGACATGTTTCTATGGTGATAAGTCAAAAACTTTAGTTGGCCATGATGTGTCAAAAAAAAAATAAGGAGAACTGATGTTAATTTGTTGACACTGACAGCGGAACGTCAAATTAGGGCGCCAGTGGTCTTTATTTTACTTAAATCGCCATCAGCGCAACAGCCCGGAACACAAGCATTTCCAGATCGCTTAGTTTTCCTATGTTTTCTTTGTAATTAAAAAACTTTATAAAATTATAACTACTTTCACTTTTAATAAACATTGCTCACTGACATACGGAAAATTGGAAATCGAAGTTTCCCCTAGTGCTCACCACAAACGCTCGCATCGAAAAATTTGTAAATCCGCCTCTGTGCACATAGCCCATACATTATTATTATTATTAGTAAACTATCATTGCAATGAACGTGAAACAAACAAATAAACAGAAAATCAACCATCAACTTTATTTTCATACATACTAAGGACTTACAAAGAGACATTAATATATATATAATTTATTTCGTAATTTAAAATATTTTTTGTTCGAAAATGTACATCAGTGCATCGTTGACATTTCAAAATATATGACTTACATTCGTTTAAATTTTGCACCGATGTAATGATTATAATCACATGAATAACTATTGTTTTGTCCATTAATATTTATTATATTGGAAAATATTTACAAGTTTTTAAGAAACGGGCGTTAAAATTATAAAAAGTACATTTTTCTGTCATCGAAAGAATAAAATTAATCTGGAGTGTGCATAAGAAGGTTCGATATCGATCCGTCATTTTGCTTCGAGACGGGGTTCATTAGAACAGTGAAAAGGGTTTCGGAATCGGTCAGTTACCTTCGAGGAGCGTTCGTACGAAGATCGCAACGAGAAGAATTTGGAAAAATTAAAAACGCTTGCTTGTAAATAATAACCTGTCATTGATTTTTGTTACTTTAAGAAACAAAGACGCGACACATTGATTTTCTTTTCATGGAACGTATCGCATCGCCTTCACTGTACAAATTACTACACTTACGGTTCATTATTGTAATTATAACGTGTCTACTCAACAAAAACCACAGATGTATTAACTCGGCACAGTTGTTGTCGAAACAAATAAAAAAATTACTTCATAATGTTATCTTTGTGATCCTCTAACGAATCGATTTCCATTTCCGACGGTTCGCTTACTTCCTGTTTGATTTTAATTACGTCCAAAGTCTCATTTTTAACGGCTTCTTTTTCCTCCTTTGCTTTCACGACATCGTCGGGATCACTCCACCTGGTTTCGTGGTTTATCGGTTTGTTTTCAGCGAAGTCGTTGTATAAGTTCGTATGAATCACGGGCTCGATTTGTTTTCGAACATCTTTTAGTGTCACGTGAAACAGTTTCGCAGCGGAGGACATTTTATCTAAACTCGAATTGCTGACTTGAAGTTTTTCTTTGTATTCTTTTACTTCACTCGTTAAATCTTTAATTGTACTCGATGCTTTAGTGTTCTTATCTTGCAACTTTTTTATGTTTTCCTTGAGTTCAACGAGTCGCGATTCTGTATCGGAACACGCCTTCTCGACGCGCTTCAATTTTTCCATCAGTTTTCCCACGTGCAATAGGCCTCCTTCGTACATTACAAAACCTGAAATATGTTCGAAAGATACACGGTTATTATTGAACATAATGCAACGCTTTAAGGAGGTTGATCCGTTACAGTCCCAATCAAAAGTAAGTCGAATTAACTGGGAACTTTTATTATGGTTTATAAGTCGATGATACCAATAAATTATTGTCATAAAGGCATAAATAAATAATTTTTTTAGTATTAATTAATTATTTCAGTACTTTATACTTCATGGACTAATTTTTGAATTTTTTGTACAAAGTAAGGTTAAAAAAAATAAATTTATGTAAATATCTGTATTTTACATATTTTTTGCAGTAAATAATTAAAAAAAGAAATTAGAAGTAATAAAGATAAAAATTAAATCATTAAAAAGTTGACAATTCAGTTAAAATTGTTAAATCTGTCAAGAATAAAAGTCCATAATCGAAAAGTGCTAAGGTTTAATAATTTTTTTTATCGATTAAAAGTCTTCTAATTAAATTGGAAAAAATATTAAAATATGCGTAAGACATCGATGCTTTACATAGTTAGTTTTCGGAACTGCTGACATTATTTGGTTATTTGCAAAAAATTAAAATGAACAGTTTGCATGCTAGGTTGACATATTTCCCATAAGACTAAAAGTTTTTTTTAATTTTTAACTTTATAAATCTCCTAATGATTTTGGATTTTTTACAGAAAATTTTGTGATAAAAAAATCTATTAAAAAAACTTTATTTCAAATTTTTTTCATTATCTTCGTAAAACGGCTCAACCTCCTTAAAGCGAGTCGATATTTATGAATAATTAAAGAGCGATTATTATTTAGGGACATGGCTCACCTTCTGCTATCTGCTCTTCCGTCAATTGGAGGGGAACGTCGCCTTTCCGAACTCGTTTCGCAGGAAAGTCGTCGTTCTTCTGCGAAAACACCGGCAACAATTTCTTGTTTCCGAGCGTAAGATCGTCGCAATCGGTATCGTCTGTCTTGGGCACGTGCGACGCCGCCTCTTCGTCTTTGGGTTTGTCGGTCAATTTCCTATAATGCAGCGAGTCTCTCGTAATGGCTTTGGAAACGATTTTCTTCACTTGCGCTCTCGACAAACTCAAACCCAACGTGAACAATAAATCTTCAATGTCTTTTTCAAAGATATACCCGCAGTGCGTCTGATCGAAGTATACGAAAGACAGCAGCAAATTGGGATCCTTCGTCACTAGTTTCGGTCGATCTTTCTTCTTCTTGTCTCTGTCCTTTTCGCTCGACTTTCTGTCTTTTCTGTCGTCTTCGTCGTCGCCGTTCTCTTTTTCTTTCTCGTCGTCTCCGTCGTCGTCTCGTTTTCTTTTCAACGCGTCGTCTTTCTTCGTTTTATCGTCGTCTCCCCTGTCCTTTTTCTTATCTTTGTCGTCGTCCTTCTTTCTGTCGTCGTCTTTATTTTTTCTCTTCTCGTCTTTCTCTTCTTTCGGCTTTTCCGGCAGCACCCTGAGAGCCTTGTAAATATTGAAACCGAAATCGCGCATCAGCATTTCATTGAACAGTTCCGCAAACAGCGAAACTTCGAACGAGTGCTCCTTCGTATCCTCGGGTCTGTAGTCGAGGAGTAGCGACAGGGACATGACGCAGCAGTCGAACTTTCCCGACTTGGCGACTTTGTTCGGATGAACGACGATGTGCTGCGAATCGGGCAGCGCGTAACGTTTTTCTAACAGCAGTCTTTCTTTTTCGTCGATTTTAATTTCATCCTGAAATTTACAAATTTTTGTTAATTTAGTTCCGTCCAGCGTTTCGACTGTCATTTTTCTAATACCCACTTCTTCTTTGGAATCTTGTTTTTCGTCGTTCGAAATAACTTCAATAGTTTCAACGTCGCATTCCTTGACGCTTTCGGCCTCTTCGTCGGTCTTTTCCGCTTCCGATTTCAGAATTTTGGTCAGCCTCGCTACCAACTGCGACTTGAGGCCCTTGGAATTCAACGAACGCGCCTTCAATTCCGCGCGCAGCGCTCCGACCGTCATCGTTTTTGGATCCAGTTCCGAATAATGGGTCGGTTGCAATTTCTCATCGGCGGAAATATCTTCTTCCTGTAAAACACAATTGTTCGGTCAGCGCAAGAAATGTTTTGTATAATTTGCTTGTTGCAACTACATCAAAATGTAAAAGCTCAGATATTTTTTTTACAAGCCATGTTATCACTCTCGCATACTCTCGCACACACTATTTACTAAAATGTAAATACATAAACAAAAACGTTTAATCAATTATTAAACACTGTACCAGGAATAGGAATGAAGAAATAAAAATAGTATTGAAACCAAAATAATGTCTTATGTGACGGATATTGTTTCATATTTTCACCGATGCTACCGTAAATTCTGGGTCTCTCCATCACTAGTGAATGTGTAAATTTTAACAGACTATAGATTGTGAAAATATAATATTTAAATAGATAACAGGACGGTTTTCATGCACTGGTAATCAAATTAATAGGAGATTGTCAGTTCATGAAAGGATTTACAAATTATTATTATTATTATTAAAATTATTGATGCTTCTCAACAGTGTCTGCTCGAAACATAAAATAACTCGGTTAACACGAATAACAGAAATTTAATACTTTTTACGAGCTCTCCGACCTTCGTTTTGACTTTTCCTTCACGACTGTCAAAAGTGTTCTTTGAATTTAAATCAAAACCCCTATTCATTTTGCATTACCGCTTAAAAGAAAATATTATGTGAAAGTCTAAAGGAAAGAAAAATAATAAATCAATCAATCGAACGTGAAGAAGAAAATAAAAATGCAGTTCTGCTGTTCTGTAAATTTTTGTAACGCTTTAATATCCTCGTCGGCCGGTCTAAGACTGTGAACAAAACGTGGATCCAATCACCGAAGACGGTTGGCGCATTTAAATTACAGTGCGGACATCGAGGACATTTGAAGGACACAATAATGTTGAGACATGGACGAGGAGGTTAGAGCTTTAAGATGTAGTTAAGATAATAAAAAGAATATAATCAGAAAGGTCATATATGTATATAGATATATAGTAAATATATCGAGTAGAGAGATAGAGAGAGAGAGAGAGAGATGTGCCTTTTCGTCTGGCGCGTCGGCAGCGGCAGTCGCAGCCTTCGCTCCGTCCGCAGCCGTAGGTCCGTCGTCGTCGTCGGGCCGCAGTCTGCGTTCCAGTTGCCTCCTGTAGCTGGTCTGGAGCGAGTCCCACTCTAGCCGCGTCGGCACACAGCTCCAAACATCTGGCAGAAATAGCACCACTGTTTCAACCCGGGCAGGAATCACCTTGCCCTTGTGCGTGCTCTCCCCACGCCGATAGTACAGCTCCACGAAACGGTACCTAGCGACATCACAACACCATCTGTAGTCCACGAACCAAACATCCCCTCGCATTCGGCGGCATACATACATACTCGCGCATGCGCTCACATCCAGACATACCACACGCGCACGCGCTCTCTCTTTCACACACACAAACACACGCACGCACGCACGCACTGACAGCGAACGGTCCCACCAATAACGACTAGAAATAATTTCGCAATTTTAAATTATTTCATAATACTTACTGTTTCGATCGGCTATGATTATGGTCGATTCATTTACATTTTTAAATGTCCCCACTTAATGAGTACCGTTCGACCAGCATGCACTAAAAGAACCAACCGACAGTTCCTCGAGACGATATTATACATTTTGCCGTCAGGAATGTTGGTGAGACGATCTGTCAATTTTAAAGCTCTTATCGAAATGCGGATTTAATGCTTTTGAAAAAATATTATTTCCATTTTAAACGATCGCAACTTTTCCTATTCATAATCCATTTTTTAAAATAATAAAATTGTCATGTTTTGGAGAATTTTTTGAACACAAGTTACAGATTTTCCGCAGCCCTCAGATTGCGCACACTCAACTCGAAATTTTGACAGGACACTGACAGGTATTCATCGATAATAAAAATTTAATGAACAGAAAAACCATTTCATCATAGCCTCCCCTTGCTGCTTATCTAAAAACAATCTCCTTTCAGACCAACTCACCACTGGGTACAGGTTGACAAGTCGATACCGGTAAGCGCTCTGCAAGTACGTATGGCGGTATTTATTAACGTCGACGGATTCTTGTCGGGATCCGGTCCGTCGAGTGACGGACTCCACGGTCCGCCCACCGCCATGGTTTCATTCTTACCGCGCAATCCTACCAAGAAACTGACGAGGCGTGTCGGATGCACAAAGTCACGCTCCTCGCTGTCTCGGTCGCGGTGATCTCTCTCTTCCGCCACCGAACAGCATTTCTGATAGACTTCTTGCATTGTCGGCATGCTCATCAGCATCACCTGCAATTTGTAAAAGGAATTATGCACAAAAGTCGTTGAATTTTCGAAATATCTTTCATTAGCGATCGGAGCATCTGCGTGTTTCTCTGACACGAGAAACGCTTTTCTTTTCCAGCATTTTATTGCTGAAGGTTTACGTAATTTGTTTTTTTTTCCGTTCTTTTTTCAGACTGCGGCAGAAGAATCGGCAGTTTATAAAATCTGATATCATGCACGCGAACTATATAGCATATTTCTTCACGCTATTAAAATTATTGAGCTGTCGAGCGTCTCTATAATTTTACAAGCATTAATTTCAATTAGTGATGTGCCGAATCGTTAAAAATGTATATCCGCGGATACGGATCTGAATATGGATATTTGGTTTCAAGATCCGCGGATACGGATCTTAACTTTCTTAGAGTTCGCGGCGGTAAATATTGCACATCGACCTTTGGAAAGAGACTATCTGTTATGGGAAAAAGTTATTGACTTCTTTAACAGATTGTCTCTTTCCAAAGATCGATATGCAATATCTCATTATAAAGATAGTTTTTTAGTACCTTTGAGTTATGTACTATTGGTATGGTACTCACTACGATAAATGTTTGCAATATAAAGGTGCCAAATACGACTTTAAAAAATAAAAAATAATCTGAATGGAATTTAACAGTTTTTCATTATTACCTAATCACCTATATATATAAAATTTCATCTATGAACTGAAAACTAATAAGGTAAAAGATCCGCCAAAAAATTACGGATCCGGATCTTTCTTCTCCCTCGGATATCCGCAGATACAGATATTCGGCACATCACTAATTTCAATACTACATTTTATTTCAGAAAACATCAGGTTCCTCTGCCGGCCGCATCTTATTATGATCTTATAATATCACCAACAAGTTGTAATTTCAAGTTACCTTAGCAGAAAACAAATAATCGGCGTCTGACGGTTCTAAAACTGCCGGATTTTCACCAACAGGATCTATATCTTTGTGCATAATGTGAAAAGAACACGGCTTGTTTAATGAAAAGGGTGCGTTTGGCGGAAAGGCGTCCACCCATCGAAACTGACTATTGAAGAAGTCCGAAGGCACGTACAGATTTGTGTAACGGCGCCGAACTTCTAAAACATCCGCTTCTGGCCTGTGAATATTAATTTGTTAATGTTTGTTTGCATGAAAAATTACAACAGGTGCGTTCAATACAGGTAGGTACTTCAATAAAAATAGCACACCAAAAAGTTGAGAAATCAATATTTTCTCATTGGCTACGGCCGGGAAACGTGTACTCCATAAATAAATAAAGTCAACTTTACTCATCTCTAGCCCTGTGTGTGGTTTCTACATTTTTCAAACGAAGATACAAAAGGTCTGCTCCAAGCTGTCTTGAGAAAGGGTAGCAGAGTCATGTTACTGCACAAGACTGTCATGCGTAGTAGCGCAAAAATCAATATAAACAGTTTCGTTTCAGCTACTGAGCAAGACGGTGACGGTTCTGTTACCGTTCTCAAGACAGCTTGAAACAGACATAATGAAAACAGTACGCAGGCAGATACAATTACTTACAGATCTAAAGCTATTTTTGGTATGTGAACCATGTATCTAGGTACTATGACAGTTCTTCTACGTTTTGGAGATCTTCGCCTCGGTAAAGGTGACTTTTTATCTTTTTCTTCACGTTCTCTTGTGCGTTCTTCGCGTCTTTTCTTACGTTCAATCTCATCGTCTTCCCTTTCCCTTTCTCGAGATCTTGTACGGCCGCTAACCAATCCCTTCGAACGTTGATTCCCTCGAGACGCGCTCCCGTAACTCGAATTTGAGTTCTCGGACGGAGGAGGCACGGCGTTATATGCGTTTGTACTAGAATTAAATCCCTTTGTGTTGTTACTGCTTGTGGAGTGTCTACTTGAAGTTGTAGATCCGGACATTGGCAATACTTGAATGCGTGTGGCATTCCATTTGAATGGCATGTTGGCATTGAAAGATGCTTCGACGAGCACTCTGTCTCCAACCACTGGATTGGAGCCTTTGACGCAAGCGCTTGTTTGAAAAAAGACATCCTCGTCTACGAATCCAAAATTGTCGTGTACTTTAGTAACGGTTCCGGTGAATACTCGTTGTTTAGGGCTGTTTGTCTGTTGATTTTGAACATTTGGGACAGACGTGACTGCTGTTGCATTTTGAAACGAATTGGGGTTCAGTGTTCTCGGTGTCGGATACGATACAGCATTTACTTGAGAGAACATCTGATTTGCAGACATCTGCGACGCTAAATTTCCAGCAACAGCAGCACCCACAGCATTCCCCAATTGAGACATGCCCAGACCTAAGTTTTGTTGTTGCATTCCCATTTGTGTTTGGAATACTTGTTGAGAT
Organism: Xanthostigma xanthostigma; assembly: GCA_963575645.1. Classification (NCBI taxonomy): domain Eukaryota; kingdom Metazoa; phylum Arthropoda; class Insecta; order Raphidioptera; family Raphidiidae; genus Xanthostigma; species Xanthostigma xanthostigma. The sequence continues at coordinate 106,744 of OY754470.1, read as the reverse complement.
TGCTGATACTGAACCATTCCCGCTGCAGCCATTGTTCCTAAAGAGCTCTGTGCTAATAATTGGGGCTGTAAAGGATTTGCTTGTCCGACAATAGCTCCGCTCGATGGGTTATTTACTCCTCGGGCCCATGGTGGGTTTTTTCCACCGAAAGGCGATATATTACTCATATTTATAATAGATATTTGGCAGAATTCAAACTGATTTTAAATAAATGTTCAATAAGTGAAAAATAACTGTACTAACACATTTATTTTGTATTTAATATGCCGCAATTGACACTTGATAAATATAGCACACTGATACACTTATGCAGAAACTCCTTTGACTTTGTTAGTCTCTAATCTCTATGTATGATACGTTCAAAAAACATATTCCCCTATCAAAATAATTTTCAAAGTAAATTTTCAAGTGTATTTTTTCATAAATATGCTTTTAGCAAAAGTGGAGAAACACTTTCAATCACTTTTTCATATTTTTTCATTCGTAGATGGATAAAAATGCACACAATAATAATTGTATTAACGCATGTGTTTCATATTTTATATTTAGCGCTCGACAATTAAGTGTCAAACTTTAGGCAAATTTTTGAAATTAACTTATATTTTACGAAGGGTCGATTGAAAATTTATTTTATTATTTAAATTATCAAGCGATGTTAATTCTAAAGATGTTGATTGCCAAAGAAAATATATTAATAAAGAAATTAGCATTATGTGTTGTTTCCGGGAAGCCATCGTCATTTCCTCGAAATGGCTCTCACCGCACTCTACCGCCAAGCCTGTTCTCTTCCGTTGCAGAGCATTTTTGCAAGTCGTGTTGTACAGTGTTCTCAGTTTCAAGTTTTAGCTTTGCGCAATTTTGCTAGCAAAATGGGTTTACCGAGAGTTTATTTCGACATGACTGCCGATGACCAACCCGTTGGAAGAATAGTGATAGAGGTAAGAGGTGTGATTTTAGTATTAGCATGCAATGTGGCTTAAAATAGAACCCGGCTTTTGTGACTCCATTATAAAGAACCATGCCGGTGTACGGTCTCGTACTCGATATCTTGACAAGTCTCCGCTTGACATGGAATTTTCCAGAAAAGTTGCTCAAATTGGCGCTACTGCAATCATTCGATCGGGACGATAATTTTTATTTTATTTTCAATGGATTTTTTTGTTAAAAACTTATCTGTAATTTGACCCCCCCACCTCCGGTATAATATTATAATGAAGGTCGTCACTTAATTTGTTTTTCAACTTCCTGTAATTTACTGTAATTCTGAAGAAAGCATAAATTTCCTATTTAGTGATTCATTGTCGTTCGTTGTATGTTTCAGTGAACGTGATTTATTAATAAATTGGTATGTGGGGTGCATTTACATAATAAATTTTTATGTTACAGCTTCGTACCGACGTCGTACCAAAAACGTGTGAAAATTTCCGTGCCTTGTGTACAGGCGAAAAGGGTTTTGGTTACAAGGGTTCCACTTTCCACCGCGTCATTCCCAATTTCATGTGCCAGGGTGGAGATTTTACCAACCACAACGGCACCGGCGGCAAATCAATCTACGGAAACAAATTCGACGACGAAAACTTCCAACTGAAACACACGGGACCCGGAATCATGTCGATGGCCAACGCCGGACCCAACACAAACGGATCGCAGTTCTTCATTACGACCGTGAAGACCGCATGGCTGGACAACAGACACGTTGTGTTCGGCTCAGTCGTCGAGGGAATGGACGTTGTCAAGAAGCTCGAAGCGCTCGGATCTCAGTCCGGCAAAACGTCTAAAAAGATCATTGTTAACGATTGTGGGCAATTGGCTTAATTTTTCCATCCCCCGTGTGTTTTAATAATTAATAATAAATTACTTATTTTAAGGAAAACAATAAAAAAATTCTTTTTCTACATTTACTAACTGTAAACAGTATGTTTAATCTTCTTAGATTATAAATATCTAATCTAATCGAATGACGGATTATTGCATTGTTCTATTAATTAATAATTATCATTCCATTGCAATAGCATTTATTGTCAATCAAGGCATGGTTACTGTAATATTAAAATATAAAATAGTCCTTTTTTTTAGCTATGTTAGCTGAGACTATCAGATGTTATTGTGATGTATCTGATGTTGTAATAATTCAGTTCCAGTAAATAAAGCACAGAATCAATAAAAAACAGTACTAAAATTTCTCTGAACATTATTGGCTGTTTGTCTTTTATTTCTCACAGACCTCGTGTGCACTTTTTTACGCAGGTTTTCGTTTCCTAATTTAGCAGCAGTCTTGTTATTAAAGCTATGAACAAATATGTCTATCGTGAATCCGTGACTTATTTTGATATTATAATTGTCAAATAATTTGTTTTGCAAACATTTTATATCTAAATATTAACGACGTAACGACCCTATAATATTCCATTGTAAATTATTTTCATATAAAGAAACATTAATCGAAATTTAAAAATAAATACGCGAGCTGGGTATTGTTCACATAATTTAAATGCTTTGCCGCTCGATTAAGCGTGTTGAGGTTTTCTTTTTATTATTTCGTTTTTGTGCAGTCGGGCAGGTTGTTCATTTCATTTCAAAAAGTTCCGACAGTAATCATGGCAAGTAAATTAATGTCAAATGCTTTGAGAAATCATCACGTTTAATAGCTGCAGTTCTGGCAAGTCCTGAGGGTACTGCAACGGGTTTCCTGCATTTTGATCATTAAAATCATTCGTGTTTTATGGTCATTTTTACCCGACAGCTCCAGAAGGAGTGTATGTTTATATTATGTACGCAGTGGTGGATTTATAATAAGGCCAAACTAGGTACCGACCTAGGGCACCACAAAACGAGAAAACTTTTTTCCTGGCTAGAACAAGGTATTTCGATTATTGACTTCTGATTAAAAATTATGCGTTTGCATAGGACCTATAAGCAGAGAGAAGAGAGGTTTTCCTATATTTAAGCAAATTAAGCAATTGCTTAGGGAATCACGTCTCAGGAGGCACCAAGAAGCACCACTCAGAAATGAAAAGTTCCTCACTAAACCGTGTCAACGATTTTTTTGACGTGATAACGTCTTATAAATTTATTGATGAAACACCGGCTGCATGCTCGAAAAAGTGTAACGTTCCTAAAAGTGTAACGTTCCGCCTGTAACATGTATTATTAAATATGATATTCGAGCGGAATACGTTATCACGTAAAACTATCGTCCGTAAACCGACTTTACAGACAACCAATTTTTTTTTCATTTTGCCATGTTCTCAAAAATTTTATTTACTGATATAAAGCTGTCTTTAGAAGTTGTTAAAAATAAATAATAATGTATTTTTTAAAATGAAAACAAAAAAAAAAACATTTTTTCAATTAGTTCAATTTTTCTAATTTTAAACTTTTGAAACTATTTTTTCTATTAATTGTATAAAAATACCTAAGGTCCGATTTTATAGACAGCCAAATTTGCAATGGAAGCATTGATTGTAAAATTCAATTTTTGAAGTGAAAACTTCTTTAGCGGCGTTGTACACTTTTTTTGTAATGGGTAAAAAATGTTAAACTCCCGTCAGGTCAAGTAAGAACTGGGTGAGCGAGAAAACTCTCTGTGTCTGTATGCAATCGAATGTTTTTTAACTACACTATAAGTTGTGTTTTGGTGACATCAGACGGAATTTCTTGGAAGTTATTAGTTCAAACTTTTCTGCGCTTTGGTCGTTTAACATAGATATGCCCTAAAATCTAAATGAATCAAGTTTTCACTTAAGCCGGCACTCCCGGATTGCAAAGGGGTTTTTTTTTCTTAAAAACCTATGCTTTTTAACTTTTTTCCATCAATTCGATTTTTTTTATAAACTGAACATATTATTAGAGATGGGGCCCATAAGCAAGAAATGCTTAGGGCATCAATGAGTCTAAATCCGGCACTGCACGCACTGGAAACATAGCCTACTATTTCTAACGTAAGTTTTTGGTAAAGGAAAAGAAAAAAAATAATCAACATTGAGTATTTATTTTCAGTTTGAAACAGATAACAATTTACAAATAATTGTAACATCATAGTTAAGGGCACAGTGACATCGAAATTTTTATACACACTTTCGTTAGTACAATATTTTACATTTATTTTATAAATTACAAATTCACAGAAATTATAAATGATGATTATCGCGAAAATAGTATGTTCATTCATTATAATTATATAAGTAGCTCATATAGTGGAGTGATTTTCTTAACGAATATCTAGGAAAATTGTGTCGAGTTTTGTAAAGAAAATTAAAAGAAGTCTATTTTAAAAAAGTTCACTTTAAAAATACAAAAATTATATTTTTGAAAAATAAAATTACAACTGCACTTTGTATACTAATTTTAAAGGCATCAATTGGGAAGTTTCCCACAATATTTTTTACTCTTAATCATAGTTCTAAAATTTACAAAATTAATGGCGAATGAATTTTAACCGTTTTCAGTACGGGTGACGTCACGCGGCATTAGTGTCATAATTGTAGTAGGTAACTAAGAACATAGCAAGCCACGAAAGCAACAGACAATAATAATTACCATTGTAATGTAAATTTTGAAATGTGACCTATCTGAATATACATATCTTAAATTCATGACTTACTATTTACATATAAGTTACCTACTATTATAGTACTCCTATAACAACTAATATGACACATCGTGCCGATTGCCGACCAGGCGTCGATCACTCTCGTTGGCGACACTACGTAAGACCGTTTAATTAACTTAAAATTAAATTGCCGCGGTAAAAAGCTATAAGTATTAAAATATTGAGTGTGCTTAGTAGTCAGTATGGTGCTGCAATATTTTACAAACTGCGTTTGTTAAATTATTGTTATACAAAAGTATAACCATGAAATTATATATCTACTTTTTGGTGTAATCACTGAGTTTTATCTACCTTACACTAATTTACCAAGCACATTTTGTGTCATCTCAATCGCGCGTGAAGCCGCGGGTAGCGGTTAGTGTATTTATATAGATTAGTTTGAAAATTGATTGTGACTTGAAATAAATATTTAAATTTAAAACCCTGTATGCCTGTCTAAAGACTTCGTCGCCCGAATCAAGGGCGTAGATATTTTTTTTTTCTGAGGGAAGGGGTAGAGCAAATAAACTCAATATTTATTTCGAAGTTTTATTAAGAATACTCACGAAGGAAGGTGTCAAGCAAAATATTAATTCCCAAACCAGTTTTACAATTTTTTTTCAAGAAGTATTTCTAAATTTTTATTTTTAGCCAGGTATTCATATTATTTTCAATTTTATTTCTTTATTATCATGATCCTGAGGGGGAGGTAATTACCCCCCTTTACCCCCCTCCCTACTTATCTACGCCCTTGATGGACCCGAATAACACTACGTTTTATGGAATATTGTTGCCTTTTAAAAATACAACATTTCTGATAATTATTATCTAATCATCATAAAAATGAAATTAAAATACTGAGGGTAAATTCCAAATAAGTTGAACTATCAGTACATTTTAAATTTGTAGATTATAGAGCATTCTGAAAAATATAGGTATTAGAAAAATACATTGCAATTGATAGAAAAAATTCGGTGATTTTTAGGATCAGCGTTTTTATACCCACTGTAGATATTTTGTGAGTGTTTTCGATACCGTTGTTATATGTATAGGTACTTACTATTATTATATTTTGACTGTCAAACTCGCTGACTCTTTTTTAACATAATGTCACAACTCGTCAACACATACTTTCTTTACGGCATAGATATATAATCCACTATAAAATTGTAATAAATTATTTTTTACATTAAAACTTGTGCGTAATTATTTTAAATATATGTTTTTACAAGATCCGGGAATTTAATTATTATGAATTTCAAATTTGCATTTTTATTTAAATATTGCTTCTTCATTGTTTAAGAAATTTTAAATATTATATGCTATATAATATACCTAAAAATAACATTGCAGGTATACCAAACTAGTGTTGAAAGAAAATTATAGAAGGAACTTGGAAGACATGAAAACATTCCAAATTAATTAAGCAAAATCATAAACGAAGTTAAGCTGAAATAGTCATATTAGGCATAACAGCCAAAGTGAAGTGCATAATTTTCGTAATTTATTTAAAATGTTAGGTCGACGGAACGCTGCAAACATGTCGGTGATTTTGGAGCCACTTTCCTCAAAGAGTCACAGAGTTGCAATAAAAAAAACATACAAAAAAAGAAAAAAATAACAAAATATAATATATGCTTTCTTTTTGTACTTTTTTTTAGATTTTTCTAGATATATTATACTTAGGTAGATTTTAAAACAAAACGTTCATACGCGTTATTAATTTGCAATATTATAATATTACGCCTATTTTGAAACAAGAGATTGTCTTTTTTGTTTGGGTAGTGTACAATAATTAATTAATATAATAATATTGTAACATCAGTCTCAAGTAGACATAATAATTAATGATATTCTCGTTTTATTGTTATCAATTTAATTTTAAAAATATATAAGATTGCATTTTCTATGTTAATATCTCAATCTTTATAATAATTATTTTGGTCAGTACGCCTCTGCATATTAACGTAAGTACGTGGATAGGTATATTGAAATGCTATTTCTATATGTTTGGAATACGTCTGTAAAAATATTAATTATTAACAAAATATGATAGAGATTATTTAATTTCAACAAACTAAATTGTTGCATTTTAGTTAGACTTGCTTTATAATATTATTTGAAAATTATTATATTCGAGGATGACGGCATATTTAAATTTAGGTAACATCATAACATGGTTTTTGAAACACCTCTTACGCACTACGGAGTTCCTTTCTATACCTTTCTGACATGAAGCTATAAATTATCTATAATTTATTTATAGTTTTTGAAAATATATTTTTAAAATATTATATTACTATGTTAAAACAATTTGGTTTGCGTCGCACGGCAAAATATAATATTCCATAAAAATAAATGAGTACGACTTTCTAAATTCGAAAATTTCAACGAGCGTGTCCCGAAGTTTTGATAGTTTTTATATGACTTGAAAGTCTATGTTCCTGAGGTGATACGAAAATCATTTTTACGGAATAAATTCTGTCATTTTCACTTTTTCTATTCTTAAAATGAAACATATGCAACTAGTGTCCCAATAAGTATTTATATTAAACGTGGACTTTTAATATGTAATAAATTTCGATGGGATAAAAAATAATATCAGGGAAAATGCCGATATTTTTTTTTTATTTAGAAACCGAAATTTTAATAAACAGTAAAAATAAGTACAAACAAGGCAAATTGTAATAAGCATGTATTTTTCAGTGATCAATAATAATCTAAGCAGCGGCGCTTTGTTTGAGTGTAATTTTCGAAATATAATTGGAACAATTTCATAAGAAAACTGTTTTAGATTGAAAAAGAGCTATTATAATTTTTTTTATTACTTTCCGAATTATATTTGACATATGAAATAAATATAAAGCTGCATTTCAAGTATCACTGAAGCTTTGAAGTTTGAAGTAACGGTCATTTGATTGAGCCATTGCCAAATTTACTTACATACGGAATTAATAACAAAAACTAATAATTTGTGTGTTATTTAAAATAATTTTTTTAGCACATGGAAGACACATTAATTATAAACTGTTGCATTATATTAGAAATACTGATTTCGATTTCAAATTAGCATTTCTTAGAATTATACATAATATAATATATTTTGGCATTATTATGTTGTTTAAAAACATTCTTTTACACAGAAAGAATAAAAAATATACCACTGCTTTGGCTTTATAATGCTATTATAAAAGTATCTATATAATATGAACTTTAATTTGTGATCACATTTTATTATTTTCAACCCAAAATGCTCATGAATCGCAGCTTTTGTGACTCTCGTCGACATAATATTATAATAAGTTTTTAGGAATCCTTGCCAAAATGGCAAGCAACGGATGTAGCTGACGGTGAGACTTCTTTCACAAATCACAGGCATCGGCACTGCCATGTTATCGCCTATCGATACGAACGACCGCGACGCAAGACACGTACCTACTATATGTTATAACGCTATTAGCAAAAAAATATATTACGGTCTTGCGCTCTCATCTCATATTATTTTATTGAAGAAACTTTTTTATTTACTGCTCAAATTTTAAGTTTTTATGCTCGATCTTGTATAATTGGAAGCTTTGTCTGTGAATCTACTTGTTTCGCTTTTTTTAATTTAAAATGAAATTTTTATTAATTAGATATTGATTTTACAGAGGCTTCTTCTGAAATGCTATTTTATAAAACATACTTACGTCCTATAAAATTAATACCCAACCGCAGATCATAGATGAAGTGGTATATTTTTAAGCAATCTGTACCTATATTAAATTAAACTATACATTTAATATTTTATTAAAATTTCTATATTATTATTCTGTTTTCTATATACAATCACATGTCAACAATGATATTTATTTAGAAGACACATTTATTAATAAACTATTTATACTTTTATTTTTTAACAATTAATAATAATTATAACACCGATTTTAATCATACTATTTTATCTAACCTATTATACAAATGCAATTGTTTTAGATATTATTGTCGATATTAAACATAGATAGGCATCTACAGTATAATAATATTATTATGCCTACAGTATCTGCATTAGTGACTGTGCTGATAATAATATTATTGTAAAATATAAATTTAAAAAAAGAAAAACATATAATTAGCGTAAGCTGCACGATTTCTATTATCATATTATGTAAATGGTCAGTTTGGATTTAAAATAGGGCAATTTACAGATGATTTTAATTATAACAGATTATAAAAAAACTCGGGTCGCAGTGCGAAACCCTGCCGACAATATAGTGTATTTGCTTTTATAAGCAGTGTGGCTCTATTGTATGAAATTAACTTTGTTTTTGGACAAAATAAAAAAAATTACCCTCTAATACACCCCTTAAAACAACATTTTTTTACTTAATTTCAATACTACATACCAATTCAACATCTGTACCAAATTATATACACCCTTCAGTATGTAAATCCATATCAGTAAACTTGCGTTTTCATAAAACTTGTAAGTCCGGTCCTGTCGGGCCGATTTTATTTAAATTTTAGCAGCACATTTCAATAATTACTAAAGGGTTAAATTTCAAATTTGAAGTGATTCTGAGAATTTTTTCCGTATTTTTGGGCCCAAAAACATTTTTCAACCCCTAAATACCCCCCTTAAAATGACCCGATCGGGCCCATTTTAAATAGGCTTCTTGCGATGATGGATTCCAACATGTGGACCAAATTTCGTTTTAATCGATTAAGTCTGTCGAGAGTTATCGTGGTCACACATATATATATATATATATATATATATATATATATATATATATATAAATATATATATATATATATATATATATACATATATATATAAACATTTCCAAAAATGGTGCCAAACTTCTTAGAAACTTATGAAACGTCGAGGAATTTTGGTCCGACCCCTAGGTCCCGCCATCCGACCGACGCCAATAGTGTAAGTGCCTTATGGCAAATACACTAATAATCCGTTAAAACTATGATATTATACAGATTACAGAAAAGCTCATTAGTGTATTTGCCATAAGGCACTTACACTATTGGCGTCGGTCGGATGGCGGGACCTAGGGGTCGGACCAAAATTTCTCGACGTTTCATAAGTTTCTAAGAACTTTGGCACCATTTTTGGAAATGTTTATATATATATATATATATATATATATATATATATATATATGTGTGACCACGATAACTCTCGACAGACTTAATCGATTTAAACGAAATTTGGTCCACATGTTGGAATCCATCATCGCAAGAAGCCTATTTAAAATGGGCCCGATCGGGCCATTTTAAGGGGAGTATTTAGGGGTTGAAAAATGTTTTTGGGCCCAAAAATACAGAAAAAATTTTCAGAATCACTTCAAATTTGAAATTTAACCCTTTAGTAATTATTGAAATGTGCTGCTAAAATTTAAATAAAATCGGCCCGACAGGACCGGACTTACAAATTTTATGAAAACGCAAGTTTACTGATATGGATTTACTCACTGAAGGGTGTATATAATTTGGTACAGATGTTGAATTGGTATGTAGTATTGAAATTAAGTAAAAAAATGTTGTTTTAAGGGGTGTATTAGAGGGTAATTTTTTTTATTTTGTCCAAAAACAAAGTTAAGTTCATACAATAGAGCCACACTGCTTATAAAAGCAAATACACTATATTGTCGGCAGGGTTTCGCACTGCGACCCGAGTTTTTGAATTTAAATTTAATTTTTATTAGGTATCTATCTATTTATCATTTCGACCATAATACCTACATATCAGACTTTTAAACAGTTAATACAGCCATCAATTATATCAGTTTAATGTCGGCTTTAAACATTTATTGCGAAAAATCTTACAGTATTTACAGTTTTTTTAAGAGTGGATAAACTAAAAGTCAGAATTATTTTAACGAAATTACAAAGTGAAATATTATTAGGCCCGAAATTAATTGCAGTAGCGCAGATTGAAAATGAGGCCCAGATTTAAAAAATTAATAATAGTCTGATGATCTTCATTAATGAAATCACAAATAATTAATCGATAGAAGTGTCTCCAACGTGCAATGTGAAGACAATTAGTGGGTATTTGGTCTAAAGCTAATTTTTTTGTTGAGAATAAAAGCTATTCATTTATTGTTAATTTGATGGAACGGGGTCGAATCTTAGCCAATTGTTTAAAATTATGAAAAAATAATTTTCAATAATTCGGGTTCATAATTATCTTTATTCAACACGCGTGAGTAATATGTAATTTCGGGACCCTGCTAAATTCGGGAGAAATAATAAATTACTTCATGTTGACGCGTAGAGTGCTAATAATGAGCCGTTCAGTGTGATAATGAATTTTCTGGACCAATAGAAACGCAGTAGCAAGCCCAAGCGTGCAATAATGAAAAAAAAAACTGCACGCAGCTTCTGGACCAATAGAAACGTGGTAGGCGGCATTGTATATATGAAAACAGCATCGCAATTCAACGAAAGTCATGGCCTTCTTGTATGCATCGAGGGCGCTGGGTACGTCAATCAATGAAGTGATTTATTATTTTTCCCTCTTTTATCAGGGCCCCGATTACATATTACTCGTGCTAGTTGAATAAAATATTATGTGCGACCATTGATCAAAGGAGAATATTCCACTCGCGTGCGTTTTACGCTCATGGAATCTTCTCCTTCTCTCACTAGTCGCACAATATACTATTATATGATATTTAATCATATAATAATGGTAAAGATTTATTTCCAGCACGATTAGTAAAATGTCAAAGCCAACACCAAAAAATAATATTATTTTATTATTTATTAACTATTATTATAAGTTTAAAAATTTAATATCGATATAGGTACCTATCTATTTTACAAAAAGATCTTTCAATGTCGAACAAAGAGACGTGTCACAACTTTCTTTCGTTTCGTCGTCCGCGCCGGCGTCGGTCGAACCTTTCGCCGTACCGCCGCCGTTGCCGGCGCCGCCCATCTTTCCCGAGAACCACGATGCTGACGACGGCGACTTTGATCCGCCGCCCGTTGTGGAACTCTTGGACGCTTTGAGACTGGATTTGGGAACGGCTCCCTTGCTTATCGGCAGGCCGGACGACGATGCAGAACTGCCACTCGGACTGTCCGCGGGTCCGCCGACCTTCCTGAGAAAGCCTTCGATCGCGCTTCCGATTACCTGCGCGTCAATAACGGCGCCCTGCTCGTCCCAAACTACTTTGGCGACTTCTTCCATATTTTGCGGTGGCGCCGCGTCGCTTTTCTTTTCGTCGAGGAACGTGACGGTCGGCGTTCTTTTGTTCAGCGCATCTTTTTTCGACATTGGCTGATGGCGTTTGACGAACCAGCTGGTCGGCGCGGCTCGCGTTTCTTCGGCGTCGGTGGCTCTCGCCTGCTGCAAGCTTTCGTCCAAGACTAGTCCGTGTAATATGGACACGTCGAAACTGTTTGACCTGCTGTTTTTCAGTCGGCTTCGTTTTTGTTCAGCACTCGTGCCGCTAAACGATTTGCTGCCTGAAAACAGACGGAGAATATGCTTCAAATATTTTTGTTTATTTTTGTTTCAAATATTTCAATCACTGCACCGGTGAAATATTGCCCTATATTATAAATATTGAGGAAAGAGAAACATAGCAAAACGATTCTGTTAGCCGATTACATTATTATTCAAAATTGACATATTTTTCATTCAATTTTATTTTGTTTACGTAAATAATTTACGAATCTTTTAATAATTGGATGTCGTAATTATTATTAACAAAACAATAGTAATTTATAGATACTACTATTGTGCTTCTATGTACCTACATAACGTGTCTTCCAAATAGTTACAAATACAATAAGTAGACTGAAAATAAAATTGTTCTTTGAAAATGAGCAAAACAGTGAAAACTGAAATTCGAAACCTTATGCATCACTATTTATTATTATCTATTGTTTAGTAGAACATTTTTTCATAAAAAAATGAGAATTTATTTCTAAATTACCGCAATTACAGTTGGCTTACTGGATGGATGTCGTGATTTTATGAGTTATGGGCCTGAAAATCATTCACTTCTTTAGTGTAAGTACCTATATTGTATGTCGGGGAAAAAAATGGCTGCAACTCAATTTTAATATAATCTACATAATTTAATATTTATTCGTCAAGATTGACGATCGGGCTGATCGAATTTGAATTAATTCTGTATCAATATATTGGATTTCAGATGAACGGATGCTGGAATAGGTATCGAAAAAATGTCAGTGTAAAGTCGAAGAATTATTTTCAAGGAGTTGTACCACGGCGGGGGTACAACTTTGCATCGGGCATGTTTATTTTGACATTTAGTTAGCTATACAATAATATTTTATGCAACATCAAATTATTGCAAATAGCTTGTAGATATAATATATACAAAGAAGATATTTTCAGACAATTTTTTCTGAGATGTAATAATGTTGAATTCCAGCATATCAAACTAACGTTCAATCTATTATAACTTCGCAAATTATATTGAACAAAAATATTAATTGAATCTTTAATAATATGTAAACTCAATGTTTTACGTCAGCAAAAGTGTGCGTGAGTGTATATATACAGGGTGTCCCATTAAGAATGGGACATAGAACAACCGCAGATTCTCCAATTCAAAATAAAACGATTAAGCGAAATATGCTTAGATAAAATGTTACTCGTTTCCGAAATACAGGGTGTTGAAGTTGAAAACTGAAAAATTATTAATGTCCATAATTTTTTTAATACACCGTATAATTTTACTCAAATCGGCACACTTGTTAAATATCATAAAATGCACCTAACAATAAAAAAATTAGTTCAGTACGCCCTACCAGTGGCGTACGGCAGGAGTAAGTAATGCTTGTACCCCTTCTAAATGTTACGCCGTTGTCTAAATTTTAATTTTGACTATAATTTTAATTTTTTTGATATTTTCTAAGTCAATAATGTACACTTGTTAGTTTGTTGTAAAGTCATTGGTTTTCGAGATATTCGCAGTTAAAGATAGATAGACATGTACTTTTTATTTGTATTATTATTAATAATTTTTTTTCAATAATTATTAATAATGGGAACGCGGACACATAGGTATATAATTCTTTCCTTTATTGCTAACGTTTCGTCAATAATTTTGACTTTTTCAAAGCTCTGAAAATATGAATATAACAAAAATTATTAATTACAAAACAAATTTAAATAAAAATTATAAAAAAATATACATTACCAAGAAAAAACAATTTTTTTAAATTAGAAAATAAAATTAAACATAAAAATATTATTAATAATTATTGAAAATAAATACTACGGACTTTAAATGGAAAATAATAATTATTAATAATATTCATTTTTACAATTTTGTCTTAAAAAAACTGCGAATATCTCGAAAACCAATGACTTTACAACAAACTAACAAGTGTACATTATTGACTTATAAAATATCAAAAAAAAATAAAATTATAGTCAAAATTAAAATTTAGACAGCGGCGTAACATTTAGAAGGGGTACAAGCATTACGTACTCCTGCCGTACGCCACTGGTAGAGCGAGTAATATTTTATCTAAGCATATTTCGCTTAATCGTTTTATTTTGAATTGGAGAATCTGCGGTTGTTCTTTGTCCCTTTCTTAATGGGACACCCTGTATATGTATATTAATTTTTTTAAGATGCTTTGTCGTAAAGGTTATATTTACAATTTTAATCGAATATTTTAATATTTTTGTGCAACTTAAAATATTATTATATTAAGAGTAGGTACATATATTTTTGGGAGTCGAACCCAGTTTCCAAATGAAAGAATAATAATATGAAGAATAGAAAGTGCATTGCGATAGAACTAAAATAGCTACTAATATGCATACCTAATGCAAGCGTCAAGCAAACAAAACAAAAATAGCTAGCAGAGAGATCTAATTCCATTGTTTTGTTTTGAGTGAAGCACGTTAAAATTATAATATACATGCTGAAATTTGTTGGGTACGATTTTTGACGTCTGTTTTTTTCTTCTTTTTCTTGTTATTAAAACACAATTTCAAAATTTCAAAGGTAATTAAAACAGGGTTTTCTTCCGACGTTATTTTTTTGTAAAATTCTTCAAGTTCCTGTCGATTCGCATCAGCATGTTGTTTTTCTGTTTTGAATTTTTAAGTGCAGCTTAACTTATACTAGCGCATACCGTTTAAATATTTAACGCTAACGGTGTAACCATGGCAACGAAAACATATGCGCTGTCTTTTATAACACCCTTATAGTGTAAAGACAATAATAATTAAAGGTGACATCTACTTTGATACTAGGATGCGATAAAAATATAACAATGGCTGTGCAACAGAACATTATTAAGTTTCTGTTTAGATTAATAAATTATTGAAATAATCTTCTGGGTCTAGTCCACCGTACCCAACAATAATATTAAATGCTTTTTCAATGCGGTCTACTATTAATATTGACCTACAATATGCGTATGCATTTTCGCGAATGCGGCACTTTCCCCCAGTCTAGGGTCTAGGGTCTAGGACAGCAAAACAGCTTGAGCAGTTGTTGTAGCCAGTATCTTAACCTCTCCGACACGTAGCTGAAGCTGCTTTCTGATTCTGATTAATAATTATTACAAAATAAATACCCGTAACAAGCGAAAAAAAGGCAACAATAAAATGTTAATTATTAACCTGCCACTGCCAATCAACTAATATGTAGGCGTGACATTGGAACATTCTGGGTTCGATTCCTTCTTTTTTTTATAATCGAGAGTGCATTCTTTCCTAAAATTGTCGGCGTTATTTATTTATTGTTATAATATTATAGTCTCTATGCAGCTGTTATTCTTAAATATTTCATGTTATAAATTGTAATGCGAAACATGTGATTGGTACAAGTAGCTGTACCTAAAATTATAGTCGACAAGCATTGATGAAGCTTTTATCAAACCGTTATAAATTTATGTAGAGTTGATGTTATAAGTAAGCATGTTAAATTTTAGTCAGCTTTGAATCTATTCAAATCTATTCAGTCGTTACCATTTTTCGCGTATCGAATTAGCTAACCAGTTTCTTTGCAGTATTCACAGTTGACAAAGACGTAGGTAGGTATAGTAGTAAATTACACTTTCTTATTAAAAATATTCTCCAGGGCGACAATTTGGAAACTTCAAGTTCTATAGCCTCGACATAGTAAACAAGAACTAGGATAGCGTATTTTTAAAGAAAGACACTGATAAATAAATTAATATCGATAATAAATTATTATTGTTACTGTTAAATTATAATAATAGGTCATATGCATGTATTAATAGATTATTTAGTCAACCATAATACGGAAAAAATTGATAATCATTTAAAAATGTAATATTATCACAAGAAAAAAAATTTGAAATTTCACATTCATAAATAGACAGTTTAAACAATCGGCCATGTTGGCGGGCTTATGTGACGTCACGATATATGATGCATGTCAACTTTGATGTCAAATTGTCAATGTTCAAAATGAAGTTTATTTGTTGTTTTCTCTAAATACTGACATAATCTTACTGTGAGACGACCCAGTCGCCATGGAAACTGTTATTGATATATACTCTGACGTCACGCTGCGTTTTGAAAATTCGAAAATAGCGCGTATTTTCTACGTTTCTATTTTATTATTTGTATTTTTTTAGTGATTAGATTAATAAAATAACCATTACGATATGATCAGGAACTAAAATATATTTCAAAATAAAAATTTAAACCAATTTGGAGTCTCATGCATATGACCTATTATTATTTAACAATTATTTTTACTTCATTAACTAATAAGATTTCGGATGGTAAACATATGCATAATTTTTAATAATTAACGTCGTTAAGATTATTTTTATCTATCATTCAATAATGTTTTTTTTTCTACATTAATTTTGATTTTTTTTTAATATGCTAGAAAGTTATACTGTTCGTTAATGTTAGCAATCGGATATAATATGGCACGCGATGTTAATTATATTGAAAACTATTGAAATAATTACTCTGTTTATGAACATTCAACTTTACACAAATGTACGACAATTATTATTTATTGTAAATTAATTACTGTAGGTACCTTAAACGTGACATTATTTGCGAAAAAAATATTGTTATATTTGAAATCGAACCCAATTTGTTGTTGAAAACAGAAATAGCGATTAAAGCTTCAAATTTTATTGTGAAAATATATTTGTTCCAATCATCATCGGCATTAATAATATATTTCTCAAATTAAATCGAAGTCTCATACCCTTGAATTTTATAAATACCTACATCGATACAAACACTACTAGTCTAAGAGCCAGCTTAAATCTGACAACACATTTTTTACGGTATCTGAAATTTCGTCCAGTGAGACTTCTATACCTAGTAAACAAGCAATGGGTATTAGCTAAGCTCGGCCGCGGTAGGTTTGGGGTCCCTCAGGTGAGTCAGGTAGGAAAATTAAGTAAATTTTTAAAGTATTTTACGGCGTCTGCTGTTTTAATATGTTATAATGTACCTCTAGAAAAATTGAAAAATAACTATGGCTGCTGATTTTTAAGGTTGCAACATCCCGGCAGCCACTTTTTAAAATTCGAAAAAAAATTAAAGTATTTTACGGCGTCTGCCATTTTAATATATTATTTATTGAACTATTTTGAGCTAATATTGAAAATGGCTGACATTTTTTCCGGTTGTAACTATCCGGTTTACAGTGAAACATTACCTGCAGTCCGTGCATACGTATGTCCACAGTTGTAATTTTCACATTCGTGGAATTTATATAACATTGAAATTACATTAGCAAATGTAAAAAATTTTATAAATATACAATTAAACGAACACATCTACTACTCTAAATGTGCATAATAAGGAAAAAAAGGTCCATTATAAGGCTAAAACAAATATGAAATTATTATGAAGATGTAAAAAAAATCAAACATTAATTTAATATATTCATTATTTGTATCAGAATATATTTATTTTTGGAAATAATCTATAATGATGAAATATTTTATAATTATCTTCGGAATCGTCTCCAGCACTCCAGCAAGTGACAAGTTATCTTCATCCACCAAGCCTTTGTGTTCGTAAAAGGAACTAAATCCCCACCACTCCGCCCTAACATAAAAGAAGAGAATATCTGACTAAAGAGATAGAGAGAGAGCATAAATTACTACTCTTACTGTACCACATGTTTTCTAAGCATGGACTGCAGGTAATGTTTCGCTGTAAACCGGATAGTTACAACCGGAAAAAATGTCAGCCATTTTCAATATTAGCTCAAAATAGTTCAATAAATAATATATTAAAATGGCAGACGCCGTAAAATACTTTAATTTTTTTTCGAATTTTAAAAAGTGGCTGCCGGGATGTTGCAACCTTAAAAATCAGCAGCCATAGTTATTTTTCAATTTTTCTAGAGGTACATTATAACATATTAAAACAGCAGACGCCGTAAAATACTTTAAAAATTTACTTAATTTTCCTACCTGACTCACCTGAGGGACCCCAAACCTACCGCGGCCGAGCTTAGCTAATACCCATTGCTTGTTTACTAGGTATAGAAGTCTCACTGGACGAAATTTCAGATACCGTAAAAAATGTGTTGTCAGATTTAAGCTGGCTCTTAGACTATACGGTACCTACTGAAGAAATATTTTGGATACTGTTTATTTACAAAAAAATTCGATAAAACTGAGAACACAATAAATCGCTACTTTTATTTGGTAGTGAGACGTTATTACTATAATATTTAAAATAAATTAACTTCTAAATACAAGAAAAGTCATTTTCTTAATAAAATATCATTATGTTACTAAAATTGTTATTTGTAAGTAATTTTTTGTTCTTAATACCTTACGAGATACTTTACTATTATTCAAAACTTTCATCGCTATTAATTAATACAATACTTAACAAGTAAAATACAGGAGCAAAAAGGGATCAATTTTAAAATAACTTTATAACAATAATTTTACATTATTTTAGTGCAATCGTCATAATATAGTTACTTTTTCTCGGAACTTTCTATAGAAAATAGTATATTTTATGTATCTCAAACGTGAATGTACTTACTATATACATACTGTGCGATCGGCGAAAGAAGACCGGTGGGGAAAGGGCAAGAAGTCGCTGATGTGTTCCCAAATTATCGGAATTCATAGGCGGCGCATAGCAAGGCATGCAAACAATGTATAGCTTTAAATTTTAAGGCATTATTTTGAGCCTCTAACTCGCACATTTTAATTACATTCGCTATGACCTCCCTAGCGCCACTTCTAACTGTTTTTCCCTTTTTACTTTCCATTTTGATGATATTCAGACAACACCTCTCAACTTAGTCCGCGGACGCACGCCTATGTACTGTCTGGTGTATGATTTTTTTGTACTGTTAGCAAGTGTCGCTGTATAGTCGTACGGCTATAGCAATAGTACAATTATCGCGATAATACAATTGCGATACGTTTGATCGACTGGACTCCCTTATTGCATAGAAGCGGTTCCAGGATCAGTACCTTTTACTAATATAAAATACATGTGCGCTCTTCTGCAATAAGGTCATAGGACTACATACCATACACCGGTCTTCTTTTAAAAATCCAACAGTATACGAGTTGCGATATTGTGTTAAAACGAGAGATTAGCGCATTTTAACAGTCACACGAGTCATAATATAGCATTACGTTCGAAATACATACCACATTTTTTGCACGTATCTCCTATGAAATAGCTAATTTTCACTTTATAATAAGTGTATTTGTAATATTTTTGACACTTCCGCTCGGCCTTTTTACTATATTTATATTATATTTTACGATAGCAAGGCCTATTGCGCTTGTTTCTCTTTCTTGCTCATGTAGACTTAACCGACAATTCTGACAGAGATATTCCTATTGAATTGGTAAAATCGAATTATTTTAGTTTTACTTCACGCACTAGTATGAAATGAGTCAGTTTACAACAGCTATACCGGCACGAAAAGCAGCTATTTTATAGGAGACTGCGTACAAAATAAATTTTCTATTTAACTCAATTATAATTAAGTACGTTATTGCTGTCACCGAAGTCAGCTTAAGTACTAAATTATTTTTTTAACTCAAAACGAAGGAGTTCGACGTTTACGATGTCTTTAATACTTATGTCAATATTGTTCCGTACTGCACTACAATGAACTGGCATCACGAACAAAGTTGTAATTTGTAGATTAAAATAAGACCGAGTTATAGACTCTATACAATAGTTTTGAATGATATGATAATTTTGCAAAGTGCATCCGTTTCCGTTCCGTGTTTTCTAACGTCATACTAAGTAGATTATATCAATCAATTGCTGGGTTCGGTTTCAAATGCAACAAAGAATTCGTTACCTTTGACAGTTTCCTTGACAGTTTCTTTCCCGCATTGATTGATCTCGGTGGCCGACGAGGCCAGCGACGATAAAATCGAGATGAGATCGGTGTTGGTGCAAACGATACCCGCATTTCCGGGGACGTGTTTTTCGGACGAGCCCGACGACGACGGCGAACTGTTTGCCTGCACGATCGGATATTCTGAAGCTCTTCGTTTTTGCGCCGACGGTATAGGAGGTAAGGTTGTGCCGACAAAGTCCGAATATCTTCTTAATGACGCGCCCGATGGACCGCCGGATTGCTGTTGCGTGTACCTGAAGAACAACTTACCGTCTAACTCGTCTCAGATTGTGCAAATTTTGTTGGTATAATAATAATAATAATAATAATAATAATATTGTCGTTATAGGTACCTTTGGGGGGACACGGAAGGTCCGGCGTCCTCGTCTAGAGGCTGTACTTCGCAAACCTTTTCACTGCTCGTGTTCCACATTTTCATTCTGACTTTTCTGGCCGTGACAATATCGTCCATGATGTCCAGCTGCAAGTTGTGAACACTTCCGCGATGTTCAGCCGACGGCGGCGGTCCGGCCAGAACGCTGGCCGCCGATTCTCTTCGACTGGCCAGGATTGTGCGACTGGGAATGCCGCCGGCCGTCGGAAATGCCGCTATTGACTCGCGTCGATTTCGACCGAACAGAGTCGACGGAACTTTGGATATTGTTACGACGGAATGACGTCGGCCGCCTGGAGTCGGAGCCGGCGCCGAAGATAGGGTGGCCAAGAACGCCGCCTCACGCACGGACGGACCCGAACCTTACAATCGTTTTTTTATTCCAGAATATAGTAATAAAAGTGAAAAATAATCAACAGCTAAGAATTATTTGGAAATTATAAATCGAGAAAATGTCACGTTATTATCATCACCAATCATTCATTACTGGAGAAATCAATATAGACAAATTACATATTTTTAGAGCCGGCTTTCTGTTTGTTCATACAGTCTGACTACCGACTTTGATAGTTTTCGTTGACTTTGCATTATAAAGAAAGAAAGCCCAAGAGCCCGCGGCAGCCAGACCTTCGTCTTTTTATAAAACTGAAAGTTTTTCTATGGATGTCTCCAATACAGGTAAGAATGATCCCCACCCATGAAACCTGAGTAGTGGTGGCTTTGGCAGGTAACAGGTATTAAAGGTGTACAAAATTCCATCTCAAATTCGTCATTGTATAAAACTCAATTTTTTTATATTTCATTCGTAACAATATTAAAACTCGCGTCGCTCATTGCCAGACACTTAGTATGGTTCCAACCCCCTGCCAGACACCCTTAAACTATTATAATTTGTAATTATACTTACGTTATATTATAAAACCTGAATTTTATATATATTGTTTGGAGAGCTATTAAATAATGTTTCGTTAGTAGCCAGACAGTTACGAATGAAATATAAAAAAATTGAGTTTTATACAATGACGAATTTGAGATGGAATTTTGTACACCTTTAATACCTGTTACCTGCCAAAGCCACCACTACTCAGGTTTCATGGGTGGGGATCATTCTTACCTGTATTGGAGACATCCATAGAAAAACTTTCAGCTTTTATAAAAAAGACGAAGGTCTGGCTGCCGCGGGCTTTTGTTCAGCACTGTTCAGAAACATGACTCATACGTGTACAAAGTACATTACGGTTGTATTTTGATTAGTGAAGTTATTTTTCAAATTATCGACCGAAGTTAAAATCAATATCTAGACATTTGTTTACGACAAGTTATAATTAGTTCTTGTATGTATAAGGTATTAATATAATTTGAATTCTTTGACAATTTTTTTCTACGGCATCGGGGTTCTGTTTTGACAGATTTAAGATATTTTATGGTATAGTTTCGATTGTAAAGGGCAATGTTCCAAGTGAGTTGTGGTATACCTTCGCCTCCTCTTTCCGAAAGCCTTCGAACTTGACTGGCCGTGATTCCGCTCGTGCATTGCGGCGTCGGCAGGGAATGTTTTCTGGTCTCGCGCGGATCCCGCCACGGCGACAGCAGGTAAGGGTTGTTCATCGGCGAGTCGACGTCGAGACTTTGGCGCGGCGTCGATTCGACACTCTTCTGATCGTATTGCTCCTCCTCGTTGTTTCCGGACTCTTCGACGACGATCATCGGCTCCTGGTTCTGGCATTGTGATGAAAATGGAGATCGACGCATATTGTTGTCGATTTGCCGTCTTATCTAGAAAAGAAAAACAAAGTAAAAACCTAAACTCTACAATCTACATAGGCTTATTGGAATTTCTGGATTTTTATATGTTTACATTATTTATATGATTTTATAAATAAATAATATTAATAAAATATTTAATTGTCCCATAAAGATAACTTTGAGCAAAAGTAAGTTTTACAGTTCATGAAAAGCCGCCGTACAGCAAAAATTAAATAAATATGTATTTTCATTTTAATATTAATTAACTAGTATTAATTAGTGACACAAAATTCGTCTATTTAGAAATAAATTAGCTACAATAACATTACTGTTGTGCAATTATCCGACAACCTGTTGTATGGTGAAAATGGAAACAGAAACGAAAGGGAAACCTGTTGATTTATTATCAATCATTTCTCTCAATATTTATGCAAAATACACTTCGATAATAATCGAAATATTCTGTTCTATTTATTTATTGCCAGAAATTGTATACACCCTGTAAATTGGTTTTTTGAAGTCCTGGAAATAGAGCTATTGTAAATTGTAGACTTTCTAAGTCTACAACAAAAGTCATAAACATCTGAATGTCCGGGAAGGGTCTCAGCTGTTGAGAGCAGAGTGCGGACGGATGTCCGCTGTCTGTGAAGGGTGATCGTTGTGTTGGGGGATGATGCGTGTAGGATTCAGTGAATCAAGGATGAATATAAGTTAATTAGCTCAACGAATCACGTTTTAAGATAGCTTCAAAACTTTGATTAAGATCGAATAAGATATTGTTATGCCGATCGGCGCTTACTAGAATTTCATAATAAATAACTGTCCATTTAGATTTTATTCGGATCTATTCATTAAATGCAAACATTTTCCTCATGTAGATTTCCTCATCGTGTATTGATTAGGATTTTGTCGACTGTTAAATTGTTACAGCACTGTTTTAGAACAAAATAATGATGTATCTACGTACATTTCAGTTTTTATTGCACGACCCACATTTCGAGATGTAATGTGTGTAAACAAAACACATACAGAATACGAGAGACAGAGAGAGAGCCTCTCTCTCTCTCTCTCTCTCTGTGTGTGTGTGTGTTCAAGTAGGTATTTAATATCAATGTGCAAATAGATGCTTGTTGACAAAGCAAATATTATCTACACCTTCTTGATCGTTCTGCTTTGCTCTGGCCGAAACTTCAAACAATCGCAATTCAAGGCTACAGCTTAAATTTCAAAAGCTTTTCTTCATATATGATATATATGTTAAAGTTTTCGCAATATTATGCATAATAATTATACCAGGACAGACTTAGATGCAATTCAGAATTTTTTATGGCCTTGTTGTGCGTCAATCATTTAAAACATTTATCTATCTATCTTTTCTCTATATATACAAAGCTGTAAGCTTTTGATGAAATTTCAACTTACGGTGTATAGAACATTAACTACGACGGAATTAGTGACTTTCAGAATTTTTTTTGTCGACCTGTCTATATATATGTAAATTCTTTATTCTAGGACTTGTTTAAAATTATAGTTAAAAAAAAAACAGGTAACGAAGTAACAAAAATATTAGGAGCACTGTGGTTTGAATCTAATAAAAAATAGAGAATAGTTACTTCTTACCACAACAAGTTTATTAGTGGATGTACATTTCGAGAGCTATGCTCTCATCTTCAGCAATACACTTTAGTGTATTGCTGAACTATTCTCTATTTTTTATTAGGTAACGAAGTGTTTATTTTTCGTTTTTTTTTCCTATTAAAATATATTTTTGTCATGCTGTTTGTATTTTTCCAATTGTTCGGTAATTTAATATATTTTTGTTTCACTGATGTTCTAATACTTCAATAGCGCATCTCTGTGATATATCTACATAGATATTAAAAAAAAGACGGGTTGCACTCCGGGAGTGCCGGCAGAAGTGAAAACTTGAATATTAACGTCTTAATTTTTTGCATTTAGAAGCATTGTTTATTTATTGGCAACACTTGTAAAATATAAAATGGTTTGTATCATAGATTGTATTTTTATATACGATATTTTAACGCTAGATGTCTAACGTTGTATAAAAAATAAAATGGTTTGTATCATAGATTGCATTTTTATGTACGATATTTCAACGCTAGATGTCTAACGTTGTATAAAAAGTATCTGGCAATTACTATCACTTAGAGAGTCTCACCCAGTTCTTACTTTTTCTGACGCGAGTTTAACATTTTTTACCCATTACAAAAAAAGTGTACAACGCCGCTAAAGAAGTTTTCACTTCAAAAACAAACCTTTTGACATCCATTACGGAAAACCGTATTAATTAATAAAAATACTAAAACAGTTTTTATGCCATTTCACAGAGCTGGACATCAGACTATTGTTGCACATATCTACTGTATTTTTATGCTCAATCATAAAACCAATATGAGCTGGTTTCTCAGTCGAACGATTTAAATGTCGAATTATCCATTCGTGTGTACAGCTGAAGACATGTGGAATACGGTGTTCAGCACACGGAAGAAAAAAAAAGAAGAAAACCAAAGAAGGAATAATAAAAGCAAACAGAGCGTTAACGCGTCCCCTTTTCAAGCGATCGCAAATATTTTCAATAGTATTATTGGTACCTTTCTATTGCGGCAATAAAATCAAATATGATATGGTTTATAATTAGTATAACATGTTATTATGGCGAGATGGAATTTTTCAGCTAGTCACTAGATTTGTTTGAAATCAATGTTAATATTTAAAATTGCAACGGGACCCATTACTTGTAATTACGCTTTCTTGCCAGTTTTTCGGAATTTCTTTTTTCTTAAAGGAGACATAATTAAAATCGGCGATTATCCAAGCCAGGCGACGTGGAATGCTTGAAAATTTGTTGCCACCTCTCAGCCTCATATCTGTTGATGTAATGTCCGAAATCGATTTAATATTATTTCAAATTAAAGAAATTTATTTAAACTGCAAACGTTTAATTTTCCGAATCTGAGTGTAAATCTATAAGGTTATGATACTGTGATTACAAGGCAAAGTATGATTCTTAGTAAAATTATGTATCTGTAACTGAAAATAGATAAATCGACGACGATAGTCGAACTAAACCGCTATAAAATCGAAACTCTCGCCGTCTCTCGAAAAGTCTCACTGTATGTTTGCGAGTTTTTGACGTGATAACGTCTTATAAATTGATGAATCACCAATCTTATAAATTGATAAAACACCGGCTGCATGCACGAAAAAGTGTAACGTTCCTAACGTTCGTAACGCGTAACGCGTAACGTTCCGCGTCCGCCTGACCCTGTGCGTGCTTTTCTCGAAAACGGCCCTAACGATTTGGATGAAATTTACTGAAAAGGGATTTTGGGGGGCAAAAAATCGTTTTAGCTAGGTCTCATCTCTCGAAAAAATCGTTTTCTTACAAATTTTATCATTATAAAAATCAATTTTTGACGTATGAAAATACTTAAATATTGTAAGTAGGTTTTGGAATTTTATATACCTATACAGTGAAAGTTGTTTTATAAATATTATGACAGCTAATCTTTGAGACTTAAAATAAATACGAAAGAAAGAAAGTTAAAAAAAAAACAATTATATTATATGGTGAGTAATTTAAATAAATAAAATTAACCTAAATTTGAAGCGAAAGATGCAATATCATAGATTCGAATTATTATAATTATTATATAAATTTAGGTTATGTATTACGGAATACGTTATCACGTAAAACTATCGTCCGTAAACCGACTTTACAGACAACCAATTTTTTTTATTAAATTTAAAATGCATGTTTCGTCGTTCGCGACAATCGTAAAGTGGGAGGCTACCGCGAGGCATTAAATCGACAGCACTATTTCGTTTCATATAATATGTAATTATAATAATATGTCGAAATATTTAAATACTAGCCGCAATGAAGTTTTGCTAGAGCTATTTATACGCAGTGCGATTTTGTGATATTTCTACTTGATTTTGAAATAGGTATAGATTTCTGGAGCCTATTTTCAAGAAATTCATATAGATATATTGGTTTGTTATATTGATAAATTTAGTATCTAGTAATAAACTTCTAAAATACCGCAAAGTGGAGTTTTGTCTATCAAAAGTCGAAAGAGAGAAAAAACAACAACAACAACAACTGCAAGTATACCGATGTGCGATTTTTTTCATGTATGAAAAATGAGATCATGAGCTTTTGTTCCAATAATACCATCGATGTGCGATATTAGTATTCCGAGGCGATGATGAAATACGTGAATACATTTAAAGAGCTTTACTATAATAATGAAAGCGTTCCGGTTTGCATTCCGCCTAAAAGCATATTTTATGCATGCGACGCATTTGGGCATTCGCGTTCTCCAAGCGGAGTCTGGCTTACAATATTATTGCAATATAATTCACTTTTAAAACGAATAAAGTGTTGAGAGATTATTATTCATTATTTTTAATTTGAAAATTTATTCTAACGGTTTATTTAAAAAAATGTCATTTTTATGCTGACATAATACACTGTATAGGTTTTTTAGTTTATATAATGTATTTTGGAAACCGCTTCGAAAAAGCTTCGTTTTTATTTTCTCGGTAAAGAATTATGAATTGGCAATTGTACAAACACCATTAATATATAGTAATGAATTTAAATTTTGTTTCTCGAATGTGCCGGCTTATGGAGGTTTAGAGATGTTGCGGTTCACGGAAATCTACGATTCAGACGACTCATCATCTGCAGTTTGAAACTTGTATTATAATTTTAATCATTTATTTAACTCGCAGCGGCAATAAATTTTAATGAATATTATTAAATATCTCGTGTTCGGCGGACGTCGATCTGTCTTGCTTAAAAAGACATAATATATTCTATCCGCAGAGAATGAAATCAATGCAAACCGACAACTCTCAATATTAATTATGTAAACATTCCGCTAAAACAGATTTCATAATAAATCCCGCACAATTAAATTTGAATAAAGGAATTAATCATCAACGTGTGTCTATATGTAGACAGACAGCTGCTGTGGCTTTGTAGGTACTTTGACCTGCAATTCATATAAATCGGTTTCACCAATTTTCTGACGCCATTAAAAAAAAATAAAAAATAACAAAGATCACGAAAATATAATCCTTTTTATTGATTATAGAAATAAAATTTTATCTGTGACAAATAGAAAATGCGGTGGCCGAAATTAGACAACACCAGACTGAATCCAGTAGCGGTTTGAACTCTTGCCAAGGACTCTTTTTGTTCCTCTTTTAAGCATAACACTTCCGTATTGAACGATTCTTTATAATTACAGTGTAAACTCTTTATAACGAAACTCAAGCGACCGAGCATTTTTTATCGTTATAGAGAGTTACCGTTATATGGAGTGAAGAAAGAAAAACAACCAAATTAACAATAATCTTCAATGTACTGTATAATCTCTTTATAACGAATTTTAAGGGACCGAACATTTTTTTCGTTATATGGAGGGAAGAAAGAAAAATAACCAATTTTCACAAAATTAATTTATTCCAAACACATATACAAACACATATACCTACCTATAGTTTGGCGTCATCAAGTGCTTGTTGAACAGATGGTGATGGTTCAGAATGGTCCTCTTTATGTCTGTAAACATTTGCTGACGCCTAAATATGAACATATTTCTTCGTAATAGAGAATGGCTGTTGCGTTATAAAGAGGGTATTAATGTATAGGTTTTAAGGTAAACCAACCAAATCGTAAAAAATTCGACGTTATAGGGAGTTTTTCGTTATAACGAAGGACGTTATAAAGAGTTTACACTGTATATCATTTTTAAATTTCGCTATTTTAAAATCTGCAAAATTATCGAAAATAAAAACTTAAACGTTATATATTATCAATTTGAAAAATTGAATCGCGTTCAGATAAAAGAAATAATAAAAAAATACAATTGTTTGTCATCCAAATATACCAAAGAAGTTGATTTTTTTCAGCTTATTGTTAGTTTTTACGACAAACTAGAAACAATATTATAATTTCTTCCACATATTGAATCTTTTATATTTTTAGTCCGAGGTAAAACAACTGTTGGTGCAATAGTAGTAGTGACTCAGATAATATTATAATAATAGGTTCGAAAACTATGTATCTATTACCGTTGTTTCTAATTAAATATTCCAGGATTTCACTCATATTATTGTAACATGTTATACTCCACAGCCCGCACCGCACAGCCATTAGCATAGATAAATATAATTTATTAGCTTGCCGAAACGCGACCATGTTTCTTGTATGTGTGTGTCCTTCTTTCCTAGCGTTTCTACTAAGTGGCTTGGTTTGAATACGTAGCTATTTTTTCATTAACATAATTTCAAACATAAAATCGACATCACTATAGCTTTTATTGGGACTCGTTTTGATGAAAAATTTCATCTCTCATAGCCTGGTCAAAAATACGCCATTGAAATTGATAGTCACTCGAACAGGTGAATTGAAAATAACGACGGACATTCTGTATTCGTCGGCAACAGTTGAACACTAGGCGACGCGACGCGTCGCCTAGCTTATAACAATAGAGCATCGGCACGTCGCGAATCATGACGCGTAATCTCTGCGTATTGTGAAAGGTGTGTTACGTGAGAATGTCTGTCACAATATGTGCGTGAAATTATTGTGGAACGACCGCGTTTCATTGAATGAAATATAATATCTTTAGTATTTTATCAAACATGAATTTTTGTCAAAAATTCTGCTCTTCCACCATGTGCATCTTCTCTTCCACCATATAATGTTTTTCGTATAAGTAATTTTGCGAGGTCTATGATTCTGTTATAAGTGTTCTGATGACTTTAAATTAAATGCAATATAAAAAATGTCAGTTTTTATGATTTGCAAAAAAAATCGCCGAGATGTTCACGTTTCGGGTATCTGTTCGCACTTGTTTTTCTATTATAAATTCAATTATTAAACAGTGTCGTTCAGTTATGCACAAATCATATTATAATTATTGTTTCACGTTCAGCTTCGATGCAGTGAACTCAAATTGGATTCGAAAATTGAGTGAAGGTCTAGACTCTAGATTTTAGTGGTTAAAAAGAACTGTTTTCATTTTGGAATATCGAAACAAAATTATCACCTACATATTTTGATGGTGTTAGTATTCGTTGCTAAGATTTCAACTAAAGGTAAAACCGCATTATAACTTTGAATATGAGCTGCCATCTACAATGGTAGTAGCAAGAGTTTTGAGCGGAGTAAAAATAACTTCAGAATGCACAAATGTTGTGCGACGGAAATGAAATAAAAAAAAATGGAGACACAAATTAGGGGTCTTGTGATCTTTGATGTTGTAAACTTTGAACGTGGTACTAGAATCCCGAGTCGAAATTTTTTCTTCTTTCGGTACTATATCATGGTTGTTTGTGTGCGTCCTGAAAGGAGTACAGAATACAACGCGTGTTTCAGGAATATATTTCCGCTAATGGAGTTTCCGCACAACAGGAAAGTGAACGGTTGATAATGTACTTCACAGCCTACTAAGTGTTGCCAGTCTATATAAAACAGCCTGCCAACTGTCGTGTAGCTACATTATTGACTTTGTCGCTCTGAATGAAAATAAATTTATGTCACTGTTGCTCTGTAAAATTTAATAACATTCTCTTTGGGAATTGATAAATATCCAAAGCATTCTTAATTCCTTCTCCAGTCAACAGTCTTTTTGTCACTTTTTATTCCTTTTATCACAAATGCTTAAATAAATTTTGTATATCTAAGTTTTTTTTATTAAACTTAAAGGTTTTTTCATCCATCTACGTTAGGACATGTGTTAAAATTGCAAGCGAAGCCGCGGGTAAACGTTAATATTTAATAAGGTAGTTTATTATGTAACTGACGTTAGCTCTGCTATCTTAATTGAATCGCAAACTTTATTAAAGCACTAGCCAAATTTTTATTAAGTAATTCCTAAACCAGCATGTTATAACTTTTATGTTAATTAATATAACCTTATTAGAGAATTTCTGGATAAATTAAATTTTAAACGTAAGGTTTTAATATTATTTTAACATATTTTACTTTTTTATGCGCAATATCAAAGAAGAAAATGTAGTAGGTATTACGATATTTTATAGATTAGATATAGGTAGTACTTAGTTTAAATATTATGTAAAATCTTGTAACAAAGAGTGTCTCCGTTTTTGGCGTAGCCGAAATGGACTTGCAATGAGTTCCGCGATCGCGCGAGTAAGTGTTTAAATAATATTTCAATGACTAAATCGAAGGTCTTTTCTTCTGATGTCGCGAGATTTCTAGGACATAGAGAAAAAATTATTTTAAGGGATGTATTAAGGGGTTACATTTTTTATATTGTCCGAAAATAAAAAAGTTAAATTTACATAATAAAGCCACACTGCCTGTATTAACAAATATTTTGCAACCCGAGTACCTATTTCTTTTAATTTATTCTGTCTATGAAATTTGTATATACGTATCGGATAGGCTTTTTTCGTTTGATTTGACGTGTAGTTCGAGCAACGGGAAGTACTTTCTAATCCCTATGTCCCTGAGAGTTTTGCGACGTTTTCTTTTTATTGAAATTAAATATATTTTCGAAAGTTCTGAATGATAACACGAAATAATGTCTCTATTATCCTGGACAAAATATTACTACAGTAGCGATGAAGGCCAGATGTGGCAATTCTCTCGAGATGTATCGTTTGCGTTAATTGATTTTTAATTAAATCCGTCTCTGTGTAACAGACGTGATGTTTAATTAAACAAGTTCATTAGCACTGCGCTTTGTTTACACATATTTGCTGTACGCCACGAAGCTTTACGCTGTACGCACCTCCATTTGGAGTGGAGCTTTGATCGCATCGTCGAAGACAATATTATTGGGCAACGGGCGACGCGACGGCAAACAAGTCGAATATTCTGCTTATTATAGACTTGAAAAGGACTCAAGAGACGAGTGGAAACTTTCTATTGAATTATTGTTAGGTATAAAATAAAGACACATTTTATTTTTTTTTTCAATCCGGTTCTAGATTTCCACAAAACAACATTTCATTATATATAGCTAATTTATTTAAAGAAATAAAAAAAATCAAATTCTTTCGGCAGTGGTCACTTAAATTTTACATCATTCAAACTTAAATTTGGAGTCGTTGATTTATATTTACGAAAAGTTAATTATTCAGTTCTGGTGTAAAAAAAATGTTATGCAAAATTATTTTAACAATCAATTTTGATTTGAAGTCATTGTTGTATTTTCAGATAGTCGTAATATTTTCCTTGACGACAAGTCCAAAATGTAGGTCATGCTGATAAATGTCGTCGAAATAATCTAAAATTATAATAATATTACATTATAACAGTGATTTCAATGTTATTTAATAGGAACATTGCTTATTCTGATATATTTCTTGAAATTATTTCGAAGTCACGACTGGATATTTTCTACTTACTGTAAGCACAAAAGTATAATCTAAATTAAATAATCCACCAGCGGAAATATTAATTTGACTGTGCAAAAGTTGTAGGGAAAACGATTTGATCTGAAAAATATTTTAGAAATAAAGTTGAAGATTGAAATGTCAAGATCGATTTTTAGAAATTAATCATTTAACTATATAGATACATAATATATAAAAATTCTTTGAAATTAATCTCTCAGTATACCCTCAACGTTACGTTATATTGCGTCAAAATATTATATTCTATAATCTATTTCATAATATGTTTTGTGCTTTGAGGCTCTAAACATAACCTATTATTTGCTAATTATTCACAACTGGATTGAATTTAAATCGTTTAGTCGTCTGCCACCACTAAATTATATTTATCAAATTTTAGTCTCTTTCTAGGAAATTTAAATTGTTTGAAACTTTATGCTATGGCAGGGGGGCAGATCAAGAGTATCGATGAATAGAATTTTGTGTTCACTAACTCCAGAAAGAAGTTAAAATATTGTGATTAATAGTATAAAAGCCGAAACACTTAACATTATTTTATGTAAACACCATTTTATGTAAAAAAATTTCCACTAGCTTCAAATTAATTTTTTTCATTTAAAAAGAGATTTTTTTTAATTATGTACCTATGCAAAACAAATAAATGAATAATATTACCGTTAAATGAGCACTATGATTTATTGGGCAAAGCTTATGAATTGTTATTCTTGTTTTCCGAACCTTAAAAAGAATGAAAAAGCTGAATAAAAAAAATTTGATCTGATCTGAAATAAATCCGTTCTTCACTGTTGAAGGCGTTGGAAGTTTAATGTTGATTTAATAATTTAGACACGAGTCGTTCCATGAAAAATGCATTAATTTAAGCGCCTTCAATTCTGAGACGCGAAACCTAATATTATTGAAGCTATAACGGGTTGATTGTAAAAAAAAAACTCCGAGCGGAAGATCTTGCCGGCACATTTAAATTTGCACTCGATGTCCAACTAACACTTACCATTAAGTGTACATTGTTACCGGTTTTGACTATAAAAAGGATATTGAACACTTCCGAAAGGAACCATGCTAGGAGTAGACCAACGGCGGACGGGTCTTCGATGAACATATAAATTGTGTCGACTATGTCGAAGAAAACGTCGGCGCAATAAAGAGTTATCGGAACGGCAAATGCGAAATTTAAAGACTCGACACAATTACACAGCTGGCCGTGCAAATTCTGTAAGACTCGTATCAGATCGAGGTCGGCGTCGCTTATTAAATACTCTTTGAGAATTTCACTGCGATTCACTTGATTCTCAGTCAAATCTGATAATATCACGTTGATTGCGTCGAATCTCTGGTTACACAACGATAAATAGTCCAAATACTGCCACGTGTTCAAAGCCATCAACATTACGAACGGAAAACAAAAGTAAATACCATGGAAAATTCTCGAAGTTATCGTTGAAATATCTGGCGCGAAATGCATATCTGAAATTAGGTTTATTAAGCTAATTACAAATACAAAAAACATTTTCTGTATGAAAAATAGTCTTTTCACGTTTCTTTCTGCGTAACCGACAGGCGTATTTGTTTTTTTCAAAATAATATCTATTTCGTTTATCTTGTTGATCGCTCTGACAATTTTAAATCGATTTTTATAGTTCCAATATATAAATACGAACGGTAAAATTGTATTCAATGTATAATTGAATTGAAAACCGTTTTTCTGAACAAAGTGGTAGTCGTACGACGATACTGATAATATTGTAAAAATTATTAGTAATTTTGAAGCTGCGGCTTTGTTAAAATCCGTTGTCCGGTAGCGTTTGCGTTTGTTTTTTTCTACGACTGAAAAGTGAACCATATCAAAGAGTTTAAAAACCGACAATATCGGCTGCAAACTGCTATAAACGTCACTCATTTTTTTTTCTCAACTTGTTATGACGTTTGTTTTTCTTTTTTCTTCAACGAATCGACTATTCACCATAATGTGTGTACATTGTACGAATAAACGCAATACACTACGCTTTGTTTCACATTGGGTGCCGAGAATTGTTAATGATGTTGTGTCGACACTGGAAAATAAATATCATGTCCGTTGTCATTGATAATTACACGTTTCCTGAAACAGACGTATCGATTTTTGTGTGTTTTTTTTTTTGATTGTGACACAATTACATTAAACAGTAGCCACTTGGATTTTTAAATTGTATCTATTTTAGCTAAACATTGTATTTTTCATAATCTTGTAAAATATTCGTATACTATGCAAAATCCTGATTTTTTCGTTGAGGTGTAGTCTCCGATTTTTAAGGGTCTCTTGAAAATTTCAATAGTTCTTCAGCAGTGTTAAAAATTTTATTGTGAGTGTTTTAAAAATATTTTATGACGTCTTTTTGTGAATGTTGAACGATCGAAGAATCTCGTTAGAGATTCTTTTCTGTGCTAAATGCCGACGTATCTCTAACGTATTCTTATACATTGATTTTGCCTAGCTCCCATATAACGCCGTGTATATGAGACGAGTTTCCAAGTTTTATAGTTCTGTGACCACGTGACTTTCATAGGACCGATTTTTCGTATCACCCATATATACTTCTGTACCACAATAACAGCTTAGACTGCGAGGGTGCCCGTGGACGAGTGGTTACGACGTTAGACTAGTAATAACACTAATAACAGGGCTCGGGTTCGATTCCCAGCAGCATCATTGGAAAAGTTTTTTTTTCTACTCCATTTTATTTCCACTTGATATTTATATATAATCATATATATTTTTTTTTTATTTTTTTTAATTTTTAATTTTTTTTAATTTTTAATTTTTTTTAATTTTTAATTTTTTTTAATTTTTAATTTTTTTTAATTTTTAATTTTTTTTACATTTTTAATTGTTTTTTTTTTATTTTTAATTTATTTTCTCAATTTTTTTCTCATATACCTACATATTTTTATTTCTTTTTTAATTTTTAATTTTTTATTTTCTTGTTTTTTGAAAAATACACTTTCGTCAAATTTTTTATTAAAAAATAACAAAATATATGATTGAAGTTAGATTTAAATAATTTAATTTATTAAAAAACATATTTATCATATAAAGTGCAACAAAAATTAAAAAGTGGAAAGTTTTCAAAGTGAAACTTCTTTTTTTAATGCAAAATAAGTATTTTACAAATGATATGAAAAAAATTTTGTATTTTTAATGGTTGGCCTTGTTCATTGATTTTTTTTTCATGCCTTCAAAATTGGCTTTCATGGAATCTGTGGCCTCTTAATTCTAAAAATGCACATATGTTTATTTTTTGGAGAAAAAATAAAAATAATGTCTCACACTTTGGAAAAAGACGTGAAATCTTAAAAAAAAACTTCGGAGAAGTAAAAACTTCGTTCTGTGCTAAATTCAAAAACTTGAGGCGACTGAATCTCAGAATTATAACTTAAAAAAAAAAGAATTTCGAGGCAGACAAGAAATTGAAATCCAACTTCGAAATTCTGTGCTTATAAAAGCTACAAGAGCCACAGCAAAAAAAAGTGCACAGACGGCGTTTTTTTAGTGGTAACTAAAGGAGCTATGCGAACACCGTCTTTGCATTTTTTTTGCTGTGGCTCTTGTAGCTTTTATAAGCACAGAATTTCGAAGTTGGATTTCAATTTCTTGTCTGCCTCGAAATTCTTTTTTTTTTAAGTTATAATTCTGAGATTCAGTCGCCTCAAGTTTTTGAATTTAGCACAGAACGAAGTTTTTACTTCTCCGAAGTTTTTTTTTAAGATTTCATATACATCTAAATGGTTGAACGGTAAATAAGAGAAAATTATTACATTAAACTTTAGCTCTCAATGTAAAAATTTAAATAAATACCATTTTACTATTTTTATATTTCGGCCCTGTAAGACTTACGTATTTTCTATTTCAGCTTTGTTATATTATTATACTTATGTAATTCCCACTTGTACTTACAAAGCTCTATTAATTATATTAGGTAATTTACGCTTCAATTTTTTTATTGAATTACGAAAATGTGTTTTGAACTTAATAGACATAAATATAGGTAGCCTTGTTCTTTGAATGGAACAATAATAGAATTATCTACTACACTCTAACAACAATATCAATGTTGGTGCGTAATTGTATTACTATTAGTAGTTGTCTAGCATCTATAATCTTCAGTAACTATATTATGTTTATCTATACTCAATAGTATTAATTTGTAAAATTTTACTTTTGAAATTTTCACACTTTTTGCAAACAATTCCATTATTAAAAACGTCAAATATCACTCAGATATAGTGACATCTTACTTATAGAAAAATCTCACTTTCCTATAGTCTAGCAGTTATGGCTGTTTGGAAATTTTCCTAAACTAAAAGAGATATTGAACTGCGAATGTTCCAACTCCACAAATAAGGAATGGTACTAATTTAGGTCAATATTCACTTTTTAAAAATGGTACAATCTCGTTTTCGTTTTGAAATGCCCCGAGTCCAAAAAACATATTTTTGGAAAAAATGTCTGTTCGTCTGTTAATATGTGTGTCTGTTGTTTTTGCTGATACAAAGATATAAATTTCATAATGTTTTATTTTTTTACTTATTTTTTCCAATAAAATTAAAAAAACATTTTTTTTTCAAAATTTTTAAAGTTAATGAAATATTTCAAAATAGAAACATCAGCTGTTTTGTTCTGAAGATCTGTCAAAAAGAAATTAATTTATAGATAGCTGCCAAACATGCTTTGGTTAATTACCAAATTGTGTAATCAAGAAAATGAAAAGCAAATATCATAATATTTATTACTAGCCGTTACCCCCACATCACTGCACACGTTAATAGTTAATAGTAAGTAATAGTAAGTATTTGAAATTGGAATGCTCCTGTCGTCCTATTGGCTGAAATGTTTAAAATCAAACACGTACATATTTTGAATAGATTAATATTAAATTTGTAACAAAAATGTAAAATTTACAAAGATTTAAAAAATTTACGCAAAGTTATGCGTTGAGATATAATTTTTGTATATCAATAAAAAAAACAACTAATTATTAATTGTAATCTGTGGTCTTGACGATAGATCCAAAATATAGGTCAAATAAAAAAACGTCGAAGATATAATCTGAAATCAATGGCTATTTTAATATATTATCATTATAGCAGTTTATGTACTATCTAGTTTGTAATGCATTATTTTATGACGAGTTCTGATACTGTATTAATAACGAGCGATTACCGAGCTATAACAGCTCTACAAATCCTAAAAGCATTACAGCCGAGATACATACTGAATTTTTGTACCTATCTATCTCCTATAAAATAACTGATTTTCACATCGTAATAAACATAGGTACGCGTAATATTTTTGATATTATGTGAACTGTTCAGCGCCTACTTTGCCGTTTCTGTCGCTCGTATGGATTTAAATGGCAACTAACCAAGATATAACTATTTAATTGGTAAAATCGCATAAGTTTTATTTTACTTTACGCACTTGTGCGAGAAAGGTCATTCGATTGTGCGAAAATAGTAGGTACAAAAAAAAATATCCAATATTTTTATACACTTATTTTTTACGATTAAAAATGTTGAATGCCAATTAGTAATGCTTTCTGCTTTTGGATCTTGTTTAGTTTAAAGACTTTTACTTACGGTAAATAGAAAAGTATAATCTAAATAAAATAATCCACCCGCTGAAATGTACATTTGATTGTGTAAAACTTGTAGTGAAAATGATTTTATCTGAAAAAAAAATTTTTTTTCAATTTTAATTAAAGTTTTGTAGGTACGTACTGTATTTGAAAACTTAGCCCCTAAAATAATGACTTGATTTTACTGTTTTATTATTGAATATTTAATTTAATTCTTTTTTTAAATATTTGTTTTTGAAATTCTAAAAGTATCTTCCTAATTTTCTCCGCCGCAATGATAGCTCGATATATGTAATCAAGAATACAATTAGAATTTATGCAAGTAATTTACCGTCAACCATGCAGAATGGTTCGTCTCTAAAATGTTATGTATCGCTCTCCCTGTTTTTCCAATCTAAAAATATCAGTAAATATTACTCACTATTATTTTTTGTTACATTACAGAGTAGCTACTGTTTGCTACAATTGTTAAGAACACCCATTGTGAAAAAAAACAGTTACAAATGCTATAAATATTAGAATGATTGTCTGTTAGTTGTGTCACTGTGGTGTAATGTAACTCAGTCCGCCGCGAGAGTGGAAAGATTCGGGGTTCGTATCCCGACGGTGACATTGTTTGAAAAATTAAAAATTATTCTAATGTTGATAGCGTTTGTAACAATGGGTGTTCTTAACAATTGTAGCAAACAGTAGCTACTCTGTAATGTATTATAGTAATTACGAACTATACTGTAAAAGAACGCATCAATTATTTTTTGTATTAATATTTATAAAAAAAAAATATTTTAACGTTAATTAATATTGTTATAATATAATAATAAGATGTCCGAAAAAACTTGTAAAAAAACGAAATTACAGAATTAGAATTTTATAATTTACATAATTTCTGATTACCTCATGATGGATAGTGCTTCCGGTTCTCGCTATAAATATCAAATTGAATGCTTCTGAAAAGAACCACAGAGAAAGGCTGTTCGTCAGACTCCATTCCCATCTGACGAGCAAGTAGAACGTGTCGACCGTGTCGAGAAACACGTCGACGCAGTAAAGCGTTATCGGCACAGAGAACGCCGAATTCAAAGACTGCACGCACGTGCACAGGCTGCCTTGAATTTTCTGAAGGTTTATTATCAGCTTTAGATCGGAACTGTTGACAAAATGCTGATCGCTGTTGGACAAATCGAACAGCACCTTGTTGATCGCACTGAATCGTTCGATGCACAATAATAAATAATCCAAAAATTGCCACGTGTTCAAAGTCATCAACAATAAAAATGGAAAAGCGAAATACAGAGAGCTAAAGAATCCTGAAACGATCGATGAATATTCCGCCACTGTGCTTAGATTAACAATTATGTTTGGCGTGAAAATTACAAAAACCAAAAATATTCTTTGTCCGGAACAAAGTCTTTTCATCTTTTTTTGGGAGCACTCGACGGGCACATTGATTCCTCTTAAAACGCGATCTATTTCGTTTAATTTGTTGATTGCGGCAGCGATTTTAAAACGATTTCTATAATTCCAATAAATAAATATCAACGGCAGACTCATGTTTGCTATGTATATCAGTTTAAACGCGTGTCCTT
Source organism: Xanthostigma xanthostigma (assembly GCA_963575645.1). Taxonomy (NCBI): domain Eukaryota; kingdom Metazoa; phylum Arthropoda; class Insecta; order Raphidioptera; family Raphidiidae; genus Xanthostigma; species Xanthostigma xanthostigma. Next base: position 68,045 of record OY754470.1, on the reverse strand, counting down.
GGACAAAATGAAAGTAATATGATGACGTCGCTAATATTGCTATAATTGCTAACAGTTTCAAAAAGTCGATCTCCGTAAACTTTGTAACTCTGTAGAATCTGCGTTTATTTTTGACTGCGACTGTGAAATGAACCAAATTGAACAGTCTCCATAGAAACATCATCGGTTCTAAACTATCGTATAATATGACTACGTCGTCCATTTTCATGTTCTGTATATTCTATACTCTACTCGACTGTGTAACGAATGTGGATAGTTCGGTGTTTGACGTGTACTTTTGTTATGTTGATTTTTTAAGTACAATTAAGTAAGTACATATTTTTTCACTAAATTATATACGTGTCTATTTAAACTAATGCACAAGTCTATAATTAGGCTGCATAGACCATCAATTGACATTCAATTGACATTTTAGTACCTACGTCTTTTCTCAAAACCGACATTAGATAACTCAAACGAACTGCTCTGTTGAAATAATATGAATTTAATATTGTATGATATTATATTATGAAATCTTTAATCGAACTTATCACTAATGAAGTACACACTATTGTAATACGCAAAACAGGTCTTTAAGGACGTAGTCTGGTGTTCGGGTTTCGGAAAATTGAATTTAATTTTTTTTACATATAATATTATATTGAGAAAATACTGTAAAAATTTTAGACCGAAATATTAAATATTTACAAAGCTATAGCATATAGTCGAGAGCAGCAACGGTCTTACGGTAAGACTCTTACCTGCTCTTGCCTCTCAATTGTTATCACGTTACCCTAATACTCTCGCAGAGTTGTGCATAAAAATTAGCAGAAAAGATGCCTTTGAAGAAACGGAAGGTTTACTATACACCAGGCATAGCTGATTAGTGTAAATATTCATTTTAATTTTTTTGTATGAAATCTGAAATTAAAACTTTAAACGCGTTTTTCTCAAAACTACGTTTTTGTGAGCGGCGCGGGTGATTGAAACAATTGTATACAACCGATTGCTTTCAATTTTGCACAGGGTATTCTACACAGCAATAGCTCCGTCCGGTACTAGAATTACTTAATTATAAAAATTATTTCTATTTTTTTAACCGACTTTCAACGACAAAATTACGATTTTCTCGTAGTTTTTTTTTTAAACCCGCCATTTTGTTATTTACCAATAAAAATGTTTATTTCTAGTACGGGATAGAATCACAAGTCTACGAAACAATAACCAATTTAATTTTTATAATTCAAATGACTCCAAGTGACGTTATCAGCCGCGGTACCCACCTACCTCCTTTTAAAGCAGTCTACTTTAGGTTAAAAAAACAATTATAAAATGGCGTAAAATTAAGCAAAAAAAAAATTGTTTTTCTTAACTAACGATGTCAGTAAAAACATGTAACAAAATTGAAATGATTGTACATTATTTTGTTATTAAAAAAAAATTCTGAAATAAGGGTTGAAAACGATCCTGAACATAGGACTACGTCCTTAAATGAAAATTATTATCAAGGAAGCATTTATCCGCCCATCCGTAAATTCAAATAAACCCTTTGAAATTTCATCTTACCTGAATATATCTATATTTAAATGTTGGGTGACTTTGAAAAAAAGACTAGGTGCTCGCATATATTATATTTGAAGAGGTGTGTTTAATTTTTTATTGCTATTAAAAACACTTTTTTTTTCATAAAATCTGGCTTCTGTTTTATTATTATTAACATTGTATAAAATATTAAAAATACTCGTGATATTACGGAGGCAGTAGGACGCAAGCCCATTGGGTTCATTTAGAGATTTTGTAATTATTATGAAAGGGTGGTTACATTTAAATCACGTTTGTCCTCCGGTTACAAACTGTGAACCGCTGCTCGCAACAGCCGCCGTGGCACGGAATCAAGCGTACATCGCGGCCGCAGGCGGCTGTGCTATACGGGGTTATATTATATAGGGGTACTAATATAAAAATATCGGACCCACCGTACGCCTACAGCGACACAGAGCTGAATTTACGTTAATAATAATTATTATTATTATACATCCGCTACGACGACGAGAGCGGAAAACGGAAGTAGCATTCTACATTAAGCTGCGCCGAGAAGTTATGATATTATGTGCGGGATGTGCCAAAACTTAGAATTATGATTTCGTTTCATCGATGCTTAATTCCATTTTGCGCTCATAAGATTTCTCTTATAATTCCCCTTTAATTTTGCGTTACCACGGTTTTTCATGTATTTATTCGCCGTTTCACATCCAAAAAGAATGAAAAAAATGTCATATGCTGAACACCATTAATATTTACCTCAGTATACATTCGCTATAGCGAAACAAAAAGTCGGTTCACAGTGTCAATATAATGTATTTGCTAACTTAACTTTGTTTTCGGAAAAATAAGAAAATTCAAAAGCATCTCTTAAAGTAGTATTTTGTTCATAATTTCAATTCAACATCTGCACCAAATTAAATACCAATTCAGTAAACAACACCTTGATCGGAAAATAGCGTTTTCATAAAATTTGTAAATCCGAGGGTCGGTTATCACACGAAAAAGACAACTTTCTGCCCGGGAACAGTACTTTTTGTATACAGTGTCACGTGCAATGGGGTCGGATTTAAGTTTCAGCTAAATCTGGCAGCACTAAAATACCGTATGACAAAATTATTGACATGAGAATTAAGGGCTAAACTTCTATACGGTGGAAGTACGGGTCACATATGGTAGAGGAGCGGGTCTAGCTGATAGCGCACAGTGTTTTATTTCATGTTAAACACAACGCAGAATCTGGTCAACTTTTGAAATACGTAATGGCAAATACACGAACAAAACCAACTCTGTATCTGATCAGTAAGTGATATTGTGAAGGATTTTACGTTATCATAATTAGACGTCGGCTCAAGTAGCAAGGCGCGTGTTTTCCCAACTTTTAATTAGGCACTTAATTGAAATATATGGATAGCGACGTTACTACAAGTAGATACTGCCTACTTATAGGTGCGTGCTATGTGGGAAACAAAACAGTTGACATATAATTTCGAAGAACTCAAACTAATTTACAGTCATCATCTGTAATAAATTAGTTTTGAAAGCCTCTATAAAATAATATGTTATACATAACTAAGCAAATATACATACTTGGAATAATATTATGACGTAGGTGCATTGTGTCGCGTATATCAATTACGGGAACGAAAATAAATAATTATTGATTCTAAATAAACTTGACACGATGAAGCTTTAGTTCTGAGTTCATCCGGATTAAAATGAGCACAATTATAAATTCAGTTTGAGAGAAAAATATTGTAAATAACAATATAAAAATACAAAAGTTTAATTCTTACAACAATTTCGTACATGAAACAATGTTGGCGTTGTTTTTCATTTGGTAATTTATTGTAAGTGGTAGCACAACTTAGTAAAAAGCCAGCAAGATACATTCCTTTGAAGTGAAGTACAAGAATAACTTGTTGGTTGGCTGCTGTTAGCAGCTTGCAGGCTTACTGCTTTGATTAGAACTAGTGCTGCTTATGTGTTGGGCTTTATCATACAAATTGTTCTTTAATGTTGTACAGTTGACTATAACTTCACAAAAAGAGAAAGGTTCGTTTAATGATAAATTATTCGATTGGGAAGCAGAATTTAAAATTACTTTTACGAGAAATATGAAAATCATGATTTTGAACAGTAGGTATGTTTAAAATGATAATCTCTTATTTTCAAAACTACACCGGACCTGAAATTTAAAAAGAAGTACGGAATATTATGCCTGATTTAAAGTTTACAGGAAAACTATAATGAAAATCCCAGGTCTCATATGTATATATAGATTTTTACAAATTAATTTAACAAACTTTTCATTTGATATTATGTCCTGTCTGCTGCGGTAATGTTTGTACGCTATATTCGTTTCGAATCAGAGAAGAGAGTTGTGGGAAGAAGCGCGAAAAAAATAGGGTACGTATCTCTCCACGCGCGAGTTGAACTCGTACCCACTTAGCCGGTTTTTCCATTTTCGAACCGACTGTAGGACCGTACAGTCGGATTTTAGCAGCTGAGTTCAGAGGGAAAATTATGGGAGGATGAGGAAATGCGTTCCCGTTATTACAGAGCTCTCTGTAGTAAGTCGACAAAGTCTTTGCCTTCCTTCTATGATCTACCAGCTCTGCGTTGTAGATAATATTATATTATATAGGTTATACTATTATAATAATATTTTATATAGGTTATGCGTGCGCTTTCTATATTCTTATGACGTAGAGATGGCACTCAGGGCGCAACTTGTGTTATAGGCCAGTTGCAGGCGGATATTTTTTACAAGCTTTTGTTCAGCTCCACATGTTTGTGTCAGTCAGTTTGCAATCGAAATTTCGATTATTTCTAAATAACATAGAGCTTTGTTATTTTGTCCGGTGACAATATAATATAAATACAAGATGGCGGACGCTCCAAGATGGCGGATTATCTGATTCTTCACAACTCTCTTGACGTGGATATCAATGAAAGGGTTTGGCGACTAGAACACGATAAGCAATATGACGTCATTCTAAACCCAATATGGCAGACGCCCTAAGATATATTTTTCTTGCATTTTGAGCAATGTATAGGTTTTACGTAACCAAACATTTGAAAATAAAATATTAGAAAAAAACCTTTTGTTACAGAGTAGTAAACTTACAAAAAAAATTGGTAGTTGTAAAGTCGGTTTACGGACGATAGTTTTACGTGATAACGTATTCCGTAATACATAACCTAAACCTCCCAAAATTTGGTTTCAATCCGCTTATCCTTGGTGTCGGAATGATAAGAAATGTCAAAAGTGACGTTTGCAACTTACAAAGTATTATGTTCTAATAATAATTAGTTATTCCAATACTTAACTTAGAAGGCGTTGCATTTCACAATATACTAATGTCAAAAATTGAATTAAACATTAGAAATGCAGCCGTTTTCATGTTAAGACAAGACATACGTTATTTTCTAATTTCCATGTACGGCAAACAAAGACGACCAACCGCGTCGCGCCATGCATTAGACAACATTGCATTTATACAGCTATTTTTCTATATAAATTTGTATAAAAAAACTGTTTAGGCAAATTCTGTTATACGAAATCTATGTAAAATGTTCTCCTCTTTCGTTTAAGACTGGTTTCAAACCGATCTGATTTAAATTGAGCGAGAAATTAGCAAAAAGCACGCACCGTTACACTTTTTCGTGCATGCAGCCGGTGTTTTATCAATTTATAAGATTGGTGATTCATCAATTTATAAGACGTTATCACGTCAAAAGGAAGAAATAATTGTTAATAATTAAAATTCATAGATATAAAAACGTAGGTCGTGACTAATGAACTATCATAGAGCTTACAACCCCCGATTTTATAGTTATGAACTTAAACTATTAAAAATTATTTTAGTTCTTTTTTAGTACACTGCGATATTTGTCTTTAAAAAAGTTGTTTTTCTAATATTTTTTTATGCTGATGTTTTACTTCTGTATCTACTATTTTTAAAAAAAGTATTAAAATGAGTTTTTAAGGTGGATCCAAAAGAGCTCAATTGTGAATTTACCTCACGTTTCGCAAAATGCATATAATATAATGTTCAAATAACGTACGTACTATGTACCTATTCAATATTGAATTCAAACACAATTCATCGTGTTGTTTAAACACGACTTTCCGTATAGCGTGAACTATACAATACACGGTATAGAAATAGAGCTGGAAAAGTGTGCTCACATATCAGCCTTGTCAGTGGCAGAAGAAGGTGGAAAATCGGCGTGTGTGTGTGGGTGTGTGTCTGTGTGTGGAAATTCGTTTAGATATAAATTGACGTCATTCTAGTAGTACCTACGTTATACAGAGTCTGTATAGAGAACGGGTTTTCTATCTAGTAATTCAATAGCAGCGACTCTTTATAGCTTTTATTGTTTAGCGACCGTATTTTTAACATTAATATAATTTGCAAATGATAAAGAAAATTTTTCTTTCTATTTTGTATGCGAATAAAAAATCTTACTCCACAGTGCACATCGAAAGAAATTTTCTTATTTATCAGCTGTACTACACACACAAGAAAAGAGAGAAAAAAAAAGAAAAAGAAGGATCAATAAAGCGCGGGAGATATAGAGAATCGTTTGCGGTGCTGTGATATATAAAAAAAAACTCTGCCAACAATTTAGTGTATTTGCTAAAACAGGCAGTGTGACTTTATAATGTGAACTTAAGTTTGTTTTTGGACAAAATAAAAAATTTAACACCTTAATATAATACCTTAAAAATTATATTCTTTTTTCTCAATTTCAATATTATTATCAATTCAGCATCTGCAGCAAACCAAATACACCCACAGTAAATAAATTTGTATCCGCGAAACAGCGTTTTTATAAACATTTTAATTCTGGTTCTATCGGGCCGATTTCGTTTAAATATGGTAGCACATTTTTGTCTTTACTAATGGGTTAAATTTCAACTTGGAAACGATTCTGCGAGTTTTTTTCTGTTTGTATTTTTGGGTCTTAACATTTTGCAATCCCTTAAAACTATTCTTAAAATGGCCCGATTGGGCTTATTTTAAAATGGGCTTCGTGCATAGTCTCTAATAGTGTTTTGCTTTAAAGGAGCGCCTGATGTCAGCAACAGGTTGGAAGTCTCTGTTTCCGCGGTGAAGGATTGTGAAATTGAATGATGTGCAATGTTCGTTTAACTGATTCCTTTCATATAATGGAAAGCAATCATAATAATCAATATGTTATATAATGGCTTTTTTGAAGCATATCAATGTCTACTTAATTTCGTAGTTCGCTAGAAAAAGGACACGTGTCCGTTTAACCGTTCCAAAAAAAAACAAAAATATTTTACTACGTCTACTGTTATTGCTAGAGACAGTTTTCTGTTTTTAATATCGTCTTTTGATAGCACCAATTTTTCTGTCAATAAAAATGCAGTGAATGCTGCAGCTTATTTTTACGTATTTTATAATAATAGTACTTACTATCACTTTAAAACACAATATTTATACACCGATTTTTGAAGTGAAAACTTCTTTAGCGGCGTTGTACACTTTTTTTGTAATGGGTAAAAAATGTTAAACTCGCGTCAGGTCACGTGACCGCGTCAGGACACGTGACCTGATTGAAAATTTTTATTTATACAACGTTAGACATCTAGCGTTGAAATATCGTACATAAAAATGTAATCTATGATACAAACCATTTTGATCGAAAATTCAGACATCTAGCGTTGAAATATCGTACATAAAAATGCAATCTATGATACAAACCATTTTGATCGAAAATTCGTAAGACGTTAATATTCAAGTTTTCACTTCCGCGGCACTCCCGGAGTGCAACCCGTCTTTTTTTTGTCAGACACCTTCGCTGCCGTGCCCACAACAACTCACCAAGTTTTATCGTAATGGTACAGAGACATATAGGTCTCGAACAGACGGACATTCAGTTTTGTATACCTGGCCAAAACTTTTCAAATAATTTGTCTGTAGGATTTCAAGTGTGAATCTTGGTTCTTTGCTTGGCGTTTGCTGTCGCATTTCAAGCACTGGGGCAGAGAAATTCCGAAAGAGGTCTCGACTCTGAAAGATAACCGTGCGGGGATGTCGCAAGAGTGGTTTAGAAGTAAATCTAGCGACGGAAGAAACAGAGGCCCGCATATGACGTGGGCGGGCGGCGGGTGTCAGCAAGTAGAGTTGTCATCTCGCAGAATAGCAGGCTGCCCTATATAAAAATATATGTATACAAATCTTGTACGTGTGAATGAATCCCAGAAGGGGCTTTTTACTTTCACTCGAATGTTGCCTTTCGTTTACCTTCGCGTCAGATACCTGAGTTGAAGCTTGAAAGCTTTAGTACTGTTGACAAGTAGTTTTATCTGGCTGCTCAGGTAAAACGCCCTTAACCTTTATTTGGTTCAGAAGAAAGGGTTTTTGCATGTCTCAATTTTGAAAAAGACGTTGCACTTGGACGCAAACATAATGTAGTTTGACACCTACTTGCACTATTTTTGTCGAAAATAGAAATTTAAAACAAAAAATGTAATTTCATCAAAACCGAATGTTCTTTTTAATTTCAGTCAACTCTCCTTTTCTTTTGAGATACGGTTTGTTCGTTGTTATATTTAAAATGTATGCGGTGTTTAAAAACAACTAAAAGAGAAATAGTCACCTATATTGATTTCAAACCAGTTGTCAAAAAATAAAAATATCACTCATTAGGTGGGTTGGTACCGTTCTTGTTGAAATGTTCGACGCTTCAAAATTATGTAATGACATTATCTAAATTCAAGTTTGAATACTTCAATAACAAAATTTCAAAAAAAAAATAATACATTAATACAGTATTATGTTACGGTTTTAATTTAAATTTTAATTAAAAATGATTACCAATGAGGAATCAAACAGAATGCGTTAAAATAAAGGCAATGCTCCGTAGATGTTTTACTTCAATGACTTTATCTCTTTGATCAATATCTGAAATTATTGTATGATGTTTTTTTTTTAAATATCAAAGGGAAAATTAAATTGAAATATCAAACAACGTGTTGCAGGGTATACCTACTCACTCTCATTCTTGGTAAAACATTTCAAACAAAAATCATCATAGAACTTTCCTTTTCACTGTCTGCGTACGCGGTACCATAATCTTTTAATAGTTGACTAATTTAACAATAATTGCGTTTGCTGGTATTTCAGTACAGATAGGTTCTACTTTACGACACCACATTTAAATTATATACAAACATCCACTTCAAGAAATTTCATTATACGCTGTTGGAAACTACCTGTAGGCAGGTGTACCTACAGGTATTTATTATTATTATTGCATATTTCAGTTTGCGTTCTACATAACTGATGTCGTTTTTAGGCAGGAAACGAAATCTCCTTGCCGTTTACACGGGATTTTCAGAAAATTTAATTAATCGTGCGGCAGTTTTCCTATATTCAATCTTTGTTCTAGAAAATATAGTAGAAAATATTTTTAAATATTAGTCAAGCTACGTTTTCAATGTTCGAAAAGAAACAAGAAATCATAAGTTTCCGTGATCACAGTAAAGTTTCTTAAAAAATTTCACGTGCAATATTTCAAAGAATGGCACTTTTCTGGTTGAATGGATGAAGGATATTAGATCGGAGAAATGGACGATGCTTTTCCGCATCTTTTGTTGAAGGTTTTTTATTGTCGACATTGTCATTTATATATATGAGAGGGTTATAGTAACAGGAGATATGTGAAGGAAGTAATTTGTTTTTATTTTCAACGCGCAATTCTCCTGTGCGGTGTGTTCTGTCGTATAACAATATAATGTAATTTAATATTATTTATCTCTGTTAGTTTTGACAAAAAATTATCACATCAAGGTAAAACTGTGCTTTTCAGAGCCGTGTTTCGATGTGGTCCGATTTTAAAGGTGATCTGCAGTATTTTTAAGTGGCTGCAATGGTAACTCATACATGCAGTAGCTGTTCTTTTGAGAACCGACGTGTGAATATGTCAAAGAATTAATATTTGTTTGGTAAAATACCAATCGTTTTTTTATTTATATTGTAAGAAATGCATGTTCCTATAATTAACATACAAACCGAATATTCTACAAACGTTAAATTTTAAATGAATTAGAAAACAAACCTGCTGGCTTCTTTTTGGGATCCGAGTTTTTTTTTTGTTTCAATTGTCTACAGTGAAAACTGTGGTTTAGAGGAATTCAACAATATTTTTAGTATTAACCAAAGACAGCATCGTTGTTTACAAACGTCTGCAACTCCATTATTGCGACGTCTATTGTTGTTGATAAACACTTCGACGTAAAATCGCAAGCAAACAATGTGCGGTGTCGCGGCGTCGGTTCTTAATTAACTATATTGCGTTTGTGTCGCTTTTTGTTTCGATTGTGCTTCTTTATATTGGAACAAAAGAATGTATATGATCGATCGATGGAACAAATCTGTAATTTATCCATTAGTAGGCGATAAAGAGAAGTAAAAATTATTAGTTTAGCAGAACAAGAATTTCTCCCAATAGCAGTACGGTCCAGTAAGGTTTCTATATATTAATCTACGGATGAAATAAACCTAATTTGTATTAGATAAGAATAGAGCTCTTTGTAATGCATTAAAATATATGCGAAGTCATTCTTTCAAACCTCTGCACTGGTTTGTAATTCTCTAGTCGAGTTGTTTCCAGTTAAAGTTTATTAAAGTGAGACAAAAATAGTCAACTACTTCTTTTTATCGGAAATAGGTATTTCATTTCAAACTTCAATAAACAATTTGAACAGCAGTGATTTAAGAAATACCCAAGGCATTGAAATGTATATTATTTCAGAATCATTTTCTATACGCTAATACAAAAAAATACATATTGAATAAATTATACAGAAAAATTAATGTATTTTCACAACCACATTTTTGGAGAGTACCTACTATAGCACTTCCGAAACCATTACGATAGTTTTAGACAGATTCTGGTATTCCATTATCAATGTACCTCGTACATAATATTATGTAGATATATGAAAATAAGTGTTCGAGATGTGACATCACGTTAATATCAATATTGTCACAGGTGGTTGCATTTGCTACGTCGAGTCGAGTCGTCAAGTAGATAAATGCATCGGCGGAACATCTGACCCTTTTTATTAAAATATATCTTGATACTTTGATCTAGTATAGGTATACGCACACACATGAAAGAAAATATTATATTGTGACCAAACGGGACAAATTTGTATTTAAATTTCTTTAGTTTTTTTTTGGCTGGGATTTATTACTTATGTATTCCGAAGCTAAGCGGCAATTTTCTACGAGCTATTGTCGTTACTAGTTGTACCTAAGTACATTGCGCATCGGTGAAGGAGACTTTGTAACAAATAATTATTATTAACTATTGTAAGTAATGTAAATAATAATTATTAATTTTTCCAGTAGAAGAGGAAATCGTTTTTAAATAATCTTAAAAACCGATGAAAAATCTGATACATGAAATTTTGCACCGTCACAAGCGAGCTATGTACTGTGCGCTCTATGAGCAAAAAGATATTTTTTTAAATTAAAACGCAAAAATAAAGCATTGGCTCAGTGCGTCCGTTGCTGATAATAATAATTACAGAGGAGGAGTTATAATTTTATATCTGTCTCTTTTTCTGCCTCTATATTATATTGAATGCGTCGAGCATGGGACCTGACAATTTTCCATTAAAAAGCAAATTCAAAAGTTCAACGGGGTGAGCAGCTATCACTGCGTAACATAAACGACGCTAGTCTGGATTTATTGGAGCCGGCGTCCGTATTTTTATTATCTCATTTCGTTTTACTGACTTTTCTCGTAGTGCCTGCGGAATGGTTGTCAGCTGTTATATTGCACAAAGTAGCGTGCACAATGCACAAAGTGGAAGACAATATTCCTGTGAGACTAACGCCTATACCTATATTATGATTTTTTCGATAATTAAGAAACAGTTGTTATTTCATATTTTTGATTTGTAAACATCTTTACTATGTTGTCTGATGATGCAGAATAATTATAAATAGCTGTGAGCCATAATATATTCGCCCTCCTTGGCCGTAGCTTCAAAACTAAACGTTGGCTTGGGCTCATTGAAATCAACGCAATTTGCTCGAACAAATAATATTTGTATAGAGTTCCAAACTTCCAAAGGATAAAACAAAACCATAACCTATTACAATATACTTTTAGAGTTCCAAACTTCCAAAGGATAAAACAAAACCATAACCTATTACAATATACTTTTATCTATCTGCTGTCGTCTCTCTCTCTAAAATTATTATTTATATTAAGACAAGAAAATATGTAATTTTGTTTCCTTCCAAACAGTAATTAAATTAATAAAGGCCTGTAAATTCAGTGCTGTTGTCTTTGAAGCAGAATGTGTATGTCTTTTTTGTTGACAGAAGATTTCATCAAAACAATAGGTAATTTAATTGATATTCACACAAAATATGCAAGCTCGAAACTGGCTTAAACTTCGTTACAATATTGCAATTGGAACGTATTATTATTATATTGTTAAATTCACTCTGTGTTTTTGTGAACAAATCACACACTGAAAATAATTGTATTAAACAATTTTTTCGTTTTACATTTCATCCGTAAAGAAATTTCACGGTCTTTGAGTTGTTTTTCAATGAAGAATATTATGAATTTTTAAACGATACAAAATTAATTTGTGTCGGAGATAAAATTGAAAAAAAAATTGTCTGCAGCACTTGCGAGTGTTTATGATCAATAACTGCGAATTGTTTATAGGTATAGAAAAATTAGTTGTTCGACACGGCTTTGCCCGGGCGGAGCTGATTTACTCCAAAATAAATCGGGAAAGGAAACAATCAAACTGTGAAAATGTCATGACGCCCAGGATCTCACCGTCGTTGGACAGAGTTTTTGGGTGACGGACAGATACGAGAATTAACTAATTTTTATAGCTACTTATTCAGATTAATCACAAAGTTTTTTTTAAGGGACGATAACGAAGATATTACTCAGTCGTAAAAAAAATATTTTTTGCTTGCATGGTCCATCGGACGAGACATACTTTTTTCAGGTTCGGATAAAACTGAAAAAACTTGACCGTCAAAGACGAGCTTGCTAATTCATGACGGAAAACTGATTAATATTGGATAGAATTGTTTTTAAGCGTAGCGATTTTGGCGCTTTGTTTAAAGATATTTAAGACTTTTATTATTTTTTTTCAGCAGACGCTCGGTCAGACCGGAGAACAGCTGACAAGGGAATCAGGGTATTTTAAACATTCGATCAAAATAATTAGATATCGGTTATTTACTGCGCAGAATTTTATCACAGTTGCAGGGAACCGAGCTGTTAAAGTTATCCTTTATAATTGATAACCCCCGCTGGTTGTTAGGGGATGAAAGGCGGATTGAATCAAATCAGTTCACATTGTGTTTAACCACTGCAATTCTCCCTTTTCATGGAACAATTTCAACGTTGAGCTCGTTTGCTTTTTAATATAACCACACTAAATTAACTCATTAAAGCAGCCTTGTGTTTTAGGTTATATGCATTTTAGAACTCCTGAAACATTGGCGGTTTTGAAAGACAAAGTCAACAGAGAACACAAGAAGTTAAATTTTAATTCGTACAGTATCTATAAAGTCTATAATTTCGATAAAGTAGATACTTGCGGGATATTTTTGGTATTTAGTGTGACATCTTATTGAGAGAAGAATGATTTTTCAAAATTTCTGGCTACCTGCCTGTCTCTCTGACGGCTTATCCAAACGAACCTTGATATGTTACAATTATATTGTCAATTGATAAATTAATCGAGTACTTTGTTTCCTGCAGGTTTCCCGTCGAAAGTGACATTAATGCAAGATTGATTTTGGAATTTTAATGCATTTTAACGCAAGATATTTAACATCATTAGACCTGCAGCAGCTGTACAAAGCTATCACCAAATCTCAGTCAAGTAAACTATTTTACAACATCTTACAAATGATATTGCGATATGTATTCCGTTAGTGCGTGAAACAGCCAGTACGAAAATGTCAAGGATGATAATATTATGTATTATGATCAGAGATCGAAACTTTTAGATCAGAAATCAGTCAGCGAGATTTATTAAATGCAAAATGGGAAGTCCTTCGGGCGGTATTCGTTGCAGAACGTATGTAGGGTGTGCGAAAATATTAACCACCAGTAAATATACCTTTTTTCAGTTTTGTGTTGAATTATAAATATTTTTTAAGGCTACCGCCAGACAGTGTCATTTGGGCCCGGTATCTGTTTATATTTTCAACTTATTATTTGTTCAAATTAAATTGCAACTTTCACCGGCTCTCGGATTAGAATTTGATAACCGGGGCTTGCAATAAAGAAGTTGTGCCAATATTATTATAATGATTAAATAACAAAATTGCTTCACTACCGGCGGTTTAAGTATTAATCCTATAGTTCAATTAATAAACGTGTTATCTTTAATAGGCAATCTACAAATCTTGGCAAAACCGGACCGGGTCGCAAGCATAAAATAAATTCGAAATGAACTTGAAAACCGCAAGCAGTGCATTTCTCGTTCACGTAAATTAATTATTGTTCGTGATATTTTTTTCCGTAATATACACCTTTATTTGTGTTTTCGTATTTTATTATTAAATTGTATTCGTTTTAATTTGTTTCTGTCATTTCGAAATACGAGCAGGCTGACATTGGATGATGGATTGTCAGTGCCTACGGGTATGGGTAATTTTTCCCTCCATAATCCATTTCAATATTGTAAATTGAGTAAGCATATCGATATTAGCAATATATATTTTTTATATATAATATAGACACCTATGTATATAGATATATTGAATAATATGTTATTTTTAATGAATATACGACCGGAGGGTGCTGGTATAAAAGAGCAAAGCTTTTATTTTATTTTATTTTTAATCATTTATACCTATACGTGCGTCGTTTGCAAATTAACAGAACAGAAAATGTAACTAAGAAAATGTTTAATAAAATTGGTCAATCTACATTTGCATGTTTATGGTGTTCTGAATAATAGTGATATTTTTAATATTTTTCTTATATACCAAAAACTGTCTTATGCCAAATTTCAACTTTCTATGTTGAACGGTCTCCGAGAAAAATGCCTGTGTCAGGCAGAAAGACAGTAATTGCATGATTCCATAATTAGTGTTACAATTGTGTACTAATTTTGGTAGGGAACATGGATTATAATCCAGATAAAGTGGCAATTTTTAGGAGAGGGGCCAATAATTAATAGAGACTTATCATTTATCGAATGTTCTAATATTATATAAAAACCAGGCGGTGTATTTCGTTTGAATGGTAAAATTGTTGTCTGTTGAACAGCATAATATTTAATCCTTCCTTTTGTCTACTACTCTTCTTCAAAATATATAAAAGCTTCCATTGTGAAACTTGTTTACATAAACGACAAATTGTTCTCCCCTCTTCTAGAAAACACACTTAAAGAAACCGTTCCACTTTACAGCGATTCCTAATCTATTATATTCAGGAGAACAGCTGAGAAGTATTGCTTTTAAAATATTATTGTGTATCGTACGTTTTTGAACGCAAGAATCACAATCGAGACCCAATTATATTATGTTCATTTTAATAAAATGAAAAGAGACAGTGAATCAGATGTTTTCAATTAACAGACATGCAGGCGGACAAGAATTTTGGAAACGTATTCTTTTAAAATTAATTATTTTACAACAGCACAATATATTCGAGATATCGACTAGAAATTTAAACTATAAACAGACAAATGTCCTCTTTCAAATTTTTCTATTAGAAATACCCATAATTAAAAAAAAAATACAAAATGACTGAAAATAATAACGTTTCAATGCTCCTAAAAATTTCTATCAGTTGTGATTTCAATTCGGATAGCGTTAGTTTTACGACATTAACAGATAATATGGTCATATATTTTTAGCTCTGTAATAGTATCGTTTAATTTGTTACGGCAGGAATCCATAATATAGAGTAAATAAATGTTAAGTCAATAATAGGCGACGAACATTCCAAAAATGGAATTATAAGCGACGACATTCTGTCCTTCAAATGGAATTAATTAACCGGTGCGAATTTTTCATCAAAACAAAATAGAAAAAAGAGCGGATTCCGGCATATTTTTCTCTCGTACAGTGAAAGGTAAATTGCCGTGATCTATGATTATAGAAGGCAAATATAATATTAGGCGCCCTGCACCGACCGAACCGGGCACTATGGAGGATTAAACTCACATCGACTTTGGGGAGATTTGTTTCTGTAATGTTGTAATTAAATTCACACGACGAAACCATGTTTGCTTCTCTCCAACAAAGCATTTCATTTGTTCTCTTAAACTGCAGCAGTCATGAAAAATAACGATTATCTCGGCTTTTACTTTAATTAAATCGTGCGTATTCATTGTTGCAAACTAATTTAGACAGCAAGAATTTTTAAATGCACTCAAGTATTTCGTTTCAGTTGATCCGTGTATAAAACATTAAAAATAAAATATTAAATTAAAAGTAAATACAGTGCACTCCCAATAAGTTATTAAGTAGGTATAGTGATAGCACACCTATAGAATAGTGTATACGTAATAGTCAATAATTAATTAATTAGCATTGTTTTTTCATAGGGTATACTATAGTAAGGCAGTTTTCTTTACAAAGATTTTTTTGTAGGTTTTTTATTGAAAGTATTTGAACTGCTGCTGATTTTTTTTTAATATTATCTTGATAAATTTATAAAATATCGCATCATGGAAAACTCCATTTAAAAAAACGGTATCGCCCCACAGCCTATACGCTTTCCCTTTCGGCGTTAAAGAAGTTTCACTTTAAAAATTCGTTTGCAAGCTCTGCAAGAAAAGATAAATTAATTAGCTTGAAAAAAATGTTTAAAATTGTCTTCTGGTTTAATTCAAACGGCGAGATACATTTTTATTATCGTAAAAAATTACAACTTTATTTAATCTGTTTTATAATACACTGGAATTGTTCCCACAGTATTGACATGGCTGATTATGTCAGAGGATGTAGAGGCCAATAAACCATATATATTAAAAAAAAAAAAAAAAAATGCAAATACAAAAACAAATTTTTATACTGCATTGAAAAACTTGTATTGCAATATTTATACCCTAATAAATAGTTGGATCTGTATTTGTAAATACTCTACCTAAAAATGAATGTAGAATATAGATACTACTAAATTTTTTTTATGATTTTAACTTCTTTGCGTATTCAGGTAGCAGATTTTGCTTTGGCGTGGTTTTCACCTTTTGTAAACAGGAGAAATGCTGGGAAATTTTTTTTTAGTATTAATTGCTTACACTTTATCCTCCCCTTCTTTAATTAAATGCTTTTAAACGAAGCTTTAAATCTTTCCACCTGACATAATTTTTTTACTAGGGATAAAATGCTTCGTCGACGAAATTATGCTTTTACAAAGAGCTGTTCCCAAATCTGCGTTCAAAGCCGTTGAAAAACAAGCAAATGAAGTAATTTTTTAGTTATTTTAGAGTATGATAATATATAAATACGTGTCTTTTAAGATTGTTTTTTGTTTAATACATTTGATATTTTATAAAAATGTGACCGGTATTGTCACCAGAATATGGTGGGAGTAACGTGTCGAACGACTTGTACATATTTTAAACAAAGTTTTCCTGCGGATAATCCATTACTTATTTATTTTTTTTTGCGTGTGTAAGCTTTTCTTTTTGAAAAAAATCATGTTACGAAACCGTCTACCGTCTACGCATGAAGTGTAGGTAAATTTTTTTTGCCTACGTAACAAGATGCCAATTAATTATTTATCTGCTTTTTATTAAAGAAACTTTAACACTGCAGATCATCATTAAATATCGAAAACGCCGTGAGTTTTTTTTTTAAAAACAGTAGACAATATAACAACTACACGCTTGTCTATATTTACTTTAATTTTTTACAAGCTATAATTTTAACTTTACTTGTTAGGGTCAAATCCTGTACTTAAAATCCTTCACTTTCACATAATATTATTCGATCGACTTGAAACTTTCGCAGCTCCGATGACAACAGAATATTTTCATGCCTTCGATCTCTAGTCGAAGCCAGGAATAGAACGTTGAATTTTTTAAAAACATTTTGATAATAGTTTGTTTTTTTATAGTAATATAATATAAGTAAACTGTGTTTATTTATGATATGATTCAGTCTGTGTTAAAAAAACTATCTAATAATAAATTATTAATGTGCAGAGTCGGAGTTGCGTAGTCTTCGGAATCGAGGATTATAATTATTGTCTAATGACTGCATATTATATTATAATTATGCAGTCGATTTATTATCGTGTCTCTTCAATAAATATATCTTAAGCTCTTCATTATAAAATATTTCCGCATCTTTCATTAAAGGACAAACAATATTATCAGGAACGAGAAAAAAATCGAATTTTTATGCAAATTTTTAATCTAAAAATCTTACCTTTTTAATGTAAAATTTCCAGAAACTAGATGTGACAGCATAAATAAACGATACCAATATTAAACATATACATGTTCAAAAAAACGGACAAAATCACCGAAAAGAACATTTTATTATCATTGACAGAACACACGTTTTTTATAAAGTGAAGTTTGTTTTTAAAAAGTTGTTTTTTATTATCTCTAATCAAAATACGTTTGGTTAATAAATAACAGTGACGGAAAATATAACTCATAAACAAAATTAGTTAGCAGACATCAAATTGCTGTTGACTTCGTGATTTTTCGTCAGCGACCGAAACTTTCGATGATTTTTCATTTGTTCGTTTATGCAGACAGAACGAGCGTTGAGCCGAACACGGCTTTCGCTAAAAACACAGAAGAAACGCGCCGGGTTGCGGCCTATCTCGCAGTTGATTTTGAACTGGCTGGGATACAGAATGCCAGTTTCGCAACTACAGCGCCCCGCTATAACGGATCTGCACACACACACACACACAGCTATCATACAGAATGTCCTCTGCCAGGAATCAAATATTTTCAAGTCTATAGAGGTCCGTAAGTTTGAGAGTCGCGTGGACTCTTATAAATTAGTTATGGTATTAAAGACTGCGTGCCCAATAACAGCACGTACCTGCAACCCGCTCACGATGACAATATTCTTGATTGTTCTGCGAAAACGAAAGCTTCGGAACGGAAATAATGCACAACCTATACACAATATTAATTAATTGCGTAATAGTAATAATATGTAATTATTATTATTGAGTACGCATGCTCACAGGGGACAGCTAGTATTATACTCCTTGCACACAAACACAAAAATACACACACACACACACAGTATGCTCTGTCCCCACTACACATTCAATCCCGAACCAGTCCCCCAGGATGAAGCCTGGATGCTGCCAGAACCCTCCCTTCTACACAAATACAGAGTTATATTATATTTATGTACGAATGCTGTTGATTTTGCATTAGTATGTACCCACCGCTAATATTTAGATATATATGCGTCGTGCTAGTTAATTCCTATTTACCTATATTTTTATTGCAATTCCGTCTGTATGGGTGCTCTCTAACGGTATCTATGCGAATTATTATACCGTCGAACATTGCGCACAAATTGCTTAATAATATTTGAAGAATTTTAGAAATTTCACATTTCATCGAGCTAGTACATTGTACTAGAGCAGAACGCTATGAAAATTTGCTCTTCAAATTTAATAATTAATCACGAAGGTCGGACGTACGAAGAGACACAACATTGTGAAAATGCAGGTTGACTAGGTGAAAATTCGCTAGACATAGATACCATGAGTCGCTTTGTGAGTTTATATATTTGTAATCTCAATTATATATGAGGCTTGCAAGACCGCAGAGTGTTTCTTTTCGTTGTCCGCTCGAGAGCTAAATAAATCAGTTCTAAAAACTACTGCACACATACGAACGGTAGCTGCTTTTGAAGAAATAGGCAACCGTTCGAAAGCCGGCTTATACTCACTGACAGTCAAACGGCTCCCGTAAATGGATTTCGTTTGTTCTCTTCTAAATCACTTCCTGGCAAATCACTTCACATCGCGTTTCAATTGTTCTATACCTACTTACTACTATTATTTAAAGACAGAAAAGTCTTTTTTTATAATATTACAATCGTTCCGCAACAATAATGTAAAAAGATATTCACGGCAGATTGATTATTAAATATAAAAAAAATGTGTACCATTTAAATATTGACTTTTCATCACGATGTTAAAATATTTATTTAATATTGTTTTTTTCTTCTGTTGAAGGGATTTCGAGTAGGTGAGATTTGGAAACACTGTGACTATAATATATTATATTATATTTGTACGACGCACGTTTCAATTACTTGTAACTAGCTACCAAATTCGGCCTCGCGGGAGCAAATTTAATATGGAGTTAATAATTTTGCCCTCGGCGTAACATAGATTCCACCAAAAAGTGGGTCAAGCTCGATACAAAGAACAAGTGAGTTTGCAGTTTTTTCCGAAAAAAGTGAGATCTAAGAATGTTCTAAGTTTACACTTGATAATTTTTTTATAAATGAACATTTGACATCTTATTCTTAATTCGTACTTCTTCTTTTCGGCAAAACTGAGTGTTTGTTGCATGTGACAATTTTCTAATTCGATCGTCGAGTCAGTGAAGGAACTGCAGGCATTTGTGTTTCTTATTTGTTTTTTTTTAATTTTTTCAAATAATTTTCATTACTTGAAGAAAATTCCAAATAGTAGAGTCAAAACGCTTAAAAAAGAAAGTAATTACAAACAAACCGTGAAATAATAATTCTTAAGCGAGATATTAAAAGTCGTCTGCAATTTACTTGGTTTTTTTTTCCTTTAAGTGTTCTTGAAAAGATTTCTTATTGAATTATTACACTGAAACATGAACTTTTTTGTTACACAGAACAATCAAACTTTTTTAATAATGTACCTATAGATTGGCACACGGAGTACTTTCATAAAATTATTTCGTAATTAAAAAACTTTCAATCTACAAGATAATGTGTAGACAAGAATTATTATTGTAGAAAAAAATACCGACAGTTGATGCTGTGAATACCTACAGCACGAGCCGTAAAATATTTTATAAATAATATTTAATGTATACCGACGCCTACGTATCCATCTATACAACAATAAGAACGTATAAAAATACGTTTTAAAACCTTCTATCTAACGTGTCGGACTCAATACAGAAATTTATAATAAATCAATGTACAGCTGTTCGATGATTGTAGAACTGACCAAATCTCGATATTATATTAATATTGTATAAATTGTAGAGCTGTAACAAACCGTATGTATTCGTTACTGAGTAACGGGTACATCGTCTGACTCGAAGTAACGAATCGTTACTTACAAATTCATTTCGTTACTCGCATTTGTCGTATCCATGTCAGTTCGACTCGTTTGATGCGGTTATACGTTACACGAATGAAGTCATATCGTATCACGTATGCGACGCGCCTCGATGCGATGGTACATGCTTGATGCTGTTAGTACCTACACGATTGTATGTCGTATTTTGAAAAGTAACGAGTAACGCAACGATACGAAAGTAACGGGTACTGGTTCTTTAAGTAACGAATACATACGGGTACACAATTTCTCGTTACTTCTATACAGCTCTAATAAATTGTTTTGTATTTAACCAATTTAATGTTAGATTTCAATCGAATACGGAATTTTAAATTAAAAAAATGGCTTTTACAGTTTTTAAACTACAAATACATTTTTAAACATACAGCGTTCAGCGTGCTTCTTCCTTGCATCCATCATGCAGGCCTACATCATACCATTCGTAAACTACTAATTGCTTTGTGCCTTGCAACTTTCCGACTCGTTGGACTGGAAAAGCTAACCCAACTTGTAAGTTGAAAACAATGTCTACGTCAAAAAGACCGCTGATTTAAATGCATTACAAGTGATTAAAGGTTGCATTGAATCGCAAGTTGTTACAGCTGAATATACCTACCTACACCGCGCTTTCTCTTTTTTCCGTTTAGACCCATTAATTTTATTTGACATCGGCTTAAACAAAATTGAATAAATGGTACGTATTTTAATAATACCTAATTAATTAATCGTAAGTGAAGTATTTTTAGTGGAACACGAGTTAGACTATAGCTCGTTGGTAATCGCAGGGTCGTGGGTTAGAGCCCTACCTGGGACATCATGTAATAATTTTGCAGCAGTTTTATTGGAATTAATATCAACAATCACTGATCAAATCATTGTCGACAGATACAGTTTTTGCAATTAATATATTGTTTATATATTATGCAACAAGTTTTGTTTTGAAATATAATTCAACTCGTTAAATATAACTATAATAGACCAGCAAGATTTGCTGCAATGTAAATTTCTAACTTTTTACATAAAACAAAAATAGATAAAGCTCATTATATTATAGAAAAACAACTACAAACAAACTGTTTACCGTAAACATGTACCTATGATAAAAATTCATATCTATACTTAATTACATTATTATATACTTTATTTTATTATTTTGAATAAGATTCGAATTCGATAAGTATTATCAAATATGTAGTAGCCCCAGCGACAATCTGAAAAAAGTATATACTTTAGAGAATAGCTCAGTCAATAATATTAAAATTTTCAATTGTGTCCATTTATTAAACTAATTATATTCCATAATTTCGCACGAATGATAAAAACAATCCTTGTACACACATTTCAGTTGTTTAATATAGGTACTTAAATGTTATTCACCTTGTATATAAGAGTGGCATTCAAGGGAAACAATCCACCGACAGAAAAGGTGGGCTTGTAATGCGAAAGCTGTAAAGACAGTGACGAAAGCCTCGTCGTCACCGAGCTGCATTTCACTATGTTAATCAGTTTGTGAACTTGCACACACGTTCGTTGACCCTGAATAAGAAAGAAAAAAAAAACAATCTATTAATCATTAATTATTATTTCTTAATAAAACTCCTTTTGCTTGAAAATTGCATTCGAAATGACGACGAATACGTTTAAAGAATAAATTATTTATTCTTTTTGTTTTTAATTCTGCTTCATTTACCTCGTTCGTGGTGAAAACACAGGCAAAAATTAGCAGGCCGAGAGAGGCGCACATACACAATGTGCCAAAGAAAACTACAGCGACCACGACGGAAATTCGGTTCGATTCCGGCCTTAGAAACATTTTAAACCCACAGAAAAACATCACCAGACTGACTACGAAGAAATGAGCTATATTGTGAACAATCGAGAAACAGTAGCAATCGTTCGCTTGGACCGCTGCATTTGTTAGCTTCATATGAATTATGCTGAGTTGGCGAATTGTTTCGCAAACCGAACTGGAATCTGAAGAAGCTATAATTAATAATAACATACAATAATATACACCTTAGGGGCTTTTAATGAAAGATGACAAACTTAACATTTCTATATTATTAATGAAAAAAAAAACTCATTTCAAATCTGAAATTGTATTTTGCTAGAGCGTAAATGATTGTTATCTTCAGTATTTTTCACACCAACAATTAGGTACGTGTGTATAATGTATACCTATAAGTTAGTGGCAGAGGAAATAATATAATGGGCGTAAATTTAACTAATGTAACGTAATTTCGTTTTGAGGTGTGTTAACGCTCCCGTCAATTTGAGAGGACTACCATTTCGAATAATAAATAATAAAACATCACCTTTTACATCATCAGATACTTTCAATCCATCTTCAAGTAGAGATTCTGTCGCGTTGTTGTTTAAATTAATATTTGATTTGCATTGTTTTCCGTCAACATTATCTTTGTAATTTATGTAAATATTTTCGAGGGCTTCGTTGACGAGTCTGTACCGTTGGTACAGCAAAAATATGGTGCCGGCGAATATCCAATAGACTGCGGCCGTACAAAAAAATAATAATCCCTCAACCACAAAATCAAGGAGCAACACGGCGTCGCTGTCACTTTTGTTATTTATCAAGAGATTCGAATTCAAAATTAAGTACGTTGCCGTCGCGACCACGGTGCCCAACACAAAAGAAACACAGCACCGATACGTGATCGACTGATTCACCTTGATCGACAGGCACTTGAAATCGCAATCGATTTCGACAATGTAAAAGAGAAGAGCGCGCATTTGATTTCTTTTCAGATAGAAGCACAGAATGTTGGAAATAAAAACCGCGACATACAAGTACCAGCAAGTTGCGCTGGCGATTTTGAACACTACGGAAGGATTTTCTTCGTTCAAGAAATTCTCGACCTTGCCTCGCGAAATATGATCAAACAAATTGTGTACAACGAGAACAATTGAAATCACCGACATAATTATGTCTACGAAAAGTTCATATTTGCGTGGTTGTTTTTTTAGTGAAAACGGCGCCAGACAGAACAGTTTTAAAAAATAGATAACCGGACACACAGCGTCGATGAGAGATGAAGTCATTTTTAATGTAAATAATTAGTTTAAAATATTTTTTAGGTATTTAAGTATATATTTTGAAGCCGAGACGTTTTCCTCTTTAAAATCATTGATAGTTTTTACAACGTCATATTAATAAATTGGTGTTTTTAAAACTTTCTTAAGATTTATTTTTTTATATTACTGTGCACAATGAACTTTTTACTTTGGAGCAATTGTTGTTTTTTAAATACTTTCAAGTTAACACCACTTGACAATAATATAATATTATGTTTTTATTTAACTCGAAATTATTATCTTCGACAACTGTAATCGCTTTTCAATTAAACAAATAACAGAAACTTTTATTTGATTCCAAAAACAGTGCAACCATTTTTTAAAATAAAATATAGTTGATTGAAAATAGAACTGCTTTAATATTAGCTTATAGTCTGATTTACACAAACTCGTTCACTATCAATGCAATATTTGCGTTTTGATAATAAATATCATGAGGGGGGATATCTTGATGCGTAAAATCGTTGAATACATTTATTTCACCCTCATTGTACACTGAAAACATATTAACACTTAACAAATAGCACATTATCTAATATCTATACATCGGTAGATTAATAGACTATACTTATATAAACTATAACATAATATATATTTATAAATATTTATCTTTATTATTGTATTTATGCAAAATTACAAATTATTCGGATGTCTGGAGTGGGTGAAAATTAAATTGAAAGATTCCATCAGATTGTTACGAACATAGTAACATACACACATACATGCATGCAAGTGAAGTTAATAATAAATAAAAGAGTCGTTGATATAATACTGTCAGTCCCGAGCCGATATCTGCTGATCGGAGACGGTAGACCGTAATGTAATAAATGAGTGGGCGTTAAAAATGAAATCTAAGCGATCTTTACGTGATTTTTTTTTTCAATTTTTCTCGAATGCAGAAGCATGCGCCCGGCCTTCCGGCCATTCTTTGTTACAGACATTTCTTTCTGTTCAAGTCGCTCTTCACGAAATTCAAATTTGAAAACTGAATTACCATAAAAATATACAGTTGAATTTCATTTCTCTTTCTGTCTGATTTGTTAAAATCCGACACTTTGACAGGTTTTTTAATTATCTTCTTTGATTTCTGTTTCAAAAATCGATTTATAATATCGATGCTATACTGTAGATTTTAGTTTAATTAAAGAGAAGTGCCATAATTTTTACATTACAAATGCTTCTTTTTATACACAGCGTATTCATTTTTATAATTTTCTCTTCGTCGATAAACTTTAAGACCCTAATATTATACATATTACGGAATATTGTGGAACTGTGTTGCGTTCAATTATTTGCATTCTTTTTAATTTACAAGTTGTACATTTTTATATTATTATGGTAGTTTACAAAAAAAGTGTATGATAAATTAGAATTTAATAAAGGCATATATCTAAAACGTGACTATTTTTATGAGAATTATTTTAAACTTGTAAATTTTGCCCTTGGTGCTGCTGGTTCATATTCAATATTAGTTTTGCAATTAGTAGGTATAACATGTTCGTGTTATGTATAATACTGAAGTTTTTGTTTTCTCAAGCTTCAAGTTATTAACGAGAAAATGATTATACAATTATAATACAGTTGTAATTTATTATCAATAAAGTTTCACTGACGGGAATTCATACTTCCCTAAAATTCAAGTCAAAATTTAATCCTTAATATATCCTTTGAGAAAATATTATTTCTTTTCAGATGCGGACTTATTCAGAAACTAGACCGAATTTTGGTGTGCACAAACATTCAATGCAGCCATACGTTGTTGACAGAATATCATACTCTAAATAAACCGGTCAAGTGTGAGTCGGACTCGCACACGAAGGGTTCCGTACACTATGTACTTTTTAAATACTTTTGTAAAAGAAACAAGAGAGGCGCTATAACAATATGTAACCAGTGGGAGTATGCAAGTAGTTCAAGAATTTCAAGGCGTGAAATTTTACATAATACACCCCGGCGTTTTTATATTATAAACATTTTTTTTACAAAAATTTCTTGTAGAATAAAATAATATAAAGTTTTGATAAATATACCATTATATCAAATAACAACGTTATGGCAAATATCTCTGTTGCGCATACGCCGATTTCCCCAAAAAAAAAAATACAAAACTTTAGAATATTAAACCATTATGAAAAATATACCATTATTATATAAAAACAATGTTATAGCACATATCTCTTTGCGCATGCGCCGCCTTTCCCCCTAAAACTTTTTACAAAACTTTCTTTTAAACCATTATGAAATATATACTATTATTATATAAAACAACTTTATTGCATATATTTCTTTTGCGCATGCGCCAATTTTTCCCAAAAAATTTACAAAACTTTTGTAAACATAGATAGAATAATAAACCGTTATGAAAAGTATGCCGTTATTTTATAAAAACCAGCCTTATAGTATATATTTCTTCTACGCATGCGCCGATTTTTTTCAAAAATTTATTTTACAAAACTCCTGTAAAACAAAATAATAAGCCGTTATGAAAAGTATACTATTATCTTATAAAAACAACATTATAATATATATTTCTTTTGCGCTTGCGCCGACGTCTCTCAAAAACGATAGGCCTCTTCATATTTGCATATCAAATATCCTCCCAAAATTTGGTTTCATTCCGCTCATCCATGGTGTTGGAATGGTAAAAAATGTCAAAAATGACGTTTGCATCTGTCAAAGCAATATGTTCTAATAATTAAAATTAGTTATTCAAATCGTTAACTCAGAAGGCGTTGCATACTAATGTCAAAAGATTTGAAATGACATTCGTTTTTGAACAAATGCAATCTTTTTTTTTAAGACAAAACATACGCAATTTTTAAATTCCCATAGTACAGTATGCAACAAACGAAGACAGACGATCCCCGTGTATGCTATGGATTAGACAAAATTGAATTTATACATTTTATTTCTATATAAAGCTGTATAAAAAAAGTGTTTCGACGAATTCTGTTATACAAAATCTATGTAAAATTTTCTGCTCTTTCGTTTAAGACAGGTCTCGAAACGATCTGATTCAAATTGAGCGACTTATAAGCAAAAAACTAAATTTGCTCCTCTTTGGGGAGTTTTGGGTTTTTTTTAATTATTTGTTGTTCTAGCGGCAATAGAAATACATACTCTGTGAAAATTTCAACTCTCTACCTATTACGGTTCTTGAGATACAGCCCGCTGACAGACAGACAGACGGACAGACGGACAGCGGAGGCTTAGTAATAGGGTCCCGTTTGACCTTCGGGTACGGAACCCTAAAAATGAACTGCAGATCGTGAACTGTAGTTTGGGGTATAAAATTAGATGCGTTTAATCAACAATTCAATGATGTTAAAAATTGTCAAAACAACAATTAGTAACATATTCCGTAAAAAATGGTAAGCGCAAAATCCATCGTAAGTATATTATGCTGAATCAGTGTACCTACTTAGTCAGTGCTGTTCCGATTTAAATTTATACGCATGATATGACTCGAGCGTGTACAGGCAGAAGAGCAGAACACAAATCCCTCGGGCGAATCTGTCTTTCTTTGCGCCTATAACCGTCCAACGCAAACATATTTGTGTTAAGCCACGTTCACACTGAACGTGTTTCGAGGGCTGCGCCACACAGATTCGAATTATAAATTATATTATAGGTTTGTAAATGTCGATCGTCGTGACTTGAAAATGGCACGTTTAACAAGACGCGTAAACGAAGATCCCACTAAAGAACATAAGTGTGAAAATAGGCCAAGTTCGATACAATGAACTAGACTTGGGTTTGCCAAAAAAAAAAAAAGAATTTAGATCAAAGCAGGTGTCAAGTTTTCTCTTGGCAAACATGTAGACGACTCGTTCATTTATAATGACAAAAAACACAAAAACAGTAGCCAGTAAAAACTAGGCACCTTCTTAGATCTCATCTCTTTTTTACAGCAAAGCCGGAAAACTGACTCTTACTTTTTTCACATTCATGCTTGGTGGGATTTCAATAATTTTTGTAAAGTTATATTAGTACATAATATATAGTTATATATATACCATATAGGTACTTCATTATATCGTGTTTGATATTTGTCCCTCCGTTCTGAATAAACATCTAATTTCACACAATTTGCAGAAAGTTGCCCCTCACCCCCCTCACCTATCTGTAGCGATGATCTCTTACTAAAAAGAATCATTCTGTTCGATCTGAGAGAGAGAAATTCAACGCCACAAATACGTAAACTAAAGAGAGGAATTATTATAACCGAGCTAATTACTTCCGTCGCTGCTTGCGGGTTTGGAGTTAAGTCTCACAATAATTGTTTCCGTAACAATATTATAATATATAAACCGTACTAATGTACAAGTGCGTGGGTGTATATTATATAATATAAAATTAATGCAACAATATATTTTATGACTATAGGTCAGTGAAAGGGTTCGTTACAAGCTGTATAGTCGTGCCCAATATACTGCTGCTCTCTGTAGATTTAATAAAATGTTGGTCCCAGTCGGAAACCAACTTCTCCGGCCTGCGCGGCGTTGAGTTTACGTGCTGCTGTTCAAAGAACATTTTGTGTCTCATTGACCATTGTTACGAAAACTTTTTAGACAGCTGAATTAAATCTTGCTGAATTTATAGCCAATGCGGTACGGTGTCGAAATATAATTCTATAATGAAATTTTAATTTTTTGTTATCGAGTTAACTAAAATGTTGGTAGCGATTTTAACTGAAAATTTCAAGACCGTTAGATTGTAAAAAATAAGAGTTTCATAAATCAATATCCGTTAGTTTAGAAACGAAGTGATTTTTTCTTCAAAAATAAAATTAGATCTATTTAGACGATCGTTAAAAAATCTTTCATCTTCATTAAATTTTTATTTTAAACTATTCTGTTTATATAATGTTAATATATGTATACCTTTTATTAATTGACCTTTGTCATTAAAATAAGTAAGTATTAATCATCTCTGCTACCAGTTATTGCCATTTCAAATAATGTGTTTTTAATATTATGGCCCGCTCTTCCACCACATCAACCCGTTTTCCCACCATATCAACCCGTTCTTCCACCATATTAACTCTGTGTCGAGTTCAAATTGAAAACTGATTACAAACTATTAATTACCATTGACAAATTATTTGTAACAAAATTGTAATCATTTAAAGTGTTCTACCAATACCTATATCTATTTTTGAGTGCCTATAATAATCTGCAATTTAATTTAATATATCTATTTACGTCAAGTAAAAAATACAAGAAAAAAAAACAAAACAATTTATTGGACTGTTATATAGTATTATGTAATTAAATAAATGAAATGCCGAAACTACAAATGTGATACTTATTTTAAACATTGTATTTTTTATTTGAACCTTCTGTTTGTTTTATAATAACATGATTATCGGAGAAATGTGACAATGAAAAATTATGTATTTAAATGACGGGTTACGACAGACAGGCAATAAAACTGCTGCCATATAGGACTCGTTTCTGTTTCGAGACAGCAGGAAGACTATAAATAAAAAGTAGACCGAACTTGATTGGCTGAGGTGGAGCGAAATACAATTCGCTTTTAAAATATGCAGTTGCGCGAATAGCTTCAAGTGTTTCTATAGTGACGATAAATTAACACTGCCAACAATTACAGCGTGCCTGCACTGTTGACAAGAAAGAAAATGTGTGAGCGAGTAACACGAAGACGGGTAGCGTCCAAAGATCGACGTTGCGCGATGTGCCACATAATAGTTTTATAGTCCAAAGGTCGATGAGCAATTGCTATACGGTAACAACATTTTCCGGGCGACCGTTTAAGCATTAATTATTACAGGATGTGTACCGGACAAGTTTAGAGAAATAATTGTCTTAGTTGTTGGAAAAAACATCACCTCACTCAAATATTGTAGCAATTTTCTTCGACAGTAAATTGCCGTACGAAACGTATAAATTGAACATATTGTCACCAGGAAGCAATGGTTCCTTTGAATTTTGTAGTTGCGAGTCGCTCGACAAATGAAACTTGCGTCACAACTCGCCGAGCTGGGAGTCGAAGTTGCTTATCTTGAAAATAAAAATATACTTTAGGTGTCAGAATATTATTTTTTAATCTGTAAATTACAATAATTATGAACCAACGGCACCCTGGGTCCACGCGCGACCGGCTTTGCGTGTGTGAGAAGAGCTTTAGTTAATGTGACTGCAGTATACCGACGCCATTGAGACCGTTATAAACTGCGCACTAAATATGAATGTATACTATTTAGCATTGCATGTCTTGATTATTATTGAATATTGTCGTTCGCTCGGCGGCCATCAACAATGCTCGTCAACTGTTTCAAAACTGTAAACAGTCCTTTTAGAACGATACAACAGTTGGTGTTGGGTTTGTGTCAGTGCTTGAATTTATCAGTCGTCGAAATAGTACAGACGCCAGAAGGCAAAGCTATGATAAAACCGGCAGCTCTAACGCCCATTTTTTTTATAAAAGTTATTGTTTTTTTGGCAGTGGCGTCCGGAGCGCACTGGAAAATGTGTTTGAGCGAAGGCAGTTGGTGCCGTTTGGATTTTTACGGAATAACAAGAGAAATAACGATTTTATTTTCAGCGTTCATGATCGCTTATCATATTTTGTATCGCGACGTGTTCTTCAGTATCTTTATTAGAACGGAAAGTGTAAATGATTCGTTGAAAAACTATTTTGACATTCACATTTCCTATTCGACGCAAAAACACGTGATTCTTGCAATCCTAATGCGGATAACAATTGAAATCTTGAACGCGACGTACGTTTTCCTGCAGGGAGTCCGACTTGCCGACATTTTTATTCTCAGAACTATTTTGACGCTCATTCCTTCGTGTATAATTTATTCGTCAACTTTCCTTTTCTCCGCTCTGACTTCAATAATATTGGTGCAAATCGAGGCACTGAACAAATACTTGAATAGACGAAATCGCAACACTTCGAGGGACGAGTTTACGTTCGTGAGAAACTATCAGAAGACCGGTCATTTATTTACAGAGATTTGTGAAATTTCCGAAATGAACAGCTCTACGTTCGGCGTGTGCGTTCTTTTCACTTGCGTTTCGGTGATGCTGTATCTCACCCACGACTTTTATCAGATCTATTATACCGACTTGTTTTCGTTGATTTTCTTCAAAATGATTGTCTGGATATGCTTTGATTTGTATCTGTTTTTTATTATTATCAATCCATGCGAGAAACTGAAACAGCAGGTAGGTTAAACGCGAGAAACAAAATGATTTTATTTTCGAAAATTGAATTGAAAAATAGTGTAGATACAGGCGAAATAAATATATTATATCCCTAACCTAGGTTTTAATTTTGCCTAATTTAATTATTTATGCCCAATTTTAGATAAAATATGCAATACTAGTTGATTTCCCAAAATCGAAATCGATTATTATTATTGATTTTTTAGCTTTCAGAAACGGGCCGTATTTTATATGCTGAAGACTATCTTCCTGTGTTCACGCAAGAAGTAAGATTTTATTTTACATTGTTACCTACTGTAAATTTGCGAACAATTATTATTGTAAAAAATGTCAACTGTCAAATGTCGTATACTTTAAAGGTCCATTTTTAGTGGTTTATACCCTGCCGTAAATTTAACCGCGAAAATTATTTCTAAATTGCTGTGTAGTGCCTCTGTTTGACCTTTTGACCGTGCTTTATATATTGTGTTATGTATATAAATTGCTTTTTTTATGTCCGTCTATAGCTAGGATTATTTGGGCCGAGTACCAATTATTCATATATCAAATTTATTATTTTACCATTCCAACCCACAAGTGGGAAATGGTACTAGTTTAGGTCAAAAATCACTTTTCAAAAATTTTACAATATCTTTCCGTTTTGAGGTCCCCTGAATTCAAAAAACATATTTTTGGAAAATCTCTGTGCGTCTGTCTGTTTGTCTGTGAACACGATACAGGTCAAACGGATGAGCGGATCGAAACCAAATTTTGGGAGGATGTTTGGTATGCAAATATGAAGAGCCCTATTGTTTTTGGGGAAAATCGGCGCATGCGCAGAAGAGATATTTGCTATAACGGTGTTTTTTATATAATAATGGTATACTTTTCATAACGGCTTATTATTTTATTTATTTTTTCAAGAAAGTTTCGTTAAAAATTTTTTTTTCTAAACTTTATAGTTTCGGAAATATTTTGAAAATAAAAAAAATAAGCCGCTCTTTTGTTTTATGGATCTGTCAGAAATAAACAAGTTCGGCATGTTTTGATTAATATTTGCATGACGTGGAACACATTATGTAGGTAACCATGGCAACGATTAGCAAATATCATATTGAATACTAGCCATTACCCGCGTCACCTCACGCGATATAAGATATTGTATTTTCTTTATTTTAATCAAATGTCAACATTTTTGAAGTTGGGATGGTCCCGTCGCCCAATTGGCTGGAATTTTTTAATAATAAATTAAAAATCTAGCTGACACGCCTTTTACTAGGATGCTTGTTATAAAAAAGACATTTTCAACAAATTTTGTATCGTGACTGAATTTGTTTACATTTTGATTTTTTCCCGGGGAATTAAGTGTTGTAAAAAATATAAAATTCAAAATAGATTGAAAAATATCATTGCGTTTCTCCTTATTTTTTCTAGAAAAATGACGTCGGATTCGATTTATTCCGCCAGAAGGTCACATTCACGGCTTGTGGACTTTTTCCGATAGATTATTCGTTAATAACTAGTGTAAGTTTTCCACAAACTGATTAATATCTTGTTAATTAGGTGCAGAGACGCACGCGTATTTTTATTTGCTTTGCGACGAAACTTGGAAAGTATATAGAAAATAGAAACACCTCTATTTTTAACTGTAATTATTTTTGTGTCATTTTTTTAAACATATACATAGATATAATATAACTGTTTTATTGAGTGACAAAGATTTATATACAGACGCGAGCATATTGCAGTATTTTAGACATCTGGCAGCGTAATGAAATATACCTAATACTCACGAGCTGTGACATTATGTTATTACGAGCGCCAGTGAGTTCTAGCAGTCACACGAGTCAGATATAGGTATACTATATTTTCATTAAGTTTTCTGTAGGCATACCTTTTGAAAATTTTTGACGTTTCATTTGTTTGGCAAACTTCTCTTTTAAATATCTATACTAAATGAAAATAATATCCCCGTTAAGTATATATACATCAACGACACAATTGCTTAGTGTAATTACTAATATTAAGTAGGCAACTACTTTTGTTTTCATTGCAGCACTAGTGCATAATGAGTCACTTTATAACAACAGTTTTATAGGGGGTAGTGCAAAAAAGTGATCTCGCGATCTGATTAATGTCGGTCTTTTTGTTTGTTTTCAGATTCTGGTTCTAGCGTTCAGTAATGCAGTCATTCTTATTCAGTTCGAACAAGTGAAATCAACTGGTTAAGTATACAATATGCGAGTTGTTGTTGTTAGTTAGTATCAGCTCCATGTCAGGAAAAAAAGTAGCCTTTGACGTTAAATTTAAACGGCGGGCTGTGCACTTTTAGCTTTGGTCAACTATGTATTTAGAACATATTTTAATGAAATGATTTGTTCTCATAGGCGATGTTTTGGCTGGAGTCAAAATTGTCACAATTGGTTAATGTCAAGTCTATTCTGAAAGGATAAAGCTAAAAGCTAAAAGTATACGTACAAGGCGGTGCACCCTATAAACATAACGTATTTTGTAGGAGAGCAGTTTGTAAAATTAGTCTTTCGTGTTTGTGACGGTCGCATTTTGTTGATCAGACCGAATAATTGTGTCGAAATCACGCATGCATTAAACGTGGCAGACTATAATATTTTACATTATACTCTGTAAACACATTGAACTTAAACTCGTGGCAGTCATGACAAAATATTCAAGGCTTATAAAAGCTCTGTGAGGTATTAGCAGCGCCACGCTGTGACTGTTTAGTCGAACTAATGCATGAAATATAGACCGCTAGTTGACGTAATAAGAACAAAAGAGAGCTTGCTGCGACGAAAGCAGACGATAGCCGAGACGATCAATAACATGGATTTTTCATTTATCTGCAAACAACTGGACTGATAGTAGATAATTGATTCATTACAAATATAAGCAATAATAATGCAAAGAAAAGTGGTGATGACGCATGTGTAGACAAAAAAAAACTTAAAAAATATGAACTGTTGAAAGTAAACGGCTTGTATTTTTGAATACGATATTATGTTTAGATTTAAATGTGGTATCTACATATTATAGATAATGGCAATTATTATTTCCTTAGGCGTAATATTATTACTCTTTAATAATTGATTTGTATTATCAAAACTGGACTTGAAATAAAATTTATTAACTACTTGTTATTCAGTATTAGGTATTCTTTTTTTTATAATTCGATAAGAAAATTATTTTTTTAGAAAATGTTTCGGTAAAACGCAATAATCTATCTTTGAATAGGTAGTTGATTTTTATATTTTGGTAGTGTTATTTGCTTACTATTGATTTCATTCGAAGATTCATTTTTGAAGAGAATCTTATCTCTTAACTCGAGCATGGCCGGGTAAAGGAAAAATACATTATTTTAAGTTTGAATACCCACTAATAATAATAATA
The DNA here is from genome assembly GCA_963575645.1 of Xanthostigma xanthostigma. Lineage (NCBI taxonomy): Eukaryota > Metazoa > Arthropoda > Insecta > Raphidioptera > Raphidiidae > Xanthostigma > Xanthostigma xanthostigma. The sequence goes on along the minus strand of OY754470.1, from coordinate 33,537 downwards.
ATCTGAATCGTTTCAACAATATCAGCTCAGTAATTTTTTTATGGTTCCAATACAAAAATTGTAGTGAGACAGAAACCCCTTGTCTCGTTCAACAGCTGCCGTACAAAGTAAAGCGAGATAAGGAAAAAACTATAAATCTAAACGTATTTCGGAACAGTGTCATCAATTCACAATAATGTTGTGTCTTCGGCGAATGTTTTCATGAAGATATTACTTATTATGGTGCAATTTCCATAAGAGCAGGAACGCTTGATCGTAGACAATTTTTCGTAAGCGCGACTGCAGATATTTTCTACGAGAAAATCGAGCTTGCGCACTACGGGCGCAAATAGGGCTCACATTTGGTCAATATTAAATATCGTGTAATGTTTTGTTTCAAAATTTCGATATTTAGCTAGTAAATATAGTGGAAAATGAAGATACTACTTTATTTGATGTGTTTCATTAATTCGCGGTAAATATGAATAGAATGAAAATAATTAAAATACAATTGTTTATTCTAATAATGATGTGTTTTAAAATAGATGACAACTGCGGTAAGTCAATTCTTATGTCTAAATAATTACCCTGCACTTAGGAAATGTTGCCAAATTAGTTTCTATTACCTATATTAATTATTATTCTATAATTATTGCAATAAAAAATTGGAAAACCTCCATAATATTAAGAAAGTAATGAAGGTATATACTACATTTATTAACCAAAAATAATAAACTATTTACTGCGTGGGGCGCGTATGCTTTGCGTTGTTTCATTTCTTGATGGTAATTCACTCTCTGCTATTTCAGAACGGCGCTATAAAACCGTCAACTGGTATTTTGATATATTTTGCATTCTCAAGTAATAAATTTAATAGTAAAAAGTGCAAATGTAAAAAAAAACACATTGCAAAACGTTCAAATAACGAGAAAAAAAGGGAATATTTCACAAAACTATAGCGTGAACATTTTGTACGTTATAAACAATAACATAAGAAAAATAGTACAATACGTTCCAATTAAACTTAATTGATGAAAATTATTTTAATTAACGTTCGTCTAATAAAACTGAATGACTTGATGTTTTTTTTTTTTTCAAAGTAGCAACTATACCTACAGTAACAATATTCTTTTTTATCTAAAAATAAAGTGTTATTCATTTTTGTGTATAAACGTCACGGATAGTTTTCTGCTCCTCCTTACAACAATGAAGGACAACTTTCTAAATATATTATTAATTAATGGACATAATTATTTTGTAAAACAAATAAAACTATTATTGGAATTTAAAAATGTTCTTACACTCTGTGAGCCCTTAATGATCTCTCTGTCGTGATGCATTAAAAACGAAAAAAAAAACAGCGTGTTCCTGACTGCCCCATAGAGCGCTGTAGTTTTTTGTCCTAATCTGATTTGCCAACGATTTAAGAGAACGTTGCATCTTTGCTGTATTTCGGTGAAAACATATTTTGTTTTTTTTTCTGTAAACATACGATAAACGTGTATAGAGTGACGTTTTCACTGAAATCGATCATCTCTGCACTAGGAAATGTTAAAAAGAGCAGAGAGTATAATTTTTTCTTTTCTTTTAAAGGTCAGTCGTTGACGGGGAAAGAACATAGAACACCGGCTGCCGCCGAACGGCCGAACAACTTGTCGTGCTTCAAATGTCACACGATGATCGACGACGAGAGCTGCATCAACTTGACCGCCAACAACACCTTCAAACATAAATGCAAGGACGACAAACGCATATGCATGGTAATTATTGGAGGCATAGGCAATAATTGAAAATTAATTTCCGTATATGATTGGACAGCCCTGTTCAGTTTGCACTTTTATTTAACACCCAATAGAACTTAAGAAAAGAAAATAGTGTTTAATTGTGTGTTATAATACTATTTGCACCGTTCAGTAAGAATGCAATTTCTCGAAATGTCTGCAATTTCATGTTTCAGGTGAAACATTTTGCGCACACAATCACGACTGAAAATGGCACATCGCAATATAGATTGTGGTCGTTGGAGCGCAACTGCACAAAAAATTGTGAACCGGGCTGTATTGTGATCGGAGAAAGGACGAAGCTGTATGCCTGCACGTCCTGTTGTGAACAATCCTTCTGCAACAATGGTACGGCCGGCGCCATTTCCGTGCACGGCCACCGCCCCGTGCCAATAATCATAAGTGTCAATTGTGCTTTTTCATACACTTTTCTCGGATGGTTAATCAAATTCAATTTGTTCCGTGGCTTCGATTCGAATCTTTCATGAGTTCTGCGCTGGCCAATTTATTGTTCAATTAATTAATTATTATTATACAGCTGCCACATATTTCAGAATAAATACCATATACGTCTATTATTCTGAGCCGTGGGTATTTATTTTCTATTTTTTTATAATTTTATATTTCAGTTTACTTATAGGTCACGATCTCTAAAAAAAAACATAAAGACAAAAACGTGATAAAAGGCGAAACCGATTATAATAATAATATAATGGTTTTCGTAACTGACACAGTGATTCAGAACTTCTTTAAGGAGTTTCTTGTAAAATAAAATCTATGGTATAATTTTTGGTCATTAGATCAAATTCGCATGATGAAAATAGTTTTTTATCTTGTTCAAAAAATCTCAAATTTATTCTAATTAGCGTTGTATTAATAATACAAGGGGCCCAATGAATTAATGTTGTTAACGTAAAATATTAATTGTGAAAAATACATTTATTTTTATTTTCTTTTGTTTCTGTCAATCTTCATTTCGACACAAAATAATAAAGTTTCTTTTGCATATTCGCAATCCAAATTTTTAAAATATCTTTACGTTGTGGTATGTATTTTTTAAAACTTTGACGACTATAAAACATTCACAATTAATATTTTTAAAAATATAAATATAATAATAATATTAAGAAATACAAATTATGTAAGTAGATAGAAACATGAAAAAATATTTTAATTTATTTATAAATAACCAATTAAACATTATATTATTCAGTTTTATTATAATATTATGATCCTTCTCATGCACCATAACATTTTCTTCTATAAGTAATATTTTTCCAGCAGCTGTCGAAGTATTTTTTTTAATAGGACTCCGCAATGGACTATATTTGTGTACGATACTCTAAAAGTTATTGCTTTTGTATATTATGCAAATGAAACTAAGATGAATGTGCGTACTTATGCCCTTATGCCCCCCCCCATTCGTTCTTTTGCACCCGGGTGAAACCGGAACAGACCGCTAGTACAATATGTTAGATTATTGGAGAGCCATGTGTGCAATGTCATAATTTCTTTTATAACGTAGTACTCGACTTTATTAACTGAACACTCTTCAAGGCAACGTATTTAATGCTGCACAAATACGAGGCGATCACTTGAAAGCGGACATGGAATGTGACAATATGCGGCAATTTGAAATTTAGCAAATCATCGAGCGTTTGACGTGAAAACGTTTATTCGCTCGTTAAATGCAGAGATAGACGGTCGAAATTTCTTGTGTAGCAAAATATCGTCGGATTTGAATCGCTTATAACTACGAGATTGATAATGCGTCAACAAGGGTTGAACCTACGACGACGGGCAGGGCCTATCTGTACGAGTTCATTGCGCCGGATTTGATTTGTCTGTGACGTCAACGCACGAGTGTAGGCGCATGCGCGTGACAATCGCGAATTAGCTTTGTGTAAAGTTTAAAATTGATGTAGCGTGGAAACCATAGAGATATTAGACTAGAGTACGCGAGTGAGAACAGAGAACAGCTCCTTATCTCTATGGTAACTAATGATACAAAACAAATATCTGGTTTTCTGGAGCTAAAATGAGACAATAAAAATACTAGTGAAAATTGGTATTAAATGAAAAAATTACAAAATAATTCAACGTATCGTCTCGTGTGATTCGCAAATTGCTCGGAATTATAGAAAACGCAAGTCAGCGGTAAGCTCGCATCGAGAGGAATGCACCGAGCCTAAAAAGTCCAGTGCCGAGCCAAGGCAAGAGCTACGGCAGCGTCGAAAAGGGAACGAAAAAAATGGTTGTCTGTAAAGTCGGTTTACGGACGATAGTTTTACGTGATAACGTATTCCGTAATACATAACCTAAACCTCCCACAATTTGGTTTCAATCCGCTTATCCTTGGTGTCGGAATGATAAGAAATGTCAAAAGTGACGTTTGCAACTTACAAAGTATTATGTTCTAATAATAAATAGTTATTCCAATACTTAACTTAGCAGGCTTTGCATTTCACAATATACTAATGTCAAAAAATTGAATTAAACATTAGAAATGCAGCTGTTTTCATGTTAAGACAAGACATACGTTTGCTTCTAATTTCCATGTACGGCAAACAAAGACGACCGACCGCGTCGCGCCATGCATTAGACAACATTGCATTTATATTTTATACAGCTATTTTTCTATATAAATTTGTATAAAAAAACTGTTTAGGCAAATTCTGTTATACGAAGTCTATGTAAAATGTTCTCCTCTTTCGTTTAAGACTGGTTTCAAACCGATCTGATTTAAATTGAGCGAGAAATTAGCAAAAAGCACGCACAGGGTCAGGCGGAACGTTACGCGTTACGCGTTACGAACGTTAGGAACGTTACGTTACACTTTTTCGTGCATGCAGCCGGTGTTTTATCAATTTATAATATTGGTGATTCATCAATTTATAAGACGTTATCACGTCAAAAAAATCCAAACGTCTACGGATCACGTGCAGTAATACTCGACGTTTTCGCGAAAAATTGACCCGCGAACGAGATGATGAAATTTATTTAACATCTGGCACAAGTGTATAGAAGGTTGCAGGTTGTCGTAATTTAATCATGGTTAAATATATAGAAAAATATAATAAAATATTATGCTTTTGACTATTTACCACAAGACTCACTAAGTATATAAAATAAATAATTGTATCTGACGAAACTTCAATTTTATTTGTTCGACATGTACCTAACTACACTGTTAATTGCTGGTCACTTCACAGATGCATTAATATATTCAAGCGTTAATTTATTATTTAATAAAAGACTCTCCACTTGACTATGTGCGGTGGTACACTTTAATCGATGAAGTCATAATAATGTTTGAGTGCTTAAATAATTTTCAAAATTAATAATGAAATGCTTCAATGTGCTTATTCAAGTTTACAAACAGCTTGTAAAATATTGTCAATGTGTTTAAAAATAATTTAAAAATATTTAAATCGCGTGAAAAATATGATATATTGTTAAATTAAAAAAAAAATCAAAATGACAGTGAATGCGTTTTTATATTTTTGAATTTATCTCAACGTAATAATATATTGAAATTTCTTAGCAATGAATCGTTTTCAAGAAATACATTTTGTAATTTCTCTTTGGCTATTATTTAATTTTAATCTCACTGTTGATAGTGAAGAGACAATTTTGTATCCAAATATAACTTTCAACGTGTGCGGTGTGAGTAGCGTAAATTTCTGCATTAAAATTTCGAATTGTTTCTTTTTTTAAAGGGTTTTTTTTTTTAACACATAAATTATTATTATTAAATAAACAACGCTGAAAAGTTTTCAGTTAGATAATAATCGAATTTAATTGGTTGACTTTTTATGGACTAAATAATGTATAGGTAATATCTACTTTAAGGACGAAGATGATAAGGGAAGCATGCAGTTCGATGAAAATTCTGACGGAATCATTCAACTCGACAATTGGGTACTTGAAATACACAGAAACCATGATTTGAAGTTTGCGTCGAATTTTAAATCAACTTGGTTCAAGGCCAGCGACAATAATCAAGGCGAAAATATCGCGAAATGCGATGCGGAACACGAAGGTTGTGCGACAATAAATAATAATAATAATACGACGGGGCAGAAAATATGTCGACACGTAAAAAATGAAACGGATTGTGCGAATTTTCCAGACGACGAAATAAACGAATTTGAGAAAACAGTAGACAACAGTCGACGGCAGGCAGTTAAGCGCGACTGTGACTTTTTTAACGGCGTCGTGAAGCGATCAGTTAACAACGACAATGATTACGATGGAACGTCGCTCGCGATTGTCGATTCTCGCGTTGCCGCCACAATCTGCACGGACAACCGCGGACGCCGCTCCGTAATCGGCTTCTTCAGTGTCGTAGTAAAACACGACACAGTCGCGCGCTATCACTTTATCCAGCCTCTCGTGGATCGCGACGCGACGACGGCGACGTCGCCGAATCGCGAAAACGTTCTTCCGCACTCGGTTTTCACGATCGATCAAGACCACTTTACAAACGTGAGTGCTGCTCGATAAGTTCTCTGGAAAAGTGCGCCGCACGTGCATGTCTATATTTTGAATGCAGGCCCAATTAAACTTGTAAAAGAAAGAAAAAAGAAACCTTTTTAGAGTTCTGTGAACTCGTTTCATTGATGCGTTGTCAATAATTTATTGGCTTTGCTTATATTTGCAGAAAATTTTAAACAGGCACGTCGCCAAAGAAGTTAATTTTAAGTGCATCCTATACAGGGTGTCCCAGAAGTCACGCACTTCCTCGTAGGGATCGAAAGAGAAAATTATTCTGAGACGAAAATTCCTTAGCCATTTTTTTAATCAGACGCATAGATAATTAATTATTAATTAATGAAAGTGACCAATCAGGAGCGATTTGATTTGTTTTCCGATTTTATTTGTTTTTCTCCCGACAGTCACTGGATGTTTTTTAATTAATTTTAATTAATTATTCAGAGACGACTGACAACGGAAGACAGTTATCCAAGATACGGGAGAAAAACAAATAAAATCGGAAAACAAATCAAATCGCTCCTGATTGGTCACTTTCATTAATTAATAATTAATTATCTATGCGTCTGATTAAAAAATGGCATATAAAGTTAAAAATTAATCAAATGATACTTACCATGACATATATACTATAAACAAGTGTAAACAAAAATTAATTATTATTGTAATACCTTACCTGATAACGTTATATCCACGCAATAGCCTTAGATGCTGAGCGTGTTCTATTTAAATAAAAAAAAAAAAATGGCTAAGGACTTTTCGTGTCAGAATAATTTTCTCTTTCGATCCCTACGAGGAAGTGCGTGACTTCTGGGACACCCGGTATACTGTTTATATAAGTACCGATCTACATTGCAATTATTAATTCTCAGATGTATATTAATTACTAACAGATTGTTATAATGACTCTTTCAGGAAGTTAAAACTCATTCTCGCATCAAAAGAGAGTCAAACTCGATAAACTTTCTGTTCAATTTAACCGGAGATACTTTTGACGAATTTTATACGCTGCAGAATAATTCAACTGCGAAAGAATTTAAAAAAGACAGTTCGGATAAAGAGACGAGAACCGAAAGACCGCACGAATTAAAATGGCGGAAAGAAGACTTGGAAGAAGAGCAGTTTGGATATTTTTACGACACGGCGTGGGACCTGTTGCCTATGACGTGTACGTGATATTATGTTAATTTATAAAATTAATTACATTATTATTTTATTTTTGCAGCGATTTTACCGTGCTTAAATAAGTAATGACATGCGAATTGATAATACAAATTATTAAAGTTTACGTAACAATATAAAACATTAGGTATACATGTACCTACTTTTTAAACTGTATAGCTATGGAGTGGGTCTAAAAGCAATATAGAGCGTAGCCTCGGAGCAAACTGAACATTAATAGGATCTTAAGCTTTAATGGAGTTGAAATTGGAGTTTAACGCAATTAAACATCATTGGTTCGGCGTTCGCCGAGATTAGCATTACGCAGGGGAAAGCTACTGCGTCGCCTTTTTCAATAAGATTTCGCATTTGTATACGTCGCGACCGCGTCGCGTCGGTTTGCCTGAATTAACGTCGATTAAGCGTTGAAATTAAAGTTTTGCGCATTGAGTTTTAGTGCCAAATTTTATCAAAGTCGGCTCGAACGGGACAGATCATAGACAGACAAACATTTTGGAATTTATATTATGTACCTATACCGATATATAAGTACTACTAATTAATACAACAATTGAAGCAGATGCGATATAAACAGTTATTATAAATTGCACTTCTTTTCTGCAAAAGCAAAAACCGTTCGTAGCACTGTCTTTAAAAGATGCACTGTTAAAAAAAGAGCTGTTAATGTCAGTTGGTTAATTCGAAAGAATACCTGCGTTTATGCGTTCTCTCCTGATATTTCAAACTCGCATCTTTGATAAATTATAATATTATTATGTAATGCAGACGGCGGTCGTAGCGGCGACAGCGCCGAAGGTTACAATAGGAAGCCGGCGACGTCACCGGAATGGGGCGGTGCAGCGACAGCGACGTCGGCGTCTTCGTTTCCACCGCGCTGGTTGGAAATAGCCGTGGCGGCAGATCATTCGCTCGTCGCGTTTCACGGCAAAGCTCGAGTCGAACAGTATATTGTGTCGCTCATGAACATTGTAAGCTGCGTTTATAATAATATGATTGTTTTTTCAATCAGACTTTGCAAAGAACCGCGCAAATTTTTAATTATCGACGTCGGTTAAAGCGACGCCCGGCATCAGCTGGCGGATTAAAAAAAGAAAGAGACACATTCACCGCCAAAGGCTACTTTCTTTTAATTTAAAAGACGCGCTGAGCCACTAAGCCTATGTGCGCGGGCATGGCACGTGTGTATGAGTAATTGTCCCCCTCCCCCCGTCTATTTTGAACCCGATTGATTCACAAATTAACTGTATAAGTATAAAAACGTTTGAAAGAAACGATTAGTGTTGAAGCTGACGTTTCTCTTAAGGAATACGTTTTTGATGAAGTGTTTTATTAATATGACGCATTATAATACATATAATTGACACTTGTTTTATATAACCTTTATAGTATATATCTATATTACGACACAAAATTGGGAAAACAAATCTGACAATACTGTAATGAATTCCGTTCTGAATATGCATTTTTTTCACATAAGGTCAGCGCTATTTACAAAGACTCGTCGCTCGGATCAAATTTGAAACTAGTAATGACTCGACTGTTTTTATACGAAGAGAAACGCCACTCTCAGATTAGAGAAGGCAACGCGAAACGTTCTCTCGAAAACGTGAATCGATGGAACCAGAAAACCATCGCCAATTTACGGCCCGGAGAAACGCCTCACGACATAGCTGTTTGGCTAACGAGACTCGATATCGGTTTGTAAATATTAATAATATTATAATTCATTGATTGGTGCAGTATTTGCCGTATTGTGGCACAGCGTGTATATTGTTGGCGACGATTGGATATAGCGGGACCTATAGCGGTCAGACAAAAATTTTTCAACATTTCATGCCCTTTTGCGAACAATTTGATACCGATTTTGAAAATGTCTATTCAAATTATTATCTATATATAATTTTTATATACGCGAGCTTTGGAAAGAGTCAATTGATTTTAATTAAATACGGTTCACATAATATTTGAATCTATCATCGCACCAAACCTGTTTGAAATGGGATCAATCGGTTCATTTTAAGGTTGGTTTTCAGGGGTTGATAAGTGTGTTTGCAATTAGAATCCAAAAATACCGAAAAATAATTCAGAATTGTTTCAAAACTAAAATTTATGCCTACAGTGAAGGATAAAATGAGCTGTTTAAATTTTAATAAAAACGGCCCGACAGGATCGGATTCACAAAGATTATGAAAACATTCGTTTGCCTATAAGCAAATTACTATACCTACAACATACTGGATGATTTATATAAATATGTGCAAACATTGTATTAGCAATAAATTAATTTAGAAAAAAATAATTATTTTAAAGGACGTATAAGGTGATATTTTCTTTTATTTTGTCCAAAAACAAACACAAGTTCACAAAATATTATTACAAGACATGTATAAGTAAAATACATTATATTTTTGCACTGCGATCCGAGCTTTAACTAATACGAAATGAAGAATCGATCTATAAAAAAGATTTCATTTGCTACCTCGACTTAGATTTGAGTTTGCTAAAAAATTATTCCGAATACAATTGTTATAATAATTAATCAATCGTCAAATAGGTGGTCCATCGGGATACGCTCCAGTTTCAGGAACTTGCGATCCAATTCGCAGCTGTGCCTTAAACAGGGACGAAGGTCTTACGAGTGCATTTATCATTGCACACGAAATGGCCCACATGTAAGTTATCCGTTTTCTTTAAAAATGGAAATAATTTGAGTTTTAAGTACCTATCAGTTAGTCATTGTCTTTTTGTCAAACACTCTTTTATTTTTTAAGCTTGGGACTGACTCATGATGGCGACATCAAAGCTGGAAATAATTGCGACAACGAAGCTTCAAGCGGAAGCTTAATGGCGCCGATGGTTCAGGCCACGTTTCATCACTTCACTTGGTCCGACTGTTCTAGACAAGAATTTCATCGGAAGGCTTTGTGAGCGGCGTCTATATAATAATTCAGTTGACTTAATATTATCGGATTGTTTCCTTAAAAATAAATTTCTATTTATATTTACTTCTCAACACTGACTGAAAGATGATTTGCAATTTTCCTTTTCCAGACAGTGGTCGTGTTTGGCAAATCCACCGGACGGAACCAATTATACAGATCTCGAAAATGTACACGTGCCTAAATTCAGTATGGACGAGCAGTGCCGATTAGAATTTGGCGATGGGTAAAGTATTAGTGCCACTAAAATATTATGTAGTTAATATTAACACTCACACAGTGAGCAGGTTACATGTTATTATTGAAATTTGTCAGCCATTTTTTGTTTCGGTTTCTTAATTATTTTACACACATTCGTGTTGCATAATAATATTATTATGTTGCAAAAATTATATGCATTTATCGATTATTATCTTTAATTAATGAATTCGCCTTTCTCGAAACTTTTTACAAATGAGTTCACGCAATATTTTCTACTCTTGTTGAATAATTAATTTACAGCTATTCACTTTGTCGAAGTTTCGACATCGTCGAGCCGTGTACCCATCTTTGGTGCGGCCACTTCAAGTCGCCGCTGGTATGCAAGACCAAGAGGGGGCCTCCTTTAGAAGGGACCGAATGCGGATTCGATAAGTTAAGTATTACCGTAGTTTGTACTGTATAGCCACGCTGCACATTTCGAGGCTTCCTGCGCATACCTATACTTATTTATCGATGTAAAAACTTACACAATAATTAAATGTTAATTTAACACCGACACTACATTTTTCTGTTTTTTATCAATCATAATAATATTAAAGTATAATATGTGGCATAAGTTAATTATAACATTAATAAGTATTATGAGACAATTTTTTATTAAACTAATTTCGCATAAAGCTTTGGTTATTCAACACGCGACTGATGTTAAAAGAGAATGTTTGTTTTTGTGAAATTTATAGAGTCATAAATATTTTCATTTATTTACATTAACCGCAATATTGATAAAAAGAATCGCACCAACAATAATTCTTAAGTGGGACTTTACCACGCTTAACTAATAAATTATTGTTGAGTCGTGTTTCTTGTTGCACTTTAAAAATGAAACAAAAAGCAACGCTTGCTTATAATAATAACATGTATTATGAAACAGATGATTTTTAACAAAATTAAATAACATTTGCTAATTCTATGATTTCGACGGCAGTATTTAACCCCAATACACTCTTTAAACTTTAAAAACTTTGTATAATACCAATTTTTCAAATAAGGGAACGTCTAAGATTTGAAAAAGATCTCTCTCTCTCTCTCTCTCTCTCTCTGAACTTTTACTATAGATAGGCATACTAATAGCTAGAATTAGAGTAAATTCAGCAAGAGGGGGAGGGGCAGGTGAACCAGGCCCACCCTAGAATATTAATTGTTCACGTACAAATAACAAGATAAATCTACAATATATTTTCTTTGTCGTGAAATTTCTCCAGAAAGTCGTGTTGATCGATTTCGCTTCAATATGAACAGTTTTCAAATTATGTATAAGTGGCAGCTGGTAATGGTATAGCTAGAGTTGAAAATTTGCACCACCCTATAGGATAAAGTCGTTGCTACGCCTATGAGTAAATTATTATTATTTTAGTCGAATTCGCATTGCAGTGGTGCGTGAACGGATATTGCGAACTGGTCGACGAGAGACGCCTCTCCGGCGACAGAGGAAGAAAAATAATTGACGATCCGGTCCTGCACAATCCGCAGGACGGCGGATGGGGCGACTGGTCGTCATGGGGACCGTGCTCGAGATCCTGCGGCGTTGGAGTCTCGTTCAGATCTCGCCGCTGCAACGAACCGAGGTGTGCTCGTATACAGGGTGTCTCGCAATATAAAATGTCGTAGCGGCAAGGATCCGATGTTCGATTTTTTTTTTGTTTTGTTTTCGGAGAGCTTTAGTAATTATGGCTTACGTAATTTGAAATATAAATTAGGCATTCAGTATACTTATTTAGTTTTGTTAACTCGAGACGGCATCGTGAAAAAGTAATGTTATTTCGGCATTTCAAAATGTCCCATTACCCTCCGTAAAAAATTGTATGCACTAGACGTATACACGTTGTCAATTATTATTTCTGTTAGTTAATTCTTCGGTGCTAGCGTGCCGTCTCTTACACAAGTCACAGACCAGGCAGTTGTGCCGTTATATTGATGACTCTGACCCAAAAGAGTGAGAATTATTATGTGGCGTGCAGCAGATACAAAATATATTTTCTATTTTAACTGACATTTAAAAAAAGGACAAGATCTCAATTCGACACGTATATAAGTATATTTATGTTTTTTTGAAGTAAAACTTCTTTAGTGAATTTTGACGAAGAAGCCGCACGGCGAGGTGGCATTTACGAACAAATATGGCACCGACCTCAAAATTTAATTGTTTTTCTGTTTTTAGTCATTTATTTTTAAGCGGTTCAGGTTTTCTTATAGGTACCTAAAAAGTTTTTTAATAACATTTTCAATAGCCTGTAATCAAACACCCGGTATATTATAATGTAACTGCATTATAATAGTTTTCTGTATAGGTAGATAAAACAAAACGTTGCGCTGCTCATGCAAATGTGATTAATGCGTTAAAACAAGCCGCGTGAACATTATAAAGCGTAGGTATATAGGTAACAATTATCCTTTTCAACATTAAATCCGAACTAATTTTTATAAAAAATTTATATAGAAGCCAGTAAAATTGTTGCTACTGAATTAATAATTTACTGTCTCTTCAAAAATTAACATTTTATTAGACGAGGTTTTCACTCTTCACAAGTAACATTTTTTAGTATGGAATAAAAATAAATAGCAGTATTATTAATTTTTCCCCGCGCCGTCACTAGACCGAGCTATGGCGGTCTGGAATGCGAGGGGCCGAGTGAAGAATTTCGAATCTGCAGCACAACCGAATGCCCCGAACCGCTGCGAGATTTCAGAGCTCAGCAATGTTCCAGACTGTACAGGATGATGTCTACGGAATTAAAAAATGACACCAGGGCCAATATGACGTGGATACCTCATGAATCAGACAACGGTAAATACGTATTGTATACCATTTGCCGGATATAGGTATAAAATTATAACGAAACGACAGAAAGCAATAATAGTTTAATATGTGAAAAAAATTAATTACAGATATACTTAAATGCCAATTGACCTGTGTCAGTCAAGAAACAGGGGAATTATATTTAAGCGGTGAAAATTTAATCGACGGAACACTTTGCTCGTACGACAATCCGACAGACAGATGTGTCCAGGTAATATTTTGAAGAATTATAAAAAAAATGTTCCACCTCCTGACCTGCACGCGTATATACGGTGCAAATCAAGTGCGCTCTCTGCAGTCACCGTACCCATTTATGTGAATATTTCAGGGCGTTTGTCAGAAGATTGGATGCGACGGTCGTCTGGAGTCGAATTTAACGACCGATTCCTGCGGTGTTTGTTCCGGTAAAGATAAGCTTTGCATCAACGCCACTTCCAAGTTCGAAAGAAGTATAAAAAGAGGTCAGTTACAATACTTCAAAAAACTAGACTTTCATTTTGATACGCCCGATGGTGTATATTAAAGTATAGGACAGATCTAGAAGGAAGTCGAAGAATAGCCGTTTGTTACAAAGCACCTGTAGGAACACATTTTGTCTGCGGAGATGAAGGTGGCAAAATTAATTGATAAGTATTTCATTATATTTTAAACTATATACACACATTATATGTGTATTCAATTTTGACACACTGCGTATACGAAAAAATGTTGTTTAAAAATCCGTCAGCTATAGGTATTTATATATTTAAACATACTATAAGTGACTGAATTGATTTCATTTGAGTCTTTTAGTTCCGCGCCCAGGATTACGGTCAAATGTTTCCAATTAACTCATGGTTCAGACAATGTAGGTACCAGTTCACTGCAGTTAGCCAATGTTAGCCAATGTTTATTGTCATTCCTACATAAAATGTACATGCTGACAGTCAAGAAATTCCTGTATGCTATAGAAACAATTTTCTAATAACAATTTTTTCACATTTCTTTTAAAATATTTTGTTTCTAAAGTTCTTATTTCCAATGGCAATTTATTAAAAAATTTTACACCATATAGAAATTTGGTCCGTATGTAGTCTTAGCATATTTGTGTAATGGTAGGCAAAGATTTAACTTTTTCCTAGTATCATGATTATGCAACACAGTATGATTATTGAAATTGTTCATATTATTTTTAACAATAATTAAACAGCTGTATATATATTGACATGGCAATGACAAAATATTTAATCGCTTAAATAATGGCCTGCATTCCTGTCTAAACCCAGCATCCGAGATCAATCTTATAACTTTCTTTTGTTGCAAAAACACTTTCGAAGCAGAGGCGGCATTACCCCACAATTCGATACTGTGAAACACTATTTTTTAGTTTTCGCAACAAAAAAAATATTTTCGATAAACTTCTACTTAAATAGTTAACATGATTTTTCCAAGTCAAGTTGGCATCAATTGTCAGGCCCAGTAGTTTTATTTCTTTATTATTATTGTTATTACACAATAGCTCAATATGTTGTGTTTTCTCGGGATTTACATGAAGTTTATTTGCCGTGAACCATCTCAAGGCTTCCGACTGTGCTCTATGACATTTTTCTGTTAAAACATTTTTGTTTCCATCTTGTAAAATTATGGTTGTATCGTCTGCATACATGTATGTATCTCCTGAGGAAATATTCTCCACTAAGTCGTTTACGTAGACAATAAACATAATAGGTCCGAGGACCGAACCTTGTGGGACACCATGTTTTATTTTTTTCAGTTTAGATTTCTTTTCTCCGCACATGACATATTGATATCTCTCAGTGAGATATGACGATATTAATTTAAGTGTTTGTCCCCTAAAACCATAAAAGGCAAATTTATTCAGCAAAATGTCGTGAGACACACAGTCAAAGGCCTTGCTAAGATCCACGGCAACAGCACTATTAAACAGACCATTATCTTTACCTTCAAAAATTTTGTTTACAATCTCAATCAATGCCTTGATTGTTGAGTGTTTCGCTCTGAAACCAAACTGAAATTTGGAAAAAAAATTATTTTTTTCCAGAAAACCAACAAATCTAAATTTAAGGACATACTCAAAAAGTTTAGAAAGAATTGGGATGATCGATATAGGTCGATAATTTGACATGTATAATGTTTCAATAAATGAACAGTAGCTAGGCTTAACATAAACTGTTTAATTCAAAAATGAAAAAGTACAAAACGAAATATACATTATGTAATAAATTATTAGAACTGTTATATCACAAAACACTACAACATGTTATTTACATCTCCTTTTTTATAGACCGCAATTACTTTTGTCACTTTCATGTTCTTTGGAAATACTCCATTTGCAATGCAACAATTAAATATATCACAGAGAGGCTCAGCGATATATTCCCGTATACATTTCAAAATTCTAGCATTTAATCCAAATACATCTCTGCTTTCACTTGAATTTAGATTGTTTTTTGTGTAGTTCGACATATTTGTAAAATGTGTAATATTATTATATCATGCCTACTCTAGTATCTGAATATAATTTTGACTTTTTTCGGTACATATCTAGTATCTACAAATTAAATATTTACTCTTAACTTTTTCTTTGAATTTCTTACCATGTAGTACTATTCTGTTTCTATTATTTTTTACATTTATTTTTTGCTTATTCAGCCATTAACTTTTCGAGGAGTTCGCCGATTTGAAAAATCGTTCAAAATGTTTACGGAACGGTCCCATATAATTTTTACAAAAATTGCCCCCGACCCTGTCGACGGTTTTTTATTTTATTATTTCAGAAATAAGTCGGGTGACGATTCTTCCTCGATTGGCGCAAAGTGTGTCCGTCGAAGTGAACGTAACATCCGAGCGAGAATCGTTCGCGACGCCACCGGCGCACGTACCGCTAATCACTCTGATACTGCGAGATCGACGCAAGCGACGCTATGACGTGTTGTCTTCGGCTCTGTCGCGGCCGATCGTCAGTGCCGACGCCGCCGTCGAAACCAATCGGGCGGAAGGAGTCGAAGAGCTGCAGTCGTCACGCACGGCCAACGTTATTATCGAAGGAGCAAACTTTCATTATACTCAGGTTGGCAACACTCGGAGATTGTTCGCCAAAGGACCGTTGCTCGGAGAAGTTATTGTGTTGGTAAGATTATATGCCGACTGCTGACGAATTGACTTGCAATCTATACTAATATATAAAGCAGAAGAGTTTGTTTGTTTGTTTGAACGCACTAATCTCAGGAACTACTCGTTCGAATTGAAAAAAAATTTTTTTGTTGGATAGCCCATTTATCGAGGAAGGCTATAGGCTATATAATATCACGCTACGACTAATAGGAGCGGAAAATCAATGAAAAATGTTGCAGAATGTCAGTCAAAATTTTTCACAATATACTTATATTCAGATGAAATGCCCTAACTGAATATCCCAATATTAGCGACACACGCACAGAAGCTCGGTTACCTCAGTCTGTAGAGCGCTCGACTCTTAATCTCAGGGTCGTGGGTTCGAGCCCCACCTTGGACGAAAATGTTTTTAATGTTTTTTTTTTATTTTCTACATTGCTTTCTTCTAAGGCTATCATTTAAATTTATTTTAGTTTTATTTACGACTAATTAAAATTAAATAAATCTAAATAATAGCTCATTTGAAAACTATTACAGTACCTACTTATATATAAAAATAATTTTCCAGTGTTGTTAATTAAATATTTATTATATTTTATTAATTATACAGTAATTATTGATTTAAAAGAAATAACTATTACTTAAAAAAATATTTTCATCAAAAATGGAGGTTTGAGTTTAAAATAAGTAATAAAGCAGGGAACTGCCGAAAACTGCAAAAAATTTGGACCCAAGATTCATTCTCGTTAAACTAAGATGAATGTGCTTACTCATGTCCCTCCCTTCCCCATTCGTTCTTTTGCACCCGGGTGAAACCGGACGGGACCGCTAGTGTTAAAATATTTCCGTTCGTTTCTTTGATTCCACGATGTGTTATATTTAAAGGACGTCGTACATTCATTTTAGAATTCAGTGCCGAACGATCATTGCCGTTTCTCTCTCTCTCTCTCTGATTAATTTACTCGTACCGTATTGTTCGCAGCTGTACGTTCCGTCGGAAGAATTGAGCGGAGGCGGTGTTTCGGCGTCCGTGTCCGTTGCGTACGTCTTGCATCGCGATTCTTTGGCGACGTCGACTCGCCACAGGTGGATAGAGGGTGGCTGGGGACCGTGTTCGGCAAGCTGCGGGGGCGGCAAACGTGTGCGCACCGTCGCTTGTCGCGACACGCACGCCGATCGCATCGTACCAAGGAGACATTGCTCGTTGGCCGCCAAGCCTCCGCTCGTCACGGAGCCCTGCAACAATATCAGGTATAGGCACCTACTAATATTATATTATCACAGCTGCAGTTTGCAAAAGAAAAGGGTGAAAAACGTTTTTTCTTTGTCTCTCTTTTCAGTTGCGCCTTCCATTGGACGGGCGGCGACTGGGAATATTGCACGGCGACGTGCGGCTCGCGCGGCCTCCAAACGCGAGAGGTGTACTGTGTGCCGCAGGCCGTCAACGGCAACGGTACGGCCGACAACGTCTCCTCCGAGCAGCTGTGGCGGCACATGGTGTCGCCGAATCGATGTCCGCGCGACAACAAGCCGCAAGAAGTGCGCGCCTGTAACAGATTTCCATGTCCGGCGTACTGGGTTCACGGACCTTGGTCACAGGTAAAATATCCCCGCCGTCGGCGGTCCTCTGCAAAATCATTGCAATGGTACCCGTAATTAAAGTTTGGCTCGATTCCGATACCGGGTACCTACTGAACACACTTTCTCCCAACTCAATGTTACTATTTATGGTCTTTTGTAGAAGTTTGAAAGACAAACATTTGTAATATTTTATTATGTAAAATACACCCAATCACAGTTGTAATGTACGTACCGAATATCAATTTTATTTAATAGCTATATTGTCTGCCAGATATTCCAGTGAAATTAGTGCATTTTAAACTACATTAAAGAATTATCTCCGAGGGTTGTAATTATATCAATGTGAAATCACAAATGTCAAGCACTACGAATGTTATTCAGAGGTGTTCGATTCTCATTAAAAATTGAATTCCTACCCTGACACTGTCATATTGTGGCTTTTACATTAAAAAGCCTTGATCAATATTTTATTAGTGTACAAATTTAGACGGAAAAAAATTGGTTGTCTGTAAAGTCGGTTTACGGACGATAGTTTTACGTGATAACGTATTCCGCTCGAATATCATATTTAATACCTAATACATTACTGCGCTCTCGCTTGCACGCACAGGGTCAGGCGGACCGTTACGGAACGTTACACTTTTTCGTGCGTGCAGCTGGTGTTTCATTAATTTATAAGACGTTATTACGTCAAAAACTTAGTCCGCCATCTTTAGAAGTCCGCCATATTGGATTTAGAGTGACGTCACACAGCTAACCATGCATTGTCATTCAAACTAAACGTGTATACAAATTTTCATCTCAATCGGTTGATGATATCTGCCGCTCGAATATCATATTTCAGTCAGGCGGAACGTGACACATTTCGGAACGGGACAGATTTCGGAACGTGACACTTTTTCGTACATGCAGCCGGTGTTTCATCAATTTATAAGATGTTATCATGTCAAAAATAATTCAATAATAAAATAGGATTGAAGATAAAAAACTTATAAATTGTGAAAATATATTAAACATAAAATAGTTGACCATATATTGCAATATTTTTGATGAAGAAAAAAAAAACCAGTTTGCCCAAACATTCTTTCATTATCACGTGGTAATAATATTATACTTGCCCAAACACCATTTTGATAATACACATTAATATTTCCGTTCTGCGCAGTGCTCAAGCACGTGCGGCGTGGGCTATTCGACCCGGGACTCGTACTGCCCCGTAATGGAGAATGAGCCGCTGTTCTCGTGCGGTCCCTCGCCGCCGCTTCAGCGCCACGCCTGCAAGGGACGCGCCCGCCGCACTCACCCGCTGTGTCGTCGTCCTCGTCCGCGCGGCCACGCTCCCGGAATGAAGAGCTGCTCCAAAGATTCGTTCGAACATTGTGCCCTCGTCGACTATATCGGGAAATATTGTGTTGTTGGCGAATTTCGAAAAGTTTGCTGTAAATCTTGTCGTACGCTAAATGCAGCGTTTCCTGAATAGAAGCTTGCTAATATAATAATATTAATCGATAGCTAGAATTTTATTGTAATGATCTGTAGGTAAAATAATGTGAATCGTTCAACTTTCAAAAATTCGAATAATTTCAAAACTCTTAAATTAAAGATTTCATCATAGTAATGGCAAAATAACGAAACATAAATTGGAAGTACCTAAAGAAGCACACCGTCAATAATTTAAAACACAAGTAACAGTCACTACTTATAGTCTTAAATATTACACTTTGAAGTTTTCGTCATATTTAAAAAAAAGTCGCAAAAGTAATACCTAATTTAATACTGAAATAATTTTTTTTTTTCAACTTTTTGACAAATCCCTAATATAGACCACTTTAAGAGTTTAATTCAATTTAATTTTTCAAGTACCTATCGCAGTTGAAACCGAGGAGCGTCGAAAAAATCCACACAAGAAAATCCGTGTAGATAAAGTAGCCACTCGGAATTTGAAGGATTTTCGAGAAAATGTTTGATTTATTTATGAAAACATCTATTTTTTTAATTAATTGAGGGAAACACGGATGAACTAGACTTTAGAGGGCTTATTTCAGAGTTCGTGCGTTTTGCTCGTCTGCCCATCTCACTATTCCAAGGTCATCTTGTTGTTCGAATGAATGATGTTTTTCTCTTCTCCGTCAACTCAAAACATAATATTCAATGCCAACAATGTTGCAGAGTATGATTCATAATATTTTGTAATAACATTGTATGTTTACAAGTTTATTCTGACATAGTCGGTAACCTTGCGATTCAGACAAATATTGCCAAATGAGTTCTGCCAAGTTGGGTAGGAAAACTTACATATGATATTTTGTAAAAATAATAATGTGTAATATATGTAAAAGTAAGTAAATAAAATCAAATTTAAATTCAAACGCAGTAATTAATTCATAGTAGGTACAATTACATAAATTTCTGTATCGAATGTAATGATTTTCTTGCTAATATTATAAATAATAAATAACATGGCGACGGAAATCTCAACGATTCAGTTGTGATTTGAGCATTTTAGAACCCTTCTAAAATTTCCTTACTCACAGTTTTTTTCCTCAGTACACATATTCGAGGAAGCCTCTCCTTAATTTAAGGCGAATTTAGACTTGACACTTTCGATGTGCATCGCGGATGATTCCTGCAGTGAAAAGTTTAAACTTGTATTTTTATGAAGTGTTTGCATCCAGATCAAGTAAGCAAGCGTTCGGTTAAATTAATTGTACAAACAAAATTGGAAATTATGTCTTTTCCGTGGAATGATGGACATATTATGGAAACATTTTTAGATATATTATTTAGAAATTATGATTTATGAATGCCTTTGAAACAACAAGTCTGAGAACTATTATAAAGCAAAATAATGTCCGCGGAAAAGCTTACAAATACTTTACGACATTCTTCTGTAAGGGCTATAGACTTATTAACTCAATTCCGAGATTCACTATTTCAGCTGCTGCCACTTTGAGAACTAATGAAATGAATTCAACCATTGATTGGTGTAAAATGTAAATACTCTGGTTTTCATCTTTCACATTTCACTACAGATGAATCATCCGCGATGCACATCGAAAGTGTCAAGTCTAAATTCGCCTTTACCCACGTGCATATTATTATATCATAAGTTTCTGAGCATATATTAAAAAAATAAAAAAAAGGGAACAACGATATCTACAGGATTCTCAAACGATGGAAAATTATTAGACGCGGCATTGTTAGTTAGAAGTTGCGATTGTATCTGAAATGCTGATAAAATAGTAGCGACGCTTGTCAGACATTGTTTTCTGGAAATGACTATTATATTATACGTCAATACAGTGCAAATACTAAAAAAAACATCTGTGTAAATTTAACTAATGGAGTTTTTCAAGTTGTAACGTACATGAAACACATAATTAGTTGATATAATTAATTATTTAATATAATGCAGGTGGCAAGTCGCAGTCAGTAGACCAATTAATTCGTGAATAATAATGAGAAAAAATGTGTGAAATTAAAAATAGTATAGCCTGACTCTGAGGAAAATAAATCAAAAGACATTGTTGATTTTTTTTATAAATCTGAAAAATTTAAAGCATTGTGTTTTAGCTGTGTCGAAAACATTTAACTTATTTCGTGGAGAGGTTTGTGAAATTATTTTAATTCAATAAATAGAAAAAATTAAAGTTTGGTATATCAAATATTATTTTAAAACTTTTCATACTGATTTATTTTTTAATATTATTTATTATTTAATAATAGGTTTATGATTAAGACGGAGTTTTTATATACTTTATATTTTGATGGTTTTATTTTATTATTGAATTTCGTTTGAAATTGAAATTGATTTATTATTAATTTAGGATTGAGTCCAGGAGTTAATTATATATAACTTATTTCCTATTCTCAAAACGGAGTCAATTAATTAATTATAAATTTGCGCTGTATACCTAAAATATTATAATTAACTGAACCCTTTTTGTAACGCATCTTGTGGTTTTTTAAAGTCATCTTAAAGAAAAGCCGACCATCGTGGGTGTCTCTATATCTCGAAATAGATGAATTTCCCACAGTATCATTTCAATATATAAAAAATTACGAGTATAAATAATATCAATTATTACTTAATTAAACCGACACAAACATAAAATAGCCATTTCCGTGGAAAATGTATTTCGACTTTACTGACGACAAGAACCTGTGCTAGGAACCTGTTGTAACATTATTAGGTTTTGGACTATGAATTCCGCAAAAATTTATTGGACTAGTAATAAGTGCCTATATTATATTTTTTCAGGTTTCAAGATGGAAACGGCAATACATTACGTGTTGATAATTTTATTAATAATGCATTCACAAAACGCTTGCGTTCTATTCGAAGAAAATAGCATAGAATCGCCGTACGTACATTTTCTGAAAATTTTGACGTTCAACATTTTCGGTCGCACCAGCAACAAAAATCTAACAATGAACGTGTTAAAATCTAAAGAGGTAACTTCCTACCACTCGTAGGTATCTGAAAAGGTACACAGATAATATAGATATTTTATAGACAGATTAGTATAGACACTCGACAACGATGTCAATAATATTCGTATAAAGTTGAAGGCAAGTCTGTAGCGTCAATCTAAAAAAATCATAATATAGTCATTAAACGAGTTTCTATAGCATAAAAAATGATGTAGGTGTATATTATATACTTAGAGAGAAGCGTATTTTATTTATTTTTATTCTTTTGAAAAACGCCAGACAGGGGGGACGTTTATGCATCCGTACAGCGTTTTATAGTAAATTATAATATTATATTTTTCAGAGACTGCAAAATAAGGTACTCGATTTTGTACCATTTATGTGCGACACGTCGAACATGCGCAGTAAGACGAGACCGAGCAGCGTTCATCAGCTTCGACCTGGCGATATAGACGTCGTCGCCGCCATAGGTGATTCTCTGACAGCTGCAAACGGCGCCACTGCGACGAACATTGTTGAAGTTTTATATGAAAACCGCGGAGTATCATTTTCGATTGGTATAATCATAATAATAAAATAATTCATTATACTTATCCATATTCTCAGGAAAAATCAGCTCACAAAGAACACGTGAGATCGTAACTATATATTATACAGAGTCTGTAAATAATTAACGTTTTTTTAGGCGGCCAAGGAACGTGGCGAGAGTTTTTAACACTGCCCAATATTCTTAAAGAATATAATCCTAACTTGATAGGCTACTCAACCGCCGACTCCCTGATCGAAGATGACGAATCTCAGTTGAACGGCGCCATACTCGGCGCAATGACCAAAGACTTGCCCTATATGGCGCAACGACTCATCAAAAAAATTCAAAACGATCCTAGAATTGATTTGGAAAATGACTGGAAGGTAAATTCGACTACCTAAATAATATTTTCTCTGCGATTTCCGAAAACAAAAATAAATAATAATAATAATAATAATTAATAATACAGATGCAATAATGCGTGAAATTTAAATTTGTCCGACTGTACCTATATGGGTGTTTGCATGCTTATAAGTCGAGGAATACTGCATTAATTTCGATAAAATAATTAATAGTCGATAGCTTATACAATCTAAAATTATAGGTACTTAACTCACATTACGTTGGGTCTTCAGTAATGATAAAGAAATGATTTTTTTAAGGAATATATATCTAAACGTGGTAGATTAATTATTATTGTGTGTTTTTTTTTTGCTTCCGATATTATAATAAAGCCCCCTTTCCGCTCCAGTTAAATACAAATCCATATTTCTAAAATATTTATATTATTTTTAACACTTATCTATTATTTTGTTTAGAAAAATCATTTATATATTAATTGTTATAAACCAATTGCAAAGTTTCTGTATTATTTATTTCAAAATTTGTCACTATAATAATGTAACACAATTTAAATATTTCAACGATAATAATAATTAATAATATTATTATGTGTGTAGATTCTGTAAGCATCAATACCGCGAGCCGTGCTGGCCTTATAGAGTTATAGTTAGTTTTATGTTATACAATGATGATCCAAGTGAGATTTTAGCAAAACAAGGATAGGTATTATACAAGTGTGGTAATCTGTCATCTAAATCGGTTGCCCGAGTCAAACTGCAGCTAAGCGGTTCAAGTCTTTTGTAGAACACACTTCGACCCGCTGCCACCACATCGCCCTCGATAATACAATGTCTAGCGAGACATCAGGTAGAAGTGGCAAAGCAAAAAGATTTGGTACAGCATCGGCCGCGACAACCCATTGGATGAGAAAAGTACCGTTCGAAAATCTTCAATGTTTATCTTTTATGTCCTCGTTTGCAGCTAGTCACCGTCATGATTGGAGCGAATGATTTCTGTTACGAACTCTGCGAAATACCACCGCAAACATTCATTGAGTCGTTCAAACAGCGCATTATAAATTTTCTGAGAACTTTAAGGGACGCGATGCCAAGGACACTTGTAAATTTTATCCCCTCGCCAAGTATGCTTATCTATAATATTTATTATGGTTTTTCTCTCCTTTGCCCGAAGCTTTACAAAATCTCATTAAAAATTCAACGCCATTAATATATTATATTGTACCTATAGGTAATAATTAAAATTATGATAAATTGTAATATTGTATTCTAGATATAAAATTGTTGATGGGAATGACAAAGAAACCGCTATTTTGCGAAGTGTTGCATCCGATAGCGTGCAAATGTTTGTTTGGACTATTCAATAGCATGTCCAGCGATTCCATATCAGACACAATAACGGAAATACAGAAGCTCGAACTTGAAATAACACTTATGGAAGAGTTCAACAATAAAAATGATTTCGCGGTCGTTTGGCAGCCCTTCACGTTAAAATTAAAACTTCCGCGCAATCAATTCAAATTGACCGACTATACAGTTCTGTCCGAGGACTGTTTTCATTTAAGTCAAAAAGGATACGCAAGAGGTAGGCATTTGGACAGGATGGATGTCAAAATTATAAGTACATTTGTTCATTTAGAGCAATAAACATTTATTATTATTATTATTATTATTAACTAATTGAGTTCCAAAATTAGATAAATGAATCAATTTAAATGTCAGTGTATTTTGTCGCAATAATAATTTTATCTAGAATAATAATTTAATGAACACCGAATCCAATCTAAATTTAATGAAAAAAATACAGTTGTTGAGACATGTTGTATCTGGTTCTACCACCATTCGTAAAAAAGTCAATCGGTGACAATAAAATATTGTGTTTTAACAAAAAAATTTACCGAAATATTTTGATATCGTCCATAGATTCAACTGTAAATATCAGAATTAAAATTTCGGTTAAAAATAAAATATCACTACCTACGTGATTTTTTTCAGCTGCCAATGCACTATGGAATAATATGTTCGAACCAATTGGACACAAATCTACGGACTGGTTGGACGTTTTAAAAATATTCAAATGTCCGAATGAAACCCACCCCTATATATACACGGTACAAAACTCAAACGCCAATAATTATACTAAAGATGCACAGTTTATATAAATAGTAGGTGCATAATTAGTTTAATAAAATGACTTCACAAATCAAATCTGTTCTTTTTTTAAAAGAGTTAATGAACGAGGTTATGTTATATTCACCAAAATCAAAAGAGATCCAGAAATGGGGAAGTTGCAATGGATTTGGCATGTTTTTTGCAAAAAGTATGCTTAATTCTCAGAACGATTTTTAGCATTGAACTGTCATTTTCAACCATATTATATTCTATAAATTTCCGCTCGATACTACAAAGTGCAGTATCGACCGGAAATTTACATAATATTTGTTTGAAAATGACTTGGTCCTATGCAAAAAATCATGCTGAATCGAATGAGCATATCTAGAAGTCTGTAGCTATTGTAGTTTTCAAGTTATAGCGTTTTTAATTTTTTCAAGAAAAATTTATAAAAACGCGTCTAACTCCTAAACAAAAGGAGATACAACGTTGCGCGTGGTCTCATTGGATTCAGCGTGATTTTTTCCATAAGTACACATAACATTAACCGCATCGGAAGGCTCTTAGTGCCTCAAAAAGCCGCCGATTTGCGAAAACATCGAAAAACTTCAATTTTTTCAATTTTTTGGAAAATATAAAAGTGTCACGGATATGCCTGCATTTACTTGACCTTATAGAAAAAAGTGCGCTGAATCGAATGAGCACAAGCGCAGAGCTGTATCTCTTCTGGTTTCGAAGTTATGAGCGTTTAAAGTTTGAAAATTTCAAACTCGATTATCTCCGAAACTAGACAAGATACAGAGCTGCGCCTGTGATCATTGGATTCAGCGTGTCAAAATCTACCAGGTAACATTAATATCGACCCGTTCTGGAAGAAAATATAAAAGTGTCACGGATATGCCTGTATTTACTTGACGTTATAGAAAAAAGCGCGCTGAATCGAATGAGCACAAGCGCAGAGCTGTATCTCTTCTGGTTTCGGAGTTATGAGCATTTAAAGTTTGAAAATTTCAAACTCGATTATCTCCGAAACTAGACAAGATACAGAGCTGCGCCTGTGATCATTGGATTCAGCGAGTAAATATCTACCGGGTAACCTTAATATCGACCCGTTCTGGGAGACTTCGATTTTGAAAATTTTTACAGGGGGGGGCCGACGATTATTTTTTCATTTTAAATAAAGTGCAGTATCGACTGGAAATTTATATAATATATGGTTGAAAATGGCTTGGTCCTATGCAAAAAATCATGCTGAATCGATTGAGCCTATCTAGAAGTATGTAGCTATTGTAGTTTTCAAGTTATAGCGTTTTTAATTTTTTCAAGAAAAATTTATAAAAACGCGTCTAACTCCTAAACAAAAGGAGATACAACGTTGCGCGTGGTCTCATTGGATTCAGCGTGATTTTTTCCATAAGTGCACGTAATATTAACCGCATCGGAAGGCTCTTAGTGCCTCAAAAAGCCGCCGATTTGCGAAAACATCGAAAAACTTCAATTTTTTCAATTTTTTGGAAAATATAAAAGTGTCACGGATATGCCTGCATTTACTTGACCTTATAGAAAAAAGTGCGCTGAATCGAATGAGCACAAGCGCAGAGCTGTATCTCTTCTGGTTTCGAAGTTATGAGCGTTTAAAGTTTGAAAATTTCAAACTCGATTATCTCCGAAACTAGACAAGATACAGAGCTGCGCCTGTGATCATTGGATTCAGCGAGTAAATATCTACCGGGTAACCTTAATATCGACCCGTTCTGGGAGACTTCGATTTTGAAAATTTTTACAGGGGGGGGCCGACGATTATTTTTTCATTTTAAATAAAGTGCAGTATCGACTGGAAATTTATATAATATATGGTTGAAAATGGCTTGGTCCTATGCAAAAAATCATGCTGAATCGATTGAGCCTATCTAGAAGTATGTAGCTATTGTAGTTTTCAAGTTATAGCGTTTTTAATTTTTTCAAGAAAAATTTATAAAAACGCGTCTAACTCCTAAACAAAAGGAGATACAACGTTGCGCGTGGTCTCATTGGATTCAGCGTGATTTTTTCCATAAGTGCACGTAATATTAACCGCATCGGAAGGCTCTTAGTGCCTCAAAAAGCCGCCGATTTGCGAAAACATCGAAAAACTTCAATTTTTTCAATTTTTTGGAAAATATAAAAGTGTCACGGATATGCCTGCATTTACTTGACCTTATAGAAAAAAGTGCGCTGAATCGAATGAGCACAAGCGCAGAGCTGTATCTCTTCTGGTTTCGGAGTTATGAGCATTTAAAGTTTGAAAATTTCAAACTCGATTATCTCCGAAACTAGACAAGATACAGAGCTGCGCCTGTGATCATTGGATTCAGCGAGTAAATATCTACCGGGTAACCTTAATATCGACCCGTTCTGGGAGACTTCGATTTTGAAAATTTTTACAGGGGGGGGCCGACGATTATTTTTTCATTTTAAATAAAGTGCAGTATCGACTGGAAATTTATATAATATATGGTTGAAAATGGCTTGGTCCTATGCAAAAAATCATGCTGAATCGATTGAGCCTATCTAGAAGTATGTAGCTATTGTAGTTTTCAAGTTATAGCGTTTTTAATTTTTTCAAGAAAAATTTATAAAAACGCGTCTAACTCCTAAACAAAAGGAGATACAACGTTGCGCGTGGTCTCATTGGATTCAGCGTGATTTTTTTCCATAAGTGCACGTAATATTAACCGCATCGGAAGGCTCTTAGTGCCTCAAAAAGCCGCCGATTTGCGGAAAACATCGAAAAACTTCAATTTTTTCAATTTTTTGGAAAATATAAAAGTGTCACGGATATGCCCTGCATTTACTTGACCTTATAGAAAAAAGTGCGCTGAATCGAATGAGCACAAGCGCAGAGCTGTATCTCTTCTGGTTTCGAAGTTATGAGCGTTTTAAGTTTGAAAATTTCAAACTCGATTATCTCCGAAACTAGACAAGATACAGAGCTGCGCCTGTGATCATTGGATTCAGCGTGTCAAAAATCTACCAGGTAACATTAATATCGACCCGTTCTGGAAGAAAATATAAAAGTGTCACGGATATGCCTGTATTTACTTGACGTTATAGAAAAAAGCGCGCTGAATCGAATGAGCACAAGCGCAGAGCTGTATCTCTTCTGGTTTCGGAGTTATGAGCATTTAAAGTTTGAAAATTTCAAACTCGATTATCTCCGAAAACTAGACAAGATACAGAGCTGCGCCTGTGATCATTGGATTCAGCGAGTAAATATCTACCGGGTAACCTTAATATCGACCCGTTCTGGGAGACTTCGATTTTGAAAATTTTTACAGGGGGGGGCCGACGATTATTTTTTCATTTTAAATAAAGTGCAGTATCGACTGGAAATTTATATAATATATGGTTGAAAATGGCTTGGTCCTATGCAAAAAATCATGCTGAATCGATTGAGCCTATCTAGAAGTATGTAGCTATTGTAGTTTTCAAGTTATAGCGTTTTTAATTTTTTTCAAGAAAAAATTTATAAAAACCGCGTCTAACTCCTATACAAAGGAGATACAACGTTGCGCGTGGTCTCATTGGATTCAGCGTGATTTTTTCCATAAGTGCACGTAATATTAACCGCATCGGAAGGCTCTTAGTGCCTCAAAAAGCCGCCGATTTGCGAAAACATCGAAAACTTCAATTTTTCAATTTTTTGGAAAATATAAAAGTGTCACGGATATGCCTGCATTTACTTGACCTTATAGAAAAAAAGTGCGCTGAATCGAATGAGCACAAGCGCAGAGCTGTATCTCTTCTGGTTTCGAAGTTATGAGCGTTTTAAGTTTGAAAATTTCAAACTCGATTATCTCCGAAACTAGACAAGATACAGAGCTGCGCCTGTGATCATTGGATTCAGCGTGTCAAAATCTACCAGGTAACATTAATATCGACCCGTTCTGGAAGGAAAATATAAAAGTGTCACGGATATGCCTGTATTTACTTGACGTTATAGAAAAAAGCGCGCTGAATCGAATGAGCACAAGCGCAGAGCTGTATCTCTTCTGGTTTCGGAGTTATGAGCATTT
This sequence comes from Xanthostigma xanthostigma, assembly GCA_963575645.1. Taxonomy (NCBI): domain Eukaryota; kingdom Metazoa; phylum Arthropoda; class Insecta; order Raphidioptera; family Raphidiidae; genus Xanthostigma; species Xanthostigma xanthostigma. Next base: position 3,920 of record OY754470.1, on the reverse strand, counting down.
AAAGTTTGAAAATTTCAAACTCGATTATCTCCGAAACTAGACAAGATACAGAGCTGCGCCTGTGATCATTGGATTCAGCGAGTAAATATCTACCGGGTAACCTTAATATCGACCCGTTCTGGGAGACTTCGATTTTGAAAATTTTTACAGGGGGGGGGCCGACGATTATTTTTTCATTTTAAATAAAGTGCAGTATCGACTGGAAATTTATATAATATATGGTTGAAAATGGCTTGGTCCTATGCAAAAAATCATGCTGAATCGATTGAGCCTATCTAGAAGTATGTAGCTATTGTAGTTTTCAAGTTATAGCGTTTTTAATTTTTTCAAGAAAAATTTATAAAAACGCGTCTAACTCCTAAACAAAAGGAGATACAACGTTGCGCGTGGTCTCATTGGATTCAGCGTGATTTTTTCCATAAGTGCACGTAATATTAACCGCATCGGAAGGCTCTTAGTGCCTCAAAAAGCCGCCGATTTGCGAAAAACATCGAAAAACTTCAATTTTTTTCAATTTTTTGGAAAATATAAAAGTGTCACGGATATGCCTGCATTTACTTGACCTTATAGAAAAAAGTGCGCTGAATCGAATGAGCACAAGCGCAGAGCTGTATCTCTTCTGGTTTCGAAGTTATGAGCGTTTTAAGTTTGAAAATTTCAAACTCGATTATCTCCGAAACTAGACAAGATACAGAGCTGCGCCTGTGATCATTGGATTCAGCGTGTCAAAATCTACCAGGTAACATTAATATCGACCCGTTCTGGAAGAAAATATAAAAGTGTCACGGATATGCCTGTATTTACTTGACGTTATAGAAAAAAGCGCGCTGAATCGAATGAGCACAAGCGCAGAGCTGTATCTCTTCTGGTTTCGGAGTTATGAGCATTTAAAGTTTGAAAAATTTCAAACTCGATTATCTCCGAAACTAGACAAGATACAGAGCTGCGCCTGTGATCATTGGATTCAGCGAGTAAATATCTACCGGGTAACCTTAATATCGACCCGTTCTGGGGAGACTTCGATTTTGAAAATTTTTACAGGGGGGGGCCGACGATTATTTTTTCATTTTAAATAAAGTGCAGTATCGACTGGAAATTTATATAATATATGGTTGAAAATGGCTTGGTCCTATGCAAAAAATCATGCTGAATCGATTGAGCCTATCTAGAAGTATGTAGCTATTGTAGTTTTCAAGTTATAGCGTTTTTAATTTTTTCAAGAAAAATTTATAAAAACGCGTCTAACTCCTAAACAAAAGGAGATACAACGTTGCGCGTGGGTCTCATTGGATTCAGCGTGATTTTTTCCATAAGTGCACGTAATATTAACCGCATCGGAAGGCTCTTAGTGCCTCAAAAAGCCGGCCGATTTGCGAAAACATCGAAAAACTTCAATTTTTTCAATTTTTTGGAAAATATAAAAGTGTCACGGATATGCCTGCATTTACTTGACCTTATAGAAAAAAGTGCGCTGAATCGAATGAGCACAAGCGCAGAGCTGTATCTCTTCTGGTTTCGAAGTTATGAGCGTTTTAAGTTTGAAAATTTCAAACTCGATTATCTCCGAAACTAGACAAGATACAGAGCTGCGCCTGTGATCATTGGATTCAGCGTGTCAAAATCTACCAGGTAACATTAATATCGACCCCGTTCTGGAAGAAAATATAAAAGTGTCACGGATATGCCTGTATTTACTTGACGTTATAGAAAAAAGCGCGCTGAATCGAATGAGCACAAGCGCAGAGCTGTATCTCTTCTGGTTTCGGAGTTATGAGCATTTAAAGTTTGAAAAATTTCAAACTCGATTATCTCCGAAACTAGACAAGATACAGAGCTGCGCCTGTGATCATTGGATTCAGCGAGTAAATATCTACCGGGTAACCTTAATATCGACCCGTTCTGGGAGACTTCGATTTTGAGGGCCGACGATTATTTTTTCATTTTAAATAAAGTGCAGTATCGACTGGAAATTTATATAATATATGGTTGAAAATGGCTTGGTCCTATGCAAAAAATCATGCTGAATCGATTGAGCCTATCTAGAAGTATGTAGCTATTGTAGTTTTCAAGTTATAGCGTTTTTAATTTTTTCAAGAAAAATTTATAAAAACGCGTCTAACTCCTAAACAAAAGGAGATACAACGTTGCGCGTGGTCTCATTGGATTCAGCGTGATTTTTTCCATAAGTGCACGTAATATTAACCGCATCGGAAGGCTCTTAGTGCCTCAAAAAGCCGCCGATTTGCGAAAACATCGAAAAACTTCAATTTTTTCAATTTTTTGGAAAATATAAAAGTGTCACGGATATGCCTGCATTTACTTGACCTTATAGAAAAAAGTGCGCTGAATCGAATGAGCACAAGCGCAGAGCTGTATCTCTTCTGGTTTCGAAGTTATGAGCGTTTTAAGTTTGAAAATTTCAAACTCGATTATCTCCGAAACTAGACAAGATACAGAGCTGCGCCTGTGATCATTGGATTCAGCGTGTCAAAATCTACCAGGTAACATTAATATCGACCCGTTCTGGAAGAAAATATAAAAGTGTCACGGATATGCCTGTATTTACTTGACGTTATAGAAAAAAGCGCGCTGAATCGAATGAGCACAAGCGCAGAGCTGTATCTCTTCTGGTTTCGGAGTTATGAGCATTTAAAGTTTGAAAATTTCAAACTCGATTATCTCCGAAACTAGACAAGATACAGAGCTGCGCCTGTGATCATTGGATTCAGCGAGTAAATATCTACCGGGTAACCTTAATATCGACCCGTTCTGGGAGACTTCGATTTTGAAAATTTTTACAGGGGGGGGCCGACGATTATTTTTTCATTTTAAATAAAGTGCAGTATCGACTGGAAATTTATATAATATATGGTTGAAAATGGCTTGGTCCTATGCAAAAAATCATGCTGAATCGATTGAGCCTATCTAGAAGTATGTAGCTATTGTAGTTTTCAAGTTATAGCGTTTTTAATTTTTTCAAGAAAAATTTATAAAAACGCGTCTAACTCCTAAACAAAAGGAGATACAACGTTGCGCGTGGTCTCATTGGATTCAGCGTGATTTTTTCCATAAGTGCACGTAATATTAACCGCATCGGAAGGCTCTTAGTGCCTCAAAAAGCCGCCGATTTGCGAAAACATCGAAAAACTTCAATTTTTTCAATTTTTTGGAAAATATAAAAGTGTCACGGATATGCCTGCATTTACTTGACCTTATAGAAAAAAGTGCGCTGAATCGAATGAGCACAAGCGCAGAGCTGTATCTCTTCTGGTTTCGAAGTTATGAGCGTTTTAAGTTTGAAAATTTCAAACTCGATTATCTCCGAAACTAGACAAGATACAGAGCTGCGCCTGTGATCATTGGATTCAGCGTGTCAAAATCTACCAGGTAACATTAATATCGACCCGTTCTGGAAGAAAATATAAAAGTGTCACGGATATGCCTGTATTTACTTGACGTTATAGAAAAAAGTGCGCTGAATCGAATGAGCACAAGCGCAGAGCTGTATCTCTTCTGGTTTCGAAGTTATGAGCGTTTAAAGTTTGAAAATTTCAAACTCGATTATCTCCGAAACTAGACAAGATACAGAGCTGCGCCTGTGATCATTGGATTCAGCGAGTAAATATCTACCGGGTAACCTTAATATCGACCCGTTCTGGGAGACTTCGATTTTGAAAATTTTTACAGGGGGGGGCCGACGATTATTTTTTCATTTTAAATAAAGTGCAGTATCGACTGGAAATTTATATAATATATGGTTGAAAATGGCTTGGTCCTATGCAAAAAATCATGCTGAATCGATTGAGCCTATCTAGAAGTATGTAGCTATTGTAGTTTTCAAGTTATAGCGTTTTTAATTTTTTCAAGAAAAATTTATAAAAACGCGTCTAACTCCTAAACAAAAGGAGATACAACGTTGC